>JAWNPK010000069.1:4948750-6342500 GCA_035047565.1 Drosophila mulleri | reverse complement strand
GCATGATCTTTTACCTATGTCCTGTGTCTGTTCAATTGACAAAGTCGCACAATTGCCGGCCTGCTGCAGGGTAATTGTAATTAATTGACACAAAATTATTATCCGAGGCAAGTCCATGGCGTAGGCCCTCGCCATGAGCATGTTTTGGTTGTACTCATTGAAAATAATGCCAGGCCAAATTCGAAAGACAAATAAGAAGACAAATAAGATGATGATTAATGGCAAAATACATGCGACTCGAGCTGAGCGCCAAAGCAGCTCCGTTCGCCTTCAATTAGAGTCTTTAGCCTGTAAAGTGAGCCAATTAAAATTCTGTTTTTCTACGCAGCACAGTGAAGACTCTCAACTAACACTCAATGGGATAAGTTGGCCTATTGATGGCTAATTATATTTATTAACTATGCCTGAAGGCCTCTGTCGCTCTGGCTTAAAGAAATTGTTACTTAGAATTAAATTTTTGGTAACAATAAATAAATAAAAAAAAAAATAAATAAATAAAAAAAAAGATATTTATTAACTGCTTATTTAATTGAATTATCGTTAGTTAAACATTTTTCATCTAATCGCAGCTCTCTTTCTTTCTTTCTTTCTATCTCTGTCTCTTTCATGTATGAGTAAAACGGAAATGATTTTCAGCGTTACTTCCGCTTGACCCAATTGATACACACACTCACACACTTATAAATATATATTCATATTAATGTGAGTGTTTGTGTGCTTAGCGGTCTTTGTGTTTATCTCTTGTATTTATTTACTCAAATTAAAGCCAAGTTTGCGCGCTGTGCGGTTTGATGTGGCAAGACGGCTGAAACTGTCGTTAAATAATTAGCAAAAGGATTTCTTTTGTATAAATATTAACAACAACAAAATAAATAATAAGCTGCAACAGTGTGGTTGAATAATCCAATTCATATATTAGCAGTAAGCTAAACAGATATGAGAAGAAATAATCTTTAAGATTTCATTTAAGAGCATATTCTGAAATCAAAGCTAACTGCAATCGTTTATTTATTTATATGATATTAAAAGTAAATCAAATTAATGTGCCGTTAAGGCTCTCGGCTTCAATTGTTGTAATTATTTTTATTTATTATTTAAAAATTTTTTATAATAATTTTAATATACAATTATTATTTTAATACACTCAAGCAAAGTTTTCAAAAAGTGCTTCCATTTGAAAAACATCTTATTTCAATATCTCAAATTGCTGTTGAGCTGCACAAACTCTTAGCTAGTTTTTTGATGAATTGAAACCATAATTTGCAGCTGCCACTAGCTGGCTGTGCAGCGATAAAACTAATCAAGTGCCCCATGTCACATACGAATACGAATAGTGCAGCAATCTCAGCAAGCCAGTTGGTCGGGCCCCTTTTGTAGTTTTGTTAATCATGTGTCAGTTGTTTTTTTTTTTACGTATTTTGCACAACACTTAATTTCTCAGCCAAGAACTATTAAAACAGAAAATTATACAGAATAAGATGGGGGACCAGAGGCAGCGTAGTTTGAAGGAGCTTGTCCACACAATGCTGTTCATGCTAAGTCGGCAGGAGTTCCACGTGCATCAGATCAGATCCGAGAAGCAGCGGCTCATCAAATCGATTCACAAGTCGGCACCTGATGACCGCAAAGTGGAGCACCTGAAGCTCATACGGGAATATCAGCTTTTATTGGCCGAGAGTACGTGGTATCTGAAAAAGCAACAGAGGAAGCTCAAGAAGTATCTAGAAGTGAACCCCCATCTCAACAGATTGGAGCTGTACCAACAAGCAGTGAATGCCCTCAACGATATGCGCATCCCAACCAAGTAACTGTAAAAAAAAGGAAGTGTTGTCTGTTTTTTTGTAGTCTGCCCAGAATGGACCAAATTTTGTTAAAGTGGAATTTGTAGTAAGCCTGAGTGGGACATCGTAATAAAGACGCAATGCTTTGTAACGCCGTAATATCAATAGATAAATCAAAGGAGTTTCAGTATGCCAGGGAAAGGAGAAAGAGCGGGACAGGGAACGGGGGAAGAGCAGGTGTAGATTGTCTTGCTCTAGATATAGATTGAATATCTTCGTGATTTTTAGTTTCCTCACTTAATTTGCTATACCTCGATCAATTCTCCCAGCAGCCAATGCTACCTTTGCATGTTTGCTTACTTTACAGGGTGCTGGCCAGCATAGAAAAGTGGCAGCAGAACGTAAAGCTGAAGAAAGAAAGTTTAGAACAAGCCGCGGCGCCGCAGAAATTAAAATAAAGTGCCAAGAAAGTAAAAGGCGGGCCACATTCGTGTTGGCCATCTTGAAGTTGGCCAGCAGCACAGCCAAGGCTCGGCCAACTCGCAACTTCCGTTCTACGGTGCAACTTTTACCTCTTTATGGTTTCACTGTTTGCAAGTGCGTAAATGGGCATTCGCCCTCCCCTCTCGCCCACCAGCACCTGCACCTGCACCTGCCACGCCCCGCTCCCTCTGCACTTTTCATAATTTTTTAACTCATTTTGCACTCGAGGAACACAGCAACTGACGCGAACACTACAGCATTTCACCTTTTGACGCTTGTTCCTCGAATCGGACAAAGGCGAGTGCAAAGTTCTGCCTGGCCCAAAAGTCGCCCAAAAGTTGCGAGCTCAAGAGTCAAATTATGCAATTTACGCTGACTGAAGAAATAAACCATGTCCGGCAACCGCGAAAACGAACTTACGGCTCTGCGTTAAGTGGATTACGAAAGTTAAGAAACACAGCCTGAGCCGAGTTAGCCACAAAACCCTCATGCATTTGCTATACACAGTTCATTATTTAAGGCGTAAACATTAATAATATGGTATAATACCATATTATACCTTATATACATATTTACTCAAAGATTGCTAGGCACTCCTTGTTATTAGAGGATACTTGGAGTGCAGTCCTTTGCATTGTTTCTTTGAAGAGATCGTTTGCGATCGTCTAGACTTTTTTCACTGCGATTGTTTCTGTTTGAGTTAAATGAAGCAAAGAAGTTCGTTGTGTATGTATTTGTATGTATACGATTGCTGTTCTCGCTCAACCCATGGTTAGGGTACGTGAATTTAGTGTGGAGGCCGTTTACGTGCTCACTTAATAAGTCTCATTGCGCGAACGTCAATCGGATCTCCCTAAACGATGTTCACTGAGCGGCGTTACACGAAAAGTCCAACTCAAGTCAGGACGCTTCGTATCTCAAAAAACAAAAACGAGAAGAACCGAAGACTCTTGCGCAGAGCGAGAATTTTCCGATAGACTTCGCAAACAGAGCGTAAAGAATCAGCTATGATATTACTTAATCGTAAATATGAATTTAATGCATATATTATTAATGCATATTTAATGCATATTCATGCTTCTAACAATGCAGTTACATTTTCTGCTGAGGCTCAATCATTTCTATGTTCAGGTACATATATCAAAGGCATTAAATTATGTACACATAATTATCATTCATATATATGTCAAATGTATTTTGAATATTCATAAATATAAATCTGATCCAACTAACTCTTATAACAAGGTATTCACAATTTCCTGTTGCAGTATAACAATGTCAGCAAGGAATGCAATGGGTTTAAAGCACATCAAGTTTTTAATATTAGGTATATACATATATATCAAATGCATTTTGCATATTCATAAATATAAATCTGATCTTCGGCAACTGACTTGTTCCATTATCTTGCTTATCCTGGTATCATGCTTTCACATTCACATTCCTATTTAAAAATACAGCGGGTATTGAGGGTATATATTGGCGTAACATAAATATTATCAGGCATATACAATGTATACAATGCATTCACATTTCCTGTTGCAGTTTAACAATTCTTAATCTTAATCTTTTTTACAATTCAACATCAGCAATCTACGCTCAGCGCATTGATGCGCTCCATGAGCACAGCTTTGGTTGCGGTTTTGGGCAGCTTTACGCCGAAATGCTGATCGAGTATGTACCGCAGCTGCAGGGCGGTGCAAGTGCCCAGCCGCTTGTCCTTGATCAGCAGCTCCACGAAGTCGTAGCTGCACAGCTGCTCCTGCTCAATTTTGGCCACTTTTGGCGCACTGGCCTCGTCGGCGTTGGACTTGGCCGCGCGCTTTTTGGCCGGTTCTACGTCGGGCTCAAACAACGTCTCGTAGGTGGGCAGCAGCTTCTCGATGCGTTTGTTCTGCATCGCCGGATCGGGCAGCTGGCTGAGACCGTCGTCCTCGGTCTTGAAGTCCAAGGCCAGAGCCAGCAGATTGGACTGCAGCACCTCCAGATTGGGGTCGTTGATAAGATTAGGCTGGTAGTCGACGCTCAGCTTGCGAATCACCTTCTGGAAAAAGTCGACGCCCTCGTCCGTTGCGGTGTTAGCCGTGCTGTTCCAGTCGCACATGTCGATGTGCCGTATATGCTTGGCCTCGGGCAAGTAGACGATCTTGAAGCCATCGCCCGACAGCAGCGAGCGATAGTTCTTGTCGTCCGGCTGGGCCGCCTCGACGGGCACCAGCGCCACGTAGCGCGGCACGGACTTGCGCTTGCACATGAACAGACACACCGCAATCTTCTCGCGCTCCAAGCAACGCTGCCAGAGCGCGCGAAACAGCCGCTTGGAGCCAATGATCTTCTGATCGTCCGGGTACATAAAGCTGCACGGCTTGCTGTAATAATTGGCAGGCAACGTGGAGCGATGCTTGAAGCCCAGCAGCATCATGCCAGGCGGATGCAAATTGCGCACGCGATTCAGCTGCTCAGTGGACACACGCATCTTCTCGTCGCCTATCTTACACTCGTACCAGCCGCCCGTCATCTTGATCTGATACTCGTGCGTTATCTCCTGCGTCTCCCCATCCTGCTGCCGCACCATGATCTGCCGCCGCTTGCGCACGACGCTATTGTCGCGCCGCATGATGTGCACCTTCTGCGGATAGGCGCGCCGCTGGAAGTAATTGTAGTACTGCACCGACAGCTCGAGATTGGGGCCCAGCGAGAGCGTAAAGTGCCCCAGGCAGCGGCGCAGAAAGTCTTGCCTCAGTTTGCGATCCTCCAGAATCTCGCGCTGCAGCTGCGCGTCCGGCACGCGAAAGGCGTCTATTTCGATGGCTACAAGAAATGAAAGCAATGTCAAGAAAGTTATATACGTATATAAATACGTCTTGGTTATCAACAGCCATCTGCATTTCAACTCAGCTTTTCTGCATCGTACAAAACCAAAAGAATATGCTGCTGTCTGCCAAACTGTGTATAGCCTAAATTCAATGAAATTTTGTAACCAACAGGCGCTGGGTCTCCTCAAGCTATGTGTTAGTTCGTTAGTGCACGGATCCTTCCTTCTCATTCAACACTCAACTCGTCAGTTGGTTAAACTGTCTATTCATTCATCCTCCAATCCATGTGATTATTTGCTGTTTCCATCTATACCTACCCACCTATATACATATAATATCTGTTGACTTTATTTCTGAAGCCCCACATGCCGAGCCTTCTTTCGTTCTTCAATCTGCCCTACAATTCCTCCATCTAAGACTCTAAAAGTTTGTCTTAAGCCAATCTAAGTTCATGATTATTCATAGCTCGCTGTTGAGCGTTTCCTTATGTCTGCCAAAAAGGGACGGAGAAAAATCTCAGAGAGCAATCGATGTCGTAGATCGGACAGATCGAGTTTCCCCGAGCGCTTGATTGTGTTAAGTATGGTATGTAAGCGAGGGTTCAATAGAGTCTGTGCTTGTGAACGTGAGCGTGAAGACCTTTTGCAATGAGTCTTTGATCTATCACTCATTTACGGACTCTCATTGGGCAAACGTTAATCGTATCTCTTCCTAAACGATGTTCTCTAGGCGCTCAACCGAAAACTAAAACGAAAAGAGCCGAAGTCTTGCTCAGAGCGAAAGCGAGTATATGTATTTCCGAATGCCTCACATTCATTGCTCACTCTCTGCCTCTACCTATTATTAGCTCTAGTGCCAACTTCTATAGATAGTAATTTTGTGAGCAAATTCAAAAGCGCAACGCAATAAGACTTCTGTTGGATGCGGGTGAAACATTTGCTCTGTTTGCTCTGCGACATCTTGAAACCTTTCTGGCTACAGCTGCACGCCAGCAAGGGGAACAAATGTCGCATATGTAGCGAGTCCTATATTGTTACGACTTACCTCTCGACAGCGTTATAAACTCCTTGTAGAAGGGCTCGTAGTCGAAGTCATCGATCATGGGAATCACCTGGAACTCGAACTCTTTGCCCTCCAGATCGCTGGCCTTTTGCAGTGCCATTTGAAACTCTGGGCTGGACGATGGGTGCGGCTCTTCCACGTCCGTGATGTATACGATTTTGGCATTGTTTAGCTTCTTTCCGCACTTCTCCAGCATCTCGATGCACAGACGAATCATCTGCGCAAAGCTGCCCCGCCCGTCGGGCTCGGCCAGGCCGTACTCCTTGGGGAACAGCTCCTCGGCATTCTGCATAAAGTCCATGAAGTGCTCCACTATGGCCTTCGTCAGCTGGCGCAGCGGCAGAAAGATGGCGCAGTTCGCCGATACCGTTATGTTCTCCAGGCACTGCACCTCCTGTGGCGGCGGGCTGTGCTTGGTGTTGGCGAAGACGAGGCCCATTAGATCCTTGCCGTTCACCAGCATGCCGGAGATGAAAGCACCGCGTATTAGCCTAAGCGCGTCCATGAAGCGCTCTGTCTAAAAAGTGTCTGTTTAATATACAAATTTCTTTCTGTGTATTCCCGCTTACCTCCAGATTCGCGTCTACGACGAAAAGTATTGCTTCGCGACCATGGAAATCACGTTTCATTGCAATCTCATCCTCGGAGTCGGTTAGCTCCACATCCTGATCGGGATCCCAAGTGCTCATTTTGAATTTTAATCTGTTCTTCAGCTGCAATCGCGCGAATTTCACAATGCTATCAAAGAAAAGACGCCGGCTGCAAATACTGTGTGACCGTTTACCAGATGTATAAGAAGAAACACTGTTACAAGATTTGCAGAATAACAGGCTAATGGTGCCATTTGAGTAACATTAAAATTGTCAATAGAAAGCGCTATGAACACATCCCGGAATTTAGCGCCATCTATATGTAAAACTCGTTTCACACTGTTATTAATAACAGCACTTTAACAGTGGTGCGTCAAATGAAGTTAACTGTGCTCCAAATTGCGCATAGCCGTTAGGTTGGCTGCGCTTTAGTCACACGCGAATATGACTTTACCGCGAAATTTGAACTAATTAATTAACAATTGCTACTTATAAGCTTAATTTTGGGCTTATTTTCCTCTACATACTTTATTTGTTAGAACACCGAAATTACATATTTAAGATTTATTTGCTTATAAGGCAGTAGAGAATCACCAGCATTAATAGACCATATGAAACATTTAGTGAACTGGCTGCAGACTTCTGCTTCTTCACGGTTTTGGAAAGCAGAAACACTTGAGCTGGAGCTTTCTGAACTGGCTGAGCGGGTTGCGCTACAGGAGCAGTTGCGTAGGCAAAAGTTAAAGAAGAATGTGGTTTTGCAGCTGCATTAGGAGGGGGAGCGGGAGCAGGAGCTGCAACAGGAGCAGCAGCAGGAGCAGCTGGAACTGGAACTGGAACTGGAACTGGAACTGGGTTAGGGTGTCCCAGGCTGGTAATGGTAAGGGTCCCATTTAAATGCGTGGCATTAGCAGCTGGAACGGCCGCTGCCACCACATGAGTGGCCACTGGCGCCGCAGCAGGAAGCACCGGATATACGGATGCAGCTGGGGCTTGGGCAACGGGTAGCACATGAACAGGTGCCGGTGGACAGACCAGGTGAACCGTTTCGGTGTAGTGCCGGGGATGACCAGGAACGGGCTCCCTGATCGTCTGCTTGTAGCAGCCATTGGCATCGGGCACGCCGTTCTCCACCACCTGGGCAACGGGTGCAGCGGCTGGAGCAGCTGCTTTCGATGAGGCCGGTGCCCTAGCCACCGCATGGCCAATGGCAGCGCCCGCCAAGGCGCCACCCAGTAGACCCATGCCTGGAAGGAGAGAGGGATCTTTAGCTATGAATTGAGGCGGAGATCGACAATTCCTTACCAAAGGTGCGCTTCCGGCCGCGCACTGGATACGCCTGGCTGTCCCCGAGGAGCAGCACTCCCAGCAATAAGACCTTGGTTAGCTGAGCTCTGAACATCTTAAAATTCTGTCATTCACTGCGCACACGGCAGTTGGATAAGTTCTGAGTTGAGATCGCGCTGAGTCAACTGCGACAGCTCGGAATGTTGTTTTGGACTCGATCAAATATTTGCACAGTTGTTTTCTTTAGCATCACGAAAATGTGACTTAATTTTAGATGCCACGCCTCGACTGCACGCTCATTAGCTTTTCGTCTGCGATCACAGCAGAACGTAAAAGCAAAAACATTTCAGCCCGTGAAACTGTTAACCATTCTTCACGCTGATAGTGAAACAGTCTAAGTGTTTAAATTTTGGTTTGCATTTTTCAAAACATCAATAAGGAAATACATATGTTCTTATAATAAAAATAATTATATATAAAATTTAAAAATATTATTTTCCTTTTCTTTAAATAAGGTAATTGTAGTTGCTACTCTATATAAAAGAAATATGTATTTTACAATCCGTTATATTAATTACATTTGGTTAAGAATTATGAAGTAATGAAAATATCCAATAATTCCCAAGTCAACTACAACTACTACTACTAATAGTACTACTATTGCTACCACTATTTCTACTACTTTTACTGTTGCTATTGCTACTACTACTACTGTTTCTTTTACTATGGCTACTACTACTACTACTGTTTCTATTGCTATTGCTACTACTACTACTACTGTTTCTACTCCTACTACTACTGTTTCTAGTGCTACTACTACTACTACTACTGTTTCTAGTGCTACTACTACTACTACTACTGTTTCTAGTGCTACTACTACTACTACTACTGTTTCTAGTGCTACTACTACTACTACTACTCTGTGTCTACTGCTACTACTACTACTACTCTGTTTCTACTGCTACTACTACTACTACCACTACTCTTTCTACTGCTACACTACTATTGCTACTGCTACTACTACTATTACTGTTTCTACTACTACTACTATTACTGTTTCTACTACTACTACTATTGCTACTGCTACTGCTACTACTACTTTTGCTACTGCTACTGCTACCACTACTATTACTGTTTCTACTACTACTTCTATTGCTACTGCTACTGCTACCACTACTATTACTGTTTCTACTACTACTTCTATTGCTACTGCTACTGCTACTACTACTATTACTGTTTCTACTACTACTATTATTGCTACTGCTACTACTACTATTACTTCTTCTCCTGCTACGCCTACTACTATTGCTACTGCTTCTACTGCTACTACTACTGTTTCTACTGCTACTACTACTATCGCTACTACTACTTGAACTCTTCATTCCCAGAGACATGCGATCTTTTTGGGAATATCGAACTACTTTCACGCCCCAAATTAAGTGTCTTCCAACTGTACGGCTATCGAAAAGTCGTAAGTCAAAGGAAAGGCCAGAGAATTGTGCATGCAAAGGGCCAGATGCATGGTACGTGCAGACATCGCATATGTGGCAGACGAGCTGCGTTAAGTGTGATTTGAGCCAACCGAAATAACCAAAATGGGGAAAAAACTTTAATTATTTAATGAGAGCAAGTCGCACTGCTGCTGTCCCGCTCGCACCTACTGGCTGCGTATGGTCAACAGTTTTAAAGTAGTCCGTTTTTCTTCTTTTTTTTTTTTTTGGCATCATGGCTGTCGAGACAGCAGCCGCAGCAGCTGCCACATTGCATATGGCACGTGAGGTATTCCATTTAATTTTGATAATTTTGTGGCCGAAAAAGGACACGCAAGTCGGCTTGGCTTGAGCCAGAGCCAGAGCCAGAGCCAAGTGCCGCTTGGCACTGAAATTGGGCTTAAAGCAGCATGGCTTTGACTAATGGGAATCGGGGCGTTAGAGCGCATAATTCGACTGGCCAAAGGCTAGAGCAAAGTGCCCCATCATCGGGCCGAAGGAAAAGCCCGAGTCATTTGTATCGCGGGATTTGCTGGCGCGCCTTTAATTTGCTTAATAAATATTTGTTCAGCCATCGAGTAGGTGTAGCTGGCCAGGACTCGGCCCGTATCCTGACTGGGACAATTGTCAATTGCAGAGCGCTTCTCTCAGCCTGCCAGAGGGTTGTGCGCTGCGCTTCAGCTCGCACCGAGTTGCGGGCCATAAATCATTCGTAACGGCGAGCGATGACGACGAAGATGTCAGGCACAGGATGCGGCAGGGCAGGGGCAGGGGGAGGGGCAAGGGCAAGGGCAACGGGCGCAAGGCGTTGCAGCATCTTTGCTCTTGATGGACATTCAGGCCTGGCGGCCAAACAGTGTGTCTCACACACCCACACACAATAGACACTTGGCTGCCTGCAAGGATAATGACGCGCAAATCGAGCCCCATCAGCAGTCGCTGTCGCTGTCTCTGCTTTGTTTCATGTTGTTGTTGCTGCCGCTGCTGTTGGCTTTGCTTTTAGTTGCCTCGATTATCCTTAATGCGACTCACTTTGTTAGAAACGTCAGTCGGCCTGCAAGCGCCATTATCATCACATTGTGCCTGGCCAAAAAGAACAAGACGCTGACAAAAGCAAGCGAAAAAAACAACATCGGAAAATGTTGAAAATGTGCAGACACGCCGGCAGCAACAGCCCCCACGGCCCCGCAGCCCCGCAGCCGTACAGCCCCACTCCCATCTGCAGCTCGTTGTAGTCCCAGTGAAATGTGTCCAGAAATGCACGAAAATAAAGATAAAACATGACAGGCAGTTCACATCGAGTCATTTATAATAAGCCAAATATGACCGCGACCGCGACCGCATGTGGCTGCGGCTCTACTTTATTCCTATAGCTGTCCTACTCTCACTCGCTGTCTCTCCCTCTCTCCTGCTCGTCTTTTCTCTCTCTCTGTCTATATATCTATCGCTTCGAGTTGACTAACACAGTTAATCAAACGCCCAGCCTCAAGTAAAAGTCTCTCTAGAATAAATGTTATATGATTTTTTAAGGTTTGCTTTCAATGGCCAAGAACTAACTTGAGTTGACTTGGCCAAGGTGTCCTTGGCTAAAGAGCATTGATTTTATTCATATGATAAAGTGATTATGCTGTGATAAGTTCATTTTAAAAGAGTTTAGGCTATATAAACAGAATATATATTTAAAAAATTTGTTTATCTTTAAGTTAAATAATAAAACTAACTTTTATTTTCTTTAGGCTAAAGCTGAGAAATCTTAAAATTCATTTAGCAATGATAAACTAGCATTGATCAATGACTGATATACAATGTCGAGCCAACATTGAAATAGTATATGGCATATAATCACAAATATAGCTAAATTTATTATCGAAATGTTAAGAATCCACAGATCCTTATATATGTAAATGATAAGGGCAAGCCACTTAGGTGTAAGAGCTGATGGTAAGCTAGTGCATTCTTCTTTTCGTATTTTCTTTAGAGCCAGCATTTATGTTTCAAATCATCATTAGCTATATGTAATATCAGTAAATCAACTAAATATATTTATAGTTTCGATTGAAGGTCCGCTCGTATCGTATGTAGATGCTAATGATGCATTGCAGAGAGCTCTTTGTAGTAATACATCAGTTGCTGTGCGAGAGTTGAGAATGTTGGCAGACAATTTGGCAAGCTGTCAGCGCCACTCACTGCCACAGCGGCAGGGAGAGGGGCGTGGCTGCACTGGCATAGAACAGAGCAGAGACAGCGGCGGCAGAAAAGGCGCAGCTAATGACTGTCTACAAGCGCTGGCAAGCAAAGACATCAATCAAATTGAATTGAATCAACCCCGCACAGCCAGCGAGGGGAGTGCAGGGTGAACGGGAGTCACTCGGTGTCATTCGGCTGCTGCTGCTGCTGCTGCTGCTGATGCTTAAGCAAATAAACAAAACTTATAAACTCATTCAAATCATATTTAAAAATCATCGAGCAGCAGGCGCAACAGCTGGCCCATTCATGAATTATTTGTTTGCAGCTTATCAAACGTGACCAAAATGGACAAAAAGTTAATAATATAAAAAAAAGAAGGTGTGAGAGCAGCGCAGAGTGGCGAAGGGCGTGCCAGCTGGCCGACAAGGGCGCCGGACAACAGCTGGCCGAGGGGTCCGAGCCAGTGTGAAAAATCAGCAAAAACTGTGATAGCTGCGAACGCAGCTACGCTTTGAATACCACTGAGTGTCGACTTATGGGTGCGAAGAAAAAAAACTAGGCCCTCTTCTGGACACAGTACCAGCCCGCAGCCCCCAGCCCCCCAGTTCCCGCCACAGCTCCAACTCAAGGCTGTTATTATCTTTTGCCTGACCGCAAGACGTGTCAACGCGACGTTGCGTATACGCGACGTTGGCCCCAGCTGCACAACAGACACACACATGCACACACACACACACACACACATGCACACACATATTTAATCATACATCTAGACCACATATAAATCATGGGCTAGAAAAAGTTTTCGGTGCTGCTGCGGACAGCGCCTCGCATAAGTTGACTTGCATCCACAAAATATTTTGGCCATCTTTTTGGCAAGCGGCTTACAAATTTCATCGTAATATATTCCAAGCGGCTTATTGACCAGGCATAACCCGGCATAGGTAAGTAAGCACTCAAAACCAGCCACGCCCACTCGCCCATCGCACACCCCTCTGGCTAGAATGTGTTGCGGTTAGGCTGTTGTCTGAGTCTGGCAGCGTCTTCGCTTAGTTGTGGTTATCAGAGCATTTGTTGTGGGCTTAAACCGATAGATTTCGAGCCCGAGCAACAAATGACATTGGCAGTGCTCAGTTTATGGCAAATAGTTTGAAATTCCATAAGGTAAAGATCGTGCTGAGAACAGCATTTGTCCATTAGTTAATGTGATATTTAAAATCTGAAATAATCACGAAAAAAACTGATTATATTATTTATAATAAGTTAATTTTTGTTGTTTAATGTTCGAGCAAGGGAAAATTATATTATTATTTTTTAGTTATGTTTATTATTTATTTTTTTATTAATTTTTTAAAAATTTTTTATTATTTAAATATTATTGTTATATTATTGCTTCAATTTCTTTATTTATTTTTGACTTTTAATTAGTTTCATTTGTAAACTGTTAAATAGTTAAATATAAAATAGTTAATATACATATTAAAATATTAAAAAAAATATACGTGGAATATAACCAATATTTTATTTTTTTATTTTTTTTTTAATTTGTTATTTTTCTAAACATATGCTAATTTTGGTATGATAACAGCTCGAAGCCTTAAACGCGTTTAGCTTTGCAATATTTGTGATTTTTTTAAAGATTTCTTAAGGTTATTTCTTAAATATGCTTTAAGACATAAATATGCTTTTGTTGTTTACCATAAAAAGTGAATAGATTAAAGCAATCAACTGAGCTTTGCATTTAGATCGAATTGAATTTCCTTCATCTACTGCCTTTACACCCAAATCAATCGAATTTTCTTCAAATATTATTTATTATTAATATGCCTAGTCTTTTGTTCTCACAAGATTAAGAGGAAGCCCAACTGGCATTTGGCAGCCAGTGTCATTCTGTATTTAGCACATTGTTGCTAGTTGAGTGCGCCGAGCCAAGGTGACGTAATTATAGATGTACTGCGAGCAGTTGCGAGTAGCGCCGGCTAAACAGCCAGCCCACAAAAGTGCACTGCGTGCCACAGAGCAACCCTTGCAGTTTAGCATGGCAAAAAGCGGAGTTTAGGGTGCAAATTGTATTGGAGGTGAGACATAGGGGAACTGCGAACTGCGAACTGCGAACTGTGAAGTGCACAAAGGGTTGACAATGCCATGCGGAACACAGTGGGCGTCAACCAGACGCACAGTACATGCAATGCTTCGTGTCTGTGTCAGTGTGAGTGTGAGTGTGAGTGAGTGTGTGTGAGTGTTGGTAAGTGTTTTGGCCAGCTCAAGACTTGGTTCGCATCTTTTTGGCGCAGCTTATCTTTAAATCTTGCAGCAAGCAAGACGCTGCGACACATTAGCATAAAATCCGAGTTAAGATAAGTGCAATTTATGCCAAGCGAATGCGTTGCCTTAATGAGTAGACGTAGCGCTGGAATACACTTGAGTCACTTCAAACGGGGCAATTAACAATTGCGCTAGTGTAAATCAGTTTTATCTAAATCCCATTTTGAAAACTTGCACACAACCACACACACACACACACACGTATATACAGATATGCAGAGATGGAGATGCCCGCAGATCCTTGGAAAAGGACAACGATGCTTAAAATGCAATTTGTTTGGCGGTCCACAACCTGAAGATGGCAACTTGTTTCTCGGTCTGAGCGTGTCATTAGCATTGATTAATTTGTCGCACGATTTACATGGAAAAACAATCAATCAACGGTATGTCGTCGCTGCCATTGCCATTAGTCAATCTTGAGATGCAGCCCGCCACTTGAACTCGGTGTCAACCCGGGGCCAGACAGCCCATTCAGCTAGACATTCCATGCCATTCCATGTCATTCCATGCCAACCATCCGACCATTCATCCATCTCATTTCAGTCAGCTTCAATCGCAATCTTCTAGCATGCTGCACATCATTAACGGCTCCGCCGGGGAGTGGCTGCCGCGCCAGCTCCTCCCACTCGGCCCCAAACTTCCTAAGCTCGAGCTCTCATCACAGGCAAATTGTTATGAACCTAGTTGTCCACTTGTCCATTTGTCCACTTGCCCAGTTTGGCTTTAATGAATTGTTTCGCTGCCAAGCAAAGTTTTTGGCCTGAATGTAATTAAAGTCAGTCTGCGGCTGTTTTCTATGCTGTTCTCTATGGCCAGCCAAAGTGCGCAGAGACGGCGATAATGTGCGCTCAAATGGGATGAGCTTCAGCAAACCCATTTAACTGCTGAGCAAATCAACTGGCAAAGACAAAGAACGAGTCTTTTGAAAATTGTTAAAGTTAAGTTTTATTACATATCCGATTGATCGTGGCATGAGCTATAGCTTGAATCAAACTGGCTGCATATAAAATAAATAAGTTGATCCATGGTAAGCTTTAAATATATTTGGGATTTTAAGTTTAATTAGTAAGTTAGAGTTCAGCTCAATGAAAGGCGAAGCTTCTGGGGTAAGTTACACCTTTGCTGTAATGCTATTAAAAAATAGAATTTGTTGTAAAACTAATTTAGTTATTACATTTTTAACATTCAACTTATAATAATTTGTTCTTAGCCAACAAGAATTCCTAATAAATATAACTAAAAATAGATTATATATATAATATTGTATAATATTAATTCTCCTATGTTACATAACCTATTCACACCATCTGCATAAGCAGCTCTCTTCTATGCCATTCAATCCCCCTTTCGGCCGCCTTGCTTTTGGTTATATACAGCGAGATCATCTCTGTCCAAGGCATAATTAAGCTGCATCAATGTCGTGTTAAGTAGCCAGCAAACTAATGATAGCCGCATTTACAACAAAGGCCAATTGTTGCTGTTGTTGGGGCTGAGCAGCCAGAGGTGGACACAGGAGGGCAGCAGGCAGCAGGCAGAGGAGCAACGCAACGCAAACAAAAGCGCGGGGACTTTAATTTTTATGCGTGAAAACACATAGCAACAATGCCCATGGACCCGGCTAAAAAGAAAAAAAAAGAAAAAAAAAAGAGAAAACAACAGAAGCAGAGACAATGCGAGGCACACTTAAAATGCGAGACATTCATTTTTCTACAAGTGAACAAACATGGAGCAGAGCATTCGAGAGCGAGAGCGAGAGAGAGAGAGGAAGAGAGGGGGGAGGCGGCTGGGACAGTGGCACACAGGACACGTGAACAGTGGCTCGACCTTTTTTGGACGGAGGAAATTCAATTAGCCAGGATCTGGGTAGGTGGAAGTACGGCACGGACGGACGTTTGCTTAGGTAATGTTTCAATTAATTCGTTTGGCTGCTGGGGTTAGCAGCTAATGATGCCCGGGACTAGGATGATGTATCTATTGCGGCTAGAGAGTGGTAGAGAGAAGCAGACAGAGAGAGAGAGAGAGGGAGAGCACTTCTCGCATTCTCCAGCCATAAACAAATCAAATCGATTGGCCACAATTAATAACACCAATTCTGTGCGACTGCATTTCATTATTTGTTATATGTTTCAAAGATATTTATTTGATAAACGCCGACGTCGCCAGACGCCAAAAATCTCATCGCTTTAAGTGGGGCTCATTTTGGCGTATACAAAAAAAAAAGGAGAGAGAAAAGGCAACACCAGGGGCACAAAGGGGTCGGGCACAGCCAAAAAAAAAGGGACTGCTACCGGGTAACATATCAAAACGCCGCAAATGGGCAGCAACAACAACAGCCGCAAAACGATATGAAATGAAATCATATAAGACAAAAAAATATATATATACAGAAGCAGAAGAGGGAGAAGAGCAGCAGACGAAGAGTGCCAAAAAAAGGCAAACATGCGACGTCGTCTAAAGGATTTGCCAACGCAGACAAACGCTGCAAAGACAAAGTATCTGTGGCATAAAAAAAGTATCGGAAGAGTTGCCCGGCACAGGCAGAGCCGATGCCAAAAGATATGCTGTGTGTCTGCGTGTGTGTTGGGGAATTTGTTGAGAAAATAAAAAGCAAAAACAAAAAAAAATCAGCTAAGAAACAGTGAAATAAATGCAAGCCGCGGCAAAAGTCAGAGAATCGCGTATTCGGTAGCTGGCCAAACATTGTGCAATAGAAATAATATGAAAGACATCGGCAAAGAGCAGATGATCTGATGAAACTTACAAATTATTATTTATTATTGCTATACATTTATTTTGTTGTAATATTTGATATATATTAAATGTTGTAATATTTTACTCAGTTTTAATTTTATATGAACTCTAATATGATAATAAGTAAATTAAATTAAATAAAAATTTTAAAGTATAGTTCTACAGAATAATAAAGTTTTAAAATTACACGTTTTTGCTTTTATGAATTAAAAATGCGAAAATTCAACTTCTGTTTTTGCTGAAAGGAGCAGGATACTAATCTGTAAATATTTCATTAAAAAATAAAAATAAAGACAAGAAAATTATATGCTTATATAAATTAAAAATCTATAAATTGTTATTTGATATTTATTGTATATAAATCAGTAAACATTACCTCAAAATAATAAAATAAAATTAAATAAAAAGAATTTTCAAGCTATATATATGCAAATAAAAAGTATATAAATTGTCCCTTAATATATTCGGTGTATAAATCTTGTAAATTTTTAGCAGTTTTATAAATTAGAATAATATGTATTCTTATTGATAAGTAGTCTAAAAGAAATCAAATAGAAATATGAAAGCAATCATTTTATTTAAAATTTCTTTTTGTTTTATATATTTTTTAATATTTCTGTTTCTTTAGATTAATAGTTATTAAATATTACATTAAAAATGACTACATATTATTACTATTAAATATTTTTACAATGAAGTTGTTAATTTATTACTGTATATCTGTCTATGTGGGCTCATACATTCCCAGCTACTTATGGCATAAAAAAGACCCTATCTCCCATATCAAGCCGAACAGCTTAGTCAAGTATGCCCATTTGTCAGTGCAGGGTATTCACAAACTACACAAACATGCTTCACGTGCGTCACCTTCTTGCCACACACACACATACACTCGCACACACATGAATTCATTCGAGAAGCGCATCCTCAGCTCAGCTCAGCTCAGCTCAGCTCAGCCTCCACTCGCTTGCAGTTCGCACTACCACGCGTTAATCCAACATGAGATTATGGAACGCTTGACTTAAAGCATCTGTTAAATTGGCTTAATCTGTGTGAGTGTGCGTGCGCCCCTCTGACTGTCTGTCTGTTTGCCTTTGTAATATGTATCTCCCGCCGCCACTTTGTAACTGTTGTCATTTTTATTGCCCTGGGAATGTTTTTTGTCCACCATTGTGAGAGACGTACACGCCCCGCCAAGCATTTTTTCTCCTGCCATCATATGTCTGCCTTTGTGCGTGTGTATGTGTGTGAATGTGTTGCTGTCCTGGCTGGGTGTCCTTTGTACTCCGCTAAACAAAAGTTTTGTCGTTGATTTTATTGACCAATTTTTGGATGCGTAAGTTGCTTTTTTTCTCGAGAGTTTTTGCATGCTGCTCCCGCTTCTTCAGCTCCTGCTCCTGCTCCTGCTGCTCCTGCTGCTGCTGCCCCTGGGCCTTTGCCAGTTTATTTTGCTGTTCGTTTCTTTTCTTTGGGCTTGCTTTGTTTTCATAAGTTTTTTTATAGCTTCATCTGTGGGATTTAAAGTTTTATTGTGATTTAAACACTTGTTAATCGTGTGTGCATATGTCAATTGCCTGTCGCTGTGTGTGTGTGTGCGTATCTGCGTGTGTGGGTAAGATTTGCTTCTGTTGTTTTTCTCTTTACCCACTGGATTAAGTTGTCTTCGGGCACTGCTTATGAATGTCAATTGGCCCCAGGCCTGGAGTTATGGCTTCAAGTTAGCAGTAGATTTAGCTGCAAAAAACATTTTTTAACTTACATTTGACTTTAGCTAAAATAATAATAATAAAATAAAAAAATTAAAGAAAATAATACTAAAATATATATAATTACCAATAATGTTGCTAATAAAAAATATTTAAATATTAAAAGTAATATATTAAATATTTATAGATCTAAAAAATAAAAAATAAAAAAAAATAAGTTTAATAAATATACAAAAAAAAATTGCTGATAACATATAATAATATATATATTAATAAATAATATTAAAGTATATATGATTAATAATAATACAATTAATCGAATAGATTTATTTTATTACAAATAACATAAACAAATTTTAAAATATTAATAATACATTTATTTGAATAGAAATTATATTGGAAATATAATTTTTTCGGAGGAAACACAAAAATTATTACAAATTTTAATATTTATTTTCTTAGATTTTAGTTTTTCATTTATGTGACACTATATATATATATATTTTTATTATAGATAGGTTGAAAACTCTAATTAATTTTTAATTTATTTTTACTCTTAGTCTATTCACATCATTAGCTGACGCAAAGTGTCTTCGCCAATCGCAGACGGATTTAGCATATCTGTGCCAAAATTTACATGCAACTAATGCCAGACTCAGCTGAGTCGCGTCTGTGAATCCATCGTTTCATTGATAAATTGTCTGCGGAATGACAAACAAGAACAGGAGCTGCATTGATAGGTGGACAGGTAGCAAATGTCAGTTACACACACAAATAATCACTACACTTCAATCGGACTGCAATGCAGAGAGAGAGAGAGAGAGAGAGAGAGAGAGAGAGAGGGAGAGAGGGAAAGAGCCAACAGCTGCCCCAGCAACAGCAGCAGCAGCAAGTGGATGGCCTGCAGAGCGATTGTAATCAAAATGCAACAAATTAAGGAGGCAGCAAAGCGAGCGAGGGAGATGGTAAGAGAAAGAGGCGGGGAGAGCGCAGGCGAGAGGGAGAGGGAGCGATCGACTCGTACCTTTGGCTTAAAATATTTATTTATGCAATTATTTTGCAAGTAGCTCAAAATAAATAAATGAAATGAAATAAAAGAGCAACGGGCTGAAACTGGATCTGGCTCTGGCCCCGGCTCCGACTCCGACTCCGTTTGCGTGGCTTCAATTGACGAGGCAGCGCAGTAAATTAAAATTTAAATTTATGCCATTTGCTGCTG
The DNA here is from genome assembly GCA_035047565.1 of Drosophila mulleri. Taxonomy (NCBI): domain Eukaryota; kingdom Metazoa; phylum Arthropoda; class Insecta; order Diptera; family Drosophilidae; genus Drosophila; species Drosophila mulleri. The sequence goes on along the minus strand of JAWNPK010000069.1, from coordinate 6,322,803 downwards.
GCCCCAAAAACATGCGCAGGACGCAATTAGGCAACAGGTTGAACTCCAAGCGAAAGGTGCAACACACAGCTACAAAACTGATGTGCCATGTCATCGCCATCGTCTATTGTCACTCAAAAGCGAAGAAATATTATTTATTTATTTATGACAGGTCGCAGGCAGACCCTAAGTGAAACATCAACTGCACTGCGCACCTGCCAAACAGGTGTGCCAAGTACTCGAACCTCACCCCTCCCACCGGCCCATCTGACCCAATTAGCTGGCGTCTTAGTTGAGTGCCGCTAACAATGTATGTGGCATGGGTTTATGGCTCGTAAATGTCGGATCGCTTTTAATTATATGCGCTGCGTATACGTAATATTTGCTGGCCATCGATTGACTGGAAAACTCATTCGGTCTGCGCCTCATTAGCCAATAACTGTAACTGTAAAGCTGTAAAACCACCAAAAATCAGGCAATTGTGGTCGAAGGGCTGGGCAATAAATGGCAATCAGACAATCAGACAAACCCTTTTTGCTTTATGATCTGAAAACAATTTAAGCTTTTATTTGTTTATCCAAAGCAGAGCCAGAGCCAGAGCCAGAGCCAGAGCCAAAGCAATCAAGCTCCACTTGGGCCGCAAATGGTAACAGCTCAGCGCAGGCCCAAGCGAATGCAATGAGCGTATTTCATTGAAGCAGGAGCAACAGTTGCTATTGATGGATCACCAAAAAGCAACGGGGCAACAGCAGCAGCAGCAGCAGCAACAACAGCAACAAATGCCAAATGATCTGTGGAAGACGCTGCGTAAAGCGAAGACTGCGATAATGATCATACAAAAGCGAAAAACGCGTTAAACTTTGCAACGTCGTCATCAGCAACTGCCTCCCCCCGGCATTAGCTACTGCAGCAGCAACAGCAGCAACAGCAACAACAGCAACAGCTACTGCCACAGCAGCAACTGCGACTGACCCAACGACCGGACGTTGTGCTTGCAGTCAAGTGCGATTGCAAATGCACGGAATTCACATTCGAGCCTGCTGCAAGCCCACGCCAGTCAATGCTGCACTGAGCAAAATAGGTGTTTAACTTGGCATACGAAAGACTGAACTGGGAAACAAAAATTTAATGTGCCTTTGGGTGAACCCATCAATAGCATATCTATCGTCAGCTGTACTTTCACATTAATATACTAGCTAGGAGATAAAAGAGAACGCACACACTTCAGAGTGAGTATCAACCTTAAGTGTGATGGATATTTACTCTGTTCTCTTCTCCTTCACTTCATTTTCTGCTCAAATGTTCCATACGTTTAATTATTAATAAAGTTTCGTTTTTATAAAGCAAATACAAATATTTCATAATTGAAAAATAAATTGTATAAAAAATAGACTTATTATTAAACCAGATTTAACTTTACTTCAAACTCGAATTCTCTCTTCAGCTCCAGAATATAATTTACTTTTGAAATTAAATGAATTTATATGTTGGCTGATGGCTAAAAGTATATCAAAGCTTTATACAAATTTATGTAAACAATTTAATTATACATAAAAATATGTTTTTTATTGATTTATTTATTGACTTAATTGTTAAAATTGTTTACTGATTCCAGGGAGACTTGGTCCTTTTATATTTGTATTACTAGCAAAATGCTTTCAATATAACAATTTTCATTCGATGCGATAGCCATAGTGACTTGCCTTTAAAACGTGCTAGTTTTACTTCAGTTTCTCGTGTTTAATAAGTGATCTGTTTGCTTAGCATATGCCTAGCCATATATTTTATAGACTCTACACTCACTTTTTCTTCGAGTGTACAAGCCAAAAGGTTGGCCATTAAAGCTGTTTGGTTTTACAGTCGATCGGCTACCGTTGCAACCGCTAAGGCAGCGGCGGCTTCTGCTTCTGCTGCTGTTGCTGTTGCTGATGGCGATGCTGCTGTAGCTGCTGCTGATGGGTCCGTTGATGGTTCTGCTGATGGCCGGTGGCTGTCTGTCTGTCTGTCTGTCCGTCTGTCTCTCTGTCTCTCTGACTGGCTCGTCTGATGAGTTTAGTGCCGCTCGCAGTACGATGATTTGTAATTTTTCGCCGTTTGCCAGTTGAGAATCATAATAATCATAATAAAATGCAGCTATACCCATTTTAACACCAAAAATATATACATACATACATATATGCATGCATGTGTATGTATTCGCGTCAGAGTCTCTTTCCGCTTGCGCTTGAGTTTTGGGCTATTGAAGTATTGCCGTTGTCATGTTAATTTTGCAGCCAGGCTAACAGGCTAACTGGCTAACTGGCTGTTGGGCTGACTGTTGGGCTGGCCGGCCGGCTGGCTGGCTGTCTGGCTGTCTGTCTGTCTGTCTGGCAGTTGGCTGTCGCATTAAACTTGGTAATTTGTGTCAAGCATGGACGGTAGCTACTACTGTTTAAGTGCCTGCTGGGCTTCTGGGTGGTTTCGCCTCTTTGATCTCCACTTGGCTAATTAAGTTGAGCTAAACGTGCCTGAAAGTCGCCTCCGTCCGCCTGTCCCTCACATGCTAATGGACTTGGCCATTGACTGCGCAGTTCCTTCCATAATGCCTCAGAGCCTATAGGTTTGACTACTGCTGCCATTACGTATTCCTCATTGCTCGAGTGACGGGCACTTCATTTCCTTTACCAAGAAACCCAAATCAATATCTCAGTGCAAATGCTCAATTATATTTTGGCAACAAGGCGTTTAGGCACTAAGTGTTGTTGAAGCATTGGAGTTTAGTGGAGAGAACATGAATTTTTACTCTTTGTCAATGTCAAGCGAGTGCCACAACTGAACCTAATAATGTCATAGAAATATAATTCATTTTTGAATAAAATTCATAGACATAAATGTGCAAAATCTTCAGTTTAACATCGGGTCAAAGCGCCAAAGCGCATTATAATTATTAAAGAGCTTTGCTGCCACTGTTTTTTTTTTTTATACCCTGAACCCATTGAAAATGGGAAATCAGGGTATAATGGTTTTGTTAAAAGTATGTAACAGGGAGAAGGAGGCGTGGCAGACCCCACAAAGTATATATATTCTTGATCAGGGCGACAAACTGAATCGATTTAGCCATGTCCGTCTGTCCGTCTGTCCGTCTGTCCGTCCGTCCGTCTGTCCGTCTGTCCGTCTGTCCGTATGTATGAACGCGTCGATTTCTGAAGATATAAGCTAGAGACTTCAACTTTTTTTTTAAATGCTCGTATATAGCACGCGGATATCGAGTTTATCACTAAAAATCGATAACTCATCCCGTTATTTTTTTATCGATCAAAACCCTTATCGAAAACCAGTTATAAAATTATATCTCCTACACCTTTAGAGCTAAAGTCTCCAAATTTTAAATGTAGACTCGACTGCACGTGATAGAATTTCGATTTTTGTTATAATTAACCCCCCACTTCTATATCCACCCCCTTACCCTCATCTCTGTAAAAGGCGTATTTCAAATACTAGAGACTTGAGCTTTGGCAAATATACGCATAGTAATGATAAAACCACATTCTGAAAGTTTCATGAAGAACGTACGTCCACAAAAAAGTTATTGAACAATTTAGTTCCCATAGTAAGCCCACACTGCAGCCCATGCCTGTTAATGCGTGCGTGCCTATGGGTGTCTATGTATATGTTTGCGTGTGTGTGTGTGTTTGTTTAAGCTGAATGACACTAAAAATTATTGAAATGACTGTTGCTCGGAGGGTTCAGGGTATCTCGTAGTCGAGCAGTCTCGACTAGAGCTTTCTTACTTGTTTTTTAATAATTTTGTAATTTCAATTTAAATACCCATCTCACTCACCATCATGACAATAAATATGATATGCACTCTAAAATAATTATAAATTCATAAATTTGCGCTCTCAAATATGAGTTAATATAAAACGAAAAAAAAGTGAGCTAACCCCTAAGAGTTCACCCCATGTGCTGCCCTTAAATATAATGGCAATGACGTGGCCAAAAAGTGTACTGAAATTGGCCACAAAATGATGGGCACTAATTAATGCTGGATATTTATGCCAAAGTCCTGCGGAGTGCCCGGCCTTATCAAGTGGCATCAATTGGCTGATGATAGCCATGCGCAAAAGCGAGTGAAAGCAGCTGCTGGCGCTGCACAATTAAAGTGTCATCAGTGTCCGGGAAAGTTGTCTAAAATTTGATGAAATTTGATTTTAATTGCTTAACGACTAAATGTGCCAAAATGTGGGCGTGGCGTGGGCAACGCAACACAACGCAACGAATCGAGCCGAGCTGCGCAGCGCAGCTGTTGCAGGCTTAGGAGAGATCTGCCCAAACCGCTAAAACCAATTTCCGTATTGGTGGTGCGGGCTGCTCAGTGGCTGCCTGGTGGCTGCCTGGTGGTTGCGCCATTTTTGCCACTTAACGCATCATCACTTCAGCTAATTTGTTGCAGTGGGGCGCCGCGACCTTGGCTGGCCGCTAATGATGCCGCCCGGTTGCCGTTGCAGTTGCAGCTGTAAATTTGCAACACAAATGCAAACAGCAGAACAGTAAACGGCGATTGCAATCAACGGGCGCCGCATCTCTATCACACAGAGCGGGGCAGAGGGCGTGGCAGGTTGGCAGCATCCGCTGCTACGTTTTACGCGCTTCAATGATCCGATTCGACTGCGGGCCTCGTTGCGCCAGATTAAACGTATGCAACTCTTAACCTTCGTTTAAATCTGCGCTGATTGACAATCATCGAACGATACGAAAACCAGAAACTCTGCAAATAACTGATCCAGGTTCAGTGGCAGCAGCTGTGGCCGTGGCTGTGGCTGTAGCTGTGGCACTGCCAGCGGTTTGCAGCTCTCATTGTTGCAACTACATTTGTTTTGCGGTTCGCATTTGTGGCATTTAGTGGCTTATCTTTGACGGGATAATCAAGGGAAGTGAGTACGAGAGAGAGAGAGAGAGAGCGCAACTTGCAGTGATTGTTGGCCTTGAACACTGAGCCAGAGCTAACCTAACTCAATTATCATTTAGCATATGCAAATCACCCAGACAGATAAACACACATATTCCGGCTTATAAACGTTACGCGGCGGTCAATCAGCGACTTGGCCAAAACACAATACCGTTAGAAGCGCCAAAGACCTAATCAAGGTAATCAAAAACTGAACTCTGGCGAAATTGTTGAATTCAAATCATGAAATTATGAACTCTTAAATACGCTGTCAAAATTATTGAGAAAAGTCCTGTAAGGAATATCTTCTTAAGGAAAATCAAGCTATTCTTTTATTTATATATAGAAGAGGCTCTGGATATCATGTATTTCTATCTCTCTCTCTCTCTCTCTCTCTCTCTCTCTCTTTCTCTCGGTCTGGCTACCTCATACATTGGCCAGCATCTAGACGTTATTGTTACTTATCCCTTTAGTATTATTATGTTATACATTTTGATTATTCAATCCAGCAACTGAATCTTCACTTTACAGCTTAGATTTTAAGAAATATAATGCTCCCATACTTCATATAATATTTTAAATTTTTTATTAAACCATCCAAATGCATCTGTATTCAGTAGTTTACCCTATAAATTACTTTTAATTTTATATTATTTCTATTATATTATAAAGCAACAACTTCAGCTACACTTGTCAATCTGCCTGCTATGTGCACATAGCTAATGTCCTAGTCGTAGTACCCTTTCTGTAAGTGTATGCATAAATTTGCATGTGCCGTGGCTTCGCTTAGCTGCCCGCAGGCCCTAAAGCCAGTAGCCCAATAATTTCAAATTATAAATCATAAAAACGCACACAAATTAGAATATATCTTGCATAAAGGAATTTTTTTATTTTTGGTTCGAGCCAAGTTTTTGCCCAACATTTTGGGCTACTGCAATTTGAAAATGAGCTTCAGCCAAAATTATGGCTCGACACGAAAGGCAAAGCCTATAATAAATACACACAGCAGATACATATATAGAGAAAAAGCTGTATATATATATACGAATTTGCCGCCGATCATCGCGTTTGGAGCTGAACAACTAACTGTTCTTTGCTGAGAGCTTTGCATAATCGACGTCAAATGATTTTTGTTTCTTTCCCATTTTATTTTTTCAGTGATTGGTGTTTGCCAAAAGCATGTTGCCAATTTTCGGTTGCTTTTTGGCCAATTGCATTAAATTGCAATTAACCTTAATTGATTGAACGATTATCATTCGCCTGGCCTATGCAAAATTTCACTTTCAATCAATGTTCTCGCAGTCACTTCCGATTGCCGTTTGCCGACAGCGGATTGCGCTGAGCACAATTACACACACATGGTGCACACACACACACACACACATACACACACACTCGATGTGTTTGAGTGTTGGCTGCTTCGTCTATCATTACCATCAAAAAGCTATCATCATCATTACCAAGCCCCGAACTACGGACCAAGCGAGACAGCACGAGTCTCTCGCTCTGCACGCGATAAAGTTGTTGTTGCCGTTGTTATTTGTTGATTGTTGTTCATTGTTGTTGTTGACGTTCTGTTAGATACACACACGCATACAATAATCAGGCGCTGGGGTACTCGCAATCATAGTTGTTCAGAGGTGTTGCTTTGTTAACTGCGGCCTAATCATTACCAGTGGACAGCATGCTAGCTACGGCAAAGTATCTCACAGATACAATTTAAATTAGATACATACATACACGTAGGGGCTTTAATTAAGTGTGAGTGAAGCTCAACGGGGCATAGATAACTTCAATTAACAATTTAAACCAGATGGAATTAGCGGGTGATGCTTGAAGAGCTCTGAAAACATGTTATTTAATGTAGAGCTTACAATTATATTGAATTGTACGAGTGAATGATATAACTAAAGGGTTAATATATTAAGAACGGATGAATACTTTTAACAATATGCAACAGTTGCAATTACATCAAAACAGTTTCTGACTTAACGTTATATTTGGCTTTATACTTTCAGCTACTTTTGCATGATTTCTTCTAGATATTGACCTGAGAATCCTTAAATGTACTACTCATACTTCAATTTTCAGCAAATTATTGAATGTAGGAAATATAGACATCACAGAACAGTATAATCAGATATATTATTGAACTCTGATACAATTATAATGGATCTCTATTTGAATTATAAATAAACAATAAAACAAACATATTAAATTAAAAAAAAATAAATAAATAAAGCAATCTTTCAATCAATAAATTAAAATAAACAAATAATGAATTACCAAAGAAAGAAAGAAATAATTTAAATAAAAATGTAAAATAAAAATTAAAAAAATAAATAAAAGCAAGCAAAGTGAGAACCAAAAAGTAAATGAAAATTATTTCTGAATTTCGGTAAACAGTTTAAGTAACTTTTGTTCGACCAAACGGCATAATACTTAAGTAATATATAACGATTAATCAAAAATTGTTTTAACCATATAATGTTACTATTAAACACTCATTAAACTTATCTCTGAGCAGCTGAACTATTTGCTTAGCTATTGCCATTTGCTATTTCAACTGAAGGCTTTCAACTGGTTGACATAAATTGACAAAGTTTACGAGTGAACGCAGCATTAATCGCTCAATCAGTGAGCTTAAAAACGGAAAACAAAAAGCAAAATCGAAGAAAAACGAAAAAATTGAAACGTATCAATAACTTAAAAATATAAATCAATATCAAAACAAATGGCCAACGGTCCATGTAAGCACTAAATCAATGTGTCAATATGGGTAACTGATACACTAGAGATCCCCAGCCAGCTAACAACAATCCAATTGCAGCGGAAATTGAATTATGCCCCCAGTTCGACTCTGACTCCGACTCCAACTCCAACTCCAACGCTGAGTCCAATTGGAACTCCAATAAGTATCTAAGCATGCATGAATGAGCGCCTGAATGACTGACTGAATGGTGGCCCGGCTGACTCGCTGAGTGGCTGAGTGACAGACGGCGGACAACTGGCGCTCGAATCAGGTGCTGCCACTTTCGTTCGACGTCCGTTGGACGTGGCCGGTTGGATGTGGCTGCTGGCTGGTGGCTGGTGGCTCAGGAGCACGTCTGGTGGCGGTGCGACGGCTGCTGACTGTGAGAATCTAATGTCCAATGTCTGAACGGTTTCCTGAGCGAACGGGTTTCCAGCCGGCATTAGATACTGAAGCGATACGCATGCGATACGTTCGATAGTTTATGGTCTACAATTAAAATTGTGCGACAACAGCGAAGCCAGTCAGAGGCGTAGCTGATCAACAAAAAGGGGGAGTCCATGTTTCTATATATTAAAAGTGAAGCATGCAAGAATTAGAACTCAATAATAATGCAATGGAATAGATCTAAATCTTATACCCGATGCCCCCCTTTTACTACGCCTTTACCATTTTTTATGGCAGCAAATGCATTTAATGAAAATTAGCTGCAATAACATGAAAATTCATAGCTTAATATGAGTCGGCGCTATATTTGCCGCAGACAGAGGCAAAAACTTTTACCTAGACGAATGCGACTACGACTACGAGTTCGAGTTCAACTTCGATTACGAGTACGAGTGCGAGTGCGAGTGCGAGTACGAGTATCCGACTTATTCGTCGTCGAGTCGAGTGGCACATGGTAAATTATAGAGTTTCAATTGTCGATTGACATGTGAAAATGCTTATAAAAGGACTGTGTGAAGCAGTTCAGTTTAATATTGTTCGCTTTGTGCTAATCAATAAATTAATTGTTGAATTAATTTCGCTTTTTTCTTCATGGCATTTAATTAACCAAGACCAAGCCAATGTTAATAACTCACCAAATTTGTAAAGTTATTTAGCTACGACTCTTATTTTTACAAAAAAAAAAAAAAGTAAGTATATATATATATATATATATATATATTTATTAGTATATATATTTGGCTTGGCTCTTAAAGATTATAATTATGTTTTTGTAAACACAATTTGCATATCAATTTTCGATAAAAGCAACAAATTGTTGGCAATTATATCAATTAAATGGCAATATCATAGTCTAGCTCACATATGCAAAATGCTGAATGAAAATGAAAGTGTTTTGTATGTGAAAACGTTTGCCAACGTGCTAAACCACTTTCGATAGGCAAAACTAGCTCAGTGAGAAATGAAACTGAATGAAAAACGGAAGTAGGAAGTGTGGCAATTAAATGAGTGCTTAGAGTGACGGGGCTGCGGGGCAAACAAACCCAGCGATGCAGCAACAGAGCCAGAGCCAGAGCCATAGCCAGAGTTAGAGGTGTTGAAGTCATTGTTATATTAAGGCCAAGCTCCCCTTTTGGCTGGAAAAGCTGTTGATTCGCTGCTCGAACTAAAGAGCTGGCCAAAGCTCTTATCCCAAATTAGACGCAAATAGTGCGGAAAGTAAAACGACCCTCAAAACGCGCGCTGCCCTTCACATGGATGCCACACATTTTGCCTTATTATTTTTCAATTTTTTATTTAGTTTTTTTCCTTTGTTTAGCTGCGCAAATATTTGAAATATTTTGCTTTAGATTAGCACAACTTTTGCCGCGGCTAACGGCGCTTTGGAACGCAGCGCAGAGATCCATCAAAGGATCATCAAATTTTGCAGTGACGTATTGGGTATTGCCCACGGTCCCAGACGGCGGCAGGAATGTCCGAAAAAATAAAGGTGGACTCAGAAAAAAGAAGTCAAAGCTAACTCAGGTAGCTAACGAAATGCAATAAAACATCAACACGACCAGAATTATAACAACTAAGTAAACGTCTGTCACTCGGACTCGATCTGGACAGAATTTTGAGCAGGCCAAAAAACGAGCAGGACCCAAGACTGAGCGAGAGAGAGAGAGAGAGCGATAGAGAGAAGTTGAGCCACGGCAGCTGATCAAAGGCCGCTGCTTGATTGGAGGCTGAGGACATTGACGATTGCAGTGCAAATGATAATTTATTAGATTGCGATCTTTAGGCTCAGCACGAGGAGCAACAGGGCCACGGAAAGAAAAAATAAATAAATATAAGACTGAAAGTTTTAGAGGCTGAGAAAAGTGAAGGAGCTGGAATGTTTATTGAATTAATTTGGTCATTCGTCTGCATTTCTAATTAAACCGAATTAATCATGAGCTGCAAACATTGCACTAATTATGCGTAGACCAAACTGGGCTGACTGTCAGTCGAGCTAGTTATCCAGGCAGCCGATCTCTGCTCCATCTCGCCCAGTCTATTGCTGGACGGCAGCTGCTCTGCGTAGCTGATGGCGGCACTCACAAAAGCATTTTGCAGCCAATGCCCATGATGAGGCCCATGATTGTGATCAAACCGAGCTCTCTGCACTCGCTCTGGCTCCGCTTTGATGTTTTGCGACACGCACGACACACATTTATGTGCTAGCCTCTGTGCCAGACTCTGCCCTTGGCTGCCTCAAATTGGCTCGGGCGAAATTCTGAGTGAAAGTGAGAGTCGCTCTCTGAGTAATGACTGCTCCAATGGCTGCTCAGTCACATTAGCGACATGTGGCTAATCGAATAAGTGCTGCTTAAGCTAACGATTTGTCTTCGCAGGATCTTATAGCAGGGGCTGGCATATAATTATCTGTCAAGCTCAACTTTATATGTATCAAGAAGTATGAGTTCTTTCATTGAAGTTATTTAAAAACTCACATTCTTTATAACAAAATTCTACTACGTATATGTATATCTATTTTTATAAAATTTAAAATCTGGAATCAAAAACGCGAATACATATTTTATTTTATTTATATCTATGTATTATCTTTTAATATTTAAATTTATCTATTTATTTATTTATTTTTTAATAAGACTTTAAATAAAATAACTAAATAAATTTGTATATCTTATTATTGATTTCATATAATTGTACTTGACTCATTCTACCCATTTGAATCATTGGCCTTCATACTGTTAGCCATTGCAAATTGCCTTGTAATAATATTTCTGCCTATCATAATTCTACTCTTAAAGCTTCGCAAATGATTCCACTTAGCACACAAAGCATAGACCTTCCAGCAATCAGAATCTGATCAAATTAAAGGTAACACATATCGAGCTCAATTCGTCATAATGTTGAATGAGGGCTTAGCAGCTACAAAGTGGCTGCTGCTAGTGCGAAAAGGTAGCCAAGAGTTGGTAGTCCTGGCCCGCCCGGGGGCGGCAGAAGTGCAGCTGTCTAACGAGCGCACCGAGAGGAGAGCGAGAGCAAGCCCGTCAAATGGGCCAAGGATTAAGACGCGTGTAGCATTAGCCGGCGGCATATAGCTAGGGCCACGGCCACAGCCACAGCCACAGCTACGGCCACAGTTACGGCCACAGCTTAATGACCGTAATGACCAACAGCAATAACAGCAACAAGGACTAGAGCAAGGACAGCGCAGAGGATACGCCAGATAATGCTCATGATGCGGGCCAACACATGATGCTGCTGAAAAATTGTACAAATTACTCGAGTCCAGCGCAAAACGAAATCATTTTGGACACAACTTCTGTTGTTTATATAGGCACATTGAGACGGACTCGCAGGATACGCTACATCAGCAGCCAAGAAGGGAGGGTTGCAGCCAAGCAACCCCCACACTGGGGGAGCAGCAGCTTTTTATTAATGATTCACAATTTTATGTAGCGCGTATTTATCACATTTGAGTGTACGACACACACACACACTCACACACTCACACACACACATAAACGCCGGCGACAGGTATTTTGTAAGCTGAAAACTTGACAGACTTGTTTGTGATCCTTTTTTTTTTTTTGTTGGTTGTTGCCGCATTTGTTATGACAAACGTGCAGCCAGGACTAGCAAAAGGGACGGCAGCAGAGGCAGCCTGTGCCTGTTTTGGGCGACATGTTTTGCAGTTTTCCGGTTGACCGCAACAAAAGACATGATGTCACGCTGCCTGTGGCTACATGTGTGCATGTGTGTGTTAGAGTCTTGTAACAGCTACTACAATGGCAGCGCGACAGGACAGCCTTTGTCAACACACACACACACACACACACACACAGCTCTTCGCTCGTGTCAATTGTAACGTAGTCAAAAGGTCGGGCTTAAGTGACTTTATTAAGCGGTTTAAAAAGGGGCAGGTTACACACACACACATACACCCATGCAAAGGTGTGCGTGTGTGTGTGGCACTTGACATGCCTGCGGCTGTCCTAGCAGCTTTTGTTTGCTACAACAACTTCGGGGGCACAACTTTCTAGGATTAGAAGAGACTTAAATACGGCTTTAAATAATGTTGACTATTTAACTAAGTCATATTTAAGATAATAATAATAAATTCAAATGATACAAATAAACAAAGAGTTAGGTTTATGTTTATGCAGTTATATATTTATTTATAAAATAAACCAGGAGCAAGGCTATCTTATTTTTTAATCAGTATTTTGTATATAATTACATAAATAAATAATATTTTTATATTGTATATTATTATATTGTACAACATTTTAAAACAGAGAAATAAGTTAATTAAATTTAATTAAAAGTAAATCTATTTTATTACAGAAATATTTCTTACTTTATTTCAATATACAAAAATTTTATCCATTTAAGAAATTATTCTATTTATTATCATACACATATATTTATATATAAAAATATATAATAATTTCACAAAATTATATAATACAAAATATAATATAATAATAATGCAAAATATTAGGTTTAATATATTTAATATGACAAATTCTATTTTATTGGTTTTTAAATAGAAAAAAAAAATAAAAATAATGGTTTACTTGCTTATAGTTTTTATACCCTGAACCCATTGAAAATGGGAAATCAGGGTATAATGTTTTTGTTGAAATGTATGTAACAGGCAGAAGGAGGCGTGGCAGACCCCACAAAGTATATATATTCTTGATCAGGGCGACAAACTGAATCGATTTAGCCATGTCCGTCTGTCCGTCTGTCCGTCCGTCCGTCTGTCCGTCTGTCCGTATGTATGAACGCGTCGATTTCTGAAGATATAGAAGCTAGAGACTTCAACTTTTTTTTAAATGCTCGTATATAGCACGCGGATATCGAGTTTATCACTAAAAATCGATAACTCATCCCGTTATTTTTTTATCGATCAAAAACCTTATCGAAAACCAGTTATAAAATTATATCTCCTACACCATTAGAGCTAAAGTCTCAAAATTTTAAATGTAGACTCGACTGCACGTGATAGAATTTCGATTTTTGTTATAATTCACCCCCCACCCCTATATCCCCCCCCCCTTACCCTCATCTCTGTAAAAGGCGTATTTCAAATACTAGAGACTTGAGCTTTGGCAATTATACGCATAGTAATGATAAAACCACAATCTGAAGGTTTCATGGAGAATGTACGTCCAGAAAAAAAGTTATTAAACAATTAAGTTCCCATAGTAAGCCCACACTGCAGCCCATGCGTGCGCGCCTATGGGTGTCTATGTATGTGTGTTTGCGTGTGTATGTGTGTGTTTGTGTAAGGAGAGACACGCTAAAAATGATTGAAATGGCTGTTGCTTGAAGGGTTAAGGGGATCTCGTAGTCGAGCACTCTCGACTAGAGTTTTCTTACTTGTTATTGTTGCATTATTTGATGTATTTTATCATGTTTTTATTTTATTTATTAATAATAAAAATTCAAAACCTTAACGCATTTTAAAATATACGTATTTGGTATACATAATACTAAATATTTAATTAATTTGTCCCTCTGTTTAAAATTCTTCTTCTTCTCCAATTGCAGACGTTATGCGGCTTTGATAAGACCCTTTTTATGACTAAGCTTCTTTGCGTTTCAACAGCTTATCACCAAGGATCTGCGACGAAAGAGCTCCAAGGATTTCACACATTCATTAAAAACTGCTCCGCATCGTCAACCCTTTTAAGAGCGGGGGCACCGGTGCCACACCCACCGCGCCTTTCATTTACTTTTCCGCTGCCTTAAATCACGCATATTTCAGTGTGTTTTCTCTGGTGCCTTTTAATTTATGTGCCACATGTTACCTGACAAAGGTAACAAACACTCACAAATGAGAAGCCAAAAAAAAAAAAAAAGGAAAAGAAAAGCGACAAGAACGAAAACAATGCTAGGAAAAATTTTGAAAGCACATGAAAATTCCAGCGCAAGGAATTTCGCGCTGATTTATGAGATTAAAAAACGCTTGGCAAGTGCCAGAAAATTATTTGTAGCATGCCCGAAGCACATGAAATCTTGAATCTGTATTAAAATGGCAGCTTTAAGCGAATCAACGACCCCCCAACTCCTTTAACTGGGCTAAGCCATAATTCTCAATATATCTATAGCCAGACAATGGATATCATCGAAATATGGATGATTCACGACTTTTGCGAAGCACTTGACAAATGAATTAGCGCAATTCACTCCGAATGGGGCAATGATGTCGCATACAATGCGTGTCTTTCAATGCAAAAGTCAAAGTGTCAGGCCACAGTCAAACAAACAGTCTGCAGAATGACAAACTGACAAACAGATACACACACATATACAAACACAAGCACACACACACACACACACACACAAAGAAACAAACGCTTCCTGTTGAAACATTGCAAACTTCCGACTGCCAAAGGCTCAGGCGAAAGCATATGTGTGGGAAGAGAGCACTCTGTATGTATGTAAGTGAATGTATGTGTGCGTGTGTGTATGTATAAGTAGTCTACACTCACATACACACACATATACAGACAGCTATAGCCTTAGCTAGTCCCAAGTCCCAATTCGAGTTCAAGCAGCGAGTGTAGTTGAAATATTTTTGGTGATTTATTTGCAGCGCGTAGTTTGTGGCATGTTTGCCGACAACAACAACATGGACATCGCCAATAAACAAATTGCCGACGCATTTTGTCAGCCTTACGGCACAGGGATTATGTTAAACAAGCAAAACAGTGAGGAAGCCGGAAATGCTAAGCCGCCAAATACCCTATAGTTGGCATTGAAGTAGAGCGGGGGCCAGAAAAGGAAATGCAAACTAAAGGAAAACATGCAATAAAATATAAATAAAATATTATTAATATTGTTATGCTGTTGAAAAATAAACAAAAATATATTCGGCATTGTTAAATAATTAAGTCACTATTTAAATTTTATTTAAAATAAATTAAAATAAATATTTTATAAGTAAGTAATATTATAAGTAAAAAAAAATGAAAATAAATAAGTTAAGCGGAAAATGACTTCAACTATTGTCTACTTTAGTATATTACTTACTCCTTAGAACATTACTCAGATATAAGTTTGAGCAAAATATTTGAGCTATGCAATAAAATAGAATTTATATAACAATATATAAATTCAATAAAAAATTTTAGCTTAAACTAAATATAACATTAAATAATAAAATTCAATTTAAATAAAATATAACTTCCACATTTAATGTATGAAGTTAAATAATAATAAAAAAAAATAATAATAATAAAAATAATAATTATAAATTAATATTATTTATTGTATTATTATTATTAACACTTTGATAAACAAAGCTTACATAGCCCATTTCCTCATTTGCCTACAGGGTATCAGCAGCCTTCTTAAACTGGCTGGGCTGCTCGACTGACTTGACTCCTTGACTGTGTGCTGGTTCGTCTGTCAGTCTGGAGTTGAGGGCAGAGTTTTTTTGGGGACGCCAAAGAACGCTGGCAACTGATTTAAATGCGCTGCTATAAAGCGCCACTTAATGTGTCATTGAATTTAAATCAATTTCAGGGCATTGTTGAAAACTGCTCAAATTATGAGCTCATAAATGGGATAATTCAGTTGGAAATACTTTCAAAGTTGCCAGAAAGGAAAAATGAAGCTCGACAAGCGAATCAAAAATATTTAAGATTGTAAGGACCGGGATATGTCTGAGATGCTCTAAGAAACTTTAACTAATTCCCTTTGAACAATAAATTTCTTACACAGTGCTTTATCGATATTTATCGATTAATTTTACTTTGCTCACATATAGATAAAGATAATCTGTGATATGTCCAAGATGCTTTGACAAACTATAATCCGTTTTCATTTTCTTGCAAAGAGCCTAATCGATATATATAAGTATGAAGATAATCTCCAATACCATAATGAATATACCCTCTATAATGACTTCATAACTGAATATGCAGACTCGCTACTAAGTTGCAGTCATCTTGTGCGCTTGGGGGCGAGGCGCAGCGCGGCAGGCAAGGGGCAGGGGACAGTAGCGCCTGCAGAAAAATAAATCACAGAAAAATGTCTTTAATCTTGGCGCCTCGAGAGGCGGCGGTACAGGTCGTCCGCGTTCGTTCGTGTCGGTAGCCGCTGCTGCACATACATCAGCGCGCCGTGCCAGACACTCTTAGTGTGTGCCACGCCCACTTATGAGTGTTTTGTCGCCTTAATTACTAGTCGCCGACCAGGTCTCTCTATTTGTACAGCATGGCCCAGAGACACGACCGGCTGGCTGGATGAATGGGCTGCTGTGCCTGATGATGGCCATTCATATCATTTGTCAAGGAGTGCGCATAGAATGCACTCGCAAGCGCCTGCGGTCACAGCGGAAGCTGTAATGAGTTATTCAACCAAAGCGTCAATTCACAATGGCAATTAAACCGAAGAGAGCCCAAAGGGTCACAGAGCGTAGCCCCATCGAAATACTCGCTTTCACACAGCTGGCATGTAAGCTGACTTGATAAGCCACTAAAAATAATTTACGACTTGCTTAGGAATTTAAATTTCAACGCCCGCGCCACCACAGATACAGATACAGCAGATACGGCCAAGTATCTTTAAGATACTTTTTTACTATAGCGCTGAAATTTATGCACTGTGTGTGGAGGGGAGAGCGGGTGGGGCTAGCGCTCGTTGAGGGCTTGCATGTGTAAGACGCAACAGCAACCTGTTAGTACACACTCACCCACAACAAGCACACACACACACACTCACACACGGGCTTTTTATTTCCGCTTAGATAAGTTTATTTCATACGCGACACTAAATTATATGCCAAGAATGTTGTTGTTGTGGTTGTTGTTGTGGTTGTTGTTGTTGCTGTTGCTATTCCTGGTAGACATCTTGCTTATTGTTCTGCTGCTACTGCTGCTGCTGTCGCTGTTATTGTAATTTATGCAAAAATATTTTCGTTGAAAAATACGATTACCAGAGACCAGCTATAGCTCCTTGGGCACAGGCACTCTTCTGCCTCACTCGCTCCCACACCCTCTCTCTCTCTTTCTCTCACACACTCTGTCTATTTGAAAACAAACTCAGTCTACATTCTCCACTCTGCAGTGCTTGGCCCAGCACGTACGAATAGTTTTGATAAATGTTTTACTTGGTTAGCTCATGTCGGCTCGTCTTGGCTGGGCACTTGGTAGATAGGGCATTGAGAGATAATAAAACACACGTTTTCAGTTCGGCTTTGGAATAGGGTTATGCATGTTGTATTTGATATGAGTGTGAAAGTACATTGAGCATATGCAGATTTGCCTAAAATAAACATTGCATTTGAATGAGTTGCTAAATTGTTTCTAAAAGTATTGAATTACATGCTATACTAAATGGAAAAAACATTAGATTATTTATAAAAGAAAATTTATAGAAGAAAACCGTTAAAATTTTATTAATATTTAATGAAAGTCTTACAAGCTTATAAAGATGTACTTCTCTTATGGATTTTTTGTACAAATTTTCCATTCTTAATGTTAAGCTCTTGCAAAAAAAGTTTCTTTTTATATGTATATAATATATCTAAGTAGAAAATATTCAAATAAAAGTAAAATACTATAATTTCTGAAATATATCAAATTATTATTGAAAAGTATTAACTAAGCTAAATATATTTATTTAAAATCAATTAATTTTTTAATGATAAGTAAGTCATAATAAATAAAAAAAATTAAAATAATAATGACTATATTAATATAATTATTAATTATATTAATTTATTATTCAAAAGTATTGCGTATAAAATTAAAAAGTTAAATTAAATTTAAACTTCATATATAATAAGATTAATATAATAATTTATTAATCAAGAATATCCACAATAAAATTGATAAATTAAATGAAATATACTAATCCTAATATATGTATAATTGTGTTAATCAATAGTATCCCATATATGTATAAATAAAAATATACAATATAATTAAATAAATACTTCAGATATACTAAGCTGCTGCTGCATTTCAATTTAAATTCCTTTTTGATTTGTGGCTAAATTTTAATTGCAAAGAAATGCAAGCACGTAGACAAAGCTGACATGCTTGAGGCTGTGTGAAAAACAAGGAACAAAATCGGCAATGTCAAAAATGCAATTTGATAAGCATATAGTGCAACCCCTTTTCCAGTGGCAGCGACTACACAGCTGCTTCTCCCTGTTGTGGGCGTTGCCCGGAGCCTCAGACACTGCGAGCCACTTGCAGCGTCTGCAAAATCTGCATAGACGCCTCGTTGTCCTGGAGGAGAACTGGGCTGCGCACAAAGCAGTGCGCTAAGCCCAAGTCTGGCCACGCCCCACAAAGTGCAGCAAAAAGCCGAATTTAGGGTTGAATTTAATAAACGTATTTAGATTTGTTGCAGCCCCAGCTGCAACAGCTGCAGCAACAGCAAAAAAACATTGTCTACATATTTCTACATAGATTTCTGCATATCCTGCGAGCACGTTGACATTGATAATGCACAGCATCCTTTAAATGATTGGATTAAGACATGAATTGCAAGTATACTTATTAATTGGTATATTTTATATAATAATATATACCATAATATTGCCATATAATATAAATTGAGATATTTATAATTTATAATAAAAAAGAGTTTAAACAAATTTATCTTATTCACTTTTATGCTTTTCTGTTCTCTTCCCATACTTTTATTATTTATTATATATTATTTTTTATAATTTTATTAATTACAAATAATTTGTTTTTATATAAATAAAACTCTCTAAGCAAACATAGAATAAGCCATTGCTGCCGCATTTGCCTTTCTCTACGTCTGTCAGCCGTTCCGCTGGCTGACTAATAAAGCACCGCAGCCGCAGCCGATGGGGCTGATGGAGCTGACGGACGAGTACTTTTCGCAGTTAGCTCGGCAGCTACTGCCGCTTGGCGTCCACTGCGGCTACCTGTAAATACGTATAATCAAGCGGAGAACTGAACGCTTAACATCTGCATTTGCGGCTATTAGGCCATGAGCCGCGCACAGCTTAGAGAGGCAGGTCCGAGCGCGGCCAGGCCAGGCGAGCAGTTCGTACTTTTAATTATTGTTTACATTAAGTGGTCATGAGTCTGTATGAAGCGGAGTCAAGTCGAGTGAGCGCATTGGGCGTAATTCGCATTTAAGCCACGACCGTGTACTGAAACAGCGATTAGGCCTGCTACACAGTCGACTCTTGCCTCGGCTCGGACGCAATTAGCCAGCGCTGTGAGAACCGCGCCACGATTTGTGGGGCAACAGGTCAATAAGGAGTATGAATTTTGGCCAACAGCCTGATGTATAGGCGCTCACTTCCTGTGTGCCTTTAATTCGCTTTTAAATGTTGCCGTAAGTTTCTTAAAAGTTTTAATTAAACACTTGAGAGTACATTTGTATACATATATACATACATACATACATATATATATATACCACATATACAATTCGCCTCATCATCCATCGGCCTGTGAAATTCTGCACACGTCATTTCCCATTGGCATGAATTTGCATTTTCAGCAACTCATTTCAATATCCTTTCGCTTGTTTTCATTGAGTAAAAGCTGTTGGGAAAGGAGTTAAAGGGGCGCAAGGAGCTGGAGAAGGAGCAGCTGGGCGGGTCGGGGGACCTAGACCTAGACGACGACGGAAGTCATTTATTTAATATGCGCCAACATTATCCTTTATTATGGCGGTTTTGCATTTCTGTGCCTTATGCCTCATGAGCTGCCACGCCACCCGAAGGGGTCGCTGCCGACGCCTTGCCTGGTGCGGACCCTGCTCTCTGGCTGGGGCAATGCCGACCTGATTGGATCTACATAGTCTGAAGTTGAAGTGTGCGTGTATGGGTGTGTGCATGCGAATTCAATTTTGGTAATGGCTGTTGGAATTTATTTTTATTTCAGGAAATCAATTAAGTACTTTAAACTGTTCAAATTGTGTTTGAAATTTAAGAGATATCTAGTGGTGGAAACAAATGGATTTGTATTGGATTGTAAATGGATATAGACTGCGAGATCTGAGAATTGAGATAAAGAAATATATAGATATATAGCAGATGGAAAAGAAATAACAAAAAGAAGACAAAGTCAACGAAAAGGGCTGAGTATTGAGAGAGTACTGAGAGGGCAGTCAGAGTGAGTAAGACACGTATATATTCAGTAAAGGTGTTAGAAACGAAAAAAGAAACATAGAGAGCAGCATAAAGTGACAGAGAGAGAGAGAGCGAGACAATGCGAGTTGCCGAAGAGATATATGGGTCGATGACAAAACCATTAAAAAAAAAAGATAAATAAATAATGTAAATAAATAAATAAATAAATAAATTAATTAATTAATAAATCAATGTATTAATTAATTAATTAATATACAGATAAATAAATAAATAAATAAATAAAAAAATAAATAAATAAATGTATATATATGTAAATAAATATAAAATAATAATAATAAATATTTAAAATATAAGTAGAAAATAAAAATAAAAAAATAAATGTTATATATGAACTACAAACTGATCGATTTTGAACTTTTGCCATATATTTACATATATGTATACACATACAACATAACCTTACACTATTTTTGCCACACCCAAGCTGTGTGCCCCGAACTTTTCTTTGCCACTTAATAAATATCTCAAAATGGGCGGGTCAATATCTAAATCGCTTTATGGCCAACATCATGGACAATTTGCCGCCCAAAGGGCCAAAACTTTTATTGTCTGCCCAAAGAGAGAGAAAAGAAAAGAAAAGAAAAGAAATAGAAAAAGGAAACTTTAGATTGCCAACTGCTAGACTATCTGAAGAGTGGGCCACTTAAAGTTGAGCTCTGCTTAAAGCTCGTCAGCCAGCTAATTATATAACGCTATACTCCTGCTAAGATTTATGTCTCTGCTGCACAATTCAATCTAGGCATATTTCAATATCGTATTCTGGGCGGCTTCCATTCGAATTATACGCAGATTTGTCGCGCTCTCTGCTATCTGCAGGCGGCAAGTAGACACACTTTAGCATATCAACAAATACGCTGATGTCCTTGGCTCCTCACTCCGCAGGCTGACATCAACCACCCACCACTTAAGGACTCTGCAAAGGGTCCTGCTACTTGGCTTCCTTTACGCATTTTTCTTCATTCCTTTTCTTGTTGGTTTTAATAAATCATTATTCGTCGTTGCGTTTATTTTGACTTTGACAGCACAGACACTTGTGTGTGTGTGTTTGCTATTTATGCAAAAAAAAAGAAATCATATATATTTATATATGTTCTCTCTATATTTCTCTGCAGTCGTGTCTCTTAAATTGTCATTCGACTTGAAATATAACCTTAATAATTATGTAAAATTAAAGCTACGCATTTGCATAATTTGTTTACCCTCTCTTTCAGTTCATTATCTCAATCTCAAGCTACATTGGGGCTACATTTAATTAATATATTTTATAAATCATGGCCAGCTCATCCTTGTGTATCCTTCCACTTGCAGCCGCAACTCTGGCTGCCGGACATAGCTGGACATTTGCTAAATGACCACAACACTTAGGCCAAGATTTATAATAGCCAAGTTGTTGTTTACTTTTGACTGCACACACACACACACACACATACAGCTCATGGGGAAGCTGTGCACAGTTCATTTAGCCGCGTGCCATTTGGCCAACCCAAATTACGAGCGTTGATTAGTTTGCTTAGCTTGGCTAAAAAATGAGCATGGCCCGGAGCGTTAAAAAACAGAGCTAGAGTTATTTGCAATAAATTTAAGTGTTATATGCTCTGAGCCCAGTTCGTGTCCCAAATGGCAAAAAGGTAACACCCCCAGTTACAGTTACAGTTACATTTACATTTACAGTTACAGTTACAGTTTCTAATTTATGACAAATGCACATGCTCGTCTTGAAGTTTTTGAGACCTGAACCGAGCGAGCTGGACACTGAACGCCCCTCGTCCACGCCCCCCGCTCGGTGACAACATACAAAACTTATTTGTCGATGGCTTTTGCGGTTTTGCAATGCGGCGCAGATTTTCAATTTACTAAAATTTGCATTCCAAAATGTTGCGTCTAGTTTTCTGCTTCATACTTAAAAGTTATGAAACATCGTCTGCGCTTGTGTGTGTGTGTGTGTGTGTCTGTATGTATGATATATGGCACAGCAGGCGGATCGGACAATGATATAGCGCAAGAGATAAATATTTCTGGGCTGCATAGTCCGGGTGGGCATGTCGTGCGGCTAAGCGAATTAATAAATTAGAAAATTATGAAACTAAAGCTGAATATATTGTGTAATAAAGAAAAATAAATAATTGAATAAGGTAAAACTATATAATTTATATAAGATAATTAAAGAGTACTAAAGGTTCTATAATCTTAAAATGCAAACACAAAAGTGCTTTTAAATATAATATGCGTGAAATATATTTAATTAAATCAAAGTAAAGAAATTTAGTTATCAATTTTACGTACACCGTAATTAGTGTGCGTATAATTCTTAAATTTAATTTAATATATATTTAAATACATATTTATATTATATATAAACACATACATATATAATAAAAATCCTTTGAAATTATAGTATTCAGTAAGTAAACATGCAATTCAATAGCAATTATTTAAAATATCGGAATATAATGAATGCACAAATAATAATAATAATTAAATTGCACAGATATTCGTGTCACGCTCAAGAGCACGACAATCGCACCTCTCTAGCGACGTCTTCTATATTGCTGCTTATAAACAAAAGACAAAAAAAGCGTCACCAAAATATTTCCTAGTTATGCTTATCTATTTCGCTGGCATCTTCGTCTTCGCGGCGCATGCCAGTCCCCTGGTCCCCCTCTCCCCCACTTGCCCCCTCCCAGCAGTGTGTTTGTGTGTGTGTGTGGAGCATGTCAAATTATTTGTATATAATTTACATCCTTTTGCAGGTCCTGCCAAGTGATTTATGTGCGTCTTATGCCAGCACAGAATGTGAGCAAATGCCGCTACTATAAATAAATATGCCAGGCGACATTCCAACCAGAGCCAGACACAAGTTGTTGGCCTCAGCACTATTATCCTTTTCGCAGGCTAAGTAATTGCTGACTGTTGCCATTTGAGCGCTGAGTTATTTCTTTTCGATACCGAAATTTGATATGCCGACCACATGCTGTGTTTAAATTGCTCTGCCAGCTCCAGGATATCGGAGGTGTATTTATGTGCAACCCCTGCCTCCCAGCCAAGTCCTTTGTAATTGAAAATATAGTTTTTGGCACGGAGCAACTGAGCCAGAGGCGTGTCTCAGATTTTACAAGCTGATTAGTTATCCCAGTGCAGACCTGGGCACACAAAAACTGGAAGCAAATGGTTTATATATTCGCTTAAAATAGTTTTGCAAAGACTAAAAGAATCATTTTATTCTCGTACACTCGTTTCCCTTAGTCAAACGGAATGAATGAATAAATGATATGAAACACGATCATAATGAACATCAATGCCAGACGATTCTGTAACCTCATGTTTTCCACTTTGAATTTCAAATCGAAACTATTTATGTCACTACGCTATCTCTCGCTCTTTCTTTTATTCTCTACCTCTTTCTCTGTCTCTTAACGATAATGGCTATTCATGAAACGCTTTCCAAGATTATGTCATTAACATTGCAACTTGTGCCGGGAACTGGTTCTGGTTCTGATTCTGATTTTGATTCTGGTTCTAGCTCCACTGCTACCATCCCAGCCCTGTAGAGCGGGGCATCCAATGTCTCTAGTCTTTAGTCCAAGTCGTAATTATGGCATATTTTAATTGCATTTAGAAAATGTTATTGGAATAGTATTGGCTTTAAGTGCTTGTAAATATTTAGATACAATTATTTCATTAAATGAGCTTCTTGAAGCATTGTCTAAGCTGTATTACGATATTTATTTCTACAGAGTTATTGGAAATCTAAGCCGCAGTCCTTAGACCTTGAAATATAAATATGAGTTCTATTACTTCTCTACTTTGGAAAATATCTAAAATGAAGCTGTGTTAATTCACACGAACTAACAACCAGCTCAAACTAGTTTCTGCTAACAATTCCCAAGCAGTTCAAGCAGCAACTGCTTCAATTTACAACTGATCTATGCGATCAACAATAAGAAAATAATACAAAATCTCCGATAAGCAACATGTTTGGCTCGAAGCGTATCGGAAACACTTTAGATACGGCTGCGGAACGAACTAGTTTATGGCCGAAACTAATGAACACTTCAGATAAATTAGTTAACATTGGTACATGATGTTTAGACTTTGTAAAGGTTTCGTTTAAAATGCATCAAAAACTTCTTAGCTGTCTGGCTCTGGGTGTGGCACTCTCTCAACTCCTTATGCCTGTGACTGGGGAATCCTATCAAGTGGGCTTGCATAACGTGAGTGAAATAGTTGACTCGCACGAACTCGTTCTGCTGCTCTTCTACTCGAATAGATGCAAATACAGCGTGCAACTGATGCCCATCTATGAGTCGGCCGCAAGTCGACTGCACTCTAGACTTGGAGGCACGGGACAGCTGGCTCTGGGCAAGGTCGATTGCGACAAGGAGCCTGAAATGGAGAGTGAATATGATGTTGGCAAGTATCCGACCATAAAGATCGTGCGGAATAAATACGTCAACAGACACGAGTATCGAGGACAACGCTCCGTGCAGGCGATCATGTCGTTTGCGCTTGAGGAGCTGCTGGATCCTATACAGGAGTTTGTCTCTCTGAATGAGCTGCACAATCTAAATACCCACAAGTATCTGGTGATTGGACACTACGAACGGAACTCACATGAGGAGTATACGGCTTATCGCAGGGCGGCGAGCAATATGAAAGAACACTGTCAGTTCCATGTGAAGTTCACTGGGGCTACTGGTCCGAATTCCTTGACATTCCAAGAGTATTTAAATCACACAGAGTCGCTGAGCCTGTTCACCGGCAACATGTCCAGCCAGGAGGAGCTGATGGAATGGCTCACCCAAAAGTGTATACCCATTGTGCGTAAGCTGACATTCAACAATGCCGAGGAACTCACGGAAGAGGGCAAACTCTTTGTTGTACTCTTCCATAACCCTGAAGATAAACAATCTGCAAAGGATTTCGAGAGAGTAATACGTGCCGAACTAATGGATGATCTGGAGAAAGTGATCTTTCTGACTGCCGATGGAATATTATTTGAGAGTCCTCTCGCCCATATGAACAAGACAGAGGCCGACCTACCCTTCATAGCTATAGACTCGTTCGCGCATATGTATCCCTTTCCCGAATTCGAAGATCTATACAAGCCGGGCAAATTGAAGGAGTTCATAGGCAAACTCTATACGGGTTACTTGCATTGGAACTACCATTACGAGGAGTTCATGAACTCTCTTAATAACCAAGATGATGAAATTGCGGTTCCCTCACTGCTTCCGCCCGCTTCTAAGTTTAGGGAGCTAAGACCATCCAGACATCGCTATACATTCGCCAGGGATGAGCTCTGATATGAAAAAGGAATAGGAAAAGTTTTCAGTACACTTGTAATCTCTTGATATGAAACTATGAAAATCTGAACTAGTATAGACGTTAAAGAAGATTTGTATAACTATTTAAAAAGCTTGCTATCAAAACACACTTAAAGATCAATAATAATATTAAAGAAATCATATTATCTGAATAATCATTAATGACTAATGACTAATGACTAATGTCTAATGACTAATGACTAAAGACTAATGACTAATGACTAATGACTAATGACTAATGACTAATGACTAATGACTAATGACTAATGACTAAAGACTAATGACTAATGACTAATGACTAATGACTAATGACTAATGACTAATGACTAATGACTAATGACTAATGACTAATGACTAATGACTAATGACTAATGACTAATGACTAATGACTAATGACTAATGACTAATGACTAATAACTAACGACTAACGACTAATGAGTAATGACAAAAAAAAAATTGTGTTTATGAAATGATGCTGAGGCTCAGAATCAGAATTGATATGATTTCCCTTTTTCCACTAGTGCAGAAAAGTCTGAACTTGACGATTCCTTATAATTGTGAATATTTCGGATTTCTAAAACCGTCTCCATCGAGGAGCTAGTCTGTGCGCATGCCTTGAGTATTGTGCTGTATCGATCTTATGTATGCGGGCGTTAGCTTCTCTCTTTGAATTTCAGGCCCCCCGTTGGGCGCCATAAAATCTATGTAATGTACGTACTCGAGTATGAAAGCGATTTTCGTGCATTCGCATGCTTACATATATACATATATACATATATACACATATATCTATTCACATACATGTATACATACATACATACATACATACATACATCAACGTACATCAACATACACAAGACGTGGATCGGGTAGTGGCGGGCGGAATCCTCTGGTTCCCTTAGCTCTGTCGGTGTGGGGGTGGGCTTTGCCATACCTTCACCAATACACACAAACTCTAAAATTTTTAGGATTCCTATACAAACCAAACATTCGGACAACAAGAAAAAAACGAAACAAACACGGACAGTTAGAAGGACGCGGAAGCCGAGGTGGTGTTGGCTTCTCGCTGTCTTTACCCAAACCCAACCATGATCTTCAGCTTTAAATTGTCTATGAAGATCCCCAAAAAAAAAAAGATTGCCTCGACTCTCTCTCTCTTCTATGCCAAGCTATACTCCTAGCCTACCATGTTAATTTATCAAAAAACTCAAAAAAATTCTAGAATATACATTTATTCTTTAAATTACTCTAACTATTACATTTTCATTTACTCTTAATTACTGTCGCTTCATGTTCTTGAATTTATATATATGTATGTGCATGTGTTTGGTAGTTAGTTTGCGGGTATATAAAAAATGAAAAAAAACTACATAATATGAAAAAAATTTACAAATGAATAAAAATGTTAACAATATAGTAATAATAACATAATAATATAATAAAATAATATTACAATAAAATATTAAAAAATGTTTAAATCATATTTTAGACATTTGGGGAGTATTAGTTAACACATAGTAATTTAAAAATTTAGTTTTAATTCATAGCTTTTATTTCATAGTTTTCATTTCATTCTTTATTCAAAAAATTTTTTTTCTTCTTTTTTTTTTTTCTTTTTTCCTTTTTTTCTTTTTTTTTTTTTCTTTATTTATTTATTTAGTCTTATTTCGTTATACATTTTGGGGACATGATAGGGAGGGGAAAACAAGGGTTAATTTAGCACTCACAGTTCTTTTTTGTTGTATGTCCACCGCTGAAAGGCCTTTCGTTTGGTGACTGCTGCTGCTGCTATATGGAAGATGTGTGTTGTGTATTATTTGAATGCATTATTATTGTTTTAGTGGTGAATTATAGTATCATGCTTTTCGGGTTTTTTTTTTTTTCCTTTTTTTTTTTTTTTTTTTTTGTATTATATATATATATAATTCTATATGGGTATAATATGCATTATTGTCTATTAAGTCGAGAATTTATTTAACCACTAGCATTTAAAGTTTTTTTTTTTTTTGTGCACCTGCAGTTTTATGCAGCACGTTCACTTTGTTCAAATTTGTCTTTGAAGCTTTTTTTTTTTTTTTTTTTGTTCTTTTTGTTCTTCACATACACCTTGCGCACACATATACATATATCTATATATATATATATTTATATATTTTTTCACTAATACGTCATCGATAATCCCTCGCCGTTCTGCGATCTGCTACATTTTGCTATTTCTCGGTGGCTATTTTTTTCGTTTTATTCGGGGGCGATTTTAATACTTTTTATTCGGGGGCGATTTTAATACTTTTTATTCGGGGGCGATTTTAATATGTAGCCCTAACCTCTGCGCATATGTGCATGTGGCCTTCTGCTGGCCGAGAGGTTAGGGTTATATTAAAGGCTGCAAAATACAAGAAACCCAGACTTAGTTTCTGTAAACTAAGTTTTAATTTATATTAAATACCTTTTGTTGCCTGCTTGCAAACTTGCTGTTTCCCACGAGTAAAAAATGCGTGCGGCTGCGCGCACCAAAGACAATGACTGACCAGCTCAGCTGGTCACGGTGGGCCAAATTCAAAAAATTTCGATCTTTTGTGGAGGGCGATAATCTTTTGTATATGTTTTTTTTTTTTTGTTAAATATATATATAAAGATATATATATATATATATACAATTATTAACACAAATTTTTGCTGGATAGAACTCCACGCTGCAGGTGTCTTATTGAAAATGTGGGCCGGAAAAAGATGGAGCTGGCAATGTGGCCGCTTTTTATACGCCCACATTCCAGTGTTCTTGGTTTCAATGTTTCGCTCTCAGCGAAGCTTCGGACAGCGGAATGCTAGTGAGCGTATTTCTCCCACTGTCTCCGACGAGCGAGCAAAGCGTAAGCTTAGCGAAAGCTCGATCGCTAAAGCTCCGCTCTCTCTCTATCTCTCTCTTGCATTGCAGCGCAGGCGACAATGTTGTCGCAAACGATATGCGCTGCAATTTGCAATCTTAGAGATTCGCAACCATTACACCACCCGATAATATACCCCGTTAGACAGTATATTAGCGGGAATCAGCTTCTAATATCTTTGGCATGGTAAGTACCTACTTCTTGGCCTTGCAGGTTCTCAAGCAGATAGTAACAATTTCCTAACTTTTTCTTGACTCGGCATTTTAGAAATTGTGGTCCTAGTTTGGCATTAATATTTTGCGAAAATTTGCTCAAAGCAAAATTTCTTCTAAAGACTTCTTGTCCTTCTTTGAAAGTAACCGATTTAGCTCTGAGATTATATTGGCCTGCGTTTCGTTCGTAGGCTCGACGAATATTGATCTGAATATCGTGTCTCAATAGAGCCAGATTGTCGGATCTCGAGATCGGGATTATTGGCTCTTGGAGCAAATGCAAATCTTTTAATAATTTATAGTCCGCTCCGTGTGTTATCATATCGAGTCCAAACAGTGCTCGGTATGGCGAACAGTTTAGCGATTGATGCAGTCCTGAACGTAACGCACATGAAATGCTCGTGAGATGAACATCCCATTCAGTTTGATCGTTCTGCAAGTATGAACGTATCGCTGCTAACAAAGATCGGTTTACACGTTCGGCCGCGTTACTCTGTGGTGAGTAAAGAGCGGTGTATACATGTTTGATGCCTAATTCCGTCAAAAAGGCGTTAAATTCTTTTGACTTGAACTGAGTGCCATTATCACTAACGATAGTTTCAGGGACACCAAAACTATGAAATATGTGCCTTAGCAGATACTCTTGAATCTTTGCAGACGTGAACTTCTTTAATGGACATAGCCAATGGTATTTGCTAAAATGGTCCAAAACTATAAGCAACCCTATATGACCTTGTTTACTACGAGGATATGGTCCAAGAAGGTCAATGTAAAGTCTTTGAAACGGCCTATAGGAAGGGATATGATCACCCATTGGGGGTTTCAATGTATAATTAGGGGCTTTGCTTTCTTTACAAGTATCGCATGAACGAATATACTCTCTCACATCTTTTGCTAGACCTGGCCAAAAGAGATGCCTACGTAGTTTTTCTATGGTCTTTTGCATTCCGGCATGGGCTGAAGTACAACTATTATGGGCTTGTTTAAGAGCACTTGCTCGAAGGCTCTCGGGGACCCATAGCTTCCAAGATAGTTTTTCTTGTTCTTGCTGACCATTTGCATGTTCGGTACGAACATATAAAAAGTTTCCAACCAATTTCAGATCGGGAAATCGAGACTTTTGCTCGGAATATTTCTTTATGAGCTCTAAATAAGAATCTTCTGAAAAAGCATTTGATGTGAGGTCTATAATCGGGTTCATATCAAGTTCTAATATTTCATTTTCGCTTAATCGAGATAATGCGTCTGGGACTACATGGTCTTTGCCTTTTCGATGGCTAAAAGTAAATTTAAACTGCTGTAAACGGAAAATCCAGCGAGCTAGTCTACCAGAGATATTCTGCTGCCGCATAAGCCAAAGCAAGCTAGAATGATCGGTAACCACTTCGAATTCTTGCAGTTCTAAATAGCATCGAAACTTCTCAATTGCGAGTATCACTGCGAGACACTCGCGCTCGGTAACACTATAATTGCGTTGAGAGCGATTTAATTTCTTTGACATAAATGCGATTGGCTTTTCATCATTTGTATCTGAGAGTTGCACAAGCACGGCACCAATACCAAAATCGCTGGCATCGCAATGTAAATAAAATTTTTTGCTAAAATCTGGATTTGTTAAAATGGGAGCAGTAGTCAATACTTTCTTTAACTTATCCATAGCCATTTGTGCTTCGGGAGGCCATACAAACTTTGACTTTGTTGAGAGTACGTCAGTAATTGGGCAAGTAAGATCTGCGAAGTTATGTATAAATCGTCTGTACCACCCACACACTCCTAAAAATCCACGAACTTGCTTTAAGTTCTTGGGCGGTGGCCAATTAATTATGCAAGATACTTTGGATTGATCTGGGCTAATACCTCCACTTCCAATTACGTAGCCTAAATAATTAATGCTTGTAACGCAAAAGTGACTTTTATCTATGTTCAGAGTTAGATTCGCTTTTCGAAATTGATCTGCTAGACGGACTAAAATTGATAAATGAGATGGAAAATCTTCTGAGACGACACAAAGGTCATCCAGGTATCCAAACACACAATGCCTCAGATCTGGTGGAATAAGCTGGTCCATTAAACGACACATTGTGGAGGGGGCATTGCATAAACCAAAGGGCATAACTTTAAACTGGTATAAAGGGCGGCCTGGGACTGTGAATGCAGTCAAATGCTTAGACTCCTCAGTGAGTTTAATTTGCCAAAAAGCATCCTTTAAATCTAATTTTGAAATAAGATTAGCTTTAGGTAATCGCGAAAATATTCCATCAATGCTGGGCAAAGGATACGCGTCCTTTTTAGTAGCATCATTGAGTCTGCGAGCATCTAAACATAAGCGAACTTTATTAGGTTTTACTACGAGGCGCATAGGTGAACTCCAAGGGCTAACAGAAGGTTCAATCACATCCAACTGAAGCATTCGATCAATTTCTTGATATAAAAGCTTTTCTACAGCGGGACTGACTGGATAGAATCTTTGTTTCACTGGCTTTGCGTCTCCAATATCTATGTGGTGCTCTATAAGTGTTGTACGCCCCAAACTATGAGACGCATTTGGAAATAATCCTTTTACTAGCTCTAGTTGTTGAATCTCTGTCTTCGTTAAAGGATATGACTGTGCGTGGGAATCATGCTTGCTTGTATCAGATATCTCTATCGCATTAATAATGTTTGGTGCAAGGCGAAAGGATTTCCAGAAATCATGTCCTAAAATGAGATTCTGCTTTATGCTGGGAATAATATATAATGTCATTGGCTTGGTGACAGAGTTATATGTCAGTTCTACGTCTAAATATCCAATAATAGCTTGACTTTCTCCTCCGGCTGTTTTTGCTTTCGATTTTATAGGCTTAAACTCTGACAACTTCGAAAAATCTTGTGTTGCTAATTTCGAACCTATACAACTAATATTTGCTCCAGTATCTAACAGACCAAGTTCTGTATAAGTTAAGAACGAAACTTCAGCATAGCTACGAAGGTCGGTTGCATTATTGAAAATCGTAGATATTTGCAAATTTCGGTTTTTCTTTACCTCTGTATAATATGTCCTTAACCTTTGAGTTCGCTTGCTAATAGCAGGCGGGTTATCTTGAAATATTCGATTTCGAACCTCTACATAATTTTGTAAGCGTTCTTCGTAGGGACGAAAACGAATTGCAGACGTATTCGAGTGCAAGTTTTGAAACTCGGGTGTATCTGTATCTGTGCTTTTGGGTTCTACATTTTCGCGGGCATCCGGCTGTTGACGGATGCCTTCTGCCGGTTTTCCGACTGTCTCTGTATGCAGACTTTGCACTGTGGCTTATATACATTGGGCTGTCCACAACCGTAGCAGAAAATGCGACGTTCAGATAGACAATTCTCCCAGATATGGCCTATTTCTTCGCAATTCCAGCAACGAAGTTTTTGATGAGAGGCGCGTATAGCTGCAAGCTCTGCATCTAGTGAATCGCCTTCTACATCTTCAACTGTTTCTTCGACAGCATAAACTTGTCTACGCTGTACTACTGGCTTTGCCTGATTAAAACGACAGCTAGTCTCAAACGCTAAATTTTCGCTCATTTGTACTAAACGGCGTAAGTGTCCTACCGAGTGAACTGGCTGATATAATAGCTTCTCACGTATTTCAGGGAGTAAGTTATTCTTTAAAATTTCCATTAATTCTTCTTCTGCTACCTTGAGGGAAGATTTATCTATAAGAGAGGCTACAGATTCATAAAAAGTTGAAAAGGGCTCTCCTGGTTTTTGCTTTCGAGCTCTGATCATCTCCATCTTCATAAAGCTTGACCGATAATCATCGTACTGCTGACGAAGGGATGAACAGAGGTCAGACCAAATAATATGATCAACTTGTTTGTGGTATCTCCAATACCATGATCGAGCCTTTCCAGTAAATAACACATGCATATTCTTACACATGCCTGTGAAATCACTATCTAAGGTCTCATCTGTTAACGACTTAACGCGATAGATAAATTCATTAACCCCTAATCCATCTGATGAACCATCAAATTGAACTCCCCACTTTTGCATAATATCAACGATCCTTCGACTATTCAAGGAGCAAGCGCCTATTGATGGGGACTCGCGACTGTTCGCTACCGGCAATGGTTCGATTGGCGAAGGGCGATTGTTTATGGACAACGAAGACATGACCCTAGTAACTGTTTCTTCAATCATGTTCTGAATAACATTGTAGTCCGGTTGCTGCGATCTTTG
This sequence comes from Drosophila mulleri, assembly GCA_035047565.1. Lineage (NCBI taxonomy): Eukaryota > Metazoa > Arthropoda > Insecta > Diptera > Drosophilidae > Drosophila > Drosophila mulleri. The sequence goes on along the minus strand of JAWNPK010000069.1, from coordinate 6,289,911 downwards.
AGGATTCGCACCACGGAATGGTCGAGTTGCTCTGGGTCGTCCCCTAGTAGTTCTGGGTCGCGCAGCTTCAGCCTGACTCGGGCTTTGACTCGCATCTAAAGCTGATGACTGTGCGCCACTAGCATTCAACAAAGCAGCTTCTTGTACATTAGCTGTATTGTTGGCCTCTGCTAATGCTAAAGTTCTGGCAAGATTTCTAGTTGTAACTCGACGAGTTACTGGTGCTGGTGGTGGGGCTGTCTCGTGCCTCCGAGAGGGTGAGCAGTTGCCTACTACTAGCTTCATTTGCTGCTTATCTATTGGTGTCTGGCAAGTATAACAGACGGTATTTTCTGTTAACCACGCTTCCACGCAGTTTTTATGAAAAATATGCTGACACGCTAACAAATAACAAGGATATGTATCATCCATTTCTGTCGCACATAGTGCGCATTTATTTTCTGTACTACCTACAGGTGCGACGTGCGGCGGTGTATTTATAACTGGCATAGTTACTAAAAAGTGTTGTTAAGCTTGACTATTAATGGCATAGAGAGAGAAAATCGAGGCATTCTTATTAGTTCTAACTGTTCCGAATTGTTTCATTTTGGGCTATTGAAACTAAGGCTAGCAGGTATTTACAAATTGACTATCGCTACCATCAAAAACTATACTATTCGGCAAGGGAATGCACAGGCAGCATATCTCCGAGTTCCAGACAATAGTACACTTAAAGACGCAACGACAACAACTTATCAACACACAACTAGTATTGCTTATGGCTTCTACCATTCTTCATTTAAGTAAAGAATACCCTCCAGGGATAATCAGTATTGGTATCCTAGCCGAATACACAATATTCTGGAATTATGTAGAGAAGTTTTTCTAGAACTAGATTGAATTGTGGCTTCATCCACAGCAAACAAAAACGAGCTACAATTGTGAGGGAAGATGTTCTTTTCCAAAGCAGTGATGCTTTAATTCATTTAAAGTTGAAAAATGCTTCAAGGTGTCTCGGTCTGCGATCCAGGCTTGAATCCAGCAGCTTCGTAGTACCTATGAAACCAAATCTATTCCTCTCAGCAGTCGCTGTTGCGATAGCTAGACCAACCAAGTCTAAGTCTATTTCAGCAATACAGGCTACTGAAACAACTAATTTTCTCACAAAAGGGGGTGTTTTGTATGACTACAACTCCATACAGAAGAAGTGGCCATACAAGAAAATTTTGGTTCACTGAAAGCTAATGAACTCACAGTGCCTCACAAATTCTGGTTCACTGAAAGCTAATGAACTCACAGTGCCTCACAAAAGTTCGGTTCACTGACAGTGTATCATCTCTCAGTGCCCCACGTTGGGCGCCATAGAATTTATGTGCTGTATCGATCTTATGTATGCGGGCGTTAGCTTCTCTCTTTGAATTTCAGGCCCCCCGTTGGGCGCCATAAAATCTATGTAATGTACGTACTCGAGTATGAAAGCGATTTTCGTGCATTCGCATGCTTACATATATACATATATACATATATACACATATATCTATTCACATACATGTATACATACATACATACATACATACATACATCAACGTACATCAACATACACAAGACGTGGATCGGGTAGTGGCGGGCGGAATCCTCTGGTTCCCTTAGCTCTGTCGGTGTGGGGGTGGGCTTTGCCATACCTTCACCAATACACACAAACTCTAAAATTTTTAGGATTCCTATACAAACCAAACATTCGGACAACAAGAAAAAAACGAAACAAACACGGACAGTTAGAAGGACGCGGAAGCCGAGGTGGTGTTGGCTTCTCGCTGTCTTTACCCAAACCCAACCATGATCTTCAGCTTTAAATTGTCTATGAAGATCCCCAAAAAAAAAAAAGATTGCCTCGACTCTCTCTCTCTTCTATGCCAAGCTATACTCCTAGCCTACCATGTTAATTTATCAAAAAACTCAAAAAAATTCTAGAATATACATTTATTCTTTAAATTACTCTAACTATTACATTTTCATTTACTCTTAATTACTGTCGCTTCATGTTCTTGAATTTATATATATGTATGTGCATGTGTTTGGTAGTTAGTTTGCGGGTATATAAAAAATGAAAAAAAACTACATAATATGAAAAAAATTTACAAATGAATAAAAATGTTAACAATATAGTAATAATAACATAATAATATAATAAAATAATATTACAATAAAATATTAAAAAATGTTTAAATCATATTTTAGACATTTGGGGAGTATTAGTTAACACATAGTAATTTAAAAATTTAGTTTTAATTCATAGCTTTTATTTCATAGTTTTCATTTCATTCTTTATTCAAAAAATTTTTTTTCTTCTTTTTTTTTTTTTCTTTTTTCCTTTTTTTCTTTTTTTTTTTTTCTTTATTTATTTATTTAGTCTTATTTCGTTATACATTTTGGGGACATGATAGGGAGGGGAAAACAAGGGTTAATTTAGCACTCACAGTTCTTTTTTGTTGTATGTCCACCGCTGAAAGGCCTTTCGTTTGGTGACTGCTGCTGCTGCTATATGGAAGATGTGTGTTGTGTATTATTTGAATGCATTATTATTGTTTTAGTGGTGAATTATAGTATCATGCTTTTCGGGTTTTTTTTTTTTCCTTTTTTTTTTTTTTTTTTTTGTATTATATATATATATAATTCTATATGGGTATAATATGCATTATTGTCTATTAAGTCGAGAATTTATTTAACCACTAGCATTTAAAGTTTTTTTTTTTTTTTGTGCACCTGCAGTTTTATGCAGCACGTTCACTTTGTTCAAATTTGTCTTTGAAGCTTTTTTTTTTTTTTTTTGTTCTTTTTGTTCTTCACATACACCTTGCGCACACATATACATATATCTATATATATATATATTTATATATTTTTTCACTAATACGTCATCGATAATCCCTCGCCGTTCTGCGATCTGCTACATTTTGCTATTTCTCGGTGGCTATTTTTTTCGTTTTATTCGGGGGCGATTTTAATACTTTTTATTCGGGGGCGATTTTAATACTTTTTATTCGGGGGCGATTTTAATATGTAGCCCTAACCTCTGCGCATATGTGCATGTGGCCTTCTGCTGGCCGAGAGGTTAGGGTTATATTAAAGGCTGCAAAATACAAGAAACCCAGACTTAGTTTCTGTAAACTAAGTTTTAATTTATATTAAATACCTTTTGTTGCCTGCTTGCAAACTTGCTGTTTCCCACGAGTAAAAAATGCGTGCGGCTGCGCGCACCAAAGACAATGACTGACCAGCTCAGCTGGTCACGGTGGGCCAAATTCAAAAAATTTCGATCTTTTGTGGAGGGCGATAATCTTTTGTATATGTTTTTTTTTTTTTTGTTAAATATATATATAAAGATATATATATATATATATACAATTATTAACACAAATTTTTGCTGGATAGAACTCCACGCTGCAGGTGTCTTATTGAAAATGTGGGCCGGAAAAAGATGGAGCTGGCAATGTGGCCGCTTTTTATACGCCCACATTCCAGTGTTCTTGGTTTCAATGTTTCGCTCTCAGCGAAGCTTCGGACAGCGGAATGCTAGTGAGCGTATTTCTCCCACTGTCTCCGACGAGCGAGCAAAGCGTAAGCTTAGCGAAAGCTCGATCGCTAAAGCTCCGCTCTCTCTCTATCTCTCTCTTGCATTGCAGCGCAGGCGACAATGTTGTCGCAAACGATATGCGCTGCAATTTGCAATCTTAGAGATTCGCAACCATTACAGTATGCAGACGACTGTAGAACGCTCGCACCTAGTTGGACATTCAAAGTCTGATTATGGACGCTGCGACAAATCGAACACCAACCTATATGGGCATACGTGGCCATTGAGAACCAACTAAAGAGCTGGCACGCGTCTGCAGAGGAGAATGTGTGCTGGTTCCTGGAACCAGATCAAAAGAACGCAAAGCATTTGAATATGCGAGACGAGCAGGAATGCTAATGAACTCATTAGTGAAACAAAGTGGGCAGCGAGTGCAGTCTGGAACTGGTACTGGAACTGGAACTGGTTCGAGAGCCCCTGGGGCATTACTCGTATATGGAAGCGCCATAGAGGCAACACTTTTACTCATAAATTGTCATAATTAATAATAAATTTATGGACAGTTGGGCAGTTGGGAACTACCATAAGGAGCACTGAGCTGGATCGCGACGGAACCAATTTTGGAGCCCGGTTCTAATGAGCGTCAAGAGCGCGTGCCGTGCCACATGTGCCAAATGCGGCACCTCGCGTAGGCCACGAGCTACAATTACCAGAGTTTTCCATAGTCGGTGCTCGGTGGCTCGTTTTGGAGTGGCAGCTGCCCCACCAAATAGGTGTTGAGCCACCAGCACCACCAGCACCACCAGCACCACCATCACCATTAAAGCACCATCCCATCCCAGTGACCATGCCCACCATAAATAACTGTCAATAAATGTCAACGGTTTTGGGGCGCATTAACATAGAAGCTAAGCCGATTCCGCTGACAGCTGCTGACGCATGCTCCAAGATGTGGCAGCATCTGCAGCTGTATCTGTGTCTGTATCTCAGTCTCTATCTTAAGCTGTATCTGGCCATCCATCGCTGTCAGCGTCTGTCGTGGCGCAATTGATTTAATCGCCTTTTAATCGCCTACGCCTCACCTGCCCGGTTAGAGCTGCTCAATTACCTGGGCTACTCGTTAGTTACCTGCGGAAGTCACGTGCGGAAGTTTTGCTTTATTTTCGAGTGCCTTCCCGACTTTCCCGGCCCTATACCAGGTACTCACATGCAAGTTCTGTATTAAAGCTAATTTGGCTTCCGTTTAACATTTACACACTTTGATTTTCCGTTGTAATTAACCCAAATTTTGATTTTTTACAATATTTTAAAGTTTATTATATGAAGTGCCGCCTAAATTATGATGATTCTCGGGTATCACTACACAAACTAGGTTAAATGGTTGGAGTACATATACGATCTTTTCTTATTTAGTTCCAAAGAGAAAGGCTTTCTAATGGTTTACAAACTTACAATTAAGTGCAGCTCTAATTCAAAATAAAAATACACAAAATACTTTTAGCTAAGAGATGAGCTTTATTATAAAGAATAAGCTCCCTTTCTATATACACTCAAAGTAATACAGCTTAAAGCTTGATCAGTTACACGCAAAATGCGCCAATAGAAACGCAAAACGAGCTCAATTTACAGTTAGCGACAAAAAAAGAGCGACGAAGACAAACACAAGATAAACACAAAAACAAATACAAATACAAATACATATACAAATTTCAATTGCGATTGCAGTTGTAATTGTAATGTGTGATATTTCAATTAAAAACTAACGGCACAAGTCATTAAATGACGTATACAACATGTACACAACTCAGTCAGTGTGTGTGTGTGTGTGTGTGTGAGTGCTCAACATATTCAAAGTTGAGCGCAATCAAATGCGCTGATTCCAATTGCAAGTTCTGCGCGCACAAAAAGCCGTTTACGTCCGCCATAAAAAACACAAACAAAACGTTTTTGTTTAATTAAATTAACAAAATACGCGACCGATAGCCAAACAAAAACTCGCATATTTTGCACGCCAGCAACAGCAACAGCAACAGCAGCAACAACAGCAACAACACGTGTTTGCTGCTTCGTCAACTAACCTACTCAAAGAGCGAGAGAACGCAGTTGCTGCACGCTCTCTTAAAATGAACGCGTTGCTGCTTGCACTGCTTGTCCACTGGCCTGACCTGCGCTCTCTCGCTTGCACAGCCCCAACTTGGTTGCCTGTTCAAGTCCATTTGTCTTGTAGCTCGCTCGCACCTGAGCGTTGGTCTGGTAGTGGCGTTGCCATCTCGCTCGCCGACTGGTTTCAACCCGTTTCAGCCAATCGGCAAAAAGCGCTCGCCATATGCGCAAAAAAGGCGGAGCACAAGTGCACTCCCTTGCTCCCTCGCACCACCGGCTGTGGCTTGTAGGTGCCCGGGCCCTATGACGCAGCACGGCAATGGCGGAGGAGCAGCGCTGCCAGCCTGTCTGTCAACCAATTTGGCGTCCATGACCAACCATGACGACTTCAGCTCCAACTCCGACTCCGAGTCCAGCGCCGACTACAAATGCTGCGGCTTTACATTCTGACATTTCGCACGCACAGCTGTTCCTGCTGCTCCCGATTGCAGCCTTCTCGAGTCCTGCTGCGGTTTTGCAATATGTGAAATGCATTTTCGACGATTTCCCACTGCGGTTTCCACTGCTAATTGCACGTTTTCTCCAGCAACTAAAGCAATCAAAGTACAAACTTTTATTGCTGCCGGGTTTTGTGTTTTTTTGTTTAGTTGAGTAAACTGTTTGAAATTAATTTAATTCTTCAGTTAATTTAAAGATACAATTCGAATCGTCTCGATGGTGGCTAAAGAATTTTATTATATTTGAGATGTGAAAGCTTAAAAGCTTTACGAATATTAACAAAAAGGTTATTTGCTTAAAGTTAAATAACATAATCTTTAAAAATTTATAAATTGAAGCTGATTAACAGTTCGTTCATAGTTCTGAAAATTAAGAAACAAAAAAAAAATCCAAAATTACTCAAAATAGACAAGTTTATAGTAATATTTAGGAAATGTCATATAACTAAAAAATTGAATATATTACCAAGTGGGTCTTATTTACAGAATTTCACCTAAAAGTGTTTCGAGCATAAATTAAAAGAAGATATTTGTGATGTTTATATAAAATTTTGTAAGAATACTTAAATAATTACTATAATTTGTTATTCGGTTATTTAATTTATTCAATATATTTTGTTCTGCTTGAAGTTTTATCGTATTCTGCTCATATCTATTAGCTATAATCTAAATAATTATTCATATTCCTATTATACATATAATATATTTTATTTATTTTAATATTATGGTTATCTATTGCCTGTCATATAATAATTGAAAAAAAGATAAATAAAAGAAAATAAAAGAAACTAAATTTTATATTGTCTAATAAGAGAAGACAAAAATAATTTTACAAAATAAAATAAAGAAAAAAAAAATAACAATTCTAGTTAACGTAGAATTTATCTATTTTATATAAAATTATCTATAAATATATATTGTAATATATCATTTTTAACAATATATTTATTGTAATATTTAATATTTAACAATTTGTAATTTATAACAATGCAAACAAAACGTATATGTTTTCTTTACATGTATGTGCCGCTAAGCTCATTTCATACTTTTATCTACACAATATGAAATGTTAAAAAAAAATGCTTTTAATAAAATAAAGATATACTTGAATCTATATAAAATAGCTGCAAACTTTTTATGCCTTAAAAATTCTAATAAATAATGATTTAATTGAATTTAAATATTTTATTTGATTTTCAGTCTCTATATCTATGTGATGATACAACACCATTGTAATGCAATGGAGTTGATGTCTGCTTGCTGGAGAGCCATTAAAAATCCATTTGAGAATATCAAAACAGAATCAAATAATATGTTGCCCTATGTGGAAAGTGGTTTAAATTGCATTGATGACAGTGCAAACAGTTGGAATGACAGACGCGATAAGCTCGCCATTAATAGAGGCCAAACAAATGGAAATTCAGCACGAACTAATGTTGAAAAAAATAAAAATAAAAATAAAAATAAAAAACGTTATACTAATCGCGTTGCTGTTGTTGCCGTTGATTGAATGAAATAATCAAATTAGCCGATAAGCGTCGGACCTCAGGTGAAAATGCACTTTGCAGTTTTATTATGATTATTGTTTGCCGCCGCGAATCGTAGCGCTAAATAAAGCAATTTCCTAGTAATGCAAAAATGGCAAACATTACAGCATTGCGAGCGTTTCGCATTCCATTTGCAGCGGGCCCCATGTACCATAATATTCCCCAAAGGTGGCAGCGTTGCAGTTGCTGTTGCTGTTGCATTGATTAACTAACCTGCCATTGCATAATGCCATGCAGCTCGACTCTTTATTTTCATTTCATTTAATTTTTTAATTTTATGCAGGCGCTTTTCCCCTACGGAATTGTTGCAGTTGTCAGCCGAGCCCAAAAATCCTCTTCACCAACAGCAACAACAATAACAACAACAACAGCGACGACGAGCGAAGCAGCCATAGCCAAAGAGCGAAGAGAGCAGCTGCTTGTAAAAACTGCCAATGCTGCCAGACGCTGCACGAAAAGGCAACAAAAAATGCCAATCCAAAGGCGAGCAGCCGGAGAGACAGTACAAAAACGAAAACGAAAAAAAAAAATTGCTTCGTCAAGTGCTCCAATAAAAATTCCGCCGCCTTTGGCGCGCGCTGCACTGCTCGCTCCTCAACATTGGTTGCGCTGCTGCTGCCGCCTGTTGTCTCGCTCAGTCACCTTTTTTCGCTTAAGAGAGCGTCCTCTGCGCTTTTTGCGTGGCTCGCTCTTGAGCTTTCGTTTGAGTGTTTTTATGTGCACTTGAAATGAATACGTGCGATTATTGGCCGCGTGTGAGAAAAAAAATTGAGCGAAGCTGAAAAAAATCGCATTTATACGGTTATGTATTTGATTTTCGTTTTTGCTAACGGCGCTTGCAGACAGAAGGCAAAAAAAAAAAGATTTTAATTTGAATATTACATGTATTAAAAACTCATTATTGTTGCCCGATCCGCAAAAGTTGGTCAATGGGCTAATGTGCGTCCAACGCGGCGGATGCTTTTCTGCCTCTTTTTTTTTTGGCTGTGTATTTTTTTACTACTGACTACGCCCACTGTTGGCAGCGAGTAACCCTGAAATGGAGAGGCTTCACTGTGGCGTGCAACACTTCTTCGATCCACGTTTTTACTGCAAAGTTATTTATATTCATTTGGTTCAGTTACTTCAACGATCTATTTAAATAGAGCTAGACATTTGATAATTGTTTATTGTAATTATTTTTGAATTCCATAATTTGATTGGCTTCTCAAAATAAATCTAACAATAATATATTTCGGTTTCTTGGCGATTGATTTACAATGGAGTAAAAGTTAAAATATATAATGATAAATAATAAATCATTGGCATCATAAAAATCATTTTTCTTTACGCGTAGTAAATAAACACATGATTTATTTCCATATATTGTAGTAATACAAGGTAATACGACTAGCCGATCTTACTTAGTTTTCTTTGTTATATAATATAATCATTCTTATTATTAATTAAACAATTAAAAATTAAAATAGGGAATATAGCTAGTTTAAACAAATTCGCAACCGAATTTCAATAAAGTTTTCATATAATATTGATTGATTTGGATCATATAATGAAAGTCAAACTCTTTCATGCATTAAGACAAAAATAGTTCAATTCAGCTCAAGAATTTATATGGTATTTATCTTATATATTTATAATAATATATATTTTTTTATATATCTTTTGCCTATAGTGAAGAATCTTGTTAATAAATATCCTAACATCTTTTCATTTTTTTTTTATAACTTTAACCATCGTATTTACACTATATACTATATGTATATATTTTGTCATATCGTCTATAAATAAACAATATGTGTAAATTGTTCTGTAGGAATTTATCTTGATATGCATAACAGAATGCTTTCGTTTTTAGTAATCTCAAGTGCAATAACAAGAAAAAGAAGCAGAGCAGAAAGAAGCAAATCGTCTATGTCACCCAGATGCGATTCGTTAAATAGTTTTCTCTAGGCTACGCCAAAGCCTGATTCCGGTCAGCTCGCAGGCCATGCAGCATCCCACGGCGAAGATGACGATGGCGCGACCGATCTGTATTCCATATAATGCATCACTTTGGTTGAGCTCTTCGCCGGGGAGACGGGTTCGAAGGCCTGGCTTATTGCGTCTAAATTGAGTTCGGGTTTCTTGGCTCGATGGAGGAGTAGATCCAGCATCTTCATCCGACATGTTTAGCTTGCTTGGAACTAACCAAATTTCTGTTATGGATTGTCGAAAAGAAATTCCTACAAAACAATTTAAAAATTTTCAAAATTCACAACAATAACAATGAGTTAAAGACACGCCTACTTTAACCGTTAATTATAGCGGCGACTAGAGCTGGAACTTTCCATTTTACACGCTCACGCCCACGCCCACGTTTGATGTGCAACACACGCTCAAAGAGCAAAAATCAAATCAAAGCAGCTCAAGAGCACAGCAAAGCAAAAACCACAAACAACTTTTTTTACCGTACAGAGAGCGCTTACGAGAGAGCGCAAGCTGGAGAGACAGAAAGAGTGCGAGAGAGAGAAGGAGAACGGTGTTTGCTTTGCTTGCGCGCGCCAAAAAGAAGCAAAAAGCTGCGCATGCGTCTCAGTTGCGCCCCACCCCGTCCCGCTTCCACATACAAAAAGCTGCTACGTCAGAGCGAGAGCATGCAGCAGCCACAGCAAGAGCGCACGTCTCTGTCCATGTGTGTGTATGTGTGTGTGTGCTTGCTGCTGTCGACGTCGTCGTCGTCGTCGTCGCAGTGGCTGCGATTTGGCGGCGAAGGCATTTGAATGTTTTTTTCGCTGGCTCAGCCAGCATTCGAGTTCGGAATTCTTGCGAGCTGGCAGCATAGTTTTTTGCGGGCCACAGACTATCGAGTAGCCACTGTAGCAGCCAGTGGCCAGCAGCCCAGCCCTGTGGACACTAGCAGCAGCAATCGCAGCAGCATCTCAGTGGACAGTGGACAATTTTCAGGCAGGCTCGAGTGGCAAGCGAGTGCGTTTTTTGTGTGCGAGCGCGCGTTACGTCAAGAATTTTGTTGCAGTCGCCAACTGCAACGCATTTTCGTCATACCGCAGCAGCAGTTGCAGCTGGCCCTTTGCTCTGCATTCACAATTAACAAGCGCGTTAAAAAAGTGCAACAACAACAACAACAACAAACAAGTGCAACATATTGTTAAACAGCAACAACAAGCTTAACAAAACAAAAAGAAAATGAAAAAAGCCTAACCAAAAAAAAAGTGCTCATTGTGAATGAATATTGTGAATGAATACTGCGACGCCATTTTAATTACACTCAGAATAATAAAAGTGCATTTTGATCAAAAGTGAAAGTCTGCAGTAAATACAAAAAGATTAACTCAATCGTAATTAATGCTGCAGCTGAGTGTCTTTGGGAGAGTTGGCAGATTTGGAGTTACAAAAGTAGCTCTAGAGATTAGAAATAGAATATGTAGGGAGAGTAAATAATAAAACGAATTAACTGTTGTCTAGATTGCGCAGCTAGGCTTGAAACGATAGTTTAGACAATATTTCGAGTCTTCACACGATAGTTTAGAACTATTAGGAAAACATTCTTAAATAATCGTTTGATTTCTAAAAATTCTAAAGATGTAGTTAAGAAGAATATAAAATAAATAAAATATTACGGTTTTTAAATAGAATATGAAGAGAGAACAAATAAAATTCAGTAACTGTTAGGCAATATTTCGAGACTTCTCTTTTTCTACAAAATTCAATAGATGAAGCTTAAAAATATATATTTAAGTATTTCGGATTTTTTATTTATTCCCATTTAATGTTAGTTTTAACAAATTTAATTACTATATATTGTCTGCGCTAATCTTGATTTGACTAAAATCAGTTCTGAAAGGAGAAAACTTTTAGAGCATCAAACTTGTTACATATTTTTGGAAAATTAATTAGATCTACCCAACTATTTCAGAATTATTAAGTATTCTCAAGATCCAATTTGAATCGGTAGTTCCAATATTAAATATTTGTGTATAGAAAAGTTCTTAGAAAACCAGTTCAGTCAAATATCTAAAGTAGAATAACAGAATTATCTTATATGAACATTGCGATACTCTTAGAAGAACTCATCTAAAGCCAAATCTCCTATTTTTTAAACAATAATAGATACCATGACATAATTTTCAGGCTCAATACGAAATCTGTATATCAAAACTTTGACAAGAGCTGATACTAAGCATATTTATCATCAAGTTAAACAACTAAAATCATATACAGATTAAAGTTTAATGAAACCAACTAAATAAAAACTAATTTAAAATAAAATCCGAGAAAAAAGTTTTTAAATGCCTTGCCTAAAACAAAAAGTGTTTAAATAGTGAAAAGAGAAAATTGAATAAGAAATTGCACAGAAATAGAAATTTCTGATTTCGAAAAGAGTGCTGCAAGTGCGAAAGCTAGTGTTGAACAACGCCGCAGTCGATCGGCTAAATGATTATGCATGGTACCTGGTACAAAGGACCACAGCTGGCGCATCATCCACACACCGACTACCATCAGTTCCGATCGTATCCATCGTTCGTAGTGACGCCCTATCACGAGGGTCATGCGGCCACGCCCTGCCCACCAACGCCCTCAACGCCCTGCCACAGCAGCAGCAGCAGCAGCAGCAACCATGGACTCGGACTTGGTATTGGACTTGGACTTGGTGTTGGAATTGGAGGACTTGGCCAGAGTGCAGCAGCCGAGCCGGCGCCAATAATTGTCGAGGGCACCTTTGCTGCGGCCGCCGCTGCCGCCGCTGCTGCAGCTGCCGCGCATCCCGTTGCAACAGCTGCAACAGCCGCCAGAGCTGCGCCCAGTCCGGCGATCAAGATCGAGCAGGTGTTCGGGGAGCAGACATCGGGCCACTCAACGCTGGTCGAGGACTATGCCCTGAGCCTCGACTGTCCCGTGGAGCATCAGTTTCGGGTGAGTTGCCACATGCCGCCGCAAGGGGCGTGCCCCAAATCAATTTCCATCAAATCATCCAATAACACTTAAAAGCCACAAAAAATGGGAGAGTCGCCAAAGGGCAGCGGCAAAAAAGCGACAGCGAGTAAAAAACATGACAACAAACACGCCCCCAAAAACACGCACACAATCACACACACACACTGACACCCGCGCACTCTTCGAACGAGAGCGAACAAGCGAACAGTCGGGCGAGCGTGCGAGCGAGACGGCAACTGCTCGCTCTTAGCTTTGCCTGAAGAGCGTCGCAAATCTTTTGAGCGGGTTTTTGCTCTCTTGAGCGCAAACGCTCAAAGCTTGCGCTGGCTTTTTATGGGTGCAGGACATTTTTTGTGCGGCGCTGGTTCGCGCACAGGATATGCCATAATTAGGCAGCGAAAGTGTTGCACCCGAAAGCTTTTAGCGAAAGCTCAAGCTGCTCGCTAAAGATAACGGTGCCAGCCACAGCAACAGGTGGCAGCTCACAAATATCCTTTATGGCACAGCGGCAAACAACCTGTGGAGCCTTGTTGAGCCTTTGACGTTGACTGATGCAAGTCAGAGAGGGGCAGGTCAAGATTATCGGGAAGAGAGGGGGAGAGAGAGAGAGAGTTTGTCATGAGAGGAAATTAATTTCAGTGTATCGGAAGAATATTTAAGGGAAGGGGATTATTTTATTCATTTTAATTTTTATTTTTAATCAAATTTTGGTATACAAGAGTAAACCATCTAGATCTTTTCTACTTTATCGTAATCATGAATACACTGAAAATTAATCTGTAAGAAAAGTAACATAAACATGAGATTTCATAGAATAGAATTCTTTTGAATTGGATAACATTTTTTATTGAATTCATATTATTTTTTATTTTTATTATTTAAGGATATTTCAGTAGACATATTTCAATTTATTTCGTACTAAATTTGGTATATATTTAAGTAAATATATTTTATTAAAAATGCTGAGGGAAGTTTTATTAAATTGATGTCTTTTTTGATTATTGAAGTAAAATAATTTTTAAAAAAATATTTAATAACAATCTTAATATAAATAAAATTAATCTCTGGCATTTGATTGATATTTCATTGGATTTTTTATTTTGGATATTTCATAGTAAAAAAGAAAATTAAAATTAAATTAAAATAATTAAAGGAATACATAATTAATAAATGAAGGAATTCAATAAATCTAAAGCAATTTAAAACGTTCAATTCACGGCTGCTCTGACATCTATTTATAATTCCAAATCAACTTGTATTCTAAAATATTAATGAATTTTCATCAGTATTAATATTTATTTTAATTAATATAAAAAGATTTATGTACATTAAAAATAACTTTAAAATTAAGCACTGGCTTTTTCATCAGTATTAATATTTATATATTTACAAGAGATTCGTATTAATATAAAATAAAAAAAAAATCTAAAAATTAAAATTAAAAAAAAAATAATAATAATTAAACTGGGGCCTTCGGCTAGTTTCATTATAATCTTTAACTACTTTAATATTCCTGTTATATAGATTTTTTCCTTTTCTTACTACTCTTTCTATCCATTCTCTTACTCCCTTCTAAATTTTTTATTTAATTCCCATTTCTATATTCTTCTATTCCTTTTACTACTCTTCTTTCTTCGCTCTTCTTCTGAAATACTTCTCTCCCCAATCTTACTTTTATTCCTTGCTAATCTCTTTTTCCCTCTGCCTCTCTATCTGCCTCTCCCTCTTTGATTTCAAAATCTATTTGCTATCTCAGCATATCATTGATGGAACTCGTAGAGATTATTTGCAGCATTTATTGTTTTACGCTCGTCCCTTTATTTCAATTATCCTGCCACGCTGCTGCGCTTCTTAAAGGCCACGCTCAGCCTTTGCTGCAGAGGCACATCCTTTGCGAATGCACGAGCAAGTGTATATATATATATATATATATATATATATGTGTGTGTGTGTGGCAAATATTCGCGCTGCCAACGAGATCCTAGAACATAAAAAAGCAACGCATATAAACATATGCTTCAGCTCCTGTTACAGGACACTAGTTTTCTCTTATTTTTATTTTATTCCTCCTTTGCTCAGCGCGCATCGCCGTGACGCTGACGCTGACGCTGGCAGCGCTGCTGGCGCGTTGCAGTTGTGGGCAAAAAAAAAGTTTTCTAGTTCCGTTTGTTAAGTTGTTTTTAAGGCGCTTAAAAAAATAGACATGAGAAGGTGATGGGATAGCGGAGAGGGGAGATGGGCGATGGGGGAGGGAAGTGTGCAAGGATAACAGAAAACAATGTAGCTTTATTGAGCAATTATTGAGGATAATAAGCGAACGCAGGGAACTATGTGATGAGATTAGCAAGGAATAAAAACAAAATAAACAAAAAATACATAAAAAATAATACAAATATCAAAATGAAAATATATATATGTATATATATGTTTGGTACATATATAATAAACAAAGTGAAGGCAGAGGAATTGATGCTCATGAAATGTTAACGGCCAAGCGCTGACGGCGCTGCCGACGCTGGCGTCGCTGCTTGCTTGAATGTTGAATGTTTTTATCCTTTCTTCGATGTGTCGTCGCTGCGCTGCCAGTGTGAGCGTATATATATATGTGTAGGTGTGTGTGTGTGAAAGGATATCACACGGTTTTCGCTTTTCTTTTACAACTTTTTGTTATTATTTCGTTTTTTGCTCCTTTCGCAATGTATTTTCTTTCAGTCGCTGCTTCATGTGAAGGCAAAAAAAAAAAAAAAAAGAGAATACAATTTCACTTGAATTTTTTTTATGCTCCTGCTGGGTGTGTGTCCTGGGCCAGGACCTAGTTGCTGGCGCTGCCGCTGCCGTTGCTGCTGCTGATGCTGCTGCTGCTATTTCTTGAGTTTCCTCTTCGCGCGCGCCATTTTTGCTGCTGCTACTTACAACAAGCATGGCAACGACTACGGCTGCTGCCATAAGTCGTCCTGCTGCTGCTTCCGGCGCAGTCGACGCCGACCGCGACGCTCACGATTGTTGCATGTGTCCGTGGCCTTTGGCGCGCTGCAACTGTCGTTGTCTTCAGTTCGCTTGCGTTTGGCCAAATCTATTGGTCGACGGCGCGACGTGCGCGTACGCGTCGCGTGTTTCATTCACCACACCAACGCCAGGTGGCGCCACGTGACACACCAAACACACCAGCAAATCAAACACACGAATAACCCAATTATAAGCATCAGCAACAGCCACAAGTGCAGCTCTGCCGCAGCTTCACCTGCGCCCACTCACGTTTCGTGGGAAACATCAGCTCAACTCCACCTGGCTGGGCTGTACCTGGCATACCCCTAGCTCCTACAGCTCAGCTGCATTGTATCTATGTGGAGCATTTATTGCTTGCTGAGATGATCAACACTCTTTTCGCTCAAGGCACATTCAAGTGTTGGAAAGTTTGTGATGACAAAAGCTTTGGTGTATTACATTTATCACATCCAACTGTTTAACAGACTAGACTGGTTGAAGTAAAAAGTATTGTGTATTGGTGTTGTACAATGCTGAAAAAATAAACTCTCTTAGAGTTGTCTATCAGTTATGTATCAGTGCTGCACAATGTGGAAAGAATAAACTATTTTCGAATTGGCTAGAAAGTATTAGTGCTGGATAATTCTACAAGAATGCACTTTCTTAGCTTTGACTAGAAATGATCAATTATCCTAAATTTGTCTCTTTTTGTTAGCCTTGCCAAATACTATATATGCTTAAATTATTTTTGTAAAATAATAGTAAAATCGTTTCTTTATAGCAAAATGTAGTGTTGTGTAACAGTGTTATAATATGTGATCGCCTTACCAGGCTTGTAGATACCTTCTTAACAAAATACTGCAAAATACTACAGTTCTTAGCTAGATAATATTGTATTTAAAATACATACATACATATATTTACTGTTTATTGTTATTATTATTTTAATTTTTTTTTTATTTTTAATACATTTTATTGTTTTTTTTTTTATATCCTGAACCCATTGAAAATGGGAAATCAAGGTATAATGAATTTGTTTTCAAATCATTTTTATTGTTAATTTTTATTCCTTTTTAAAATTTTTGTTTTGTTTTTTTTTTTTTTTTAAATTGTTTTTGTTAATTTTTTGTTATATTTTTTTTTTGTTGTGTTTATTTATATATATGTATAAGATTATTTATATTATTCTATTATTATTGATTTATTTTTTTAAATTATTATATCGATTTCTACTTAAATTACAAGTTTTGTTATTTAATTCTGTTTCGTTTAAATCTATGTTTTTTGCTTATTTTGTTTCTACTGCTGCTTTAATTCGTGCCCCTGTTTTGGTCAAAATAAATATGGCGGATACATTAATTAGCGCCGCGTAGACAATTTGCACACAATTGTGGGATAAATTATGTGGGATTAAGGCGATTTAGACGTGGAAGGCACGGACAGTGGGTTTATCAACTACTTAATATACGGCATGCAGTACAGGTGCCTAGACCCATCAATATATAATGATTGTGTCTGTCAAGGACTACAAATGTGTTAATCCTTTCGCTTAAAGTTTTTCCCCTGCCCAGCTTTTTTTCTGCTGGCTTCAAACAAAGTTTAACTTTTGCCCTCTTGAGACTTGAATTTGTTCAGTGTTTCCTTGCATAGAGCCATACTGAACGCTTAAGACCAGCTCGTCTTCAGCTGAAATAGTACTTACAAACTTTTTAACACACACACACTCGCACACATAGATGGGAGCACACGCACACACAGCCATAAAGTGCAATAGCAGCAGCAGCAGCAGCAACAGCAACAGCAAAGAAAACATAATAAAAATCACAAACATGAGCAAACCGTATAAAAGAAAATCAATCTGCCGTGCTGTAACCCAAACCTTGCTCCGAGTGCACAGCTTACTGGACTAGACCTGCTCGCTTCCAGTCCCAGGGCCGCCCACTCCGCCCCATTTGCTGCTCCTTCGCCTGCCCGCAGGACATCGCGCAAATTCAGCTATATATGTATATATATATATTTATTTTTTTTCTTATACGTTTTCTTACAAGAAAATGCTGCAGTGCGCTGCAAATGTATGTCTTTATAACGGCAGCGTGCATAAAAAGAAGGAGCAAGGAGCAAAAATTATAAAATAAGAAAGAAAAAAATATAAAAATGAAGCACAGAGAGCGAAAAAATAAAATAACAACAACAACAACATCTCTAGCAGATGAAGGCAGCAGAGCAGAGCAAAGCAAGGCGAAGCAGCAGCAGCAGTAAAAAAAAAAAAAATACATTCACAACATACAAAACAGTTTTTACACACAAACACATATGTGTCTGTGTGTGTGTGTGTGTGTGTATTTCTTTGTATACATATTTGACTGCTTCGCGCGCGCTCGCAATTTCTTTTTGCGGCTTCAGCTTCAGCTGCTGCAGTTTGAGTTTCTGTTGTTCAGTTGTTGCAAGCTATCCCACGCTCGCTGACTGCACGACAGAGACGGACGGGACTGAGACAAGGACTCCACACAAACAAACACACACGCACACGCACACTCACACGCACACAGAGAAAGAGAGCTAACATTGACTACGTTTAGCAGCAGCTGCAACGCGGCGTATGCGTAATACGCATACAACTAAAGCCTCAACTTGCAGTGTGAAACAGAGCCCGCGCAATTGATTTATCTAAGATCTAACATCGAATATATATCACAGATATATATTACATATTTGTGTATATTATATGTCTGTTACGTTCCCATGCAAGTGGCCCGAGCGGTGGCGTATACGTGATGCAGCAAGAAATAAATCAAAGCGCGTGTCGAAAGCGTGTATTTTCTGGCTTTGCAAGTGCAACTGAAACAGCAACAAAAGTTCCTAAAGAAAGTGCAAAAGTTTAAAAATACAAGTGAAAAAATTGCAACGTGAAGTTCCTAAGAGGCACAAAGTGCTTGAAAGAAAAAAGAAATAAATAAAAATATATGAAATTTAATTTAATTCAAATATTAAATAAAATAAGAAAAATATTTACATATGAATAAATAAAATGCTATAAATATAGTTCAAATATAATATATATATATATATATACTAACTGTGAATACAACATACAACAAATAAATAAATTTATTCCATTATGTTTGTATTAAAAAAAAAAATTATTATAACAAAAATATTAATAGATAATAAATAATAACAAGGCAAAAAGCTTTTAAAATAAATTGCAATAATTTTATTTACTTTTTTTTAATGTTTCTTAAAATATGTTTAGTAATTTAAAATTTCTATTTCTTGTTTTACAAAAAATGTATTTATATTATTTTATAATGATTTATAATTTCAATAATTTGCCTAAATTTTTTGTTTTGTTTTATTAAATATATTTATTCAGTTTTATATAATTTTGTTAATGTATATTGTGTAAATAGTTTTTTGACGATTAACAATATAAATTATTAAAGTTACAGATAAAATTAAATTTTTTTTAAATGTCTTAAATTGAAAAAAAAATTAAAATTATAAAATATTGAAAAAAAGGTCTATTTTTATTTATATTTTATTTTAATAAATTTTAAAAAGTATTGCTCTTTTAGATACGCTGTTTTAAATATTTATTTTTTATTACTCGATGTTTTAATATGTAGACTTTATTTATTTTGATTATTATAATTATTAATTTTGTTTTTTAATAATATTTATTTTATTTATTTATATTTTTTTAATTTCTTATTTATATTTTGGTTTAAATTCATTGATTTTGTATACAATTTTTATATATCCTATAAATTTATAAAAGTTTATTTTAGATTTTATAAAACATTTTATTTATAGCTAAAATTTAATTTAAATGCAAACCAATTATGTATAATGTGTTTTATATCACTAATACATAATTAATTTTGTTAACGTTTAAAATTTTTTATTTCAACTGATATTCAGATTCTATTTATTCAATTATTTTTATAATTTAGTTTTCAATTGATATTTTATACAATTTATTTAGTCAATGAAATTGTGGAGTTCTTTGCCTTTTGTCAATCTGTTGTTGGCTCTTCAAATAAACGAGCAGCCAACTAATCTAAAATACATTCAAATCAAACAGCGACAATCCGATAGAGATCACAATAAAATAACAGAGAGCTCAACGAGCAGCGTACCACAAAATGCAAAATCAACAACGACAAATCAAGCAAAGCGACGACGAATAAATCAAACACAAAGTGCAACAAGCTGCAAACTAAACAAAGATGCAACAAAAAAAGAAATAGAAAAACCTGCTAAATGAAAATAGAAATATTTTTGCGCGTTGCCAACATTTTTCAAGGTCACTCGAGATTTTTATTTCTGTTTCTGTAGCTGCTTCTGTTTATATTTTTATTTGTACTTAAAAACAAAAAACTGCATCTAAAAATACAAAATAGAGTTTGAGGGGAAAAAACGCGACAGCTACAAATAAAACATAGCAAAAAACATTTCAAAACTTTTTCCCGGCCATCAAATAAAAGTTTAGCAAAAGAAAAAACCAAACCACTCGACGCCTTCACAAAAGTTTTCGGTGTTTATTTTTGTTTGTTTTTCTTTTTTGTTTTTGTTTTTTTCGTGCCACTCGTTGTTGTTGTTGCGCGCCAGCGGCTCGTTCGCAGTTTTGTTTGCATGTGTAAATCGAACCGCACGAGTTAGACAGTTTGCGGGGCCGCGAGCCCACGCGAAAGTGAAAGTGTGTGCAAAATACCGTTGCCTACATTTGAGCGGCAGCATGCTTAAGGATCAGCTGCGACGCCGTCGCACCCAGGACTTGGGCAGCTACATGGACGCCCTCAGCGCTGGGACTGCCACGCCAGCGCCCTTCCTCATGCCCGCCGAGTTCTACACGAGTCTTTTTGCCAGCGCCGTGCTTCAGCAACAGCAGCAGCAACAGCAGCAGCAGCAGCAATGCGAGCCGAATCGCTGGTACCCACAGACGCCCTCGCCCACGCCCACGCCGCCCACCAAGCCAGCAGCTGCCGCCACTCCACCACCCGCCCACCTGTCGAGCAATTTGCTCTTCTCCGCCGTGTGCGTGGCCGCCGTCGAGTCAGCGAAGCGCAGCCAGCTGAAGCCGCAGGAAGCGACCGAAGCCAAGGATAAACAGCAGACCCAAAGCAGAGCTCACGATGCGAAGCAGGTCGAACATGTTAGTATACGACGGTTGTTCCTTAAAGAGGGAATGAATTAAATAAATAAAAACATATATTGAAATATATATACATATATAAATACAATTATATAAATTGCATTATCAAAAATAAATAGAAATAAATAAATATGTTTTATTTTCCTTTATTACTATGCAACTTTTTACTTTTTCTTGAACTTAAAATATTAATATTAATTACAAATAAATTATATTTTAATGCTAAAAGACTTGATTTGTTTTTTAATTTGTTATTATTAAAAAAAAATTAATTAATAATAATGATAGTAATAATAAATAATAATAAATATAATAATAATAATAATAATTCTAGTTCACTGAAAGAAATATATGAATATATAATTAATCATTATACAGCTTGTTTGATTTTTAAATTATTATTTATTATTTTCAATTTTATTTTTATATAATTTATATATATTTTTTCAGCACTCTAATCATTGAATTTGAATAGTTTGGAATAGATTTAAATGTATATTGAGTCTTTTTATGGTATGGCAGATTTGCAGAGCATATTTTTATATACTCCGCCAGCCATGTACTCAACTCAGGGTCTGTTATTAAGCTTATTAAAAGACCAAAAGAAGCCCCTCCGCTGGACGCTTAACTTCTCTCCATTCGAACTGTCATAATTAGCTTTAAAATCCAATTACAGTATTTCAGCCGTCGCCAAATTGTTTTTAGCCTTTACCTCAACACACAAAAGAATCCAAAGAAAAATATCAAATTTGGTTTGTTTGCTAACGCTAATTATGGGTCTCTCTCTCTCTCTCTCTTTCTGCTATCAACAACAACATGAAAAATCATCAAAAAATCATTTAATATTTCATGCTCAATGCTTGGACAGCAGCAAGCAACAACAAAAAAATAAAAAATAATATGAGAAAAACCCTTTTCAACCAAAACAAAACAACACAATTTGTTCTCCCTTGCAGAAACCCCAAAATAACAACAACAACAACAACAGCAACGGCAACAGCTACGCCTGGCCAACGGGCAACGAAGTCGTCAACAGCCACAACAACAACAATCAGCACAATTCACACGCAGCAAACGCTGCAGGACCTGGACAAGGACTCTCGCCAGCGACGCCGCCAACGCCGCCCGTGGACGCCAGCCAGGCCGGTTCCGCAATTAATTTGAATCCACCCGCAACACAGACGCAGACGCAGGGCCGTGCAAACTACGCCAATTCCGTAAAGTCGCCACCGGAAACAAACAGCGCGCAGCCATCAACGGCTGCCGCCACCTGCAAAACTCACAACAACAACAACAGCAACAACAACAACAACAACAGCAACGCAACTGCTGCCGCTGTGGCAGCCGCTGCAGCCGCCGCCGCCGCTGTCAACATGCCGATCGGCGGCGTCCAGGGCCAGAATCCCACCCAGGGTCTGGTCCATTGGATGAGTGCCGTGATGGCCGAGCATATGACCGGACAGACGCATCACGATCCCAGCACTGCGGTCGGCATGCACTACATGTGGAATGGCAATGTCGATGTGAGTATCCTACATTTGTGGCACTCCATTAGGGGGCGTGGCAGCTGAGCACTATCTGACAGCAGCAGGAGAGACAGAGAAAAATAGTATGTGAATAAACCGACTGCTCGATACTCGCTCACTGCCCAAAATTAAATATTGAATCTATGAAGGAGTTAAAGTTTAAGCTAAGGACTAGATTGAGCATACTCCAGAATGAATGTGTATAATTGATATACAAGTAAATATATCTAAAGCTACTAGCCTTTTATTTCGAAAATTAAGGTATAATATAATAATAATATAATATAATAATATATATGGTTTTAAAGATAATCTAATTTGATCGAATTTCCACATCTTCAATTGTAAAAACTTTCTAAAGCAGGGGAATTGCTTAGTCTCCAAGCAACTCTTTATAGGAAAATTTAGTAAAGAATCGGAATCGCTTGGTTTGGGCTATTCAGGTTTAGAGAGCCACAGCTATTCAGCACCAACAATGCAGTAGGAGCTATTCTGGCTTAGGGAGCAGGATACTATCGTAGCAGACTACAGCAGCAGGCTATGGTAAGGGCTCAGACGTTGGGGCAGCTGCCTATATAAAGAAAATAGAAATCCCAGTGCATCTGTCTGTGCAGCCTAGAAGATCTATAGGCCCGACTTTCAAGACTAAATAACCGCCAAGTCGGTGAAAGACTTAATAATCTCTCAATTTTTATACACTCGACCTGATAACAGCTTACAAAATCTCTAGCAAGAAACTAATACAACCCTTATATATGCCTTGAACGGGTATCAAATGAGAACAGAAAAAATGGAAACTTTTTTCGGGTTTTCTTTCTTTCTTTTTTTTACCTTCCTCCAATTTTTGGCGAACTTTGTGCAAAGTTTTCTGCAGTTGGCAGCTGCTGGAGTCACTGAGAAGGCGTTGGACTACATCGGTGTTCAGAGTGGGCGTGACGAGGGCGAGAAACAGCGTAACTGGACAAAAGGAAAGAAGCACTTCATAATTAATAAGCGACTAAAAGTTGACGCTCTAAGTGAATTAAATGAGCGCCTCACAAAGAGAAAGAGAGAGAGAGAGAGAGAGAGAGAGAGAGATGGGGAGTAAGTGAATGTTGAGGGGAACGACTGTAATAGAGAAACTAGTTAATTGCTTAGGTGACTGGGGTAAAACGTGTGGGTGAAGCTCTCTAGACTCTAGTTCTCTTTCTCTAGCTGAGTTTTCAAATTGGTTATTAGAGAAAAGTTAACTAAAATATGTATAAAATATATCAATAACAGATATATAATTGCAAATTATTATAAATATGTATTAGAGAAGTTTGGAAATCCAAAAGCTGCCATATTAGTTATCCAATTTCCGTAGTTAAGAGCTATCTCTTATAGAGTATATAGAATGCTATAAGTATTATATACATGTATATACATTTATGTCTATGTATGGCTGCTTTTGTGATGTATGTATATTTATATTTATATTTATATAAATACAGTAGAATCCAGCTATCAGGGACTGTCGCGACGTTATACGCGGAACCATATAAAGATATAAGTCATAACCAGACTCTACTGTAACAGCTTCTCCCTTTTTAGCTTCTCCCTTTAGTATATATAAGTATTAGTATCTATCGAACAATACCTTTCCTTGAACTCTTTGCATACTCTTGTTAAGCGCATCAGTTGCTGCTCGTAGGCTCGGTCAGAGGTCTGCCGCAAGTGCAAGGACCTTGACCAAGCAGCGTACCAGCTTCATGACAACTTATTCCTGCGCTGCTACGGCCCTGCTCAAAGGACTCCAACTCCTGTTTCAAAGCTGCTTGGGCAGCTGCTGTCCAACACTGCTGCACTTTCACTCGACTCGAACTTCAGTCGGCAACTGACCAAAACCCAAACCGTCGCTGTCTGTTGCCACATGAACGGAAACGAGACGCGCGTCCTGCCCCAGCTTCACCACCTCGCTCACGCCCCTCTTCCTTGGCTTCCCTCCCCATGCCAATTCCAGTCTAAGTCCAGCTGCCTTCTCCTCTGCCCGGCACAAGCGGACGCGACGCTGAAATAAAAAAAGAGTGTGTCCTTTGAGCAGCATCCTGCAATTTTTTGTTATCCCTTTTTTCCCCGCAACGCACATTTTTATTTTGCATTTTTTTTATTTCGCTCTTTATTCTTTTTTACCTTTTCTGCTGCTTCTTTCATGAATATCCTTGCTCTTGACTGCGATTTGCTCTCGCGTGCCACGCAGTAAAAAACTCTTGGAGTTTTTTCTATGCTCTCGTTTTGTTGTTGCATTTTTCGCGTGTTTTTATTATTTTATTCGTTTTTTGTTATTTTTTTTTCGCTCTGTAAGATGTAAACAAGTTTTTTTTTGTGCGTTGAACTTTGTCGTTTTTTTGTTGTTGTCTAGATTTGATTTTTTGCTTACTTTGATTTTCTTTTCATTTCATTTTTTACTCGAAATCGCTCTCCTTTGCAATGGCTCGCTTTTCACTTTTTCGTGATTGTTTTGAATGGAGATTGATTGTCTCCAAGGACAACGGCGGGTGAGAAAAAGTGTCTGGAAAAGGTTGTTCGCCTCCTACTCCTCCTCCTCCGCGGTCGCTAACGAGTGCCTTGCCCTTGCAAAGGCAACTTGGACGCCTGCCGAATGATTTTTAAAGGATATCCGCAGTTAATTAATTTTTTAAAGTTCCACAATCAGCGCGCAGTCAACAATCAGCGAGTTCGCCTTTAGTGAAATTAGTTGTGAAACAAGCGCGTGCTATGCAAAGTTCACTAATTAATTCTGAGCGCAATTGCACTTAATTTTCTTCACTTCAACTTGGACTGAGAAATAGCCCAACTTGAAATTGCTTTCGAGCAGGTGCGTGCGCAATTTCTGACTAATTAACGCTTAACTTCGAATAGAAAGCCAAGGTAAATTGCCTCTATCAACTTAAAGGCTTTATCTAAAGATATCTGAGGAATGCTCTCAACTATTAAGTGGGACATTAGTATTTTGTAATTTGTTATTGTAGTTTACAACAAAATGAACTGCAGTCCTAGACAATAATAATCAAAACATATATTTCACGCCAAAAAAATATTCTTTAAGTTTTTTCTAGAACCAATTTACTTAACTCAGCTTTGATTTAATTATGATCTGAGAAAGAAAAATGCGACATAAATGAAAAGAAATATTCTACACAAGTAAATGAAGAAAAAACTAATTAGAAAATTGCTTAAAATATGAGTATAGACTTTATTATAACCCCAAATATAATAAAATTATTAAAATATTACATATTTGTTAATTCGAAAATGATAAAGAAAACAAACAATATTCCCTCTTGCCTTGTTGTAAATGGAATAGCATATAATTTAGTGTGAAAAAAATATGCAGGCATTAGTAGTAATACATTTATAAAAAAAAAAATATATATATATATAAAATTTGTAAATTAGAAAATTATGAAGAAATCAATATTTTTATGAAGATATATATACATATGATTCCCTATAAATATAGAATGTATATAAATTAGAGCTACATTTAGAATTCAGTGTGAAACAATATGAGTTATTAGCGTAATTTGCAGCAATTATTGGTATTATAAAAATATTGCAAAAATTATAAAAAGGCGTATGACAAAGAGCACAATCTTTTGCGTCAGACAAAAAGCATAAATAAATTCGATTTGCCTGTCGGATTCACTGCGAAACAATGTGAATCATTAGTTAAATTCGCTGCGAGCCTTACTTTAAGATTCCAATTAAAAAGTCAGTCAGTCCGTCGGCTGGTTGGGGGACGGCAGGGAAACCCTAAACCACAGCACGCCTCACAACAAAGCATTGCAATTAATACTTATATACTTCAATTAGAAAAAAGTCAACGTGACGCTGAAGTGAAAAGCGAAAAGCAACAAAATAAAAAGAAACTGAGAAATGAGAAATGAAATGCGAGGGGAAAAAGTGAAAATTGAAAGGCTAAAGCGCAGCAGGGCTGGGGCATGCGGGGAAAACTGACTAATGGGGCCAGTCGAAACGATATTCCGACGCACGGGCCGCGGCAAGGGGGCGGGGTGGCTGTCTGAAAAACCGCGAAAACCGCTACCAACTTCAATTTTTAAAGTAATTGCTATAAAGTTGAGCAAATTTGAGCAGCAGCAAGAACAACAATAGCCACGAAATTCTAACCTCAGGCGGGGCTTGTCCGACTGGTCAAACAGTTGAGCACACACACACACATACACACACACACACACACACACACACACACACACACACACACACACACACACACACACACACACATAACTTCGCTAGCCTCTAAATGCGAGAAAAAAATCAATAGAAGCAGACAGCGCGGCAGCATGCATAAAGAAATGAAGCCCAAATAAGTTAAATACAAAAAAAAAGAGTAAAAAAGAAAAACAACATAAAAAAATTAACAAAAAGAAAATGTTCCCAAATTGTAAAGTGGAAGTCTGGAATGGCCAAAAGGTTGCTACAATGTGCACAACGCGCTTGGGCTTTTGGTCGTCAGGGGGCGATGGCGCTTCGTTCGTTGGGGGCGGCAATTGCGAAAAAATTCACGTTTTCCGCCTAATTTTTTGTTGCCTCTTTGCGCGCTAGACAGCATGCTGGACATAGAAACTGCACCACCCGGTGGTCAAAGCGCAGTCGACGGCGGCGTCGGCATCGCCGCTAACGTCGACGCCACAGCGAAGGGGTTAAAAAAAAAATTTTTGTTTTGATTTTTTTCCACTAGCAAATTTTTTCCACTCTTTCTACTGCCTTCTCTTCCGAATGTTTTGGTCAGTGCGCGTGTGGGAGTGAGAGGGCGAGCGTGCGCTTGTTAGAGAGAGATAGCGATGATGCTGCTGCTGCTGCTGCTGCGCTGTACCAATATTCCATTTGATTTCCTACTTCTTCTTCTTCTTCGTCTCTTTTTTTTTGCCACTTTTCTTTGGGAAATTTTTTCGAAATTTCGTTTTGTTCCATTTCTGCTGCGTGGCGGCTGGACGGAAGCTGGCGTGGGCCAAGCGACGCCTTCATCAGCAGCTTGTTGTTGTTGTTGTTGGCTGGCTTGCTGGCGTGTTGGTTAGAGAGAAGTTCCGTTCATGGCGCTGTCGCTGGCGCTGGCTGGCTCTGGGTCTGGGCCATCTTCATCAGCAGCTGCCAACGCAGCATCGCACGTTTGCTGTGCGTGTCTGTGTCTGTGTGTGTTGGTTTTGGTGTGCGTGTGTGTGTGTGTGTGTGTGTGTGTGTGGGTAGCTGTGTTTGCATTTTTTGTAGACATTTCTTCTACTTTTTCGTTTGTCCACCTACTAACTAGTCGTTGTTGCACGCACACACAAACACACACTCCGCAGCTCGCTTTCCAACACTGCTGCCACAAAAAAATACAAATAAAGCAACAGAAACTAACGTTGCGTGGTTTACACACACTACCACAGTCACACACCCACACACACACACACACACACGTTGCTGCATTTCACACGCTGTGGCAACTCCCCCTGCGCTATGCAACACTTTTTACTCTACCTATTTTTCTTCTTTTTTGCTGTTTTGTTTTAGCTCCACTGCAGCGAAAGCCGGCGCACTTTTGCCGTCGCTTTGACACCTTCGATAGAGTGTAACGCGGTTTTCTATTTCAATTGACACTCCCCTTGCCACATAGACTACGTGTCTATATATATATTTTTGTTTTTTTAGTTGCTTTTGCTATTGTTGCATTTGGAACAAGTCAAAAGCTATGTGAGAACTGCAGCACTTTGATTTCTATAAAATTATTTATTAGTTTTAAAAATCAAATTACCTCCAACTGAATGTGAACATAATGGTGAATGTGTAATAAAAAGTTGACTTTAATTAATTTATCGAATAGATTCCATTGAAATATGAGCAATGCACTAAGAACATTTAAAAAAAAAAATTAAAGACAAATATTTTTGTCATTTGAGAGAAGAGATTTTTATTTTTAAATATATTTCAATATATTTTAAATGAACTCAATTAATTTTATCAAATCCATATACAAATTCAAAAGTAAGTTAAGTTATAATATTTACATTATTATATATTATCCATATTCGACTGGCCCATGTTTATTTGTAAATCAAACATGGGTCAGTCGAGTATGAACAGCCCTTTATATTCCACAATTTTCTACTTTGGTCTATGCGGGTATATTTGCCGTGCTTATCTGCTCTATATGTTATACTAATTGATCTTCCCTTTGCTCTCTTTCTGATTCTCCAATGTCGTGCAGCATGCCAAGGATATTAGCGATTACAATCTTTGGCCACCGACGCCGCGCAGCCACCAGCATGCCAGCGAGCATCATCCGATGTCGCTGAAACAGGAGTACGAGGTAAGTGTGGTGCAAGTGGTGCAAGCAAGTGCCGTTAAATGTCCATAGATTGTGTGGGCATTACACTCTATGCCACGTACAAAACAAATAAAAACAAAAAAGTCAACAACAACAGCAGCAACAACATGGCAACAGTCATAGCAATAAAAAGCTCTAACAAAAAACATTCCTAAAATTCGCGCGATGCCACTGATGTCATCCCCTGCCACGCCCCCACAGTTTTGCAGCTCTCTGCAACATTGTATACAAATAACTCTATTTGTTTATTGTCGTTGTTGTGCCAGCGCTTTGCTTTATTTTTTTCTAAACATATCGAAAATGTTTAGGCCAAAGCAGACGCGGTTTTTATTTAGCGCGAGTTTCTCTTTTTACGGGGTTTCCTGATATATACATGTACATATATATATATATATATATTTCATTTTATTTTGCCATGTCTGGCACGGCAATAGAAAAATAAGGATTGCTAGAGAGTGAGCTCGATTGTGGCACATAGGCAGAGTAGCAGAGAGAGAGGGAGAGAGGGAGATAGTGAGAGTATGAGACAGTCTCGAGGCTTTTAACCCATATTCACAATTTACATGCAATCGAAAGCAGAAGCCGCAGCTCACATATTTTTTTCACAATGTTTTCCGGTTTTTTCTATTTCTATTTCTATTTTTATTTTGGCATTTTTTTTGTTTTTTTCAACATATTTTTTCCGCACTCTCGCTTATTCATGTTTTCACACTGCGAATTTATTTTTTATCTATTCGGAATTTCAATACGCATTCGATTGAGCATTTAGGATTTGTTGAATTTTTTTATTTGCATTTATTTTTAATTATTTATTTTTTACAGCTAGATGCTAAACATTTGCACAATCCAAACCATATTTTGGTGCTTGTTTTATTTGGTGTGTTCTATTCTGCTCTCTTTTTTTTAACAGTTGCCCTTTATTGAGTTTTGATGCGATTAGTTAGTAAATATACAATTGACATTTCGTTTTGCAAATCAAAATTGTATTTAATTGTTCTACCAAATCCGTTTAATAGTCTTAATGAAAGCTTCATTGAAGCATAATTAATATACATTTGTTATATTTATTTTACTCTTTTGAATTTATGTATTATTTATTGTTATTATTAGGCATTTTAAAATACATTTATAATTTTGAATTATTTCTGTGTATATTATGAATATTATAAAGTATATATAAAGAGTTCATCTCTGCCATTATACATTTTATTTTATTTATTTATTTGTTTGTTTTTTTTTTTTTTTCAATGTAAGGTACTTATAATAAATATATTGTACAATATATTATACTTAATTAATTGATTTATAAAGTTTTTTGTGGTTGCTTATTATATATTATATTATATTTATAATAAATTATGGTAAAGTACAAGTTTTTCATTCTCTTCCTTTCTAAGTATCTGTTCAGTATATATAAAAATTATAGCTCGCAAAAGTCTTAAGATATAAAATAATATTTAATCACTGTTGCTTTGAGTAAGAAAAGCATTCGGAGCTTTTCGTTTTCGTTTTCTGTTAGGCGCCTTGAGTTGAACTTTTTATCTCACGCTCTTATCACAAATATCGTTTGAGGAGATATTCGATTTATATTCGTTCTGCCCGATCGCGAATTAATTCGGTGAAGACCCAACGCAATCTGTTGCTCTCTGAGTTTTTTCATTCTCAAATGTGAGTGAAAGACACTAATATGCAGACACCGGGAAACAATCAATAGTTATATGCTATGATTGGTATGATATTCCAATTTGAAATCTAAGAATTGACTGTCTTTCAAATTTCTACACTTATGCACTTACACTTAATTATATAAAAATTCATTCATATACTCTATAAATAGTATTTATGGTCAAAAATATAACTACACAAATAATTTTATTAAATGGTCTATTTAATTTATTACATTTGATTAACATGTGTAATAGGCATTTGAAAAGCAATTGTGCAATTAATAATATATGTAAGAAAAATATATAAAACAAATTCATTTCCAAGCATATCACATTTAATATAATTTTTTAAAATTATCATTAAAAATATTCTACACATTATAAGTAAACAGTCAAATAACTCAAATATTTTACTTTATTTACATTTGATATGTGATAAATAATTGATGAACTACCTATGCTTTGCTTTGCAGGCCAAAATGAACGATCACCACCATCACAATAATCTGCAGAAAGGTGAGTATGGACAGTGTGGACCAAACTGAATCGAACTGTTGCTTGCCTTTGCCCCACTTCGTCTCCTTTCAATGACCTGCCCCAAAACGTGGAATACCTGACCCAGGCGAACAAGTTTTCCAGCTGGCTGGGCTGCTTAGCCTCCTGCGCTTAATTAATTGCTCACAAAAACAACAAACGATAATCACGAATCTCGAGCAGATATGCCAAGGCAAGAGGTAGAAGAGGGACCGAGGAGGGGCAGGGAGAAAGGGCGCGCGCGCGAGTTCAGATTGCAATCGGCAACGAAAAATGCATACGTTGCATATAAAAGTTAAATTGCAACACGCGTGCGGCATGCTGTTGGCCAAGACAAAGGCTCCATTCAGCTAAGGACAGACACCGAACAGATACTCCCACGAAAGATTGACCTTTAACTGAAGGAATTGCAGGCGCAGCAACAGCAACAGCAACAGCAACAGCAGCAGCAGGAGGCAGAGCAGTAGCAACAATTGCTTACAACATGTTTACATAAATTCCTAAAATGCAAACAACATCTCTCTGTGCAACAGCAACAACGGCGGCAACATTGACAGCAACACGCTCCAAAAAGGGTTTGCGGTAAACGGGTCCGATATCGGGCTAGTAGCTCCGTTGGCGGCAATGATCTCGACCCGATAATGTCAACGCTAGGCAATTGGCCAATAACATTGTTGTTGTTGTTGTTGTTGATGTTGCTGCTACTGCTGCTGCTGCTGCTGCTGCAACTGCGATAAGCATCGCAGCAACATCGCGACCAACAATGTAGATGTAGATGTATCTATGCGATGGATGCATTGGCTTTTACCTGTACGCCTGCCTGTTGGCTTTTACCTGTACAAATTAACAATACGAACGACTTCAGCTATGCCGGCCATGACTCACAGACTGGGCCAAGACGCGGCCCGGCTGCAGCAAACGTGTTGTAGCTCATATTGATGCACTCAAAGAAATATACATATATAGAGGAATAGCGAAATATTTTAATATTTATATTAATGCGGATATTATGGAAAATTTTGATGAATTATTATGAGCTATTCTGAATAGCCTGAATATATTTAAATGGAATTTTTGGCAAATGTTTTGAGCTAAAGAAATTAATCTATTTTCTCAACAAAGAAAATATTTGAAAATAATTCTTTAAAATACAAATAAAAATAAAAATAAAACAAAAATATTGATATAAATAAAATAAAATTATTATAAAATAAATAATAATTAATTGAAATTAATTAATAAAATAATAATTATAATAGTAAATATATACATATCAACTATTTTAATATTTTCGAATTTCGGAATATGTTACACATTTAAAAAAATAAAAATAAATAAAAAATAAAAATAAAATAAAAAAAACTAATAATCAAATTAAAATAAAAAAGTATGTTTTAAATAATGAATATATTTATTAATTTTATATTAAAATATATTCAAATACATAATATATAGATATTAAAATATACAATTAGGCAATCAGTCTATATTCCTTGGCCTTGATCTACAAATTTGTCTGCCCTCGAGATGCTTCATTTATTTTTCGAGTGTATCCTGTTGGGTAGGCTGCTTGGGCCCCATCGTTCATTCAGTTTGGACAGTTTTGCCAAGCTGGCGCTGGCGCCATTCGCCCGCCCGTAATTAACACTAAAAATGTTGAACAACTTGAGTAGGCTTTGCTGGCAATTTGGGGCCAGCGATTGTCTGCCAATGTTTTATTAGAAAAGCTTTTGACATGCCAGCAGGGCGCCCTCAGTTGCACCGCTAATCCTCGCCAGCGACTGGCCCCAGTCCTCGGCATTTCCAGCTCATCAGCAAATTCACACAATTTTTGCACGCAAATGCGCTGGGCACTCAATTATGGATGGATGGAAAGATAGATAGATGGATGGCTGGATGGCTGGCTGACTAGAAGCGAGGCATTAAAAGACTATTTGAAAAAAGAAAATAAAAAAATTGTGAAACTATTTTCACATAAACTGTAACTCAACTCGAGCGCGATTTCCCAGTGGCAATCAGAGCGGCCAAGTTTAATTAGAGAAGCCAGCGAGGAGCAGCCTGGAGGCATGGGGCATGGGGCAGGTGGCAGGTGGCAGGTGGCAGGTAGCAGCTTGGCTGACGTGAGTGAACGTCGGCAACTTCAACGGAGACGCGCGGCTTGACTTTTACTCGACTCAACTCAACTCAACTCGACTCGACTCGACTCGACTCCATTCGATTGGACTGACAGCCGTGGCCACATTAGATGGCGCCACGGCTGACACAATTCAACAGCCACTGAAGCTAACAACTCAATTGCAGGTCACTTTCTGGATGACAATCGTCTGGAGCACCATGCGGCGGTCGCCGGACAAGGTAAGTCTTACGATCCCAAGTCAAAGTTGTTTCCCTTTTAAGGTCCAGCAACACTTGTCAACAAGATTTCTAATACATTTTTTGTTGTCTCCCTCCTTTTGATGTTTGCAATTTTTTAAGCATCATAAATTTTGAAACGTGAGAGAAAACTGAATAGCTTGACGTAGGTCTTGGCACGGGCAGGGAGAATGAGCGAGAGAGAGAGAGAGAGAGAGAGAGAGAGGGAGAGAGGGAGAGAGCTTTCCATAGATTTTAGAATAAAAGAATGAGCAGTTATTTACTTATTTAATAGCTGCTCATACTTGCATTGTAAACTGCACGGAGATCTCTCCCTCTCTCTCTCTCTCTCTCTCCTTTCTCTTTTACTTGCTCTCTCTATCATTCTCCCTGATAGAGATATCAGACTCTCCTTTCAGGCAATTGCAGCTCTAATTGTAGTATTATCTAATATTTATTAATTTAATATAGAATAATATTTATGATTTTATTGAATGCAAGCTATTTCTCTTTCACAGGCAGCCTGGGACTTGGCAGCACTGTCAACGGCTCCGGCTCCGGGCCGGGCGGCGGCAACTCCAGCCTGGCTGGCGGTCCGCATCATGGCAATCATGTGTCGGCGGCCGCTGCAGCCGCGGCGCATCATCACAACAATGCGGTGGCAGCTGCCTCGGCGGCCGCGCTGCTCGTCGTCCCGCAGCCCATCAATGCCAGCAAAATGGGCGGGCCGGGTGTGGGCGTGGGCACTGGCGGTGGCCACGCACCGGCCGGAGGCAGTGGACGCAAGTATCAATGCAAAATGTGCCCGCAGGTAGGTGGCAGCCGCTTTCATTGTACGCCGACTGATATTTGCATTGCACTTACCGGTTAAGTTAAGGCTTAAACGTATTTTGGCCGTCGGCCTGGCCCCGAGAAGTGTTGACAGCGAGTCGACGGCCAGCGAGGCGACGGCTTTTGTTTACAATTTTCCAGTTGATTTGCCTCGGCCAGGAAAGTTTCGAATTTCAGCCGGATTTTGTGTGCCCGCGTCGTTGGCCTGTCTTCTTCAATCCGCTCCCCCTTGACATATCAAGCGGTTTGTTTTTTTCTTCCCACATTTCATTCAGCTTGAGCATCAGCCAACACACTTGACCGAAACTGGACAGAAAACGGCATTAATGACACTCAACAGATGCTGCTCATAAAATGTCAATTATGCATCGAACTGCAAGTGTGTGGCCCTCTGCGTGTGTGTGTGTGTGTTTGTCAGTGTGTTAATTGCAGTTAATTGAGCTTATTGTTTTTAACGGTTTCACTTTTTTTTGTTCTCCTTTGTTTTTTGATTCTCTGCTGAACTGCGGCAGGTGGCACTGCCAGATTTTTGCTGCGTATGTGGAGTCAATGATATGCGTGGGATAATGCAACGGTTGGGCAGAAGGTTGAACTGAAAGTCTGAATATTGCTTGGCATCGAGATTAATGAGATATAGCCTCTATAACTTAGCTGTAAAAAGCGATATTTAACTGGTTTGCAAATTGTAGGAATTGAGTTAGCAAAACACAGCAAAGATTTGCTGTATAAGAAATGCTGTATGAAATGCATAATATGAAACAAGAATACATATTTTAATATTGTAAAATACATAATTAAAATTGAATTTCAAGTTTAAACTTTATGTATAAACACAATAGCAGAGAACCTATATGTAACTAGCAGTCTGCTTTCAGATATTACTCTACCCTACTCACCTATAAAAATGGCAGAAAATTGAAGGCTGCTTTAGCTCATATGCGACTGCGTATGTGTATGTGCGAGTGTCTGTGTGAGTGTTTTAACGAAGATCGAACAAATGAAAGTAAATTGAACAACAAAAATCGAAAAACCTCACAAAAAAAAAAGAGGAAAAATTGTAGAAAATTGTTGTTGTTTTTCGTGTTGTTGTTGAGCAGCCGCAGCAGCAGCAATAACGAAATTTTGTTGTCCATTGGACGAATGATATGTCGGCCAGATATGCCACACCCAGAACGCCCACAAATTGTGGTGCGGAGCTAACAGCTAACAGCAGCGTGTGCTGATGAGCGAGACTCTGAGTGTGTGTATGTATGTGTGTGTGTGTGTATGGGTGGGCGACTGATGATGTTGATGACGCTGCTGAAAAGCCAGCAACAATAGCAACAACAACAACAACAACAACAACAACAACAGCAGCAGCTACGGCGGGGCTGAAGAGGTGTTCATTTGTGCGAGGCGAAGTGAAATAGCAGCATGCCTAAAAGTATGCTGCAAATTTTTTTGCAGCTGCCGCTGCGTGCGAGTGAATTCGCAGTTGCTCTGCGAGAGTGTGTGTGTGTCAACTTGATGTTTCTTTTTTGTTAGCTTACACACATATGCATTTATGAGTATGAGTTTGTGTGCTTACGTGTGAGTTTGCATGCGTGTGTGTGTGTGTATGTGTGTGTAAGCTGCACTACTGGAAATTAGTGCGTTTCTACGCTCAAAAGCGTCTGCTGGTCTGCTGCTACGTTTTTAATTACCCACACTTGGCATTTTTTTTCGGTGCTGTTTTGGCAGTCTCCTTGTTGAGCTTGCTGTTGTTGTTGCCAATGCAGCTAAAGCTTCAATTGGAATTACTTCACTTGGCACTCGCATCTGCGTTGTAGCAGCAGCAGCAGCAGCAGCAACTACTTTTTTTAGTCGTCTTTAATGCCTTTGACTGGCCACACATCTACGTATTCATATAGCACACAGCATGTGCATGTCCATGCGCATCTGTGTGAGTGCCTCTCTCTCTCTCTGTGTGTGAGTGTGTGTGAGTGTGTGTGTGTGTGCTGCAGCCAGCCTATCATGTTAGTGTGCGCTGGCCTGCTTTCTCACTTCCCTTCATCTACTTTTTTTTTTTTTTTTTGGCTGTGCAAGGGGAGGGCCAAATGTTATTTTTGCACTCTTTTTGTTGGTCGAAAAATGATGTGTGAGCGTATGGGCAGGTGGTAGACGTTAAAGCTTTATGATCTTCATTTGCTGCCCCGAGAAATCGATGTAGCAATCAAAACTGAATTTGAACTGACTGAAATCTCTTACGGCTTTAAACACTTTTAAAATTTGTTAATTAATTTTTTAAATATTTTTTTAATAATTACAATTTCTAACTTTTTCTGAAAATGATCAATACATATATATTTTATAAAAATTCTTAATTACATTTTGCCAAAATAAAAAATTGGCGCTTACATACATACATAAAAAAAAAGAATCAACTGGAATGCACTCGCAAATGTTCTCTGCGTCCATGCGACTGACACAAGTATGTGTGTCTGTGAGTGTGTGTGTGTGGGTAACGGTGGGTGTATGTATGCTGGACATTAAATTGTCGCTGCCTTTTCGGCGCCAGCTCCCCGGCCAACACGCGTAATGCCCCTTTATAATTTTGCACAGCAATTTTTTAGTTACATTTATCGCGTGTGTGTGAGTGTGCTTTTTTTATGCATTTCCTCCTTTTTTTGGTTTTTGCATTCACTCAACTCACTCAGCTGCCCAGCTTTGTGTGCTATGTATGTATGCACTAACACAATTACACACGCACAGCCAAGCCGCTGAAGCGCTGGACATGCCCCGAAAGGGGGCGTGTAGGCTGCTCAAATAGCTCACACTATCAATTAGTGAAATTACATGCGAAAAACGAGCGCAAAATGTTTTGCCACGTTAGGCAAGTAAAAACACAAAAAAAAAAAAGAAAACAAAAGTAAAACGAAAAAAGAAAATCTAAAAAAAAATTTAGCGCACTCTCGTTCTGCATTCACACGCACACACACACACACACACACACATGTGCACTTGTTGTCGGTAATTCCCCTCATTTAATTAACAATAAAAATAGGCTAAAAAGTCTAAAAAAAAAAGTAAAAACTGCAAGCGATTATGCATACATGCCACACACACACACACAGGCACACATATCCACCGAGCACACACACCCACACACCACACACTCACGCACACGCACGTACATTGCGCGCGTGCCATTTGTTAAACAATTTTAACGCGCGCCCCCAAGTAGGCAACGCTTTTTTGCCAAGCAGCGCGGCCCGCACACACACACACACACACACTCATACACACGCACGCACACGGATGGCCGGTATTAAAATTTTATCCGATATAATGCATGAATTATGTAAACTATTTTTATATTTATTTTTATTGTTGTCGTTGATTTTTGTTATTTTTTGTTTGTTATTTTGTTTTTTATTTTATTTTTGCAATTTTTCTGAAACGCGTATTGGTGGCCCCAGCGCGCTGCCATTGCCCCTACATGTGCGTGTGTGTGTGTGCGTACGTGTGTGTGTGCGTGTTTGTGTTGGTCAGCGGCCTTTAGCATTAGCATTTGGTTAATGTTAACGCGTGTCGCCCTCTATCGACCGAAACAAGTATGCCTCACATGCATTTTTAGTGCGGTTAGCAACTGTACATACACACACACACACATGAATTTTAATCTGTGGCTACTGTCCCGCTTGCACAGCTATTGCCATCTCTCTTCTGCGCACTGTTGCAGTTTGTAACTTGTTTATTTTTAATTTTATTATATGTACATTATTTTGCCAATGCATTGATGTGTGTGAGTCTGTTATGTGTGTGTGTGTTTGTTGTGTGTGTGTGTGTGTGTCTATTTATGCACTCGTCCGTTGCATTCAAGTGTTTTGTTTTGTTTTGCTTGTATTTTGCATATTGCATGAAATCATGCGCTTTTTTCCCAGTTCCTACGAAAATGCTTTTTAAAACGTCAACTAGTTAGCTCTGTGTGTGTGTGTCTGTTTTTTTTTAGAACTTTGCTTATTAATTTTTTATTATTGTATTAACGCTTCGGGTAACTTATTTATTTATATACAAATTTATTCAGTTGATGTTTTGCTTGCTGCTTCAAATAACATCAATAATCAACATGCCGCAAATATGTTTCAACGAATTATTAATTTCATAAAATTTTTTACGTTGCCTCTCAGAGTTTTATCAATTTCAATTTAAGGCAAAAATTATAAGAGCCTGGAAATTACTTTTGAAAAAATTGAATGAAATGTGAATTAACTGAAATAAATATATAACTTTTTTAAATGTAAGCACATTATTTTTATTGAAACTCTTTATGCATGACATATTTATTCCTTAAAACAAAATATATGTAAATATGTTTATATTATGTTTTTTTGCGGCATCAATTCTAGGCTTTGGATCTCCACTCTTAGCAACTCGTTGCGCTATATTTTCCCTTGACCAAAAACTAACAAAAACTGCTGCTTTGAATAGAATATGAAGTTTTACAAACGAAAATTGTTTCAGCTGAAATTGTTTAACTACCTTCACGTTGTCTCTCACAGCTTTAACACTTTCAATTTGAGAATTTTAAGGACTGATAAGAACTAATATTGAAAATAAAAGTAACTTACTAAAAGAGGAATGAGATATGCATAAATTGCAAACAAAATTGAATTTTCAAATTGAAGCATAATTATTCAGAGAAACAGCTAAATTCAAATATATCAAATCATGTTGGCTCTATTATTAATTGATGATATATTCATTCCCGAAAAAATTATTATGTTTTTATGCGATCTAATATTTTGTTGGATATCAACTCGAAGATAAATTACGAAGATCACTGCGAAGTGAGCTCAGCAAATCAACGAAAATCTATATTTTCCGTTGCTCAAAACCAAAAATCAAGCTGTCTAATATTGAAGAACTTCTCTAATTGAGGTTCTCAGCTCTAGTAAGTAAAAATCGAATCAGCCTAAATACGGTTTTAAATATCATGAAGAGAGCTCTTCATCTCTTGCTGAACGGCATGAATTCAACGACAAAGCGAATAATATTTTCAAGAAACCATATTTCTTTTAGGGCTGTGAACAAGTGTTTACTATCCCCACATCTCTTGTTAACTGTTGTTTTCACTATTTCACACATTTCAGCGGTCAACTGTGCCCGTTGGAAACAGCTGTAATATTGATGTGTGTGTGTGTGTGTCTGTGTGTGTGTGTAATTAGCCTTATTGCTCGAATTACAATTAAACAAAACAAGCTAACAAAATAACAGAGCTAGTCTATGCTATCAACAAACTTGAGTTGACCTGGACTCAGTCAGCGAGATTAACCTGTGAAAGGACAGCATTTAGATATCCAAACAAACAGGAGGAGGGTGCTTTTGATACAAACCTACCATGGATCGGAAGTAGGTCTTCACAGACTGCCAGTGGGCGCTGGAGGTGTGGTAGTTTTCACGCTTCCACTCGTCATCGTCCAGCGAGCTGGCTGGCAGCGGCAGCGGCTCCACCTCGAGAAACTGCGCCCAGAAGGCGGCCGACTGCAGCAGCAGGACACGCAGCACTTGCTGCCACAGGACAATGTTGCTCAGATTCAAGTCGACGTCGTCAAAGAGAGTGGGCGCGAATACAACGGCTATGTTGTTGATGGACATCTTGACGGCTGGACTCTCGGCGATGCGCTGCCAGTGCAGCATGAGGAAGGCCAGGGTGTCGCGATGCGCCTGCGGCAGATCCACCATGGCCAGGTAGAGGTGCTCCTCGACGGCCAGCGGATCGCTGAGCTGCGTGGCGAGCACAAAGTCCGGCCTGTGGTACATGGGTATCAGAGGTCGCTCCAGCGAGCGCAGAAAGTCCTTCACGCAGCAGCAGAGTGTGTGCGTATCCTTGTCGCCCAGATGCGGCGTCGCTTTGCCGCGCAGCAGCTTGTGCCGCAAGCGCTTGACCTTGTCCCTGGTGGAGGAGACCCGATAGAGGCCCTCCAGCTCCAGGCCGCGCGCCTCAACCTCCGTCACACAGTGCACGATCAGCGCAGGCACCATAGGCGCCACATGCGGCACATAGTCGCTCAGATGGCCCCGC
This sequence comes from Drosophila mulleri, assembly GCA_035047565.1. Taxonomy (NCBI): domain Eukaryota; kingdom Metazoa; phylum Arthropoda; class Insecta; order Diptera; family Drosophilidae; genus Drosophila; species Drosophila mulleri. The sequence goes on along the minus strand of JAWNPK010000069.1, from coordinate 6,249,837 downwards.
TTCGTGCTGGCCAGCGGCTGTGGAATGCAATTGACGGTCAGCTTACTGCAGCACTCCGTGTGGCAGCGCAGCGGACAGTCCCGGCATCTCAGGCTAGCCACACCAAAGCGAATGCTGAAAGCAGAGCGAAGGAGGCATGCCACATGTGACTCATATGAATATGGTGCGAATATCATATGAATACACTCACCGCTTGTTGCACTGCACGCAGTTGCCCACGTTCGAGTAGTAGGCCTTCAGCTTGAAGTTGTGCTGGCGCAGCAGCAGCAGCGGCGACTGCAGATGGGCCGTGGGGTAGCTGGGCGTGTAGCAGTCATCCCGCTGCAGAGATATGTCGTCGCTGCCATTGGGATTCATGTGGATGCGCAGGCGATCGTCCAGCAGCGAGTCTATCGACTGCTCATCGTACATGCGAAACTGCCTGCTCAGATCATTGAACGAATTGTACTCGCGTCTCAGACGGTCCTTGGCCTGCATTGCAGCGTGTTGTGGCAGCGACTAGGTCCCAACTTCGAATGCCGCACACGCCAAACGCTGGTAGTCTGTTCTGCCCAGTTATCGCAACTTCCAATACATAGATATAGATACATATACAATGTATGTGTGGATGTATAGCTGTGTGCGCTGAGCAAATCAGCTGTCACTCTTCATTGAGTCAGCTGCCTGGCCAATGTATTTCCAGCAAAATTTTACTTCGCAGAATGTTTGCTTTTCGTCTTCGCTCCACGCCGACTCGCACTCAGTTGGTAAGCTAATAATTCCGAAGAGAGTAGAAACTTTGCCGGCCTTCTCGAAAACAGATAATATTGTTATTACGACTGTCGAACACAGCTGAGGTTGCTTTGTTATTTGATAGCTTCTTGATTGCAATTGTTTTGCCCAGCGAATACGATATATATGGTATAATAACAAACTATCAGATGTGTTGGACTTAACTTTATTTATTTTATTTTATTTTTTTTATTTCTTACTATTCCTTTTTTATTAAGTACAGCACCCGTAGACATGGGTGATTTATTTTGAGTGTGACCCCATCGAGCAGTTTGAGGATTTTAAATTTACATTTTCTTACTCACTCAAGAGACTCATTCTGATGCGAACAGTCCGCTGCATCTCCTAGTATGGCTTCCACTCTTTTCTTCAACTGAATGCCGTTTGAACTTATGAAGGGAAGTATACGACACCTACATTGATTGCATTTGGGAGCAATCCCTCAAATCAGCACTCCCTAAAGCCACTCTTTAGCTCAGCTGCAAGGGTTCTCCTCTCTCCCTCTCGCTTATTGTTGAGCCACCTCAACTCCCATAGTCTGTGATGATATTTATTTGCTGTTGCTTTGAGGTGAGGCTCAAAGGTAAGACGCTTGTCCGGGTACCTACCTTGTGGCCGCTGCTCCAGGTATTTTCGTCTAGTTGGATTGGGGGGTCTGCGCCACTCTTTTGACGATGAAGCAGGTGTTATTGAATTTGCAGCGTGTTAAAGATTTTATGACATTAATATAAGAATAGCTTCGATTGATATAAGATGTTTGAATGTGTGTGTGTGTGTGTGTGTGTGTGCATATTTAAATATTCCTTAATAAGAAAGATAGCTAAACGCCTTAGATTGCTACTACATTAAATCTCTTTTTATTGAAATCTTCACATATTTACATCATCTAACTGTGTTGTCAAGGTAATACATGTGCATACCGTTCCAACGCTTTAATCAAAAAAAAAAAAAAAAAAAAAAAAAAAAAAAAAATTGAAATCTTCTCGCAGATCAAATGAATGTAGGCGTAGGTGGAGGAAGAGTCTAATCAGTGTTTTGTTGTTTGTATTGATGTTCCTTTTCTTTATGTTACTATTTCTTTGCGAAAAGGTCACAGCAAACTATAATAATTTAGTTGGAATTGCAATATATTCAGCATGGGGTTTGTTTCATATTAAAAGTCGTAAAACCATATATGAAAAACTATAATCCAAATAAATAGATATACAAAATGGAACTCAAGAATTAAAATTTGTAGTACTTGACCTTAAATAAACCTTAAATCAAACCACAGATATGCTTTTTATATACAAGTATTGTATTACTGTAAAGAGTTGACAAACAATATTTGCAAATAGAATCTAATTTCCACCTTCCTCTCAGTCACTCAAATTCAGCTTTGAATAAGCTTCAAAGTCAAATGGGAAAACATTTCAAAAACAAAAGCAAATATCACTTTAAATATTTGTGCGAGACTCGGGAGAATTCAATGTCACGCCACCGAGATTGGTGTAAAAAATCTGATGGGAAAACAATTTGTGAAAGTATCAATGAATTCTAAGCGCGATGAAAATGGCTCAATGGCCGCGCTAAATGGATGAAAAATTCATGGAAAAGCGCTTTGCGGCCAGCAAACAAAATACGTTGGAAAAAATCAAAAACTAAACACTAAAAAAATTGCCATCAAAAGCGAAAATGTTAGAGGAAGAATAAGAAAAAAAGAATAGAAATAAAAATATAGAATATTTTTTTATTTTCGATTTTTGAGTTTGGCGTCTGACAAATGTGCCGCACTCTGTATACTTGCCGGCGCAGCGTTTTGGCGTCAATTTTTTAACGAACGAATAGACGTGAGTGGTGCGGGGACTGGGAGTTGGGTGCGAATGAGGCACAGCAACGGGCGAAATTAACGAACGAGGCGGCCAAAAGGCGAATGAATTTGATTTTTATATTTTTGTTGCCGTTTTTTAGGCGTCAGCTGCAGCAGCGCAGTCAACGCACTGTGTGTACTTGTGTGTGTGTGTGTGTGTGTGTTTGATTGGATGGGCTGTCTACTCTCCTGTGTGTGTTTGTGTGAGTGTGTGGTGGGCGTCGCATTGAATTCGTAGTTATTAATGCGTATTGAAATGCACATGTGCATACACACACATACTCACATCGACAGAGTTATGTGTGTGTGTGTGTGTGTGTGTGTGTGTATTTGTGAGCTTTGTTTGTATTCAAAGTCCACAAACGCCAGTCACGCATTGGAATAAGCCCATGCAAGTAACCATAGCAAATGTGCGGGCTTTGGCCCCAAAAGCCGACACACCGACGCACACACCCCCTCACTCCTCAAACACCACATGTATGTATGTATGTGTATGCTTTATACTGTCCACTGTGCTCCAACACAACACAACAAAACAACTAAAAAAATCTCTGTGACACGCAAAAAAAAGCAAAAAGTAAAGCAAGCCAAAGCAAAATGCAAAACAACGTAGAAGCACACACACAAACACACACACACAAAACACACAACCCTACACGCAAAAAAAAAAGAAATAGGAAATATTACATCGAAATCCACTGACAGTGTTGCCACATGGTGTTAATTAATTTTTCACACACGGAAATGTTGCCACAGCTTTTTCTAAAAGTGAAAACGTTTTTTCTTTTGCATAGATGAGCGAAAATGTTGCAAAAGATGTTTTATGAAACATATATACGAACGTTGGTTAACTCTTTAAGTTTTTTATTTTAATTAATAATTTTTATTAAAAACTAAAATAGACTTTCTGTTTTTTTTTTTTTTTTTTTTTTTTTTTTTTCTGAGCTTGAATGAATTTGGATTTTAATAGGATATACTTTCTATATTTATTAAATATTTTATAAGCTCGTATATATCCATATTTATCAAATCCACAATTATTTCACTATGATTATTTTCTTATTTAATATATAAATACCTACACGATTGGATAGCATAAAGGAAATAATAAAGGAAATAAGAGGCTTATCTCGAACTAATGAAATTTCTAAAAAGACCTTACAAATTAAATAAATAATACTTTTTATCAAAATGAGTAAAATTTATTTAGATTAGATATCTGCAATACTTTTTCTGATTTTTTTTTTTTTAATTTTTAATTTTCACTATTTTTGTTTTATCTTTCATAATTTTTTATTGTTAGGATCAGCTGTTGTCCACTAAATGGAATGACACAACTGATGTCCGACTAGATTTACTAATGAGACTTGATTTTCTATTTATTTTTGTTTATTTTTGTTTTTGTTTAATCTGCTTATTGTCTTGCACATTATTGAGCATTTCATTTTAAACTTTATGTAGCGAGGGGTTAAGCCTATTCTACCATACTTTTAGCTCTGTAGATTCTTCTGCAGATTAAGTTTCGTCCTAGCAAGTTGTTATTCATAGCCAGTTTAAATTCAAACTGATTTAAATACGCGGCCAGTCTATTCGTATATTTGGTGCTACTCCGCAAACTACAACTGTGAGCATCGCTAGATCTGGGGATTTATATGTTAGATTTACATGCTATTCATAACCATTTGCATCGATTGAAATGAGAGCAATTATATAAACTCTGTATTCCAAAGTAAGAGTTAATATTGTACACCCTTTACTACAAACTGAAATCCAATTTTATATACCCAAAGTTTTGCCAGTAGTTTTGACAGTAGTCAACCTAAATTGTCTAACCCAATTCTATACCACTAAGAACAGTTATTTGTAATATATTGTATATACACTTTTCAATGGCAACTCCACGGCTGTTTTTCGCCACGAAGTTCAATTGAAATGAAACTAAAAAGCAAAGTCTAAAAGCAAAACCAAACACAAAACACAATTACAAATGCAAGAACAACAACAACAACAACAAAAGCAAGCCGCAGAAGGGGCAACGGCAAAGCAAACGCAAAGGCAAAACGGAACAGCAAAAAATGCCATTTTTGAGCGGGTCAGAAGTGCGGCGTGCGAGCGAGACGGCACGAGCGAATGGAAAAAATTGCTTCCTGTGACAAGGCGGCCACGAAAAAAAATGTTGAAGGGGAGGCTGCGTGGAAAAAAATGCACAGCAAATGGAAATGGAAGAAGTGCAGAAACGAAAAAAAAAAATAGAAAAAAAAAAATACGAGCGGGGCGAGCAGAGCAGCTGAAGCGTATGGAGTAGAAGTCGAGGCAAGGTTGCAGCAGCAACATCCACAGCCGCAGCAGCAGCAGCAGCTGGGAGAAAAAAAAACAACTTAGGAATAGCAGCGACGAGCAGCAGACAAACGACGGCTGCAGCGCAGCGGAAGGAGTTCGCTTTGTGTGTGTGAGTGAGTGAGAGGGAGGCTGAGGAGTGGGGAGTGTGGAGTGTGAAGTGTGTGGAGCGAGGGGTGGAGACTGCTGGCAGTTAAGCCACGCGGTGGCTTAGGTCAGGACGGAGGCTGACTGAGGTGTGCGCTGCGTAGCTTTGTGTGGGTATGAGTGTGTGTGTGTGTGTGTGTGTGTGTGTGAAACATTTTTTTCAGTTTGGCTACGCTTTCGAGTTGCTAGACTGATAGAGTACTCCGGCGCTTGACAACACTGCGCTTTATATTGCAGTGTGACCAGCGCTGGCTGCGAGTTGCGGCAGCGGCAGTAAAAAAAACATTGCCTACTTTTGTGCGCTGTCAAATATTCTATTATACAAATAGCGCGTGACAATAACAATAATTGCAATTATAATAGCAATTATTTGCAGCTTAATTAGTTAATTTATTGCACACTTTTCCTCCTTCCCCCGCTGTTTTGGCCTCGCCAGTCCGCCAAAAACCAAAACCAAAACCCAAAATGCAAAGTCAAATTGCAAAAAGCTCTTCAATGCAAACGACATGAAAAAAAAAAATAAAAAAATGATAAAAACAAACGGCATCAAAGTCGAACAAAACAAAATGATGGAAAAAATTCCATGGTCTGGGCTTGAGTACGGGGGGCGGAAGGTGGGCGGCAGTGGACGAGGGGGTTAACTAAGGGGCGGCCGGCAAATTTGGGGGCGGTAAAGGCTAACACGAAGCTGCCAGCGAAAAAATTCCGTGCGTTTGTATGTCTATGCGAGTGTGTGTGTGTGTGCGTGGGCAAAACTTCCCCTTTTTTAAATTTTTTACTCGCACACACACTTACATACATACACACAATACTTCCTCTTTTTTATTTTTCGCGTTTTTTAGAGCCCATCGGTTGGCTCCAAACTTGCCCCACACCAAATTGAGTTTGGGTCAATGTTGACGGCAAGTGCTTGTTGTTGTTGTTGTTGTTGTTGTTGCTGTTGTTGTTGTTGTTGTTATCGTTGTTTTGGCGCTGCTCTGTCAGGTGGCTGCGACGCGGGCAGCGCTGCCGCAGCGAACAGCGCAGCATTTGAATAGCGCCGGCAGCGACGCCGCCTATGCAACCAAAACTTTTTTTTGCCTTTCGCCGAGTGTCTGTATCTGTGTGTGTGTGACTGAGTGTGAGTGAGTGAGTGTGTGTGCGTGGCATTTTTTTGCCCGTTTAGTTGGTTGCTGTTGTTGCTGCTTTTTTTATTTTGCGAAGTGTGTGTGTGTGTGTGTGTGTGTGTGTGTGTGTTGGCGCTTGCCCCTTTGCTATGTGTTGTTGTTGTTGTTGTTGCTGCTGTGTCGGCCGGCGGCGGCCTTTAGAAAGCCGCCACCCACACACATACACACGCATACAACTACATTATGCTGCTGCTGCTGCTGCGTTTTGAAGAGCCGCTGCGTTTGTGTTAGTGCGCGTTTTGTCTGTCTGGCAGCCAGCTCGTGCCTGTCGATGCTGCGTTGCTTTGCATCTCTCTCTGTGTGTATGTGTGTGTGTGCGTGGCTGTGTATGTGTGTGTGCGACCCCCCGAAAAATATATTGTTTCAGATTTTTTCATCATCGCTTTAGTTGAGTTTTTACATTGGTGACGGATCGTGCTCTCGGCTCGCTCGTACGCGTTGCTGCTCCAAAACAAAACGAATCTCGACTCTCGACGCTCGACGCTCGACGCTCGCTGCTCTACAGGGCCAAAGCGCGCGTCTTTCAGTTCAGCTGTGTGTTTTTCTGTGTGCGCAACATGTTCCTTGAGACGCCGCCAATAAAAGTAACTACAACAGCAGCAGCAGCAGCAGCAGCGACAGCAACAGCAACAGCAACAGCAACAACAACAACAACAGCCACAACAAACAACTCGCAGCGTCTTCGGCTGGCGACGTCCGTGTCGTCTTTGTTGCTGTCGCCGCGACAAGGCTTATAAAAAGTAGCCATCCCAATAACAACAGCAGCTAGAAGAAACAGCGCAACAAAAAAAGAAAAAGGAAACAAACTAAAACTCGAACTCGCACTTGACTCGGTTTCGGTTTCCGTTTCCGGTGCGCGCTTTTAGACTTTTTCTGGCTGCTGCCTTTCGATTCAATTGCGCGCTTTGTGTTTATTTATTGCTGCAGCGCACAAACAACGAAAGCGTGTGTGTCTGTGTATGTGTGTGTGTTTGTCTGTGTTGGTGTATCTTTAAGACACGCGAGCGTCTAACGCAGCATGGCTGGCCGTCACGTGCTTTGCCGCTAAGAAGTAAGCGAAGCAAACACAGCAGCAGCTGGCTTTTGTTTTCCTTGCCACACGTACACACTTGCCACTTGCTGTGTGTGTGTGTGTGTGTGTGTGAGCTCGTGGATGTAGATGTGTGTGCATATAAATAATAAATGTTCTTTACGTACTTCGTGACTCCCTATGTGTGTGTGTGGGGGTGCATATCAGCTGTTACTTGTGTTCAATATCAAGGTCACAATTATCCTTCAGCTTCCGCCTTACACTCGACCAAACATAATAAAATCTCCGACGGTACAGAAACAGTTGTAGAGCACTTCTTAAAATATGCGAATACTTCATAAACTCTGACATCATTTATGGTTATAGTAGAAATGGTTTATAAAATATTTACTTAAAGATAAAACTCTCTTATAGATTTTATAATTATGGAATGCGAATTATGATTTTTTTTTTTTTCTTTTTTCAATATTTAGCTAGGCAACCTTTCTCTTAACTTCTCTACCATTTTGGAATACTTTTGAGTGTATATAAATATTTAAATTACAATTTGAATTCATAATATTCTCAACTAGAGACAGTTCAAGAGTAGACAGATGAATAGGAGCCAATAGTCAATAGAGAAGTCAGCTCTACCCAGGCAATGAAATCATATTCTTAGCTATCAGTCGGTTATTATTAGCTATCTTTGACGTTGATAAACCCATAATAAATTGATATATTTTATATATATTTATTATAATTATTTATATACATTTATAGTAATGTTTAAATATAATATAATATATATATATACATATTTATACATTACCGAATTTATTATAAAATATAATATGTATATAAATATTTACTTAAATTATGAACAAATACCTTTTTCAATTTTTAATATTATAAAGACATTTACAAATAATAAGTCTTATTTGTATAAGTAGAAAGACCCAAAAGGTCTATGAAGACATAGGTGCTCTTTTCTTCAAAGTCCTTCTTTTTATACCCTGAACCCATTGAAAATGGGCAATCAGGGTTTAAGGGTTTTGTGCTTCTTTCTTGGTGTTCTCTTTATTATAAACATAATTAAAAAAAAAAAAAAAAAAAAAATTTCCCATTGAAGAAACCAATAGACCATTTAAATCATTTAAATAAAATTCATGCAATATTTGGGAATAACTTTAGAAATAAATTTAATAATTATCTTAAAACAGCTATGTGAAAAATTTATGAGTATATATTTGCTTACTAATTTTGTTAAAAATTCATTAATGTAAATCTCTGGCAAGTCTAGGTTTTCCCATACTCCCACCTACATTTCAATATCTGCCACAAAATGTAGTTTAAGGCTTTACCAATCAGAAACTACTACTTCTTCCCTACGAACTCTACAAACAAAAGTAACAGATCAGTTTGATGACAATAATAATAATTCCTGAAACTGAAACAGCTGTTTACGCTTATTTATATTTATATATTATGGGAGAGACACTCAAACGTAGTCAACTTAAAACAGAGTTCACATTGCAGCTTGTCAGAAAGTATTGCACTTTAAGCCGTTATAGCTATGCAGACCCTTATATCATGCTCTGCACACATTGCTCACATAATCCCAGGCTCGATTACCTCAGGCACATATTTTTCGAGCTGACTTCACATGAACTCGATCTGGTGCTGCTCGCCTGAGTCTTTGCAACTGTGAGCTTGATCAAAGAAATCATTCGAGCGGAAGGAATTTGGGCAAACACCTGAAGCTCCATTTGAATATATGAGACACAGCCTCAGGCAGAGTCTGGGCTTGAGTCTGAGCCTGAGTCTGAACCTGAGGCACGCATGATCCAGGTTTGGGAATTCAATATGCTGAGAAGATGCAAAGCAAGCGCCACACAAATCGCTGCGTAGTCCGTTAATGAGACGCAGCTGCCAGTTCACAGCTGCGCCACGCCCCTACACACACACACACACACACGCACACGGTACTCGTGTGGAGCCCTTTTGGCCAGCAACTGAATTCGGCCATCGATCAGTTAATCAATGGCAATTGCAGCGTTCACAACGTCCACGGGCCGAATAATTCTAATAGTGATAATAAAAGCAAAAACATGTTATTTGTAATTAACAAGCAGTGCAAAAATTAATTGCATATTTAAAATGATGTGAAATAAATTAATGATTAGTGCAAGCAAACGTGAATCCAAGCTAAAAAAAATTAATAAAATATAAAAAGTATCCACGGCAAATGTGAAATTAAATATCAAATGAATAAAAAATAATAATAATATTGAAAAAAAGCAACTGTGCGGATCGTATGACACCGAGAAATGCATTTTTCATTAACTGACAAATAGAGGAAGAAAAAAAATTAATAAAAAAAAAAAATGTAGCCTGATACGCAAACATTTTTGTGATTTTCTACAATTTAATAAAACACGCTAAAAAGTGGTGTGAAAAATGCATTAATCAGCCAACAACAATAGTAAAAAGTTATGAATAATAAGAGAGACCCTCCCCTGCCACCCCATTAACCAATTTTTTTGTTTTTAATATTACACAATTTTCAATTAATATTAAAAAGAAAAAAAAAAACAACAACGAAGTTTGAGTCATGAGGGCAGGCCAAACCGCTAAATGTTAATTAGTTAAAAGCTCGAACTATGCATTAACCCGAACTTCAACCCACAGAACAAACACACACACGCACACACGGTTACACATACAAACACACACACATTCGCATACTTACATACAAACATTCCCCTATTTTAACAGATTATTTGTTGTATTCTTTTTTGCATTTTTCTGCTTCTTTGTTAATTCTATTTTAGGACGGGGCTTACATTATATGCAGCACATAGGCGGATAAGTCTATATACTACTATATAAATATAACTGCATATAACTCACAGTCGAATGTATAGGCCACTCTTTACATAGCACTCGGCATACCGTGAAACGCATTCCGTTATTTGTATACAAATAATTATTTAGCTAACAAATAAAAATCAGAAAAATTATGTGCAGTTGAGTACATATGTACACAACCTTTGCCCCTTCATTCTGGGGCTTATCTGCACAAGTGCAAAACGTGATTTCAGGTCGTTGACAAATTTCGTGCTCCATTTGCATAAAATCAAGCGAGACAAAGAAAGCATTTATGCTATTATTGAATAATTTATAAACTAACAATTCCAATGTGTTTCTATTTAAATTGTTCTTAATTATCAGAAATAGCTGGTAGCTCATCTCTAAGATTCGAGTTGAGTTTTGATTACTAGAATGCCATTAGATACTTTGGGTTTATCTACCTTTAAGGTAAATTAATTTCATTTAATATAATTTTTAAGGCCATGGCAAAAGAACGTTATATACATTGAGAAGAAAGAATTAAAGGGTATAATTTTCACAGCTAAATTTGTAGGGGATATTTGATATATTGCTAGTCTAGACAGGTTGAGTAGGCCTTAAGAGTGTTCGTCAAAGTCTTCTCCCAGTTCTTGTACGCTAGCTGTTGTGTGTAAGTGATCTTAGGTTGGTTTGTTGAGTGAGAGTCTAGTCTCTTGAAGTATGAGCTGAGTTATAATTTTTAATTTTGTATATTTTGTAGATTTATAAACCCAGTTAGAGACATTTGTTGTTATCCTTCACAATGACTTAATAATTTTAAAATTATTTGTAAAGTTTGTTGTATTATGTAAAGGGAACTTTTGCCCTTACTTAAGAGAGCAAGGAATTCTGTGACAGAGTTAGTCAATTGAGCTTTATCTATGCATATGTATACAGATCACACCTAAGACAATAAGCCACAAATATAGTTATTTTATAAAAAGCTAAATGGTGAACTATAACGTACTTTTACCTATATATAGCTATATTCATATCTAGACTATTAAAGGTAAGAAACCTTTGACGCAAATGAAAAAGCCGATAGATTTTGAGAAGTAAGACCAAATAATAAGATTAAAATATTTGCAAATTTTCTCTTGAACTCAGAGCAACTAATAAACACTGGCAGATTAAAATGCAATAAAAGTTTTTCCCCAAAAATATTGGCCAACTTAATCGAAAATAAGCAAAACTGGTAAATAGAAAAGCTAACCCACAAAAATCACGTTCAAGGTCAATGTCGTGAATGACAAACGAACTGGCAATTGCATCTAAACGTAAAATAAACAAAATAATGCCGCGAGCAGCCAGAGACCACTCGGCAGCATGCACTTCTGTATATATGTATATTTATAAAAATATACATATATATATATACGTATATCAAAAAATCAAAAGCCATGAGCAAAAAATATGCGCTGGAATATGCAACAAATGAATGAATTATTCGCAGCGCTTAGAAATAGAAACATATCATACGAGACAACAAAATAGAAAATAGAATACAGCAATACAAATAGCAAATAAAAACAGCGAGGACTTTCACCTGACATATACGCTGGATGTCTGCTGCTTGTCTGCGCTTCACTGGCTGCTCCCACAACAAATAGCGCAAAGCAAATAGAAAATGGGAAATAGAAAAAATATGCAATGCTCTATAAAATCACAGACACTGTCGGCCAGAGAGCGCCGATTTTATATAGGGGAAAAAATCTAATCGAAGCACCGCAAAAACGAGCAAGGGAAATAGAAAATGGAAAACAGTCAAATTGAAAAAAAGCTAGCCACAGAGTGGAAAACAGGGGGAGGCCAGAGTTGAGGGCGTGCGCTGCATAAAATCTGAAAAGTCAAATGCGTGGCGAAAAAAATATTTCCGCGACGGAAGAAACGCTTGCAAAAAAAAAAAAAAAAAAAAAAAATGACGCCAACGAAGCAATTGAAAATGCAAAATAAAAAAAAGGAAGAGAAAATGCCGTTAGATTTAGGACAAACAACAACAAACAAAAAAGCAAGAATTACAAAATGACGCAAAAGCAAGTTAAATTCAATGCGATTGCTGCGACTGCGACTGCGAGTGGCGCAGCGAGTCGAGACTAAAACGTTTTTGCGGTCGCGTCTCGCAGATTTTGAATTTTTTAAAAGTGTCACCAGACAAAAACAACAAAGAAATGGCTCACAAAAAACGAGGCCAGAAAAAAGATGTGCAACAGGCAACAGGCGACACCTTTGATTCCTTAAAGTAAACAAATGCACGACAAGAGGCAGAGAGAGGCAAATTGATTGACATAAAGCCAGTGTTGCTTATTAAATGAAGTTTGCAATTTACAAATATAAATATATAATAATACAAGTGCAAATAGCAAATATAAACTACACACCAGAAAATATTTGAACCCATGTTGAGCTCTTTTTGGGCCAACAATACCTTACTTTGCTTTTGTAGAATATTTCTGTTTTATCTTAGGGAAATCCCCTTTTTCAGATTCTTCACTTTAAAATATTTCAGATATTTGTATATTTCTCTTTAAGATTTGTCTATGATTTATGTTTCCATATTATGCCAATTCTTTATATTTGTATATCCGCTGCCCTAATTATTTTCATTCATATTACATATGCAATAGTTTAGCTGCTAAATTCAAGTAAATTTTAAAACATATTTTAGTGAAATAAAAAAGAAAACAAGTTTTACTTAGAGACTGCTCGAGAGCTTAGTTGATCTCTTCCAAGAACTGGTGCTCCAATAATTCTTCGCTTCTTTTCTGCATACAGCATGCAACTTACACATACACATTAATATATATACATATATACGCACGCACACAGAAGCAAGCGCTCTGCTAACTGCGCAGTTGACGCAGCAACTGCGGTTAGAGTACAATATTGGCTATGTTATTGGCTATGTAATTCGAGTGTTGGATTCATTTTACTTGCACATAGGCAATCAAACTTTGAGAATGTATTAATGACTTAGGTGTATACTTGCCAAAATACAACTCTATAATATTACAAATACAGAAGTCTATAAACTTGTAGGAAAGTGGCTAAATTTATAAATATATGAAAAAGTAAAAATATTAAATAATTAACAAAACAAAATCGAAGAAATCAAATGTTCTAACTCAAATTATAAATCGTAAATAAATTAAATACATAATTTTGTTCAACAAGGAATGTCAACGGAGTTTGCATATTTGCAAAAATAATTATGAGAGCTAGTAAAAATAATTGAAAGAAAAAAATAAATGAATCGCAATATCAAGTAATTAACAAAGTGAAAGCTGTGCACATAAAAAACATTAGTGTTTGATATTATTTTAGCAAAAAATAACAAAGCAAAAAAATAAATAAAAAATTCTCGTTATATGTGATAGAAAATTAATTATAAAATAAACATAAAATGAAGTAAGCAAAAAAGTGTTAACAAAAATAAAATAATAAATGAGTTAATGCGTGCTACATATTTTTCGCAGATATAAAATAAATGCTGACAACTAAGATTGAAGACTACTTGTGAAATTGTTATAATAATAATCAAAATAATAATAATATTAACAACACTTCAAATAATAAACAGAATATCGACAAAATGGAGGGCCGTTTAATTGAGTATCGTCCAATTGGCGGCGGCCTCGACTACCATCACAACTCTCCGCTGATTGGGGAGATTCCGCCCGCTGGCGGGGACTACTCCCATGCTGTGCACCGCTCCATAGATCATCTGCGCAACAGCTTGAATGAGCGCGTGGCACTCGGGCCGCTCAGCGTCTTCTCCAATACGCCCGATCTGCGCGGCTCGGTGCTCAGCTATAACCAGCAGCCGCAGCCGCAGCCACAGCCGCAGCAGCAGCAGCAGCCACAGCTGGCGCAGCAGCCACAACAGCAACAGCATCAGTACCATCTGAGCGGCGGCGGGGGAGAGGCGCTGCATCAGCCCAAGCCGAGCCTGGAGAGCGGCTCCGCTCTGGCCATTGTGGATGGCAACAGCAACAGCTCGAAGCTTGTCAACGACGCCGTCGTGAGCAGCAGCAGCGGCAGCAATGTGGGCGGCAGCGGCGGCACCACAGCCACGCCCACTGGCTCCACGCGCGGACGCAAGTCGCGCATCTATCCAAATCCCAACCAGCACATCGTGGTCACCAGCAACAGCGTGGACAACGGAGGCATTCGCATGCAGAACGCTACGATCAACGAGCGCAATCCGAACGCCAATCCCAATGCCAGCTCGAATCCAAATCCAAGCACAGTCGCCGGCAGCGCAGGCAATGGCAACGGCAATGCCAATGGCATCTCATCCTCCACCAGCTCGCCGCATCACATGACCCACGATGTTAAGGACACCAAGGTGAAGGACGAGATATTTCTCATTTGGACAAGTTGAACATTGAATTTATTTGAATTTATTTTATTGTTACTTTTCATAAAAACTTATATATTTTATTAAATTAAAGCCCTCTTCTACCTTTAGAGAAATAAACAATTGATCCACAGTGATATAATATATACATACAATTAGTTTAACATATATAGAAAATGAATATATATATTTACAAAAATGTAGTTAAATATTATAGGAGAAATAATTTATGGAGATCCTTTTAAGTCTTCTCCGCCTTGAATCGAAGCTAACAAATCTATTAAAAATATATATCGAATAATAATTATTATTTTTCTTTATAATATTATTAATATATATACTCGATATATTAGATTAGACGATTTAACTTATTGTGTGCTTAGTAATATAATATTTAATATTTTCTGTTTGGGTTTAATTCTTCAAAAAAGCAATATAGTGGCGTGGAAGTGAATGAGACGGGATATTATTAGTCTATATTTTATATATGTAGATATATATATTGTGAAAAAATCTGAATTCTGAGATACTGTTGAACTATCGATATAAAAATTTAAGGGAATATAGAATGAATAACCGCAATATGACAAGTTTTCCTACAATTCTGATATTTATATTTGTTATTTGTTAATTTGTTAATTTTCCATTGATATTGGAATAATTGAGGTGGTTTGAGGATCATAAAATAAAATTCGCGATAAACTAAAAAATGCTGTAGCGCGTAGAATATTGTGGTCCCTGGCCAATTTTTATTATCGGGACTCTACTATATTATATATAATATTATATGTACATTATCATTTTGGTATCAGATTTATATATATCATCAGCTTGACCTTCCATACCTAATAAAGCTTTCATAAAAACCCAGTTTTCGATCCAAAGCTGAATACCAACTTAGTCTGCGGTTTTCCCATGCCCTCGGTTAAGTGCAATGCCAGACTGTAACAGCTCGTAGCCGATCCTTGCCAGCTTTGATTCGGTCTCTCACAAATCCTATTCCGTCTATTGCAGATCTTCAGCTCGAAGGCGGACCTGCAGCTGCACACGCAGATCCACATGCGGGAGGCGAAGCCCTACAAGTGCACGCAGTGCTCGAAGGCGTTCGCCAACTCGTCGTATCTGTCGCAGCACACCCGCATCCATCTGGGCATTAAGCCATACCGCTGCGAGATATGCCAGCGCAAGTTCACGCAACTGTCGCACCTGCAGCAGCACATACGCACCCACACGGGCGACAAGCCGTACAAATGCCGGCATCCCGGCTGCCAGAAGGCCTTCTCCCAGCTGTCGAATCTGCAGTCGCACTCGCGCTGCCATCAGACGGACAAGCCGTTCAAGTGCAACTCCTGCTACAAGTGCTTCTCGGACGAGCCATCGCTGCTGGAGCATATACCCAAGCACAAGGAGTCCAAGCATCTGAAGACGCACATCTGCCAGTACTGCGGCAAGTCCTACACCCAGGAGACATACCTGACCAAGCACATGCAGAAGCATGCGGAGCGCACGGACAAGCGGCCGCCCATTGTGCCCGGCAGTGCAGCAGCCGTGGCCGCTGCAGCCGCCGCTGCGGCCTCTGCCACACCAACAGCAGCTGGCAGCAACACACAGCAGCAGCAGCAGCAACAGCAGCAGCAGCAGCAACAACAGCAACAGCATCAGCGCAATAATCTGGTGTTGCCGCCCGTTTCGATAGCGCCCAGCGA
The DNA here is from genome assembly GCA_035047565.1 of Drosophila mulleri. Lineage (NCBI taxonomy): Eukaryota > Metazoa > Arthropoda > Insecta > Diptera > Drosophilidae > Drosophila > Drosophila mulleri. The sequence goes on along the minus strand of JAWNPK010000069.1, from coordinate 6,233,606 downwards.
GAACAGTTACTGGCCAAAGGTAAGTCCGGACTCTGCAGCTGCGGCCAATGCCATGGAGGTGATGCACCAACAACAACAGCAGCAGCAGCAGCAGCAGCAACAACAACAGCAGCAACAACAACAGCAGCAACAGCAGCAGCAACAGCAGCCGCATCTCCATCACACGCAGCTCGGCGTTCCGCCGCAGCAACACGGCCCACCACAGCAGCAGCAACAGCCGCAGCACCACCACCCACAGCAGCAACAGCAGCAGCAGCAGCCGCCTCCCCAGCACAGCATGGAGGCGCACTACGCCCAGCCCACAGCGGCCAACAGCAACCAAAGCAATGGCCATGCGCCGGAGCAGCTGCAGTCGCATCATCGCATCATGCCCGATCCGGTGCGCGAGGATATAGGTAATCATATACAATAATATAATCAATGCCTGAGCAGGCCAGTCAACATTGTTGTTTTCAATCGACAGCAGCCACGCCCAGCACCGTGGGACCGTATGATGCGGCATCCATAACGAAGACCAGCAGCAACTCGGCCTTTACGCCGATCAACTCGATGCCGCCGCACTTGAATTCGCTGAGCCACCATCCGATGGCGCAGCGTCCCTATCTCTACGATGCCATCAGTTTTCCCAACAAGAACGTCAACCAGAACAATGCCAATGCGTTTCCCAACCAGCTGATCTCGCTGCATCAGATCCGCAACTATGCGCATCAGCCGGCGGGCCTGATGGCCGGCGAGCATCTGCTAGGCGTTAGCGTCGGCCCTGGCAAGGACAAAGGATAGCTAACGTCGTACTTTTAAGTTGGCCACGCCCCATCTTCTTAAGTTACATAACCGATACATAAGTATATATATATATATATACATCATATTGTGTTGACCGCCGATTTGTATGCAATACGAGCTGAGGCCCGTTTAATTAGTTCTTAGTAGGAGTGTCGCGTACCCTGTACAGTATTAATTCGTAGTTAGTCTCTCCTAGTGCGTACCACTAAACTTACTTAGGTTACAGATCAATACACACACACACACATGCATACAGAAAGACAGTTACTTATCTTAAGTTATCTATAAACAACACTGTATATTGCCAACTATACGTATTAATTATTATAATTTACCAACACCGTCCAAATTCATGCTTAAGCTCAATTCGCACTTGGAGCCCCCAACTGAATTATGTATTCTCCGAATTTCCTCTCTTTTCCGTTGTGAATGCAATTCTTAAAATTTAATTAAAATTTAATCGTCCCTTAAACTTCTTTTATAATACGACAAGGTATGCCCGATAATATTGTAAGGAAAGGAAGGTAGTGCCACCCGGCTGAAATTGATACATATGACAGCACTAATATGACAACTTGGCTTGCTTTTTATCCTAATGTCTAAGCTAACTATCTGATATCCATATGTTGAATGAGGGTATGCAATGTGTGAGGCTTACTTTACTTCACTTTCAGTTATTTCCAAAAATTATCATTGCAAGGCTTTCCCTCTCCAGCTTCCAAGTCCACAGCTCGTTTGAGACACACGTGTGTATATACTAACGATCGTCGCATTCATTTCTAAGATTTAGTTTAATTCCGTGCGCAAAACAGATCTCGCAGTTATATCTAAAAATCAAATAGCAGCGTTGAAATCAAAGCTAAGTGTAATCTAAAATCCTTAAGAGTTATGTACATATGCAACTACTAAGGCTAGAGCAGCCAAGACCTAACTAATCCATTATGTAAGAAAGTTTCTCTAAGAAATTTTTCAATTAAAATTTAAAAGGAATAAAATTAAAATTAAATGGAGAAAAGAAGAAACACAATGTTGTGCATTACAATTTTCAAGTGTTTACAAACTATAAAGGAAACCATGCGATAGCAAACATATAAATTAAAAAAAAAAAAAAATTAAACAAAACTATTTTGAACTAATCCTAAGAACTATGAAATATTAACTAAAACTCAATTTATAATGTTCAAAACTGCAAGAAGAAAGAAGCTGTTGTATAAATTTAAAATATTTTTGGTAAGACTGAAGTGATCAAAATTAAAAAAAAAAAAGGAAATCAAGAGCGAATACAAATAAAAATACATATAATTAAAGTTTTTACTGAAAACTAAGTATTAACTAAGTGAACTCAACTAAATGTGTCCTAAAATTCATACTAAATGTCAGTAATTAATTAATTACTAATTAATTATATTGCATTGCATGGCAAAAGTTCAGCTACCACAAAAATAAAAATAAAAAAAAAAAATGATAATAATTCAAGAGTAAAAAAAAAATAGTTAGAATGTAATTCCGAAAAATCTCAATGTAAAAAGCAAAAACTGAATTCAAAATAATAATAATGAAATGATGAAAAAATTGCATATAATATGAGAAAAAGTAAAATACTATCAATACACATAAGCATAGCAAATGAAAGCCAGGAGAAAACTTTCATCAATGGTTTATTTCGTGAGCATGGCAAATGAAGACACGAAATTTAGTACTTAAACCCGAATATAAGTAAATAAAATTAATTATATATATTGAAATATATATAATACTTATGTAATTGTCAAGTAGTGGACGTGTGTGTGTTTTAGTTCATGTACATTCACATTTATTTTTAGCTCTTAAATCAGAATATAATAAAGTGAATTCAATGTTCAAAGATCCTGCTCGCTCTTTGATATGTCATCTATGATAGGCGTGATAAAATTTCGTACGTTATATTTGATCGATCGGCTGGCCACAAAGTACGTTAGATAGTACTTGGAGTTCTCATATTCCGTCTGTCCCTCTCCCAACTGACCGTCATCAAAGTCCCCTTCTAGCTTAATGGGCTTCGTCTCATCATAGGAAGGCGCTGAAAAAGGTTTTATCACACGAAGCAAGGCTGCCTTATGAAGCAGGCTACAATGACGATGAGAGTTCATAAATTTAATACGTATCCAGGCTCCATAGTTTGGGAATTCATTTTTTAAATACTTACTATGTCACAATATGTATGTCCATGAGGTTATGCAGAGCATAGCCATGATCCTCGTCCTCGCGAAAGTCGATTTTGTGATTGCCCTCAGCAAGTTTGAAGAATAGAGGAGAATTCGCTTCACCCCCTTCCGGAAAACAGGCCTCGGCCGTAATTACAATGAATGGGGACAGAATGGTGCCCAGGCATTTGAAAGTGTAGATCGCATCCGTGGGCGAGGTGCGCCGAAACAGGCTCACAGTCCAGGGCGTGACATCGGGATGGTGTGGAGATTTAACTCCACAGATGGGCGTACAAATGGGATTCGCCTCGCTGGCACTCCAATTGCCAGTCTCATTGCAGATGTGGCGTCCAACTTGATTAGCACCTGAGTTGGACTCGTAGCCTGGCGCACAGGAGATGAACAACTCAGTGCCCACCCTGTGTTGTTCCTCGGTGCAGTCGACAACGTCGGATTTTTCGGTGCACATTGTCGCATAGACGATGTTGCCTAGATGCGGACTGGGCTCGCAGTAGCGAGTACACGGGATCCACTCGTGCTGCCACTGTCTGTTCACACATTTGTTGATATTGGAGCCGAAGACTCTATATCCGTCATCGCAAGTGACCTCCACGATGCTTTGGTGTGGTACCTCAGCATCCGACTTGTAGACAATCTTAGAAAAGTAATGCGCTGCCTGCGTGCCCGGTGTAGGATCCAAAGGACAGCTGTACGTCATCCACACAGTTCTTAGTGTCATCGGCTGCTCTCCGGACATTTGGTCTTCTGAATCGTTTATGTACATCATTATGCATATGGCGGGAATCTCGTCGCTGCCATCGTAGCAGTCGATATTTAGATTGCAGAACATGTCGAATGGACAGTCGTCGCTCCCGCATAAGCGCTGATCCTCGTCTTCACCGTGATCACAATCGGAGATGCCATCGCACACGTTTATATGCTTCAAGCACTTTCCGCTTTCCGGGCATTGCATTAAATATTCGTCGCTTTACAGAAATTGTTGACAATTGAGAAACTATTACATAAAATAAACAATACTCACGAGCAGCTACCTTGCAACTCCATAAGCAGTTCTATGGTCCTTGTCTCGTTCGCACACAAATATTTATTTTCATCGCTCGCATCCCAGCAATCGTTAATGTTATTGCACTTCAGATTTGCATCTATGCAGCCGCCGTAGTTGCAGCGGAAGCCATTGCAGGCGACATTGTAGCAGGCACTGAAAACCTCATCCGTAGAGTCCGGGCAATCCTTCTTGCCATCACAGCGCAGTGGCATGTCAATACAGGTGCCATCTCGACACATGAACTCATCCGACGTGCAAATGCCCATCATAGCATAGAAAAAGAGGCTTAAGATATATTTGATGACTCACCTTGTTCATACGCAGCTATTGCGGCAAAAACAATAGCTTAATGCATTTTCTATGCAAATAAATAAATGAAATAAATCGAAAATGTTGTTAATTGATATATATAAATACAATTCAAGCGCTGATACAAAGACAAACGGCTCACTTCGAGCGCTTAAGTCGAACTGAGAACAGCGCAATGCTTGAAGGCCCTTATCAGCGAAGTCGGGCCAATATTATATTATTTGGGGTGAATATTTCGCATTTTAAATGATCTCTCTCAAATTGTGAATGTGCTCAAAAAATACAATTTTTTTCTTTTTCATTTTACATACGTTTTATTACTGAAATTAACCATTCAATGTTTCTTAACATTCCTATTACATATGCATATGTGGAATTTCACATTTCACTTTATATATATGTGCACGTATGTAGTCGGCATATATATATATATAGGGGATATACATATATTTAAATATTTATTTTCATGATGTATGTATCTTTATTTATACGTATTTATATAGTTATAGATCTATGTATATGAAAATCGGTTTTTATTTTTTAAATTATTGTATGCATTCTAGACGAATTGAAGTTTGATTATGGACTCAAATTGAATTATTCTCTTCGGGGGTATGTTAATTATAGTACGCAATATGTATTTAGTTATAGTTTTGGGGTTTTCACTTCTCGCACTTTTACATTTTACAAAATGTCGCATAGAGCAGCCGATGGCAACATCATTTGAAAATTGGATTCAACTCTGCGTCGTAAGCTTTGCTTAGTTATGCTTGTATATATCATAGAGTGGCGTTAGCTTTAAGTAATGCCTATTAGGTTCTGGATTCAGTTTGAGCTATGCATTCTATGTATTTCATATGTGATATCTCGTAACTCTACATCGTACAATTAGTTGTTAATTGTGGTTTCTACATTTCTTATAAGTACTATTCTATTGTGTTGTTTGGTTTCTTGGGTTTTGACTTGTTTCGTTCTTTTTGTGTGTGATTTTGTAGCTTTTTGGTGCCTAAGCAATTTGCTGCGTGTTCTCTCAAGTTTCGTTTTTCATTTCGATTTTATTTTATTTTTCATTAATTGTATTTTACTTTTTAATGCTTTTATTTGTCTGTATAAGTGATAAGCAGTAAGCGTTTTTCTCACTTCGGACACATTGTGAAAAGTTTTTTGTCTATTAAGAGTTATTCAAGTATTGGTAACATTATTATTATTATTATTATTTTTTTTTTTTTTTTTTTTGTGTGGGGTGTGTCTGTACTTTTATGGCTCTAATTAGCTTTGTGATAAAGAAGAAATCAGCATATGCCTAAGATGTAAAGATTACACTTTAAATACAATATAAATACATTTTAAACAAATACCAAAAGTAGTTATGGTGGGCAGAGTTATAATGAATGGACTACAAACAATATTTGTTCAGGTAAAACGTATTTTCCATGTGCAAATGAAAAGCGAAAGCTCAAAAGAATTTTCTTCTCTTATAGAATCGTAAATTTCATAAATCATCTCTATACAGCAACAAATCAAAGTGTTTTTATTTCTATTCGTAGTGGTACCTGTTTTATCTTTCTTTATATATGTAGGAGTAGGTGAAGATTTTAATTAATTATCTTACATTTACACGCATTGTTGTTATACACTAAACATTTTCTAATACATTTAATATACTTAAGTTTTTCTGCTTTCTTTTCATCTGGTATATTACGTTTTGCTTAAACTTTTGTTTATCTTAACAAATAAATAATAAATAAAAAATCATTGAGCATAAGTCGAAAGAAAACATTGTAAAATCTTGCACTTAATTTAAAAGTTACAATCAAACTTTATATTGAAAACTTAATATTTTGTATATGTGTTTGCCTGTTTTCTTTTTAAGTTGTTGTTGTTGTTGTTGTTTTGTGGTTGGGTAAGCGGCGCCAGCGCCAGGTCGCTGCCCCTAAAAATTGATACAGCTTAAGCATTTCACTCGTTCAATTTGTGCCATTCGGCAATTTGGCGACGTGGCGAATTGCAAACTTCATTCCAGTGATTCAAAGCGGTGCTGCTCGAATTGGGTCCACCCAGCTCCAGGCGTCCAATAACCTGTGTGCGACAGAGAGAGAGAGAGAGAGAGAGAGAGAGGATAGGCCTTTAGGTAGCTGCCAATTAAAAAGTAATATGTGGGCTTACCTCATTCTTGGTCACGCGATCCCAGTCGAGTAGCATCAGCTCCAATGAGACACCTTCCAATGTGGCGCCAGTGCCCTAAAAGACGATACATTTTAATGTATATCCATATAAAGGATTTACAACAAATGATACTCAAGCCACAGACAATAAAGTTAGGGCAAAGATATTAGACAGCTTACAGCCGATTGCTCTCGGCTTGAATGGAAACTTAACTACATTAAAATAAATATTCATTTCAGCAAACATTGCTTACATTAAATATATACCAAATATACCAAGGCCTTTGAAAAGCGGATATTCTAATCAGCCGACGCTTCTATTGTATGAATACATTAGAAACAATGCATTCACACACATATTTACACACACACTCACACAGTTTGTGCAAGGGCTGCGCTTGGGTTGAATTATTCCTTGTAGAATAATACATCTACTTTACAGTTTCAGTATATTACGACTGACTATCTATTTTAGTCCATAAAATGAAGAAAATATAAATTCGTTTTACAGATCCATGAAATCTAGAATTTCTACATTCAATGGACTCAGATTATAAGAAGCAAGAGGAAACGCATATTTATATGCTCGTCGTATCGCTGCTTTCCATAATATGAAACTTGTTTCTCTCCAATCTAAATTAGTGATAACAATAAACTCCTGAGTAATTATTAAAGATCCCGAATGGAACTCACCTCTGCAGCTGGAATATCAAAAGCAAAGCTCTCATTAAAGACCGGACTGAGCGTGCGCTTCTTGACATGGGTCTTCTTCTTGGCTATGCGCTGGCCATTGTAGAGCAAGTAGATCTTGACGTAGGGATCAGCAAGGCCGGTGACATCCATGCGAGGCAAATTGCGCGCCTTCAGCAAGACGACAGTTAGGCGTCCGGCGGCCGGCTGCCAGCAGAGCGAGATGAGCAGCTCGCCACGTCCCTGGGCGCGTATCTTCAGGCTGCGTGGCTGGATTTCCTTGCTGATGGAGAGCGCTTCCTTGGATATGTCGCCAATTTCGATCGAGGACAGTGGGCAGACAACCTCGCCAATGACATCGTCGCGCGAGTACCGATCGAAGCTGAGTATGACGAAGTGCAGGCTCATGTTTTGCAGATCGTTCATGTTCAAGCCGTAGAATGTGAAGTCCTCGTCGTAAACCGGGTTCCGGGTGTTGCGCACCACACGTGTCTTAACCTTGTGCTGCTTGTCCGGCAGCAGCTGCAGCTTCACATACGGATCGGTGGCTGCCTGAGTGCGTCCATTCATGCCAGTGGGTATATCGCCGGTGCCGCCAGCACCACCCTTGCAGGGCAGCCCGCGGCAGCGTATGATGGAGACCATGAGGGCGTTTCGTTCAGCCAGGTAGCGCAGCTTGAAGTAAATGGTGCCCAGCTTTCCATACTGATCAGTGACGGTCAGCTCCTTGCCATTGGTCAACGACTCGTCCAAAGCGATGGTCACATTGCCATTGGCAATGGTCTCCACCGGCGAGTGGTGCTGATTGTGGTGCTTGGCATTGTCGACAACATTCAGCTTGTTCGAGTGGTGCTGCTGCTGGGCCAGCTGCGCCTGCTGCGACACCTCATCCTCCTCGGCATACTTCATGTTCTGCGGTGCTATCGGCGACGTCGACTGATCCTGCATGGGCGAGAGCAGGCCCATCTGCTTGCCCCCAGTGGGCGATGGCGACTTCTTCAGATAGTGCGGGGGCTGGCCACTCGGCGAACGAACTGCGGTCGGACGGCGCGTCGGCTGGAACGGGAACGACGCATCGTGCTGGTTCTGCTTCTTGTTCCGTATGCGCATCTGCCGGGCACAGATGCAGGCCACAGTCGAGAGCACTGCGGCTGCGGTGAGGCCCAGTATGGCGGGCACAACTGCGGCAGAGGAGTAGCAATTGGTTAAATACAGAGCATTGTCGTAAGAAAATTGAAATATTTTTGGCTAACTAGTCTAATTATAAACTGAATGGCCCGCTGCCCTATATTATATTTCAAATGTCAAATAAGCTAGCCCGAGAATATAACAGATAGATATCCTTTTAGCTGTCTCAGAATACAAACTGTTCTTTCATAAATTCAGTTTAAAGCTGGAGTATCTATCAATTTTTATCTATTACAAGCCCAACTTTTATTTTTAGTTTTCCTAACTTAATAGTTTAGATGGTATAAAGAAAGTTTATTTCCATCTTTGATATCTAATTATATTGTATATAATAAATATTGTATGGAAATAAGCTACCAAAAATATTATTATTAAAAAAAAAGTATATCGTTTAATACGAGACCTGAGCCTGAACACTTAATTTCTGCACATAATTAAATAACTTCTTTTCCATTGATGGTTGTAACCCTATGGGGGTTGGGTTTTCATTGAGTTTCAGCAAACAGAAAACTTCGGCTGCAACTTTGAGCCGTTTGGCTAATGATGTTTGTTAAGTGGGGCTATTAGCTTTGGCTACAATATGTTACTCACTTGTGTCCATCAAGCTGACATCTGGCATATACTCGTCGGCCATTTTAAATGCCTTTTGGCTTGAGCCGCGCTGCGCTTGGGTTCTTCGCTGCGTTCACGTAGTTTCGCGTAGCTGTATGGAATAGCAATTAGTTGGAATGAGTACTCGAGATGAAAAGAAGTCCAAATGGAAGAGTATAAATAGAAACATCAAGGAAAAGTTCAAAACAAAAGAAACTGTTTGTCCTCACACGTCGTTTACCACAAATCAGTTGAAAACTTTTGCTTTATTCTTCTTTACCAGCTGCTGATGCTGCTGATGCTGCTGCTGCTGCTGCTGCTGGAGTGTTCACGTTTTTCGCACACTCTTGTTATTATTTTACATGACGTGAGACACACTCATATACACATACACACACGCACACGCAGACACGATATTGCACAGACATGAGACCTGTACACGCATACTTGTGTATGCTAATTCGCATGATTCATCAACCCACCCCTGCCATCGCACGTTACTTCAGAGATTTTTTCCGATTTCATTAATACTCTGTTCAGACTGTTTCACTAGATATTACATGTTTATATTTTCACTTAATATAATCAAGGATTATTTTAAATATTTGTCAGCACACTTTATTATTTATATTAAGTTTTAAGTGTTTAGCTGCAGCAGCTTGTCGTGGGGGATTTTTTCAATCATTCAATGTTTTTATATATTTACGTTTTAAATTTTGTTTCTTTTCATTTACAAATAGCCATAATTATAATATTCTTACTTGTACAGCTCCTTCTTTACTTCCTTGTATTTTTAGAAATATTTTGCAACGTTTTTACAGTTGTAATTGTAAAACGCAGTTCCGCAGCAGTTGCGATTTATTTTGCCTTTGAAGTGCCTTGGGCCAACTCGTTGCCCAGCTGCCAATCGTTAATCCTGCGCAGGCGCATTTCCTCCATTGGCTGTTTTTTGTGTGGGCTGCTCAGCGAGTGCTTCGCCACGGGTGACTTTTTGTGTGGGCCGCTTGGCTCTCGCTGGCCAGCAGTGGTTGAAGAAGCCGTGTGACGTATTACAGTTACACGATGATGGGTTGACGTAAACAAATTCTACAACACTGGCGGAAATTGCGGTACTTTTGCATGAGTCACCCTAACGGTCGCTGGGATAAGCTCAAATCGCAAGAGACTGGGCTTTACAATTCGACCACATGGTGAAACCCAAGAAGAACATTTATAAAACTATTTATAGTGTATTAAAAAATGGCAACTATATTAGGCTTTCATATAAACTTACAGCTCAGAAGAAAAATTATAAGAATATATAATAGATAAATGTACATATTTTATCGCACTTAAGATATTGTCTTAAATATTATATATGTATTTCAATAGATAGTTGATTAACTTTAGGATAGTTTTTATAAATTATATATATTGAATTATAAATTAATAAGAAATTATATATATTCTAAATTCTGTTTCTACTTTTCCTTCATTGAATGATTATATGAAAATAAATAAATAAATACATAAAAATGGGTAAATAAAAATATGATTGCTTTTTTTGTTGTACATCTAAAAATAATTTTAAAAATTGAACTTCAAATTCGAACAGTTCACGAAGCTTACAAATCTGAAGCTTTCAGAGAGCGCGAATCTAGCTTTAAGCTAAACTAGTGAACAACTGGTTCGCGAACCTCAAAATGAACGGGCCAACAGCTGAAGCTTCGTATGGGCTTTGTGAGGGGAGTTTAAAAAGAGCCGCGCTTGCCGGCCAGACGCTGAGTCGACGACGGTCTGCGATTGCGCGCAGTTCAAAACAAGTTATTAAGCTCTTAGCCAGGCCCAAACTGCAAGCGGGCTAATGAGCTGCCCGTTCACGCTATAAAAGGAAAAACTAAGTACTGTGCGTGTGTGTGCAACTGTGTGTGCCAAACATATAACAAACCCAACAAAAGAAAAGAAGAAACGAAAAACATTTTTGTTAAATAGTTTTTGACAAATTTTGTTGCACATCTTCGACGCGTTGTGCAATTGGCCAAAACACATTGCCAATAAGGAGCGGCTTAGTGCAAGTTTGTAAGCCTACAACCCAATTGTTTGGTGGCCAACCGAAAAGGAAACTGGCCAACAACTGTACCCGGGCACTTCAAACGTAAGTAACTCCCGTCTTTTGGCCTTTGAGGAAGCGCCATTGGCAGCTCAAACTCCCAAAACGGAACTTGACAACAAACTTGGCTTACAGTTTGCAATTACATTCTAAAAAAAAAAAAGTACTCAAATACGTTACGAATTGACACAATTAACCAGCATTAAATGTGTACGAGTCTCTACCCATGTGTGTGTGTGTGTGTCTCACGATTTTTAGACATGCTTCTAATTTTAGTTTGGCCCATTGTACAGGTTTTTCTTTCATATATATATATATATTTATATGACCCAAGTAGTCGCTAATCGGCTCGATTTCTGCTTTGTTTGCCTCGAATGAAAAACTGTATCGAACACTTATAAAGGTGTTGCGTTATAGCGGTTCATAAAACGTTCATTACAGTAATAGGAAATTAGCCCGGTTTTTGGTTCAATCTTTTCCTTCTTCTTCTTCTTCTGTTTTTGCCAACGGAAGCTTGGGGCATTGTAAAAGACTTCAAGACTTGTCTCAAGATCTGCAATCGATTTGAATGCATGTGAATATCCGTTTATAAATGCATTTCAGCGTTTAACAAAAAAAAAGTTAGTAAAGACTGCTTAAACGAGAAAACCCTATGAACTGCTACACTTACTTAACAAAAAAAAAAACAAAAAAAAGACTAGTTATATTGTTTAATTTTAGAGCTGAAACGTGGAACTAAGCATGAACTACAACACAGCCAAACAGCTAGAAGATACCCTTTATTTGGTTTCTATAAATCATATCGAGACTTTAAGCAATTATCACTTAATTAATAATATTCATTAATTTAAAGGCGACGCTTCTCAACCGGCTATAAAAATAATTCTGCTAAAGTTAATGAATAAGTAAAAATAATTAAGAAAAAAGTAGTTGAGTCTCGAGCAGAAAAGGTGCAAAAAGTAAAAAAATAAAGTAAATAAATAAAAATTCAAAATATTAAATGTGACTAAATTTTGACATCTCTTTGACTCAAATTTGAATTAGAACATTTCTAAGATCTAATTTACTGTTGAAAAATATACCAAAAACGTGGCCAGATTACTTTCCTGGCCTACCCTAAGCAATAGTCATGCTTCATTCATTTATTTTTAATGTCTTCTAAATTAACTCGATATCGAAACAACAACAAAACCGCATACTCATTAACAAATTCTTGTTATTTTCTTAAACAAAAACAAAGTATGGGTAATTTGAGCTTAATCTAAATTGCAAATCAATGCAATCAATATTATTTTGGATAAGAGAATAATTCATATAAAAGTCATTTACGTTTTTATAACTTGACTTGAACTCATTAAGCAAAAATTTCGAAAGCGCGCACACTTTTTTGTACAATGCAAAAACATATATCAATATATACATATATATATATATATACAATATATACATATATTCATTATAAGTACATATACACACATATGTACCGTATATATGGAATATAATCTTAAAGATCGGGTACATTGAAGCCTGAAAGGAAGACGAATTGAGACGATGATAAATCATTTTTTATTGGGGGCAATCTGTGGCTTATTAACAATTGGCAATCTATCCATTATCTAGGGTATCTTCAACATGCGTCAGCTGCGGGCAATGAAACGAAATGCTCAGCTTCACATTGTAGTGCCGAGTGCTTTGACCGCCAGACACCCACGCCGATTGCTCGCTTTCTTTTGTGCCGTCTTGACAGATTTGGCATGTAGTTAAACCGAAAACTGAAAACCGAAAAACCAAGAAAAAAGCAAGCCTTACAAACGTATTTGCCAATACACACACTCACACACACTCACACACACATAGACACACACCCATACACGTACGCACTCAAGTCAAAGTTGGAGTTGTAGTTGAAGTCATGTTGAAATGTCAGCTAAAGATACAATTTGTATCTCCCTGTTTTTGGGAAGCGTGCTGCACAGCTAGCTTCCATTGTTGTTGCCGTTACTACTTTTATAGGATTTTTGTTGGCCATTGTTGCTAGTCTTGAACGATTGACTTTTTGCTGGTATCTGTTTGTTTATCTGCCTTCTGGTTGTTGGCTCCCTTTTTTATACCCTGAACCCATTGAAAATGGGAAATCAGGGTATAATGGTTTTGTTAAAAGTATGTAACAGGGAGAAGGAGGCGTGGCAGACCCCACAAAGTATATATATTATTGATCAGGGCGACAAACTGAATCGATTTAGCCATGTCCGTCTGTCCGTCTGTCCGTCTGTCCGTCTGTCCGTCCGTCCGTCTGTCCGTCTGTCCGTCTGTCCGTATGTATGAACGCGTCGATTTCTGAAGATATAGAAGCTAGAGACTTCAACTTTTTTTAAAATGCTCGCATATAGCACGCGGATATCGAGTTTATCACTAAAAATCGATAACTCATCCCGTTATTTTTTTATCGATCAAAAACCTTATCGAAAACCAGTTATAAAATTATATCTTCTACACCTTTAGAGCTAAAGTCTCCAAATTTTAAATGTAGACTCGACTGCACGTGATAGAATTTCGATTTTTGTTATAGTTCACCCCCCACCCCTATATCGACCCACTCACCCTTATCTTTGTAAAAGGCGTATTTCAAATACTAGAGACTTGAGCTTTGGCAAATATACGCATAGTAATAATAAAATTACATTCTGAAAGTTTCATGAAGAACGTACGTCCACAAAAAATAGTTATTAAACAATTAAGTTCCCATAGTAAGCCCACACTGCAGCCCATACGTGTTTATGCGTGCGCGCTTATATGTGTCTATGCATGTGTGTTTGCGTGTGTATGTATGTGTTTGTATAAGCAGAGAGACGCTAAAAATTATTGAAATGGCTGTTGCTCGAAGGGTTCAGGGGATCTCGTAGTCGAGCAGTCTCGACTAGAGCTTTCTCACTTGTTATTCATTCACTTATTCATTCATTCAACTGCGATCTGTGTGCCTTTTACTTGGCCTGGCTTTGCACCGCGGCGCTATTTGGCTTTTGCCATTTAAATGATCTTCGGCCTGGCCACTATTTGTTTACAATTCGTTATGGCAGATCTTATATATCAGCTTAGAAGTGGCATATGCCACAGCGACGGTGACAGCACTAAAATAAAACCCTAACTGGGTCACATAACACTCGTCAATTGGTTGAAGTCTCGGCCTGGCATTCAAGAATACTTAACTACTTTTCGATTAGCATATCATTTTATGCATATCTACTTTTTAGAAAGTCGAAAGGCTTAGGCAAAAGGCTTACGTTGCGAGTCATTCAATATGTATTGTATCTTGTTTTCGTATCAAATGCATATTTTGATGATAGAGCATCGCACAATTTGAAAATTATCTATGCTTGAACAAATTGTTTAATTAGCATTACATTCAAAAAAGTACAATTTCGATATTTACTAAATTATCATATATATACCCATATATAATCGTATATATACATATAAATGATCAAATTTAACTCAATAGATTTTTGTTAATATTTCATAAATATTCATGTAATAAGTATAAAATATTTGATATGTATGCTGTGTTCATACAGGTTTTTTCACATTCTGTGGGAATTTTATAATTTGAATTAATCACAATATAAGTCTTAACTGTGCAACAAATGAAATTTCTCTTATAAAATAAAAAACATAATTTATAATCACATATTATCTAAGCTAATGCTGAACCGTTTTCATTCAATCGATATATATGAAATGCTGCCGTGCTGTGATAAGCGTGAGAAATTTGCATAAGTCTTCAATTACAGCGGCAGCAATAGCAACAACTCTGTTAACAAATTCACTCATTTAGCAATGAAACTAAAAGTGTTGTTAGTGTCGGGCATTTGGCAGAAATCACGGTGCCACACTCAGTTGACAGGCAGCTCCCGAGCGACGAGTTGACGCGCTGCCCACTTTTGCATCTGCCTGGAGGCCAAAAAAGCAGCACATTTTATTTGCAGTTGCTGTTGCTGCTAGTGTTGTTGCTGCTGATGTTGCTATTGCTATCTACTTTTATGCCTTTTTCAGCACGTAACCAGCGATCAATCAAAGGCACAAAGCTCATCTCAGCATTGCTCAAATGATGCGCCAGCAATTGCAGAATTTCACTTTAAACTTAATTGTGGTCACAATGTGGTTGTTGCTATTGTTGTTGCTATTATTGTTGTTGTTGCTGGCAACGTAATTGGCGAGCATCAGCCCAGCGGCAGTGCATTGGGCAGCCAAGGGTATTACATGTTGCAGTTGCAACACAACAACAACAACAACAACAACGAAACACAAAATGCAACTGAAAATTTTTGGGTGAAAATGCAAATGCAGCGAAATGTTGCAAATATTCAATCACGTAGTTCGTGCAACAAACTAACAACAACAACAACTACTACTACTACAACAACATAAATAAAAATCAAAAACTTTAGTAAATTATGTAAAACAGAAATTCACGTTTCGAGCTGGTATTTTCAGTGGAAGCAAATTTTTAAGTATTATTTATGGTATTTCCGTTTCAAGCGAAAAGCGCAAAGTATATAAAATCAAATCGTGCTATGCAAATTGAGGAGCTGCATTAGCTGGAAATAATTAGACATTAACAATTGCACAAATGTTTAATTGAATTGAACTGAGATGATCTCTGCTCCCTCTAATGACTTTTTCTTACATTTTTATTATCTCCCTCAGATTCTTATCGACATTTGATTTGCAAGTGTTTTCGAATCTCGTAAAAACAACTGTAGAAAAAAACCCACAATTGACGATTGTCATCAAATGCATAAATCAAATATGGAAAATTTATATACATATATATTTAATTAACATACAAGAAAATAAATACTACAATAATAAATATATTGAATATATAAAACAAAACTTTTTATTTTTGAAATAGTTGTTAATTTTAAGTATTTTCAAATTGGTTAATATACATACAAATTCAAGCATTTCCTATATTTTTCAACGTCACAGAGCGGCTCTCTTTAAAGTTCTTATAGAATGAACCGTTCATTATATAATATTTCTACTATTACACATTTTTACTTACATGAGATATCAATTTATTTAAAAATAAATCAAATACTTTACACAAATTTCTCTTGCATTTCTTGCACTTATTTCATAACTTTTTGAATACACACAAATTTCTTTGACAATAATTCCCAAAATTTCGATAATGCGCAGCGAATTAAAAACAAAATTAACACTTACGTGATGGGCATGACAATAGCAAAACAACAAAATAAATAAATAACATAAACAATTGGCAAATTCTCACATAAAAATATTCGCACATTGTTGAAAGCGCGTTGACAATGCGAAGTAAGCAAAAGCAAGAGTAACAAAAAAAGAAAAGGAAAAGGAATACGAAAAACATAAACAACCGAATCACTTTAGCCAATTGTTGTAGCTGTTGTTGTTGTTGCATTTGTACGGCCAGCCTGGGCGCCAAAAGGCGAACGAAAGTGAAAATAGGAAGTCAAACCATGAGACCGGCACCGGCATCCGAAAGAGACACAGATACAAAGATACAGAGCCACAGATACAGATGCTTTTCAGATGCATTGGCCAAGTTTAGGCAGGCATTGCGCGGCTGCTTCCTTTAAATTGCGAATGCAATTGCTGCTGCTGCTGCTGCTGCTGCTGTTGCTGCTGCTGCTGTTGCTGCTGCTGCTGTTGCTGCTACTGATGTTGTTGTTAACGTTGTTAGCCGCCACACTGTTTGATTTCTTGGCCAATTTCTAATGGCCAACCGCCGGCGTTGCCACAGCCACAGCCACAGGCACAGCTGCTGTCCAGTTCAGTTCAGTTCAGTTATCAATATCGTGGCATTCGCAATGTTTGCATTACATTAGCGTGTTGCTGCCACAGCGCGTCGCGTTGATGTTGCTGCTAATTTATAGATCCGGCTGCACAACAACAACAACAACAGCAACAGTAATAGCCGCATCGGCAACACGCTGCGGCTTATTTGGCTATTATGATTGTTTTTCCTTTATCTCTTCATTTGTTGCTCGCTTTTCATTTTATTTGCATCTCTTTTAAATTATACGTACTTTCTGCCAGCTTGTCAGTTTGACGCGTTTTATGACCCGTTTTTTGCGCTATTTTTTCGGCATTATTTATCTATTTTTCCATTTTGGTCTCGTTAACAGTTGGCTTTGATTTGTGCAGCGAGAGTCATATTGCTAAAATTAATTGCTACAAAGTGCCAAACAATGTGCAGAGCGTTAAATTGGATGCGGCTCTTAGTCGCAGATTATTGTTAATATTTATAGACTTTACAGCTTATATGAAGTTAATATTTATGCAAGCGCATAAGCCTAGCTAGCCTAGCACAGGGCCTGTCTATAATGAGTGTTACGCAAGGCAGACACCAAAAATCGCACGCTTTAATCTAACGCCTTTGTCATGGCACGCATAAATTCCGTTAGTTTATTATTATCATTATTCTAATAAATGCAGAATTCCCACAATTATTAAACACCACACGAATAATAATAAAAGAAGCTGTCAAATATATAGTCATATGCCGGATTACAGCCGTATCTTTCTTTAATAACTATCTTGTTCACACCAGTACAACGTCTCAATGAGCACGAGTCCGCACGCAGTGCCTAACTGACTGACTGACTGGCTGACTGACTGACTGACTGACTGACTAACTGACTGGCTGACTGACACCTGAAAGAAACCTTCAAAGCCATGCAGACAATGCCAACCCTATCAATGAAGATATCATACGTACCCATCACATGAATACAATGAATGCTATTGCCTCTGCAACCGCAACAACAATTGATATCTGGCACTCGCGCTATCGACAGGCGCATCGCTTCAGTGCACACGGCGATATATGAAGATATAAATGTACAACAGCTAATTAGGTAGTTGGCGCTGTCAAAGGAAGTGCCAAACATAAAGATTTAAATCGGTTATCACAGCTTTAATTACCTAAGGCTTGAAGAGCTGGCAACTATGCCTGTGGGCTCTGAAGATATTATGAGCTTCTGATCATTATATAATAATATCTGTGCCGCATCTAGTGGATGTAAGGCTATATTAAATATATTTTTAACACACTTCTCTTATTAAACTAAATATATTGTAGCAGGTAGGGATCTTATTTACAATCCGAAGCAAAGAGATTTGTAAAAACTTAAATGGAGTTCGTTTTCATTACATACTAGCTGCCCCGGCACACGTTGCTTTGCCCTATCCATTAATTCCTCTACGTCTGTTGACTACGAATCTGCGCGCTTCTCTTCGTTCTTTGCTGGTTTCGCTCATCACGTGCCTCTTGCAATTTCGATGCACCTAACTGGATGCAGAAGAGCTCCAGGAGATCATTTAAAAAAAAGCTGCAGCAGCAGAGAATGTTCCCATTGGATCGACTGCAACGCCCAGCTCAAAACTTGAGTGCCCCTCAGACTTTGAGTGGAAGTCGCCCTATATAAAGGGCAGCAGCTGTGAAATTTGTTCAGTAGGGCAATGCTGTTGTTTGTTAAAAAAAAAAAAAATAAATAAATAAAGATTAAAAAATGTTCAATTAAAAAAAAATATTTAATAAAAAAATTATATAAAAAAAATTAAATAAAAAAAATTAAATAAAAAAAAATTAAATAAAAAAAAATTAAATAAAAAAAAATTAAATAAAAAAAAATTAAATAAAAAAAATTAAATAAAAAAAATTAAATAAAAAAAAAATAAATAAAAAAAATTAAATAAAAAAAATTTATAAAAAAAATTAAATTAAAAAAAATTATGTATGAAAAAATTTAAATAAAAAAAAATAAATAAAACAAAAATAAATAAATAAATAAATAAAACAAAAAAAAAAAAAATAAATAAAAGAAAAAAAAAAACAACAACAAAAATAAAAGAAAATTGCCCTGCACGTATGACTGACCCCACCGGGTCTGGACGACTGAATAAATTCCACAGCTGCTGCCCTTTATATAGGGCGACTTCCACTCAAAGTCTGAGGGGCACTCAAATTTTGAGCAGGGCGCCAGATAGAGCAACGGGAACATTCTCTGCCGCTGCAGGCATTTTCTAAATGATCTCCTGGAGCTCTTCTGCATCCCTTGCTCTTCTTAGGCAGACGGACAGAGAGACAGACAGTGAAATATATATGTATATACTGAACAAATTTTACGAATACTGAAAAACAGCAATTTTCAAGTATTCGTCAAATTTTTTCAGTATTTTTAAGATCTATTATCAAAAACCATAAAAATTGGTCCAGCACATATCAAGTTATAAGTGTCGTAACACTTTTACAGAACTTTCTTTTATATATATAGATTAGTTTACTTTATTAACATTTAATTTATTATTTTTTGTTTTTTCTTGTTAATTCTTTTTGCTTTTAATAGCCATAACGCTCCCAGCTAGTTATTTGCTGCACATTTGTATTTTAACCAAGGCATTGGTGCCAAAAGTTGTTTGGAACAACTTTTAAGTATTTATTTGTTGTTTATTTTATTATTTTTATTTATCGCAGCGCAGTTGATTCAACTGTGCACGATTTCTGCACGCATTTTCCTCTGCTCTGCAGTTAGTTGGTAGTTGTGAGTGTTTGTTTTGCTTTTATTTATTTTTTGGCCTGATGGAAAACTTGCCACGAGGTCAACTGCCTCTCTTTGAGATTTTTCACGCTCGCGTGCGCGCTGCGTATGCTTTGTGCCTTACTTTCGAGGCATCCTTCAACTTTGCCGTTGGAAACTGTAACTGAGACACCGACTGAGGCCAGAAACCAGCCGCATACAAATGGTAACTGAACGAATCGTGTTTCAAATGTCAAATGCGCGCACCATCATTGCTTCAAGTCTATATCGCGATCTCCACTGTAGCAATTGCTTGAACTTCTCGATTTTCTTGTGACTATTTGCTTCAGTTTTTGGCTTTGGTTGTTCAACTTTCTGTTTTTGGCTCTGCACTTACAAATTGCAATTTGATTGCTTTAGCCAAATTCAAGCGAATCGCTCAGTCTCAAATTGAGGTCAAAAACGTTGTAGACATCTCCAAAAACCTTAAAAAGAGAAAAATTAAACTAAATTGTATGGCCACTTTTGTTGTGCACTTAGAGTTTTGGGCGGCAGTCGCTGTAATTGCTTACCAAAAACTGTGTGAAAAATGTACAGCAAACAAATTGAGTTATTTTAATTATGCATCTGATGAATAGGCAATTTTATCATTAGTTGATTATATAAAGAATTAATATAACAAAAGAGCTAAGCTAATTATGTAAATTCGAGAAATCAACAAAAGTTGACTCTCACAAGGTCATCTTATTCCCTATTTCTGTAAACTGAAGGCAATTTTCTTTAACATTTCATTAAATACATTTTCTTTTTGCCTTAATGACCAAAATAAACCATATAAATGAAGCAATTAAGATTGCTTTCCGTAACCAAGTTGAATGGAAAGCAAAATTCCATATTGAATTGAATACGGAATTCCAAAAGTCCGCTATTATAGCAAAGATCAGCCTCAATTTTGTCGGCCAGTTCAGAGTTTCTGACCCAAACTGCAATTGAATCAGCAACTGGCTTGATTATTACTCAATCATAGTGGACTACAGCTGGTCGTATTATTTAACAATTGCTTCTGTTTTAGGCGCCATGAACCCAACGAGCTGCGTTTTGAAATTTTAATTCAGTTTTCTTTTTTTTTTTTTTTTTTTTTTAAAAGAGTCAAAAGATGAATATAAGATAAAAGATAGGCAGCACTTTAGCCAGCATTGGGCTAAGGTCATGTGAAACTATGCAAACTACGAGGCTGCCGAAAGCCAAGCTCTTTTCGACGTCTGCTGATGATGAGCTATGACTTCTGTCTGTCTTCTGCCTATTTTGGTCTGGCCTTTTGCTGTTGCCAATGCTGGCGGCAATTTGGTCAGAGGCACTCAACAAATGTTTAGGTTTGTGTGTTTGGCTTATAGACATTTCGCGTGCACCGGTGACGCCTCTTTAGCGACGTCAGCCAAAGCATTGTTTTCAACGTGGTTAACTAAATTGGGCTTGGGCTCTTGGAGGTTTGCAATGGATTGCAGTTGCAAGGCCACATCTAATTGTAAAATATATAAAATATGTTTTTAATTGTTATTGATAATTAACATTAATTTACCAAAAAAAAAAATTATATGACGTTCAAGTTTGTTGCCCAAGTCTTTTGCTTCTACAATAAGTGCTTATAAAGTTCGTTGCTTAAATCTTTTACTTTTAACTGCTATTCACAGCGATTCGAAACATGTCTACCAGCACATCAGCTTGTGATTGTTTGGTGGGCGTGCCCACCGGACCAACACTCGCCTCCACATGCGGCGGCAGCGCATTCATGCTGTTCATGGGTCTGCTCGAGGTATTCATACGCTCGCAGTGCGACCTGGAAGATCCATGCGGACGGGCAAGCTCAAGGGTAAGTCAGCACGCTGCCAAAAACTAAATGCCGCTGCGAATCTCTAATTCAATTGTAATTCAATGCAGTTCCGCTCGGAGCCGGACTACGAGTACGATTTCATTGTCATTGGCGGCGGTTCAGCTGGCTCTGTGGTGGCGTCACGTCTGTCGGAGGTGCCGCAGTGGAAAGTGCTGCTCATTGAAGCCGGTAAGTGGTATACCATTGATATTGACAGCTGCTAAACGATCTCATGTTGCGCTGCTGCCCAGCAACATGTTGCCAGGCTGCCATGTTGCCCGCGTGTGTATACACGCTGCCAGCTGGGGGTGCTGTGGGCAATTAGACGCGCGTTATGTGGCATTTGTTTAAAAGTAATTGAAGCTTAACCGCAAAAGCCACACAATAAGCAAAAACAAAAAAGCAAAATAATACAAAACAACAACAGCAATGGAACTTGAGCAACAGTTAACAATAGCAACAACATGCAACACCAACAACATTGTGGCAAAGAAGCAACCACAACTGCCTTGAGCATTATGTAAAATAAATGAGCTGACCCGCTCTTGCACCCACCACTTGCTTCTCAGACTCACCCCGCCGGTAATTTGCGCCTATGCAAATAAGTATATATACGTTGTTTATGGGCTTGTATGCCACTTGGTCTTGCTGACCATTTGCAATGTTTTTATTTAACGCTTCAGTGCCTTTTTACACTTAACAATCGACAATTGTTTTTGTATCGATTCGCGAATTCTTCAACTTTTTATTAATGAATTAAGATGCGCATATTAAGCGGACAAACAGTTCAATAAAAGTTCATTCACTCAGCCTGATGAGCACTTAAGCATAATTAGCTCGCGTGCCTCAATAAAAGCATTTATTGCTCCAGATTCATTTATACTTGATGAAGTGCAAAAATGTTGTCAGCACTAAAAAACCTAATCTATTCGCTCGAATTTATTTGGTGAATTTCGCAGCTCACTTTGACCGGCGAATGTGCAAGAGATTGAATCTTTAATGATGGGACAAGTTTCGAAAATACATAAGACTGATTCTGATTCTTTTTTGTATCGTTAAAGAGAGCACTTGGAATAATAAAGCGAAAGACATTTGATGCTCTTGAAAGCTCTCGAGCACTCATCTGTTTATCTATATATTCAAATATATACATACATATGTATATACATTTTCTTCTGCGAAACTTATGTGGCTTGGGGCCTTTACCTAACTTGTATATCCAGTTAAAAGTTAAAAAGTTGTGTGCTTACGTGACAAGCATTTAAATTTCAAAAATCATAAATTACAAAGGTACTTTTTATATTTTTGTAAATTGTCCGGACTTAAGTCGGTACCAGGCAGCAACCAGTCTTTGGGTCATAGACTGATAAGGATGCTAATTTGGCAGCTGGAATATGATTTATCTCGGTTTCTTAACCTTGAAGAGCCATTAACACTAGAATTGGTTGATCGGCAGGCGGACTTTCTCACTGCTTGGATTGTTTTTGGGGTTAGCGTCGCATGTAACCCCTTTAATGAGTTGTTATTGTGCAACAATTATTATGCCTTGTCACTAATTATAATAATTGGCGAACTGAAACCAAAATCAAAGTAAAAAAAAAAAAGAAAACACAACAAA
Source organism: Drosophila mulleri (assembly GCA_035047565.1). Lineage (NCBI taxonomy): Eukaryota > Metazoa > Arthropoda > Insecta > Diptera > Drosophilidae > Drosophila > Drosophila mulleri. The sequence goes on along the minus strand of JAWNPK010000069.1, from coordinate 6,210,487 downwards.
CAATCATATAGATACTGAGTTGTAATTGTCAATGCGTTGGTGCTAATGATCCAACAATGGCTTAAGTGCATTTACAACAATTAGCTACTTGTCCATATTATATTACCGCGAGTGCTTGTTAAGTGCTCGTGATTGTGGCTAAGTGCGTTAGTTCCATTTGGCTGCACACTCAATAAAATGCTTAATCACGGGGTTGACACTTTTGAATTTCCATTTCTGACAATGGACGTCTTTCGTTTCGAATCATTATTCATTTTCAATGCCGTTCATCTGCATGAGTTGTGCATCATCAGCGGATGTATTTTAGCTGAGGTCAAAACACGTTTTATTTCTTAATATATATATAATTAATATTTCATTTAAATGCAAAATAAATGTGAGAAGCTCTGTCAGAATCGGCACAGCTTGTTTCGTAAGTTTCTGTCTTAAGTCTTTCGTTTATGCGTAAGTTTAAGTGCCGCACTTTATCAGTGATGTCTCTTGAGATTATTAAAACTAATATGATTCAAATACAGAGCTCTGCGCATTTCAGAAAAGACTGTATTCTATAATCTTTTGTTTTTATTTTACGGTGCTGCGCTATATGTACATATGTATGTTGTTTACTAAGGTCTTCAGTTACTGCGCTTTATATAAATACATTTAAAAGGTGCTTGACTCTGTTCTAAATGCTGCTCAGAGGTTTGTATCTTCTATCTAATTATTTATATTAACATTAATAACTTTTGCTTCGCAATTGAGATTCCTATAAAAAGTCCAGACTTTGTTTGCATACTTAATTGATATGCGAGTTTATTTATATTATTTATGTCATTTTGAAATTCTTACAGTTGAATAAATACAAGCCAAAATACATAAATACAATCAAGTCTCGTGTGCTAATTACTTTTCTTTTCTTTATTTATTTTTATTTATTTTTTTGCGACGTACATAAATAAAAAAAAATTGCCCGCAGATAAAGTTTTGAGAGAATCTTGTTTTATTTCGTGTACAGCATATAAACATACTAAACGAATTTCTGTTGTGGAACTAGTTATTAGTTAAAATTCCTCGCAATTTGTTACAATTGGAATTAATTTCATTTGTTCTTATCGCAGCTAACAAAATGGCAAGCTAAATTATTATTTAGACAGCTTGCGGTGAGTTTTCAAGCTCCCACGGTTTAAATGGCAATCAGATACCCTTTTATTTGCATTGATTTAATTAATTGATGAGCATTAAATTACCAAGAAAAGAAAAAAAAAACAAAAAAAATCGTGTGCTCATGCAAAACGGAAATTCTGGAATGCTGATTTCAAACCGAAAGAAGAATACAAAAATTAAATTAAGAATCACCTTTAGATAATATCATCAAATGACAATTCGTGTTTCTCCGAATCGTATTTCAATCAGCCTAATTGTTTTCATTGCTGTATTAGTAGAAATAAATCTGTATTTTGGCAGCTAAAAAGGATAAAGCAATAAATAATACGCTTGCCAATTTAGCAGTAACTATTTCTCTCAGTCAGTCAATAGTTAAGACTAACTAATTAGTTCAACAAAAGGCAAATTATAAATTATAAAAATAAAAATCAGGGCATAATAATGTATTCGGTTTTCTTATTGAACTATGCTCATAATGAATTAAGCCGCAAGGCTCTACGTCACTTTACCAGTTAATTATATTGAATTATTTATTTATTTATGCAATTTATACTGTTTGCAGGTGGCGATGAGCCGGTGGGCGCTCAGATACCCTCCATGTTCCTGAACTTCATTGGCAGCGACATTGACTACCGCTTCAACACAGAGCCGGAGCCGATGGCTTGCCTGTCCTCCATGGAGCAGCGCTGCTATTGGCCACGAGGCAAGGTCTTGGGCGGCACGTCGGTGATGAATGGCATGATGTATATACGCGGCAACCGCGAAGACTACGAAGATTGGGCGGCTCAAGGCAATCCTGGCTGGGCCTACAACGATGTGTTGCCATTCTTCAAGAAGTCCGAAGACAATCTCGAGCTGGATGCCGTTGGCACTGAATACCACGCCAAAGGAGGCCTAATGCCAGTCGGTAAATTCCCCTACAATCCTCCGCTTTCCTACGCCATTCTCAAGGCCGGCGAGGAAATGGGCTTCACCGTGCAGGATCTGAATGGTCAGAATGCCACGGGCTTCATGATCGCCCAAATGACTGCGCGCAATGGCATTCGTTATAGTTCGGCAAGGGCATTCCTGCGACCCGCACGCATGCGCAACAATTTGCACATCCTGCTGAACACCACAGTTACCAAGGTACTGATTCATCCGCACACGAAGAACGTGCTGGGCGTGGAGGTCACAGATCAGTTTGGCAGCACACGCAAGATAATGGCGAAGAAGGAGGTGGTGCTCAGCGCTGGAGCCGTCAACTCGCCACAGATCCTCCTGCTCAGCGGCGTGGGCCCCAAGGACGAGCTGAAGCAGGTGAATGTGCGACCCGTGCATAACTTACCTGGCGTGGGCAAAAATCTGCAGAACCATGTGGCATTCTTCACCAACTTCTTTATCGATGATGCGGACACTGCGCCGCTCAACTGGGCCACCGCCATGGAGTATTTGCTGTTCCGCGACGGCCTCATGTCGGGCACGGGCATTTCAGATGTCACCGCCAAGCTGTCCTCACGCTGGGCCCAGCGCCCAGGTGTGCCGGATATACAGCTCTATTTTGGCGGCTATTTGGCCAGCTGCGCACGCACGGGCCAAGTGGGTGAGCTGCTCTCCAACAACTCGCGTTCCATACAAATATTTCCGGCAGTGCTCAATCCCCGATCCCGTGGCTCTATTCAACTGCGCTCCTCCGATCCACTGGATCCGCCTCGCATTTTCGCCAACTACCTGACCGATGAACATGACGTAAAGACCCTCGTGGAGGGCATCAAGTTTGCTATAAGGCTATCGCAGAGCTCGCCCCTCAAGCAGTATGGCATGCGGCTGGACAAGACCGTGGTCAAGGGCTGCGAATCGCACACCTTCGGCAGCGACGCCTACTGGGAGTGCGCGGTGCGCCAGAACACCGGACCCGAGAACCATCAGGCTGGCAGCTGCAAAATGGGTCCAGCTCAGGATCCGCTGGCCGTTGTCAATCACGAGCTGCGGGTGCATGGCATACGAGGACTGCGCGTGATGGACACCAGCATCATGCCCAAGGTAACGTCCGGCAATACGCACGCGCCGGCGGTAATGATTGCCGAGAAGGGCGCCTATCTGCTGAAACGGGCCTGGGGAGCCAAGGTCTGACGTGTGGATGCAACGTGGACGCTGCATAGAGTAATTTAAAGGAATAAACAAAGCAAAACAAATTCAATGAAGAATTACTGCAAAATTGAGCGAAATTATTTATAAGGCTAACTCACTAAACTACTCTATACATCATTGTACAATAATATACTTGTAAATTCGTAACCTTTGGCTATACTAACTCAGCTATTTCTATACATTATGATCCTCACTCTAAGCACCGACCTCGTTGCGCGATCTATACTACAGTTCCCGACACTCATTAAGTTAATTTAACGCTATTTACCCAACTTTCGTGAACGTTTTTCGACAGAAGAGAAGAGAAAAATTGACCACAACCAATCAAAGCGCCCATTGAACTATTTAGATTTCGTTTAACATTCATTTAAATATTATTAATTTTGTATTATATGAATGAGAATATTGCTCTCGCATGTATTTATTGTTCGATTAAACTGCAACTATTTAGTTTAAAAATGTTCTTTTGGTAATTTAATCGATCCATTGTCGAACTGATCTATAAAGGCCAAACCAATCTCTATGCTGTCAAACGGTTTTGCCTTGCTCTGCAGTAAAGATGTTGCGCTTCCATTTGCTCAAAGTCATTTTTCTGTGGGGCTTGTGTTTAAGCGAACTGCGCGCTGAAGATCTACAGATCGATCCGGATACTCCGGAGGTGCAAAGTCAGTTCCATGCGCTTTTTTTGGAGGTCAGAACAGCCTGCGCTGAGGAGTTCCTGCTGCCATATGGTGAGTTGAAGTTAAATAGTATGAGAAGATTCAAATGAACATGGGAATCCATAAATTTATACAATACTAAGTCTCGGTTCAACAATATATGATTTTTTACTTTTTATTGTATTTCTCATGCGAGAGGCTGAAGTAACATAAATGTAAAATTTGTAGAGCTCTCAAACTCTACAATACATTGTTTTTTCTGGCTGAACTTATACAAGTTACTTTTCAGTCATTCCCGATTATTCTCGGTCTTAACACTGCATTGTAATGGAAGATTCATTTACATTTTTATGTATAAATTCTTTCTTAGTGTGAGATTGTCTATACAAGTAGATATTAAAAATTTCTAGTTTCCAGCTTTAATAGAAATAAAATAATTTTTGTTTATATATACATTCCTACGTTTACATATAAATATAAATCTATTATATTTACATTATATAGAACGTACTCCCACGCAAAATATAAAGTTTAATTTATAAAATGTCTAAAAAAAAAAAAAACTAAATATGTAAATTGTTAGATCATTCAAAGAGCTGTTTTTTAATAGGTCATTCATTTGCATTGTTTGAAATTCTTTTTATGGAATTATCACGCCATTGTCGTAAACATTATTAAGTTTTCAAAACTGTATATTGCGTGTAGAGCAAATTTGTTTATCTAATTGTATCACCATATTTCATATAAAATGTGTTCCTGTACTCGTAGCTGTTCAGTAAATTCAGTTTACCGTTGCGAAAATGTTTCCCATTTCTGTTGCTCTCTTGAGTACTCTAAGCCTCAGTGGCGGGCTGATCAGTGCATTGAGTGATCGTGCCAAGGACAACGGAGATATATTTATTATAAATTATGACAGCTTCGATGGCGACGTGGACGACATATCGACCACTACCGAAGCACCGAGAGATCCCGACTATATTGACTTTGATGCTATCATGCATGGCTGTAATGCAAGTTTCATTACGCCCATGTGTGAGTTCCGAAGTCCAGAAGTAGGTTTATAATTATTTAACGAAATTCTCCTTTTAGCTCATGTTCTGCAGTTCAATAATACGGGAAAACTATCTGATGAGACAGATTTGACTAGCATGGTATGTGACTCACGATCCAAAGCTGTACAGCTAAAGCAGATTATGTTTAATAAATTGCAGTGTTATTTCCGCTGCTTCTTCGAAAAGGCCGGTATAGTGGAAAACTTCAAGCTAGTTCCGAACATAGTGCGCAAGTATATATGGCCAGCGACGGGCGATTCCATCGAGTACTGCGAGTCGCAGGGCAGTAAGTAGAGCTATCCACTGCGATGTAGAGATTTACTAAAGTAAGGTGAAAACTATTGCAGTTAATGAACAGAATGCTTGCAAGAGGACCTACGCCATAGCGCAATGCGCCATGATGCGTGCTCTGACGGATGCCCGGAACAAGCCAATGGTTTAAATGCCCCAAGAAACTGCGCAAGCAATTACGCACATAAATTATCACATTATTCTGTATAAAAATTACAAATAGTTTATAATGTGTACTTAATAAATATGCAGCCCCGGGCGTGCACAGAACATTAACTACTTTATTTTTCATCTAGACTCCTGCGTATCCGCCTGTTGTTCAAGGGGCGTGGCACTGCCGCAGACCGTATTGCTATAGTTCAGTAAGCGACTTAGGCGCTTGCCAATCGGCTTAGGATATTGATTAGTTTTCATCAGGAATTCCTTAGACTGATGCTCGACGGCCCCATTCTCCAGCTGGTATTTGCACAAGGCATGCAGTGGACGAATCAGCAGCTGACGCAACTCTGGCTTCGATTCCAACACCGCCAGACACTGCGCCGCTGTCTCCAGCGTGCTTAGGCAGCCCTCAGTGGGCTGTGTACGTATAATGTAGTCACTCACACCCACAGCAATGAGTTTGACTTGACGCAGTTGATGCAGAGCCGGACTACTGGCATAGATGGCTTTTGCTTGGGGCCAGGTGCCGTCAATGAGCACCAGGGTATAGGGACCCGCACTGCGATCAATTTCTTCCAATGGTACCGAATCTTTGCTTGGATACAGTAGAAGCGTCTGAGGTGAATCCAGCACCTGCTGCAGCTCAGGTGGGTGGCGAATATTGGGGAATCGCTTGCCCTTGTAGACCACGCACTTGCCAGGCATCAGACCTAACTGCAGCATAAGGGCTGTACGCAGCGAGCGCTTTTCCTCGGCAGGGTGTTGCAGAATCACAATTTGAGATGCCACCGCAACGGGTGGCTGAGGCAGTGAGGAGCACCAACAAACAACGACGGGTCGTCTGTGGAAGGCGTTCTTGCATTAAATTGGGTTTGCTTTGGTGGTAATCACTTACTTGCACTTGTCGCAGTTATCACGTCTGTCAGGCGGATCGGCGCTAATACCAATAAGGTCCTTCCAAACTTCATCCGTGGTAATCATCATTTATTAAAATGGAAGAATCGTTTAAAATTGCGTTAAAGAATATACATATAGTTGAATTGAATTGCTGAAAGTGCATCAGGTGGCAACGCCACGCCAGCATGTTCCATGTGTTGCGGTTAACAGCCCTGTTCTTGCTAAACAGCTGTGCTGCGCGACATTAATTAGTTGTTGTTTTTAGTTAGTTTGTTAGGGTCGACATTTGTGCGCTTTGTACATAATTAATTAGAGAAAGTAAAATGCAAAGCATTGGATGGACGTTAATTGTAAAACGTGGCTGCTTTTGCAGCAAAGAAAGGCTCAACATCAATGGCTCCCGCTATACCGTCCGAGAACGCCTGGCACAGGGGTAAATTCAACACCAACTATAAGAAATTCCCATTACAAAAATGTTTTCCATAAGTTTATGATGTATTGCATATATTCATATGTATATGCATATACATATTTACCCTGCACCAGCTTCTCTACTGTGCTGCATATGTATAGGCACATATACACTAGTAATTGCCATTAAATGATAGTCAGATTCCAGTATAGTTGCCCCACATATAGAATACAATTAATATGGTTACACAGCTTTTACTATCTTATCTCAATTATTACACTATCTGCTGCAGGGGCTTTAGTTTAATTGACCTGGCGGAGAATGAGGCAACGCGGCGCTGCTATGCGATAAAGCGAATCACTTGCCACAGCATCGAGGATCAAAATATTGCTCTGCGTGAAATCGAAAACTGTCGCAAAATCGATTCGGAGCATGTCATTCGCGTCGCTGACTACGAACTGGTTGGCCAGGCGGACATTGTGATAAACACAACGAGCACGTTGTTCATTGTACTGCCTTACTACAAGCATGGCTCGCTGTCGGATCACCTGCAGCTACGCGCTCGCAAACAGGATCATATGCCCGAGGCGCAGATATTGCAAATCTTTTTGGGCGTCTGTGAGGGTCTTCGTGCAATACATGAAACGAAGCCAGTGCCAATGGCTCATCGTGATCTGAAAACTGCCAATATATGTCTATCCGACTCATTTGAGCCCATCATTGTGGACCTCGGCTCGATGACGGAGGCACGCCTGCAAATTTGCGGCCAATCGGATGCGCAACGCCTCCAAGACGAGGCCGAGGAGCGCAGCTCAATTGTCTATCGAGCGCCCGAACTGTTTACTGTGAAAACCTATTGCACCATTGACGAGCGCACGGATATATGGGTAAGTAACATATATATAGAGTATAGTCATTAAATGCTATTAAATGCTATGATTTTACTTCTTCACAGAGTCTCGGCTGTGTTCTATATGCAATGTGCTACTTTAACAGTCCATTCGATCCCATCTATGAGCGTGGCGACAGCGTTGCCTTGGCCGTGCTTAGTGGCAATGTAAACATTCCTGAAGATTCCATTTATACAGAGGTAAGTCAGTTAGTTTATGCCCAAACTTCAGCTAACTGTATTCCGTTAACTATATTCCATAGGATATGCATGAGCTAATAAAGTACATGCTGCGCATCGATCCCATGGAGCGACCGTTCATCTACAGCGTTATCGAGCAAACGCACGATCTTATACAGAAGTTGGAAGGACGCGTGTAGCCAATTCCGATTCACTCCTAGTACACCGCTATACATAACTGTTTTGGACTACGTTTTATTGTAATATATATAAATGTGTGCGTATTTTGTAAAAGTAACATTTAATGATATAATGAAAATAGATTTAAGCTAATGCTCATCCCGTGTCTCACCCGGACAATTGCTGTCCAGATCCTCAATGCTCTCGTAGTGCGTTCCACACCAATAACAGAAGGTATAGGCCGTGCGCAAATAGCTCGTGAGGAGCTCTAACTGTTCCGCTCCACTGTATAGCTCTTCTTTCTCTTCCTCTGGCTCTGTTTGCTTTTCGACTGATTCATCTTTTTCTGTCTCGATGCTTGGTTCTATGGGCTTTGGGGGCCAAAAAAAGTCCAGCTCTGGTTCTCTGACGCCTGCTGCTAAGTCCAAAGACTCGCACGTTTGTTGACAACGTCGTATATCGTAGTTCAGCTTGCGTTCTTCTGCTTTTTGTGTAGCTCGGCGTCGATATGCCTCAGTGCTGATTTCCTCAACAGATTGAATGCCTGCTTTTCGTAACCGTAGTTCCTGTCGCTTGGCTGTCAGCTCGGCTATCGCTGCCTCGCGCCCCAGTCCTCCACGATCATTTTTGATGTTTATGCCAATGGGTTCAATGCGTGCGTCTGCCTGTTTGCCCAGTCCACTGCCCGCTTTGTAGCCCATTTTGGCCAGCAGCTGGAAGCCTTTGTTGTCCGCAGAAATTGGCTTGTTGAGCGACTCTTGAAGCCGATCATTGTTCACTGTAGAGGCATTTGCTTCTTCACGCTGCCGTTTACTGTTTTCCGCTTGCTTTGTTTCCACTCTGATCAGTCGCTTTTTAGCGCGATTGTTCACCAAGCTGGGCCGCACATCTTGCAAGCTGGAAGAGCAAAAAGAATTAAAAAGTGTGAAAAACTGTCAGTTTGATGTATTATTTACCCTGACAAGAACTTGTCGGACATGTAATCATCCTCTTCTTCAGACATCGAGATAATACCTATAGCAAAACGTAAACAAACCGAAACAGATGTATTTGACACTGAACTGTAATGCAACTGGCTGCAGACGATACATAGGAAATTCGATAGTTTGTATTATCGATACGGCACTATCGACCAAGTCTCAGCGCTATTAGCAAGTACCATGTGCTCACGCTTATTTTATTAACTGGCGGCTTGTATTTGCTTAAAATTAAATAAATGGGCACTGTAAGTACTATGGCTAGCATTATAATTCACCCTTAAACTAAAAACTCTGAATACTTGTAGAAAAAAGTGAAAATCAGTTCGGTGAAGCGTGCCGCTCATTTGAAATCAAAAAAGGCACCGCTGAGCAAACAGCAACAACAAAAAATTAAACAGAAGCGCGAGCAACTGCATTCCAAACGAGAACATGGACAAAATATCTTTTCACAGAAAGCTCACAAGCGTGACAATCTAGCGCAGCGAAAGAAGCACAATAAACAGCAATCACTAGGACTGCACACAGAACTCAATGCAGATGATGATGATGATGACGTTGGCGGCGATCACCTGCTGGACAACGTTGCAGACATGTTGGACGGCGATGATCTGGCACTGCTGCAGGCAAACAAACGAAAGCGGAAGGCTAAAGCGGCTCCTGTGGAGGAACAGCAGCAATCGGTGGGTCTGGAAATGGCCTACACAACAGCTAGCAAAAAAGAGCAAGCGGCACAAAAGATAAAAGTTAATTTGTTGCCCATTAAATCACGCGACGGAGAAATTATAACGCGTACCACAGAGGTTGACTATGTGCCGAAACCCAAACGGAAGGCAGTGCCCGAGGAGGATCAGGAGGTAGATGCTGAAGAGGATGAGAATGACGAAGGCAGCGATGAGATATTCGAGGACAGCGACGATGATATAGTTAACGATGAGGCACCCGTACCCAAACAAAAACTTGTGTCCACCACAGATTTGTTAATTGCCCGACAGCAGGAAATCGAGCGTCAGAAATATCGCATAGGTATAATCTGCTCTGGAATCCTAGAGAAGCCAGAAGATAAAATGCGCAATTTTAATGCGCTCTACGAGCTGATGAATGATGTGAACCCTGAAACTGGCATTCCCAATCTTTTCGCCGTGCGCAAACTGGCGATGATCTCAATTACTGAGATATTCAAAGATATTCTCCCAGAGTATCGAGTGGGCCAGATAGATACCAAGATGCAAACGGTACGCAAAGCCACGTTAGAACGTGTTACCTTTGAAAATGCGCTGCTGCAGCAATTCAAAAAGTTCCTGCAGAAACTGGAACACCTAACGGCTCAGGTCAATAAGCGGGGTGGCCACAAGACGCCACAAGCCATCAAAATAGCCGCGGTGGCCGTGCAGTGCATGTGTGACCTGTTGATATCCCACCCGTACTTCAACTATGTGCAAAATATTGCCCAACTCCTGGTCTATATGCTCAACTGTAACTATGGAACGATGCGCGTTGCTGTCAATCAATGCTTCCGCACGTTGTTCAGTAACGACAAAAAACTGGACATGACGCTCTTTGTTGTACGTCGTATCAATCATCTAATCAAGTCCAAACAGAACAATGTGCATGTAGAGTGCATTACATGCATGATGGGCCTGAAGATCAAGAATGTCAATCTGGATGCAGAAAAGGAAAATGAACTGAAGCAAAAGAAACTGGAATCCCATCGTCAGCGCCTGCTCAGCTTGTCAAAGAAGGAGCGGAAGCGTCGCAAGAAGCTTACCGAGGTCAATAAGGAGCTGGAGGAGACGCGCGCCGAGGAAAATAAACAGACAAAGCACCACAAACTGACAGAAATTATCAAAATGGTGTTCACCATATATTTCCGGGTGCTCAAGAATGATCCCACGTCGCGGGTGCTCAGTGCAATTCTAGAGGGCCTGGCGGAGTAAGTACTGAAATGAATATTACGAAAAGTTTTCTCTAATTTATGTCACATCTTTCAGATTTGCTCATGTCATAAACCTGGAATTCTTTGCCGATCTCATAGATGTGCTCAATCGCATACTTGAAGAGCAGGACTTGGGTTACCGCGAGCAGCTTCATTGCATCCAAACCATCTTTGTTATACTGTCCGGCCAAGGTGAGGTCCTGAATATAGATCCCATACGTTTCTACCAGCACTTCTATCGCAACATGCTGGTCGTGCATGCGGGCAAGAATCATGAGGATTTCGCCATTATCCTTCGCACCCTGGATGAGGTGCTCGTTAAACGGCGGCGCAACATGAGCCAGCAGCGTCTGATGGCGTTTGTCAAGCGACTGCTCACGGGCAGTCTGCATCTGTTGCACAATGGAACTCTAGCCACGCTGGGCACCATTAAGCAGACATTCCAGCTGACTTCGGTACTGGATGCTCTGCTCGATACAGATACTACAATTGGCTCGGGTCGTTACGACCCCGAATTGGATGATCCAGAGTACTGCAATGCAGCGAGTACCTGCCTTTACGAACTCACGCTACTCGCCCGGCATTATCATCCCACGGTCAGACGCATGGCTTCGCATATAGCCAATGGTGTGCCAGCATCTGGCGAGGGTGCGCTGCCCACAGACATCGGAAAACTGTGAGTTATCTCTTAGCTGTAACATAGAAACTAGAAACTGACATATCTATTTATCACCTCCAGCAATGCCCATGAACTCTTTGCTCAATACGACAGCACACAAATGGCTTTCAATCCCACTATACCGCTACCAAAGCAGGGCGAACCCAAGCTGAAGCGCGGCAGGCATATGTATTTACGTTCGGATTTTAAGCAACAATATGGAAAGATACTTAAGGATGCGAGGACGAAACGAACCAACTCTAAAGAGGTGCTACAACTGGATTTCCTCAATGAACTCACTAAGCATTGAGCAGCAGCAAAGGATTGAAAGGAACCCCTATTTTAATCTTCATAATCGTTTTCTTATAGAGACCTCGGCACTGACTTTCAATAGTTTTCTTAGCTACACAAAATTCTGTTATTACTAAAAATTGACCCTTTCAAGTTCTACCATTGTAAATATATATAATTTATATATACAAAACGATTTGAGAGTAATGCCATTTATATAGTAAAAATCGGAATACATATGAATTTAGTTTTAAATACATAGGTTGTGTAAGGAGCTCCTAAGTGTGTATGTTATTGCTAATTAAGCTAAGCCTAGGGTCTAAGATCGGGTCTATTGCCATTTTACCGGGTACAGATGCTAAGATTCGTTTATGCTTACACTTGGTTGCGCTGCTGGCGTTGGCCTGCGCCGGCTGGCGGCAGATACTCCCGATTGCCAACTGCCACCACAGGCTGGGCAAAGCTGCCGACAGCATTATCGGGCAGCAAGCCCGCAGCAGTGGCTGCCAGTCCGGCAGCGGCTGTTGCCGGCGCTAAGCGATTTGCACCCGTAGCAGCGACTGTGCCGGACACACTAGCCGGACGTATAATGGCGCCAGCACCATACAGAGACTGCGACTGCGACTGGGCCGGCGTGGGTGAGGGAGAGGCATAGGCGCCACGCTGTGCATTATAGCCTGGGACCTGGGATGCACTGGTAGTGCGCAGACCGCCGGCTGGCGCGGATGATGGAGCAACTCCACCATAGGCCGTATTCACCGGCTGAGAGCCAGTTCGGTAGACATTGGCATTCAGATTGACATTGCTGGAACTGGAGGTGGATCCACTGTAGTCGTAGATGTAAGCATTGTTGGCATACAGGCTGGGCGCCGAGACGCAGTCGTATTGATTCCACCAGACGCAGACCAGCGTCTCCTGGCTAAACACTGTTCCGTTGGGGCACAGGAAGGAGTAGGTGCGATTGAGTGCGCAAATGTGGAAGACCTGGCATTGAGCTTCGATGTCCGCATAGTAGCCAGGCAGGGGCTGCTGGGCGCAGTCGAAGTTGGTGCGCGGAACTTGGGCATACACGGGATAGTCTACGCCAGCCACACCAGGTATGGCCGAGTAGTCGCCATCGGCACCGTCGGAGTAATCGTCTCCAGCAGACGCACGTTGTCCCGATGAGCCAACAGCAGTGTTGCTGTACTGCGTCTGTGGGCCATACGGACCTCCGCGCGCTGCAGTGGATACACTCTGCAGACCAGAGCCAGTGGGTCGTCTGGGCAGGTTGACGGTGCTTCCCACAGCAGCTGCAGGTGCGCCAAATGCAGTCGTTGCCTGTCCACTGGGCGTGTAGCTCACAGCCGGAGATGGAAACAGTCCGCCCCCGTAGGCGGTGGCCGGCGCAGGCGTCAGGGGAACCGCTGTGCCTGTGGGATAGGCGCCAGGCTGTAAACGACCCGCAACAGCTCCGCCACCCGCTGTGGTAGCCAGCTCCGGACGCACATAGTTATAGCCGCTCTGTGCCTGATCCGATACAAAAAATGAAATATATTTTTAAAAAGGATTCTACTGAGATCCTAGAGCGAACTCACCTGCACCTGCAACTGTGCTCCACTTCCGCTCCAAAGCAGCAGGAAAACTGAAAGAAGTGAATGCAAAAACATTAAAGCTTTCTAAACGCGTTCAGTCTGGCAGAGATTTGACTATTCGCTCCGAGTTTCTAACCAATCGACGCAACAAATGGAAATGAACTGAGGCGCGCTGCTTCGGCATCGGACGGCCCACGTCCGATTTAGGGCCAAGTACGTTGCCAGATGCGATGCGATGCTTGGCGCTGATAGCGAACGCGGACGGTTCTACATCTTCTACGATCTTTATTTATCAGTTTCCTACTCAGGTGTCTGCCACAGTGGGGCAAAGTGTTTGATTTTCAGTGGAAAATGCGGAAAATTTAAAGATCTTCAAATTGATATCGATTAGATTATGTGAAATATATGTGTTGAATCGGGAATCGAATCACCAAATGGAATTAGGCTGAGGCACGTTTTCATATTCGATTTTCGCTTTTCCGTTCTACTGTGGCTCAACGCACCGCCTCATCAATGGGCTGGCAAGTATTGCGATTGCTTTTCGCTTATGGCCAAAAGCAAGACGCATGCCTCGTAAATATGCAAGGCAGCAAAAAGTTAGACAGACAGACGCCCCACAACAACAGCAACCGCAGCTCCAAAGGAAGTGCTAATAACGATGAGGCGGGTCGGTCACTCTTGAGTTACGCGCTGCCAGCTGCCAGTTGCCCATGCCTCATGCTCCATGCTACATGCCAAGCCGACCCTGAGCGGCAGTTGTGTTTGGTTAACTCACCTGCCAAGACGGCGGCGTAACGTTCTACCAGCATGACGAAAATGAGCTCCCGGTTGCTGCTTGTCTATCGAATCCTTAAGGCTCCTGAAAGACTGCAAGCGCCTCCACTCGTCAGAACAAACTGCAGGCCACAGTCGTCGAGCAGCAGGCATTTATAGTGGATGAATATTCTGAGCCGGGCTGCATCTTTGTGCGATTTATGTTTATGTGGATCGCCAGTTCGTCTGGTTGACAGTTCGTCAGCGCGGATTCGTGCCTGCGCTTTAGCAGATTTATGACACTGAATTAACCATTGTTGCTCCGTCTATCAGATGTGCCTGCTGGCTCGTACGTATACGTAACGTAGCGTACTTGTTACGTATACGTAATTAAATTAAATATGTATTTCATTTCAAGTGCAATCCAATTGAAATCAGCTGCCGCTGCGCCCTTGAGCCATTGACAATAACATTCGAATCAGTTGTACTTCTCTCTCTATAAATATATCTATCTCTCTCTTTCTGTTTGCAGCAAACTCAAAATGACAAAAATATTTAAATTTTTGCCTGATTACATGAGCGCTTTATGGGTTTTTGTTCTATTTGACCTTTCCCGCTTGGCCAGCAGCCGCTCGGCTAGAACTGCAGACTTGAATTCGTGTGAAGCATTGCGATTATCCAAGTTGAGTTATTTGATGGGCAGCCAATGATTATTGATTTATTGCTGCTGCTTGATTTAGTATAGCTGCGGGCTAATCTTTTTATGAGCCTCATTGATGCGTACACATTTTGTGTGCTGCTGTCCGCTCTCCATGAAGAGTGGATCTTCAATCGGGATACATTATGATATCTGTGTATTAGCTTCTCTTATTTATTCCTTTATATGCTATATTAGTTTGATGTTAAATTTAATTGGTAGCCAAATCAGTCAAAGCAATCAAAACCAAATACGAGGCAAGAAACGTAAATGATTATAAATCGCACAAGCATAAGTAATAATAGTAAATAACTTATTTGAACTTCTTTATTACGCTTTACTCTAGTCATATTTGGCTAGGCCAATCTTTAGATATTTTCCTTGGTGCATCTATTAGTATATTTTATAAATTGTAATATCTCCAGCAAAACGAATGATGACTGAGAGCATCGATCAGTGAACTAGATCAGATATAGACTGAACTAATTGTAGCTTTAAAGAGTGACGCCTTTTATTTCAAATTTGCGGATAATAATTTATATTTGTTTATTTATTATCTATTTATTTAATTTCTCCATGGTGCTCTACGATGTATAATTCAAGCACAGGGTGCAAGTATACTTCTGAATTCCCTATAGCGCCTAAGGGATGATCCTGAATTCTTCAGTGCTCTCCCGCTAAAATATTTTAGAGCCTCATGCAATTATTATAGTCTTCTTCATTTTATGAGCTCTCAGTTTCCTTCAATTACAAAACTTTGGTATATATATTTTTATTTTTTTTTTTTATATGTACTTTATTAACGTTAAATAAATATTTACAAAAAAGAGCAAGCACAACATAAAGACAACATACAATATTTATAGATGTATATGGGCATATGTAGATTGTTCATAGTTAATTAACTGGATCGGGAACTGGATCGGGCAAATACTCGAAGTTTGTAATTACAGCTAAAAAGATACTAATTAAATACAACTCGACGTGGTGCATGCGGTCGATTGTCCGAGTATTATGTGATATTCGAGTATTCGTTCGTTTTACATATTTACAAACTAGTTGCGACAATTGCATTAACAAGAAGAAGAAGAAGAGCTGTCAGAAAAACGGAATATCGCAAGGTTTCAGCTAAAATAGTCGCTTGCAAGCCAAGTAGAAGGAGGAGGGTTCGGTGCGAGCCGCAGAGTGGAATGGGGGGCAATAGAGAGTTGACTAAAAGTTAAGCATTAACGCGCACAGTTGGCAACACTGCCATTAGGAATTGGCGACCGTTGGCAGCCCCATCGCCATTCGCCTATCGCCTGCTGCTAAACTTTGATGCCAGCGAGTATAATGACTTGAGCAGCTCGAGCGCCCGACGATCGGATTGGATCTCTGGCTGCGCCGGCGTTGGCGTCGGCGTCGTTGTCGCCAAGTCAACATCGTCCACATCCTCGACGCGTATCTCGAATTTGGTGGTCTCCTCGTAGCTGCCCGGCGCTGTGGTGCTGGTCGAGAACGGCGGCAGCTCCGTGCTGGTCGTATAGCCGGGTGTGGTGCTTGTATAGTAATCCGCATTGCTACTACGTCGGAATGTGGTTACGGGCACACGCGTCGTCGTCGTTGCCAGCTGCTGTTGCTGCTGCTGCTGCCTGGACACATTTTTGCTGGATATCTTGCTGTCGATGTCGATGAGTGCATTGAGCAGATGCTTGCGGGAGCGCTCCAGGGCCTTGCCATTGTGATCGTCGCAGGTCTGGATGAGCAGCAGCAGCAGGCTGAGCACCTGGCGATCGTGCTCGGCCTTGGCCATCACGTTGCGCAAGTGGAGCGCCTCCTGCTCGTTGAGGCCGCCGAAAAGCTTGTTGGCTATGCGCTGCAGGCCGCTGCTCGAGGGCAGGGCATCACGTGGAATGTCGTAGCTGCGGAATATATCCTCCCATTCGTAGTGCGCGGGCGAGGGCGTGGCTGTGCTGCTGCCCAGCGATCTGGGCGAGTAGGTGAACGGTGCTGAGGTGCTGGATGTTGTAGTTGTGCTGCGGTCCTTCATCAGCGCATCGTTGATGGTCAGTGGGTCGAGGAAGTCCGTCTGGGACTTCAGCGCCCATGGATGCTCTGTGGGCTTGAGTGTCGTGATCAGCTTCTGGGGCCGTGCGTCCTTCAGCAAATCGTTGCGGGACTTGACGAACGACTGCGTCTGCTGCTGCTGCAGGAACTCGTCGCCCTCGCCCGAGTCGGGACTGGGCGGCGACAGCTCTGCCGATAGTTCCAGCTCCGAGTCCTGACCCCGGCTCGTGCTCAGCTCAAACAGCTCGGTGGTCGTAGAGTATTCCGGCGCCGGAGTTGAGTCGAACTTGTGGTTTATCTCGAGTGCAATGTTTTGGGGCGTGGTCACATCCGGCGAGGGCTTCGTGGGCAAGTAGTACTTGGCCGTGCCATCGTTGAACAATGAGGCATCCGTTGTCGTCACGGGCTTAAAGTTTGGCGGCTCGGTGGGTCGCGCTCTGGCGGCGAGCTCTGCACGGAAGCTTCCGGGGTTATCTAGGTAGTTGGTCAGCGCGTTCGAGAAGATTTGCGCTATCTTGCGCGACTCAGGTTGCTCGGCCAGTTTGGCAATGGTTGAGCCCGTGGTGCCAATTTGTGGGAATGGCTGATAGTCCGCCGACTTGGCTGGCGACTGCGTCTCATTGGAAAGTAAGCCTGCGCTGATGTCCACCTGGCCCTCAAGGGAGCCTCGACCCTTGACATCCTTCAGGCCGAAGAGATTGCTATACTTCTGCACGGTCTTGGCACTGAGCAGGCTCTGCTTGATATCATCCGCCTGCTCACTGATGCTCGGCGGTGTCTCTGAGGTAGTTAGCGTGGCTGTCGTGTCGGAGGGCTTGACCGTGGGCAGTATGGAGGCCGGCGCTTTTGCCGAGAGCTTGGTCTGCCCGCCACTCTTCTCCGGCTTGACCAGCGAGTTGCCGGACTCGTTGTGCTCCTGTGCAAAGTACTTGGCCAGCGAAACGAGTGCATCTGGGCCGGAAGAGGGCGGAATTTCCAGGCCAGCACGCCCGTTTGTCGCTGGCTGTGCGTTCAGCTCCACATCTTCGAACTTGTCCTTGAGCAGATTAACCGTCTTGAGCATATCCTGCACATTGCGATAAACGGACTCCTCCTTCACGGGATTCGGCGCAAAGAGAAGCGATTCCTCACCAGCTGCAGCAGCAGCTGCGTTGGTTCTGGGCACAGAGGCGCCTACCTTGGGCAAGTAGGTGGGTCCGCTGCTCGTCGACGTCGGCGCTGGTGTCGTGGGCAAATAATCGCGACTCTCGCTCTTCTTGGGCGACTGCTTCAGCTCCCCGGAGCTGGCCACATCGTAATGATGGCGCATGCCTATGACGATGGGCCTGTAGGTGCTGTCGAGCTCCAGGCTGGCGCTGGCTGTTGGCTTGGCCTCCAGGAAGAGACCCGAGATGGCTGCACTGCCAAATCGATTCGGGTTGGGCGTGGTCGCGGCATGCCCACCCTTAATATAGTTCAGCTTGCCCTCGGAGGCCTTGGATTTGGGCACGCTGGGCACGGTGGGCGTGTAGAAGGGAGTGGACTTGCTCGGTTCCAGGCGGCGCACAGTGGAGTGGCTGCTGGGCGTATAATGGGGCGTCGTATGCTGCACTGGGCGGACCGAGTAGGCTTCAAAGAAATCGGGCTTCTCCTTTGCCTTCTCCTTGTTCTTCTCCTTGCTGTACTGCTCCTCGCTCTCGAGATCCTTGTAGCGCTGCTGTCCGCGCTGGCCATTGCGTGCGCGCTCCCTGAACTCCTGAGAGGATCCGCTGCTGCTGCGGCCACGCGTTGGCTTCAAAATGGTTGAATCGTCGCTGCTGTTCGGACTGTAATTGGAGTTTCCATTGTTGTTGCTGCTGCCGTTGCTCTTGTTGCTGTTGTTGTTGTTGTTGCCGCTGTCGCTGCGTCGCTTGCCTGTGCCGCTAACAAAGGACGAGCTCTCGGCTGTGATCTGCGACTCATGATCGTTGCTGTTGTTGTCTATGCTGGTGAGCACCTTGCGCTGCTTCTCCCCAGAGACATCGTCGAAGTCGACGCTCTCCAGCGAGGCATGCAGCTCCTCCGTGGAGTCGATACGCCTGTCGGATTTGCTGCTGCCCCGGCCGCCCGCACGTGCTTGACCCACCACTGGGGTCACCTTCGGCTTGATGTTCAGTCCACCACCAACAATATTAAAGCCCTGCACGGGCACTGAGGGACGAACGCGATGAACGCGCTGCTTATTCAGAATCTCGGCGCTCTCTGCATAGTAGCCGGAGGAGCCCAGGCAGTTGACCTTGAACCACCAGTCGCAGGTGAGCTCGCTCTGCTGGAAGATGGTGCCATTGGGGCAGAGGAACGATATCTTGCGGCCTTCCTCACATATATGGAAAACCTGCAAGTAGTCAAGTGACGAATCAATTAAAGCTTTTCAGATCCAATTACCAGCTGCACTCACCTGGCAATCTGTTTCCATGTCGGCAAAGTAGCCATTGCCATAGGAGCGGCAGCTAAACGTGGTCTTTGGTATGCGCGGATAGATTGGAAAATCTATGCCCGGTCTACCCACAACACCCTGATAGACCTCGTAGTCCACATCCTCATCGGAGGCGCGCTTCTTCAGGTGATGCTTGTGCTCATTGCAGTTTGTGTGCGTCTCATAGCGCTCCTCCTCGAACTGTGTGGCGCCCGTCTGCTTGGCCAGCACGCGAGCTGGCGTGCGGAACTGCTGCATGTAAAATGGGCTCATTAAGAGGGGAATGAAATTCAAGAAGAATGGGCTCATACCTTGGTTTCTGCACTGCCTTGGCTCAAGTATGCCAGCAGGAGTAGCACTGTGGAAAATAGGGAAAAATATTATAAATATTTATATGAATCCTCAATTGCCTCAAAAAACATTAACTTTATGCTAAAGTTTATTTATATATATTTTAGTAGTTTTTTATTTTACTCATACCTTAAGAAAATTTGTGTTAAATAGTAAAAAAGCTATGCTAAATAAAAATAAATAAATAAATAAAATAAAATAAATATATATAGATATATTGTATTTATTTGATGTATTTTATTTTATTTATTTATTTACTTTTTCATTTAGCATAATTTATATATATGTACATTTATATTAAATAAATTTATTTTAAATTGATTTATCAAGTTTTGTGCTTAAGCGCTTGGCAATTATATAAATCTCTTAATGCATTTTAAAGGAACAACATTTGTGTAATTGCCTCTTTGTTATTATATTTTCTTAAGCCGAAACTAATGATCATTTGTCGTTTCATATCATTGGAACTCAGCCAATATAACTAATTTCAAACTGAAGCTATTTATAAGTTAAGCATATGTCTTGAGATTTTGATAAATTTGATTTGTATATGATATAAAATTAACTTCCCAAACCTTGACTTTTCGTCTATACATATACATATGTATGTATGTATATTGTTTAGTTACGCAAAAACTCTGACTGTGACTCTCGCTGTGATAGTGACTGTGACTGTGACTGTGACTGCGACTGTTACTACGATAGTGTGACCAGTGACTGACCTCAAGCGGACAAATGCAATAATTAAATTTTCAAAGCATAAAAACAATTAAATGTATGAGGCAAACCTGTAAAATGCGAGTTGCTCGCGGATGAGCTACAATTTAACTGGCGGCTGGAATGGAAGACGACACCACAAGCTAGCCGAACTATCGACCGCAAGATTCAAGGTTCGATTGCTGCATAATCGTCGTGATTATGTGAATCATTATACAATTGTCCGTGAATCGGAGACTCGCTGATGGTAGCGTTTGCTTTATCGAGGGTGTTGCTGGCTCAGATAATTAAACAATTGCCCATAATTTGTGCACGATGATTGAAACGCCCCAAAAGAAATAAATAAAAAAGAAGCGAGGCGAATAAGCCCACATTGGCCATAGCAGGCCGGCCAGGTGGACAGACGTCGCGTCGCTCATTTGCCAATTACACAAATATTTGCATTGTTCAATAGCTCAATTGTTGATTTTGGACGCTTAGCTGGGCAGCAACATCTGCTGACATTTGGGTCTGGGTCAGCGGGGCTGGACTAATGACTGTTTATTCAGCGTGTGGCATTTCCATCAGCCATTTCCCAGGCACTCAACTAGGAAAGACATCGCGGCGTTAATTAACAGCTCAGCCGAAACGCATGTCTTTGACTTGGGTCAACACGTTTTTGTCGCACGACAATAATAACAGAAACAGCAACAACAACAGCCAGAAGAGTTTGAGCCAAAACAAAGACAGTTTTAAACGCAATCCGCCTTTGAGTGTTTGTTTTGTTTATTTTCTTCTTTTTTTCATGAATCTGCTGCCTACGCATGCGTCACGCGTCGCGCGTCGCTTTTGGCCTGGCTTAAATGTGCCGTTAGTGTTAATGGATTGTGGGAATCTGCTGCGGTGACAAGGTCAAGGATTGTTGCAACATGTGGGCGTTGTTTTCGACCAACTTATGAACAACAAATTAAAAGGCCCAATAACTTAAGAGCTAAAAATATTTGCATGCCTAAGAAATTTAATACATAAAAGAGTCGTTGAGTTCTCAAGGAGATCCAAGACATCATTCAGACTTTCACATTGTAAGCCAGACAATACCAAACATTTAGTTGAAAGACTGCAAATATTTTGAAATATGGCTTACGAGTAAAATTAAATATTTCTAAATAATTTGTTATCATTAAACAGACTTACCACACCATAACAATTGTATTTGTGTACGCCGCATTTTGTGCACTGAAATGCCTAAAAATAAACAGAAAAAAAAAAACACAAAAGTTTACAATTTGTTGTTCGCTTGTTAACAAAATTATGAATATTTATTGCTACAGCGCGTGGGATGCCAAAACAAATAAATAAATAAATAAAATCACAAACAAGGCACACGGGCTTATTAGATAATGAATATGAAACAATCAACAAAGACACAAAATATATAATTGTGCGAGCGTACGCGCTGCACGGACAAAAATTCATTGCAAATTAATTACATAATGCCATTGCAGCAGTCAGCAGAGACAAGTTATAGATAGCTGGCGTATCTCTGCGATGCCTAGATAGATGCATATGCATATATGCATAAGATGGATGCATATGGTATGTGTGTGTGTGTTAGATGTGCAGATAATGCACAATTATGCGCAGGGCGTGGGTGACATAGACTCGTGTAATACAAGTGCCAAAGTCTAATCAAATAATGAGTCAGTCAGACTAGCTGGCAGACCCACAAATATAGATATAGACTTGTATTAGAAATTAGTTAGGTAAACAGTCACCAATATACATAGGGCACCTAACGACCAAATTCAAAGACTTTGCCAACAGCTGCGCGTTAACCCCTCTATCAATCCATCAGTCGGCTGGCCTTAGCTCAGACGAAGGCGTCCTACCTGGCGTATGTGTAATAAAATAAATTCAGGCCTGGACGCAGGGTAGCAGTAAATGACTCGAGCGGTGCAGCGGCAGCTGTGCCATGTGCTCAGTTAGTCAGTTACTAAGTCAGTCAGTCAGTCAGTCAGACGCTGCAGACATTCACTTTGGAGCCGTTGTCACTTCCGTCAGCCCATTTTTGCAGCTGTTGTTGTTGTTGTTGTTGCTGCTGCGGCTGCTGCGTACTTTGCATAATTTCAAATAATTGTTTCAATTTGCACAACTGCCAACAATATGAAGAGCGAGGCAGAGCGGGAGGTTAGCTGGCAACCGGCTTACCCAGTGACACTCTTTGCATTCAATTAAACAATTTTCCATGTTCATTTCTATCCATCTATTTCAATCTCAACAACAATCAGTTATTTTTTTGAATATTCTCGACGAGCACAAACTATCGAAATACATCTTTTATGTTCACATTAGTTTTAACTTAACCATTAAATGCAGTCACATATGGGCGAGAGCGGGGCATCGGGCGGCGGGGGAGTGACTGTGGGTGCGGCTTTGCGAAAGCTTATTTGTTTTTTGTTTTTATTTATTTGTATATGCATTGTCTAATGGAGGCTTCTTTGTATTTAAATTAGTTGCCTGCCTTGGATTTGGGGTTCTTGTTTGTTCTCACAAATAAATTTATTTGTTTGTTGTTGCTGTTGTTGTCTGCGTTTCATCAAACATACAAATTACACAACACACACACACACACACAAGACCAAGAGCAAGCACCTGGCTGCTGAGTTAAATAAAACGCTTTTGAATTCATCAATAAATAACTGTACAATTTCATTATCTTAAAGTTCAAGCGTTGCATGCTTCTTGAATATATTTAATTTGATTGCCTCAATTGGTTTTGGCCACGTTTTTCAATTTGCAATTACCCGCCAGAGTTTTGTTTCTTTCTGTCATTGCCAAGGCTCAGCCAAAGGCAGCAGATAAAATAAAATTGAAAACAATTGTTTCTTAATTTTTGGTTAAATTTAAGAATATATATAAAATAAGATTTAATGAAATGAGGCACTTCAAATGTAAAAAGTAATAATCAAACTGAAGCAGATATATAACTTTGTATTTTAATTTTTAATTGAACTATTGTTTCCAATTAGTGTTAGCAAACTGAAAGAAATTACTGTGAAAAATAAAATAAAAAATTCATAAAAATTTGCATGTTTACATAATAAGTACTTATGTTTCTTTGCTTTGTTAATTATTCGTCTCATTTTATAGCTAATCCTAACCGAAATCAATTTGAGAGTCATTCAATAACATATATTCATTACTTGCACTTGCCAGCAAATGTGTTTGCACAATGCGAAAGATGCCGAAGAAAACAGAAAACAGAAGACAGAAGACAGAAGAAAACAAGAAATTCAATTCAATCATCTTCGAAATGATAAATGGGATATGCCTGGGCATTCACATGGCGCGAGCGCCCGCAACGAAAGTGAAAAGAAATATAAGATCAGCAAGTAAAAAGCGAAATATCCAAAGACTACAATGACAAATAAGGAAGTTGCAACTGCAGATATGAAGCGGCGGCTGCTGCTGGTGCTGCTGCTACTGCTGTTGCTGTTGCTGTTGCTGCTGAATCATTATCAGTCGACAACAACAACAACTGCAGCGAAAAAAAAACTGTCAACAGGGGCCATGGCAACAGGTGTTGCTGGAGCGGCCATAAAAATAATAATAAAGAGACGCCGGCTCTTGGATTTAACATTTGGCCAGCCGAGAGCCGCAACAATCAGAAAAAATTTGTTCCGCCTTCAAGCACATACACACACATGCACAGTGTTAGGTGATGCTGTCCAGGACGCAATGCGGGTGTTCGCTGCATGTATCGGCCAATCTGCGCTGCAGACAAGCCTGCCAAATGTCTGTTAAATCGTTTTAACCTTTTTGTCAAGTTGCCGCTTAACCTTTACGGCTGCTGCGCTGACATGAAGGAAGCATTTGTTGTTGGTCGGGCAAGTGTTGAAACGACACACACACACACAGATAAACACTCACACAC
This sequence comes from Drosophila mulleri, assembly GCA_035047565.1. Lineage (NCBI taxonomy): Eukaryota > Metazoa > Arthropoda > Insecta > Diptera > Drosophilidae > Drosophila > Drosophila mulleri. Next base: position 6,186,148 of record JAWNPK010000069.1, on the reverse strand, counting down.
ACCCACACATAGTGCAACAGCAACTGATATGAAAACTGAGGCATCCTCCATGCTAAGCGAAAATATTTTGTTTAGCTTCGCTTTGTCTTCGTCTCGCCGTGCAACGTGTCGTATACGTGTTATTTGTAGTTTTGATTTATTTGTTTTGGCATTTTTATCTCGTGCACGTTGTTTATTCAAGCGAACCTTTTGCTGACTCTTTGTGTGCGGCCCGCTCAAAAACTAACGAGAAAAGGAATCGCGGACGACGAGCAAGCCGAATATTTAATACCTTGCAGTAGAAATGACAGCTGTATGCTATAGTCGAATATTATGTTAGGGAATATAAATTGAAACTTTTAAGGCATATATGGAACAAGAGATTGAGATAGAATGCCTTGCTTAGAGAGAAGACTCTGGTCCACTACTTTCTACTAACTATTTAGGATTATGGTATGCCATCTCTTCTCATATACCAAGATATCTGCCCGAAGAAGAGTAACTGAAGGTAAATGGTTTGCATTTCAGCTTGTTGTTGCTGCGGTTTGTGCATTGTGTCTGCATATGCCAAGCAGAAATTTCACCTTTATCGAATGGCATGCGAAATGTGCGCCTACTGCATTCACGGCATTATGAAACGGCAGCTGGAGGCGCGGGTCAGGGCATCGCTGACAATTCCTGTTGTGAAAATTGCATAAAATTGCCGCATCTTCAATGCAATTGCCAAAAAAAAACAAAAAAACCCAAGTAAATAAATAAATAAGCGAAAGATAATGTTCAAACCCGTTGTGGGAGCGTCGCTTGCAGCTGGTCACTTTTCCTGGGCTAATGACGGAGACTACATCGGCAGCTGGCCTGTGAGTCAGGAATAGTATCGATAGATCACAGCTGAACACTTTCGGCTTCGTTGCAGTTTGGCAAGTTCAAGTTCGTGCCTTAAGTCTTTTGTTTTAACACTTTCGAATAGGCAAGTTTATGCTAATTTGCACAATTAATTAAACGCAATGTGCGCTGCTGCCAAAGGCAATGCAAATTAAAATGTTAAACATCTCGATTCTATATTCTTTTTTCCGTTAGCTTCACTTTAAAATTAATTGTGTGAAAAATATTTTTATAAAAGCATAAATCGCGCTAACAACTCAACTTGCGCTACGTTTCCCAGACAACGGCAACAACAAGATTTTTGAAAGTAAAAAAAAAAAAATAGAAAGAAAAAACATCGAGTCTACTTTGTTCAGTTTGTTTTTGGAGAGGATTTTGCAAGTTTCTAGCAACAACTACGAGGCGAAGAGCTAAGAGCCGAACAATTAAAAGCTTATTTCTTATTGGCATCATCTGGCCGATGGAGCGAACCCCTGGACAATTGTGTCGCATTTTGTGAGATTGTCTTCTTCCATCAGAGTTTTTGGCTGTTAAATCATTTGTGTGCTTTGATATTTGCATAATTTATAATTATAATTAAGTTGAATAATTTAACGGCAAATGTTGTAACGCCTGTGAATCGGGCTAAATTGTTGCCGTTGTTGCTGTTATTGTTGTGTTATTAACGGCGAAATACGGCCAAATACGGTAAATCAAGCGCATAGATAACGAATGAATGATTAGGTCAACAACAAAAACAACAACAACAACAGCAACAGCACATGAAGGCAACACCAACAAACGTTTAATTACCTCGTGATCTTAGACGGGTTTCATTTAAATTAATGCATTGCATTGCCCCGCTTCAGGCTCTATAAACACAAATGCGGAGTAATGAGCAATTTGGCGAACTGAAAAGGGAACGTGATAAATAGCTAAGAATACTATTCGAATAGGGCATTCACTGAACCCACAAATCACACACTTTCCAAGTAAATCAACATGCATTAAATACAATTTTCGTGCACCTACGAGTTCAGTTAAGGCACAGCACCACCGCACCACCGCACCACATCACCACAGCAAGGGAAACAAAGTCAGGTGTGAATATGCGTCAAACTGCAGACCGTGTACATTTTGCAATAACAAAACTTAGACAGTTTTTTCTTGCCGCACTCCGAAGATGTGGCTAAAGGCCGCCAGATAGGCAGCTAGACAGACAGCTGGACAGGTGGACGGGCTTTGGTGCTCAGCCAGACGATGTAGCTGCTGCGATTGCTGATGCGTTGACCTACGTGCCACAGATTCACATGCTCAGACAGACGCTCAGCTGCTCAGCTGAGGTAACTGTGGTGGCTGCGGTTAGCGCTGCCTTTGGGCCAACTTCACAGTTTTTGGACATTAATGTTTGCAGTCCGAAAAAAAAAAACACACACACACACACACACAAGCAACAACAACAACAAAAATGCCCTACGGGGCGGCGGCTACGATTGCATTTCATAGCCGCCAGAGTTCGACGTGCTAATAGATTTTGAGGTCATATGCAACAGTTTTTTTGGGGGATTTTTTTCTTTTTTGGCCACTGGCTCAGTTGTTTTTCCGCAGGCTTGTTCTGCCCGTGATACGATTTCGGTATGTTTTTCTTTGCACAAGAATTCTTGTGCATTTCCGCAGGCAGCGCAATTTTTTCGTCTGCAGCTCATTTGCAAGTTTTTGAAGCGGCGCAAAAACTGACTGCCCGCCAGACAGGTCGACGCTTCGTGCCAGCGTGCCTGTCTGCGCGTTTCACACTTGCCCCCTAACTGGGACCGCCCACAGCGTCGCCCACTGTATTGGAGCGCGGCTGAGATCTGTAAAGCAAACCCTAGCACTTAGCGCCTTAGACTTTGCCCCATTTTGTGGCCCAATTTTTCATGCCCCGCAGCGCCAATGGACCTCCCGCCGAAGGGCGCTAATTGAGCGCCTCTTGCTTGGGGGTTCGCTCCGCTGGCCAAGCAACAATCGCTGCGGCTTATGATGTTGTAAATCTCCTTCAATTTGTTCATCTTTATTACTTCTGTTTGCTTTGGGGCATTTTTTAAATTTAAATTATAGCTTAAATTTATAAAAATGAGTGATTTGTTAAGCAATTGTTTTCCCCGGGCTATATCATCTTATGAGTTTATGACCTGTAAACTAGTTAATGTTCAACCTCAAGTAACACGCGTCATTAAGTTCAGTTCTGAATATTTATGAGTTCAAAGCAGAAATATAAAAAAAAAACAATAACGAATAATAATAAATTGAAAGGCTTATAAAAGTACGCGCGAAATTTCCAAATTATATATTATAGCCAATCATAAAAATAATTTAAATCAATTTGAATAACAAGAATTCAATCGCATAACTGAAACAGTGAACTGCATACGAAAGACTGCGACATCGAACCTGTTTTTAGAAAACTTGAGTCGCATATTTTCGGTTGGAATATTTTTATAATATATTTAGAAGCATATTAAGACTTTTAAGTGCCACTAAATCTTGTTAGATAAACAACAAAACCGTAGTGCAAGTTGATACAAAATCAAATATAAGAAAAATTAAATTGAGTAGAGATAAACAACAATTCGGTAAATAAAAAGTATTCAAAACTAAAATAAAATAAAATAAACAGCAAAAGATTAAATAAATTTAAAGTTGAATTTAAATGAAATTGAATTAAATTTAACAACTCATGTGTGCAAAACATATGTTTTTATATACAAAATAAATAATAATTAAATGTATAATAAAGCATGATAAAAAATAAATTGAATAAATATCAGTTCAGTAACGCAAAAAAATATGTTATTAAATAAAAAGTATATATACAAAAAAAAAAAATAAATAAATAAAAATATAAAATAAAATAAAATTCAATTAAATTAAGCAATGGAGCGTTATTAAATTATAAAACTAAAAAGTAAAATAAAAATGGAAAATGAAATTAAAGTCGAATTAACATTGATCAATGGAGCAATGGAATGAAACATTCGTTATTCAATAAGAGGTAGAAAAAAAATAGAAAATCAAATTAAAATCATACGAATAAGTTTAAATTAAAATGCTGAGAAAGTTTTTATATGAAGGTAACTCTAATTAAATATTAATAAAATGATATTACCGATATAATAAAATTAATCTAAATTAGTACACAAATCTGAAGTCCATTGGAGCATGTATTTCCCCAATTCAGTATCCTCATTAAAAATCTAGATTTTAACTGTGCCTCTGCTGCTCGTCAAGAGTATAAGTCAGCGAGTAAAACAAATATTTAAAAACTAAAATAAACATAAATAAGATCGGAATAGCATCGAATACAGACAAAAGCGGCAACTGCAATTGTTGTTGGGCAATTGCCGGCAAGCGAAAAGAGCAGCGACTGCAATTTATGACAAGCAAAGGCGGCGCCAGCTACGCCGCCAACAATTGCAGCAGTCAAACAACAACAACAGCAGCAACAATGACAGCAGCAACAACAACGATAACAACTGCTGCTGTTATTAATAGGTAATTGGTGTTGTTCTGCCGCCAGTTGGTCTGGCCGGGCGTTGCCACAATCCGAACTGAAAAACCGGTGGCAGCTCTTGCATTGCATTTCGATTCCTTCTTTTTGTTGCATTTCATTTTTGACTCGATATCTGATTTATGTGCCACCCACAAAATGTGGGTCAGCCCCACTGCAGATTTATGTCACTTGGTTAAATAATCAGCTGCTCGTTCGCTGTTGTTGTTGTTTTTGTTGTTGTTGCTGGCTTTGTTGCTACTGTTGCTGCTGATTAATTAGCCAACAACAATGGGCCACGATTTTCTTTTGCTTTTGCGGCTTTTCTTCAATTTATACAACACCAGCGCACTTTTCCTCATCATGATGGTCTTTTTATGATTACTCGCACTCATCTCTATACACTTTCAGCTCACACACACACACTGCAGTACATGCACGTATACAGCTTCAATCTACATTGCTCATACGCCAGCAACATCTCAACTGAAGCTGCGAATTAGTCGCTTATTGTTTGGCGTAATTGTTTCTTGTTGCCGACGATGTTGTTGGCTGTGTTGTTTATCTGTTTTTTTCTCGTTGTTTTTTGTGGCCCACGTAAACGAAAGTCAGTTTTGATATTCGTTTTGTTATGATTTTATTGTTTGTTGTTGCTTGCGCTTATCGCTGTCTGGGTCAGTAGCGGAAAATGTAATGGAAGCGGAAATGGCATAAAATAATAATTTGTTTATACAAATAATAACTAAATATTAAACAATAGCAGTAGCCAAATGAAATTTAATAATTAAATCTGAGTTCGCCTCTCCAATAATCCTCTTTGAATGATCAAAAGCAAATTTTGGTTATTTTACAATATGCTAATGAAAGTAAATTTTATCAAATGCTTGCTAATAAACATGAATAATAAAATCAATAATTTATCTTTTGTTGTGTGCCTCTCGAACGATTCTAAATAAAAACAAATGACTTAGGCAACGAACTTGACTGTGGCAGACACACCGTCTTACAAGCTGTTGATTTGTCTGTCGTGTTTCTTGTTTTCTGCTTTGTTTCTGTGCTGCTTTTGAGCGATGACAAAGCCAACGAGTTGTCGACAACATCAAAGTGCCTCGATTATGACTGCTAAGAGCTCTTGTCATTTTGTTGCCTTCGCGCTTTTAATTGTGTTGGAAGCACGTAATCAAAACGACCTACCCGTTCATATCAAAACCCTATATATACAATATATTGTATATATTTTAAGATGCGGAATTATAGGTGCTTTTGATTTATGCTTTTTCGCAGGGTGAGGCGTTTCTAATTGGCCAAAAGCCGCCTAGTGGCAGTCTATGATGCCTACTTAAGTAGTCGCCTAATAGACGTATCATTGCCAGCTTCCTGCTAAGTACTTTTGGAAATGATGGCAACGACGGCTTGCAATTGCTGTTGGCCTGAGAAAAAATAATATGATACGGAACTGAAAGTTAGGTAACAGATTGCGCTGCGGAGCAAGCCGAAACAATAGACAATCGGTGCGGGCCATAAGATTAAATGACAACTTAAACAAGAGCTTGCTTTATGACCAGATTAACTCGCATAATGCGTAGCCACCTACTGTGTCGCTACCAGAAGATGGCATTAGCATAAACATCATAATAGTGAATCACTCCACTAAGAACCAGTTCTTCGGCGTCCTTTGCTCATGATGATGGTGATGATGTCATTGCCTCAATATAGATCCTGATGAGGCGTAGTGTATAGCTCAGACAATCTCTCACTCTCTCTCTCACTCTCACTCTCTCTCTCTCTCAGTGTAAAAACAAGTTCTGTGCTCATAAAATCCAATTTTCTATTCTTTAACAAATCTGATTAGCTTTATAAATATTTTGCAAGTATTAAACTTGTTCGCTAGACTGAATTTCTTGGCAAACTGTCGAATGAAAGTCGATAATTAAGTTTATTAAATATTAAAAAATAGCAATATTTTTATAAGTGTTTACTGTTGTTGTTTTCTCAACTATTGCATAATCTTTAATGGAAAACCCATAGCGATTTGTCATGCGGGCCTGAACTAAAAACCAAATATATCAAGAATTGACTGACATTGAGTTATTGTGTTGGAAAAAAAAAAAACAAGCAAAAAATATAAAATAAATAAAAACAAATATATATATATATATAACTATATAACTGTATATATGTATAGCTGCAATAAATAAAGATGCTCCAATTTCTTCACAGTCCGCAGATGAATAGAAAATTTGAGAGCAAAGCAAATGCCATTCAATGTTAGCCCTAAAATGGCATGACGCAAAGCCTGTTGCCTGTTGCCTGTTGCTGGTTGCCTGTCAGCACATGGAGGTCAGCAGTTTGCTCTGACATTTAGCCGCATGCGACAAGCGGCGATCGGCATGCTGCCCGTATGCGAATTGAAGCCAGCATTTGTGGGTACGCAATTTGCAACGCACGTGGCTTGATGAATGTGCAGTCTTTACTCTTTTTTACGGCTATGTTGCATGCTGTAATTTAAGAACTTGGTATTTAGTTGTAATGATCATATTTAAAATCGTGATGTAATGCCACAGTTTACGCATGCTATAAACGCTGGGAGGCTGCAATCAGATGTGGTAATAGCACATTATATATGTATACATACATAAATAAATGTATATATGCAGTTACATCTGCCGCGACTTAAAGTTCATTCGAGTACGCCGGCAAAAAGCCAAGCTGAACAAAAGTTCAAGTTCGTTGCCCAAGTCTTTCGTTTCTCAGCCAAAAAAAAGCGGTTGACAAACGATTTATTTATTACACTTGAAGCGTAGCTGACATTTGACCAAAACCAAACGACAGCAACAAAAACCAGATGCGATAGAGAGAGAAAGAGAAAAAACATGCGTTGATGTTTTGTTTAGGCTGGCTTTTGCGGCTGGGCAAGTTCGTTGTCAAAGTCTTTTGTGTTTCCTAGTGTTTTCATAACTTGTAATGAAGCTGAGTGCTCAGCAAAAAGCAAACGTAAAGAACAATGACAACAACTACAACAGCAATACAATGCATCATTTCAGGGTAGCCGAGAAAACAAAAACAAATCTGATGCTGATGCCTAGAATATGTTGAAATCTTGAGGCAGCATCAAAGGCAGAAAACATGTTCATTATTTACACACTTCATTAATCACTAAAGATGGGCACTAAAACAAAAACGTAAAGTTGAATGTCTACGAGAGAGGGGTATAGAAAAAAAAACAACAAGACACATTAGGTTACTTTTACTTGATCGTACGCTCTGGCTGCAACAGATGCGGCTCATTGGCTTTTCAGCGATGTGCACGCAGCGCCAGTTAACGCATCAACACTTGAATGGGAAACAAGTACAGCAGCAGCTAAAATAGAAGACAACAGAGCTGTAGTTGCCGCTGAGGGTGAGAGTGTGTGGGCGAAGGAGATGGAGATGGGGAGGGAGAGGGAGAGGAGTTGTGGCAGAGGGGCGTGGGTCTGGTTTTGGGCATTGTTGCTTGAATGACTTTTAAATTTATTTGCCATTTCTTTGCTGGCAAACGGTAATGAGCAAAGCAGACCAAGTCGGACTCAGACCAGCCAGCGAAGCAAAAGTATTCGCATTTTGAACTTTTATCTGGCCATCTGCAACAGCAACAGCAACAGTAACAACAGCAAACAGTAACAACAACAGCAACAGCAACAAAATTATATTGTATACAGCATTTGCTTACATTTAAAAGCAACCAGATTGATGTTTTCTTTTTGTTCCCCCTAGTTTTATTTCTTTCTGCCAGCTCAACTTTAACCCTCAGCCACATAAACTGAAACACCTTCGTCTGGTGCGGGTGTGCGACCGTCTTCATGTACATGTATCTGTGTCTCTGTGTGTGTGTGTATGTGTGTGTTTGGGTTTGTGATGTGAAAGATGTTAAGTCACACATTTGGCCTAAATTTGTCTTTTCCTTGGCTATGGCTAAGCAACGTCTGCCGCTGCTTGTGCGCTTTTCTTTTGTTCATTTGCGCCACAAGGCTGGAAAAATCTGTAGCAACTCTTGACATTTAAGCAGCATTTCCTAATTCCTGCACCAACTACTTTCTGTGTCTCTGCCTGTCGCTTCGCCTGTAATTGCCATACACAACAAAAAAAAAAAAAAAAAAAAAAAAAAAAAAACAAAAACAAAAACAAAACAACAGCAACAACAACAAAAATTATCTAACTCCAGCATTTGCAGCTGCCCCAAATGCCCCCGAGCAGCGCATTCTGAGTGCAACTGCAACATCCTTGAACTGCGCCCACTTCATCTCAGCTGCTTCATAATAACAATGCCAAAAACTCAGCTGCGTCTAATTTATGCAGATAGACAATTAAAAGCTCGCCAAAAATATAAAAAATAACCAGAGGCAGCTTCAGTTATTTTTCTATCTATGGATCTATTTTTAAATCGAATTCTTAACTCACTTGCCCGAAGCCAATCGAAATTTATGCACATTTCGGTTAGAATAATTTAAATAATTAAGAATCTTGTTAATTATGCCTTGCTTATTATGACAACAAGAAGCGGCTGCTGCTGGGGCTGCTGACACATAATTGCAATGACTTTGTACTATTATAGAACCATTATCAACTTATGAATTGGCATTTTCTGTACTAGCCAAACTTGCAATTAGTAATTAACAAACAAATTTATTAAAGGACAATTGGCAGTCCAATGATGCGCACAGCTATATGAATTTCATGGCCAGCTACAAAAGTTAATTAATAAACATATTAAAAATATAGTAAAAATATAGTAAAAATAACCCTTGAGTTGGCAAACTTTTAACTATTCTTTTACACAACCTTTTTGCTTTATATAGATACATTCAAGCGTACTTTCCCCTAATAATATTAGGTAAACTAAAAAAGCTGCTGTCAGTAAAATATTATGCAATCCGAGAGATAATTGCTTTTTACTTGACTTTTAAATATTAATCAAAAATATCATTTTATGATCAAGAAAAAATTTAATTAAAAACATCTTCAAAAACCTGCTAGGGAATTCTTTTAAAAATTGTTTATATAATTGCTTTACTTCTCAGTGCACATTCAGAGCACTACATTCTCACTTCAGTCGAATTATTAAAATCACCAGCTTAATTAACAACTATCAAAACGAGCAGAACTTGTGAAAGGCTCGTTGGTGTCTGAGCACTTTTGCCATTTATGAACCGCTTAGAAGTTACAGCTGTCGAGACTCCAGACCGCTGAGCATTCACTTACCTTTAGACGGCAGCATCAGCATCAGAGTAGCCTCAATGTCAAATTTATGAGTTCGAATGTGTGTGTGCGTATGTGTGTGTGGTGTCTGTCTGTGGCAACAAACTGTGGCAGCAACTTCTTCCTGTGGCTCACAGAGTGGTTTTGCTTTCGGTTTCGTGAGTGAAGTAATATGTTTTTGCTTTATTATTATAGAGTTTTCCGCTGTTTTCGTAGTTTTTCTCGCTCTCGTCGTTGATTAACTATAATGTATCATTTTTTATATGATTTTTTATTTGTTTGATGTGTCTCACTAAGGTTTGGTTTGTCCAATGCACAAATAGCACAATTTAGTTTCAGTTACAAAAAACAAAATCACTTCAGAATTAAAACAAATCATCAGCAAAGCAAATTGTGTAAACTTTATAAAGTGTTGTAATAGCGAAATGAATTCAACAAATTAACCAAATACTCAGTGCTCAGATTGAAATAATGCTTAAATTCCATCTAATTTCTGATATCACTGAGTATTTTCGTTAATTTAATTAACTTCTTTGACAAATGATTTTTGAAGTGATTTCATCGAGAAACTCTGATTTATCGCGTCTATCATTTGAAAACGTTATTGTGCTACACAAAGTCCTCTCGTATGAATATTTCGATTAAATTTTTTTATGAAATCAAGCACTAAAGTTTCAAGCTAAAAGCACTTTATCAAAATCAGCTTGAAACAATTCACAAATGATTTTTTTTTTTTTTTAAGCACACAAGAGTTTCGAGATGCAATCAGAAATCTTTGAAGTACAAAATGTGATGCCAGTCCGAACAGAAGACGTCTTCACCCGTACGATATTCACATTTGAATGTTTCAATTGGCAAATGCGGCGTCCAACTTTAGTAGTTGAGCGACTCAGACTCGGGCCCCCGACCGCAGCTCCGACTCGGCACACTCTTCTCCAGCGAAAACGCACTCCCCAGCAAATACACCCAAGAAACACAATCGGCAAAGCTGCCGAAGCCACCCGCAGATCTTCGCCAGAAGCGCCGAAGCAGCCGAACATCTTCCTCGCAGTCGTCAGCAACAACATTTTGGCCTGGCCAGAGCAAACGCAAACGCAAAAGCAAAGTCAAAGCAAATGCAATTGACTTTGCGACCGGTCCAGCGATCAGCTGTTTACGGACGCGATTGAGAGTGAGAGCGAGACAGTTAACAGAGTGATTGTACCCGCACTGTTAAGCGCTTACATTGCTGTTAAGTCGACAGCAGACAACAGAATTAATTGTGACCATTGCAATGGACATGATTGAAATATATTAATGTGCAATAATTTGTATATGACAAATATATTTGAACATTCTCTGACTTAGCAGAAAAAAACAAAATTAAATAAAGTTTGCTTGTTTTTACTATGTCCGTAGGAAATTGTTTTAAATAGATAAATATATTTTAGATTAGGAAAAATAAAATAAAAATAAAAAAAAATTCAATTTAAAAGAAAATAATTAAAAAAAAATAGAAGAAAACTTTATGATTGGTTAATGTATTTATTATGATCACAGGAAGCTATAGATTATATTCTAATTAAATAAATTAAATTAATTAGATTAATTTCTAATTAAATATAAATAAAGTTTGGGGTTTTTCTATTTCTTTGTTTTTTCCCCCAAATAATTCTGTCATCGTATATATGCCGTATATCAAGTTTGTAAATAAATATCTAAGTAGAAAAGGTAAGATACAAAGAATCAAATTAGATTAATAAAATAAATTTTTTGAGTATTTATAAATATATTTTTATTTATTTCTCATACGAAATATATGAACTAACAAAATTTCTACCAATAATTTAAAAATAAATATCTAAGTAGAAAAGGTATGATACGCAGCATAAATAAATAAATTTGTTGAATATTTATAAATATATTTTTATTTATTCCTCATACGAAACATATGAACTAAAATGAACTTATTCCAATAATTTTAAAATAAATATTTATTTTATACAACAAATTAAAATCTATATTATTTATACAAATGCATTTCCTGTACTAAATAGAAGAAACACTTTCAATAATCATATATTTATTACTGAACAAATGCGTTATAATTAAAAAATAAATTTATAAAATGTGCCTTTAATTTTCATAAATACTTCCATTATATTACATCAGGTCTCCTTCTATGACGAAAAATTAAGATTACAATAAGATGACTCACTTATAATCAAGTCCAGCAAGAAATAATGTATCAATCTCAAGCTGTGATATCTTCATCGTAAAACAAATACACTCGAAATGATGATGGCAAAGGGAAAGAGAAAGGGAAAGGGAAGGCGAAACCAGTAGATATATCATTAATGTAGGGCCCTTCAGCAGCAGCCGCGGCGCGGGGCAGCAGTCAAATTTGATTTTCAATTATTGATTCGAAACGCTGTCATTGACGACTTTATGACTCGAGTTGTGGTTTCTGTTTATGGGCCATTGGCCGGGCCGAAGACAGATGAGATGCGCGACAGCTGAAGAGTTGACAGTGGACAGTTTTTATTATGATTTGGCCAGCTTCTTGGTTTGGCTGAGGGGCGCTGTGATTTTGACTGCGAGCCGAAGCCCTGACAGACGCTGCCATTGCATAACAAACTGTGTTGAGCTTCGGTTTCTTGGGCACAGCTTCTGCCTTGCCGCTGCTTCCTTCTCCAGCTCCACCTCCAATTGCATCTCCATCCCCATCTCCACCTCCACGCGATGCAGATGGCTGCATTACACGGCGCATTCATTGCGCCTTCGATTATGATTTTTGCTATAGGAAATGCTTAAATAATCGCAGTCACAAATATTCCCACGAGTTTTTTTTTTTTTTTGTTTTGGTTTTTTTTTTCGTTTTTTTTTTTTTTTTTTTTTTGGTAGCAGCGATATCTACTTCCAGCCATCAGCAGCGTCTGATTGTCTGCTACATGAACAAATCCGCATTGGATTCTATTAAAAGCGTCTGTAATCGTCAGAAGCGACGCTGGTAATCACCTCAAAGTCACAAAACGAAAGACTGTAGCAACGAACTTGCTGTGCATGCTTAGCTTAACGTGATTTTAATAGCGGGTCGGTTCTGCATTTCATATTGGGGTTGCCTGCTCATTCAAGTATAAACAGAAATATATTTATATTTATTTTGCCACTGGCCCCACGACAAATGACATTGACCATTTTAAATACCCTGTAGCAATAAAAGCGTGGACAAAGCGGAATGAAACAAATCTGCCGGCAGAATTATTAAATAGTGCTAGCCTTAGAAGAGTCTGTTGCGTGGTCTGTCAGTGGGCCTCATTAAATTCTTCCTTGATTGCTCATTCAATTCTTGGTATTTAATTACCACGACAGGGTATTTTTTGGCCGTGCTTCTGTCAACTTAATAACTTAATAGAAATGTTAGGTCATTATAATTAATTGCCACATCGATGAGGTTTTAGACAGCCGCATTTTATTGAGTATTCCAATTAAAATTATATTTAAGGGCGAGCTCAGAGCTAAGAGAATGTAGCTCTAAAATAGAATTGGAGTGCCTGGGGAGTTACCAATGGAGATTTGCTGTGTCACGCACATTCTAAGTATTTAATTCCGCCTAGTCAACTGCTCGCTTAGACCAATTTCCTCATTACTTAAGTGTCGCCGCTTTGAAGCCATCTTAACATTGAAGACTGCAGCTTAACTAGATAATAGGAAAATTATTTGGCAATTTGCTGGCAAAAACTCATTGCCACAATTAATTCGCTTTACAACTGAGCGCATTGCAGCTGCATATGTTTAGAGGCGAGCCAGATACATAGTTGGATGCTCGGGCACATTGAGCAACAACCTTAAAGGTCGTTTTGCCATTTTGCCACAAAGTGTCAAATCATCGCCAGAGCAGCCAAGAAGCCATAGGCTAACCTATATTTAACCCCAAACTATCCATCAAAGTACATGAAATGAGGGCTTCTGTTTTTCATTTGTTTTTTCTTCGTGCTGCAATCCAATGCAGTACGGTGAAGAAGACTTTTGTAAAATTGAAAAACCATTTAAGTCCCGTTAATTTTAACACCCATTTTCTATGCCAGCCACAGATTTCCAAACAGAGTCTCGAAAGAAAAAAAAAATTAGGCGCAACGCTGGCATCGTAAACAAAAGCGAGAAGCAGCCGAAATACGTAATTCAAGCGATAATTATTACCTACGGGCCACAAAGACCCTACAAACCTACACAGATATAAAGAGTGACGGAGAGAGGCAGAGAGAGAATAAGAGGGATCCCCCGAAAATACAAAATAATAAGAATTCTAAACTCGAATAAAAACAGACTGCTTAATGCTCGCTTAAGTTCAAGTTTATTAAACAGAAATCAATTTCGATTTACATTCATATTTAGTAAGGTTTTTCAACACCCTTACTGGCCTCTACCGCGGTAGAGTCCAAGTTGATCAACAGCTATAGCTATTAACTGCCGATTTGTTTGTTAAATGCTGTAAATATAGACGAGGATATTCGCAAATCTATTTTCAAACTGATAAGTTAGACAGCCTGAATATACTCGTTTTATGGCCTGAACGGGTATAGGAAATAATAGAAGCGAGCAGTCGCTGCCGTGTAGATGATTGAAAAGCAACAAAGATTTGCATAGAAACGTGCGATTTTCGTTGTGCTGGCCTCCATCTAGCGAATACCCTTTGTAAGTGCCACAGGCATGTTGCACCCACACCGCAGTAGCAACAGTAGCAGCAGCAGCAGCAACAGCAACAGCAGCATCGGCAGCAGCAGTCGGAATCGTTTGTCGCGCCTGCTGTCAACATGTTCAGAGCTCGAGTCACAGCATGAGAACAATAAAACGAATTTGTATTCACTGTACCGTATGGTGGCTTCTGCTGCTGCTGTTGCTGCTGCTGCTGCCTTCAATTGCTCATCCATTCATGGCGTCATTTCCACAGCAGCAGCCGGAGCCCACAGCTGGGACTTCCCGCTCCCAGTGGCAATTTGTTGTTGGCTTCTTTAGCTAATTGCAAATAGCTGCAATTAATCTAATTAATTTTTGGGTACCAGAAAGGTCTGCGGATTGGTTCATCTATTGTTGTCTGTCCTGTACCTCATTTATAATGTGTGTGTGGGCACATTTTTAATATACGACAAACATTATTTTTTTATTTATTTTTTATTTTTTGGTTTTGAGATTGCAATTGTGTGCGCTTTTTAGGTAGACCCAAAAATGTCGCAGCTTAGGCTTTGTTCTGGCCGAAAAAAATGTCAAGATCAAAGTTAGGCGATATGAAGCAACGCTTTGATTAATGAACGCACTGAGACAGTAAACGAGGCACATTTTTGTGTTTTAAATTCAAATAAATAAGAATTACACATTAAATAGATGCAGACGATAAATGAGAAAACATTTGCGTACTCTAACGCAACATTCCATCATCATTAATAAAAATAAACTGCCGAGTAAATTATATAACTCACGATCCATAGAAAATCTTTATAATTAACCGAAATGAAAGCATATTTTATAGAAGCAATTAAGTTTCACTTATCGAAACTTGAATGTCATTTGAGACATAGCGCTAAGATCTTATCTGCAAAGAGCGAACCAAAATAAATATAGCACCAGCTTATTGTGCACCGCATCATAAATTTCCAATGCAGACTGGAAATCGAACTGCTCATCCAATGGGAATGTCAATGAGCATATAATATTCTAGAAAATAAATTTCAGCGACATCCAAACAAATGATCTCAAAATAAGGCGAAGCAGCTCTCAATTGAAAGTGACAAGCGCGCAACAATCGCATGCTAATGGAAGATGTATATATACATAGGAGTTGACTTTACTGCATATGGAAATGCACAGGGAGACAGAGGCATCGACATACAATAATATGCCTGACTCGCAGTAACAACAAAAATGTTTCTTTTATTGGGCATTTTGCAAAGCTGCACATCAAACCGCAGGGCCCGAACTCTGACCCTGCACAAATCAAACTCAAACTCGAACCACGAATCACGAAGCATTCGCAAGATAAGAAGGAGAAAAAAAATAGCAGATTTATGCAAGTCTGGTGCAGAGTTGCCAACAAGCTGGTATCATCCATCATTATCGAGCGACATAGGTTTCCTTGGCTCGGCAGGCAGGAACCGCGGATAATCACTTGATCGCTGGCAAATCATTTATTGTGACACGATGCTCGATCGCAAATTGTGTTTATCAATGCAGCAGAAATCTCTAATTTGCCAACTTGTTGAGCCAATTGGCCAGCTCTCCCTTACTCTCTCCCTCTCTCTCTCAGTCTGCTTGCATGTTGCTTATACGAGCTGAAATCATCTCTTTTTCTGCCTAATGAGTTTTATATTATCATAATTTATAATTTGCCTGGGAACAGGTAATAATTTGCAACTTTTATTTCAGTATGCTCGCAAAAACAAGCAAATATAAAATTAGATAAGCTGCAAGTGCGACTGCGATAACTTTGCACAGCTCTGCATTCCTTTTATAAGCATGTATCAGATACAATATATCTCTATTTCTTATCTCTGCAATAATCAGTCAATTCTAAGTATATACAACATCTATCTTAATTCTTACGCTGTTATCTTATCTCTGTGAAGATTATATATAATATTAATATCTCCGCCAATTCCTACGATTCTCAACTCAACTTTGTATGCTTACTCATGCATCTCATCCCACGCATTTTATGATGGCAGACTACTAAAAACTGATTACAGTGCTGCATAATTTACTATTAATTTACTATCTATTTCATTATATCATGAAATTATGTTGGAATGCAAAACGAAGACTTACTTATCTTGTAATGATTAAATGATGATGCAAAAGCTTGCGCCTCATTTGCATAGAGAAACTGTCAGTCATTGGAGAACTAATATAGAATAAGCACTTTAAGCACATTTACCGTCTAAACAAAAATATTTACAAGCAAGTCTTGTGAACAATTAAAGTATATCAGTGATAAACCAAAATGTTCAAGTAAGAATAGTGCAATCGAGCACTACCGACTGCATAATACTCACTCACGGGCCACAAAAAGTGAGACCTATTCTATGACTTCAGCTAAAAGAAAACTGCAATATATAGCTGTGTAACAAGTCGTGTGAGTCATCAGGAGCAATGTAATTTAATTAATTCATTTAAGCTGAGGTAATGCTAAGATAAAACCGGACAAGCACGAGATGTTCTACAAAACTAATATGCCCGTCCACTTTGAGAAAGGGTATACAAAGCAAAGTTCACTTACATTAACAATATTGACGAGCAAATATTTACATTGTATTAGTGTACTTGATAAAATAAAATTAAAATTAAATTCGCTATTTTATTAGACTATCCCAGGGAAATTCTCTTTAATCTTCGCTTAAGGAAATCCCACTGTTGCCACTCAAATAAGCTAGCCATATCTGTCGGTAGTCGAGAAAGTCACCAGAAAGGCCTCAAATTTATATACTGCCGCACATATCTAATCTTTAGTTTTATTGAGGCTCCGTGACTGAGATATTCACTATAAAAGCAAATGAGTAGCGAATTCAGAACGTTTAGTAGTCTAAGGTTCGCAGAGCCGCCCACATCAATCAGTGCTGGAAAAGGCTCAAAATGGTTTACAGTGTTGCTGCACAGAAGCCGAGCGTGTTTAGTGCGCGTTATCGCTGGCAGGTGATAGCCACCATGACAGGTGAGATCTACATATATGTGGCCGCTGTAAAATCAAAGCATAATCCTATTTGTATATCCACATGTGAAGTGCACATCCTGACCTTGCAGCACGGCATTGGCGTGGGCTGGTTGGCGCCATCGCTGCCTTTTCTGGGCTCAGAGCAGACGCCGCTGAACACGCCCATCACTGTCACTGAGACCTCCTGGGTGGGCTCGCTGATCGGCCTGGGCGCGCTGACGGGCAACATAATCTTTGGACTGCTGCTGGATCGTCTGGGCCGCAAAGTGTGCCTGAACTTGCTAGCCATACCCATTATGGTAATCACATGAAGCATAGCTAAGTTCAACAATTAGGCTAACGTATTTCTTATAGATATATTGGATCCTCATCTATGTGACCAAAGATGTGACATATCTGTACGCAGGTCGCTTTCTGGCGGGCATCACGGGCGGCGGCGTGTATGTGGTATTGCCCATATTTGTAGCTGAAATCTCCGACAACAAGTAAGTTCCTAATAATGCATATTGGTAGAGAGTAGATAAATCTGCCTAGAGTGAGCTCACAAAACGAATATAGATTCAGTTTAATTTAGACAACAAACAAGCCCCTTTATGATATTGTAAAACAGTTTGTAATCGGAGCACCGTCATAACTGGATCTTCCTTATGTAACTGCTTTCTTTTTGTGCCAACTCCCCCAGCATTCGTGGTGCGCTATCTTCCATGGCCATGATGTATGTCAGCGTCGGCATTATGATCGGCTATTTGCTCAGCTCCTATCTGGACTACTATCTGGTGCCGTGCATAACTGTAGCGGTGCCCGTGGTATATCTTGTGGCCATCTTTGGCTTATCTGAGACACCGCAGTACTTGCTGCGCAGGGGCCGAGATGAGCAGGCGAAGAAATCGTATTGTTTCTACAAGAATCTGACAATAGCCAAGCCAGATGGGGAGTCTGCTCACGATGATTCGACGGAAAGAGAGTTTGCCACTTTCAAGCAGCAAGTGCTCAGCGGCGGAGTGCGCCAAGATATCGCCTGGAAAGATTTCTGTAAGCTTGATACTGATAAGACGCTATGGCTTTTACAACTCTGCATTGTGTGCGTTATGTTTACAGTTAATCTGCCTACCATAAAGATCTTCGGGATGAACTTCTTGATGATCTTCTGCAACCAGCTGTCGGGCAGCTTCGCATTCTTCAACTACACCTCGAACATCTTCAACGAGCTGCACACCCAGATAGACGCGAATACCTGCACCATTATGGTGGGCGCTGCCCAGGTGGTGGGCTTGCTCTGTGCCGTCGCTTTGGTGGATCGTGTGGGGCGACGCTGGCTGCTGCTCACCTCGATGGCTGGCATGGGCCTGGGCGAGCTGGGCATTGGGCTGCTCAAGGAACTCGCCCCCGCTGAGTTTCTAGCCGCCAACAATTGGCTCTCGCTGCTGCTCATGTGCTTCGTAGGCTTCAAAGCCGCATTGGGCATTATACCGCTGATATTTGTCGTTGTTGTTGAGCTGCTGCCTGCCAAGGTAAGCTGAGATCAACCACTGATCCACATAATCAAAGTGATCTCATGTATTTGCATCTCTCGAACAGATTCGCTCCCTTGGCACCTCCATTTGCATGGCCACGCTGAGCGCCTTCATGTTCGTCTCGCTCAAGATCTACCCGCTGCTGATCTTTGGCCCCGGTCTGCCAGTCACCATGTACATGTCCGCCAGCGTCTGTTGCCTTGGGTTCGTCATATTGGGCCTCTTTCTGCCAGAGACCAAAGGCAAGCAGCTGACGCACTAATTGAGGGCGCGTGTAACCTATACGCGTTGTGGCTGTGGCTCTCGATGATGAGTTCGCCGAACGGCATCAATCCCAGCGACCACGCCAAATTGTCGCTTTTGTATGGGCGAGACGTTGCATAAGCCGGGATTACCATTATGGGTGCCAGTGAGTGAATGAGTGAGAGAGTGAGTGAGAGTTACGAGTACTCGCTTGTCAAGACAGCGCCGTCAAAGCAAACCAGACAACTGCCAGCCACAAATGGGGCATGGGGAGCATGGAGCTCATCCTGAACTCTTGAACTTAATTCAATTTCGGTCTTTTGCCATTGTTATTATTGTTGCTTAGCTCACATTTCGCGTGTATTGTGTGCAAGTGTGTGTGTGTGTGCAGTCTTTAAATATTATTTAATTTGACTTGGAGAAAGTCTGAGCTCTGTGCTACGAGTTCAAATTGAGCATGGGCCAATCAGTTAGCTATAGTTATGCAAATCATGAAATTAAAAAGACTTGAACCTAGCTAATATAGTAATTAATATAGTACTTACTATACGAAAAAAACATTTAAATAATAATAATAATTATATAATATATTAGTATATACATATACAAAAAACAAAAAAAAATTAAATAATAATAATATAAACAAAAACATAGTACTAATAATAATTTAATATATGCAATTTATATTTAAGATCATTAAATAACAATATAAATAAAAATTAATATAAAAAAAAAAAAGTTGCTTTAAATATACTTTGATAATTAAACTGAATTGTGGTAAGCAGTTCTGTTTGGTATTCAATTAATATATTATATAATTTAAATAAAATAATGAATTTAGATTAATAATTTGAGGCGCAAATTTGACAAAAGTATAATAAAACTTACAAATCAATAATTCTTCCAATGTTAATGTACGGATCTGAAATATGGAGCTGCTCGGCAGTAACTCATTTGAAAAAACTCCAAGTTGCCCAAAATAAAATTTTAAAAATGATCCTCAACCTACCACGATATCACAGAACCACATCTCTACATAAAATAGCTGAAATTAAAATGATTGATGAGCACATCAGTCACTCTAAAACCAAATTTACAATTAAAAAATCTCAGATAGCTCAGGTGTTGAGCTAATAGGGCCTTTTCCTTACTATTTATATATAGTTAATGCCATAAGTGCCTTCTTTTGTAGTTTTAAGATAGTACCTAAGTTGCATTTAAAGGTTTTTTGTTTTCCTCCATTTTCCTTTATATTCTAAATTTATTAACAACTTATTTCTAAACATGTAAATAAAATATCTCAGCTGATCAGACATAAATTTAGTCTAAACTCTGTAAATAAAACAATAAGCTAGCTCTAAGCTAATATAATATTATGGAAATAAAGCAATTAAAAAAAAAAAAAAAATAATAATAAAACAGATTCCATTCTCAAAGCAAGAGCTATTTATATTCATCAGACTCGATGTAGCTTTGTGCTGAGTTGTTAATTTATCGAACAATTAAGTTAACGTTTTGTTTTGTATAACAAACAAATGGTTAGAAACAATATAAATTACTCTCAATTTGTATCTTTATCCATATAGTATTATAATTAGTAATAACTTTACACTTTGACTTTTACTTGCTGTCCATCGTCTCATTGCTTCGTTATTCAGCAATAAAGGAGATGAGATTCTTTATATAATTCACAGCTTCATATGTGTATATACAGATATGCCTTATTTTGCTCCTCATTTCTTATCGAGGCATCTAAAGTTTTCCTCAGCACTACGTGACAGAGGACAGCCAGTTTTATATAAACAAAATCAAGCCTTTTAGTTGGCAAGTAGTAAAAAATATAATGAACGCCAATCTAAAGAGATTTACAACTATACAATAAAAAATCTTTTAAAAATACAATGCAGCTTGCAGTTGGCATCACAGCAGAGAAAAACTTGGCCAGAAAACAATATTTTGGTAGACACGTTTTGCGATTATGAAATGATAAATGCGAATTAATGAATTCGCATCAGCAAACAAACAAAGACACATTAATTCCGAGAAATTATTTATTTGGGTTTTGTTTCGGCCGAAATGTGGAGGGAGGATGTGCACGCTCAAAAGTGAGCTTTATGACAGAGGGAGGACACACAAATCTCCCCAGATCGCAGCCGATCTGCCGCTGATGATAAATTGTATTCCAAGCGGCCATAGAAGAGCAACAAAAGCCACAATTAACCGCACTTTGCGCGGCTTGCAGCTGCCTTTTCGGGAGTGCAGTAGTCCATTGCAAATGCAATTTCATAATTTTCACACGTTTTTCCAAACGTCAGCTTTCGACTGGGAGCCGTTTTCCCACTGCCTGACAAGCGGAAATTTAACCACAACGAGAGGAGAATTGTAACATTTGGATTTTTTTTATTTTTTATTCTCTTTTTGGCTTGCACTTAGGAGTACTTAAATGCAATTTCAGCTAATTGCAGCCGCTGATTGGCTGGATAAGCGCATATTTTATATACTTGTATTGACCTAGTGCACACAGCACCCGGAGACTCCCACTGCGGATGACTTGCCGGAAGCAGAAGTAACTCAATTATAAAGGCTGAAATGAAAGACCTAATACCCTAACAGCTCTTTTAATGGATTTCGACAATAAAAAAGATATAATACTAATTATATGAAAAAACCTTGTATTTTAATTATGAAGTATAAGTTCATAGTCAATTAATAAAAAACGATTTTTATATTGATATTTATAAATTTAATTTAAATATAAAAATCAATTATAAATAATTATAGAAAAAAAATACGTATCAGAGAATTCTCTGTATGATGATACGCCTAAGTATTATGTTTAATCATCAAGCCAAGATACCGACTACATAAAACTATTCTTACATTTGTATTAATCAGATGTTCCTTAAGCTCCAGAGCAACTCTTTTTATATGTTTATCACTTAACCCATATATCGACTATAACTGATTTCATAATCATTCAATTGATTAAGTAAAATGATATGGTAGAAATCATCCAAAAACAATTCGTTACATATTTAATACAATACTCGTATAATACTCTATCTGTTAAGGTGGCTTAGGCACATTCACTTTGTGTGTGGCCAAATGCAGTTTCAATCGCTCTCGCCTCGAAAATATGTGTAATAAAAAAGAGTGCCAAACAATTGCGACTAATGCGAGCGATTTCTCATTGTTGTGAGTGTTTGATTTGTGGTTCCACAAATTTCGATTGTTTGCTTTCGATTGTTTAAAGAAAGTGCTCCGACTGCCAGCTAAATAAGCAGCAGGCTATTGTCTGAGCCCGGCCTATGCGCCCACTGACCATTAATAGGCCATTTGCGATGCAAAATGTCATCCTTTGTGTGTTGGTGTGTTTGTGTGAGGCAATGGTAGCCATATCCGCAGCATTTGTTTTTTATGCCACTCACCCACTGATCGCCATTGATAACGCCTGAAATTGAGAGTGAAATAATTTGGAAATTCACACATTCGCCACCCAAAAATTGTTTCTCGATTTATTTATTGTGTCATTGCGAATATCGTTTTCATTTATTATGATTTTTGATTTTTGTTTTCAATGATGCGACGTTTCTATTGTGCGCTCTTCTTCGCTGGAAATCAATTTTTGCAATTGTTATATATAATTTCGCCTATTTATCTGCTCTAATTTCGTGGCGCTACCTTTGCGAATTGCCGCAGGCGGGTGTTGTAAATAGAAGCCGGAGCTTGGGGAATTACGCTTTGCCTTTGTGCAGCATTACATAAACATCATAGTTGAGCTTTCAGAAAGATTATTAATAGAAAGGTAGGCACGAAATGTGGACCAAATAATAATAATTGTTAAATAATTATTAAAGTAAGCGAATTAAATTTTCTTTTCAAAAGATGAAACGTTAGTCCACTTTCAGATCAGATGACCTAATCAAAAGGTTTTTGGCGAGCTCTATACAGTTATACACTTAAGTCAGACAGTTATACATGCATATATATAGCATTGAATAGTAATCTTATGCAAAAGTTAGATAATCTTCTATTTTGAAAATAAATCATAGTTAGAATTTGCTTAAATTTGAATGCAAAATAATTCAATTTGAATTTTGTTGTGTGCCAAAGAAAGGGTTGAGTGAACTCATTTAAACCCTAAATGAAACCGCGCTTAAGCTAGTTTCATATGCATTTATTCAAATACAAACAACATAAAAATAAACACTAAATTATTCAGATATGCAAAACATCTGTTTGAAGCTCTGTTCGAAACCTGCCGTTGGTGTGAAAATTAATAGACGCTCGTATCAAAGCCTGTGCGGAATATGAAAAACTAGACGAGCTGACAACCAGCTACCGTTCAACATCAGAAGAAGCAGCTGGCTTCGTCTTGGAACTGGAAAAATTGTTTTATGTATGCACAAATAAATTAACCATGATTAATTGAAAGGTCAAGCGATGAGCAGCAGCTCTGAAGTGCATAAAGACCTAAGCGTAGAGTGGAGGCTGGAAGATGTGAAGACTTCATCAAGGCAGTGCCTCAAAGACTCTGCGTTAATTGGCAATTGTTGAATCTGTCTCGCGGATGTGCACAGACAGCGCAGACAATTTGTCCGGCATGCCGAACGACCTTCGATGAACTGCGGACGGACAATCGGGATAGACGGTACAGGTTTTTGGCCATTTAAAGAACTAGACTTATAATTAATTAGATGCCGGCGATTGAAGTGCATAGAAAATTAAGCTGCAATTAACACAGAGACTCGTTGAAGCGCTCTCAGAAATACCCTGTTTCTCAAATGCGAAAGGTATATAGAGCAGAACTTGACTTCCTTGTTTTAGTATACTTATATATACTAAAACATATTTTATATATATTTTATATTTATATATATACATAAATTGTTTATTGACTATTTAATGTTGGACTCCAACAGTGTATATGGCAGTCGAGCAGTGCCTATCAGCTGCTAAAGTGTTACTTGCTTTTTTATTATTTTCGTGCCGGCTGCCTTGTAAAACGGCTGCCAATAATAATTAATATAACTTAAGTTGATGCCAGGCATCAGCTACGAAAAGGTCATTAAGTCACGACAGGTAGCCGAAAATAATTTCTTATAGAATCCCAACTGAAACAGCGAAAACACAAATTGATGTTAGAGCATTAATTAAATGCCAGACGCGGAGGCTCCAATTTCGAAAGAACTGCGACTTGCCAAATGCTCAGAGACCGGCGAGAGGCATAAAATTAGCCATGATCAAAGAATGGTCGAGAAGGGAATGGTCCAGAGGCCAAAAGAACCATTCGGGCCGGGTTGGGTCTAACAACTAATTAGTTGACGATAACTTTCAATTTAATGGATTTCTATTTTCTATTTTCTTTAATTCTAATTTACGCCAATGGCCAATGACAGCTGTATCTCAATAGGAATTCCATGAAAACAACAAAAGCCTAATACGAAGTTAATCTATTGACAATGGGAGTTGGAAGGAATCACAAACAAACAAAATACTTTTCATACCTTAAAAAACAAAAGAGACGTATAATGTTTATAAATGATATACGTGCTCTTATGAATTATCTTTATTTTTATTTTATTATGCAATGCTGAAGTAAAATCATGCCAGTCTTCAAGAAAGTTCATAGCATTGCTCAGGGTAGCTCCCAGTCGAGCAATCCCGATGAGATCATTCGTATTTCTTTTCCCTACCCAAGTAAGTTTTTGACCTTGACTTTGGCTTATGTAATCACCATATTGATTCTGTTGAGCTCATAGCAAATGATTGATGGCGCAGGGGAAATTGCTGTGCATAAAATAGAAACACAAATCATTCATATTTATAGATAGAGTTGCTGTAATAACTTTCCCTGTAAAAGTGAGTTTCCAACTATTCGAAAAGATAAATTTATTTTGTATATACAGATGTATACACTTTAGTTTTACCTATTTGATTTCTTTATGCTCTTCTTGCCGCATTCTCGAAACTAATTTGTGATGTTTATATTCTTTCTTCGCGCCACTTTGGCAGCTGACACACCTGCCACCCACAGAGCTAAGCAATTTGCAATGAAAACAATCGCAAAGAGGAACTGCACAGACCCACATTAAATTGTAGACAGGTGTTTGCTTAAAGCTAAGCTAAGCATTCCAAATTGTTACCTGGTTGTCAGCCAATTTCGTGGGGTCTAGCCGTCGTCCGTTGCCAATCTCTGGCTGGGCTGTCAGCTGTGCCACGTGCCACCCGTATGTGGCCAAAACACGAGCTGGCCCCCACACTTTAGGTGGCCGGGCCATCAATTATCCATCATCAATTATCCAGATATGCAAAAATTCTGAACCTCAGCCCCAAGTGCAAGTGAACTTTAGCAGCTACCAAATGCTGACTCTACCCCCCGCCTGCAGCTGATGCGAGCAAGTCGACAATTATGCTGGCTGCATGTTTATTTTGGGCTCCCTTGTCGCTTGACTCGGCCAAGTTGTTGTAATTTTGGTTATAAAACAAACACAAATGACATTATTCGCACGAAAAACAGGATGACAGTGGGACGTGGGACGTGGGACGTGCGACATGGAACCTGAGGCTGCAGTTGCAACTGCGGCAGCTGTTGCCGCACGACTTTCTTCCTTAGCTTCTTCGTTGCAGCAGCAGCAACAGCAACAACAACAACAACAATCAATTCGACAGCGACGACATTTGCGCAGGCGCCTTTGTTGCGCTTTAACTTCCGGAAATCACGTTGCTTGTGATAATGTTTTGTTGTTGTTTGTTTCTTTACTTTTTTAAGGAACGGTACAAAAAATATAAAAACGAGCATTGACGTTGTGCACGCGAGCAAAATTACAAAACTAACACAAATTTCAAGTTGTTAAAACTTTTTGTTTTCAATTATGCAAAGGAAAATACCTTAATGAAACCCAGGCTGATTACTTAATGTGGTCACATAATATGAGAAAAGGCGAAGATTCTTTTGAAAATGGAGCTGCAGCACGGGCAAATGGTCTTCTCTATTAGCCACAATTAAACAAGAACAAAACTAAACAAAACAGTTTTCAAAATCATCCATTTTATTCTCACCATTCGCAACGAGCCCTCTGCAAGTCAATGATTTGGCAACTAATGCGAATATAATTAATGGAGCAGCTAGAGTACAAACGGACGCCCCATTTTACTGGCAGTCGGCACTCCCACAAGACCCAGGCGGCTAATGTCAGAGGCAATTGACTTGGGCTCGAGCTGGGTGCTGTCTGCAGTTGCCAGACATTCTTGATTCATACGGCAGCCAAACGGCCTTCCAAAGTGGCAATCAATTTTTTCTTCTTCTTTTTTTTTAAGACGTCGCGACGGCTGCTCTTAAGGCAAAAGACTTAACCACGTGTTGGAATGGTGTTGAAATGTGATGATCCAACGGCAAGTCGCTCGCTCGTTACCTTAACGGCATTTGACCCCCAAGCGCTTTGAGCGTCAGCCACGTTTCCTTTGCCGGGCCGGGCCTATTCATTTCTTTGGTTATCAAATAAAATTAAAAAAAAAAAAAACAAGTAAGAAAGCTCTAGTCGAGACTGCTCGACTAGGAGATACCCTGAACCCTCCGTGCTGATGTTCCAATCATTCTGCACACATACATACACATGCATCCACCCCCACGCATAGGCCCGCGCTCTGCTAACTGCGCAGTAAGCAGCGACTGCGCTTGGGCTGCGCTGCAGTGTGGGCAATATTATGAGAATTTATTTGTTGAATAATTTCATTTGTAGACGTACAATCTTAATGAAACTTTCAGAACGTAATCATTATGTGTAAATGTGTGTACATTCCAAAGCACAAGTCTCTAGTACTTGATATACGTTTTTTACAAATTTGGGGCGAAGGGGGCGTGGTATCCAAAATCTGTAAATTACAAAATGTGTGTGCCCATCAAATGTATATACACAGTAAATCTGAAGTCTCTAGGTCTAATAGTGTTCAAATTAGGCTGAAAAAACAATATAAATTTATCGATTATCCTCGATAAAAAAGATATCGAATGAGTTATCGAAAAAATATGATAAACTCGTACTGCGTATGGTATACACGAGTATGCATACAAAATTTCAGCTCTCTAGCTCCTTTAACTTTTGAGATCGACGCACTCATACGGACGGACGGACGGACGGACGGACGGACGGACGGACGGACGGACGGACAGACGGACAGGGCTATATCGACTCAGCTCATCGTCCTGATCAAGAATATATATACTTTATGGGGTCTGCGATGATTCCTTCTGCCTGTTACATACTTTTCACAAAACCATTATACCCTGATTTCCCATTTTCAATGGGTTCAGGGTATAAAAAAAACAGAAACGACAAAGAAAAAGAGCAGCCATGGCTAGCCCAAAACAATATGTTTTTCTATATGCCTTATTTTCTGCACAAATCACTTGACCTTAAACATTGTTGTAATTTATTTGTCGTTTCCCACACACACACACAAATATATATACAGACAGACATCGCTTTTTAGAAGCTCAAAGCTGGGTAAACTGTATTACGACAATTTTTATTTTTTTGGTTTGTTTTTTTTTTTTTTTTTGGGTTAGTCGGGCTTTGGGTCTCCATGGAGCCGCTATGTGGACTGATTGTGCAACGATTCCCCGTCTGCTATTGTTGAGGCCCGGGCTGCTGCTGCTTATCAGCACTTGGATTGCACTTAAATTGCACTCGCGGCCTGTGCACTGGGTGATATAACAGCCAGCGTAATTGAATGCCAGCAGCCATTGAAAGAGGCTCCACAAATTACTTTAAAGAAATCCAAATAATTGGAGGCTTGGAAAAGATTCGCCTGCTTAATAGTTCTTACTTTTGTTACTCTTTCCGCTGCATTACAAACATTTTCCGGTTATTAAATATATACATCCATAAAAATTATTTCTACGGAGTCAAATTACATATATCAGAATTAAATACCAGCAGTAGACACATAAAGGCGGAAGTGATTGCAAGATACTTGGGCATCGCGCGAAGTAGAAAAAGTTTAAATGATAGATTCGAACGTACAGATATAGAGACACAGATACAGGGATAAAGATACGGATACAGCGATACAGATATACAGATACAGATATACAGAAACATACATACATATACAAAGATACAGATACAAAGATACAGATACAAAGATACAGATACAAAGATACAAATACAAAGATACAGATACAAAGATACAGATACAAAGATACAGATACAAAGATACATATACAAAGATACAGATACAAAGATACAGATACAAAGATACATATACAAAGATACATATACAAAGATACAGATACAGATACAGAGATACAGACACGCAGATACAGATACAGAGATATAAAGATACAGATACACAGATATAGATACACAGATATAGATACACAGATGCAGTACAGATAGAGATACAGATACAGATACAAAGATAATGATACACAGATACAAAGATAATGATACACAGATACAAAGATACAGATACACAGATACAAATATACCGATACATAGATACAAAGATACATATACAAAGACACAGATACACAGATACGGATACAGATACAGATACAGATACAGATACAGATACAGATACAGACACAGATACAGATACGGATACAGGGATACAGATACAAAGATACAGATACAAAGATACAGATATAAAGATACAGATACAGAGATATAAGGAGATATAGAGATATAGAGATATAGAGATATAGATATAGAGATATATAGATATAGAGATATAGAGATATATAGATATAGAGATATAGAGATATAGAGATATATAGATATAGAGATATAGAGATATAGAGATATAGAGATATAGAGATATAGAGATATAGAGATATAGAGATATAAAGAAATAGAGATAGAGATATAGAGATATAGAGATATAGAGATATAGAGATATAGAGATATAGAGATATAGAGATATAGAGATACATATACAGATACAAAGATACAGATACAGAGATACAGATACTATAAAGTCCCACCCGTTAAAGCCAATTAAACAATTTCATATCATACTGCAGAGCTTCATTATCGCCTGCATCTCGATGGCATCCTCAATAGAGATACCTTAAAAATAACTGTTAAATAACGGGCATTACGTAAGCGGCAATGCTTTAATCAAATTAAACTCCAATTACCCCTAACATGCTTCATCTATCAGTGCCCATCGCACTGAACTGTCGGAGATGTGCAGATTCCAACATGTAGTATAACACTTCCGGACTAATAAAACGCCAGAGCTCTCGTCCCATGGGGCAACATCTTCATTAGCAGCAATAATACGATATGTGAAGTCTTTGAATTTTAGTTGTTGGGGCATCGGTGGGGAGAGTCTGGAGCAAAAGTGTTGTGAGTGCTGCTAAATGGGCAACAAGAAAAAGGTTTTTCACGCCTTTCCACGCCAGAGGGGGCATCGCATTGGACATCTGCAAGTTGGGCTCGAGACGCCCATTTAAGTGTCCAATAATTCAATCACATCAAACGCCAGTCTAATGGATCGCTAAAATGCCGTTAAAGGCCTTCAATTACACCAAATTGAGCTTGAGATTCGGTCAGCACCTAGCTGCTAGGGAAAGTTGGGAAAATGTTCGAACAACAGTAGGCCCTGGATTTCATCGGCAAACGATTTGGTACCTAAGCTAGAGGCAAACATATTTCATTCATTTTAGGTGCTCACGTTGAGCAGCTAACATCAAATTTCGGCTTCCAAATTTCAGTAGAAAAAAAATTTTATATATAACCAACAAAATTTTACTATTTTTCCGTTCCATTTGGAAATATTATTTTCTAAATGAGCGACGAAGCAAAGTTTTAGTTTCTTTATTTCTTTGGCATTTTCAACGCAAAGTTGTTTTCATTATTTCGGCTTCGGAATTATTTTATATCAAATTTTTTCTAAAAACTAGTTTCGTATTTTTTTGTTTTTTTTTTTTGTATTTGTAATGGCTGTGCTCAATAATCTGAAGCGAAGTTCCGAAAGCGACGAGGAGACAAATACTTTCGTCGGGTTTTGCAAGGTTATTCTACAGGAGCTGCTGATGTTTCTCATCTGTTTCTCGGTGTCGGCGCTGATTTTTGTGCTGTTTTTCTCAGCATTCAACAGTTTGACGGCGCAGGAACTCAAGCGCCGACCGCGCTCCTACGATTGCATCTGGCCCAGGGAATGGTGCCGCCTGTTAAACCGCGAGCCAACTGCTCCAGGACGAAGAATCCTCAGCCGGTGAATAGGTCTTCGGTTATCAGCTAGTCGGTAAATATTATTATTAAGCGCCATGTGAGTATATATATGTGCTAATTTTAATTATTTTCAGATTACAAATAAGCCGTAAATAGAGGCAATTATAACCAATATGGCATACACATTTATCATTCTGTAAATAGAAACATCGGTTTAATCAACTGCACCTTACTTGTCATTAAGCACATCAACTTCCTCCTCAACTGTGGCGTCACTTAAAGTTCCGAACTGTCGGGTATCTCCTGATAAAGTTTGAAGTTAAATAATATATATATGCCACCGGGCAAATGTCTCTCGTCAAGATTGAGACATAGTCCCGGGTCGATATTAACAATATGCACACACTTGCATACGCAGAAATAATACCTAATACATAAAAATACGTAAATCCTAACTATGAGATAAGCAGCATGCAACTCTCAAATGGCCATTATGAATACATGTGTTTTGACGCCCAGCTTTTCAATTTGTTTCGGTGGCAGTAAAAAGGTGAGTCTCCTTGAATGTCATGTGAGAATCAATTTATATCCCACTATTTTACAGCTGCATCCCGATCCATTTCCAAAGATGTCTTCCGCAAACAAACATAATCAACCCCTTAAAAAAAAATATTAATTACACTATCCACATTGTTAACTACACACATAAATGATATTATCCCATCCTGTAAATAATTACATAAATCTTTACTTAAATCACATTTCTTCTTTAAATGGGTTCCATATGGGTGAATACGCTGGGGTTGCCAGTGCTTTTCGATTGGGGATGCCATTCTCCACAATTAGGATAGTAGTGCAGTAGTGCAGATAGTAGCGACGGATCAGCGGAGATATGTAGTTGTCAGTCTCGCTGCAATTAGAAGTAGCCGTGGCAAACCCTATATGATCGATAACTTCTACTATTTCCGTTTAACAATTATAATTTTGTTTTTCAAGAGTAATTTGAATACTGTCAGAGCAAATGATTTTGTAATTTATAGATTTTTCATACCACACTCCATTTGTCTAAAAGTCGCTAAAAGTAGCTGGATGCATGTGTGTATAAGAATTTGTCTGTGTGCATAAGAGATTCGTTGGATGATTAAAATATCAGCTCATTGCCAGGCTCAGAGAATCTCCAGTTCGAGCAGTCTCGACTCGAGCACTCTGACTCGTTTATCAAGCAACAGAGGCTCTCAGAGTCTCAAGTCAGAGTCAGAGTCTCATTTCTTTACATCGAAGTTAGTTTTACTATTTGGTTTTAGATTTTTAGGAAAAACAAATTTTTTTTAAGCAAATGTATTTAAATACATGTAAACAAAATTCTTAGCAGTTCTTAGTTTTCGCAATATGGAGCTCGGGGAAGATGAGACGAAGCCCTCAAGGGGCAGCCGAATGCTGTCGAAGCTATCCAACTGCTTGGAGACAGTGCTGCAGAATATTTTATTTTTCCTGGTAATGGGCACATTATGTGCGCTGATGATCTTCACACTGATTATTGCAATGGAGGACGTGTCCAGGCTGAGGCAAATGCGCCACGCCGGCCTGGGAATGCTGCCAAAGACTAACGACAATCTGGAACACCACATTCCCCCGCGCCACTGCTATTGGCCCTCAGTGTGGTGTCGCCTCTTCTCTAACTGCGATACAAACGTAATGCAGATCAGGCATCTCACTCACATTCGCACACAGACTACAGAGAACATACCGGGAAAGCAGCTGCCAACACCAATGCCTGACAGCACGAGGTTCGGCAAGCAGGTGTCTCATCAAATCGAAGAGCAATTGGACTTGGAGAGTTCTCTAGAAACGTAAACGATTTGTCTGGAAAGCCTCTTTGAGCATACTAGCGAATACAACTCACATTTTTTCGGATAAGTTCAAAGTAAAGTAGCAGGAAATACTCGTCTTCATTCACGAATATAACTTACAATGCATTTGCAGATATAATCGGACCTTTAAATTGCGTAGAGTCCAACATATGAGTACTTTGTCATTCAAGTTCAGTGAATTTGATTTATTCAATATCTGGCGTCCTTAGCAATAACTGAACTGTCGGGTCGTTCCTGATTTGTTTGAATATATCTAATATATATGCCACCGGGCAAATGTCTCTCGTGAAAATCGAGACAAGCGTTGTCCCGGGTCAATTTTGACATGAATCCCCTCTACAACATTTTCTAGCTATATTCCAATCTCCTAACTATGAGACGAGCTCAATGCAACTCTCAGATGGCTACTAATAATATACCTTATCTTACACACTGCGTGCAGTCTATGAGATTTCATGGCTGCCTGGGATGCAAAATATCTTTGAGAAATGGATATCGAATCAATGGTGCCTCTGGCCTAGGCACAGCTGAAATTTTCTTATATGACAATCGCACACGCAATTATCTAAAGTAATATAATAAATTTTAAGTTAATCTATGGACGAATGATAATTTATTTGTATGCTTAACGCATAGCTTAACTAGAAATGTTGTTCATCTTTAAATCAAATTCAGCTACGGGTGAAAAGATTAAAAGGTGTGAGATATATTTAATGAAGTTTATAAGTTGAAAGTTATTTAATCTATTTTGGAGCTAGACAACTATTTTGACCTATTCTTGCAAAGGAATACTTGAAGGAAATATCGGTTAAAATTCTATTGCTGGATACCAGGTTAAATGGTGTTGTATATGAATAAAAAGCGAAGTTTTTATTAACTTCAACCTTAAGGCTATGCAAAAGCATGCGAATTATGCAGTAGAGATAAAAGAATTTAAAAAAAAAAAACTCACTTCAGTCGAAATTTTATTAAAAGTGCCTTCAATGAATACAAATTATTTATACTTGGGCTTTTGTAAGTACAAGTATTTGGGTAAAGTAATTTGTACGTGACATGTCATTTAAAAAGGAATTTACTAAATAAATAAGGTTTCGGTTATTTTCCAGTCGATCACGTCCAGCTTTTGATTCTAAATATTTGCTTAGATTTAAACACATCAGAAGAAGCTTATTTTTTTTACTCATATATCTCTTAGCTATGCAGCTTTAGCATTACTTCAACCTTCGGTTTGTTCATTTAAATTTGTATATATATTGTAAATATTGTTCGCTTTCACGAGTTTACGGAGCTTTAATAAAACAGATTACCAATTAACTCAAGCGCAACGTTAAAACGGAACTGTTTTTGCCAGCAACTCACGATTTCTTAACTAGAAACAAGCGACTATCCCTACTCACGAGATGTGAAATCTCAGATGCTCAAAAATTGGTCGTGTAAGCTTCTGGTGTGATAGACATCTTGGGCAAACAAAGCTGCAAGATTTTCGGCTAAACAGAAGTTGCGCATGCGCATAATGAGTTAATTGAGGTATTGAAAAGAGAAAAAACACAGCTACTTCAATCTTCAATCCAAATGAAATGAAGTGCATAATGTTTGCATTATCATGCTGCAGCAGCAGCAGCATCAACAACAACAACAGAAGCAATAACAATGCCAAGCAGCTGCCGCTGCTGTTGAAGGGCAAGAGACAACATTGTTGCTGCTGTTGTCGTCGTTGTTGTTTTGCCTTGCATTTGACTTGGCCAAAATCGTGGGCGTTGCTGCAATCGACAATAGATTTTCGGGGGTCCTAAGGTCTACTCGTTGCGGCTGTTGTTTCAATTTGCTGATAACTACAGCTGTATGTATAATTATTTCGCTTTGGCATAAAGACATAGAATTTGCATAGATCCAGCAGCAGCAGCAGCTGACGTCGAGAACGCGAGAAGCTAACCAGCGCGGGCCAAGCTAAACAATTGCATAATTGCAGCCAAGAGTCGAGCTGTCATCGACTAAAGCTACCCTGTAAGGGAGCTGAATTGCATTATACAATATGCAGATTTTGAAAGTATTTTAGTATAAATGAAAAATATAAAACAACACTTTTGTATACCTAAAATGATTAAAACATAAAGTGTTCCATATAAATAAATAAAAAATAATAATAATAAAAATTAGAATAAAAATATTATGCATTTAATGCGTAATATATGAATAAATATAAACTATAAGTACATTCGAGTAATTTGATTTATTTTATCCTAATATTGTAAAAGACCTAAGTGGCGTTCAAAAATTGAATATTATTTTCATGGCCAAGTTCATTGTTTTAATTTTGATTTTTACCGGAAAAGATGTTGTTACGATCATCGCAATTTAATTGGTTTCCGTGTCTGTAGCCTCTCTCTATTTATATTGTATATCTACCCATTACAACAGCTATGTGCCATGCAGGGTATAACAAGCACATTTGTTGTGGCTTTTGCCATTGACAACTGGGCGGCTGGTTGGCTTTGTCTTTATCATAAAATTTAATTAAAATAATAAGTGGTTATGGCGCTCACACAGCCGCCAATTCCTACTTATGTATACTTATATCTATGTATATTTCTGAATATAAGATTGTGAGAGTGATTTTGCAATATCCAGCGACCGCTAAGAATCAAATTCGACTGCGCTTTAATAGCATCCCAACACGAAATGGAACGTGCAGCCGCATGGAGCTGCGATGGCTGTAATGCCTCCTGATCAATCAGTGATTTTGAATATTTATGAGGCGCACTTAATTAGGCAGAGCTCACAACATTATTACTATATTTATGCATGACATTTTCCAATGCTGGCGGCCAAGTTCGTTGCCTGAATCATTTGTTTATGCTGGGAAAGTCTCATTTTTTAGCTAGAACCAAATCGAAGTGAAACAAGTATAAAATAAACGAAAGAATATAAAACAACAGCAACAACAAAACGCAGTTTGCGTGTTTGACATTCTCATTTAATTTTATAAATTGCATAATCATGAATGGCTTGAATATGTATTTAATTCGGCTTTTGTTGGCCCGCTTTTGTTGGTGACACAGATAGCAAAAAAAAAAAAATAATAAAAACACTTTTGTCAAGTTTTGTTTTGAGCCAAAGCCGGTTTCGCGGGGTTGAAATGGGTGCGAGAGCAAAATGAAAACAACTTTTATTGCCAATATACAAAGTATAACAATATAACAATGTGCCATATCTCTCTCTAAACGGTCGAAAGCATTAACTCAATTGGAAAGTGCTCGACTGAACGAGTCATTGGGCTTATGTTAATTGCGAATTTGTTTACCAATTGTAGCGCTGCTCGCATGCTGTGCCCGAGAAATGGCCAGCAAATTGGGCAACAGATACGCATACGCACCCATCCCAAAGTAATCGCTGCATGGAGTGCTGAAAACGATATTAGGCTAGCTTTTTGCTGTACCCAATTGACGGATCTTTTTCCATTTGGCCATTTGCTGGATTTTGGCAATTAAATAAAACATGCCGCAGTCGGATACGGCTTACATAACCATATGTAAATTATGCCAACAAATGAAGAAGAAATATTGCACGAATACGATGCGATGCGATGCGACGCGAGTATCGCATGCAAACAGCAGGAACACACCTCAAAAAGAAGTCTGTTCGCCAAAAGGGAAGCTCAAGCTGGTAGCTGCCTTCACTTACATTCGCCTGCCGCTACTCCATCCATCCTAACCATCCCGCCGTTTGCACATGGGCTCCACATGGGCACAGCCCAGCCCATGCAAAAGACTGGACCGCAATTGAAGCGCAGCCATTGACAAGATAATTTCCTAGGAGCTGCATGAGCGCAGTAAATCCACTTCAATACTCTAAGCGAACAGAGACTATGACAATATTGCAAATATATATATTTCAAATTTAGCATATTCAAGCCAAATGACATAGCTAAATGCAAAAATTTGAGATTATGCCAAAAGCTATATTAAATTCATGTATTAATATATAAATAATACACTCTCCTAATTATCTTAAAAATTCCAATATGAAATGGAATAAAAGTATACTAATTATTTATTTTTATTATTTGTATTATTATTATTATAATTTTTATTTTATTTATTTATTTTATTTTTTTATTATTATTATTTATTCGTTTATTTTCTTTATTTTCCATTTATTTTTTTTTTTAGTTATTTATCATTATTATTTTTTATAAGAATGTTAATGTATGATTTTGGTTTTCATATTTGAAATGAACATCTAAACTCTCTTTAAAAAGTATGTATGAACATCTGCCAGGCTGTATTCTTTTTTTTTTTTTTTTTTTGCAAAATCCTCGTACTCGTTCATAGTATAATATCTCATTACAAATCTATTCTTTCATTAATCTCTCTCCAGTCTACATACATTTGCATTTTTGTAAGTCTCATATATGTATGTCTACTATATGTAAATCAAATTATTTAACAGTCCACAATTATACATACCAATCGATGTGTTTTAGAGCATCTACACTTTTTCATACCCAATCGCAGTGTACAATGTCCATTGTCCGTCTGGGGTTTACAAATTGTACGAAAAGGAGAGAAGAGAAAAAAGCGCTGGCCACGATTCGGCTGGCTGAAAAAAGCATAAAATTGGCCAGTTTCGCAGTTCGCGTTAAGTTGACTGACTACCAATTGTTTTAGCCACGAAACTGCGACTCCTTCACGAATTATTTCAAACACAAACTGCCGCCAACATTCAAGAAGGTTCATAATTATCAATACCCGAAGCCGTTTGCGGTCTCTGTGGGGCTGTGGCTTCTGGAAAATGTTGTAACCGTTCGAATGGTAAAAGCCAAAAAGAAGCAAAACCAGGAAAAAACAAAAAAGAAGCTAACCATAGGAGCTGCCAACTGCCAACTGCTCTTTGGGCCAAGAGTGCAAAGCATCGGGTTAAATAGGTCTGCCAGACAATCGAAATGTATATTTACATTACTCAAATATTCAATTCGTTTTGCTCGGCTGGGGTCATATTCGACTGGGAGCAGACCTACCTCAGAAGCGATTCCAAATTGATCTCTTTCCATTACTCAATATTTCCGTACACATATACATATGTATATGTATGTATATGATTTATTATGCACCGCTTGAGCTCATGCTAATGATAAATATATTTTTAATTGAAATATGCATGTGTACTTAACCGTATTAGGGGCGAGCCATAACAAATTAGTTTTTCACTAATGGCTATAGTGTGTGTGTGTGTGTGTATGTGTGTATACGCGTGTGTTGCATACAGGTCAATCATTGCCCTCATTTCTATTAATTTCATCTCTATATATACAGACATTGACGCTGCAATAGAAACATGTTGAAAATATAATAAAATTACAAAGAAAAAATTATCTTTATTTATTTTTTTTTTTTTTTTTATTTTTTTAATATTAAAATTTTTAGAAATAAAATTCTGTCACATATTTTCGCAAAATTCTCAATTATAAATATATAAAAATATATAAATATTTTTAATTTGCATTTGTTTTTGATATATCAAAAAAATTATTTATTTTTATTTAAATATATATATATATTATTTTATATATAATTTTTATAATTTCCCACATGTTTCATACAAATAAAAATGAATCGAATGCAAATATATGAGAAATATTTTAACCACTCAGCTGGGCCTATTTAGCTGACGACAACTGTATTTATTCGTATTATTTACACAACAACCTAATTTGAGCACTTACAAAAGAAATGAGCTGGAGCGAATAATTTGTGTTTAAGTCATCTTTTTCATTCGATGGCCGCAACATTAACTCTTAAGGGCAACCGCAAAAATCGTCAGCTAATTTTTAGCACTTGTTGTATCCAATTTCTTTGGTCGGAAGCACGCCCCCCGCCCACCACTCTGCCAGCCAATCAGCATCGAAAACCGCAACAGGTGATAAGAGGCGTACGAAATGTATACAATTGTCGACTGAATACAAGAGATCGGGCATGCTCTGTATATGAATAAACATCGGCCTGGCTGTAAAAGTTGGCACGTCGATTGTCTAAGCGGACTTGCATAACCTCATTTGTGAGCCTTATGTGTGCAGCTCGCGTGATGTCGTGTACGCAGATACAAATAAGAGGAAAAAAGATACAGCGACAAGTGCGCCACACGAGATTGAAGCTGAAGCGTGCGGAGCCCAAAAGTCGAGCTCCGTTTTTGTGCCCTGAATCTGAATTCGAAATGGATTGGGATTAGTATGAGGGTATGCTGGATTCGAAAGAGTATTTGTTGCCAATAGCTCTCAGCAGGAAGAATATCCTGTATATAGCTTAGGATTGAAGCTTGCATGTTTCTATCGATAAAAATCGATAAGTATCAAACGATTTCTGCTATAAATTTATATTTTATGACTTTAAATATAAAATATGAGTCTTCAAATATGAATATTGTCTGAATAATCCAATAATAGTCTATGATAATAATAAAATAATCGAGAAAAAAAAAGAGGGTGTTTCTAGTCGATCAAAAAATAAATAAATATTATCTGAATACACCTAGGATAGTCTATGATAATAATAAAAAATCATCATGATAATATTAAATTAAACAGGGTGCTTTCTAGTCGATCACTTCCGACTCTTACTTATATTTGCGTTGCGATTAAGTCTCTAGCTGTTGATGATGATTGTTTGGATGGCGCAGCTATCTTATATATTATTTTGTCTTAATAAAGTTGTTAAATTTAAATTTTGTTACTAATTTTTTATCTTGGGTCACTATTCACAATAGATTTTGGGGGTTTCTTTTCTGTGCAGAGGAAATTGCATTATGGAATCGAATCCAGAAGAAATGATTTATGGCCACTATTAAAAGCTGAAAGCCAAATGAATGAATTTAGCTTAAGTCTTTAGCAGGCAAGTGTCATTGAACTCAAACACAATAGAATTCCACTACGAAGAACCGATATGGCTATCTACCCATCTACAGCTCGTAAATAAAACGGGAAGACTCCGACCTGTCCACACAATTGCGCTGTGTGGCAATTCTGGCCACAATTGTGGCGGCTTCTGTTAGCCCAACTGGAGGGCGTCGCATTTTGCAGCCAAAAGCCAAAGTTGAGGCGACGAGATCCCAGCCACGGCGACTGTTTGCAGCAATTTTGGATCAATTATATAAATTTAACTAGCGACTTCTGCAGACATCATCATAGCCTCGGCGCCTCCATTGTTTGCCTGACGATTGTCCAAATGCAGCTCACGATTTATTCAGTTACTTACCTCCCCCTCAGTGTGTTTGGATTTTGCTTCTTTCTCTTCGTTGCTATTTATTATGAACGAAATTCATTGCATTCCACTGCAGCTAAAAGTGTATGCACCACTGTTATAAATTTTGGACAACTGATCTCCAAATGGGGCTAGAAACTTAAAATTTGTGTTAAACAAGTACGTAATAGCGAGAGCTCTATTCGTCGCGCTTGGCCAGCTCCTCCAGGAACTTGGCGCTCTGCATCTTAATGTGCTGGCGGCACGGCACATTGGCCATCGTCTTGTTCTCGACGAGCAGATCATCGTCGTCAATGGGCTCAATCTGTTGCGCATTCTCATGCACCTGCTCGTACATGCTCTGGCTGGCCAGGAAATCCTCGTGGTACTCCTCCCTGTTGCGAGCTATCAGAGCCGGTTTCATTTCCATCAAATAGCCCTTCATCAGCTTATACAGTTTGCGCTTCAGGGCGTGCATCACAACATCAACTGTGCGAAAAACGAATCTGTTATGATCTGACAATACGAAGAGTTTCTGATGTAATACTCAACTGTTTTCCTCGTATATCTCTGGCGCCGCAGAGCGCACATTGAGCATTTCGAATTTCAGCAGCGGCAACTTCAAGTACGAATTCGGATACTGACTACGCAACAGCTTTGGCTGACGATCCACGTGTCGCAGGATCTCAATCATATTCCAAATGCTGACGCTGCAAGTGAACAGAATGTTTAATTAAATAAAGCTGCGAATAAGGCCTCAAGCTCCTTCAACAAGAGTCCCAACACGTCTTTAAGAGATATGTACATGTATAGTATTCCCCACTTACCGCAACATGGCAAATGCATCGCCCCGATTCTTCAGATAATCTAACATCTCCTGCTCCTTCACCAATTCTTCGGCGTAAGTCTTGCGCAAGTCCTTCAAGAGCTCCATGCGACTGTTAAAAAAGGATTCGAGCTAATTGGCATTCACATTTTAAACCGATTTTGCTCACTTAATTTCCTCCTCGGATAAATTGTTCATGAGCACGCCCTTCAACACGTTGGCGCACTTCATCTTGGTCTCGAGCATCTCGTGGGCCAACATATCGCACTCGATAATGCGATGCAGCTTATCATTGTTGTCCACCTGGCACTTCATGCTGCAAGCAACAAATTCAACTCAAGTTGTTAACCAACTCTCCTACTATGAAACTCTCACACAGAGCAGAAATAAACAAATCAAAACGAAACACACAAAAATTGTCAAACCACAAACTTACAGCAAAGTATCAGGCCCCTGCTCTACAAATGGACTCAACTGATACGCGACTGCAATGGTTCTGGACAGATTATTGTATGTCCAAAAAAAGGATGAAGAGTACATACAGTACAAACATATATATACAGCCAATGCTGCAGAGTCTAAAGACAACGCGCTGAGGACACAGCAGTCGTTGCTACAAGCACTGACCCAATTGTTGCATCTAGCCTGCTTCAATCAAAAGTTGCTCTCATTTGCGAATGGCTCAAAGAAATGGAGAACAGTGAAGTCAGTGCAAGTTACGTTCTCGCTCAACCTCGTGAATTGCCCCACGGAATACTAGAAATATCTGGGATTACATCTTAACCGCCGGCAACCTTAAAGCCAGCATATAAGTGCAAAAGAAGAACAGCTCAGAATAGAGGCCAAGAAAACATACTGGCTCTTAATACCGTGATTACCGATAAACCTTTCATATAAAATTCCTCTATTTGAGGCCATGCTAAGCAGAGTATTAACACACGCGCTGCAGCTCGAGGGAACAAGCAGCTATTCAAACATTGAGTTTCTACGGCACAACCAGTCTAAAACGCTTAGAACAATAGCAAAACAGGTCCACCTCGCGACTTTTTAAGTAGAAAGTGATATAAAGTAAATATCATATGATATATATGTATATATTGCATATATATATGCATATATCGCAACTACCAACCTGCTTCAATAAGAGCTTGTATCATTGAACCATAGGTAAACATCCATATATTTATACGGATTAAGCTTATTGGAACTCAAACCAGCCCGCTATTTAAAGGTAATAAACAAAATTTGCATATTGATTAGATCAAAAGAGATTGCAACTAAAACAAAAATTAAAAGCAAAAAACAAAAAATACCAATAATAATAATAATACAAAATGATATTCTAATTTTCAATTTAATTAATTCTACTTAGCCTCTAAATTGTATAGCCTTTTTG
This sequence comes from Drosophila mulleri, assembly GCA_035047565.1. Classification (NCBI taxonomy): domain Eukaryota; kingdom Metazoa; phylum Arthropoda; class Insecta; order Diptera; family Drosophilidae; genus Drosophila; species Drosophila mulleri. The sequence goes on along the minus strand of JAWNPK010000069.1, from coordinate 6,144,601 downwards.
AGCTTTGGTAGATTGCATCTTCTGATTTCTTCCAATTGCTCACGATTCAAATATACCTATTAAGAAAAAATATCTTCTTTAATACCTATATTGAGTTATCTGTCCGAATTCATGCATGCGATTTTCTCTACTCAAAAACTAACACAACATCGGGAGAATATTTGTTATAAAATTATCTACCATCACAAAAAATAGCAAAATATTTTTTGTTTAACCAAAATCCCGTTTTCCTCCTTGACATAGATCAGTGATGCACCCTGTGGTCTGCGTAGATTCGCTTCAAGGCAGAGAACGAAGAATGCTAAGTAGAATAATTTTTCAATGCTCAAAATATCTCATTTGTTTCTAAAGATAACATTTTTTCATTTCAAAATGAGTCCTGGACTTGCCAAATAGAGAATAATACTTAACAATGTAAATATAGCTTGGCTTACCGCGGATATATTTCTCTGGCCTGGGAGCAGAGGGTCACAAACTTGACCTCTTCGATGGTTTTCTCGACGGATTTTAGTACCAGCTTCAGCACCAACATGCTGCGCGTCTCCCGCACGTAGCGCTTAGAATTGGCGCTGGGTGGAATATCGACCTTGAGCTTGGCATGCGTTGTCAACACTAGAGGGCTAACGGGTCGAATGCTCTTAAGGGATGCCATCATTCGCAGCTTCTCCTGCAGGTTCTTCCGCGCCTTATCCTCCAGCTGGCGGTACTCCTGATTGAGTTCCCTAAACTTGGCTATGGCCGGCATTCCCAAGTACAGTATGTGCTTTATGAAATTCGCTTGGTCCTCCATGTCGCCGTTGAGGGATCGCAGTATGGGCTCGTAGAATATGGCATCGTGCCGCAGCACCTGTATCATCTTCAGGTATGTGCTATTAATGGCCTTAACGGCCTTGAGCCGCACATTCGAGTTCTCGATTTTTTTGATGAATTCGCGCGACTTGATCTCCTCGTCTATCACATATTCGTTCTGGTATTTGATGCGGTTCTCTAGCACAGCGCGCTTCAACTGCAAAAAGCAATATAAATGCGATGTCACTGAATCGAAAGTCCTTTATACTAGTATTTGCTTGTACTCCTTCTTCAGCTGGCCCAGTCGACACTCCAGGCGATCGCGCTCCTTGCGCATGACAAAGGTGCGCTGGTTAATGTTGTCCACCACCTGATCTACGGGCATTCTCTGGTAGAGGCGCTGCATGTCCTTGTGGCGGTCCAGCAAGTTGCGAATCTTGTGGGTGCAGTCCCCGACTCGGATATTCTGCAGCTTGACCCGGCCATCGCGGCACTGTATCTTGAGGCGTTTACTCTCCAAAAAGTAGCGCTGGCGATTTGCTTTCGTCTCGTGCCGCTTAAATACGGCACGACGCGCTAAAAGACGAGGAATGCCGTAGACGTAATATCCAGTATATATATATAGAAATCGCACTATGTCACTTGCCTAGCAAATCGACCATGCCACCATATTCCTCGGTCAAGGAGCCCGGCGTCCAACGTTCGTCCACCATCACATGCTGACGCACATAGGACATGCCGAAGAGTCCATGGAACCGCAGGGCCTGCGGATGCACGGGCTTTGGCGCCAGAGTATCCTGATCATTCGACTTTTTGCGTCGGGCTGTGTGCGTCAGAGTCTTCTCGCGCTTGAAACAAGGCATATTAAGTGTGGTTATTTTTTTATTTTTTAGTTTAAATTAAGAAAAGAAAAAGTGTATTTTTTGCTGTTTAAAAAAAAAAAAAAAGTGTAGTGTAGTTTTTGTTGTTTTACAAAAAATTAAATTAAGTGTATTTAACAATTGAACAATGAACAAACATAATCTGAATAAATATAATGAGGACTATTTCATTGGCAACCTAAATTGAAGCAACCTAAATAAAAATAATATAAATCGAGTATACATTTAAGTAGGGCAATACTACTTACACTTGCTCCATATGCCACGCCTCTAAAAAGCGGCTAACATTTTACTTTTAGCTCATTAATAGGGGATGTTAGCAAGAGATTAATTAATACAATAGTTTATTTCATTTAACATCAAATTTTAAAATTTCCGAAGATGACAGTTGATTAGATATCTCCCTACTATCCCAGCTATATATAACCACATTGTATTTCATTATGCCAGATATCGTGTTTGCGCCAATAGTGGAGGTATCAGGAGAACTTTGACATTTCAGAAAACGAGTATGCAAGTGTATATTCAAGATTTGTTCGCTATTAAAGAGGCGAAATGGTTCGCGCTCATATGAGACATTGCACAAAACCAACATACTTATTTGCATAGCGTATGAGTATAATAACCAAATTTAGAGATGATAATGCTACTGATATTTTTCATTTATATTAAAATTTAAAAATTGCTTTTATAATTGCTCGTGAGCAAGCCAAACTGCCTGACTAGGAAATACTCCGAGCGATTATCAATATACTGATAAGGTACATATTTCCTTTACGTATTTTCCCAAGTCTTCAATTCAAATTTACACACACTTCACTATACTTTATTGTACTACACGTCTGACTGAAGAAATTCTGCTGCAGCTGCTGCCCTTTATATAGGGCGACTTTCACTCAAAGCCTAAATGGCTCTCAAATGCTAAGGCCGTCGTCAGGTAAAGATCGTTGCAGTCGACCTTCGAGTGACCAATGGGAGCACTCTCTTCACTCTCTGCTCGCATTCTAGCTTCGTTTTACTTAAATATAAATACCAAATGGATACTGCTGCATAAATTATTACTTACGTATTTCCTTTACGTATTTCCTCTACGAGTTTCCATTACGTATTTCCTCCAAGTCTTCAATTCTTAGCTGAACGAGCTGTTCTGCACGATTGACCTCCACCAGGTGACTGAAGAAATTCTGCTGCGGCTGCTGCCCTTTATATAGGGCGAATTTCACTCAATGCACAAGTGGCTCTCAAATGTTAAGGCCGTCGTCAGTTAGAGATCGTTGCAGTCGACCTTCGAGTCACCAATAGGAACACTCTCTTCACTCTCTGCTCGCATTCTAGCTTCGTTTTACTTAAATATAAATACCAAATGGATACTGCTGCATACATGTAGACAACTTAAGTGATCTTTTGTAATTCTTCATCATCTATTGCTCTTCTTACGCAGACAAGAAGGCAAACAAAGAAACAGATATACATACAGACATACGTGCAGATATACAGCAAAGAAACACACATAGTTAAATCGGATTACACCAATACGCTGCACAAGAAATAAATATGCTTGATAAGGCTAAATTTGGATATGCTAAATTATAGTATATGAATATTTATAATTATTTGATGGCAGAGACAGCAGCTGTTCTTCTGTTGTATAGGTCTCTCTAGTATGAGGACTTCTGCGTCTACCTTTAAAAATATTAAACGTAATTGCCTTTAATTGCATAATAGATCATATATATGTACGTATGTATGTATGTTTAACTATTACCCTTGATTAATCAGAAGATATCAAACTACTGTTTTATGCTGTTTTTTGGTTTATTGATCAATAAATAGTGTATGTAGTCTATGATGCATTGTATATTTTGATTGCTTGATCAATAACTTTGGCACTCAGCACCTTGATCTGTTTGCGACTAGGTATATCGTGCAGGGTCTTCTCATTTAATGATACCTCGTTAGGAATAGCCGATGCCTCCTGATCTTCCGACGAGTGCTTAGCTTTATCACAGGTGTCCATATAATCTGAATGATACTTCTTCACACTGAGAGGTATGTGCGATTCCATTTCCTCTTTGTAGGCCTTTGTCAGCTTAAAAATCTTGCGCTTGACCACACTCATAATTTCATCAACTGTTTGGGATGGGAAAAGAATTTAAAACAAGTAAAAAAAAAAAAAAAACATGTAAACTGATCGACTCAACTGTCTACGGGGAAGAGATCAGGTGGCTGGGAATACATATTTAGCAATTCGAATTTAAGGAGAGGCAAATTCAGATACGAATTCGGATATTTCTGGTTTAGTATTCTGGGATTACGATCTACATGGTTCAATAGTCCAAAAAGGTTCCAAAGGGTCCACCTAAATATATATTTAGATAAGAAATCATATAATATTTATGTATGTGTAGGCAACAATACCGTAAGATTATGAATACATCGCCACGATCTTTCATATATCTCAAGGTGTCTTGCTCATGTTTTTCTTCCGTTGCCAACTCCGTCTTCAACTGCTTAATGGTTTCGAGCCGCCTGTTAATTATTTCAATTATACAATATGTTAATTAATTAAGTTAATGCGCAAATTTCATTCGGAACGTACTCGATTTCCTCGCTGCCTAGATTATTGGCTAATATAGATTTTAGCACCGAGGCGTATGTCTTTCTGTCCTCAAGGTTATATCGACCTATTCCTTGTAACTCGGCGACTTCTAACATTTTGTGATTGCGTTCTATGCCGCTCCTCATGCTGCAAAACCAAAAGTTTACTTAAAGTTCTTTCAATGGACTAAACGATCTTACCGAGGGAATATTTCACTGGCTTGGGAGCACAGTGTACCAAATTTGAGATCTCTGATAACCTTCTCGATTACCTTGATTACGTTCTTGAGCAATAACATGCCGTGCGTCTCTCGCATATAGTGATGCTGGATTACCACCTCATCGAGCTTCCTGACAGTCTTTTTGCGTTTGAATAGCACCATTGTGTCGCGAGAGCTTTTCTGCAGCGAACCCAGTCTACTCTGATGATCGTGTATGTTCCTGCGAGACTTGTCCTCCAGCTGGTTATACTCCAGATTGAGTTCCTTATACTTGGCTATAGCCGGCGTGCCCAGATAGATTATGTGGTTAATAAATGTCGCCTGATCCTCCATGTCGTCGCTGAGGGAACGCAGTATGGGATCATAGTATATGGCATCGTTGCACAGCACTTGCACCATTTTCTTATACGCTATGTTAATGGCCTTGATGGCCTTCAAGCGCACCTGGGAGTTCTCCACTTTTTTCATAAACTCACGCGACCTGACTTCCTCCGCCTGTTCGAACTCATTCTGATATTTAATAAGGTTTTCCAGTACGGCACGATGCTTCTGCAAATTACATAATATAATGCATATATATGTATATATTTACGATATTATATTTGCATATATATTTTATAATATATGCAAACCCCACGGACTTACCAGCTTTTGCCTATAATCGACCTTCAGCTGGCTCAGTCGGTACTCGAGCCGATCGCGCTCCTTGCGCAGGACAAACGTGCGCTGATTAATGTTGTCGGCGACGAGATGGATGGGCATCTTCTGGTATAGACGCTGCATGTCCTTGTAGGCGATCAGTAGGTTCCGAACGGCAATTGTATTGTCAACTGAGATAATGTTCCGCAGCTTGGCGCCACCATCGCGGCATTGTGACTTGAGCCGCTTGTTCTCTTGGATGGCCCGCTGTCGATTGGCTTTTATCTCGTGTCGCTTGAAGATCGCAAATCGGGCTAGAAGAGAAACTAGAGCTAAGCCCTTGGGGCAAATATATATATATATGGATTGCTCACACACCCAGCAAATCGGCCATTCCAGAAAATTGGCTACCTAAGGAGTCGGGGGTCCATCGTTCGTCCACAATGAGGTGCTGACGCACGAGATTCTCACCAAATAGCCCGTGGAATCTGATGGCACGCGGATGGACGGGCTTTGGGGCCATCTCATCGCGGAACGATTGATTAGCCCGCCGTGAAAGACGAAGACTCCTATCAGAAGGGGATTTCTTTTCCATTTTTTTTTTCTTTTTCTTCTAATGTATTTTTTTATAAATTTTTATTTTTTTTATTTTTTTTTGTTTTTTTTTTTTTTTGTTGAATTGTGTTATTGAGGTGTACCTAACAATTGAAATAAATCTTAAAGCATGGAAAACCTACTCCGAAATCAATCAGAATGTAAATTCATAGACTACTACATTTGCATAAAACTGTAAAAGAAAAAATTCGGTTATTCAAAGTGGTAAGGAAAGCGTGTGAAGTTTATTAATGATTTAAAAGAGATCGAAACATTATGATTCTTCTCGTTTGATAGCGTTTTCCACTATCCTAGCACTCTGCGCCTTTATCTGCTTGCGGTTCGGTACATTGATATTGTCCTTGGTGTCTTCCATTAGATCGCCACCCATTGTCATGCCCGCATGTTGATCGTCCTCATAGTAGGCCTCCCGTCGTTCTATGGTGGCCAACAACTTTTCGTGATACTCTTGTTTACTCTTCTTTAACGATGGCAGCATTTTGTCTGAATAGCCCTTCATCAGTTTGTACATCTTACGCTTGAGTGTATTCATAAGAGTTTCGACTGTTCTCAAGCAGAAGCATTAGAATAAGAAAAATAAGAGTTACTGTAAAACTCACCGTCGACTTCAAATAGCTCGGGTGGCACGGCAAAGCCGTCCAACATCTCGAACTTCAGCAGGGGCAATTTTAGATACGAATTCGGATAAGTGGTACGAAAGGTTTTAGGATTACGATCGACATGTCGAAGCATGTCATAAAGATTCCACACACTCAAGCTGAAAGATTCTCGAATATATATCAGGCTACTTGGATGCATACACATTCAACTCTTACCGGAGCATAGTGTAAGCATGTGATTGATCTATAAGATATTCCACATTCGACTTTTCGAATTCCTCATCTTTCTTTAACGTAGCTTTTAAGTGATCAATGTAATCCAAGCGACTGGCGAGCAGAAAAAGTTGATTCATTAAATAAGAATTGCACTATGCATTAAAGCAACTCTTACTTGATCTCCTCCTCGGACAAATTGTTAATCAAAACACCCTCCAGCACACTGGCACTAGCCATCTTACTCCTGAGCGCATGGAGAGACTGCGTATGGTGCTCGATCTTGCGGTGCAGCAGCATATTGCTCTCCACCTGGCCCTTGAATCTGCGGACACAAAACCTAAAGTACCTCTTACCGAGCATTGGGCATATACTTTACTGTGGATAGATCTCCTTGGCCTGGGAGCAGAGTGTCACCAGCTTCAGCTCCTTGATGGTCTTCTCGATGGACTGCAGCTGCCGCTTCAACCGTTCCATGCTGTACGTCTGACGCACATATCGTCTGGGATCTGCGGATGGAATCTCCTTGGTTTCCACAGCAGTGCGCTGAATCATGACCTTTGGCTGCTGCTGTTGCAACGACGCTAGCATCTGTATCTTTTCTTGGAGATTGATGCGTGACTTCTCCCCCAAGACTTGGAACTCACGATTGAGATCCTTAAACTTGGCGATAGCCGGCATCCCCAAATATAGTATGTGCCGTATCAGAAGCGCCTGATCGGTCATATCGTCATCGAGCGAGCGCAGTATGGGCTCATAAAATATCTCATCCTGCAGCAGAACCTGCACCATTTTCTTATATGTAGTATTTATGTTTCGAATGGCCCGCAGGCGGACATTTGAGTTTTCTACTTTCTTCATCAACACACGAGATACTGTCTCCTCTTCCAACACATAATAGTTCTCATACTTCATTAGATTCTCCAGATTGCATCGCTCATGCTATAAATTTGTTATCTCTATTATATAACCTTGTTTCTTTTTTTTCCGTAATGCCGCTCACCAATAGAGTTTTATATTCATGTTTCAGCTGGCCCAAGCGAAACTCGAGACGATCCCGCTCCTTGCGCATGACAAAGGTCCTCTGATTGATATTGTCCGCAATCAGATGTATGGGCATCTGCCGGTAGAGGCGCTGCATGTCAATGTGGTCGTTCAGATAGTTGCGTATCGTATGCAGATTGTTGGCGGATGAGATGTTCTTCAGCTTGATGTGCCCATCAAGACATTCGGCCTTCAAACGCTTGCTCAGCTTAACGAGTCGCATTCGATTGGCCTTCGTCTCATGTCGCTTGTAGATGATGCGACGAGCTAGAGCGGTACTTCCAGTCAGACTCTGACTAGTGCTAGAAAGTTAGTCACTTTTCACTTACTTAGCAGCCCAGTCATGCCACTGAATTGATCGGTCAGCGATTGAGGAGTCCATTTCTCGTCCACAATCAAGTGCTGGCTGGCATAGCCCATGCCAAAGAGTCCATGAAAGCGAATGGGACGAGCCCGCAACGCCTTGGGGGCCAAGGCATCTCGTCCGCTGTACTTCTTTTTCAAACAGAACTCGAGGCTCTTTTCCTGCTGAAAACAAGGCATGTCGCTATGGTATTTGGTTCACTTTTTTGTATTCATATATCCTTATGTTTGTATATGTATGTTTATATTTTTTTATTGTTTTTTTATTTTTTTATTATTTTATTTTTATTCTGTGTTTTGTGTAGTGTACCTAACTGTTGTGTAATGCTTACAGTGTTGAAGTAAATATTTTCCAATGTACGTACTCATCAGCTCGTGCCCCTTTCCATGGCTTGCTATATTCATTCCTTAAATTTAGGCACATAAAATATATTTTATATATTTTTAAATAATATTTAATTTATTTTATTTATATTACTTGCATTAAACATTCTATAACTAAAATATATAGTTATAGAAAAAATAATTCAACCACTTAAGGTCCCCCCAGGAATAAAACCAACAATTTAGTGTAAGATTCGTGTATAGTTAAATTGAATTAAAATCTAATATCAATCTAATCATAATATCAATCTGTGAAATGGAAAAATGGGTATACCTATACATATGTGAAAGTATCCTACTACTCTTCGTGAGCTTTGGCTTCCTCTACCACCTTGGCGCTCAATGTCTTAATCTGTTTTCGTGACGGCACACTCAGGTAGACTTTGCCGTCATCGTAGTCGACCACCTTCATGTCGCCTTCGGTGCCCTGTGTGTCCAGGTAGGATGCGCGAGTGGACAGGAAGCGTTTGTGGTACTTCTCCTTAAAGCTGCTCAGTGGCTCGCGGTTGCTCGCCTGGGCAAGCTTCTCGTAGCCCTTCATCAGCTTGTAGAGCTTACGCTTAAGCAAATGCATGATCTTATCAACTGTTGATGATAAATAGAGGAACTTATAGATATGATGCAGAAGCAAATTGCAAATATACTCAACCATCTTCCTCGTAGAGCGGTGGGTTGACCGCAAACATGTCGAATAATTCGAATTTGAGGAACGGCAATTTCAAGTATGAGTTGGGATACGCACGTCGAATCATAAAGGGACTGTGATCAATGTGCCTCAATATCTCAACGAGATTCCAAAGACTAACGCTGCAAAATAAATCGATTTTCGATTTTATCTAAATTATCAACTCTGATACGTTCAGTATTCTCTTTACCGTAGCATTACGTAAGCATTCGCACGATTTCTTATATGATCCACACTAGTTTGCTGGAAAGCCTTGTCTGCAGTCAGTGTGGCCTTCAATGAACGAATGTATTCCAAACGACTGTCGAGAGTTGAGTTAAAAATAAATTCAATAGGTTGCATATATCATATACCCACTTTACTTCTTCCTCGGATAGATTGTTCAAGAGCACGCCTTCTAGTACGCCCGAATATTTTAGTTTGTTACGGAGCATTTCCCGACTCATTAGATCGAACTGAATCTGCTGAGTTAGGTTCTTGTTGTTTTCCATCTGAGTCTTCGCGCTGCAAAAAGACGTTTCAAAAATTGCCTTCACAAATGTTTTTCCTAAAATCGAACCGTAAATAAATCTCTTTTGCTTGCGAGCAAAGTGTTGTGAATTTTAATTCCTTGATAATATTCTCAATCCTCTGCAATTCTTTCCTAAGCTCTACCATGCTTTTCGTTTCACGCAAATAGCGGTCCTTTCTCGAGTTTCCAACCATATCCTGCAAGTCCTTGGTCGCTACGAAAACCCGCGGCTTCTTCAAATCGTTAAGCAGCTTCTCCTTGGCCGCATAGTCCACTCGCGACTTTTCCTCCAATCGTCGAAACTCTTTATTGAGCTCCTTATACTTGCTTATGGCAGGCAGGCCCAGATAGATGATGTAGTTGATCATATGCAGCTGCTCTGCGATGTCATCATCGAGGGAACTCAAGATGGGCTCATAGAATATCTCGTCCTGCAGCAGGACCTGCACCATTTTCTTATATGTTGTGTTGATCGTTTTGATCGCCCTGAACCTCACAGTCGAGTTTTCGATTTTCTTCAGCAGCATGCGAGACACGAGTTCCTCTTCCAACACAAACTCGTTCTCGTATTTGATGCGGTTCTCCGAAATAGCACGTTCTATCTGTTTAGGAACTTGCATCAATACTCCCCAATGATTCAGAGTCAAGCACTTACCAGTAAGTCATTTAGCTTGTGCTTCAGCTGCTCCAAGCGAGCCTGCAGGCGATCTCGCTCCTTGCGCATGACAAATGTGCTCTGATTGATGTTGTCCGCGACCAGGTGAATGGGCATCCTCTGATAGAGACGCTGCAGGCTGCTGTGATTGTTCAGCATGTTGCGTATCTCGTGGGCATTGTTGCCGACCGATATCTTCTGCAGCTTGAGGCGACCATCCATGCATTCTTCCTTCAAGCGCTCGCTCGTCTGATGCAGACGACTCACAAGGGTCTCCTTCTCATGTTTGTTGTAGATAAGCCGAGAAGCTGGAGCATATATTTGAATCAGTGAATCAGCTCTGGATATAATATAAAAGATTTTATATTCGCTTACTCAGCAGACTATTGATGAATGTGTATTGCTCGGTGATCGAGCTGGGCGTCCAATTCTCGTCAAATATGAGATGCTGGGCTGCGTGCGAGTAGCTTAAGAGTCCGTGCACGTTGGGATCCCGAGGACGCACCGGCTTCACCACAGTCTGCTTCCTTTCGCGCAACTGGCGCTTTGATGGTGGTCTGTTCCGTTTGTAGCAGGGCATTTTGTTGTGGTATGTAGTCTTTTATATGATGGGTATATATATATATTTATTTATGTATGTATTTATTCCTATGAATATATTTGTGTTTTTTTGTTTGTTGTTGTTGTGGTCGCGATTGTATGAATGTTTTGTGCTCATGTAGTGGAATGTTGATGTTGGCATAAGTTTGAAAGCAAATTCATAGCCAAGCAGGAGCATTGCCAACGAACTGTAGCCTGATCTATGTTAATATTATGGCAGAGAAGGAGGTATAGCGGTCATCATAATGTACGTTTCATATTATTAATCAAGATGAGTCGATATAGCTATCCGTTCATCTGTTTGTCTTTCCCATCAAAAGATGCCAGCTTGAAAGTTTAAATGAATAGATTATAGTATATGTATGTATATGTATGAATACCTTAAGACCTACATATTTCAGAATCACTCTGCAAGTTTAATATCCTATTATTAATTACTACGTACGTACATAAAAAGCCAAGTATTAGGGAAGCGAAGCATTGCCGAGCACAAGAGGTAAATTGTCTAGAACTATAACAACTCTCATATCATTTACAATAATGAATATCATTTTAGTTTCGATTGTGTGGTTTATATTTATGTAAATTGATTAGTACAAGTCAACAACTAAATATTCCATCAATCTAATATTTTGTAGAAAAATATAAAAGTTGTAGGTCTTAGTTGTAGCTGTTTCTGATTTCCTCCTCTACAAGCTTGGCGCTCATCGCCCTAGCCTGTGTCCGGGACAGAATTCTGAGGTCGACTTTGTCTTCATCAAGATTCAGCGTGCCTTTTACATATATACATATACATATGTATATATATATATACATCTTAGTTGTAACTTTCTCTGATTTCCTCCAAGATCTTTGAGCTATTCGCCTTAATCTGTCTACGTGTCAGTATAGTGGGGTCCGACTTTTCATCTTCAAGACTTATCCTGGGCTCAATTTGTTGACTGCTTAGCCGGTCGGCATTGAGTCTCATGCCATCCATATAACGGCTGTGGTACTCATCAACAAACTTCTTGGTGTTCAGGTCGCGAAGTGGAACCTTTTGGTAGGCCTGCACCAGCCTGTAGAGCTTGCGCTTGACCAGATGCATGATTTTATCAACTGTGCATTGAGTGCGAGAACATAAATATGTGATTAATATAATAATCTCAGCTCAACTCAACTGTCTTCCTTGAAAATCGGCGGCGCCATCGCAAGCATTGTGTACAGCTCGAATTTGAGTAGGGGCAATCGCAAGTACGAGGTTCTATAACGCCGACGAGTGCTATAGGGACTGCGGTCGATGGATCGCAGGATCTCTGCAAGATTCCAAAGGGACAAGCTGCGGATGCAATAGAAATTCATGAGCAACAGCAATGAGAGCTATCTGGGAATAGTCGACTCTACCGTATCATGATGAACGCTTTCGCACGATTTTGGATGTATTCCAATGTGTCTTTCTGAATCTCCTTTTCTTTTTGCAATTCGTTTTTCAGTGTTTCAATGTATGTAAGTCGTCTGACGGACATTACAAATTGTTAGTATATGTTTTCAAAATCGTGAAATACATACTTTATTTCCTCTTCGTTCAGATTGTGGACTAGTACACCCCGCAGCATACTCGCAGAAATTTGTTTCTCCTCCATTACATCGCGATACAAGTGCTCGCATACGATATGACGGCTCACCTGATGGTTTTTCTTTATCTGACTCTTGGCGCTGAAACAGAGACAGTTTCTGAGTGGCTCAAAGCTCAACGTTTTTGTAGACGAACCGTGGATAAATCTCGTTTGCTTGTGTGCAAAGTGTATTGTATTTGAGCTCGTTGATCAGTTTCTCAATGGCCACCGATTCGTTCTTAAGCTCCGTCATACTTTTCGTCTCACGCATGTAGTGCTCACGCTCTGGAATATTAATAGATTGCCGCATGTGCTTGGCCGGGAGGGGCACAAAAGTCCGTCGCTTCCGCAATTCGGCAACAAATTTGATTTTGGTTTGGAAATCGTCGTGCGACCTCTCCTCCAGCCGGTGAAACTGTCGCTTGAGCTGCTTAAATTTGTCTATGGCAGGCAAGCCCAGGTCAATAATAAACTTAATCATCCTAGTCTGATCCACCATGTCTTCGTCGAGCGAACTTAAAATGGGCTCATAAAATACCTCATCCTGCGCTAAGACGCGCACCATTTTCTTGTATGTTGTATTTATCGATTTGATCGCCCTGAACCTCACAGTTGAACAATCGAGTTTTTTCTGTAGAATTCGCGCTTTTATTTCCTCCTCCAAAACAAACTCATTCTCATATGTGATGCGGCTTTCGAGGTTGGAACGGTCGATCTATTTGGAATTGCCCAATTAGTTTTTGCTAACTGAATAAAGACGATTGAGCAGGAGTGGAAAAATACCTGCAACTGATACAATTTACGCTTCAACTGCTCTAAGCGCGCTTGTAGACGATCTCGCTCCCTGCGCAATACGAACGTGCTCTGATCGATATTCTCGGCGACCTGATCTATGGGCAGCTTATGGAAGAGACGCTGCATGGCCCTGTGATTGCTCAGCATGTTGCGTATCTCATGGGCACTGTCGCCGCCCGATATCTTTTGCAGTTTCAAGCGTCCATCGTGGATTTCCTCTCTCAGCTCCGCTGCTTTCACTCGAATGCGCTTTTGGCTCTCCTTCTTCTCGAACCTATTGTAGATGCTGCGTACGACTGGGGTATATCTTATGTGTTGAGTCACTCGATATACATAGGTGCTTGCAATTACTTACCCAGCAGGCTGTTCAAGTGGGTGTATTGTTCGACTAGCGACGTGGGCGTCCAGGTGTCATCAACGACTAAGTGCTGGCTGGCATTCACAGTTCCGAGGAGCCCATGCGCACTGGGGTCTCGAGGACGTGCTAGCTTCAGTGGTTGAAGAATACCCTTGTGCCTCTTTTGGCGGGTTAATAGATTCTTACTCCGTACACCGCACGGCATTTCGAATCTATTTTATATATTTAAATATTTTGATATATATGTAAATATACTTATATATAAATATGTAAATATTTTTCGTTTTAGAGTTTGTTGTTGTTGTTATGTGCGTCGCGATTGTAGTGAATATTATTTCAAGTAGTCGAACATGGGCGTTCATTTTTAATTCAATCATTTTGAAAGCAACTGCACAGCCACTTTTCTCTAGAGAAAATAGTGCTTACAGTGAAAAGAAGCTAATGGTCATTAGATAGCTTGAGCGTCTATTTATCGATCTGCTTATCGATTGCCCTTTTTGTGCAATAAAATGAAACCAGCGATCAGTTGATGTTCAATATATTCGTGGAAAGGTAAAAAACTAGAAAATTTATAGACATGCATCCAAAACGGAAGGCTACGTTTCTTCCCGCCTGAAAGCCTCCTCCACAAGTCTGGCGCTCTGTGCCTTAATCTGTTTCCGATTCGGTATGGAGGCCAGGGTCCTATCCTCCAACAGATCATCAATCTTTGGCCCGTCCTGCTGGTCGTCATCAAACACTCTGGTTGGCTCAGCGTTCTCCATATAAATGCGATGATAACGCTCTCGACTTTGGGGAATAGCCGCCGCCATGGCGGGAGTGAATGACTGCATTAGTTTGTATACCTTCCGCTTAAGGTAATGCATAATTGAATCAACTGTGTGGAGAAGAGGAAATGTGATTAGATTTCGCTGCTTTAAGTGCTCAGGGGTGCATTTGCCAACCGTCTTCCTCAAACAGCTCCGGGGGGAAGGCTTGTATTTCAAGAAGTTCGAATTTCAAAAGTGGAAGTTTTAAGTATTCATTCGGGTATTGTCTTTTGTATATTTTAGGATTGCGATCTACATGACGAAGGATCTCCCACAGATTCCAAACGGTCCATCTGATGAGGAACGAGAGATAGAGAGCGAGATGCAAGATTATACAGAAAAGCGATGCCCATATAATGAGAACATACCGCATTAGTACATAGGCATCCGCCCGACTCTTAATGTGAGCGATACTTAGCTCCTCAAACTCGTCGTCGCTCTTCATCATTAGCTGTAGCTCTCTAATGCGCTCTAGACGACTATATATAAATGGGTTATATTGGCATACAAAAGTCAAATGCTATCAGAGTTGCTTACTTAATTTCTTCCTCGGATAGATTGTTTAGTAATACATCCGAGAGCAGAGTGGAGCATTTCAATTTTTGCTCAAGCATCAGTTTGGAAAGCCTCTTTTTTTCGATTTCCCGTCTTAGTTTTTCATTGTTTTCCATTTGAGTCTTAATGCTAGAAAATCAATCGATTTTGTATCTATTAGAGAATCTATTTAAGATCTGAAAGCACTAACCGTGGATATATCTCCTTGGCTTGCGAACACAAAACCGTCAATCGCAGATTTTTTATGGTATTTTCAATCCTCTGCAGCTCAGCTTTGAGAATCGCCATGCTCTCGGTGAGGCGAAGATAACGCTTGGGATTATTGGTCTGAATCTCTCTGACTACGACCTGCGGTGGTCCAATAACAATTGGCTTTTTCAGCGAGTTCAATATCTGAATCTTTGCTAGCTGATTCTTGCGAGCCTTCTCCGACAACTGCACGAGCTCGCGGTTCAGGACTTTGAACTTGGCGATGGCCGGCATGCCCAGATAGAGTATGTGCTTGATGAACTTCACTTGGTCCTCAATATCGCCATCGAGAGAGCTCAGAATCGGCTCATAGAAAATCTCATCCTGCAGCAGGACCTGCCGCATTTTCTTATACGTCGTATTTATGGTACGAATGGCATTCAAGCGCACATTCGAGTTTTCAATCTTCTTGAGGAGCACACGCGATTGCAGCTCCTCCTGCAGGATATACTCATTCTCGTACTTAATCATATTAACCGCCCTGGACCTATCCATCTGTTGTGTTTCGGGTACAGAACTTGAGTTACGACAATCCACCTGTTAATTCAGCAATATATTACCAATAAGACTCGATATTTCTGCTTCAGCTGCTGCAGTCGAGCGTCCAGGCGATCGCGCTCCTTGCGCATGACGAAGGTCCGCTGATTGATATTGTCGGCGACTAGATAGATGGGCATTCTCTGGTACAGCCGCTGCATATCCCTGTGCATAATCAGAAAGTTTCGGATCTTGTGCGCATTGTTGCCGACCGTGATTTTCTGCAGCTTCAGGCGTCCATCAGCGCATTCAGTTTTCACGCGCTTGTTCTCCACCAGGAGCAGGGCGCGATGGGTTCTTGTCTCGTGCTGTTTGTAGATAACGCGTCGCTCTAGTCACGCGCTCGAGATCAGACCACAATATCTTAGCAAATGGCATGATGAATGATGGGTCACTTACTCAGCAGCTCGGCCATGTTGCTATAGAGATCGGTTATCGAGCCAGGCGTCCAGTTCTCGTCAACAATGAGATGCTGGGCTGCAATCGACATGCCGAAGAGTCCATGGTATCGCATGGCGCGAGGACGAACCGGCTTGGGCGCCATCGGATCCCTGTCATTGGTGGTATCCCGCCGAGAGCGGAACTCAAGGCTCTTCTCCTGCTTGAAACAAGGCATCTTGACCGTGTATTGTCTTATGTGTCCTCTGTATGTCTATGTATAAATCATGTATTTGAGTTTAAGAGTTTTAAGATCTGTTTGTGTTTTGTGCTCGTGTTGAGTGGTATAGTTGTATTGAGTATTTTTGTTGTGAATTGGTCCCTAATGTTGTACATGACACATGTGGATTACTAGATTGCTGGAATTGTTAAATCTTTCTCATCCACAATTATAAATTATATTTTTTACTAGAAGAAAACACGCCAGGAGTTTATTTTACACATTTATTTTGCACTAACATTTTTAATTTATTTATTTTTTGGTTTTAATTATTTCGTTAAACATAAATTCTTATACAATTCAGAAAATGTTTCAATAGAATTTTCTCTTAGCTTGTACTTGAGTATGTTGTTGTTTTACTTATATAGTCTGCATAAAATAATTTGTTCTATATTTTCGTGAAAATATTTGGTGTACATATATTGTTTTGCTTTCGCTGGGCAAGAAATTAACTAATAGAAACACATTTAACAATTTGTTCTGCTTCAAAGTAAAGTGTATATTGTTTATATTTATACTGTGCACGCTCAACTCTATTGCACTTCTGACATTTATCTACAAGTTGTGTATGCTTGTATATCTCCCAATATGAATAGCCAACATGATAAGCTAAAGTTCATTAATTGCCGCTTGTTTTATTTATTTTTTTTTTTTTTTATTTTTAATGTAAATATTCAATTTTCATTTCATGCCAAATTTGGTAATTTGTTTGTTCGAAAACATCAACAAGTGGTCGCTCTCATTTGGAAATCCTTGGGTATAGATAGAGTTGGATACGTACTTCTTTCGTTTAGGTAGTACTTGAATGTATTTGTCCTTCGTAGGCCTAGATAAAGGTTTTTATTTTCTTTTTTTTTTTTTTTTTTGGTTAAGGTTTAGCTCAAACAGCAGCGTACAAATATTGTCATAAAACTCTTTTTTTTTTTCTATTCGTTTGTCATGTATAGTAATATTTAGTGTATAATTTATAATTTACATTGATTTGTTAGATTTTTACTTGCAGCTATAGATTTCATGAAAATTCCATGTATGATTGTTGCTTCTAAATATTATTGCATTGCTGTATGTGTGTGTGTGTGTGAGTATTTTGTGTTGCCTACTCTACGACGCGTGGCGATTTCTCGCGATTTATAAGAAAGTAACGCCTACTTGTAGGCTTAGCGCAAATTAGTCAGAGATACTTTAGGTACATGTTTTCGATTTCAAATCTTTTAAATTAAATACTTCAAAAAGGAAACGCAGTTTGGCAGTTGGCTCTTAAAGGTTTGCATTCGTGTTGCAGAAGCCCTCAGTGAGAAACATAAAAAACAAATTCAACTGCAACAGAAGAGTATTAACAATAAGTAAAAACAAAAGAAATCATTTATCTCGTGTATTATATATGCGAAGATTTATTTAAACACAGTTCCAGCGTATTGCCGCCCCTTAGCTTATTTAAACAATTTATAAATGATCTATGTATACATATAAATATGTATATATATATTTATATTGTATATGCATATATATTATATTATATATTGGATTGGATTTGATTTGTTTAATTTTCGTTTGTTTATCAAACAATTTAATAAATGGCTAATACAACGCATGCCTTAAAAAATTATACATATACACGCAAATACATATATATAGAGAGATATAAATATATAATTATTGATTTCCACTCATTTTAAATATACAATCAGCTCAAATTGAAATAATACTTAAAAATATACAAATTGAATTTGGGACCAAATTGAAACTAGCTTGGAATGCTTTTACAAATACAAATAACTTTTCTTTTCCTCATTTTCCATACTGCCATTTTCGCGTTTTTTAACAATAAACAAAAACTAAACGTCTGAAAAAAATAGACTAAAGATAACAATAGGAAACTAATAGATTTATAAACGGTTTAAAATATTGCAAAATGTTTAAGAGGCCCAATAACGCTCTCATCTAAGCATAATTGTAACATAGTTTATAGCTTTATGGCGTCTACAAAGATTTTAATAATATATTTATATATATATATATATATATATATATATATAATTTCCGATAGTGTACAATAAATTTCAGTATTTAACAGATTCCATTTGACGTGTGTTTCGTGTTTAGCTTTAGCTTTAGGTTTAGTGATTGGCGTAGGACACAACTACAGGTTTTTGCTTACACCTATTATGTAGGATTTACACATATGTATGTAGGTATATTTCACATAGGCTAATCTGTTCTTACGTTTCCTTTCTTTTCTTTTTATATTTGCTTTTTGTTTCACTTTAGCTAATTATGGAAATTCTTGCATACATACAAGTTATATAAATTGTTGTATACATATAAATAGTCAAACTCATTTTACGTTTTATAGTAATAATATAAATATATATATGTATATGTATATATGTATATAGCAATTTGTGTATGTGTATGTGTGTTTGTGTATGCTTGCTCAACATTATAATAGAATTCTTAGCATTTTCATTTCGTTTGTAGCATAGTGTAAACATTTATATTTTTCTTATTTTTGTGTTGAATTTGAATTTTCTTTAATCTTTTTATAATATCTGCAAATATATATTCATATATTATGTATTCGGTGTGTGAGTGTGTGTGTGTGTATTTGTAATGTTGTCTATGAGGTTATAGCGCTTAGTGTGTGTACGTGTGTGTGTCTGCTTGTGTGTTAGTGTGGTGTTGAGGTGGCGCCTTATAACGCCCCAAATGGATCGAGTGGTACATTTTTATTGCCTCCATTCTGCGTCGCCTGCGTGGGTTGCATGATCCCTGTCGCTGCTGGCACCGTCGCATTACTGTGCGCCACGCCCATCATCGTCGGCTGCCCCCCAGTCAAAGGGGCTGCTTGTGGCAGCATACTCGGCTGCTGCCCCATCACCGGCATGCCCTACAATCATTAAAACAACTCATTAGAACACTCTCATATCAATATCAGCGTTTATCGTTTGATCAAACTTCCAAATCATGCAAGGAATTGGAGGATTACTTGAACGACTAAGGATTAGACATAAGTTGCGGAAGTTATTGGATAGATAGTACTGTTGGTTAACAAGTATTTGGCTATTTGAGATTGGCCGCCGTGAGCTACATACATATATAGTATATATATTTAGAAATATATATATACATATGTGATCTTTCCAAACTTGGGGTTAGTGAACTCTACATAGGGCATACAACGAAAATAAAAACTCAGTTCAGAAAACTTCTTTCTACAAAGAAAAAGTGATAATAATAATAATAATATTGTCAAAATTCCAAATTTTAAAACCTCATCAAACTTATAGGAATATGAATTTTCAAACAGAAAAATCAAAATTTTCTCGAGTAATTCGTCAAGAGAGACCTATGTATATATATATTGAGAGAGAGCGAGAGAGAGAGAGAGATAGTGAGAGAGAGAGAACGGGGTTGCGATAGTGGATACCATAACCATAGAAATAGAGCACGGGGCAACAGTTCGGAAGGCTCTGTGCGTAGGGCAATAGTCAGAGTAGATAGATTTGATAGTGAGAGTGAAGTCTTAACTTAAGATAGGCAAAAATCAAAATGAAAAACTAAATAAAAATAAAAACAAATTAGATAAGTTAAAACATAATCAAAAGTAAAAGTCGTAAATACGCACAATATATATATTTATAATTTGTTTAATGAAAGTAAACTAAAGGCAACCGAAAATTATAGTAGTATAAACATTTAATTTATATTTGATTATGTTTTATTCAAAATTGTTTCTGTATGGTTGTTTCATTGTATTATCGTATAATTGTTGTTTACGTTTCGGTTCGTTTGCATCATTCTTACCTGCATATAATTTGGCATAACAGGATAACTAGCATGTATATACGGATGATTGATTGTGATTGGCGCAGGACTTACGGTCATGCCATGTGCCTATGTATACATACATATAAATATATATAATATATGCATATATACACCAATATTCACACATATTCATATATAGATATACACATGTATATATTGTGTGTGTTCATATTTCAATACATATATAACACAAGCATACAGTCAGCATTAACACAGGAGCATCGTGAATTGCATATTTATTTTATGTGTTGAAATTTCATTATATTATTTATTTGTTGTTTTTTTTTTTATTATTATTTATCATAAATTATTATTTTTTTTTTTTTTTGATATATTTCGATATTGCGGTATGCGTTGGATAGTTGAAATATATAAAGCAACATAAAATAAAGAAAAGAAAGTGATAGTTTATATATATGTTTGTGTATATATATATATATATATATAAAAGTTAATATTAAGGCAAAAATAAATAAAAATCAAAAATTGAAATAAAAATGGAAAAATGGAATAAATACAGTTAGGTGTGTGTGTATGAGTACAAGTGAATAATTGGCCTGCTTATGTAGGTTAGCTATTTCAAGTAGCTGCTCAGTACCTACACTGACGAGGTGTGCCACAATAGTTTGCCCTAGTGCTAGGTGTAGTTGTAGTTGTTGTTGTAATTGTCGTTGTATGATGCAGTGTTTTATATGAGAAGACCTTAACCAACATATCATATAGTATAATCGAAAAGAATCAAATAAACGCTCAACTTGCAACAACTTGGTTTGTGTGTGCTTTTATAGCTTTATACCAATTCAAGAGATATGTGTATATAAAAAAGATATATATTATATATTAAAAATGGCCACAACATCTAGATAATATTTTTGGGTTAAATCAAATCACAGATCAAGACATTATAAATAAATAAACCAAGTAGCTGTTGTTGTTAGGCAAAGTGCAATTCTTGAAATGAAAAATATTTGCAAAAAGAAGAAAAATGTACAAAAATGAAAAATATAAAAAATAAAATCATAATCTTAAGAGAGAAATTGTATGTTACATGGATAGTGAGCCTAGCTTGTTGTGTGACACAATCTTTAGGATACCATCATCATTATTGTTCCCTCAAACATTCTTGGTCTTTTGCTCTAAGAGCACAAAAGGTCTACCTATAAAGTAATATGTGTATGTATATATATTTATGTATATGATATATATATGTACATATAACTCTCATAGCTCTGATATTATTTCATGTTTTTGTTGTTGTATTTAGTTGAGTTTCGATTGACTTGAGTTCTGATTGAGTTGAGTTTCGGTTGAGTTGAGTTTCGGTTGAGTTAAGTTGAGTTGAATTGAGTTGAGTTGAGAGAAAGAAAGTGTAGAGAGTTAGCTGTGGTCATAACTCACCATTGGACGATAGCCAGCACCAGTTGTAGCCGCCATTGGTTGAGGTGTCCAATTAGCACCTGGTTTCGCTGTATTTTTAGGTGAATTCCATTGCACGGGTCTATGAGATACATATGGGGTAAGAGAGTAATGATATATAGAGAGACACGAAAACAATGAAACTTTTTTTTTGGTTTTTGTTTTGAATTTCGATTACGTTTCTACAAATATTTACTCGAATTAGTTGGAAACTGGTTATGTACACAAATGGAACATGAAATGATAGGATATGAGGGTAATTATAATGGGGCGAGACTTAAGAGCACTTCCAGGGTCAAGCATTGAGATTATCAAAAATGCGTACTATGTAAGATGTAGATGTAGAAGAAGAAAAGTTCTTTCATTAAAAACATTGGAGGGATACCCAGTAACAAAGAATATTACAAATTTTACGGATGTGAAAACTCTGAACCATATCATATATGAAGTTCGTAATTTTTACTCTCCGGTTAAGTATTTCATGGTATTTGCATAAATTTGGATCATGGTTGACCTTCTGCTGGAAATGCTCAGATGGGAGTAGGTTACGAGGCGGAATAGGATTTCGTCTCTGAGTCTTAGTAATAAAACTCAAAAGCTGACATAGATGCCTTTTGTTTGATGATATATTTGAAGGTGATTCGTTGATGCATTTCTCATATTCCTCCCACACACACACACACATGGATTATCTACACACGCATACACACACACACACAGTTACTTGTCGATTTTACTCACTTTGCACTCGCTGTTTTATTTATATTTAAATTATCAACTAGGGACATTAGTGAACTATCCAGGTCGCCCGTTATTATCTTGCCAGTGCCAGCTGGTTGTTGTTGCTGTTGTTGTTGGTGTTGTTGCTGCTGCAGTTGTTGTTGTTGCTGTATGAGTAGCTGCTGTTGTTGTGTATTCATTTGTTGCTGTTGTTGTAATGTTAGGGCCGGACTGCTGGCATTGAAGCCCTGGTAAGCGGCACCTGCGGCGACAACATTCATTTGATTGCTGTTGGCTGTGGCCGGTTTCAGAACATCGCCCAAAGCATCAAAGCCTTTTATTTATATTTTTTTTTATATGTTGTTGTTGTTGTACGAGATATAGCCAGCACACCGTTATAGGCAGACATTTACACAGACATACACAGATGTTGTTGTTGTTGTTTTGTTGTTGTTTTTATGATACAAATGGAAGCCCACAACAATTGTTTAATGAGATATTCGTGTGTTTCGATTTGCAAGTTTTCGCCCGGTTTTAAAATGATTTCGTTGTCGTTTTAGGAGACATATAATTATATATACATATATTATATATGTATAGATAAATATATGCATAGCAGTAAATTGAATTTTTGTTCAAGGATTTGTGCCACCAACATTAACGTATTGTAAACATGAGACAATGTGTGTTAATGTGTCGTATTTGTATTTTTGTTTATTTTATGTTACGTACATAAGAACATAAAAAAGAGAAAAAGAGAAAAAATACATTGACAAAATAAATATTGTGAATAAAGATTTCGTTTGATTTCTTTTTCTATATAATGTTCTATGTGCATTTTACGGTGTTCAATTTGATAATTATAATAAATGTTTCATAACTGACAGGTTTTGTATGGTAATATGGCATTAGTTAGTTAGTATATAATTAGTTAAGCGGTTTATCAAGCATGTATTAATTGAGGTGCATATATTATATGTTAATTTACTATGAATTACTTAACTAGAAGCGCATATCTTTGAAACTTTAAATGATTAAGAATTGAAATTGAAACAGAGAAGACAAAGAAACAATGTTAGCAAGAGACCCGTAAGACTTGGACTAGCTAAGTTAAAGACAGCTCGAAGACATTAAGAGACCCAGAAATAAATTTATGTATTAGTGAATTTTTTACGCTTTACTTTCGTCTTATTTTGTTTGTTTGTAAATCCGACTTGCACCATTTAAATCACATTTCAAGACACACTCACGCAATTTGTACGAGTAAAAACATAAATAAAACTAAGACTGACAAAACATACTTGTTTCGAGAACAAAAGATTTACGTACATGAATAGCGGTGGGATTTGTAAGCATTTTCAGGAGTCTAACACGAATACACGGCAAATTCCAAGCAGGACATTTGTCTGATCGAATGATATGAATGTCCTTACAAAGCATACCAAGTACAAGATAAAGTTATCAAATTATGGAAATACTTGAAATACTATAGCACATCAAATTAATTTAATCGAAGTACCATCATAGAGTTACTTTAAATTACGTTGAAGTCAAACAAATTTTCCTTTGCAACTGCAAACTTTTACTGAAAAATGTCTCTATTATTTATTTATTTATATTTTAATTTATTTAATATGTTTTTTTTTTCTCTGTTTTCTTTTATGCGCAAGCATGCGTAAGCATTACTCGTTAGTACTTGGAAATGCATTTGCGAAAGACGCTATTGAGTAGAGAGACAGACTTTATACGATTGTGTGTGTGTGTATGTGTGTGTGTTTGTGTGTATACACAGCACTACAAGCACAACAAAGATGAGGCCAGTGTGGGACAATTGAAGCTTTGTACAAAAACAAAGCGCGCAACGTAAAAACTGGGTTCTGCGTTTCATTTGGCTCGCAATTGTTCACCTGTGGGGAATGGAGACATCGTGGAAGTTGTTAATAAGGCCAGCTCTTGCTGTAGTTGTTGCTGCTGCTGCTGCTGTTGCAGCCGTTGTTGTTGTTGCTGTTGCATATAAAATAATGCGGCCTGCTGTTGCTGTTGTTGCAGTTGCTGTTTCTGTTGCTCTTGCTGTTGCTGTTGTTGTGGCTGATACTGTGGCTCCCCAAGTTGGCCATAGACAACGCCATCATCGAAAAAGGGATTTGGCAACGATGCTGACGACGCGGCTTTTATCATTCGACACAAGTAAACATATTCGCAAGGATATTTCGTTGGGGATAGCCATAAGAAAAATTAATTAAATTATAAGCGTAGGTAAAACTAAACCTTTCAAATCAACAAAATTATGCACACAAAATTCCAAAATCATCAAAGTTCGATAAGCAACAAAAGTTGTGTAGAATTGAGTTTCACGCATACAGCAAAAAGTTTCAGGTGTTTGCAAAACTTAAAACTAGACGTGATGGATGGACTGTGGTCTAGCCTTCTCTTGTTTTTCTTTGGAGCGGGCATTATTGAAACACGAAAAATGTAGAGTGTATTAGTTATATTATTAGTACAACATGCTAAGCATACTGGTAATTAATATGAGTAGAGAAAAAGGAAACATTTAAATATGCTAAGAGTTAAGAGTTAAGAGAACCGCACCACAAAAAAGCAATAAATTAACTAATTTTTAGCCCCCCTCATGTTAGAACTTTGGATTAATTTAAATCGCTTTACATATAGATATATATAGGCATTGTTCAATATTAAGTTGCATTGCAATTGTAAATGTATTAATGAGAGAAATTAACCGGCTTTATTTGCTTCTTTGGGAGCACTTACCTGTTGGTTCCGTATTACCGAAAACGGACGTAAAATTACTATCGGAAACGAATGCATTTGTAGCAGCAGCGGAGGAAACTGTAGAGCCATTGAAACCTATTTTATGGTTTTTTATGGGAGTTTTTTTTTTTCATAGTTGTGTGTGTGTGATTTATCGAATAGTTATCGAGTCATGTTGTTGTAGTTGTTGTTGTTGGTTGTTGGTTGTTTGTTTTAGGGTTGTGGAGAAAAAAACCAGTGATGAAAATGAAGAGCAACAATACATTAGACGAAGAAATTCAAAAATGAGTAAATAATAACTTACAAAATTATATCAAATACATAATATACAAAAAAAAATAATTGAAAGTTAATGTTATTTATGATAGGAAAAATATGTGCATCAAAAGTTTGTGCTTGAGGACGGCCATATATATAGAGAGCGAGCGAGAAGAGATAGAGAAAGAGGGATAGAGAGAGAAAGAGTAAGAGACAGAGCTGGGGCGGAGTGCGCGCCTTTTAAATGTCTGGATCTGACACAGCTACAGAGACAACATGGGTAATACATATACATATATAGATATAGACTTATATCGTAAAAAGAAAAGCTTTAGGGCAACACCTAAGGCGTCAACGTTTAAATTAACTAACGAAAGTCAACTGAAAATCTTAATTAATTAAATAATACGAAAATTATAGCATGCTACCGTTATTATGCATCCACAAATTATTGGCATTGAGTGCAGCACCTGTTGCTCCGGTTGTGGCAGCTGCCACACTGTTGCCACTGGCCTCGAACATGTCGGCAAACGGATTGCCCAGCTGCAGCAAATCGTCGGACGCCTTTGTGGCAAGCGCCTGTGATGCGCCAGATGCTGCTGCAGCAGCAGCGGGCTGTGCCGACGCGGCACCAAACAGATCAACTATCGGCTGACCAGCCTGGGCGGCTGGCGGTGACGATAGGAATGGATTTGTTAGTGCAGCGCTAGCACCACCAGCACCGCTGCTAGTGGGCGACGATACCTTGGACTGATAAATAGGGGATAGAAAGCCAGTTAATTCTCAATCAATTTATATTCAATCAAATCAAATATATGCACTCACTTTGTACTGATTCATGGCGGCCTCCTCCTCGGCCAGCACCTGGGCCTTCAGCTGCTCGTCAATGCCATTGGAGGTATCAAATTTACTAGATGCTGCCGCAGTGCCAAATGCCGAGCTAGTTGAAGAGAGTGCAGAGACAGCGGATTTAAAATTTGTGCGTTGATAGCTGCGCCAACAAATCAAATGCAACAAATCATAGAAAAGAAACAGAAAAGGGAAAACATAAATCAACTTACAAATCAATTAAATGAAATATTAAAATAATTAAGATCAAATATAAAAAGTAAACAATAAACTTTCAATTCGAGCTTAAATAAATAACATATCTATAAACTAATATTATAAGCTTCAAATCTAATAATTAATTAACTCTCTACTGCAACACACCTCGATGATTGTGTGGGCGTATTGGCCGCAGAGACCTTGCGACCCTCCAACGTGGCCAAATGCTGCTCCAAGGCATCCAGCAAAGAGCTGGGCGCCTTTGTCAAATCGGGTATATCGCCCTTATCGATGCCAACATTCTGCAAAAGACACCAACCAATTCAGTTAAACAATTCGCAGAATTTATAAGTAATTTATTGCGCGCACTTCGGCCACTTTTAGGAATTCCCCCACACGATCCATGCGAACCAGAAACTTTTTGTACAAGTCTAGAGCATCGCGTGCATGCTTTTTGTTCATGTCAAAGTATTTCTCCAGTAAATTGATAATGCCATCATTATAGCAGGCAAACAGACGAATTAAGTCACGGAACAGCAGCATGAAGCTCATATTGATGACGCCTACGGCAGGAGTACATAGAGATATATAAAATGGAAGCAAAGATATAGTGGCATGCACATACCGTTAGTCAAATCATTGGACTGACAGTCGAACTCCAGAAGTGCATCCAATTGAGCCTGCAAAACTGGCAGCGTCTTCAAAAGTTTCTCGGCATTCATATTACGCAACGAGCCCTCCTCTTTCCTAAAATATAGAATATTAATTAATACAATTCATAAACTATTAATATAAAAGAGTTCAACTCACCCGCGCTTCACTTTGCAAAAATCGAAAGCCATGGCGCGATACGAGAGCGACTTCTCATTCAAATATTTGGCATAGCGTCTTATGAAGGGCGACATATCATAGCCTAGGTGTGTGATAATAATAGGGTATTATTCTTCAGCTCATTTGTTGCTAATATAATACACATTTAGAATACGTCTGTCGAACAGTCAATTTTGAGCGCCAAATATAACAATTGGGTTATGGGTTTAGTTAAATACAGTTAGTCAAAAATTTGTCTTGCGTTTGTATATATAAATATGGTTTCTTGAGCTTTAGTTTAGAGCCATGACCTCAATAGTTAGTATACAGTTTGCATGTTTTGCTGTTGCTGTTGATAACCCCGTAAGCCATTATGAAAACGTTTCTTCTTCGAGAAATACTCACCCATTCTGCCACCTGGAACGCCCATGCCACCATCTGTAGTATAGGTTCATAATTCGCATTGCATATATTATTTATATATTTTTAATATATATATATATATTTATATATTAAGAATGATTTTTTATATATGGATTTTTGTTTTTATATGTATAGATGTGAGTGTGTTTGTATGTGAGTAAGCAGCGCGTTTTAGTTGATAGTCGAGGCACAATATTATTATTATTATTATTTAAATGTTATCATTAGAACGAATTACACAAATGAATAGGCCAAACGCGATTCGCAGCATTCAAATATGAGTGAGAGTAGAAAGAGAAGAGAAGAGCAGAGGGAGAAGCATGTAATATTATATATGTATAACAGAGTTAAATAGTTAAATGTTCTGTTGTATACTGTGTATGTTTATGGAGAGCATGAGCAAATGTTAGAAAGCATCAAGTGTTTCGCATTGTTTCAATATTTTCATCTTCTTCAAAGAGTTTTTATGGTCTTTGAGTGCCTGCAAATTTATTCGTGTTTATACCTTGCACAGTTCCTTTGTCCAGAAAGGAGCTGAGATTAAATGTTGAGTTGCTCGAGGCGAGATATTGCATGAAACGCTGAAAAGAAGACAGATAAGACAGCTGAGTTAGTAAACAGGAATTTCTGCCAGGAATCTATGAATAATGCACACAAATATTTAGTATATTAAGTCCAACCTTACATTAAAGCAATATCTAATTACATATATCATTTCATCACCAGCTGAAGTCGTATTCGCTTTCAGCACCCAGAAAACAACGGCTGGGAGGAGTTCCAATTAGACCACAGAAAGTGCGATTGGGAACAAAGAAAACTTTGCGAATGTGTCGCCAAAAGAGGAAATAGGAAGAACAAGTAAATAAAAGTAAAAGATAACACAAGCAGCAAAGAGCACGCAGAGCAAAATAAGGCAAATCAAGCAGCAACAGAAATAAAAGAGAATAAAACAAATTAAATACAAACAAAGCGACAATGAACGTGACCTTTTCGTATAGCTAAAAAAAAAGGCAAACAAAAGTGAAAAGAATAAAAGTAAAAGCAAATTGTAAGCATATAAATTAAATTTAAATATAAATTAAAGAAAAAATCATAAATGGAAATGTACAGCATATATAATATACATTCATGCAAAATATGTATAAATTAAATTACTTTTACTTTTATTTGCTTCACTTGCATATATAATCATATACATATTTATGGTACGCCCCCTGACTATCTATGTAGACAGCGGATCATCTAGAGAGCTAGTACAAACCTCATTGCCATATGCCATCAAATGATGTGTGGTTATCAGCGATTTATAGACGACCACCCAGTTGGCATTCTGCGAGCGTTCGATAAGTAAATTGGCCAAATGGGGTATAGAGACATTCGGTTCGTTTGTGCAGTGCACCAGATCTGCAAAGAGAATTGAGAAATGAAATGAAATACAAATTGACATCTTGCATGTTATTTCAAATTACTATGACAAATGTGAAGTGTACGTACGATAAATAGACCAATAAAATATTTATACAATGCTACTAAATACCAAATATCTTGGGTGTTCGTTCAACTCAGTGCATAAATTCGATTGCTGTTATCATCTGATTGAAGCCGACTTATGTGGCCTATCCATTGCTCGTTGCAATGCTCTTATCATGCTCAACTTCTGCACAGACGGCATTTTATGCCGCCTCCAAAGACCCGCCCTGCATTCAAATTGCGATAAGCTTTGTCTCTGGAGCAAACGACGCACAATTTAAATGACATTATATATATGAAAATATACATATGTGTATACATATATATTGTGGATATTATATAAGTATCATCAGACTGTTTTTTCCCCCAACAGCTTGTTATCGGCATTTAAAGAGGGGCGTATACTTACAGACATATGGGCAGATGATTTAAATGCACTCGTTGATTGCTTACACACACAGACACACACACACATAAACATGCCCAGCCATACAAACATTTAAATCATTTGATTCAATTCAATAACTGATATTCGTATATATGCACATAAATTGAAATAAATACGTAAATATATGGAAATTCTTTTGATACTCTTTAAATTAACGCACAACTGAACTATTGATCGTACTGAAATTATAAAAAAAAAAAAAACTAGCTTAAGGCAAAGATATGTATTATTATATGTATAATACATTATATATATTAAATATCAATTATTTTATAATATCTACATAAATATCCTGAGCTTAAAGTCTTTATAGGTATGCTCAAACAAATCTATATATAGCCCTAGCTCTTTGCTTCGTTCGCTTAAACGTAATGCTTGGCTATGTGCACTGATTACAGGGTATACGCCCTTGAAACCTATTGACCCAAATTAGAATTGACTCTACTAAACTGGAGCATGCTTATAGCAGAAATAAATATATAGCAGAATATGATATTCAAATTTGTTTTTTGTTTGACTATTTCCAGTTACAAGTCTCACATATTTTTGAAGGCCTTACAACACCTAAATTTCCGAGATTTGAGTGCTTATTGTAATTGTATTAAATGCAGGTATCTTTTAGGACAACTCCGGCGGCTCCAGAGCAAAAGTACCTGATTTTCCTCGAATTTCCAACTGGTTTCATTCACAGTTTTATTTTTCGGTATTAGCAAAGAACAAATAAAACAGTTGAAAGGGTAAATGAGAGAAGTTAATCGTATTTTTTACATTCTACCTGCTTTGAGCGAAATGTAATCGGAGAACAGGTTTTCTTTTTTCTTATTCTTTCTTTCTTAATTTCTAAGTTGTAGCTGATGTGCGTCTTTTAATGAGTTTTTTTCTTGATTGGCTTTGGTTTCATTTTCAAACTTTTAATTTAGCTTGCGTTAATACACAGGTTGTTTTAGGTTCTGTTCGGATTTTTTGTTTTCTGAATAGCAGTCTGATCAGAAATAAAGCTTACTTATTAAAATCACTTTTGGAACAAACTAGCCAATTAACGTATTATTATTTTAATGGGCATTTATTTAAATAACTATTGTCAGCAAAAACGGTATTTTGGATTTGTGCAATTTATCAATTCTAGAAAGCGATTTAAATATTTAAATTTATATCATATATAAACTATTTTATTATTTAGATTTGTTCTACATTTCAACTGTATGTTAATTTTATTTATTTACATTTTATTTATATTTTAATTTAGATCGAAATAATATACTTCAGTGAGCTGCATATTTGATTCTGAATGGAAACGAATCCTCGCTGAATCAGTTTGGCCAATTGGAGCTGAAGCATTACGCGGGCAATGGTTGACCGCAAACTCCAGCTTGATTTATTTTTGTTTACCTACATAATTATAATAAAAAGCGCACACACACGCATACAAATGCCAGCACAATCATTTCTAGTCAAAGCTATACATATGTACATACATACTTATGTATGCTCATTATGTGACAGATCCACATAATTTCCAAGAATACACAAGAGATGTAATAAATATGTAGGTAATCATGTAAATACAGAAGCATAAATATATATGCTTATGTGTATGTATGTGCCAACGGTACTAAGCATTACCAAAAATTTCTCATGACTCATTTTGCGCTTATTGGACAACAACAAAGTCGCAAACGTGCCAAAGAAACGGCAAGCTTAAATAAGAAGCAGGTCAAAGCAGCACACACACATACACATATGAAATAGCAGTGGAGGCAAAAGAGTCAACCAGAATCCAATAAGAGAACACAAAAGATCACTTTGTTTCGCCAATCAGAAATGCAATGTAAAACATAGACGAGCCTTAGATTTTCTTGCAGTCGTTGTTGTTGTAGATTTGGTTGATGCACACAGATTATGAATAAATTTAAAAGGCAATGACACCGTTGAAACGGTACATACTCCAACAACAGCAACAAATATAATATCTAATGCTGCTACACACACACATACACACACACACAAGCGCTCATTGTAAATCATACACACGTGCAGCCGTGAGAAAGTGACGTAACATTAGAAAGAGAGGCCTACATCATTGAGAGCGAATGACGAAGCATTCAAAAGGAAATACCACACACAGCAGCTGAGGCGAGGCAGCAGGTGCATTGCAACAAAAAAAAAAACAGATTAGAGAGTGGGCGTGAAATGCGGGGAAACGGTTTATTTCAGTGAGTAACAAAGCAAACTATGCACAACATGATACAAGTTTACAGTAATTGCCATAGCGAAGCATCCTCAGACACACACATACTAATGTAACTTTACAAGTCACCAAAAAAAAAAATCTGCCTTCTTCTAGAAAAGAAGAGCGCAAATGTCTCTGTGTAATTGAATGAATGACAAAATGTTGACAAGGCGACAGATTTTTTTATGCCCTTATGTGTGTTGACCGTTATTTTTCCCTTTTTATATTCGGTCAAAAATTGTGTGATTTTTTCTGGGTTTCTTTGTATTGTTTTTGAATTGCACTTACAATCTAAATGCTTCTTCTTCGGCCCGATGCATTCCTCAGTTGTGGCCTTGCACACCGATTTGGCGAGTCCTTGGCCCGCAAGGCTGTGACGAGCAGCCAGCAGCCTGTCGTTGATTGTTTGCCCAGCCATAGTCATGATGAAGCTGTTTTTGTTGTTGTTGCTCTCACTTAATTAACACTAGTTATATATCCAATCTAATTTGATTATGTGCACCAAAGAATGGACCAAACAGCACACACACACACATACACTGTGAGACAGGCCAGTACACGCACACGAACACACACACGCACACTTAGAGGCAGGGAGACGTATTGATATTGATTAGTTGTTGTGGCAAACGCTTAACGAAAAATAAAACACGACTAGCTGGCGCACCACAAACTTTTCATTAGATTTTTTTACTGCACTAATTAATTTTTACACCGCGTTTAATGCGCTCTTTAGCCGGTGCGTAACGCTGTAACGCGATCTTAAATTCTCTATTTTTTTCTTCTTTTTTTTGCCACAAATCGATAATGGCGACCAGTACTTTTGCAGCCGATTAGAATAGTGAGCGCTGTTATATCGATGATTGTTCGTGAGTGAGTGTAAATTATTCGTGAGTGAGCGAAAATTGTATCGATATACTTTTTATTGCTACACTTGTTTGATATATTTCACTTGTGGTATTCCTTAGTTTACCACTTCTAATTTCTTAGTTATACAAGCTAAGGCTGACATTTAGCACTTGGTGCCGTGATAATATAAATAGAAATCTACTGACCTATATCTACATCCGAAAAACTTCTAAGAAATACCTACATCCGAAAAAGTTCTAAGCAACATACGAAATTACTCGAACATTTACTAGTCAGCTGATGGTCAGTTGCCCCCTGACGATAACTGTGTATACCGATAAACGATAACAAACTTATTTTATTAGCTCAAAAGCCTAGCAAAATAAAAACTATATGAAACAATAATATTAATTGTAAATCCTACATCTATAAGTTGTTTTCGTAGTCACATACACATTGCCACAACAAATGTGAACGCAAGCGCTTCCAGAGCGCCCAACTACAGCAACTCGCACAAAATAAGCAGCTAATTTCAATTTCCGTCATCTTGAAGACTTTGCCAGCCACAAAAAAAGCTCCAGGATGAATGCAATGCGACAGTTCTACATGGAAGTGCCCATAGTGACAAGGGCGTATACCACAGTCTGTGTGCTCACAACGTTGGCGGTGGTGAGTCCTTTGCAGTTACAACTAATTTTGTTCTAATGCACGCTGACGTGTACCGTAATCTGCATATGTTTTGTGCTTTGCTTTTATCTTTGATTTGCCAGCATTTGGATCTAGTGTCGCCGCTTCAGTTGTACTTTAATCCCACACTGATTGTGCGCAAATTTCAAATCTGGCGTCTGGCCACCACATTCCTTTATTTCGGTACCATTGGCATCAGTTTCTTCTTCAATATGATATTCACCTATCGCTATTGTCGCATGCTGGAGGACGGCTCCTTCCGCGGGCGCAGCTCCGATTTCGTGATGATGTTCATCTTTGGCGGCGTGCTGATGACATTCTTTGGCATCTTCGTCAATCTGCTGTTCCTCGGCCAGGCATTCACGTTAATGCTGGTCTATGTGTGGTCCAGGCGCAATCCTTTAGTGCCCATGAACTTTTTCGGTGTGCTCAACTTTCAGGTAAGCACCGCAAAATATGATTGTAATTGTATATTGAATGTTCAATATGTTTTCCATTATCTGTGCAGGCGCCGTATCTACCTTGGGTACTGCTCTGCTGCTCCATGATATTGGGTAATACTATTTGGGTGGATATCATTGGCATGGGCGTTGGCCACATCTACTATGTGCTCGAAGATGTCTATCCCCACCTATCAAACGGCTTCCGACTGATTAAGACGCCGTATTTTCTGTAATATAGCTTATACATGAAGTTTAGCTCAGATTTAATCATCATTATCATTCTTACAGGAAAAGACTCTTCAATGAACACATTGAACGCAATTACCAAACCGCTGCCGAAGATCGCCCTGGCGGCTTTATGTGGGGCGGCGAGGGGCAGCCGATGGAGCCAGAAGCCCCGGCCGAGGCTAATGAAGCACCAGATGCAGCTGAGCAGCCCGCAGCAGCGGCAGCGCAATAACAAAAATCAAGCAAGCAGCTTGTGTTGTTAAATTATTAAGAAAAGAAGCAAAAAACAGAAAACAAAAACAAATAGCATTTGGACGAGACTTAAATGTTAAGAACCCTCCGCCACCTTTCACCTGGTGTTTGGTAAGATTAGCTACATATTGAGATACAGAAACAGACAGATAGAGAGAGAACGAAGCAAGCGAGTGGCGTGCAATAGTTAGCCAAAGTTGAATTCAAGTATGTGTTTGTATTATTGTTTGATTCGAGTTCAACACTCAATTGTACAATTTAATGCAATTGGCCTTAAGTTTCCATTTCAATGATTCAGCACATGTGATTATATATGTATATGTAGGTATATATATATTTATGAAAGAAAAAACATTAAACAAGGTAACGAAATGAAAATAAACAAATGTCTAATTAGAAATCTGTTAAACTCTGAGTGGCGCCATCTGTTGTTTCAATTACCGGTGGCTATCATATATTTACAAGCTGTCATACATACAATTCGATCAAAGAATGCATTTTGTTAGCAGTGCAACAATTTAACAGGCAAGCAACCATATATTGCCATAGAAACTGACTATCTGGCAACATTGTAATCGGCGAATGCTGTCATATTATTGTTTGAACCAACTGCTGGCATACAATACGCAGCACAGATCTGGCAACTACTTAGACAGTCGCTGCCATAGTACGCTGTGGTCATATTGGTCTGGCAGCGCTTTGCCAGATTTCTGTCAGACACCATATAAGCAATGGACGCAAGCAATACACAACACTTCAATGATTGGGTAATATAATGATAAAATACCTTTTTCAATAATTGGTTTAAATTCAAATACACATTTCTAGGTGAGCGACAAGAAACGCTGTCGGAGATCGCGAAAAATCGAACAGGAGTGGACGGCAGATGATGTCCGTTTGCTCATCCGGCTCGTGAAACAGCGGGAATTGCTATGGGATTCAAGCAATGCGAATCACAAGGATAGCAAATTGCGGGAGCAAGCATTTCAAATTATAGCCAGCAAACTGAATCGCACCCTGGCCGACTGTAAGGCCAAGTGGGACAATCTGCGAGCCCAATATAGAAGTTATCAGGCGAAGGCGACCCAAAACTTTGAGATCAAATGGCAATACTTCGAGCCTCTTAGCTTTTTGCATGAAGTCTGCGAGTCACGCAAATCTAAAGCCAATTCTGTATGTCAGCAAACACATACGTATATATATAAATATAAATATATACTTAATATGATCCCAATTTTCAGTTACAGCTGGAACCGAATGATAAGGTTTCCATCAAACGCTCACCTTCACAACCATTGGTGGAAGAGGTCGACACCTGCTCCACTCTGTTCTCCTTTGCTGCGAAAGCCCCCGAACTGAACGAAAGGTCTTCAGCTGTGGGGGAGCCAAGCCCACATTCCCATCAAATCTTTGGCGATTTTGTAGCAGACGAATTGCGCCGCCTGCCATCCCATATCGCTGATGAGCTTAGGCGAAATATCCTTAAGCTGATTGTCGAGGCATTAAACAGACAATAGTTGGAAAATATACATGTATATATTATTCTAATTGAATTTATCGCATTTCCCATTTTGATTTCATTGGTCTGTATTTAAGCATTTATACTATTATAATTATCAGTCAATGCATTGTTAACATCTTGAATTGAATATAACGTGTATTTTAATTGATAAATGTACATTTTCATCTATGAAAGAAAATCTCTAATAAAAAGTTGCAAACAGCCTATATTAACAGAAATTCATATACAAAAGTATAATTTTTTCAATAGTTTACATAAGCTTAACTGAATATTTACCACTTCCCGGTAATTAACATATGGCTAACATAACGTTTCAAATAGGAGTCCCAACAGCTCTTGGAAGATAGAGAGGTTCACTGATAATTGCCTGATAACTAACTAACTAACCAGCGTGACCGCGCCGGACCAAACGAGAAATACCAATTTGGTCTCAAAAATATACTATAAAATACTATTTCATATTTTACAAAATACCACTATAAATACCATAACAAATAAATCGTCTGGAAATTCAAATGATAATATGTAAAAATAATAACTGACTTATTATATATAGAAAAAAATAAGGGTTTTCCCATTGCAAAAAATGTTTGTTGTTTATTTCATTTTAAAACATTAATAATATTTCAGTCCAACATAAAACTAGAACAATATGCATTCGTATTCAATTCCATATTGCAATATATATTTAAAGTCTTAAAATTAATTAAATGCCTAAAATTCATTTTGTAACATTTTCTTAAAATAAAATAATAAAGGAACTTCTTTGTTCAGTCTGGTTAGTTTCTCTTAAGATCAGAATATTACATTTAATTATAAATATAATTAAATAGTAAATACTAGCCTTCTTCGTCAGAGCAGCTTAAATTAAATTTGTTGAAATCTTTACATAACATTTGTTCATTGGGCTTAAAATTATTGCACCCATTTTCGCGCAATGATTGTTTTACATGTAATATATGTGATACATTTACATTTTTAAAGCGGTTTCGATTTTTCGTTTTGATTAAATTAATTTGAGAGAATATGCGTTCACACGACGCATTAGAAACGGGCAAAATTAACATAGATTGAGCATATAAAGAACTCACCTTTGATTTTCCACAGAAGTATTTCATATTATCTTTATGTTTTTGTGTAGCCGCGTGCTGCTTAAGTGACGCCAGCCTACTCAAAATGTCAGTCTGGCACGCTTTGCAGTGCGCATCCATATTATTTGCGCTCCTGCCCAGCCATTTTTCATTTTCCGGCATAGTCTCCCACTCAGCTCTACATTTTTGCTTATTGCTCATGTTTTCTATTTATTTGTTTTAAAATTAAGCAAGTCTTAAGCATTAAGCTTTGCCCAAAACCCAAAATACCATATAATACCATAAAATCTAAGAAAAATGCTACTAAATACCTATATACCATTAAAATACTTTTGAGCAAAATCAGAGCTGAAAAAATACCAAAAAGTATTTAAAATACCATATTCGGTCACGCTGTAACTAACTTCTTAAAAGTTATATTAACAGTGTTTCTGAATTGTGTTTTCTTGATCGCCGCTGTTAACTTACTGTTAAACGTAAAACAAAATGCTCTTATACGAATGTATTCTTATACTTATTATACTTATTAGTTTGCATACAAACATATATAATAAACATTCATCTGCATTAGAGCGCGAATGTGAAATTCCTATTCGTATGCAACATATATGATAAACATTCAGCTGATATAGCAATAGTTTTTGTGCATTTCCCAAACAGTAAGCAAAATTCTCTTATACTAATGTATTCTTATAACCTAGTGCGTCATAGCTTGAATGTGAAGTTCTTAATAGTATGCAACATATATAATAAACATTCAGCTGATATGGCATTAGTTATTGTATATTTCGCCAAGAGTAAGCATCCGGATCTTATTTCGCAACGCTACTAATTTTATACATACCCAAATGGCCTTACATATTAGTTCCAGCGAGGTAAGTGTTTCAGAAAAAAATGTTATTAAAGATTTATTTAAAATATTTAATTACTTTTAGGAACTCATGGACGAATTGGCCAGATTTCCAGGCCGATATACGGTCGAACCCAATATTATATCACGCCCTAATGTGCCTCTAGAGAATCATCAAAAAGAAGCTCTCATGTGGATAGAGATGTGTGAGAAGATGGAACCATTTGGTGGTATCCTGGCCGATGACAAAGGCTTAGGCAGTACTAGAACGATCATTTGGTGGCTACTCAGAAAAAAACTGGAGAATAGGGAAACCACACAATCGAGTGAGTTGAGCTCTCAGCTAATATTTCTATGTAAACTAAAAACAGATAATCATGGCAGAGAATAATTACATACTGTAATGGTCATAGCATACGTGTATAGAGTGAGTAATAGCAGTGCATACCATTTGCGAGAACTTTGTCAATGCACTTCAATGTTAAGCTCGACCTCCGGAAAGCGAAGCTTTAGTGATAGAACTTTCGCCTAAACCCTAAGGCTTTGGGACGCAGTGGGCGAGCTGCACCCAGCTTCAGAAGATAGAAAGAGAGAGACTCGCAACTTGGAATGTGAGACACATGGCTCAATTCCGTCTTTTTTCCGGCTGCATCGATCAGAAAGATCGATCACATAGAACAAAAATGTATATGTATGATAGTGTATGATCATACATTATCTATAACTATATTGCCCAGCTTATTCGACGCTCAAGTGTGAATGGATATGGTCAGAAATTTGTGGCAACTTATCAAATATTTTTTATATATACACATATTTGATAAGTTCCTACAAATTACTGAGCATTTCGCATATCCACTCATATTTGTGCGTCGAATATGTATGTATACATAACTATGTATGTATACAAGATATATTAGTATATCTCGACCGAAGTCGCAAGCGATTTGCATGTGTAGAACAAAACTGCTCAAATTGGTCGACATCGAGTGAAGATATACTAATATAAATATATTTTTATATGTATATATGTATATATATATATATACTAATATGCATATATCAATATCAAAAAGTTCCTACTATAACAATCGTAGTGTAGGGTAGACTTTTGGAAATACCCATTGAATTAGGATACATAAACATTGAAAAAGTTTTGGGCCGTGGCACAATCAAAATATAAACGGAAGTATTCTTCTTCACTTATACTATTTCGTACACTTACTTAATTTGTTTTAGATTATGCTGGTGAAACTCTGATTGTATGTCCAAAAGCTATCCTGACCCAGTGGGTAGATGAGATTAGAGCTGTAGCGGGTGATCAGCTAAGTGTCTATGAGTACATCGGCCCAAATCGCGACATCCGGAACATTTGTAAAGCAGACATTGTGATCACCTCCTATAGAGTTGTGACGTTTGATCGGCATAGAGAGAAAAATCTGCGGAATCTCAATTGGCGTCGCCTCATCTTGGATGAGGCCCAAGCCATAAGAAATACCAAGACGAAATGCTCACAAGAAATCTGCGCTCTGAATAGCCATTTTCGATGGGCTGTGACTGGAGTTCCAATTCAGAATAATATAAATGATTTTAGGGCATTGCACGGCTTTCTGTCCAGAGGAGCCATAAGGATGGATAAACGATTGTGCTTAAGGCGTACAATGTCTGATGTTCAGTCAACTCGACAGCTTCAAAATTTTCCGAGCTTAAGTGAATTTCCCATTGAAATAGAACTTAATGTTCAGGAAAGAATATTGTATAACAAAGTTCGTAACAAATTGGATCGAAAAGTACACTTGGCCCGGGTGCAACGCCTTCAGCAGCTATGCTCTCATCCATATCTAATCCGATCGGTAAGTTTCAGAATCTATGTATGTCTATGAATCTAAGCACAATTTATAATTTATATTTTATTGTAATACAGATCAGCATAATTAGAAAGGATCAATACGAAGGCGAAAGAAATTTTGACAACCTGGACACATCTGATGCTAATGTCCTGAGCCTAAGGAATCCCATCTTTGACCGGGCCACTCCCTCAACGAAAATTCTTAAAGCTACTGAGATAATTGATCGATGCGTACGGCAAAATAGAGAGAAAATCGCTGTAGTATCGCAATGGATAGAAGTGCTGGAGATATTGAACGAATATTTAAATAGCGTCAGCAGAGAACTAAGGATTATTACATTAACTAGCAGAAATACGCAGAATACAATCAGAAATTTTAACGAATCTGACGAGCCTTGCGTTCTGCTGCTCTCGTTGGCATTAGCGAAATCTGGTTTAAATTTAAACGGAGCCAATTCTTTGTTAGTCATGGATTTTCACTGGAATCCGCATTTGATACAGCAAAGCGCCATCTATCGGCTGGATCAGCAAAACAGAAATGTTGCCATCTATCAGCTTGTGTGCAAGGATACGATAGATGGCCACATTCAACAGGTGCAGCAAAATAAGTTAAATGTAGCCTATCAATTTCTCAGAAGGCTCGCTATTTCAACAGTTCGAAGAGTTATTGAATATTTTCTGCATTTACGGCAATAATTTTTATGTTGTAGAATTGTAAATTGTAATTGTAAACCAAATTATTATGAATACATATTTAATATAAATATATCAACATTTTTATCAATATCCAGCTAGAATGTTTATTTCTTTAAATAAACGCGCGCCAAACTCATCATCTGTATAATCTGCTAACCTAAAAATGACGATTAATTTACTACTGTAAACGCAGAATTGACGCATGTTCAGCTACATAGCGTTGCCACCTAAGTTGGCTGCTCTGTATTCGACTTAACAGTTCCAATTGAGGACAAAACACTAAGAAACTTCGAGCCGGACAAATAAAATTGTAGCATAAATAAAATTACAAAATGGATGTTGATGCTGCACAAAAGAAATGGGAGCTGGAAAATAACGTACAGACATTGCCCAGCTGCGATGAAATCTTTCGTTATGATGCCGAGCAGCAGCGCCAAATAATTGACGCCAAGCCCTGGGAAAAAGATCCACATTTCTTTAAGGACATTAAAATTTCGGCTCTGGCACTGCTCAAAATGGTCATGCACGCGCGCTCTGGTGGAACGTTGGAGGTGATGGGCCTAATGCTGGGCAAAGTGGAGGACAACACAATGGTAAGCAAAACTAGCTAAAGAAAAAAGCTTGCATTTAAAGCACTGAATTGCAGATTGTGATGGATGCTTTTGCACTGCCCGTGGAGGGAACAGAGACGAGAGTTAATGCCCAGGCCCAGGCCTATGAGTATATGACTGCCTACATGGAGGCGGCCAAGGAAGTAGGACGGCTGGAGCACGCTGTTGGTTGGTATCACAGCCATCCAGGTTACGGCTGCTGGCTGTCGGGCATCGATGTATCCACCCAGATGCTCAATCAGACCTACCAGGAGCCCTTCGTCGCCATTGTTGTAGACCCGGTGCGCACTGTGTCTGCCGGCAAGGTATGCCTTGGGGCCTTCCGCACATATCCCAAGGGCTACAAGCCGCCCAACGAGGAGCCGTCGGAGTATCAGACGATCCCGCTCAACAAGATCGAGGACTTTGGTGTGCACTGCAAGCAATACTATCCTCTAGAGATAAGTTATTTCAAGTCGGACTTGGATCGCAAACTGCTCGACTCGTTGTGGAACAAGTACTGGGTGAATACACTGGGCAGCTCAGGTCTCCTAACCAATACGGAATACACCACCGGCCAGATCATGGACCTGTCCGAGAAGCTGGAGCAAAGCGAAAACTTCTTAGGTCGCGGTACATACACTTGGTTGATATAAAAAGTTCACGATTCGCCTTTTATAATAAAAACTTATTCTCTTCCCACAGGCACCGACGTCAATGAGAAGAGATCCGAGGATAAGTTGTCCAAGGCAACGCGCGACTGCAGCCGCTCGACAATCGAGCTCATCCACGGCCTGATGGCCCAACTTGTCAAGGACAAGCTCTTCAACAAGGTGGGCTTGGGCAAATAGGCTGCACCCACGACTAATCTAAATAACATTTTGTATTTATAAATATAAATATATGTATGTATAAATATCCAATTAGGTTGCATTTTCCATGATAAATGCAATCTTATATGCCACATCAATCATGAAGTCTACAGAAGTGTTTATTTAAGTGTTATTATCGATGTCGAGCACAGGGCTGAGTCCAGGTGTGCTTAGAGCAAGGGCTTTAATTGAGTGGACTTTCACGTGCCAGCACCAAAAAACTGAAAGGAAGCTTAGAAATACCCTGCGAGAATATATGAAGAACGAAAGGAAGAAAATGAGATTACGTATTTATTCGAAGACATCGTATCCAGTCAGTTTATAAAATTTAAAAATAATTATATACACATTAAATTATATATCTATATGCTATTATGTAGCAAGTTTGTTAGGCTATCCTAGTATATACATACT
Organism: Drosophila mulleri; assembly: GCA_035047565.1. Lineage (NCBI taxonomy): Eukaryota > Metazoa > Arthropoda > Insecta > Diptera > Drosophilidae > Drosophila > Drosophila mulleri. The sequence continues at coordinate 6,102,486 of JAWNPK010000069.1, read as the reverse complement.
TACGTGCACAGTGCTGCTAGCTTAGCCTATTTGCCTAAATAATAAATCCATTGAAATTAAGTTTGGGAATAGCCAGAAATTGAGGCAGACAATGGCAAAAGCTCTAGTCCTTAAGAGAGCTATAGAGCCAACAGAAACTGCTGTCCTGATATCTAATAAGTGTTAATATTAATGTACATATATTAGCATATTACCATTTAGTCGTATCAAACATATATATTCTAGAGCAGTGTAATGAGGTAAGCAAATTAAACTGTATATCTGTCTCTTTGCCGCTCTGTCTGTCTGCCTAAGAAGAGCAATAGATGAAGAACTATAGAAGATCACTTAAGTTGTCTAGATGTATGCAGCAGTATCCATTTGGCATTTATATTTCAGTAAAACGAAGCTAGAATGCGAGCAGAGAGTGAAGAGAGTGCTCCCATTGGGCACTCGAAGGTCAGCTGCAACGATCTCTACCTGACGTCGGCCTCAAAGCATTTGAGAGCGAATGAGGCTTTGAGTGAACGTCGCCCTATATAAAGGGCAGCAGGTGCAGCAGAATTTCTTCAGTCGCCAGGTGGAGGTCAATCGTGCAGTACAGCTCGTTCAGCTAAGAATTGAAGACTTGGAGGAAATACGTAATGGAAACTCGTAGAGGAAATACGTAAAGGAAGTACGTAAGTAATAATGTATGCAGCAGTATCCATTTGGTATTTATATTTAAGTAAAACGGGAATGCGAGCAGAGAGTGAAGAGAGTGCTCCCATTGGGCACTCGAAGGTCAGCTGCAACGATCTCTACCTGACGTCGGCCTCAAAGCATTTGAGAGCGAATGAGGCTTTGAGTGAACGTCGCCCTATGTAAAGGGCAGCAGGTGCAGCAGAATTTCTTCAGTCGCCAGGTGGAGGTCAATCGTGCAGTACAGCTCGTTCAGCTAAGAATTGAAGACTTGGAGGAAATACGTAATGGAAACTCGTAGAGGAAATACGTAAAGGAAATACGTAAGTAATAATGTATGCAGTAGTATCCATTTGGTATTTATATTTAAGTAAAACGAAGCTAGAATGCGAGCGGCGAGTGAAGAGAGTGCTCCCATTGGGCACTCGAAGGTCAGCTGCAACGATCTCAAAGCATTTGAGAGCGACTGAGGCTTTGAGTGAACGTCGCCCTATATAAAGGGCAGCAGCTGCAGCAGAATTTCTTCAGTCGCCTGGTGGAGGTCAATCGTGCAGTACAGCTCGTTCAGCTAAGAATTGAAGACTTGGAGGAAATACGTAATGGAAACTCGTAGAGGAAATACGTAAAGGAAATACGTAAGTAATAATGTATGCAGCAGTATCCATTTGGTATTTATATTTAAGTAAAACGAAGCTAGAATGCGAGCAGAGAGTGAAGAGAGTGCTCCCATTGGTCACTCAAAGGTCGACTGCAACGATCTCTACCTGACGTCGGCCTCAAAGCATTTGAGAGCGAATGAGGCTTTGAGTGAACGTCGCCCTATATAAAGGGCAGCAGGTGCAGCAGAATTTCTTCAGTCGCCAGGTGGAGGTCAATCGTGCAGTACAGCTCGTTCAGCTAAGAATTGAAGACTTGGAGGAAATACGTAATGGAAACTCGTAGAGGAAATACGTAAAGGAAGTACGTAAGTAATAATGTATGCAGCAGTATCAACTTGGTATTTATATTTAAGTAAAACGGGAATGCGAGCAGAGAGTGAAGAGAGTGCTCCCATTGGTCACTCAAAGGTCGACTGCAACGATCTCTACCTGACGTCGGCCTCAAATCATTTGAGAGCGACTGAGGCATTGAGTGAAAGTCGCCCTATATAAAGAGCAGCAGTGTCGTAAGTAAAGTAAATGATCGTAGGTATTTAACGATCATTCAGCTAAGCATTAAAGACTTGAAGGATATATCTAGAGAATAATTAAATAAAATTCTTTGAGGAAATACCTAAAAAAAAAAATACTTAGAAAAATATATCAAATTATTTTGTTTGATTTTTATTTTATTATTATGATAAGCAAAAAAGGTCACTGTCGAATATATTTGGTGCTTATCGTATATTTTCTTACATTTTTTGTTTTATCTAGCCCGCTATTCTAGCATTTTAGTCTCTTTTAGCCTTATTTTACCCACAATTTAACTCTATTCAAAGCTCAGCACTGTTACCAGGCATCTAATATAAATAGCACAACATCCTTTAGCGCTTAACCGTTGTCATCAGCTGTCAACATTTGTTTTTCGGCTCCCATACGTAGATTTGTATGCCTACTGTGATTTAATTCTTTTCGTCCCTGACCAATAACATCCTTGAAAGCACATTAGGCATCAAATTAATTGCCAGCAAACAAAAAGCTTTTATGAAATTAATATCTAAATACCTATAACATATTCCGCTTCATGCAAATGTTTACATTGACATTCGGGGAATATTGTTTTTTCTTCAAGTGTTTGTTTTAGGCAGAAGGAGGCTTGAAAAACCTGTATTTCCACCGTTTTGGAGGATTAGGCAATATACTTATTTTTATATTGACCTACGCTTACTCTAGGCATAACTGTAAGGACTGTATGCTCTATAGTTTACAGTTACGACATCTTGACATTGACATTATAAACTTATTATATTTTATTTAATTTTTTTATTTTTATAATTTTGAAGATTCGGCTTATATAAGAAATGATTGCCTTTTTAATTTGTTTTTATAATAAACAATAGGTGAGATTCTTCTATGTTGACAATGGACATGCAAAGTATATGAATAAATAGATAGTATGAGCTGCTTAAATGCCAAAGGGAAACCCCCAATCAGCACTATGTACTTAACCCCCAACAAAACAGTATTTATGTACATGGATAGGAATGCAAGGAACGCATTTTGTGCGTGTGAGTTATTGTTGTGAAAGCAATAAAAATAGGGAAAGCATACTTCATTGCGGGCACTTTATCGACTTAGCAAGCGTCAATTGGCATCAACAAGGAGCAATGACATGTAATGAAACACTGTCATCGAGCAGACGAGGCGGCGGGTGGGTGGGGGCCACCAGAGAAGCACCCGAAAGGGTTTCGAAATGGGGCGACTGATGTAGCGGGCAGCTGGCTATAAAAGTCGTGTACAACTCAGGCAGGCGCTTCATTCGCAGGACGCAAACACAAGCAGTACGAACAACCTTTAAACAAATAAAATATATATGTAAATATATACAGGAAAATCACAACAGCAACTTCTTCCGGTATACAAAGCACAGAACCAGCAAACAAGCGAAAAAAAAAAATAAAATTACATGTTGGGGTTTCCTGTGCTGTGGCAAATTACATTCCGTTTGCTCCATAAATAAATAAGTGCCGCTGGGAAATGCGGGCAAAACTACAAACGGCTGCAAAGTGAAACGGGATCCAAAGTTTAATTCAATTTAAAAGCCAAGCCTGTTGCTCATTTAAAGCAGGGCCAAAAGCGATTGCAAAGGTATGCTATAAACCCATTAAAAATATGCAAAATTAAACTTGAAGTTAGACCGAAATATATACAGTTTCTAAATATTTCGAAGGATTAGCTAAAATCCTAAAATAACTTTTTTATAATTTATTCGTTGTAGTCGACCAAAATGAAAGATATAAATTGAATGAAAAAAGTAATACGAATTAGATCAGATCTTTAGAGCATGAAACCAACATAAAATAAATATAAAATACTATAGTAGATGTTATTCTTATTTTCTTTAATCTTCCATACTTTCTTTCTTCTAGAAATTTTCTGCCCAAACAATAAAATCTCTGAATCATGTATGGAATGCTGTATGAGAGTGTCCAGCACTATGTGCAGGAGGAGTACGGCATGGACGTATGGAAGAAGATATGCCAGATAGTCGACTGCAAGCACAACAGCTTTAAAACTCATCAGATATATCCGGACAAGCTGATGCCGGATATTGCGGCTGCACTTTCCGCCTGTACGGGCGAGTCCTTTGACTTTTGCATGAACTTCTTTGGCAAGTGCTTTGTTCGATTCTTCAGCAACTTTGGCTACGACAAGATGATACGTTCGACGGGTCGCTACTTCTGCGACTTCCTGCAGTCCATCGACAACATTCATCTGATCATGCGCTTCACATATCCGAAGATGAAGTCGCCGAGCATGCAGCTGACGAGCATGGACGAGGGTGGAGCGGTCATTCTATATCGCAGTGGGCGGACGGGCATGTCGAAATATCTCATTGGCCAGATGACGGAGGTGGCAAGGGAGTTCTATGGGCTGGAGATCAAGGCCTATGTGATCGAGAGCCAGAATGATATAAGCGGCGGCACTGCGGGGCCCATCAAAATGACAGATGGTCCTCTGACTGTCATAGTCAAGTACCGTCTGGACTTTGATAACAGCGAGTACATGGCGAAGCGGGTGAATACCGTGGCGCACCCGTCCCAGGTCAAGATGCCAGCTGTGGATCTGAATGTATTCCTGGAGCTGTTTCCCTTCACTTTTGTGCTCAATCATGATATGAAAATAACGCATGCGGGCGAGAAGGTAGTCGAAACGTGGATAATGCATAATCCGGGCGCCAATCCAAAAGCGTTCATAGGTACCCATGTCACGAATCTATTTTACTGTCGCAGACCAAAGGACACCACCATCGACTGGGACACTTTGATCCAGATGCGTACGGTCCTCTTTGAGTTCGAGTTGATCCGTACCGGACACAATCGGCTTGCCTACGATGCTGTACTCAACATGGACTTTGAGAACTACGACGACATGCTCCTCAACGAAGCCCAAGCGATCGCCCTAGCGAAAGCCCAAGAGTTCAGCGATAACAATGTGGGTGATATAGATGATGGGTCCAGCGAGGTAGAAATCGATCCGGCAACAGGCCAACGTCGGGCTTCCCAAGGGCTACGTTCTATTTTGCTCAAAGGACAGATGTTCTACATCAAGGACATCGACTCTTTGATTTTCCTATGCAGTCCTCTGATAGAGAATCTGGATGAGCTTCATAGCATTGGCCTGTACCTGAACGATCTGAATCCGCATGGTCTGAGCCGAGAGCTTGTCATGGCGGGCTGGCAGCATTGCTCCAAGCTCGAAATAATGTTTGAGAAGGAAGAACAGCGTTCCGATGAGTTGGAAAAATCCTTGGAGTTGGCCGACTGTTGGAAGAAGCAAGGAGACGAACTTCTCTACTCGATGATACCGCGTCCCATAGCGGAACGAATGCGCGTGAGCAATGAACACGTCTGCCAGAGCTTTGAAGAGGTCTCCGTAATTTTCATTGAGGTGATGAACATCTACGATAGCGGATCAACCAACGTGCAGGAAGCAATGCAGGCGGTAAACATCTTAAACCAAGTTTTCTCTGCGCTGGACGAGGAAATTATATCGCCGTTCGTCTATAAGGTGGAAACTGTGGGCATGGTCTACATGGCAGTGTCCGGGGCACCAGATATCAATCCCCTGCATGCGCAGCATGCCTGCGACCTGGCACTGAGGGTCATCAAGAAGGTGAAGGCCCACAATCTGCCGGATGTGGCCATTCGAGTGGGCATCAATTCTGGCCCAGTGGTGGCTGGAGTTGTGGGCTTGAAGGTGCCGCGGTACTGTCTCTTTGGTGATACTGTGAACACGGCCTCACGCATGGAGAGCAGCTGCGATCCTTGGAAAATACAATTATCTAATTATACGGCGGAGAAAGTGCGAGATGTGGGATATAAAGTGGAGGCACGCGGCAGAGTTAATGTGAAGGGCAAAGGTGAAATGGAAACATTCTGGCTCGTGCAAGGACCTGAAGATTAATAATATTGAAATTGCTATTGTACTATTTCGTAATACTTTAAACACATATAAAATATCTATTCACACACACATATAGCTAGCACATTGCACTGCGTAGAATTATAGAAGCATTGCATTATAGAAGCTCTCATCATTGCATTAAATCTATATAATCTCCTTTTCGGACTGTGTTTTATATAATGGTGGGAAAACAATTTGGTATATTGCGTTAGTGATGACTTAATCGAACTGCGTGGCTATAGAGGATGTGTATTATTATATATGAGTTAAAAGAATATAAACTTACCATTACCATGAAATAGATTCGTTTATATATGTCTCTCCGCTTGCTCTTGTCACTCTCCAGCTCTTCGTTTCTCTATATTAGTTGCTATATTTTTTCAAGCTGTCTCAATCACTCTATATCTCTATATCCACCTATCTCTCTCTTTATTTACAATATTTGCACTTCTTTCCGAACTTTCATACCTCTTTGGGGCTTGCATTCTTTCTTTCTCCCTGCCTCTACTTCTTTTGCTCTATCTCCCTCATTTCTATCTATCTCCGTATCTTCAGTTTTCTGTCTTACTTTGCTTACCGCCTCTACTCTTCCTCTCTGTCTTTATTTTCTCTCTATTCCCCTTTTACTTGTTGTCTTTCTCTCTACTCATTCGGATCCATTTTCTCTCTCGTTGTCGTACTACCTCCCTCTCTACTTATTTCTTATCTCTTTCTCTTAAAAGCTATGACGCTCTATCTTCTTTCTCATCTCTATGTCACACAATTTCTCTTTTCTCTTCCTTTCAGTATTTTCCTCTCCATTCACTTCACTCATCGTATCATCTTATCATCGTCCTCTCAACCAATTTCTCATCTGTCTGCCATGAAAAGAAACCGCAATTAGATATTAACTTTATTGCAATACATACATACGTAATATAACCTCGCACAAGTATCTTTTTATAGAGAGAACTGGTTCTCATCTTCCCACACAGCTTGATTCCGATGCTTTGATGAGCTCGATTGTTATCGTTATGTGCCATAAAACGTAATGCCCTGACGTCCGTTTCCATAACGTGGTCGCAGTGGACTGTCTCCTTTCCGTATTATCTGACATGCCATGCCAATCCAAGAAATATTACAATACTCGCTTACAGCATACATAAAGGGTATATTGGATATCTGTTATGTGTGCCTGACAAAACCGAGAAAGGCTTCTCATATAGCTGGCCTGTTTACGGACGTATAATTTAATATATTTCTTTGGTTTTCTGCAGTGAGCGCGTATTAGGCAGTCGAGCGCAGCCGATTACAACGTGCTTACTCGTTTTTAATAACTTTTATGAGTTGTTCGCGTGTCAAATTGTGCGCAAAGACATGGCCCCCAAAAGATACTCTTGCATAGCATACTTTCTGGCGAACTTAAGTGGCAATTGTGCGCACTCCTCCCCGCCTGCTCCTCTAATTAAATTAAGCCATCCTGCGTGACCGAGGGGACACCTAAATGTATCACGTAATACTCGAGCCCAGTGAAGCCAATTGTTCCGAACTGCATTCCTTGCGTGTACGTCATAATAATTTATAAATGAATATTGTATTCAAACATAATTCATTGTTGTCTATCCTTGATGGCATTTTGAGTAGCTTTTAAATGTTCTCAAATGGGCATCCTTGCTTTAGTTAAGCTAAATATTAAAGTCTCATCTATACGTTTACCAAGAAACATCATTTCGGCCATAAAATTGTCAAGCGTTCACAAATCCTGCCTTTTTTGCTCTTTGTCTAACCCAAAAATCCTAAAAATTCAAATAATCCAAAAATCCGCATTAAATTGCTTTAAAACATTATGTGTAAAACGTAAGGACAAGCCCACACCCACACATAGACACATTTTTCTGGATTTTATGGGTATGCGTGAAAATGTCGGAGCATTAAATACAGCAGCAACAGTGGGACATCAACCGAGTCCACCCAGGGCAAAGGCAAAGGCAAAGGCTACAAAAATGATACATTTCATGAACTGCGAGAAACAGACAAAAGTCCAGGGCTGGACAAATAGTGCTCGAACTGGCGTTGATATAAGGAATCTGCTTCGTATAGAAGACTATCAAAATCTTATAAAAATAATGAAAGGAAAAAAAACTCAAGCTTCATTAGCCAACATTTTGTTCCTTTTTAAAGTTTTTTTTTTTGTTTTTCAAGAATATAAAAATCTGCTGTACCTGGGTATATATTACATTAAACATGCATAAATCAATTTTCTGCTCAATCAATAATTCAATTAATTTAATATAATATAATAATATACCCGAACAAATACAGAAATATCGCTCTGTGATCTGTGTGTGTGTGCGTCCGTCCCTATTGTAACAGAGCGAAGGGACAGTATTTCCTAGAAAGCGCCAAGAGCGCGTAAGCACGTAATGACAAAGGACGCAAGAATAAACTCACTTTCATTGGATGCTTTATCGAAAAGCGTCCGTCAATTGGCAGCAGACCCGACAAGGAGCAGAGGGAGGAGGGCATAGAGCACTGACATGAAATGAAACACTAACGATGATGATGCAGGCAGAAGCAGTGCGGTGCGTGTCTACACAGAGAATGAGAAAGAGAGAGAGAGAGAGAGAGAGAGGATAGACTGAGTGTGTGGGAGAGAGAGAGATGAGGTAAACGGCAGGGCAGACAGCGAGCGACTGAAAGTCACAGGCAGCACACACACACACAAGTGAGAAAAGGGCGTAAAGTGCGTGGAATTGTGGAGGCGCCTATAAAAGACCTGGACGTCAACGCAGCGCGCTCCAGTCGCACGACGCGGTGCGAACGCTGCGAAACCCTGTCCGAAGCAAATACACGAAGCAACGGCAACGAAGCTTAGAAGGCAAGGCATCGCGTATGAAGTATAGCATTCAGAGCATCGCCGTTAACTGCGGCGAGGCAACAACAACAAATTAGTTGAATAGCAGCAGCCGACAGCGACAGACTGTGAGTCGTCTACAGCGAAGCGTTAAACAACGGGAAACTGCGACAAATCCGGGCAAATCTATGTGCGCGCCACTTGATGTATGGCTGTGTGTGTGTGTGTGCGAGAGTGTGTAAAGCATATGCTTTATTCGACCGAACTTTAAATTATAAATAAACAATGCGCCGCTGATAAATTTAACACCAAAGAGCAGCGAAAGCGTGCACAAAAATACATACATTTTAGAAGAGAATATCTTTGGACTTCATTCGCATATCTAAGGACTGCTGCCTCATAATGTAAGCAAGTTGCCGAGTATTTAATAAACGGGCAATAAATATGGTAATTGGTATGTTAAGTAGCAATCCGGATTATCCGAGGCCTAAAATAACCGCAAATTGAGTGACCTTTGATAATTCAAGCCTTTTGTGAGCTTGTAGAGATTGCAGTTGGTTGGATTACTATTGGGATTAGTTTTTCTAGGCAGTACAGAGAGAAATGGGCTAAACATATTAAGCATAAATAAATTAAACAAAATACATACGTATATATATTTATTACCTACTGACAGCTTAAATAATAGGTATTTTCTATGACAGACAGGTGGATGCCATTGTCGAGATTGGAGTTGCTTGAGCTTAGATTAACATAAGCTTCTAACTTAACTTATAAAATAAAAATATTAAATAAACTAAAACTTATATTTATTACTAATTTCAACCATTTAATTTTTGTTAGACCTAACAACAGAAGCACAATTCAATATTTTATTGTAATATTTGATTGGATTATTATTTATTTCAACTTTTGGCTGCTTTTTATTATTTTCTGTTTTATATTTATCAATGATCAATAATTGCTTGGGTCCAAGATTGAACGCTAATAAATTCTGTGAATTGCTGAGCTGCAAACACCAAATTTTATGAAATCAACATATTATATTCAAAACTCTATTATTTTATTTAGAGCAAACGCTTTTCAAATATAAAAGACATCAATGGCATATATACCATATAACATTCATAATACACATAAATCTATAATAAATCAGTTATAATTTAGTAAAAAAAAATCTCGCTATTTAAAAAATCTATTCACCTGTACACCTCAATTTATTAACATCGTATCATAAAGATGTTTTCTAAATTAATTATTTAGATAAAATTGCTTTGTGAACGAATTTATTATGAAAATTGAACGAATTATTCACGCCATATAAAAATCTTAAATGGGTTTTCGGTTGGTAACGTTAGAAATTTATTATGCCAGCCATATTAAATTCGCGCAAAATTTATGGGTTCCCGGTTAGTTAGACAAATGTTTTACAAGGGCAAATTGAAAAATGAAAGAGCACAACAAGAACAGGAATTAAGCTAAGAACAACACAAAGAGCTGTTGCTGTTGTTATTTTCCGAACGTGACAAGCAATATAGAACGAGGCTCTCCTGGCAGGAGTACTAAGTGGGGCAGGCCTCGGAAGCAGGCGCGCGTGAGAGTAAACCAAATTAAACTGTCAGAGCAATAAATCAAAAGATATTTCTTTACTTGGGACGAAGCCTCTTAACTTTTTGTGCATGCGCCGCCAAAGATATACTTGGCTGACTTTCCGTGGGTCCTGAGGGCATGTTTTGTGCTCTGTGATGCATATGAGACATTCGTCAAATCCTTAACTCAATTTTATGCATGACCGCAGAACCTAAACGGGTTGAGCACTCAGTGTAAAATGTGGAAATATGTTAATCAACTAGATCTTCCATCAATCACAAGCCTCGCAAAAAACATTTATATATCTACTTGATTGATGAATGACTTTCAATTTATTAAATAGTTTAGATATAGATTGTACATCTATTTCTGGAATTATTATTAAAAAAGATTAAATAATGATTGTTGCTGTTCTTCAATTAATATTGTAGCATGTTAAATAAATAAATTAGCTAGTCCTTTATTTGAACTGAACAAAACAGTATGACAGACTCATAACTTATTTCGATGGTAAACCTAATAGATTGTCAAATCCATAGAGTATAGTCAGAAGAGCTAAACTGGATAACTTAAGTATAATTAACAACCTACGACTTGACCTTTGGTAATCTCTTGCAAATTGACTAAAGTTTATCGTGCTTTGAATAATGGAAAAACTTTGTAATAGTCCGCCCTAATTATGCGCTTACAAACTTTTCCTCGTTGCAGATAAACTTGACGCAAGCAATTTAAGCACAGAGGCCTGACACCTGGCACACAGCCACCCAGCAAGCTCTCTCTCGGCCACAATCCCCCAGGGGGTGACACTACCAGCAACATGTACGGCATGCTATATGAGAGCGTGCAGCACTATATACAGGAAGAGTACGGCATGGAGACGTGGAAGAAGATATGCCAGATAGTCGACTGCAAGCACAACACCTTTAAGACCCATCAGATATACCCGGACAAGCTGATGCCGGATATTGCGGCTGCCCTTTCCGCCTGTACGGGCGAGTCCTTTGATTTTTGCATGAACTTCTTTGGCAGGTGTTTCGTGCGATTCTTTAGTAATTTTGGCTACGATAAGATGATACGTTCGACGGGTCGCTACTTTTGCGATTTTCTGCAATCCATCGATAATATACACCTCCAGATGAGATTCACCTATCCGAAGATGAAGTCGCCCAGCATGCAATTGACCAATATGGATGATAATGGAGCGGTCATATTATATCGAAGTGGACGAACGGGAATGTCGAAATATCTCATTGGCCAGATGACGGAGGTGGCAAAGGAGTTCTATGGCCTCGAAATGACAGCTTATGTAATAGAAAGCCAGAACGATATTTGCGGCGGAACAGCGGGACCGATCAAGCTGACAGAGGGTCCTCTAACGGTTATAGTACGGTATCGTCTGGACTTTGATAACCGCGATTATATGGCCAAGCGTGTCAACATTGTCGCCCATCCCACTCAGCTTAAGATGCCCTCTGTTGACTTAAATGTCTTTCTGGAGCTGTTTCCGTTCACGTTTGTTTTGAATCATGATATGAAGATAACTTTAGCTGGCGAGAAGATAATTGAGACTTGGATATTGCACAATCCGGGAGTTAATCCAAAAAGCTTCATTGGCACTCATGTCATGGATGTGTTCAAATGCCGTCGTCCGAAGGACACAAAAATTGACTGGAACACCATTCTACAGATGCGAACGGTTCTCTTCGAGATGGAGCTGATTCGTACCGGGCACAATCGGGATGCTTACGACGCGGCCCTGAACATGGACTATGAGAACTTTGACGAAATGAGTTTGAACGAAGCCCAGACCATGGCACTAGCCAAGGCCGACGAGTTTGAGAAGGAGCAAGAGAAGGAACAAGAAGAGGCGGCAGCTACCAAACGCGATGAGATTGATCCAGCCACAGGACAGCGCAGACCATCAGTGGGCCTGCGTTCTATTCTCCTGAAGGGACAGATGTTCTACATCAAGGATGTCGACTCCTTAATTTTCCTATGCAGTCCCCTGATAGAGAATCTGGATGAGCTGCATAGCATTGGCCTGTACCTGAACGACCTAAATCCGCATGGTCTGAGCCGAGAGCTTGTCATGGCGGGCTGGCAGCATTGCTCCAAACTGGAGATGATGTTCGAAAAAGAAGAGCAGCGTTCCGATGAGCTGGAAAAGTCCTTGGAGTTGGCCGATTCCTGGAAAAGGCAGGGAGATGAGCTCCTCTACTCGATGATACCGCGTCCCATTGCGGAACGAATGCGTATGGGCCAAGAGCACGTCTGCCAGAGCTTTGAAGAGGTCTCCGTAATTTTCATTGAGGTTATGAACATCTACGATAGTGGATCAACCAATGTACAGGAAGCGATGCAGGCGGTAAACACCCTAAATAAAGTTTTCTCCGCGCTAGACGAGGAAATTATATCGCCGTTCGTCTATAAGGTGGAAACTGTGGGCATGGTCTACATGGCAGTGTCCGGGGCACCAGATATCAATCCCCTGCATGCTGAGCATGCCTGCGACCTGGCACTGAGGGTCATTAAGAAGGTAAAGGCCCACAATCTGCCGGATGTGGCCATTCGAGTGGGCATCAATTCTGGCCCAGTGGTGGCTGGAGTTGTGGGCTTGAAGGTGCCGCGGTACTGTCTCTTTGGTGATACTGTGAACACGGCCTCACGCATGGAAAGCAGCTGCGATCCTTGGAAAATACAATTGTCTAACTATACGGCCATGAAAGTGCGAGATGTGGGCTACAAGGTGGAGGCGCGCGGCTTTGTAAAAGTCAAGGGCAAGGGGGACATGGAAACCTATTGGTTGCTTGAGGGACCAGAAGAATAATATATCTGTTTCTGAACTTTACTAGTCAATAAAAATATGTATACAATCTTTGTATGTATGTTTGTGGTACAAAACATAACTTTTGTATGTCACGTTAATAAAGTGTTTGAATACTCCATATGTTCGATAACGATATATCGATAGGATTGCTCACCAATTATTGGCGGCAAAACCTGTCCGACAAGCAACGTCACGACAAAGTGGGCCGATAAATGATCTGCTGTGCCCCTTCACTTTGTTTTTGAATCCCACGAGATAAAGATAAGTTGCACACTATCGCCTTTTATTGTAGTAGAGAAACGCGATGCTAAAGTATAATTTAATTGTAGCGGTGTGCGAAAACTTTGGCATTGGTTTCAAGGGCGACCTGCCCTGGCGTCTGAAGTAAGTAAAATATCATGCGCATTACAGAACTTGCTTTATATTTGTTTATTATTTATATATGTATTTATATACCAAATGTGATACATTTTATATACACAGATCCGAGCTTAAATATTTCAGTCGCACAACAAAGCGAATCAGTGATCCCTCCAAGCGAAATGTCGTGATCATGGGCAGAAAGACTTATTTTGGTGTGCCTCCGTCGAAGCGCCCACTGCCCGATCGTCTAAATATTGTACTAAGCACCACACTCACTCAGAAGGAGCTGCCAGAGGGTGTTTTGCTTTGCCGCAGCCTCGACGAGGCCATGCAGACGTTAGAGAGAAAACCCTTGTGTGATCAGGTGGAGAACATTTGGATTGTGGGCGGCAGTGGAGTATACGCAGAAGCAATGGATTCACCCCGTTGCCATCGTCTCTATATAACTAAGATCCAAGAGCGATTCGAATGCGATACATTCTTTCCCAATATTCCGACGAGCTTTCATGAAGTAGAGCTCACTGAGGACACGCCTCATGGCGTACAGGAGGAGAATGGCATTAAGTTTGAGTACAAGATATTGGAAAAACGCGAGCATATAATATAAAACAAAAACAACCAACGTTTATTTATGTGTGCCTCTCACATCGTCTGCTGTTATCGTGTCGCCATGGAGGGCCTTGGCGGCCAGCATTAGCTCATACAGCTGCACCACTTGATCGTCTTTGAGCATTTCCACTGACTGTGAATCAAGTGGTTCTCCCAGTTCGCCTTTGGGCTTGCCGCGCAGTCCCAGCTGTTTTGTGATCGTGGAGGCGTAACGCTAGAAAGAGAATCGAGGCAATCAAAAAACTCAGATCCGCTTACGTAAATCTCTTACAGCCCATTCAGTCATGAAAAGTTGTGCCTCCATCGGATTGCATTTAAGGTGCCGCCTAAACTCATCCCGCACGTAGTTATCACCCAAGGCGCGCAGCTCGGTGGGCAAACCTTCAATTTAAAAATGGACCTAATATTAAGTCAAAAGTTGTTTATTTATTGTTTGTTGTGGGTTGACTTACCTCGATGTAGCCTCAATATGGTTTTGTACAGCAAACGCACACGCTGTGGGTGTGTGAATTGGCTCATTATATTTATTGACATGGTGTGTCTTTTATAAATGTGCTTAAAAGTATATACTTAAATGTTTGTAGTAGTAAAATCGAAATCCTAAATTATAAAAACAACTGCCAGCGCCAGGCCAACCAAGCCCCAGGGCTGGAAAAAAGTAAGAAATTATCGATATCTCACGGACCATGTTTTTCGATAATACCAATTTAATAATATTGCGTTATAGATGTTTAAGACACAATAAAAAACTAAATATTTCTTGCAAAATAGCATATTATATACAAGCGACTTATATCTGTTTCAGTTATTTTAACCAACTGCTTGTAATTTCTGGGAAGTGTAAAATGAAGTTGGCAGGTCTGGCGCAGCCAGCGATTTCGTGCATTTGAATTTAACAGCAGTTTTAATTAGGTTGGCATGTCCACACCGCGCGTCCCTTGCAAAAAGAATTCCTGTACAGAAAACCGGGCTGTTTGTGCGTATGAAAAATATATAATAGAGTGCGTAAAAACGTGTATTGCACAGAAAAAGTATTCTATTATTGTTGTGCGTACATGTATGCCAGTGTTTGTGGTATTTCTATGTGCGCTACAAAAGTCTAGCTTCAGTTGTCGCTTGCGGCTTCCTTTTTTTCTCTCTCTCTGTCTTTTACTTCTGCACCAAGCGAAAGTTGCAGCCGCCGACGACGAGACTCACACCGCCGCCCACAAGCGTAGAGGATTTTTTAGCAGCTGCATTTGGAATTAATTGAATGCTAAATGTATAATGTCGCTGGATGGCGCGCAATTGAATCATGTGAATGCTGATGGCATTTCAGTGGCATACCCAGCCAAAGGACGTAAGTTCAATGTGGGCTCTTTTCTGGGCTCCGATTTGATGCTGCCCGATGCCGAGCGCATTCACTGCGAGATACAATGCGATGCCTTTGGCAGGGTGAGTACTCTGTTTGTGTGTATATGTGCGTGTAAATAAAATGCGCGCGTATCGATTTGGCATACGATTTAATAAACAATATTAATAATTGCTATATCTAGGTAACTGTGTACAATTATTCAGTCAACGAGCCCATCCTGTTGAACGATCAGGTTGTGCCGGCGACATCCAAGCGTCCATTGGCGCATGGCGCACGCCTTAAAATACTGAATGAATTGTATACATGGCATTTTCCCAAAGTGGAAGACGCGCCCAACACACCGGACCGAGCGCCACCCGAACAAGCGGCCAACTCATCGCCAAGCTTGAAAGTAAGTTTAATTTGAGGTAGTTAGATAGACGCCCAACTAATTGGCTTTGGCCCATTTCACAGACTCATCGACCACGTCGTCAATTTGAGAATCGCTTCACTGTGCACAAGTAAGTAAAAGCAAACCCAACATGAAACATGCAAGGCAGGCAGCAAGCAACCCAGGTAGTCAAAAAGAAAAGGACGAGCACACACATTTAACCCCCAAACGTGCGAGCATATGTCTGAAAATATATATTTAGAAACCTCAAGACTGCAATCAAGAAATCAAGACACACTCAAGAATTCAAGAAATACTAAATAGTCAACAATTGTAATTTACTGTGATATTACTATAGTAGGCAGAAACATATAGTAGACATATTGTATATATTGTGATGTAGAAGCACATTCATTAAATATAAAGTTATGTTGTAAATTTAAATTATAATATAATATTTACACATACATATATACATATGTCAGTTGTATAAAATATCAATTTCACAAGATGTGCGAAAATAAAAAGCGGTTAATATCTTTACGTTTCTTTTAATTGTATATACATAAATATATGTTTAAATTTAATATATATATATATATATATGTTTAAATTTAAATTTATTTTCTTTTTTGTATTATTTATAATGTTACATTTATTAATACAATAGTGAACTTTAGCAAGATAGTAATATAATTTATTGTATATATTATGCTTCATGTTCAAATGAAAGAAATATACAAAATTTCAATTTTGTTCGCTAATCATTTTCATTCATTTAAACTTTTAATTATATACGAACATTGTTGATTAATATAAAGAAAATATTGAAAACCGAAGTATTAATACATGTGAATTAATTGTGATTCATATCAAACCAAAATAACTATCTATTAGTTATTAATTCTGAACATGAAGAGAATAATATAACAAGATATTTTAATGCTGGGATAATGCATCTGATATAATACTGGATAATGCTTTAATGATATGCTTGCAGCTTCCGATATTCCATCAATTCAGATGATGAGGGCAACACATCGATTGAATCGCCCCCATTGGAGACCAGCACGAGCAGCAATGCAGAAACAGATCCAGCAGCTGAAGCAGGAGTGGAACGCTGTGTTACCCCGTCAGTTCAAGAAGTGGACGAGTCGCTGCCCAAAGTTGATTTAGTGAAGGCAACGCAGAACAAGGAGAACACCAGGACGCCGTGCAACAAACTGATTCTAGAGTTGTGTGAGCGCTCCGATGTGGTCATCACATCGTTTTCACCACGTGAAACGGGCGTAAAAATTGAGAAATCTTTTACGCGCGTCATCAAACCCAGCACAGGACTCGGAGTTGGATTGCTCTCGGCGGCAAATACGCCAAAGAGCGTTTACAGTACGCCGAAGAGTGTGCTGTCCGAACAGAACGATGACAGCTGCAGCCGCGACTTAATGGACTTCAGTACGCCATCCACATCGAAAAAGGCGCTGGCTGGCAAACGACAATCTTCCATGTTTTTAATTGACCTAACAACGCCGCAACGATTGCGGCCCACATTGTCGGGAACGCCCAAGCAGACGCCCGCCAGTGCTGGCGTCATCAGTGTGACCTCCACTGATGAATCCTCTGACTCGCCGATGGTCATAGACATCACCAATTTGTCCACGCCGTCAACATCGTCGGCAACTACATCCAAGCAGGAGCAACAGTCACGACTGACAGCCAAAACGCCCAAGGAGCAGAAGCTGGTTGTCAGCTCCACGCCCAGGCGCACGCCACAGTCGCTAATGAAACGTGCACTGCTCACCAGTGCGAAGAAGCAATTGCCTGAAGCAAGCAAGAGCAAGCAGACGACACCCGCTCGTCAGTCGCTGCTCGATGCACGTCGTCAGTGCTTGACGGCGCCTCGACGCCTGCCCTTTCATCCGCAACCGCAGTGGCGCACACCGGGTCGTCGCCAACTGGCCAACACTACAGTCAAGGCTCCCTTGACAACGCCACGGAAACGCCAATCGTCCGTCTGCCTGAGCAGTCCGCGCGACAACAAAATCTCGCAGCTGCGCAAATCGATGGCCGCCGCCGCTAAGGTGAGTCCAAGCGTCGGCATGAGCAACAAGCTGGTAGCTAAGGCGCGTCGTGCTCTCAACTCGCCCAAGCAAGATTCACCGCAACGCATCGAATCGCCCAAAGTGGATGTACCACCTGAAGAGTCCCACGAGCCGGATCATGGGCAGAATTCGTCATCTGAGCTGAGCCGCACGTTCACCTTGGATGACGGCAATGGCAACGTATCCTCAGCAGCAGCACTGGAAGCAATGGCTTCCTTAATAAATGATGATGAAATGCCTGCCCTGGCACGCAGCAAACAGTTAAATTCATCCCTGAATGAAGTGAAGCCCGATGACACGACTCAACAACAACTGGATGAGAGCAACAATATATTTTCCCCCAATGACGATGCTAAAGTGGATGAGATTGCTTCGACCCAAGAAGGAAATCAAAATCGAACCTTTGATGCGAATTCTTCTCAGGAGCTGAAGAATGAGAGCATTGCATCCCTGGAAGCATCGCCGCTGTTAACGACTTCAAATGAGACTTTGAAGAATCCTGAAGAGGCAGCAGCCGTTAAGAGTGTTGTACTGCAGGAAACAGCTTCGGAAATCTCAAAGGACTCATCTGCAGTTGACATCATTGACGATAACATCTGCGAGGAGGTAACACCAATAACCACATATCAAGAAGGTAAGACCATAGAAAATTATATTAAATCAATCCTTTTAATATGTGCAAATAATTCAAGCAGAAGGCGGTAATAACTTAGCCGAGGAATCCATTTGTGAGGAGGTATGCATTAGCCCGAAGGAAGATGAAGGTAAGAAATTGTTAAACAACAAAAAAAAGTGGAAAATTACAGTACACAATATAAGTTAGACTTTTCTTAAATATTTAATTATTTAATGTCAAACCAATTTTGATTAAAATGAACCGCAAAATATGAGAAAAAGTATTTCCTATAAAATATGATTTAAATTTGATATTACAGTTCCTGGGGCCTCTCCAGAAGACGATGTGAATGAACTAGCACAGTCCAGCCAAACCCCATCAACAAAGCGCGTCACACGACGCTCTTCAATGGAATCAAAAGCAGTCGCAGTGACGCCCAGACGCAGCGTGCGCCGAGCATCCATTGAGGCCAGTAATAAGCTGGATGAGCAGTTAACCAGGCCAAGGCGTCGTGCCTCATGCTCCTCGACCTTGGAACAGGAAGCACTGGCCCCGACCACGCCCAAACGTAAGCGACGCCTTACTGAAGAGTTGTCGACGCCGACACGCAAATCGGTTCGCCTGATAGGCAACACACCAAAGGCGATAGCGCAAGTCGATGAGTCTGTGGGCGATATGGGCGTCATAGTCGAAGAGCAGGATGCCGTGCAGCTGGAAGGTAAGCAGATAAATGCTAACAATAACTATATATTTGTACTAAACCAATATTTCACAGACAACAAATTGCCAGCAGATGAGGATTATGGCAACGAGCTGCCAACTGATGCGATTGATGAACCGGACAGAATTGATTACCATGGTATGCGAGAGCTGCTGAAGACACCCAAAAGCTGCAGTACGCCGCGTTTCAAGGGATTGCGTGAGTTGATGCGCACTCCCAAGGCACCAGCTTCGCCCGTGCTAGACCACATTGAGGAGCTGCTGGAAGGAGATTCAAATGATGCAAGTGCTACGCCTAAGCGTCAGGTTACCGTAAGCCGTGTGAATCTAGAGCTAACCCGACCTGAAACGCAGGACTTGTACTTCAAGACGCCGAGTGGTAAGGATCTAATGATACCAAATGATCCGGCTAGTGCAGTGCTCAAATCACGCGAAGATTCATTGGCAGCCACTACAGAATACGATTTAAATGCAACAAATGCAACTCTACACTTGGACAAGATCTTTGATGATGTGCTCACTGCGGAGACAACAAATCCAATCGAAGGCTCCGAGGTCGAGATAAATGTGACTACTGTTAGCACTGTCACCGACACTGTAGCTGATCCCTTGGCTTCTTCTTTGGGGCCAAGTGACACGGTCAACTCCGAGGCACTAATGACAATTGGCGATATGGATGAGAGTCATCGAGATCCTCTAACAAGCACTGCATATAAACCTGGAGCTCAAACTGATGCTAATGAGCGTCATTTGGATACAGGAAAATCATCATCAAGCATTTGCGAAATGAGTGGCATACAGCTGCTCGATCAGACATCAGATTCTATGTTCTCGGAGCAACTGATTGTCACCGGCGTGGACTCAGCCGACGTCACATTGGAGGAAACAAAGGCAACAGGGATTGTCAAGGCATGTACACCAAGGAAGAGCAATCTGGAGGATTGCTCTGATACAGACTCGATGGTAGGCTTGGCTGAGCCTCTAGTAGTGAGCGACGATGAAGACGACATGGAAGTTGATCCTAAGAAGCCAAATTTAAACGCATCTGTTGTTCAAGTAGAAAATGTACAGGATGAACCCGAAACATCTAATGTATCAGCCCAAGATGCAGCTGAGAGCGCATCTGTTAAACTGCAAGACCCGAGCGCAAACACATCAATTACTTTGGATAATTCACAGCAAAACGAACAGGAACCTCAATCCTCTACTATCGAAGAACTGTCAATACAACTTGAAGTATCCAGTCAAACTATATCTCGGATTGACTTAGAGGCAACTAAAGTCGATGCAACGTTGGATATATCTATTGATAGTAGAAAATCTACAATTTATGCTCTCAATACTAGCGAAGCTCAAAATGATGAGAAGCTGACGACTGGTACAGAATCTATCATAAACGATCTGAATAAAGGGCAAGAGGAATTCACAACTGAAGTATCTGTAAGCCAGGAAATAAGTGAAGTTCCCGAAGAAGATGAAGTTTCCATGATTGAGCTAGAGTTATCAAATGCAGCTGTGAGTAATACAACAGTTAAAGACAATTGCGATGAAGTGGAAGCTGTC
The DNA here is from genome assembly GCA_035047565.1 of Drosophila mulleri. Classification (NCBI taxonomy): domain Eukaryota; kingdom Metazoa; phylum Arthropoda; class Insecta; order Diptera; family Drosophilidae; genus Drosophila; species Drosophila mulleri. The sequence goes on along the minus strand of JAWNPK010000069.1, from coordinate 6,081,777 downwards.
GCTTCTCCTCTCAATGAAATACCAATCTCGACAAACGAAAATAAAGAGACTCTCAACTGTGAGATGTCCAGCGAAGAAAAGATTGAATTTGAAAGAGACCAAAGTCCAGAAACAATATCAAACACAGATACAAACGCTTTAATGAATGATCTTACAAATAAAGCTGAAATATCAGAAAAAGAACAAACAGAAGAGTTGCGAATGCCAGATAGCAATCTCAACGTTCTGGCAGCTACAACTTCGCATCTGGAAATTATAGACTCGAACGAGACCAATTTAAATACTTCAGATAAAGAAAATCTTGAAGTAGAACTGAAGGAACTGGCAGAAAAGTGTGAAGATGAACAAGAAATTAAGAAAACTAGAACACCGGAAGACGTGAAAAGTCGGGATAGTCATTTGGATGAGTCAGTAATTGAATTTGATGTCTCTGTGCTTGCTGAAAATGTTGTAGCAGAGAAACAACATCCAGAAATCACTGAAACGTCGCATGTTGAAAAAGAAAAAGAAGCAACTGCAACAACGATAGACACAGTTGAAAGTCAGAATGCCAGTGCAGACGAATCTATAGTAGAACTTGATGCCTCTGTGCTAGCAGAGATTGATGTAGATCAGCAATTAGAGCAATTCCCAGAAATTATAAAAACGTCGTCCATTGAAGGAGAAACTGAGGACACTGCAAGAGTTGAAAGCCTGGATTCCAATGTAGACGAATCGATAATTGAACTTGATGCCTCTGTGCTAACAGAAATTGATGTAGATCAGCAAGTAGAGGAGCAACTTCCGGAAATCGTAAAACCGACGGCTACTGAAAGCGAAATTGCAGCAATCGCAGAGGATATAGCTAGTGCTCAGGATATCATTCTAGATGAGTCTATAATTGAACTTGATACGTCTAAGCTCGCAGACGATAATGATCTAAAAGAACTTCCAATCGAAAGGAGTACGACATCGCCTATTCTTAAGCCAGAAGCAAATGAAGTTCCAGTTGAAACGACATCAATGGCTGAAACAATATCAACGGATATCGTTGACCAGGATGTACCGGCGATGAATAACTCCAAATCTTCCGAATCTAACAAAAATGAATCTCTACTTAGTCGAGAAGCTACTATCGAAACTGAGTGCCCTCAAAAACCATCGCTTGACCAAGATTTATGCGAGTCGGAAAATTACAGAGAAGAACCTGCCTGTCAAGATATTCTTGAAGATGTTGCCACAAATCAGAATGATTCTCTCCTTCAGCGTGAAGATAAAAGTCAAAGTGAATTATATATTTCATCTGATGATATCCTGCCTAGACCTTCAGGAGGATCCTTAGCGGACACAAGTGCATCTCCTGCTGCCGATTTAAATAAGTCACTAACTGAAATCGATGCATCTAATGCAACAACAGAAGGGGAAGACAAAAAGGAAGAGTCAGATGAAAATGCCCAGCCCGCAGTTACATCTGAATCGTCTGAGGATACCATATCACCCACTGCTGCGTCGATCGAAAACGATAATATAGTACAGCATCCAATAGAAGATACTATTATATTAACGTCACCTCAACCTCAAAATGATGAGAAGTTGAATGCTTCGCTTGTATCTGAGGTTGACAAAGCTTTGGAAGAAGAGCAGATGGAAAATGCGATTAATAAGCCTGATGATGTACCAAGTAAGGAGACAGCCACAACCCAAGACTCTATGGATACAACAAAAGATGAAAATGCGACTCACATTAAGTACGTTGAGGAAATAACAGCTATCACAGATTCCTCAATCCAAGTCATAGAAGAAACCCTGGATACGACGAAAGATGTAAATACAACAAATGCTAAATCAGATGATGTGACGAACGAGGAAACAACTGTTATCGCAGATGCTACGGCTTCCACCCAAAACAAACAAGAAACCGTGCATACGACGATAGATGAAATTGCGACTAATGGTAAATCAAATGATGGGCCGAAAGAGGAAACAACAGCTATCGATGATTCCGCAGACATATTCCCAGACAAAGAAGAAATCCTGAATACGACGAAAGAGGAAAATACTACTAAGTCAGACTTTAATGATTTGCCGAAAGAAGAAATGCCAGGTATTGAAGATTCCTCAGCTACAACCCTAGGCAAAGAAGAAGCTCTTGATACTGATTCAGTAGCAAATCAATCAGCTCGTCAAAGCCTAGATGGCGTTTCAAAGGATATATCATCTCAAAATGAAGATGGGAATGCAGTTGCATTAGATACTCTATTACCAACTGAAGAACACGAAAAAGTAGACGCGAAATCAAGTCCTATCGCAGATGTAGCTAAAGTATTATCGACAGATATTGATGTAACTACGGATCTTGCAGAAAAAGAAAATCACGAGGACAAAAAGTCGCCAAGCCCTATTCCAGAGGCAGTACTACAAACCGACGAGGCAAATGCCAATATTGAGCCTACAGCACGTGAATCTGCAGCTAAGGAAAATGAAACTCTAACTATGCTTGAAGAAGAGCCAGGAAAAAATAAATACATCCAATCTGAAGTTGAAGCTACAAGCACTAAGATGTCGGCCATGGGAGAGGAAAACGAAGAGCCCAAAAAACAGATTGATGAAATTATTGATTTCGATGCCAATTGCTTGGCTGAGAATGATATTGAACTTGCAGCAAATAAAGATGAAAGTGTAGTAATGGATATGCAGCAGAATGAAGATGTTAGCGCCAATATACTAGATGTTCACGATGCGTCTCAAACGGATAAAATGGAAAGTCATCAAGAAAATGAAAATACAACAGTAGAGCAATTGAAAACTAAGAAAACTATTGAAACTGGAAAAGAACATGCGAGTTCTACTTCATCCCAAGATGAAAGCCATGAAATTAAAGACGATAGTGAGCCTGAAAAAGTAACTACAGCTGAGATAGAGGCGGTAATTGAACTGGATGATTCTACAGTTGACTCTAACACTATAACTGATCCTAGCTCTTCTGAAATTCAATCTACCGAAGAAGCTGCTGTGATTGAACTAGACGATTCAACTGCAGAATCTGGCTCTATCGCTGAACCTAAATGTTCTATTGTAGATGATGGGGTAATTGAGCTGAACGATTCCTCAACTGATTCCAACTCGATGACAGACCAACAAAGTGCATACAGAAATGCGGGAATACGAACGCTTAATCAACCACTAGAACAAGTACCAGTTGAAATCTCTGAAGAAAGCACTTCGACTTCTACCATGGGAAAAGGAAATGTTACGCCCATACAAGAAGCTGTCGATCAGAATACAGTTGACAAACAAGTAGGCCACATCGCCGAACAGCAATCAGTTTCTGAATTGAAGCAAGTAGAGATAGGGGCTGCTAAAGTGCAGCAAGTGGATATGGCTGAAAATTGTGAGAGTAAAATAGAGGAGAAGCTCAAAAAGCAACCTGAATCTTCAAAGTTAGCAAATGAAATGACTGCTTTGACTGAAAATCAGACCAAACAAAGCGACCGTTTGTCCAAAGATTTGTTTGCAAATGTTACGGAGAATGAAGATGTGGAAGCTGCTGTTGTTAATCAAGTAACTATTACGGCAGAAACATTAAATGATAAGCCCCTGCAGACTGAACGCTTGGAAAAACATATAAGAAATACCTCGGAAGTTACGGAAAGTGAAAAGCAACTGGACAAAGTTATCGAAGTAGCGAATGAAAAGGTTGAAGCAGACAAGACCAAAGAGCAGGGACGTATATCTTCATTAGACATTGCTGAAAATTATGAGACTTTAGAAGAAAAACAGAATGATAAAGCAATCGTGGATGCTGTCGAAACTCATACAGAAAATAAATTGAAATTACGTGGAAGAAAGTCAATTGATGCAGAGGAAAAAATTACAGAAACTGTTGCGCATATAGAAATTATGGCTGAGGAACCAAGCAACCTTCAGAAACCGAAGCGTCGTGGCAGGAAAGCAACAGTGGAAATCGGTGAAAAGAAATTGGAAGACACTATTGCGAAAGAAACGGACGCCCATGTAGATATACCTGAGCAACGGTCAAAACCAAATCGGCGTGGAAGAAAACCAACAGTCGAGACAGAAGAAAAAGAAGCTGAGAGCACTGTACAGCCAATTGATAATGAAATTGAAAAACACAAGTTGGTGGAGTCAAGTCATCCCATTAGATCAACTCGTCGTGGAAGAAAATCAGTTGATGCTGAGGAAAGCAAACATCAGGACACAATCGAAGATGCAACTGTAAAATATACCGAAGTTAAATCTGATCAACAAAATGATTTACACAAACAGAAGCGTCGGGCAAACAAGGAAACAAAAACTACATCAGCTGAGAAGAAAATAGAAGAGCCAACTGAGGAAGAAACTGTTGATGCTGAGGATAAGAAACCTAACATAGTTCCAGAGGAAGCTATTGAACATATAAAAACGAAGTCTGAGGAACAAAGCGATCAAGCTAAATCAAAAGGCCGACCACGAAAAGCAACAGTAGAGCAAACTGCTTCGACAGAGAAGAAGCTCGAGGAAACAGTTGATAAGCTTGCTGATAGGCCCAAATCAAAACGTGGAAGAAAACCTACAGAAGATGAAAGTAAAGAACATGCAGAGGACAAATCGGAAGAAGAAAATGCAGCGAAAGCAAAAGACCTGCATAAACCTAGAACGAGACGCGGACAAAAGCCAACGACAACAGAACTTGAATCAAAAGAAACCCCGGAACAAGAGAAACTTGATAAAGACACAAGTGACTTGGAGCATGAAGAAAAACATCACCATGAAGAAAAAACATCAACAGACACTGAGAAGCCAAAACGACGTGGACGTAAGCCATCCGCTGAAGTTGTGACCGTCGAAGTGTTCAAGTCCGTGAAGCCCAATGAAGAACCTATCACAGAGAAGCCCAAGCGGCGAGGGCGCAAAGCATCTGCAGAGGAAGCACATGAACTGCCGGAGCGTAAAACGACGCGAAATACTCGGAAAGCTTCTGCGGAAACTGTGGAGCAACACGAGCCAGCCAAGGAAACCATGGACATTATTGAAGAAGCTGAGGAACCATTGTCAAAGATTCTGCGTGTGGAAGAGCCAGCTGCATCGACAACGCCCATAATCAGAAGACGTGGTCGTCGTCAGTCTGTTAATGCAGAGGATGTTCCACCACAAGACTCGGTGGTGGCAACCACTGCGCGACGTGGACGCAAAGCCACAACTGATACAGAGACGCCAGCTGGGCCTGCTGAGGTGAAGCCAAAACGACGTGGTCGCAAGGCGTCTGCCGATGAAGCTCACACGGAGGAGGCGGAGCCAGCCAAGAAACTAGCTAAACGTGGTCGCAAACCCAGCGCTGAGGTGGAGCATCATGACTCAGATGCAACGGAACCTGCAGTAGAGAAGAAGACGGCCACGCGACGAGTCCGCAAGGCTTCAGTTCAAATGGATACACCTACATTGGCGAAGAAACCAACTGCACGACGTGGACGCAAAGCGTCAGTGGTTGAGATACAACTGGAAATGACCAAGGACCTGCCGGAATCGTCTGCAGCTATTGTGGCTGCATCATCACCACGACCACAGCCACCTAGCTCAGAGGATGAGCTGACCCCGCGCCGTCGCGAAGGGCGGAATTTGCCGCGCAAGAACTATGATGAAACATCGGATGAGGATAAGCGAGGCTCCACGTCTTCGCCGCGTCGTGCACGTAAACCAGCAGCTAGCAAAGCGGCCAATAAAGCAGCTGGCGCCGTAACACCACCTGTAGCAAAGCCCACCACTCCAATCCCAAGCACCAAGCAGGAGGCGATTGTCGAGTCCACAGTGGAGACTTTGGTACCTCATACGCCGACTGGGCAACCTGTAGTGCTGCCAGAGCCAACTAGCTCTCAGCGACGTGAAGGACGTAATGTGCCGCGCAAGAACTATAGTGAGACCTCGGACGATGACAAGCCAGGCACCTCACGTGCACGTCGGGTTCGACAGCCGACGGTCAAGGCGTTGGAGCTACTAGTCGATACAGCAGCAGCTGCGCAACGTCCTGTAACGCCAAGGCGTCGCAAGGCCAAAGATGAGGGTGATCAGCCGCCAGAGAAGAAACCCTTAACAGACCAAGGAACGCCCGTTACAGCCACCAAATCGCGAGCTGGAGGTCGTCGTAAAGCTGCTGATCCAGCTGATGTAGCAGAGGTTGTCTCCGTTGCCCTGTCAACTGGCAAACGCGTGGGACGCAGCCGCAAGGACAGTGCCGCCAGTAATCCGCACGAAGAACAGGTGGAACAGGAAGTGGCGCCGGAGCCGGAGGCGGAGCCCAAACAGACAACTAAGCGCAATGCACGCGGCAAAGCTAAAGCTGCGGCAGCTGAAGAGGAGGCGACAGATGAGCCAGCTACCAAAAAGGCGCGGGGCAAGACGCCGATCTTGGTCACGCATGTGGAAGTGGTGCCAACAGATGAGTCGACCGCCAAGCGAGCGCCTGCTTCGCGTGGACGTGCCGCTCGAACAGTAAAAGCCGTCGAGGACAATGCCGATGGTGCGCCAGAGACGACGGCGCCAGCACGCGCCGGACGCGGTCGCAAGGTGCACTTCGAGGCGACGGAGGAGACGACGACTGTAGCGAGTGCAACAGGGCAGGCAGAGGCGCCCACACGTTCGACACGGTCTCGCCGCAAATAGATTCCATTACCTAAATATTTTAAAGTTTAAACTCTTTTTTTTATGTTTATTGTTTATGCCTCCTGTGTACAAAAAAGGTTTACAGCATGGTAATATATATGTAACTACGTATTGTTATTTTTTAAGTTTAAAAAAAAAAGAAAATTAAAAAAAAAAAAATGTGAAAGTTGACAGAAAGATGAATAAGGAAAGTCGGAGCTCAAGCATGCATACATAATGAATACATACTTTAACAAACCTTAATTTCTAGATATACATAATTAAACAATGCATATGAATACATATATAAATATATACATAAATAAATAGTTTTTAAGAATTCTCACAAAAATAAAATAACTAATAAAGAAAATTAAAATGTCTTAAATTTGATATGCTGAAAGTAATATATTTATAGATGTTTCATGGTTTGATACATACGAACGGTTGATCCATAGAATTTTTAATACAAACGTCGACCTCTGACATCTTGGATGAATAGATTTAGAAATAGCATTCTAATTAATTCGCTCCAAAGATTAAGGCACATAAGCATATAATTTCACTTTACTTTATTTAATTTTTAAAAGTATTCCTCACGCAAATACATGGATCCATTATATCATTATAAAATAGTTTTACTTTTTGGTATAATCGTATAACTAATTCGTTCAGACAGCAAAGTTACTTTTTTCTTGTATCAATTAAGTATTTCGGATTGTGTCTTTCAATACAACAGGCGTAGCTAGAGTTCTTTTGGGGTCTAAATAACAAGGGACTACAAAATATTAGTATAATTGAGTACAAAAGCTGCCCATAGAGGGCTATACATTTATTGTATAGTTAGTGCATAAATCGTATAAATAAATCCTATGCTTGAGAACATTTTGTGGCAAAGTTTTGTTTTGTTTTTACAATTGTTGATGTAATGTATGCCAGTTGAGAAAGCATGGGAAATTCAGGTATAATAGAGTATAAAATGGTATAAAAATATATATAACAAGAAATAGCAATAAATAAATATTACATATAATAAAAATAATAAATAATAGTAAAGGACGTGTGGAAATCTTATCGCAAATAGCATCTACGAACAGTAAACTTAGCATAAAATAAATGTATGTATGTAAAAAACATAAATTATAAAATATAGCTTCAATTTCACTGGATAATACTTTAAAAAGTTTTCAAGCATTAAAAAAAAAAAAACAACTTCAATTAGAGGATCGGCGCACTACAAATTAAGCAATTAATTTACAAACTGTGCATAGACTCTATAAAAATAAACATACATAAATGCAAATGATTTGTGTGTGCTTTGTGCGCGCATGTTTTTGCTCTCAACTTCGAATTTTGTTTGTTTCGTTCTGTAATTTTTAGGCTTTCATCAAGAGATGCGGCTCGGAGCGCAGAGAGTCTGTGAGGTATTGTGTTTTCATTGTCTTCTGGAAATAGCGCTTCTCGTTCGGCGAATTCACCATATAAACAATTGGACGTACGCCCACATTACGCCACAGATCGCCTATGTGCCTGCAAACAATTTATATATGTAAGTAAATTTGATTAAATTTTAAGATTGTTCTAGTAACAGTTAACATTTGTCACTGATCAATGCTGCAGGGCTGCCACCTAGTAGCAAATACATTAGGCAGCTAATGATGAGCTTTGCTAAACTATCGCAGCTCAGTATTTGCAGCGTTGCCAAAAATTTAAATTAACGGTTCACTGAACAAGGACAAATTTAATTAGTTTTCGTTTGAATAACTTACAAATTGAACTCTTCCTTGTTGAGAAATACAACACTAATGCCAATTACAGGCGCAATTATATTTCGCAAAATCGCTCCATAAATTGAGGTAATAAGCGTTGACGATTTGAGTATGGACAGCGATAAATAGCTCTCGTGCCAAAGGCCGCAAATGATTTCAGGCCTCAATTTGCGCAGCTGTAAAAATTAAAATATTATTACATTCAAAAATAAAATGAGCTCTCTGCTATGCTAAACTTTTACTTTTACATGAGCGTTCACTATAGCGAGTATTCTCTGTGCTTATCTTTTGCTCACCTGGTAAATGGCAAAGGGCGACCGGCTAATCACAACGGTTCGCTGCGTGAACGACTCATTCGCTGCCATAAACTTCTGCAGCTGATCAATCATTAGTGCACTGGTGTCCTGCAAGTGCAGGAACAAAGTGGGCGGCATGTTCTGCTCCTCCAGGAAGTCCGCCAATTGCTTCAACGTGGACACCGACTCCCGATCATACTGCGAGCTGAATTAGGAGGAAAGGCGAGTTTTAGTACATGTACATATGTATGTACATAGTTAAGTTATTCTTCATACCCCATAGGATGCTGCTCCGTTATGCTCAGCTGTTGCAGTTCATGGAGTGTGTGATGCGAGAGGTTGCCCGTGAGGCCGGCTCGCTCCAAGGTCAGGCGATTGGCTATAACTATTTCGCCGCAGGCCGTAATACCGGCATCCAGCAGGACATTTCGGTAGCCACGTGCCAGACACTGCGAATTCAAATGGGGTTGGTGACTATTGATTTTTGATTGCCGAACAACCACCGTCTGCTATCTGCTACTGCTACTGTAGCTGATGACGTCACAAAGCACACTCACTCACTCACCTTTTTGACAGCTGCCTGCGAATTCTCGGGCGCATCGTAGCCGGCGCCTCGATTCGCGATGGGCCAGTAATTGGGCCAATCGTCCGGCGTGTTCAGCAGGCTGAGCAAACGCTTCTCATTGGGGCTGCGCTGCAGCTTGACGAACTTGGATGCCACACAAATGGCCACCAGGGTCAGGGTGCACCAGGGAATGGCCAAATTGCAGAAGAACCACAGCACATTAAAGCAGAAGAAGACGAGACTGATTGTGCAGCAAAATAGTTTGTAGATCATTTTCAGGCACAGCCAGCACCAGCGCCACCACATTCACCACAAGACTGCTGCTGAGCGCACAAATTGTTGTTGTTTTGGTTTATTTATAAACGGTTTTTTTTTAGTTTTTTGTTAGTTTGCATTTACCCCAATAAGAAATGCGCGCCGCCAACCAACGTCCCACTTGCCACTCCCACTCTGCTACTTGTCGCTTGTGCCGCTCGTAATCGTTTCAGAGCTTTTTGTATTTTGTTTATTTGCTTGAGTCGTTGGCTTTAAAACCGTTTCTAATCGCAATTATTGTATTTAATTAAGTCTAAATTAAATCGTCGGTTAATCACAAGCGCAGCCAGAACGATGTGTGCACGAATTTTCCAATAAGAAGTGGTCTTAGCGATGTGCCCAACACTAGCAAGCGCAGCACGCAACTATCGATTGCATCGATAGAACAGCGCGCGAACTTTAAAAGTGAGTACTTATGCAAAATTGAGAAAATCGTTGAATTTGTAAGCAATTTGATAAATCTGAACTATTAATTTATTTAATTAGCAGTCGAAATACATTTCAATTTACAATTTGGTTAACATTCGCACCCAGCCTCTGATCGAGGGATGTGACAGCCGTGTATAAACACCCGGATAAAACGGATCTAAATTCGAAATGGTAAATATTACGTGACATAGTAATATATAGCAATTTAAACACTCACCCGCACAGCCTACGCCCCACGACACAATGCCGATGAGCTTGCCTTGAGCTGTAAGTGGACCACCGCTGTCGCCTATTCCGAAACGAAATCAGAAATGTTATCAGACATTTATTTAAGTAAAAATTTAATTACTCACCCTGACATGCATCCGTGTTACGTGCGGAGGCGCAGAACATGCTGCCGAAACAAGAAACACAATACGTTATTAATTGGATATTGGCTGAATCAGATCTCTCTCCCTCTCTGTCTTACTTTAGAACTCTCTCTCTCCCTCTCTCGATATACTTACGCATCAGTTACTCCGCCGTGATATCTCAAATCGTTGTGACATCTTTCCTGATTAACCGTCCGCACTGTAGTGTACTTTAGCGTAGAGGACAGAACCGATTCCGTACTGCTCATGTAACCCCAGCCGGAAACAACGGCTAGCTGATTCTCCTCGATCACGGCCCCAGCCTCGGGCAGGGCGATGGGCGAGACATTGGGATCTTGGGTCAAGGCGCCCGGCTGTGTACGCAGCAGCGCCACATCAAAGTTCATGTCCTTGGCATCGTACGAGGGATGCTTGTAGATCGTTCGCACACTCATCAGGCTGCCGCCACTGGAGCGCTTCACGCTGCCCAGGCGCAGGGTGAACTCCTGCGGCTTCTTCTCGTGGCCATCGATGCAATGGGCGGCTGTGATGGCCCAACTGCCGTCCAAGACAGAGGCGCCACAGATGTGAACGGTGAGGCGCCGTAGCGATAGCTGATAAGGAAACTCGCCCTCATTTGCCTCCCTTCCGTTCACAATGCGTCCATCGGGGCGACGCGGCGGCACTGAGGCCTCACAGATCTTCCAAGAGATCGCAAATATTAGGGTTAGAAGTGGAGCTAGGTTCCGCATGGCTTTGCTGACTCAACGAAACTGAACTGCCAGCTGTTTGCCAGGCAGCAAAAAATACGTTGATCAAACCATTGCGGGGAGTTGCACTTTATCAATACTCTCTGTTATCTCAGCTCTTGTACTTTGTTTCAGCTAGACTATAATTAACAATTGTCAATAGGTCTTGTCTTGTTTAGGTTTTATTGCCTGACTCTGTCTTTTTCTCTGTTGCTTTGTGATTATAATTGGTGTTTGGTAACAACGGCAATGAACTTCCTTCGAAGTTATTCCGAATATTCCCCAACATTGGAAAATAATAATTGAATTATTACGAAATGAAATTAATTAAAATTAAAATCCTATTTATAGACCTTTTCTTCTAATTACCATGAATTATATTTCTAATACAACTATACCGACATTTGCAAATTATTAATTTATTTTCATATTATATATAACCACTAAAAATTTTAAGAATAACCGTCAACATATTCGATTGCTTTCTGCTCAGCTGTTTTAAAACATCGATATTACTGCGGATAGTCGATTGTTTTCACATCTCTGGCAAATTGGTTGCTCTTTTTGCAGAATGCATGCTGCGGTCACACTGATCAGCAGTCTCGCGCTTAGTCTTGCCCAACAGTGACGCCTGCGATGGGCACGCTGCGCGTTGTTTAATTGGTTAAGCGTAATGTTTACATTTTAAATAACATTAAATACACTAGTGAGACCGTGTCCATAACGGTCGCTTAGCAAGATTTAAACATTTAAAGTTAATCGACAAATCCGTAACATTAGTTTTACGTCTGTGTTGATGCAAGGATTACGCGACGCTCTGAGCACGTTAATATTTGCGAGTGTGTGTTTGAAATGATATAAAATGCAAAAGTTTATTAACAAAAAGTGACTTAAACAAGTGCAGGGCTATACAAAAAGGTGCGTATAATGGGCAGGTCTCAAGAATCAATAGTATTTTCTTCCTAACAACACAGACACATTAACATACACATACACTCGCACACACACATTCAAATTCAACCCTCTGTTTATAATCCGAACAAAAAAAAAGAAATATAAGAAACCGGATTCAAGTTTAGTTGAGCGGCAACACAAACTCACCAGACGAAAGACAACTAAATTTGTAAATTTAGCTTGACTTAAATCAAATTATTAAAATTGATGCAGACGCTGTGTATGTGTATGTGTTTTTCTCACCTATTGTGTGTACGTGTGGGTGTGTGCGTGTGATTGTACTTGCGTTCAATTACCGTTACAACGCACCTGACGCTGAGCGTCAAGGTTGTCTATCACTTTCTCTCCACCACCGCCACTATCAGCAATTTTGTGGAGCCCGAAAAGAAATAAAGAAACCCAGACAGTCTGGCCACACCACAATATTTGCATCTCCTTTTTGCTGCTGCTGCTGCTGCTACTGCTCTTACAAATTGTTACAAAATTGCTGTGGCTTTAATTTATGCAGCAGCCACAGTCGCTGCCGCTGCCGTCGCGACAGCTCATCTTTATTTAGCTTTCTTGCTTACTCACTCGCATTCACATTTATTTATTCAGCTTTCTTATGCCTTACTTCAATTCTCAACAATTCTTCGCATGCATCTCGTATATTGCTTTATTGTATAATTCAATTTAAATTGATTTTCCGCTGCTGCCGCTTTTTATTTTTATAATCGTTCTTCATCTTCTGTTTTTGCAACGCTTTGTACTTTCCCCTTTTGTCTTACTTGTTTCTACGCAGACAAATACATTCCCTTTCGTTGCTTTCTTTGACCCTTTTTCACACACTATTGGCGATGCCATCGCCGCTGACGTCGATCCCCCCAGCGGCTCCATTAGCAACTACACAGTTATTTGTGCTATTAAACCTTGTTGCCCATTTCTAATCTTGCTTTAGGTCGAGTATTCTTGTTGTTGTTGTTATTATTGGTGCCCTTTGCTGTTTATTCGTTTGATATTTTTGTAATTCAGATACAAATTGGTATGTAAGCATATGTATATAAGCAAATGTATATAAACATATGTATACAATCGTCATGGATATCAGCTTTTGTATATAAACATATTCTGGTTCGCATTATTTGTTGCTGACAAAAGTAATATGCATTTACCTGCACAAACTAACGTGGGAATTACTTACACTGTTATCAGCAAATGTTGTAATTGCCTTTTGTGTTTGGTCGTCCGAAGTTTTTGTAGCAAACTAATTGCCATATAAATATCTATATTTAAACAAATTTGTTTCGCCTAAGTGCTTGGCCAAGGTCAAAGATAGGCAAATGCAGATTGGTAAAGCAAAACTCTCGAATTGTTATCAGCTTCTAAGCAATTAGAACGTTTCCGGACATAAACGATACCCAGCGGAACAATTTGTTTTGCATTTATAATTTGAATACAATAAAAGAAAACTAGAATCAAACAGTTGTTCATTTAAATTTTCATTCATTCAAAGCAATTAATTAAAAGCTGAGCTAGTAAATACCCTCTAATCACTTTGTATTGACTCTGCTTTATAACTTACACTCTAAATGTAAAACTTGAGTATTTTATAATTTTTGGACTGAGTTAAGATATGAATCTAGTATACCTTCATGGGTTTGCGCAAAATAATTGAGCTTCATTGAACAACTTTTGCCGGTGACACGCTAAAAATGTTGTAAAAAATCATTTTTTTTTTTTTTTTTTTTTTGTTAGCTAATTGTGAGTTAACGATTTGGAACCAACACATACCACATGCCAACAAGCTAATCTGGCTTATAGTACTCATAGTCAAACACGCTAGAAATGAACTTTAAACATTTGTTACTCAGCAAATAAAATTTTTATTTTAGAACAATCATTTTAGAAAAAATAAACTATGTTTTAAAATATTTTTTTTTTATAACGCAATTACAAAGTTCTTAAAATATATGTATCTATTTTTTTTTTATTTACTCTTCAGATTTGTTGTTGATATTTCTTTTATATTTTGTCTTCATTTTTGGGTTCTTTATCAGGAGACAATTCGAGAGATAGCAAGATTTAATATCTTCTTTCGCATTTAGCTGAAGTCTAATAAAAAAATGTTTCGACCTCATAAACTTTGTAGTTTGTCATGATGAGAAGATTGAGTTATTGCGAGATAAAAACAAATAGATACACTGAATAACGGAATGAAACGCACAACGAAAGAAAATATTAATTAATGTTTACTTTATTGCATCTATTATTATAATAATATTGTTTTTGGATGAATCAGCAGAAACGTAACGGGTTATCCCCTTTGAGTACTAAGTTTACAACAACAACAAAATGTTAATAAAACTCATTTCCTTCTGCCAATTGAGTTTCGCTTTTGGGTGGCATTACATTTGCTCGTGAGTGGAATGAAGAAAAAGACAAACTTATTTAATGGATGCAATGCAGCCCGAAAGCTTGGAATGCGCACAAAAGTGCAACAGTTAAAATAACAATAAAAGGAACAACAACGATGACAATGACAACGACTGATGGGCAATGTCACAAACAGACGGACGCGATAGAATGGCTATTAGCTGTAGCAAACCGAAGATGAAATACTCTTACTCAAATATAGATACTCGTTTGTGGTACTCATCGGCACAGTAATTATGAAAGTGTTTTAAATTCTAAATGTTTTAATGTGCCATACATTCAATTTAGAAACTCATATAAAAACTAATAATAATAGTAATAGTAATTTTAAGACTGTAAAGTTAGGTACTTATAAAACGAACTGCATATATGTAAGATGTAACTTGCTAAGGGCGCAATATCATTGTAGATAGAATACCTACGAAACATTTCTCTATAAAATGTAAAATGAGAAATTAGATTTAATTCATAAAGCTGTGGTTCACTCAGGACATCTTCAATGTCTATGCGACAAATTAGTTAATTGCTAATACAATTTGATTTGGAAAATGGCTGAAATGGAATTTGTAAATTTCTTAAACTAAATCTCAGCTCGCCTTTAAATTATATTAGCCAAGTTAAGGGTATATAAACAATAACAAACCGCAAAAAAGCGACAACAGCGGCAACAAAGCATATAAAACGAGATTTCAATGCAGGAATTTTCATTTCCATTACAAATGCTGTGGTCGCTGTTGTTGTTGTTGTTTTTGTTGTTGGCTGCTTGGTTAGGTTTTGTCAACTGCTGGCGATGCGGCTACCGGTTGCGGCTATATTGGAGATTGGTATGGGCCATGCGAGAGGGAGAGAGAGAGAGAGGCAGAGCGGCAGAGCGGGAGTTTGTGGCTGGATGGGGTGAGGGGAATTCCCCTTGTTGGCTATGGGAACAGAAAGTGGCAAACGGTGCAATTTGACAAACGTTGCACGCACTTGGAGTGCTCACTGACGAACTGACGCTCGACTGACTGGCTCTTTTCTACCGTTACGTTTTAGTTGAGTGCAGCTCTGCTCTGCTGATACTTTTGCAACTGGCCCGAAGTGTATTGCCAACTGGGGACGATAATGTGAACGTGAACGAGGACAGTGACCGACTGTCGACTGTCGACTCTCGACTCTCGACTCTCGATTGCCGACTGCAGTGCAATTGACCTGCAAGTCAAGTGAAATGTCCTGCCACAGTAAACTTGCCGATTATCATACCCTATATAGACAAATTGACAAAGAATATATATTGGTTTTGTACACAGCGACGCACTGGCAATGGAAAAACATTTGATTTCTATTCACAAAATGTCAACGGGCATATTGGCTTGGTGTAATACGGGTTACTTCACAGTTAACTTTGAAGTATATAGCAATAAATATAATTTCAAGTTTTTGTTTCCTTCCTTTACATATTCTACCCAAAAAGTACCACATGAAATATGTAATATTTATTAATCTTGGTAGAAGAGTTAAACTTATCAAGCTATACTCTAATTTTTTGTTATTTTATTTTACTATTCACAATACATTGTAAAATTAAAAAGCGTTATTTATATATAAAATACAAAAATTAATATTTATTTCAACTAAATCAATTCGTTGAACACAAATGCTGAGAGCCATCATGCAGTCGGTTATAGCCGACTGCAATGTTGTTACTTCTTTCACTTCTGATGTGTTTGGGGCACTTGGTTCAGTGCCTTTTGGTAGCCTTTGGTAACTTGGCTAAGCCGCCAGCTGTTCAAAATACATGTTTTTTGCATCGCACATTAAAAAACAGCTCTTGAAAGGAATGTCGTTTGTAGGGCTGCTACCAATTGCCGGGCTTTGACGTGACCCATTTGCTGCACACCAAAGAGCCTAGTCATCAATTTATGTAAGGAGCTAACAAAGCAATATTTGAACCTTTATATAAACTATGTGCGGGCCCAGATTCTCAAACATTATTTATTTGCAAAATTTAAGTCAATAGTCATATATAACGACGTGACTGTACTGCATTATATTCAGGGCCATGGCAGATTTGTTCCAAATCCAATATTTTCTCATTTTCCACGCCGCATTAGTTATAGTATTATAATAATTATATAAGTTTCTACTGATCTGTACTCACCCTATAATTTTATCTCAGTTTCAAAACTGAGGTCTGCTCTAAAAGTATCTATGGTTATTCGAAAAGTGTTTATTTAAAAACAATATACTAATTCACTTTTGTGAATGAGTATAATAATCAATGGATTTGAAAGTAATCCCCAAATTAGATACTATATACTTGTGCCAACCTTTCTGTCTATTCTCGAATCCCTTCAAAACCTTCTCTTGCGATACCGTCTTTATCTCATCAATCGTATGTATGTTTTCAGCTTTGTCATGTCTTAAGCGGGTCTCAGATACATTATTTTTAGTTAATCTTAAAAGTGGATTAAAATGTTAAACTTAGTAAATTGTATATGTACATATATCAATATTATTATTATTAGCTATATATTTTTAGTTGGAAGGTTTAAATTTTACGAGCTACATTGAGTCCAGTATATATATATAAATAATAATAAATAATATATAAATATTATATTATATTTTTAGTATTATAGTATAAGCTTCTTAAATGCATTTCAGTAAAAAAAAAGCAAAATCAAATTTGAAGTTTCAAAGTCAGCTAGTTATCTATTTTTATTTGATTTGTAATTGATTTTAAATTATGTACTATTTCTTCATCTTGTACTGTATGTCACCCTTATATCATTATCCACAGTGTGTAGGGCGTGCGAGTGTGCGCCTTTTAGCCATCGTCTATTTTCGTCAGTTAATGCACTTGGTCGTCATCTTCAGGTCGCGTCGCATTTTGCGTGGGCTCAATGGATTTTTCAAGGGCCTGTGCCAATTCCCGGTTGTGGGCGCCTCTCTTGTTGTCTGTTTTGGTTTGTGCTTTAGCTTTAGCTTCTGCAGTTGCTGTTGCTTTTACTTTTGCTTTTAGCATCGTCTGCGTCGCCCGCGATCAATAAACGGCGACCTTCTCCACGTAAAAGTTACTTGATTCTTTGTTTCTTAAGCTATTTGCCTGTTTCTGCTTTTAGGGCCACTTGAGTTCTCCCTCTCTTTCACTCTGTCAATCTCACGTTCTCTGCCTACCTCTTGCTTCGACTTACGCCCCTTGCGGTTTTTTTTTTTTCAGGTATTCCCTTACAGTTAATTGCTGCACTCAACAGCTAAGCCCCCTCTTTAAGCGAACCTGGTGCACCCTTGAGCCTTGCCAATCTACCAGAAGGCATGTCCTCACAGCGCTAAGCAGTTCGCAGATTAATGCCATGGTAAAGATTTCCACGTTGTTGCCGCACGAGTACTTTACAAAGTTAAATGGCTCATAGGCAACAAGGTTCAAGAACTTTACAACAGCTTTACTGTAGCTCAAGTGGGGGGATAAATTTCTCAAATTGATATAGTCGATCTATCTAAATTATAGACCAACATTAGGTATAAATTTTCCAAGCACTTTAAAGCATAAATTAATATTGAATATCAAGAAACTAAACGCAAACAGCATTGCTTACTCTTCCTATACCAATATGTCTCAAAGCCAAACACTAGACTGTGATTCGAACTCGAATCCTTGCTGGTGTGTGTGTGTGTGTAGACAACTAAACACTCCAAATCAAGACTTCAAAAATTACAGTTGAAAATGCACGAGCAAATGCACAGGCGGAACAAAGACAAGAATAACCAACGCATTGCTGCTGTTTAACCGAGGCAGGCGTACGCTGTCGGGCCGCAAGCCGAAAGCAGAGCAGCTGTTGCTCTTGCTCTTGTTACTCTCGCTGCTGTTGTTGTTGCTTTTGGAGCCGAGCCAATGAGTGAAGTTTCGAAGTCGCCGTCGAAATTGTTGAGGCTCGCACGTTTGTTCGTGTGCTGCATTCAGTTGCGTTTCGGGCGGCATTGTTGTCGGTTGTGCAGAGCTGTGGATTTGCGGAATTGTGAAGCGTGGCTGAGCGCTGATTAGTCGTTTACGGCTGCTTGTTGGTGCTTTTACCTTGGACAGGACGTACACTGCAATTTAGACCGAAATTGTAAGCGAAATAAATGAGTTAACGTTTTGTGTAACAGTGCTTTGTGCCGTGTTTTTAATTATTCGTCCAACAAAAACAAATTCAACGCGCAGTTTCTGGAGCATTAAGTAGCGCGAATCTGGTTCCTGGAAAAGCATTCACGGTGCCACATTGTTCTTTAATTTCTTATAGCAGGCATTCACAGTGCAAGTGAGTGTATGTGTGTGTGTGTGTCTGTGTTAGTCTTGATTTATGTTTGTGTTTTTTTGCTGTCCTTGCCCAGGACTCGCTGGCACGGCATTAAAAGTTGCAGCACAACTTTTCTGATTTTTCTGTAAGTTGGCATTTATAACATGTGCATTTAAATCTGGCAAGAGAAGGTTTGTTTGTGTATGTGTGTGCATGAGGGGTGTGGGATGAGAGGTGAGGGTGCTTGACGCCCGCCAGGGAGAGCCCAGTGGTACATAAATTTTGATCTACAAGCACGATATGATGTTCTATTCATTTAGCTGCTTCCGTTTCCTTCTCCCACGACACTGTTTTAATTTGTTTATTTAATTTCCTTTGCACATTAATATATTTCTTACTCTGTAAATTGCAACAGCTTCCTGTAATCCTTGGTACTTTATCAAGTGGCTGTTCTCTTTTCAATTTCATTTGTTTGCTTCCATAGCATTTACAATTTTTCTATTTATGTGCTTTATATCCCTTAAAATATATTTATGTCTATTTAAAGCATTTAGTATAAATTTATTTTTAGTATAGCTAATTTCTCTTCAACCTTTATATATTTGTAGGTATATACAAAATATTTATTTTGATATTATATTTTTTTTTTCAATATGCCTTTTTAATCATTCAATTATGGAACAATTTCGATTTACTATCTCTTTTATTTTGCCTGGCCTCAATGCAGGCCTATCGATTATCCATATCACAATATTTACTTTAATCCCTTGATATTATCGTGCACATATTCATACACACACACACACACTCGTGCTGCCGGCTAATAACTTGTGTCACTAAAATTAGTTGCTAGACTCCCCCACGAGGCGCTCTCGGCGCATGCTGTGTTCCATTTATTCCATTACTTCATACTACTTGGATTGCGGTGCCCCTTTTACAAGTCCCCCGCGTGTTTGGATCGAATAGTTTTTTTTCTTTTCTGTGTTGTTGTTGTTGTTGTTGGCGCGCTGTCAATTTTCCGCTGGCGTCTCATTTTTTATGTCGCTAAGGTTGACATTAGAGATGGGTGCGTGGCGTGAGAGAGGTACGACACATTTAAGGTTTCACAAGTGACCCTGATAGGCTTTGTTTATTTTACTCGCTTTCTCTTTAGTATTAGCAGTAAACAGAACGGTTTACTTACAGATAATATTGAAAATTGAATGATTTGTATTATTATTATTTTTTTTTATTATTGCTCGCCCATCTCTAATTGAAATATTGTCTTTTACTTGAGCATTGTATGACGTCTGAGTTTCTGTGGCTCTGGCTCTGGCGGCTGTGCCTGTGAGGCTCTTCAATAGACTTTATTATATGTCATGTCATCATGCAATCATATCGTTTTACCATATAAACTGCGGCGCGCCGTATAATCATTATATCAGCCGACAGCTTTGGCTTCAGTTTTTGGTCACGCTCCCGCGATATAGTATGTGCCATAGATGCCTACGCGTCGGCTATCCCCTGACAGCGCAACTCTTTCAGCTAGTTTGCTAATGATGCGTAACACAGGGAAGGGTCTGTGCGAGCAATCATGAGTTGACCAAATAGATTTGGTACTCGTCTGTCGATTTGTTGTTTGTTTATTTTTGTAATGTTTGTTACGGGTTCGTGCTACAGTTAATATATACTAGGTACACCTGTTCCCACTAGTGCAGAACCACAGACCTTGTTTTGCAATTGATGTCATGAATGAGCGTCCATTGATTTGCTCAGTTGTCAAGAAACTTTCTTTTTACTCAGAATATTTCCAGATATGAGATATTATTGATATAATCATGAATGAATCTACATTGAGACACTGTTAAGTCAAGTGCCTTTGAGTGTGCTCGGAGCACTTTAATCTTTAAATTAAATCAAACACTCAACGTAATTAGATACCGAAAAATAATAATGAGACAACTATATGAAATAAGTCAAATATATTCCAGTTCCCACAAAGTTGCGTCAGGTTAACACACGCACACCTATACACATACACACACTCTCAAACGCATGTTTGTGTATATAATTACATGATAAGTAACTGTAAACCTGTTATACATATTTGTACATATGTGTAGAACAAGATTGTGTTTGTAATTTCCCAGCATTTAAACTGCATGAAATGGGGAAAAATATAATAATAATAATAATAATAAAACGAAAAACGAAAAATTTCGTAATCAATGCAATAAACGGCTCTATTGTTTGCGCTCGGCGCTGGCAGGTCTTTTGTTTTTGTTTGGAAGCCGGCAGGAAAAGCGGAAAATTTCAGAATTTAATTAAATACAGTTAGTGGAATCTAAGATACTCTTACCGAGTTTATATATAGCTGTAGACATGCATATCAAGGAAAACTCGCAGGCTGAATAAAGTTATATTTTGAGTAATGTAAATTTGATTAATAAATATAAGCTGTATACATTTTAGTTATCAGTGGAGCTTCATTCGATTGCGTCATATCGCCGGCAAGAGTATCTATATGTATATACATATATATGTATATATATAAAAAAAACAGGAATAAATTTTCTTTAGCCATGCCTCTGCGTATGTTTTTTCCACAGAATGAAATGAGCAAGAGAAGAGGAAAATTCTTCACGCCCCTTCGTGAAGTGGTCCACAATGTAAAACTCTCACGTTTCAAATATTATGACCAGGCACTTTTGTGCTTTATCAGCGCTTTGCAGCACTGGTTGGCCCGTTGGCCGGCTTTAAAGCCAGCAGTTCGACATTTCTGGCCAAATGCATGAATGCCAGAAGCACTTTGAGTGAGTCGACAGCATCTGGAATTCACTTTGCTGCTCTTTATTTGCTGGCTAATTCGTGAAACACTAATTGTTACTAGTTAAGAGCTGCGAATTTTCAAGAAGTTCTCGAAATGAGTTCATCTATTTGCATGGAATGCAGAGCCAGAGTAGTCGGCTCTGAAATGGCTGCCAGTGTTGTAAAGTATCATTATGCAAATGAATGAAAAGTAGTTTAAATAGCTGAAGTAGGACTTCAGTTTTCTTTGCTACAAACAGCTCAAGTTGACTTTAGTTGGCCATAAATTAACATAAAAGTAGGAGGCTGTAAATTGTGCCTGGTTTATTAATTCGAAAACTTTTCATATTTAATAGAAATCTTTTTATATTGTCTTAATGGTGGTTCAATCATTGAATTCTATTTCAGTATCACCTCTGGCAATTATGCTCTTTATGCTCTTTAAAGAGCCGTTAACTTTCTACTTAATCAATCGTTTCTGTGCTTTCTTTGCTTTAATTGGAAATTGCATATAATTATATGCCGTGAATAATTAATTCATAAATTCGTTGTTTATCAAGGAAGTCTTTATGCAAATGTTTGCCAGCCACTTTCACAGGCCATTTTGCAGCCATTAGCAAATGTCAGTGGACAGAAGCGGGCTATGGCCGCAATGACTTGAGACCGAGTCGATTTAATGGTTCTGAAAACTAAAGAAACACAAGACAAGAGCCATTAGGTAATCGTTTTGCCACCCAACGCCCAACCGCAGCACTTTGCCCCTTTTAGAAAGTGGGCTTGCGCCATCAAATGCCAAAATGACAGAATGACAGAATGAATGGCCAAAGAAAAACACAAATTCATTCTGTGAATTTTTGTCGAGAAACTTGATATGCTAATATGACAAGAACATCGTTTCTTTACGATTCGCTTGCTTTGCTAATATTATATTCACAAATGTATGCCTGTTATCTTAACCACAAACAAATCTCTGCTGCAATGCTCTGCTCTATGCTAAGAACTCCCAAATTATGTCAACAACATCGCACTTGAATCGCTTGGGATTTTTGCATTTTATTTCCTGGGTTGCAATTTAGCGCAGCTATAAAGTTGCATAAATACTTCAGAGCAGCATTTTACAGCTTATAAGCAAATTGAAAATCATATGCATAACTTTCAATTAAGAGAACAGCTATAAACAAAAGTGGCTAAATCTACTAAAATATGTGCAGGACAAGGCAAAAACTTGTAAAGTGAAGCTGGCAATGCATGATACACTTATACATAAATATAACGCAGCACAGATCAGCAATTCTCCAGGCTAAGGCAGCTGTAACAGATCCAATGAAACAAGATTTACAACAGCTCTTTAAAAAAAAACTATCTGCAGCTGTCCCCTGATTGCATAAAGGAAGTTGAGAGAAGACAAATAGACACATTTCAATTAAATATTTATTTATATTCCATATATGGAATTTGAATCGAGATCGCTCGACTAAAACATGCCCAAACGCTTCGGGAACTGATAATGCAATCATTCTACGCTTCTTTCAAAAATGTTTACAGCGCAAAGAACTAAAATTGATTTTTTGAGATGAGTGTAGGGTAATATATATATTTTTGTAATCTCTGTTCAGCAATTAGAGGCTGTACACACTAAATCTGAAGCATTACTGGATGAATTATAGAATTTTCTATATAATATAAATTATTATATATTTATATATTATATACTTAATTACATATTGTATATTTTCCTTTATTTCCATATGAAAATATTTTGACTAACTTAGTTAACTTATTTAAATTACAGAGCTTAAACTAAGCTTAAGCTAGTGCTTAATTTAAAATTAGCTTTAGTTTATCATTAACTCTACGTCCAATAAATAAATAAGTAAAATCAATAATTAAATAAATAGTACATAAAATAAATAAATAAATAAAAAGTAAATAAAATAAATAAGAAATCAATAAAAATAAAATAAAGCGCTAAGATTTTGTTCATTATACAGCAGAAATATTATAATTTAGGGGAAATTGATATAAAACATGTTTGCTTTTTGGCTGGTATTGGAAAGAGGATGAAAGCTTTTTAATCTTAATAGAATTATATATTCAAATAACAAACGTTTAATAGAGAAATATTCCAGATAAAATAATATATTTCACACGTATGTTGCATTTATTATCATTTATTTCATCAATGTTGTTTCAATCTTTAATTAAGCACTTATTTTGAATGGGAGCTACCTCCTATTGGATGTCGCATGCACATACATACATATCTTAATTAATTTTAACCCTTTTCCCAGACTTTAATTGAATGAAACACCTGCAAAACTGTCAGGTTAAACACAAAATTCAATCAGTGATTCCGGTTCAACTTTTTTTCTCGCTGTGCATAAGTTTTGGCGGTGCGGTTGGTGACCCTTTTAAATGTTGTTGTTGTTGTTGTTGTCTGTGTCAGAAGGCAACGCTATAAAAATGACTAACTGTTCTGCTGGTCTGTTGTGACTTTATGTTGTCCGATGTCTGCTATTGCTGCTTGCATATTTCGATATATGTATATCCGCATACATATGTACGTACATGCATGTAAGTATATGTGTGCCTGTTAATGTATGTATCTGTGTGCTCGTATCTGTTAGCTGTTGCTGTATCTGTGAGTGTGTTTGTGCACGTCTAACGGCTTTTGGGATCCCTTGCCAATGTTGGTGTTCAGTTCGTTTAAGCTGCTTTTGGCTCAATTGCAACTGACATCGACATAAAGCAATTTGTGTGTTAGCGTTGTTATTGCTGTTGTTGTTGTCTCACAGTAAAGAGTTGGCCGAGATTATCTTTAATAACCGGCATACATCATATAGAACAGCCAAGCAAAAGGGCTTTCATATACAGAACATAGAAGGAACTCTTTGAATCAAATACTTTTATGCTTATATTCTACACATAATTATAATTGTAAATATCTTCATATGTATAAGAACACTCGTATACATACGTATGTACATAAATGCATATATATGTAAATATGTGTAACTTGATTCTAGCTCGTGTTGTTTTTACCTTGTTTGTTGGCTCGTTGGCTATGCTAATGGGTCTTTTCGGTTATATTATGTTTATTTTATTTTTTTTTTTTCTAGCACACATGTCGTGCCCACACGCTTAGTCGCTCCCCAGCTTAGCCCCTTTGATAGTTGGGAGCGGAAGATAGAGACGTGAACTATCTGAAGAGCTATTACCGGTTCCGCTATGTCTAGTCTATGTCGATTTTCAGTGCTTGGCTGCTTTGTTTAATTAAAATCTTCAACTTTCCGCCGAGCTCCAGATTGCTTTTGTGCTGATGTCAACGGCAGAGCCCTTCACGCACACTCACACACACACACACACACAGATTTTGAAGCTTTCGCTGCTAGGTTTTCCGGCGGAAACTTTTGGGAAATTCTCAATTTGGCTTTCAAGTGCAGTTGCAATTGATTAATCGCAAATTGCTGTTATTGTTTACGAAAATTTCTGGCTTTACTAAGTTTCGCTGCTGTCAAACTTGCTTTTGCTTTGAGACTTTGCCATTTGCCATTTATTTATATTATCAAAGTTGGGATTAAAGTGGAACGAAACTCTAAAATATATGCGAGAATATCTCACTATATCCGAAATATACATATATGTACAAACTTTATCCGGTTAAAATCGAGTTTCGTTAGCGCTACATCCAAACGGTGATTACTTGAACTAGTTTAAATATTGTTTGTTTACTTGTTTTTTTTTTTTTCAAATTCAGTTTAGTTTTCTCATATATGTGTACATGCATCGATTGCCAGAGCAATAACCCATCGCTCTCAATTCATGTTAGCCAACTCTTTCAATTTCCTGCTAGCCGAATCCCATTCAATTCAAAATTATTACCAAAAAATTTACAAAACAACTAACAACAAGAACAATTTGGAGTGCGTAACAAACAGTGAACTCTGATAAACAAAGTTAAAAATTGAATTCGAGAGCTCTCACAAACTTCTGATATACCCACAAAAAAAAAAAAGAAAAAACAAAAAAAGAAACATGCAAAAATCTAAAACAAAATTGCAAAGATTTTTTTGTTTAGCTACAACAAGAGCAAGCGGAATACCAGAAATCAATGCATTTTAGCAACAAGAACTGCATATGCGAAATCTGAACTGCAATGCATTGACTTTGTGGTTGGGAAAACAAAAAGAAAAACTCAGCAACATGCCAGGCGAGAAAAACCTCACGACTTTTCCGTTTTGACTTTGCTTTCAGGTTGTCGTTGTTCAGTTGTTGATGTTGTTCTTATTGTGGGTGCAGGCAAAACTGTATTTGCACTCCAGAAATACGAGGACAAACTGTTTGTAGAACCCCTTAAAACCCGACTGGGAAATGCCCTGTACCATACTTAATTTTGTACGACTGATTTCAAGCAAAAGCTGAAAAGTCCTTTAGGCCAACATGCTTGGAGTTTAAATTAAATAGATGCATTAAAAATATAGAAATATTTAATTGTAAATTAGGAAATATCTTGAAATAAAATATATAAAAATTAATAATTATACAAAATTAAAAAATTAATTAAACA
Source organism: Drosophila mulleri (assembly GCA_035047565.1). NCBI lineage: Eukaryota > Metazoa > Arthropoda > Insecta > Diptera > Drosophilidae > Drosophila > Drosophila mulleri. The sequence goes on along the minus strand of JAWNPK010000069.1, from coordinate 6,055,713 downwards.
AAAAATAAATTATTTGAGCTACAAAAGCAGTTAGATTATTCATTCGATTATACAACTTCAATAGAACATTGTATGCAATGCAGGATTTTCCAACGTCCTAACGGAAACAGGGTATACAACACGAACTGAAACAATTTTAAGCTGGAATGACTCGCATATTGTGCAGAAGACCGGGCGACAAACCAAAAACGAGCGACGGCAACGGCAACGGACAAACATGTCAGCAAGTCAAAAGGACGTCAAAAGGACCTCAACCGGACGGGTTACTGAAAGCCCCATCCTGTCTGTCCCTCGGCTATGGCCAGAGCAATTTGCGATGAAATCAAATTTGGCAAAAAGTTTTTTGCCCTCTCGAGCAACTAATAAGTCGGAATGTTCCATCAAGCGATTCGATTTGCAAACTTTCAGACAGTTGATTTAAGAAGAAACTTTCCAATTTAGTTTTGCTTTACTATTTGGCTATTCACATTCAAATATCTCTCACTATTATGGATGTTGTGTATGTTTTTAATTAAGCAGCAACAATATTTGGTTGATTGACAGTTTGTCGCAAATAAAGGAATTTTATTTTAGATAACGAAAGCAATAACAGTGCTGCCTTATTAATTATTAAAACAATTATTATAATAAACATAATACTGGTATTATCAAAATTGAACTAGCCTTCATTGCTCTTCTAGGCGATTCTCATGCCATGCTTTAATTGCCTCAAGTTAATCCCTTTCAGTGTCTACGTCTCCCACTCTTACAGACATAACTCTCTGTTCTTTTGTTCTTTCAGTGAAGCAAGATTTTGACTCCCTCTCACTAATCCATGGCAACTAACAAAGAGTTCATCTGTATGTAAATTGTTGGGTAAGTAAACAATATAAAATATAAATCAATATATATAACGGTATATAAATAAACATCAATATTTACTGACTTGCATAATTTATTTCATATTCGTTATTCACGTGAATTGTATAAGCATTTGCGAATTCCTCGGAAACATATGTATGTAGGTGTGTCCGACAGAGAGATACCTTAAAAACTCTTGAGCACTCGGCACACTCTCTCACATTGGAACTTAAGTAACTTAAAAACAAACGTTTTCAGAAAACAAATTTATTTTTCCGCTCTATTTGAACTTGCGATTTCACAATCGTATATAGAGCTTATCATAGTTAAGAACAGATCCTACGATTCCTCAACAAACTGAATCATCGGCGTTACCTCATTGCTTGCCTGCGAAACAGTTTCTGTATTTTATGCCACGCCTTCTTCTGTACTTTTCAGAAAGTTTATCAGAATTACTCTGAATGCAGATGTTTAATGAGTTCAGTATAAAACAAACAATCTAAAAATGTATTATTATTATTATTATTGCAATCAAAAAATCCACTTAAAATGCAAATGCCAACAGATCTGCGGAGAGGCGAATGCTTTAAAAGTAATTGAACTCCGCTCTTAGACTGAAAAACCACTTAAATAATTTCACAGTTTTTTTTATTCACCCCAAGTTGAGAAAAGTTATGGCAGCGATGCGAATCATATTTTTCAATGTCAATTGAAAGAGGGGCTTGAATGCCACTTGATAAATGCTTATTTTTCTGTTATTATATTTTGTGTGCTGGCAATGGGCTTCTGAACAAAGATGTGACAAGAAATACTGTGAAAAAAGAGAGAGATCTTCAGCTGGAGTGCAGCACGCGCAGTGTTAGTTCCCGCTCCACTTTCAGTTAAGCCCCCTACATTGCTTCCACTGCACTTCTAATGAGCTTAAGCAAAACTTTTCATACTCGCTCATGATGTAAAATTAGAGGTATATTAAGTGTATATAATATTTTGCTTCTACTAGAATTGGAAATTGGAAGTTATAGTTTTATTAAATGCATTGATATATGTAATATATAGTCTTATAAATAACCCAATCGAAATGGTTTTTAACTCTACCATTCATTCTATTGAATATTTTGATGCTGTGACTTTCGACTTTATTTTATTTTGGCCTTAACTATATTATAAACCCAAGCTGAGAAGCTCAGTTGCCAGTGCTTAAGTTTAAAGTTAAGTTTAAGTTGTCTCTAATAAATAAATAAATATTATAACCCATGAGCGAGTATTACGTAGTCGAGCACAGTCGAGCGCGATTTTAGCATTCTGACATGATTTTTATACACTGGGCACATTGTGTCATGCAGTTGGCAAAGTGCGCTGCGGCATGGGGGAAGGGCACAGCGTTTAACTTAACTGCTGAACGTGTCGAGAGGAAAGCATACACACACACACACAAACACACAGAGAGAGAGAAATTTGCATGTAGCCAGTGACAGGTGCTTTCGGTGGCTGAACGGGATGCGGGTATTCGCAGAGCAAACGTCACTTAATGGCCGCTGATTAGCATGCGAGGGGCTGACGCTGTGGCTGTGACTGTGACTGTCTGCTGGTGTATGTGTGTGTGTGTGCTGTATAAGTGTAAGTGTGTGTGTGTGGCTAATTGAAACATTGGTTAAGGGGTCCCGGCGCTGCTGCCGACACCAGCTCTTGAATATGCTGCCTAGTGAAGCATTTCAGCACAGATTACATTTAATGCAATTCAAATTGAGCTGCCGTACATGCATTTGCATCTCGTTCTGTCTGCTAGTTCTTTATTAAATTATAATTTGAAAATTGTTTTACATGGCGTATGCGTGATGTATTTCCATGCGCCCATCACACACACGCACTGTGTGACGCCGCACAAGCTGCAAATTTTGGGGTCAAACTGGGCAAAAGTTTTCACCAACTTTATGTGCGTGTTCGTGTGTGTATGTGTGTGCGAATAGTTTTTGATTGAGTTTTGAATATATGCTGCTAGTCCTTCTATTTCTGGTATTTTTGGTTCGTTAAGTTCGTTGGGGCAACGTAATTTGCCTGCCTTGACTTTTCGACTTTTCCTTCAACTTTGCTGCCTTTGTGTGTGGCAAGTGCAGAAATTGCGGCATAAAGAACTTTTATTTAATATAGAACAAAAATAAGTCAAATTAATGTGGAGAATTTGGTTGTAATGCTGTTCCATGAATTTATAGTACTTCATAATTGCAAAGTAAAGATGTTTGCTTTGAGTGGAGTTTTCTTTAAAATATTCCTCAAAGTTCGCTTTCTTAACCTTTGAATGTGGCAGGTGCAAAAGATTCTTTTTTAAATTTAGTAAATTAATGTTAAACATTTACTTGCTATTATCATTCATTCTCTGAAATGTTTATAATACGAATCTGGTTTTATTGCGGACCAGGTTCGTTTAATAGAGATATTATCTGCACACTTACGATTACAATTTTAAGTACTTTTTTAAAAGATTTATTACGTTTTTAAGTCTTTCGATTTGATTAGTAAATTATGTCCCGGTTTTTTAATAGAGATTTCTTCGATCACAATTGTATTTAATTTTTAAAAGTCTTTTAAAGTATTTCATAAATAAATCATGTCCACATTTTGGAATATATCTTATATATTTGCTTTATATTATATATTCAGTTGTATTATGCCTTAAAAATGGGAATGCTTTCATATACATATACATATTAATTTCTAGTCAAAATGAATGAAAATAAATAAATAAATCTAGACAACTACAAGCTGAGGCTAAGTGAACTGTTAAGTTCAGCTTTTGTTTAATATTTTTATTGTCTTAGCTTGAAATTTATACAGCAAATAAAGATTTAATGAATGCTCTCTCTCTCTTTCTCTCTCTCTCTCGTTTTTGTTAATGTGAAAAGAATCAAATTTCAGTTCAATTCGCTCTCCGCTCCCTTTCCGGCATTCTCTCCGTCCATTGTTAGTCGAAATGTTATTAGCATATTTGATAAAAATATAATTTCCAATGATACAACAATTACGCGCATTTACACACGAATTATTTTTCGTTTATTAAACGTTAATTAAATGAATTTAATGCTTTACAAATTGCCATTTTTATTTATGCCATAAATGCGCAGGTCCGCAGGTCCTGTAATGCGTCCTTTCAAGAACTATATACATGTATGTATATGTATAAATATAAGTAAATATTTTTCTATATTATGCAAATATATATATATATATTCATCGCAGACATGCGAAACATATTTGGGATGTGCTTTAATTAAATTTTCGCAAGGCGCCTTTGACGTCTCGGAGTGTCCCAAACCAGCCAGACCAGCGGCTCCTTAGCCTGGGGCAGCATGAAATATTCAATGGGATGTGAAATATTACAGCACTTGCTCTCGAATTGAGGCAAAGTGGTCTCGATGGCAGGGAGGAATGGGCACATCTTAAATTTATGAGCAACAGCAGCTGAAATCGAGACGTTGGCTTTGTTCCAGTCAGGGATTATGCAATGATTTCATTGTACTTCAACTGCACTACAATGGGAAATACCCTGTCTTTGCATTACGAATCGGGTATAGAGTAGAGATTATCTAACGAATAGCTAATTTACTATACAAAGTCTTTTTATATTTGTATTTACATTTATATTTATATTTATATTTATATTTATATTTATATTTATATTTATATTTATATTTATATTTATATTTATATTTATATTTATATTTATATTTATATTTATATTTATATTTATATTTATATTTATATTTATATTTATATTTATATTTATATTTATATTTATATTTATATTTATATTTATATTTATATTTATATTTATATTTATATTTATATTTATATTTATATTTATATTTATATTTATATTTATATTTATATTTATATACGAATTAATTACATTTAAATATTTAAATACAGAGTATTTGTTGGCTCATGCAACTCGTCTGTTTGCCTGTCATCTGCAAATTTCTGTTGAAATTCACATTTAAATCCTGTTGCTTCCTTTGTCCATTTGACAAATGATAATGACGATGCTAACGATGTTCACCTTTGTTATTATTATTATTATTATTATTATTATTATTGTTATTGTTGTTGTTGTTTGCCATTGCAGATGCTCAGAGACAACACAAAAGCAAAGCGAAGCCATACAAAGCAACTGCAACGAAAACCGGGATAATCTGAACGCCAATAGTCCCCTTGCGCAAGATGACTTTCAAGCCCTTTCGCCGCGGCTCGGCGCGCTGTATTGGCCTCCTGTCGGCATTTGTGACCATTTTGCTGTTCCTCTACTACTTCTCCATTGGCCAGCCGAGCCCGGCGCACATCGCAGATGCCAATACGGCGGGCATGAATCGTGCCCAGGCGGCGGCGCTTAACAGCTTTAGCTTGGAGCAGCGTCAACAGCTGAAGCAGCAGCCACAACAGCAGCAACAGCTGGAGCACCAGCAACAACTGGAACAGCAACAACAACAGCAACAACAACAACAAACCAGAAAAATGTATCCCAGCACACAGCAACACGAAATTGCGGACGAGGAGTCGTTGCGGAATGTGCACTGGGGCGACAAGTGCTACGTGCTGCTCCAGAGCAGAACAAACATTACCGCCTCGGAGGAGCACAGCCGCTTTGACTTCCAGGTAAGACTGCACTGCTTGCCCTCATATTAAATTAGCGTACATTATCCGGCTTTGCACGGCTCAATTGGTTTACTCCTTTTAGAGCAGATACGTTGTACTTTGAGCTCTTACCTTCTCCTTTCTTTGGATTGTCTCTCAGCTCTTGCAAAATAATTACTGCACATACATTTCAGAAAAATGTGAATGATAAGGTTTTTCTTTTCTTAGCTCATTTAGTTAATTGCTTACTACGAGGTCGACAAAGTACTTGGATAACTGTCTTTTACTTTAGATATTCATTTTACAGCATTTCAAGTCATATGTGTCAGGATTTTAGAGTTACGACTAGTTTAGCACGATAACAAAATTGAATTTCGCGCTGTTAAGAAACACTTAAATTAGTTGACAAAGTGTGATTAATGGTTGTTTTCTGTATTCCTACAATAAACGTGCGACAAGTTGCATTCGATTCGTACCGTAGAAGGCTAAGACTACGTTGAAGGGTATTCTAAAAGATTAGTCCCGGATATGTTCAAGTCAGAGTATTATGAACGATAGGCGAATTGAATAGAGTTGCGTAAGAATTCAGGTATTGTTAAATAAAAACCTAAACAGCAGAGTAGTAGAGTGATCGATGCATTGGACATATTCATTAAATTAAACTAAAACTGTCAAATTAAATCTCAGCTTAAGTAATGACTCGAATGGTAATTTTTGCACTTGTTCTATTCTCTGCTCACAGCCGGAATGGATGCGCTCGAAGGAGTACTGGGATCGCGGCTTTGAGGAGCGCTACGAGGCGCAGAAGAAGGATAAACAACGTCCGCCTTTGAAGGTCATCGTTGTGCCGCATTCCCACAACGATCCCGGCTGGCTGAAGACCTTCTACAACTACTTCCAATCGGACTCGCGCCAGATACTTAACCTGCTGGTGACCAAGATGCAGGAGTATAAGGACATGACCTTCATCTGGTCAGAGATCAGCTTTCTGCAGCTCTGGTGGGATCAGGCGCATCCCACCAAGCAGCGCGCCCTCAAGCGCCTGGTCAACTCGGGACGCATTGAAATCACCACCGGCGGCTGGGTCATGACGGATGAGGCCAACGTGCACATTTACCCCATGCTGGATCAGCTCATCGAGGGCCATCAGTGGCTGAAGAACAATTTGAACGTGACGCCCAAGGTGGGCTGGTCCATTGATCCCTTCGGGCACGGCAGCACGGTGCCCTATCTCCTGTCCGGTGCCCAGTTCGAGGGCGCGATCATACAGCGCATCCATTATGCCTGGAAGGAGTGGTTCGCACGCCAACAGAGTGGGGATTTCATCTGGACGCCCTACTGGCGCACGGCCAATGATCACGGCAAGCTGCTGACCCACAATATGCCGTTCGACATATACTCCATAAAGGGCTCCTGCGGACCGCATCCCTCGATCTGCCTGAACTTTGACTTTCGCAAGATACCCGGAGAGTACACGGAATACTCGCTGAAGGCGCAATACATCACGGATGAGAATCTGGAGGAAAAAGCAGAGCTGCTGCTGGAGCAATACGCACGCACCGCCTCCCTGTTCCCGCACAATGTGGCCCTGATACCCGTGGGTGATGACTTCCGCTACAACAAGGAGCGCGAGGTGGACCAGCAGTATCGCAACTACAAGAAGCTCATCAGCCACATCATGGCTAACAAGCGGCTGTACAACGTGGACATTAAGTTTGGCACGCCCAGCGATTACTTTGCGGCCATACGGGAGCGCATGGGCTCGGAGAAGGCGTTCCCCAGCTTCAAGGGCGATTTCTTTGTCTACTCGGACATCTTCTCGGAGGGCAGACCCGCCTACTGGTCGGGCTACTTCACGACACGGCCCTACTACAAGCTCTTGAGCTCCGAGCTGGAGCACAATTTGCGCGCTGCCGAGATTCTGTTCACGATTGCTTACAATACGGCGCGGCAGTTGCGCCATGATGACGCCATCAAGATCTACGAGAAGAACTATGAGCAAATTATACATGCGAGGCGCAATCTGGGCCTGTTCCAGCACCACGACGCCATCACGGGCACCTCCAAGGCGGCGGTGATGCGCGACTATGCGATGCGGCTGTTCGACAGCACCCAGAACATGGTCAAGATGCAGGAGGCGTGTGTGGAGCTGCTGCTCCAGAATAGCAGCTCGCACCAGCACGGTTTCCTGATCAGCGAATTCGAACGGGACAACTTTAGCAAATTGCCCAGAAAGATGCCCATCCAGCTGATGTATCCGAGCGCCGCGGGCAGCGACGAGGCCGGCAGCAGCGGCACCACCAACACCGGCAACGACCTGGACGATGGCGATGCGGAGTCACCTGTGCCGCTCGCCAAAAATGCTGAGGCCAGCTTTGTGGTCTTCAATGCGCTCACACAGCGGCGCATCGAGATCGTCACGCTGCGAGTGCAGCAGCCCAATGTGCGGATCTACAATGAACGCGGCGTGGAGCTGAAGCACATCCAGATCAACCCCGTGTGGAACATCACGGATGCCTACGAACAGCAGGGCTTCAACGCGATGCCCCAGTCGAGCATCGGCGCTCGCATACGCACCTCCAGGCGTCAGTACGAGGTGATGTTTGTGGCCGAGCTGGAGCCACTCTCGCTGACCACCTATCGCGTCCAGGTGGACGAGTTCAACTACAAGCGCAACATTGCCACCATCTACTGCGACGACTGCACCGAGAAGGCGAGCGCCAACGAGGCTGGCAACACAACGCCCGGTCCAAAGCCAAATCCGGTGGAGTTCGAGGCAAAGGCCAAGCCAGCCGGTAAGCAATCAGATCATGATCAGGATATAGCTTCACTGCAATAATTTCTTCACATTACCAGGTGACATCCAGCTGGAGAATGGCCACATGCGTTTGCTGTTCGATGAGAAGAGCGGCTTCCTCAAGACCATCACCCGGAAAAACAAACAGCAGCAGCTGCTGCATCCGATGCAGTGCGCCATCAAATTCGCGGCCTATCGCAGTGCGCAGTTCCATTCGGGCGCATATCTGTTCAAAACGGATCCCGAGCAGAGCGAGGCCGAAAAGGATGTGCTGGACCAGTACGAGGATGTGCGCATCATAATCACCTCCGGGCCCATTGCCAGCGATGTGACGGTCATCTATGGGCCATTCATGGCGCATACTGTGCGAATTTTCAACACGCACACTCACCTGGATGCCGCCATATACATCGAGAATGACATCGATTTTGAGCCGCCTCCAAAGAATCGGGAAACGGAGCTGTTCATGCGTCTGGTCACGAACATAGATAACATTGCGCCAGCGCCAGTGCAACGCGATCCGCTCAAGGATCCAACAGAGACCAGCATACCCGAATTGCCAGTATTTTACACCGATCAGAATGGATTCCAGTTTCATCAGTAAGTAGTCTCATTTGCATTTGCGATTGGTCACTTGGTAATCTGCGCTTGCTCCACAGGCGGATCAAGGTGCCTGCGATTGGCATCGAGGGCAACTATTTCCCCATTACGTCGGCCGCATTTATGCAGGATGCGCGCCTGCGGCTGACGTTGCTCACTACGCATGCGCAGGGCGCCGCCAGCTATGAGCCCGGCCAGCTGGAGGTGATGCTGGATCGTCGCACACTCTACGATGATTATCGCGGCATGGGCGAGGGCGTGGTCGACAGTCGGCTGACGCGTCACAAGTTTTGGCTGCTGGTGGAAGACATCCCGGCTAGCCAGCATGTGGACAACCCGCCCAGCTACAAGGTGCTCAGCTTGCAAGCCCAGCAATTGGCCAACGGACTGCGCTATCCACCAAATCTTTACTTCTTAAGCAACTTCGAGCAGCCGCAAGCGGCGCTGCAGCCACTCGTCCGTCTTCTGCCACATGGAGCGCTACCCTGCGACGTCCATTTGACGACACTGCGCACACTCTCGGAGCCACAGCTGCAACTATTTCCGTCCGCCTCGGCATTGATGGTGCTGCATCGCCAGGGCTACGATTGCACCGTCAGCTCGCAGCACCTGGACATGAGCAGCTTGTGCCCGCTGACTGGCAATGGGCTGGGCGCCGTTCGCTTCGGGGATCTGCATCTGCAAAGCATCGAGGCGACCAGCCTGACGGGCTTGGCCAAGAATACGCAGCCGCAAAGCTTACGCTCGCTGGCGCAGATTACGCTGGAGCCCATGGAGCTGCGCACCTACAATCTAACGTTTCGTGGCGCACTGTAAGCTCCATTAGATAACCAATAGCCCAGACAACGGCCGCAACTAGTGAAGCCTCCATGATTTATCTCATTTGAAACAGAATCGAAAATATTTATTGTATTTATTTGATATTTAGTTAAGACATTGATTTATTTTGCGTAGCTCTTAAGTACGGACAAGTGGATGACATGAAGCTTTATTTACGCAGCGTACTCTCTTCTCCGCGTCTCACAGATTTCAAAGTACAAAGCCCAGAGCATAGTTATCATATACCAAAACTACCTATGTGAATCTATATCCAATAGACCATTTCACTGCCCGCGAGCATTCCGTTGAAGCAATTGTAAGCTCCATAGAATTCTAAACTGTACGGTCCACACTTTGTGCAATATGTTTAATTTGTTATCAAAAATTCAAGCAGCTGATGACTCGTGAATTGACTTGTCTAGCAAAAGACAAACAGAAAATACCTTATACTTTTTTAACTCTGTTTTCTATTGATCTAATTAGTCAACTTGTATATCATTTATCTAATTCATGACTAACAGGCAATATCTAAATTAATTTCAATTTAAAATTTATATACATTTATATCTTTTATACATTTATAGCCTGTTTGATCCTAGGTAAAATTAGTAGAGCTTAATCATAATAATTATAGCATATATTTATATATATATATATATATCTCTATTTAGCAGCAAATATTTAGCCTGCAACTTAGCGTCAATTTGTTCCGTTTTAGCCACAAATATTGAATTTTTGTTGCCTTCTATTTAATTTATTTAGACTGATTAGCTTAAAATATACGCAAAATGACAAATTGAAGATCAAAAACCGATACTAATCTATGCTTGATTAGCAAATCGAAGGCATTAAGCATTATGTCACATATATCTCAATTAAAGGAAGACACTTGGAATTAGCATAAGATTTTAACGGATGTTGGATAGCGAATGAAACAGAGTTATGCCAAATATTGCAGTACGTTTATACCCTATATTTATCATAAGGCGCCTGTTCGCTCGTTGATTTGTTTATTATTTTCTTGTATATAGTTCTAAAAGGCACGGTAAAAGATAGATCTAATATTAAAACGAAACTAATCCATTTAGACTAAGCCCAATTACCTGTAGTGCTGTACTTTATAAACGAAAACGAATCTTTGATATAAAATGCATACAAATTATATACCATAGTTACTAATCAAATAAACTAAATGTAAGGCCTCACAATTACCGAAACACGATGCAAAAAATAGAACATGAAAATAAGTAGAATACAAACTACTCTGATGAAGAACAGAAGGAGCATTCTCAGTTGGATTTTTAATAAATATTATATTTGATATATTTGATTCAATGTAATTTTATGAATACGACGTGAATAAAGTATTAATTGAAACCAACGCAATTGGTGAACAAATTGTTTTTAAAATCATCAAAATTAATATTAAATCTATATATATAAAAGAAAGTTGTGTAAAAGTGTTACGACACTTATAACTTGATATATGCTGGATCAATTTTTATGGTTTTTGATTTGTTGGATTTGTCTCCGCCACGAGTAGGATAGTAGATCTTAAAAATACTGAAAAAATTTGACGAATACTTGAAAAACGCGGTTTTTTCCCTAAAGGTTCAATTTTCATTGATACCCAGTAGGCTCGGTCCTGCTCTCATGTTATACAATAGTATAGAAGTAAATAAACAAATGTTATCAGACTGCCTCAGGAGAACCTGACTAATCATAAAAAAAAAAAACACATTTGATAAAAAAAAGATTGAAAAATAATATATATATATATATATTACTGTCTGTATATATATTACTGTCTGTATCTCTGTCCGTCTGCCTAAGAAGAGCAAGGGATGCAGAAGAACTCTAGGAGATCACTTAGAAAATGCCTGCAGCAGCAGAGAATGTTCCCATTGCTCTATCTGGCGCCCTGCTCAAAATTTGAGTGGAAGTCGCCCTATATAAAAGGCAGCAGCTGTGGAATTTATTCAGTCGTCCAGACCCGGTGGGGTCAGTCATTACGTGCAGGAACAACATTTTTTTTAATTACTATTTTTTGTTTGTTTTATTTTTTTTTTTAATTTATTTTTTTTTTATTTAATTTTTTTTTTTTATTTTTTAGTTAAAATTTTTTTTATTCAATTTTTTTTTTTTTTTTAATTTTTTAAACTTAATTTTTTTTTTTTTTTTTTTTTAACAAACAACTACGACTGACCCCTCCGAGTCTGCCCTTTATATAGGGCGACTTCCACTCAAAGTCTGAGGGGCACTCAAATTTTGAGCTGTGCGCCAGGTAGAGATCGTTTCAGTCGATCCAATGGGAACATTCTCTTTTGCTGCAAGCATTTTATAAATTATCTCGTGGAGTTCTGCATCCAGTTAGGTGCATCAAAATTGCCAGAGGCACGAAATGAGCGAAACCAGCAAAGAACGAAGAGAAGCGCGCAGATTCGAAGTCAACAGACGTAGTGGAATTAATGGATAGGGCAAAGCAACGGTTGCCGGGCCAGCTAGTATATTAATAAAACGATCGCGATTAAACTATGCGTAAATCGTAGGCTTAGCGCAAAAGTATGCAAGTTGTTGTGCTCAGAGCTTTTGCTACTTGCCGCTAGGTGGCGTAGACAACAATATGTAAACATGGCATTGATGGTTCTTATGTATTTTTGGGTCAATTTAACATTAATTAACACCTTAGAGCTAAAATGGGGCATCCTAACATTAATTTACACTATTCAAAAAATTTAATAAAACGAATTATATGTACTTTTATAGAATTCGATGGAATGAATCATCTAAAGGTCAACATTTGTTGCCAAGCGAAAGCTTTGTTAAACATTTCATTTGGGCAACGTGAGAAGTTAAATAGGAAACTAATCAACATTGTATTTTAGCCAGACAGCTTATAGAGCCAGCAGAACTTAAAACTAAATACATTAGTTTCACAGCAAACACTGTTAAGATATTTACCTAGACATTTCGATTAGTCGGGCACCACTTCGTACATGTTTACGCCCTTCTTGAGCAAATAGCCGCCCAAGTTGGCGAGCTCCACCAGATTAGAGATGCCCGTCATAATGCCCGCTCGCGTGCCCATCTCCTTCAGCTCCTCGAACTCAAAGATGGAGCGACCCAGCGCAGCCGATCGCATCTGCATCATGCGCACAAAACTCTGTAACTGTGACTTTTTGCTGGAGCTGCTTGGTGCTGCTGATGCTGATGCTTGGCCAGGTGGGGCGCCGAGGCGTGTCTGAGCCATGCTCTCTGTGACCACAGCAATCACATCTCGCACGTGCAGCGACGTCACAGTGCTGGCCAGATCCAGGCGGGCCCGTGCCTGCGAGAGGCTAATCAGGCCGAGCAGCTGCCTGCAAAGAGGGCAAATAAAGAAAACTTTAAAAGAGAGAACAACAATTCGACACTTATGCTCTAGGCGCTTGCTTTGCCTACTGTTCTTGCCCGTTTCTTCTTTGTAATTTTATTTATGATTGATTACGACTCCCGGATTATCGGCTAACCAAACCGTTGCGAGTTATTACAACGAAAATGTGACATCAAAACCAGTACATGTTATAACTACTAGCATATTTGGCAGCTTGTTGATATTATTTCTGTATCTTATTTGGTTATAGAACCTCTGATCTATGCTATATATGTCAAATGAATGGGCATCAAACTCGTTTCGATAAGCTGTCCACATACCCTTTGAATCAGCTGCATGTGGGCGCGCATCGAACATGTTCCAACGCAATTTAACGGAAGACTTTTATCAACACATCATCTGCTACAGATGGGACAGGTGGTCAACTGGTTGGCTGGCTAGCTGGCTAGCTGGCTGGTTGGGAGCTGGGGAGCTTCGATGCTTTGCCTGACAGCACGCACCTTTCATTTGAATGGATCAATTTCGTTGTATTTCATTCTCGGCTCGCACGTTGGCGCGCACGGTTGGGTACAGCGCGACTTTCAATTTCGAATTTCGAATATAGTTTTCGTGGAAAAGCGCATCGAATGCAGCTGCTATCGGAGGCGTAGCGCAATTTCCTAACAGTTGGCATTGAAGCGGCTTTTGTTTAATGCCCAGGTTTTCGTTGATGAAATTTTAGTTGCCCAGCGGCGAGAGATTTTTTTTGCTTTTTCGCTTTCGGCCGAGTGTCGCAAGTTTCTCAAAACAAAAACAAACTCGAAAATATTCAAAAGTGCAGCAAATACAATTAAGTAGGTGTCGTTGTCGTTGTTGTATTATTATTATTATTTTTATTTTTATTGCTGAGTGCATCGCGGCTTAGAGCGAAAGAGAGAGAGAGAGAGAGAGACGATCATGTGGCTGTTAAACATTATCATCGCCTATTGCGTGCTCCTGCCAGCCGCGCGATGCTTCGAGATGAACAGTAAGTAATCCGTAACATCGAATTAAGTGTTAATGCTTAATATTATAATGGGGATTTTTACGGTTTTTCAATTTCGTTTTGCGAGTCCGTAAATAAAACCCATTCGCACGCAATGTTTTGACGGGGCGTTGGCATCGCATTTGAAACAATTCCTATTATAATAGGATGGCCGACAGTGTTTGTGTAATGCCTAGAAATTGCTCACATTATATGTGATATAATGTGTTAAAAATGTTAAGTTGCAACTTGCACTGCAAATCCATTTGTCTTTGCAATTATTTCCTGAACGAAATTGAATACAAAAAGCACATTATGGAGACATATGTAGATACTATATGTATGTAGTATATCTTAATAATTGGAAATCAATTTTTAGACAATTTCTGCCCACATCATCCATTTGAAGTTTTATCCTGTGATCAATCAGGTTATGCACAAATGCAATTAAAATTTCAATATAATTGTTAAATATTCCCCAAGGTGCACAATTGAAACTCATCTTCAAGGCCTCACATTCCAAACGCATAAGTTATAAACAGTGACAATGGAAGATTTCGCACAGATAATTCAAATTGTTTATCAACGTCAGATGATTTGACAAATTCGCACTAGATATGAAATCAATTTGCGATCTTAATTACTATGAGGTGTAAAAATAAATTCTCAAGTAATTCCATACAGATTTGTTACGGTCATCAAATGCTGTATCTCAGTTGTGAGCATCTGGCTGTGTGGGCTGTATTCTTGTTTTGACCAAAACAGATTTCTATTAGGCCTTTCAAATAAATACAAGTAAGAAAGCTCTGGTCGAGACTGCTCGACTACAAAATCCCCTAAGCTCTTCGGAGAACTGATATTTCAATGATTCTTCGGGTCTTTCTGCTTACTAAAAAAACTTATACACACACGCACAAACACACACACATAGGCACACATAGGCAGGCACGTATAAGCAGGCATGGGCTGCAGTGTGAACTGACTATGAGAAATTAATTGTTTAATAACTTTTCTTGTGGATTTACATTCTTCATAAAACTCTTCGATTGTGATTGAAGTCTCCTGTATTTGAAATACGCTTTTTACAAATTTATGGGTGAGGGGGTGGATATAAGGGTGGGGGATGAATTATAACAAAAATCGAAATTCTATAAAGTACATATGAGTCTAAATTTAAAATTTGGAGACTCTAGCTTAAAAGATGTAGCAGATATAAATTTATTCCTGATATTCGATGTTTTTAATCGATAACAAAATAACGGGACAAGTTATCGTTTTTCGAAGAAAAACTCTATTTGTGCGTGGTATACACGGAGCTAGGAAAAAAATTGCAAGTCTTTAACTGTTGTATCATCTGAAATCGACAGGTTCAAACATACGGACAGACGGACAGGGCAAAATCGAGTCAGTTCGTTGCCCTGATTATGAATATATATATACTTTATGGGGTCTGCCACGCCTCCTTCTGCCTGTTACATAATTTAACAAAACCATTATACCCCGACTTCCCATTTTCAATGGGTTCAGGGTATAATTACCAAGTTACCCCACACATCATCAGAACACAACACGAATTCGTATTTGTTTATGTTCCATAAAAAGCTTTTATCGTACCTAAAAATTGTTCTTTGTACGAATTTTTGAAAGATTTGGATAGTAATGGAATTGTTAATTACAATAGTAATTCGACTAAACCCTAAATCATTCAGCTTCAATTTTGATGTACAATTAGATTATAAGGAATAATGAATCCAATTAATATGTACTGTTCCCATTTGTAACGAGGTAAAAGCAGCCAAAAATATAATTTGAATAATTTGTTTACTCAGCTTGTCATCACAAAGCAAACAGCGGACGATTTACTCTTTTAATAAATATACGCAACTTGTTGCACTCGGGGTGAAAGCCGACAAAAGTCAAGGGCCTCAAATGTGAGCTCAAGCTTTATTCCAATTTGGCGTTCTCAAGTGCAATAACAAGATATTTGGCATTACAGCATGATTGAGCATAATTTAAATAGACTCTTTTGTATTGGGAATATATTTGCAAAAGTGCATATTATACTTGTTCTAAATAAATATAAATTAGCAGACCTTTTAAGTCAATCAATTCAAGCTCAAGTTACAGTACTGACATCACCAAATGAAGCAATACAAATTCAGGTTCGTGTTCTAAGTCATTTGTACTGAGTGGAGATTTGTGCCAAACTACATCAGGTTCTAGAAATTTCATTTCTGCCGAGGTGAAACACCTTTGCATTCAAGTTCAAGTTCACGTCTGAGTCCTAATACATTTCGAGCGAGCACAATAAAACTGGGAGGCAGGAAAACGAGTTTCCTTTTACTTGACTGATCGCCAGTCGAGGCTACCTGGCTCTTGGGATTTTTGTGGTATTCATTATAGTGCATGGAAACTAGTTTTGCCCTGCTGACTCATGCAACTGAGCTCCTTAACGGTTACTAATTGGCACTGATTTCACAGTGACGCAGTACTACGAAATGCCGCAGCTATACGACTTTGATGACTACGATCGCTGCCTGCAGGAGTATGGAGCCGGAACCTACTGCTTTGTGCGCGCAGAGGTGCAGCCGAATAGCACAGCGGCCGCCTGGCGGGCCATCCAGGAGATCTCGAAATATGACAGACATCACTTCGATCATCGCCAGCTCTACTTTGGTCTCTGCCTGCACAAGTGCGAAGCGCAGCTGGCTGAACTCGATGCGAATGCCAAGCAGAAGTTGCAGCCGGGCCTTCTGACGGACAATGCCAAGGTGAATACTAATATAGATACATATATATATCAATACTAGATGTTATTTCTCTTGAATCGTAATAAATATTAATCAATTAGCAACTTCAGCGAATGATATTCTAACAGCCTTAGAGCTCAGCCTAAATTAACACAGCCATATGAAAATGCGTTTACGGGGCCTTTAAACTGCATTTCAATGAATGAAAGATCACACATCATTTAATTTAACACCCTTGGCCCAACCAAAGAAAAATCAAGATTTCAAAATCTCCCACAGCAGCCAAAAGATATAAAAAAATATAAGAAAAAGACAACAAAGCCAAAAACCAAGCAAAACGAAACGAAATCAAAGTATTGAATGAAACAAATTATTTAACAATAAAAATTAAACGCCAGCGAATGCAAATCAAACTAACACAGTCAAACGAATAGTTAATACACTCCATGATAGTTGTGATAATTGTTTAACACATCTTTCTGATAAACTCTTAACTTCTGTTTAATCTCATTTTCCAATTATTCATTTTTCTTTCCGCAACATTCGTTAGGGCTTTGATCAGGCTGTAAATGCTTATAGCGCAAGCTTATATCTTTTTATTGTTTTATTATTTTTTTGAGCTGTAGTTAGCCGATGGACTCTTTAGGTTCGAGCTTAAAAACAAACACAATTTAAATGTCGGCCTAACAATATATTAGGAAATTGAATGGAAAATGTATTAAGTAGACATGTAAAATCTTTAATATATTTTTAAAATTTATAAAGTACAACAGTTAAAGGCCAAAGTATTTTAAAGAGGAAAGCAAGACCTAAAATGTTAGAATTATTTAAGGAGAAGATAGTAAAAAATATAAATAAATAAGTAAAAATAGTATGAGGGACTATAATATATGCATATATATAAGAAAAAAAAAAAACAAATATTTACATATGTATATATGTATACATATGTAATATTACATTAGTCATGCCTATTTTGTGTCGTAGAGGAAGCCATAATTTATACAAATCATCTATCTCAATATCCATTTTACGCCAACTAGATCAGTGAAGTCTCTCGTCGGGCATTATTTAGGTGGGTCTGCTGCATAATTAGACAAAGCAAGAAATTCCAAACTTTACTGATTGACTGAATGTCACTTGCTGCAGATGCCAGCAAAATGCAGTTTTACATTTTGTTGGTTATACAAAAGGTGCGTGGGGTACATAAAAAAAGTAAGATAATAATAATAAAATGTGGTTCCAAAGCTAATGTCGACCAGATGCATTTTGTTCAGGGCCAAGGCTGTGACATTTAATGGCCAATTTGATGGCTATTTGATTATATCTTTTGTTTGCTTGCTCTTCAGGTGAACGTGTATCTGCAGCTTTTTGACATGGAGGCAAGCAATCGGGCGCGTTACAACAATCTGACCAACGCCTGCCTCAACTGGCGCCTACAACAGCGACAATACGAAGTCCAGGCCCGGAGTGTTGTGGAATATTGTGATACGGCTGAAACAGCTGGCAAAGTCAACGATGAAGGTAGGTGCCACGGGAAACCAGGCCCAGACATCAGATTGCCTTTCGTTTGATTGGGCATCTCTCCAGCAGAGTAGAAGAACCTACATATTTACCAAATGAATTCCGTCCGCCTCATCTGGGTCTACCTTTATATCTCTCTTTCTATACCTTCACAGATGATCTGTGGAATGTGAGCTTCTATGTGCTGGTCTTTGCTCTCATTCTGATGGCCTGCCTGAGCAGCCTTATCGACTTGCATCTGAAGCGTCGTCGTCATGACAAAATGCTGAAGGAGCGCGATCATTACAAGACGCCGCCTCGCAGCCTGGTCACACGCCTGCTGCTCACTTGCTCCATAGCGAGGAATTGGTATCGCCTGAACCAGGAACCGAATGGCAAGATCGGACGCGAATTGCGTTTTCTCGATTGCTTCAAGTTCTTTGCCATGTTCCTGGTGATCTTTGCGCACACCAATTGGGTGATCTACGAGAGCGCCATCAGCAATCCCCAAGATCCGGAACGCCTGCTGCACACAGCGGCCGGCACACTCCTCATCTCCGGCTCCCTCATCACAGTCACGTTCTTTGTGATTAGCGGCCTTTTGCTGACCATCAACTGGCTGGCGGTGACTCGCGCCTTGGCGGATGACAAGCTTGAGACATGGAGTTTCGGCAAATATGCTGCGCTCTTTGTCAAGTTCAATGTCTTTCGCTATATCCGACTAACGGTGCCCTATGGCTTCGTGGTTCTGCTGAGTGGGGTTTACTTTGAGAATGCCGGCGGTCCGCTCTGGCGGCACATCTACCAACGGGAGCAGCTCGCCTGTCGCAAGAACTGGTGGACCAATTTGCTGTTCATCAACAATTATGTGGGCACCGATGAGCGGGTGAGTACAAATCTTAGAAATGAAATAATCCATTCACAATGTAAGAGAGTAAGTTTCGTTGTCCTCCCTCAGCTGCAGATGTACTTATATCCTTTGTTTCTTCTCTTTTCGCATTTGCAGTGCCTGCTGCAGGGCTGGTATTTGGCCTCGGACACGCAATCCTTTGCCTTGAGCCTGGTGGTGCTGATGCTGGGCCATCGCTTTAGTCGCTGGAGCAAGCAGATCTATGGCATTGTCCTGGCCATTTTTATGGTGCTGCCAGGTGTGCTGACCTACTTCATGGACTATTATCCCGTTTTCCTGCCAACTCCGCAGTAAGTAATCAAAGCGTGCTTCGGTTAAATTCACATATTAATTTGTCCTTCGGCTTTGCAGAACACAGAAGGACTCGTTTATTGGCGATAGCCAGTTTACTGAATTCTATACGTCCTTCCAAATGAATTTCTGCTCCTACTTCTGTGGCGTCCTGGCGGCCATTGCTTACGATCAGCTATCCGTGAGGCAGTACAAACTGCGTGAGCTGCGCAGCTTCCAATTGATGTGGTTCACGCTGATTCCAATTGGAGCTCTCTGGCTCTTTACGGCGCATCCCATCTACCAGCACTACTATGCAGAGACTCCGCGCCTTTGGGGCGCCCTCTATGCGACCGTGCAGCGCAACCTTTGGGGCTTCGGCCTGGGCATATTCGTGGTGGGCATGGCCGCCAAAGTGGGATGTAAGTACAAACACCAGGCATGAATATTGCAAATGTAATTGTAGTTGTAATTGTAACTAAATGATGATACGTTTAATGCACAATTAAATTTAATTTTTATTTAATTTTTATTTAATTTTTATTTAATTTTTGGATAGTTTTATTTATATTATTAATTACTATAGCATGTAAATTAATTACATTTATGAACTTTATTATTATTATTGAATTGTAGTTAGTAAAACTGTTTTATTTCCAATATTTATATCATTATTAATTTTTCTTCCAAGGGATCATACGCAAATTTGCCTGCCTGCCAATCTTTCGGATTTTGGGACGACTCACTTATGGCGCCTTCATAGTGCATCTCTTGGTGGCGCGAGTGGCGCTCGCCACGGTGCGTGAGCCCATTTACTTTGGCACTGGGACTATGGTAACTATAATTTAATTTTATTTATTTATATTTTTGTTTTGCTCAAATATTTCATATATTCCTTTCAGTTTGCATATATATTTTATGTGCTATGTGCCTCTTACTTGGGTTCCCTTGTTTTGGCCATATTTTTGGAGCTACCCGTATCGTCATGTCTTAAACTTATGCGCTAGTCAAGGATAAAAGTTAAATTGTGATGGCATTTGCTGAAAGCCTGAAATGAACTTAATCAAGCACCGCTTTAAAGTTTTTAAATAATTTTGTAATTTGCAGCTTGGTAAATTATTAATTTGATGACGCTTCAAGCTAAATTTATTATTGGAACTTTCAGCAAGTGTCAGCGTTACTTACACTATATTTATGCTAAAGATTTTACTTATAAAGAAACCTACTCTTAAGTAACTTAACCTAAATAAATTCGATAATCATAGAACCAATAAAATTTGTGTGGATGTCGGTATTATAACCAAAATGATCATTTGGCTCTCGGGGTAAACTAATCGATCTGACCGGAAAAAAATGCCTATTTTTATCCGGCTTTTACTTACGTGTTTCTTTATTTGATACCCATCAATGAAAGAGTTTTTGTATTATAGATAAAGATAATAGCCAAACTTATCCCTTCATCAAATCGATAATTATCGAATCTAATCGATAATACAAAGATATTTTCAAATATGTATATATATTTCTTTTAAATACGTTAAACCGCTAGACTTACCCCATTCCAATTTGGCTCTGTTCATGCTCCACTTCGCTGCGTCGGCAGAGTTCCAGGAAATGTCGCCTGATGGCTTTGGTAGCTGCATCGTTGAGCAGCGGCTTGACATGGTGACGGGCATACGAAATGAATTTCTTAATTAGTATCGGTGGCAGCAGATCCAGTTCGCCATGCTCTTGGATGCTATGATCCAATCGTTTATCCAGATCATAATCCTGCTGCATAATACTATCATCGTCATCACCGTCGTCGTCATCTTTAGGCTGAGCAGCGGAAACATCATTCAAATTAATCTCACACATGGAATCGCTTTTCTTGGGCTTTAGTACGAAGCGTGCAGCGATCTGGGAACGCTTTCTGGACCCAGCGTGCAGAGCTCGCACATGCTCTGTGAGGGATATATCACGCGTCTTCGAGGGCGTGTCTAACAGCACGTAGACTAAATGAAACTCCTTTAGCAGGGCAGGAGCAATCCGTATATTCTGCAACAGATAACGAGACTGATCGTACTGGCCACGTTGAGGATTGGCACAGGCTATGATCGCGGGTTGCGCGTCATAGGAGGCAAACGCGCCAGGAAGTACCACATTTAGCTGACCCGCCTGCATAGACTGTAGCAGCAACGTTTGCTTGGAGGCTAGCTTATCCACGCCATCTACCATGCAATGTCCCGCCGTGCTGGCCGTGAGCAGTGCACCTGCATCCATTACCCGCTTGTTGCGTCCGCTGAAGGTGATTCCCAATTGATTACCCGCCTGGCTGCCACGCTTGCCGCTAACAAAGCCGCCTCGCTCGGAAATCTGTGCGCAATTCTGTAGCAGCTTGGATTTACCAATGCCCGGATCGCCGACCAGCAGCACATTGATTTTTTCGCCGAGCAACGACAACAGGCAGGCAGCCTTGGCCATTTCGTGACCGTGCAGCTCCGGAGCCAGGGATTGCACCAGCAGCTTAAAGTTATTGGGCTCCGAGTTGATCATGGAAATGACTTTCAGATCGCGTTCGCTAAACTCCGGCTTAATGTGGCACGCCTGCTGCACGCTACACGCTCGCAGATATGCCTGTTCACCGGCACCAGATGCTGCGGCCGCAGATGTCGATGGCTGTTCATTGTTGTCGCACAGCTCTCGTAATTTTAGGACGCCCGTGACGATAATCTCTTGCCCCACTTGCACAGAATCCACCAGATCGTGACGCAGCTCGATGTCCAGTTCACCAGCAAGCGTATTATCATAGTCTGTCAGCAGTGAGATGCTCGTCTCCTCCAGCCGTATAATCTGGCGCACTGAAAGTCGCGTATAGGGCGAGTTGCGCAGAGCCAGAAAGTTGTCCTTGGCATTGCAGAGAGCTTTCATGCAGTGATATGGACGCGGCGAGTAGGTGCCACGCTGGCGCAGCGACTGTTCTGTCTGGCAGCGTGTGCAACGGAATGCTTGCCACGCCAGGCCACAGGTGGATTCGCCAACACTGCTTACGATACCTCGTACTGCGAACATGCTGTCCACACGAGCGTGGCTTATGCTGCTGATCAGTTCCACTGGTACAAAGTCTTCGGGACGTACGTAAATCTTGCGTGTACGTCCACGTCGTGGTACATACGTATCCTTGGTGGTTACCATAGGCAAAATACTGTCTGCCGCCTCATCGGCAGCTACATCGAGGCCATTGTTGACGACAACTGTGTGCATGGCCATGGCTACAGTAGATAGTGTGCGTAGTGGCTGCTTCTGCAAATCCTCTTTCAGTGTTGACCACACTAGCTTTAGCTGCTCGTCATTGAGGATGACTGGCGCTGAAAGCTGGAAGCATCCACTTTGACGTATGAGTGCTACATTATATATTAGTGGATTACGCTGATAGTGCGCTTCCACAGCTACAATACGCTTAGCCATCTCACTATCTGCGACGTACTCCTCGCGCATAAAGTACAAACGCCAACCAGGACACGCGCGGGGATTGTCCACAAGAAGACTGCGCACCTGTAGTGCATCTTCAGGAGCAACATAGTTTTCCGGGCGCAAGTAACTGCAATCAAGTGACGCATTAGAGGCACGTTTGCGACCAGCACCGACATCGGAACGAGAGCGATTCCAGCCTCGCGGCTGTGCAGTGCCTCTGCTAGCAGAATCTTGATCTGCACCCGCCGGGCGATTCCCACCAGCAGGAATGACGCGACCATTTCGTCGAAAATAGAAATAAGGGCGAGAGCCACCTCCGCCACGTGCTTTTCCACGAACAAATCTGGAAGCCCCGCGGCTTGTGGGTGGATTCATTTCTATATAAAACCAATATAAATTTTAAATCTATTTTGACACAAGTTTCGCGCTTTGCTTCTTCTTTTTACTATTATTATAATTCGCCACGAGTCATGACATTCAAGTTGGATTATCGATGTTTTATTTTAAATATCGATATAAATTATTATAAAACAATTATATAAATAAATAAATGAATACTTGAATTAATGTTTCTCGCTATCGTTTGATACAAGTATCTTTATATCATGTTCCAGCATATCTACCTGTGAGGGCAAGTAGTGCTTAAA
Organism: Drosophila mulleri; assembly: GCA_035047565.1. Lineage (NCBI taxonomy): Eukaryota > Metazoa > Arthropoda > Insecta > Diptera > Drosophilidae > Drosophila > Drosophila mulleri. The sequence continues at coordinate 6,032,122 of JAWNPK010000069.1, read as the reverse complement.
AACAATGTTAATTTTACTTTTTAGTTCTAAAAATGTTTCGAGCAACAATTTTTCTTCCTCCTCATTTTGGGCCTGAAATTCCTGTAGCTCGTGAAAGAAATTAACGCATCCATCAAGTAATTTAACTTGTATAATTTGTAGTTCAGCCAACTGTTTCTCTACAGCACTTATCATTATCATATGGTCGTCAACACGCGTTGACATTGTGGCAATAGAATCCAACTGCATCTTATGTGGATGAACATTATCTGATGATTCTTTACGTCCTGAGCTAATTTCGATTAGATCATTTGCATTGATACCGGCATCATTAACACATTCCTTCTTCCTGGAGTTCGGAACAGATGTAACGGAATTAGCTTTTGTATGCTGTTTTTGTTCCTTTACTTGCTCCTTTACTTGCTTTTTAAGAGCAGCTTCGCAAGCTAGCTACAAATACAAAGGCTTGCTTAGAATGTAAGATTGTTCAATTTGAAATAATTTTTTTGTCACCTTTTTGGCAGCTTTCGATTTATTTTTCTTTACCATTTTAGAAAAGATCAAAATGACAAAATTGGTAAATGAATTCTTATCGTTCTGAAATATGAAAGTTATATTACTTAAAAATGCAAATATAAATGACAGTAAATTCCCAGCACGTCGTTCGAAAACATTTATAATATATATAATAAACATGGATAATATTATAATAAATACACTATGCACAACAGTTTTCTTAATAAAATGAGCGCGCAATTCATTCAAAAGTATATACATATATCGCATATCGATGGTTAAGAAGTTTATTCATTGGCATCTTTTGGTATTTCGGTATTTTTAAAATTCGGCTACACTCTTAATAATTTGCAGTGGGTGTTTGCCCTATTAATTTACGGAAACCCAAAAACTTTAGTTAAAAGTCGCAAAGTATTTAATCTTAACAATGCCGGTGAGTATTTAGGTTGACTGGCGTACTCAATAAATTAACTTAATGAGTGTCATTGGTAAAAGCGAGCTTTTGTCGAGCATCTGCACCACACGCAGAGATAGCTACTAATAAAATTCGTATCCATTGTTTACATATTCTCTAGGCATACCACTCGCAAATTAAGGACTTTCGTCAACAGGTAGGCAACATGGCTATTCTACCATTACGTACCCAGGTACGTGGACCAGCCCCATCTGCGAACACGGAGAATGATATTATTGATGAGTCACTTTATTTCTTCAAAGCAAATGTATTCTTCCGGACATATGAAGTGAAGGTGGGTATTGATCTACAGATTAATATAAATGTAAAACTAATATATTTAATATGTTGCTTGTAGTCGGAGGTGGATCGAGTTTTAATCTATGTTACACTATATATAACCGAATGTCTTAAGCGGCTGACACGTTGCACTAGCAAGGCCCAGGGTCAACAAGAAATGTATAGCTTAGCTATTTCTAAATTTGATATACCCGGCGAATCAGGTTTTCCTCTAAATTCGGTCTATGCCAAGCCTCAAAGCTCACAGGATGCTGATCTTATGCGTCAGTATATTTTACAGCTGCGCCATGAAACGGGCAATCGGGTGCTAGAGAAGGTATTTAACACCGAGGATGGCAAGCCAAACAAATGGTGGACGTGCTTTGCCAAGAAGAAGTTCATGGAGAAGAGTCTGGCCGGTCCAGGACAATAAATCGAAATGTGTTTTATTCCAATGTCGAATTGTATTATTTAGTATCGATTTTTTAATGCGAATACAATAACCACATAAATGTGTCTACGTTATCAGTGTTACCCGAAGTTCTTTAATTGGAAAAACATTTCTAAACAAAAATCTAATATGTACAGAGAAGAATTAGCGGTACAGATGATCGGCCTGTAGGTTGGATGCAATCTCTGATTCCCATTTATCGCCATTGCACAAGAGCTTTTCCTTGTTATAAAGCAATTCCTCGTGCGTCTCCGTCGAGAACTCAAAATTTGGACCTTCAACAATCGCATCGACTGGGCAGGCCTCCTATTAATGGAAGAATTATGAGTCCCACTCAAAATTTAATTCATATGGATAAATTACCTGACAGAAACCACAATATATGCATTTGGTCATGTCAATATCGTATCGAGTCGTGCGCCTGCTGCCGTCGGCACGCTCCTCGGCCTCAATGGTGATAGCCTGGGCAGGGCAAATGGCCTCACACAGCTTGCAGGCAATACAGCGCTCCTCGCCGCTTGGATACCGACGAAGTGCATGCTCGCCACGGAAACGAGGACTCAGTGGCCCTTTCTCGAACGGGTAATTAATCGTTGCCGGCTCTTTGAAAATATGTGCCAGTGTTACAGCAAAGCCACGGAACAGTTCCCCAAGGAACATTGAAGTGGCTGCACGATCTGTGATAGCATCCATATCCATGCTCAACTCCTTGTTGTTAACGTAAACATAGCCCTTGGGCACAGGCACTATGTCCTTGGCTTCCTTTTGGGCGGCAAACAGGCGTGCGCCGTTGGTGCCAAACATGCGCTGACCTGTTTAGAAATCATTATATTATTTGTTTCAAATACTAAACTTGAAATTAGTGAATATTTGTTTTCTCTATGACATAAGGTTACATAACCTCATTCGATCAAATAAACCATAATTGTGTTTATTATATTGTATTAATAATTGACACTGTTTTTTTTTTTTACTAACCATTACGCGAAAGTGTAAAAATTCGTATTGTTAGCGACATGTTTGCGGCGCACAAATTATTAGTCGGAAAACAAAATTACAATTGTTTTGTTGTGGTATTTTTGGCCGATAGACAAGTTCTCTACCAGGGATGAAACGACTCCGCAGACTATTTCGATAAGTAATAAAATGTCAGATGATTATCGAATGTGACTGTCAGCCCGATTAGTATTTGTTTAAAAAACAAGACAGTCAGTCAGTCAGTCTCGCAAAGTTGAAGCGTCCTTTTGTTCGAAAAGTTCTTGAATATTCTATTAATGATAAATTAGTGTGATAATATATCCCAATTACAAGTACTGCGCATATTTCAATATTAATCAGTTCTTTTCTGCCGAACTGAAGGTCAATTACATTCGCATTCCAAACGGTGACGACATCACTATTTTTGTTTACAATTTCGCAAGCAGACGTAAGCATGTCGGATCTCTCCTATCTCGAAACGATTTCCAACAAAGAGCTGCACGCCAAATGCCTGGAATTTGGACTACCAAATATTCCCGTAACTGATACTAGCCGCAAAGTAATTTTGCGTCGTTTGCGCAACACTATTTTAGGCAAAATAACTGATGCCACAACGACGCCAAGACGTGAAACCGTACACAGCAGTAAGGCGACACCGACAGATGCCACAAACGCGAATAAGCCACGATCGGCAGATAAAATTCCGAGGCGCAACAACAACATTAACAACACTCGTCGCACTATTGCTGCCACGCCTCAGGAATATTATCCGCTAGAAAGCTCATCTGTGCGCTCTGTAGAAACAACAACAACCGTATCCGATGTGGGCTCATCAGAGGATGATGATTACTACTACCAAACAAATACACCAACAAGCCTTAAGCCCCAGCGAGACGATTCTCGTCAGCGTCGATCTGTATCATTAAGCAAATCCGGCGTATTAACCACGTCATATACACGCGAGGTTGAGAAGCCGCATTACGAGGAAGAACTCGACGATGAACTAGAAGAGCCAGAAAGTTATACGTATCAGCGACCACAGGCAACTACTACAGCACCTGCATTCAAGCTGCCTCTCTACGAGCAGCACATTGAACGCAACTATCGCCCAGAACTGTCCCGGCAAAATTTGACCCAAACGCAGCTGAACTCAACCAGCTATGAAGCACCTAATCAATTCAATGAGATTCGCATGCAACAGCCGTATCGCAACACATACAGTGGCTCGGCGGCGCCTTTCAATGTGGCTAATGCAACAACATCAGGAATACGACAGCGTTCAAGCCATGTTGAAACCGGCGTTCCCAGTGGACGCTTGCCCGCGAACAAGGTCAATACATTGTATCCCCAGCTGAATGATTTCTACGATCAGCACAACAACTCTATTGAGCCGATGGACACAGAAACGGATAGCGAATCCGAGCTTGAAATTCAGCGCCAACGCCAGCAGCAGCAGTACCTACATCAACAACAGCGTTCATCTGGCGACACTCTAGAATCGCCCTACTTGAGTCATTTTTCGCGCCAGCTGGATACAAGGAAGAGGTCCTCACCGTTGGCCAGGCCGCAAATACGTACAACCATTCGCCAAGAGGATCCAAATGCTGCCAGGCAGAAATTTCGAGAACTGATGGCATCCCTAGATCGCCAATATAATCTCAAGTTCTATTTCTGTCTAACAGTGGCAGTCATATTAGCCACTTTAATATATGTGATAGTCACTCCCGCTGTCTGAAGCAACACGAGAACATCTCTATATATTGTATGATTATGTATGGATAGTAATCTATAAAAGCATTGTATGTAAAATTATTATATACACAACATTTTTACATATTCCATATGAATTATTTCTAGAAAGTTCTCAACTTTTGGTTATGGTTTAATTGAGTATATTCTTGTGCACAGGCAGTGTATTTAAAATTGCTATAAATGCATATTAGATAAATAACGAACAAAAATAGATTTCTGATTCTATATAAAAATAAATAATTTCTGACTGACATGATGAAATCTGAATCATCTTAAAAGATAATCCCAAAAAAGTAAGATTTTTGTAAGTAACTTGCTAACTACTATGTATTCCTTACCATGTTTCTCGATTAGATCTTTTTTCTTATTCTTCTTTTTGGCTATCCATAATATTATAGTTGTAGCACAGAATTTGCTATTTTATTGTTAAATAAAACACAAAAAAACGTAACCGAATAATCTCTTCAAAATAATTGACTTGCTGTCAGCTTTTTTTTAAGACTAGGAAACCAGAATACAATTTTAGTTTCAGAAAAAAATGTTGATATATCCTTAAAATAAACTGCAGCCTTTTGTTTATTGGCGGTTTTGATAACTTGCTTCTTTTTCTTTTTTTTTTTTGCTAAAATTTACTTTAATTATTTTGAAAGATAAATTGGTTCCAATGAAATATCGGAAATTCATCGTTAGCCTTGCCTCTTCTGAACAATTTTTTCTCATTCTTAATCGTTTGCATTTCGTTTTTATATTTATATATATATAATTAGAAAAATGTACTACATTACAATTATTTTATTAAATAAACTAGTTAAATGTAAATCCTCTTGTTTTTCAGTATCTTTGTTTTCTTGTGTGTGTTTCAGTTATCGGATTTAGTCTTTATGCTAATATTTACAGGCTATTTTAGAGTTGCAACACAAACAAGTGTAAAATCGTAAAGCTTGAAGAGGAAGTGGGCTAAAAGGAAAATGCAGTACTTGTTAGGCGTGGAAGTGGGCGGGTCGCGGCACGCTGGAGCAATATGAAAGACATCAATATGACTGCATTAAGAGGGAAAGGAAAAAAACACAAAAAATCCCTGGCTCAACAATGGCTCTTTTTAAGCTCTATTTAATTGAAATGGAACTTAAATTGGAACGGCGAACCGTGTTGGAAGTGTGCAAATGGATCTGCGCCACGGAAACCATGTTGATTGCTCTCCGGGTCCAGGGGGTCTTCGCCGTTGTCGAATTGACGTCGCTTCTCTGGATCTGTCAGTACTTCCTTGGCCGCTGCAATATCAATGAACTTCTTCTCCGCCAGCTTCTTCTCCTCATCCTTGAAGTTGTCCGGATGCCATTTCTGTGCCGCCTTACGATAAGCCTTTACAATCTCCTGTTTGTTGGCATTGCGCTTCACGCCAAGGATTTTGTAATAATCGCGACGTTCCGCCTGCTTTTGCAGTTTCTTGGCCTTCTGGATGCCCTCCTTGGCCCGTGAATTATTCTCATCCATTTCCAACGCCGACTGATAGTCGTGTATGGCATCATCATACATCTCGCTGCCCATCAGCGCCTCTGCCCGATCACAATATATCTGTGAATCTTTCATAATGTCAAGCGCATGCTTGCAGTGCGACAACGCTTTGCCGTACTGCTCGTCTGAGGTGTAGCAGGAGCAGAGCAGCTTGTGCGCTTCATACCGTATCATCGTCTCCTCGGGCTCGTGTTTGAGAACCGCTTCGGCAGCAACTATGCATTCGGGTGCCCGTTTTTCCTCTCGTGCCGTCTCTGCTGTCACCAGCTGCTTCTCCACTTTGCGCAGTTTCTTGTAGAATGGAAAGCACAGTTTGTGCTCGGGATCGAACTTGAGGCATTCACGAATCTCCTTCAGCGCATTAGTAGCATGTCCAATATTATATAACAACTGTGCTATATTATAATGTCCCTCCGTGCTGTCCTGCGACAATCGATTAACCTGTCGCAAATCCGCAATAGCCGAGAGCGGATCATTTGTCTTTAAATAGGCGTCCGAGCGGGCCTGTCTAAAGGTCACTGACCATGGTGAGATCTCTAGCAATTGTGTTATCATGCCTATGGCATTCTGTTCATCATTATTGTTTAGCAGACGCTGCACTAGCTCCCACTGCTCCTTGGCTGGCCGCACTCTTGCATAGTGCTCGAGCACGAGATTATTTTGCGGCTCTTCCCGCAGCACCAGCTCAAAGTCCTGCAGTGCATGATCATAGTCTCCGCTCTTCATGTGCACAATACCACGCTGACTACGCGCTGCTGTAAAGTCCGGTTTAAGCTCCAGCACTCGGCTGAAGTCCTGAATGGCAAATCGTGTCTTGCCCAAGGCAAGGTAGACAGTGCCACGCTTGAAGAGCGTCAAATAATTATTCGGATCGCCCTCTGTAAATTAATACGTGCTCTAATTTCAAGCGCAATAATGCAATAATGCCCTATACTTACCCACAGCTGCATGATAATGCGTCAGTGCATCCGAAAGTTGTCCGCGTGCCAGAAAGTCTTTGCCTAGCTCCAGATGGTTGTCGATGTCTGCCTGACTCGCCGATGCCGCATCAGCGCCTGCATTGAATGACGTGTAACAAAGCAGTTATTTTGTTGTTTGTTATCAATGTATGAAAATTGCGATTAAACACTAAATTAGATATGGACTCATGTCGTTATTGTTATAAGGGATACATTTTGTTGAATTGTGGTATTATAGAGCACATTCAGTAGCATCTCTGGAAAAACTGCAACTCACCTTCCATGAAGAGCTCCACAAGCAGCAGCAGGACGCAGGCAGCCAATTTCTTTTCACCGCTGCCAAGCAGCAGCAGATCGCTCAATGGCAAAGCCATTATGCGTGTATGTGTGAGTGGGTGTGTTTGTAGGCGTCTTAACCAGTTGTTACTGAGCGTCTAGGCCAATTCTTTTATTTAAATGCGTTATACACGTCACACGTTATAGCGTGGCAGCCAGCGTCTAGCTTTTCTTCTGATTGTCTATGTATCACAGCTTCTAATCTTTACCGTTGCACCTGCTTACTAGATACTATTGTTTGTTGTTGTCACACTTTCTGAATAGTTTTATCCGTTTTTGGGAGCCAAAGAATATTATAAACTTGATCGTTTCTTTGTTGAATAATCACATAGATAGTACTACGCAATTTGTAGCTTTATGTCCATTTCGATCGGTAACCGACTCGCTATTAAACTTTAGCAAATACGTTTGCATTAATTTTGGTAGAACTTGCTGCTTAAAAACCTAAACACTGACGTGTTATGCGAGCTACAACAGCCCGAAAAGCGGTGATGCCAGACATTTTAGCGGCATCTGATTTTAGCAATTTCTGGCAGCTCCATGAAGAACAGGGCTGTTATTTCGTGTTCACCGAACCATTTGCGATAGTTATCGCTCCCATATTTCAAATCAAACGTTATCCAAACATATTAAAAAATGTTGTCTGTCAATTTAAGTTTTATGTATGTATAACGAACTCGAATTTAGTAAATTTACATATTGCACTACCACACTACTATACATGATGTTTTTGATATATCTAATATATGTATCTTCTTTTCATAATTGTAAATGTAAATATGTGTGCTTAATTTTCTTTACTTTTTTTTTTTTTAAATAAATGCAATATCTTTTTTGAGCATTAGCTTAAATACATTTTTATAACATTTTTCTATCACTAAAATGGTCATGTATTGTGCATTATATGAAAGACATAGACATGTTTGTAGGTATTCTAGATTAAAGAGTTGGATGGTCAAAATACTTTTTATGTGAGCGGCTTTTAAGGAAAATAGATTTAGTTTAATGAAATTTGCTTTTAGAGTATAAAGCTTTCATACAACCGTACCCTGTGCATGATCCATATTGAAATGTGTATAGCTAAATATAATGAAAGTCTAGTCTTATGATAAGATTTAATGGAGGGTCTACGATTTAAAAATTCTTTGTTGGGCGTGACTTTTTGAAAGCGGTTTCACCCTTAGAGTATTATAGTGTTTCTTTTGATGCTTTGCTAATGGAATATAGTTATATAGTATTCTTTCTGATGTTCCACTTGGATTCTCTATCATTGGTACAAATTAGTTAATCACAATATTGATCAAATCATCCAGCGTATCCTTAGAATGCGACTGGTCACCATCATGTGCCTTCTTCATGTGAGCTGAAAGAAAATACAGTTGATGTATAGAAAAACATTTTATTGATTACCATGCCAACAAAAGATACTTTTAAATTTGATGTGAGTGACAAATCGCTCTTGGCACAGATCGCATTTATAGTAGGTATTGCCTGTGTGTACGCGTTGATGCAACCGTAATGACTTTTCAAACAGATACGCCCGTCCACAGGTCTCACACTTGAAATTCTTTTCAAGAACTATAAATATATAATAGATGTTTTACAATAATATATATATTAATAAATAATAAATATATAATATATAATAAAAAGGTTCTTCTATTTTAGGATTTGTATTTTAAGTATACTTCGAAGGCAATACGAACTTCAAATAGAGTTTTTAGAGTAGAATTAATCTTGCTTATATATAAAATCATTTCAGACTTATTTCTAAAATTACAATTTTAAAGAAGATTACTTACCCTCATGACTGCGCATATGCTGAGTTAGGACATATTTCAAGGCAAAGGCCTTGCCGCATACATCGCATACATTAGGCTTTTCATTTGCATGGGTTTTCATATGCCACTTCAGATCCTGAGCACGCTTATAACGCTTGGAGCAGTGCGAGCAGGCGTGCAGCCGATCCGTTGAGTGGACAGCCATGTGACGCTCCAAGGCGGACTTCATGTTGAAACGTTGCGTGCAGCTGCCGCACTGGAAGAGACCCGTATATTGTCGTTCCCTTTTGCATTGGATCACTCGCTTATTGTTCGCGATGATCGGAGCTGAGGAAGTTTCACGCGGTGCATGCTCCATGTTCATGTGTTGGATGAGCTCCTGCTCCGTGTCGAACTCCTGGCGACAGGACTGAAACATGCACTCGCTACGCTCCTGATGCGTCAGATTTTCCGTGTGCAGCTCAAGCATATGAATGCGTTTCTCCACATAGGAGGCAAACACTTTGTGGGCGAAATTTGAAAGATAGAGTTGAAAGTCAACAACGGGAATCTGTGGATCATAGCACTAATTTGTGGGGGTGTTATGTAACAACAATTGGGTATTAGTGGCTTGCATGCAGCGCTCCAGGGTTGTGGACATTTTATGCTCGTTCACAGGGTGGCCAAGATGGTATATGGGTAATATATAGATGCGAAATCAAACGGTATACAATTTTACAAGATATGACTTTTTTTATCAAAAATATTTATTTTCTGACCAATAAAATTATTGAAATCACGAATTATCAGATAAGATATTGATTAATAATTGCTTTAAATTACAAATTTTGAAACGGTGAACGAGTATTACGCAGTCAGTTGGATACGACTGCTGCATTATTACTCTTTTTTTTTCATTATGCAAAATTTTCGTAATATTTAAAATGTTCTAAAATTAGGAATTAATAAAACTTGGACTAGATATTGTTATATATATTATATATGTGAGCTTTTGTTGACATGCTTCATTTTTTTTCTAATAGGAGTATTAAAAAATAGCTGAACCATGTTTACCCTTAACTCGACTAACACAGAACAAAAAGCAGCAGATAGACTTCTTCAGATTTTTTGGGGCATATATCTTTAAAGCGTTTGCGATGAGATTTTTGATGATGCAACAGATGTTTTATTTTAAATTATTAATGAATTCTTATATTTAGAAAGTCAACTTTCGATTTGTGAGCTGTATATTTAGCTGTGATATGAACATCTATCAGATAATAATCAATTACCGAAAACTCACAAAATGAATAAGCTTGACTTTAGTTTGAGCACTTTAAGTATTTAGACATCTCTTGGAAACTTTCATATATGGGCATTTCCAAGCAGAGCAAAGTGAAAATTGGCTTACAGATCGAAGTGAAAAATAAAACAATAATATAAAGATATTCAATTTCATGATTGCGCCTGGAACTGCCCATTATTAATTATCTTAATACAAATTCGTTGAGAAGTACCAATTGATATTCTAAATATGTTTATAGTGCTCTCTTAATTTCCAAATTCAACTCACCGTCAGTGCAGATGGCGCATTTGAAAGGCTTCTCTCCGCCATGCTGTCGATAGATATGCCAACGAAGGGTTTTTACATGTATGAATGCTGTGGGAAATATGTGGATTTGACTATGTGAATATATATGTAAATACAATGGGAATGTTGGCTTATGTAGGTTACTGTGTCTGCATTATGTAAAATTGTATCTATATCTTGGTGTGTAATTATGTGTGAATGTATGTATGTATAAGTATGTTTATGTATGCCTCTATTCATTTATTTTTAAATGTAAATTTAATATAAAAGTTAATATTATATTTAATAGGGCAACATAATTGTACACATTAAATAAATGTAAGAGATTTTGACTATGACGCCTTTTGAAAAGAACAATTTTTCTTCCTCTCTGTTTAGATATATTTCTCACACATCTATTTTCCTATATCACGCGCAACTTCTTTTATTCTCGGTCAAAGTTGAATAAAATGCTTGCCATTTCTTAATATTTGTGAGCGTATATATATGCACATATATATTTATAAATACGAGTTACTTTATGATATAAATAGGCGACCCACCTTTACCACAAAAGCCACAGTACTCGCTCTTACGGGAGCCCTTTGTGTGGGTGGCCTCGTGACATATGAGATGTCGTTGATTGATGAACAGCCGGTCACAGCCGTTATGACGACATCGGAGTTGACGCTCCGGCTTGTGCCAGTTCATGTGGTAGTGCAGACTTTTGCGCGTAAAAAAACGCTTCTCGCACATGCTGCACTCGAAGTCCGTATCCGAGTGATACTTCTCAATGTGATGGTCGAGATTGTGGCGGTCTCCATACTTTTTGCCACAAACTTCACAGGCATAGTGCTTGACCACATGAACGCTCTTCATGTGAACGGTACGCGATGCTGTGTCTTGAAAACATTCAGTGCACTCCGGGCAGTTGTAGGGTTGATCTGGATCGTGGCAGACGCTAATGTGCTCTAGTAACAAGTGTTGTAGCTCAAAGCTTTCTTGCGGCTTATAACAGAACTTACAAGCATAGCTTATATTCAAAGTATTACAATCTGAGCCTAAGTCGACTTCCTTATCTTCTAGCTGCAAGGATTCGCTTTCGTTAATGTTAATGGTTTCCACAAAGATTTCAATGGGCGCGGGCGATTTGGCCGCATTAATGGCAGTGTTCTTTGTTGTTGTTGTCGTTGTTGTTACTGTTTCTGCTACTGTACATGTTTTCGTTGTAGCTTCTGATTCATCAGGATCAACTTCAATGCTTTCTTCATTTCTGTCATACAGCAAGTTAGCATCGATTTTATCAAAAATATTCGAAAGCTTTAATTGTGCGTCTTGGCAAGCCATGCGAAACGTGTAAACGGAACAGAACTTTGTAAAGCAATCGCTACAAATTTTTTGTGGGAGTCCATCGTTTGGAGAGATCTAAACAATATTAAAACGATTCAAAGCAAAAATTTAAGTGAAAGTTATATAAAATCAGGGTAAGCGTACTTAAACTATTTTAAAAGCATTTCCTTATGGTATTCTTAAATTTACGTTAAGTTGGCAAGAAACGATACTTAATTGGTTAACGATTCGTACTTTGATCAAATTGCGTACATCGATCAAACACACAGCGCACACACAGATTACTGAACGTCGATAAGTTGGTGTTTTTATCGATATCACATACGCACCGTTGCACGATCAAAAGCTTAATTAAAATGCAGTGCACAAACTTTCACAAACTATACTGCACTTTGTGTTTGTTTTATTTTCCGACCTTTTAGCATGGTCTCACCTGTAACTTCCAGTTGACAAACTCTGCGCGAATTTGCGCCATTTCACTCTGCCAGCGCGTTGGATGAAACATATCCAGCCAATAGTTGTTGCCATTTTCGAAATCGCACCTTGCACAGGTGCGACACGTTTCCATGGCTGCAGTGGTAAACAAACTGAGCAGTCAACATCAAACCTCAACGCCCAGCTCCAAATTGCAACAGTCAGCAGACATACAAACATGCACACTATTAGTGCTTGCATATACATAAGTGTGTATGTGTGTCAGCATGTACATATGTATGTATATTTATGGCTTTGTTTTCGTGTCCATGCAAAGTTATGCAACTTTAGGATAACTCTAAACACACAACCGCGCACATAAAGCTAAAATTTTTGGCCACAGCTGGAATTGGCTACCAACATCTGTTCCATTTGCAAGCCTAAGCATTTGGATGCTGCGAGCCTGGACCACTTCAAATATATATGTTTGTGTTCCTGTACAGCTATTGATGGGAGCAGTAAATAACTGGATTATTTCGCTACATCCTTAGTCAAAAGCGAGATGTTTTCTGTGCCGTACTCCCGCCTGAACTGACCTTCGCAGTGTAGTTAAGCGAGTCTGTGTAGAGATTGAATTCCCACACATACACCCACATACAATCACACGCACACAGAATTGCAACGGGCGCATGTGTCGGTGTTAGCCCACCCCAGCTTTTGGCTTCGCTCAGCTGATTTGCTTTGTTTGTGTACTTGCGCAAAACTCAGATGGCCAATACGCCAAAGCTTGGCAAAATTGGCAGAAGAAGCTTGGAGGGAGCTTTGCTTAAAGGGGAAATATAAAGATTTTTCTCCTACATCAAATTCAAGTTTACGTCTGGAATTTATTTGTTTTAATTTAAGTAACTTTATTGCTTATATATTTATTCTTAAATATCAACTATTCTAATTCGCAGTGCTTCGTTCTATTTACTTTAAATGTAACGCTCGATAATTGAATTCGAATTCGATAGATTGGTTCACAATAGACTTTCGGATGATTTTTTTTTATAACTTACTAACCATGGATAAGATATGGGAGCATTTATTGAGTTCAAAAGTGTAGTTCTATCAAAGTCTTTCACTCACCAATATCGTCAACAAACTCAATTTGATTTCCTAATTAAAATTTATTCTTATATACAGAAGCATATACATATATGTATATAGATATATATATTTCTAGCTATACACTTACAATAGAGACACCTACAAGCAGGTGGTCGGTTCTTTACTAACTGGGCGGCAATATACCCAAAGCTCGTAGACACAACTTGGCCGCATTCAGTTTGGCCTCCTTTTTGTTGTTGCATCCCTGTGCTGGCGTATAGGTCTGCCCATTGATCTCCACGGAGAAGAGGAACATGCGGCTATGCGAGGGCCCCGAATCGTCCTTCAGTGTATATTGCGGCGGCGTCCATTTGTTTTTCGATGTCAGCTCATTGAGCACACAAACCGGATGCTTGTCCTGAGCAGTGAGCGCAGCTTGTGCAATATTCGTGGCACTTGTGTTCTTCGGGGGTCGTGCACCCTGTGGCCGTGCCGGCTGCTGTTTGATATCCTCGCGTGAGACGAGACCTCGTTTGTCCAGTTTGACCGTCAGCTGTAGTGGCTGTAGGGAGCCAGTCTTTGTGCGACCCAAGCCTTCGCCCGGCTTCCAGCCCATCTTCTGCAGCAGAGCCATGCCCATGCCGCCCGTAACGGGTTTGGTAGAAGTCAACTGATCGCGACGTGCCCACAACTGTGGACCGCTGTTCAGTTCATGCACCTTCATTACCTGAGCACCGGTGCTGCCCGTAAACTGGCCAGGCAGAAATTTCGAACTGGCCCAGGAAGACATGTCCCGCTGCGCATTGTACATCATTTTCAGTGCCTCCGAATCGGCGGGATTATCCTATTAAAACGTATAATTTGCATTTCTTAATTGTAATGGCTTATACTTTAGCTACTCACCTGAAGACGCCTTATTGCACTGAGACGTTGGGTAATAATGCTGGATACATCCATGCTGGGCGCCGTGGCCTGCGGAAATATTGATGTACTTGGTGCAGGCGCTGCTGTCGATGGTATGGGCACTTCTGGCACAAAGCGTGTAGGCGTAAAAGCAGGAGCATTTGGGGGAGGAGGAACAGAAACAGGTGTAGGAGCAGGAGTAAGAGTATGAGCAGCTGAAGCAGGAGTAGGCACAGACAATGGCGCAGGTACAGGTACAGACGGCTGGCCATTGCAATCTTCGTTAGGATTCGTGACAGGCTTGAAGGCGGGCTCCTGCTGTTCTTGTTGTGGAATTGTCTTAGCGAAGACATTTCGTTGCACATCCTTGAACATATTAGTGGCCTGCTTGGCCGGTGGCAGCGTAGGCAGAGGCGCCAGCGACTCTTTTGGATCTACTGGCACCCAGACCTCAGACATGCGATGTACCTGACCAGAGGAGACCGGGAACTGCATGGTTATAGCCTTGGTCTGCTCATCGCGGCGCGTGGACGGCGGCACTATGGGTGTGGAGTTTCGTATGTGCATAACAATCGGTTCGCGTTCCTTGAGCTGAAATGGATGATGGAATGCCTTGGCATTGCCATTCTTATCCACATCCGAATCCTCATCTGAACTAAAATCAGACAGAATTTCACCGTTGGAGATCTTCTTGCAGAAGTCCGTGAGATCCTGCACGCTGCGCCCACCGTAACGCATTTTAAGCAGCACCTTGTCCTTAACCTCCGGCGTCATCTCGGCCACACCGGCCATGTTGCCTCGCTTAAACATACTGATTGCATTACGGCGCGCAATCTCCAGCAAACGCTTCTTATCAATGCCCAGGTCTCTTGAACGTGACCGCGTCCGGGAGCGGGAACGAGAACGTGTACGCTGCCTGCTGCTTGTGCTACTCTGGTGGCGTGGATAGCGCTTATTATCGGTGGACTCTGTCTTAACAGCTCCGTAGAAACGACGTCGTCCATTATTGGCCTTTTCGCGCAGATATGTCTCCTCGTCAGACAGTGAGAGTTCGTCGGATTGACGGCGCTCCGTTTTAATGTTTACGGATTTCCCATTGTTCGCCTTGATGCGTGCTTGCTTGTCCTCCTGCTTATCCTGGTAGCCATTGTAGAAGCTATTATGAACACGTTCGCGATCACGGTCACGGTCACGCTCCCTTTCCCGCTCTCGCTCTCGCTCCCTTTCCCGCTCGCGCTCCCGCTCCCTTTCCCGCTCGCGCTCTCGCTCCCTTTCCCGCTCGCGCTCTCGCTCCCTTTCCCGCTCTCGGTCACGTTCACGCTCTCTTTCCTTCTCTCGATCCCGCTCACGTGCCCGCTCTCTTTCCCGTTGAATGCTTTGTTCTGGCTCTATTGCTTCCTTCTTGGCCGGCACAACTGCGTCTGCTGTAGCGTGTCTCTTACGACTGTCCGTTCTTTCCTCCTGTACCTTTGCTGTAGGTGCACTTGTCTTCTCTTTGGATTTTTCACGATCCTTGTCTTTGTTTTTATCTTTGCTGTCCTTGTGCTTGTGCTTATGCTTCTTTCGCTTGTGCTTATGCTTGGACTTCCCTTCAGCAGACGCAATATCAGAGTCACTGCACTCTCCGTCGGACTTGATTTCTTTGTTACGCGATCTTCTTTTCTTCTCCTTTTTCGATCTCTTATGCTTTTTTAACAGATTTTTGTCGTCCAACAACTCAACGGGTGGTGCTGCATTGAAGACACCAAATAGTTCGGCAAGTATTTCATTAGAAGACTTAACGGGAGCTATTTGTTTTTTGTCGTCTTGCGACGAATCGTTGCTGTTGCTCGCATCACTGTCCGAGCCCGATGCTGTTGGGGGCGTGGTACTCTCAGTTTTGACCTTCGCATTCAATGCACCAAGCTTTGCTTCGATCTCTACGTCAATCTTCTCACGTTTCACGTTGACGACCAGTGGAGCATCTGCTGTGGGCTCTGACTTCTGTGGTTGCTGTTCCAGCGTGCTGGTACTCTCCGTCTTTTCAGTCATTTCCGCGTTGGCGTCATATGGCAGCGCGCAGTAATATCTTTTTTCATCGAGTTGGATAATATTTTTAATGTGTTAAATATATATATATACACAAATAGTTTAGTTTTTGCACGCCTAAATCATATCAATCGATAGATTTTTCTGGCCAAAATATTACCAAAAAACATTTTGCACATACCTAGTAGAGATGTCACAATAACGATATGTTTATTTGCAGCTGTGTAGATTTTTGTATTTTACAGCCCTGATCAATGGAAGCGCAGCCAACTTTAGTCACGTCGCTGTCACGAATTGCAATTTTTATATCAAAAAAAAAGGTTTAATCACTATACCGTAGGCCTGTACGGTGTCAAATCGTAAATGTAAGTGCCACATTTAAAACATATTTATTCATTAGTAAATCAAAAGTTTAGTTACACGTAACAAACATTTCTAAACGCCATTTCTCATTTTCTTATTTTTTCATTGCCTGGTGGCTCTGCCCTTCTTTTCCTTTTCCCCTTGTACGACTGTCATTGTCATCGTGCTGCTGCTCTACCGTGCAATTGTGTTGGTTCTCTCGGTGTCGATTTTGTCGGAACAAACGAACGGACGTCTGTGTACGTTGCTCTCGCCGCACGCTGGCCTTTTGTTTGTGTCGGTATTTGTGTATATGTGATTAAATTTTCATTCCGCATATAATTGAAATAACCAGTGGACAACGAAAAAAAAAAGTAACAAAAGCCACGAACTTATTTGGAAATATAAAAGCATAGATATTGAACTGAAGTTCGGATTGGCGCTCTAATATATACAGACATATATTTTCCACGTACATATATATATATATATATTTACCAACACACACATTGAAACAGTAAAATGACATCGCTGGATCAAAATCGTTTGCAAAACTTTAAAAACAAAGGAAAAGATCAAGATGTAAGTTTTGCTTGAATTGTTTGCAACTTAAAAATTGTTCTAAATTTCAATTTAATTTGAACCATTCAATCAACAGGAGATGCGCCGTCGGCGAAATGAGGTTACCGTAGAACTGCGCAAAAATAAACGCGATGAAACAATTCTGAAGCGTCGTAATGTGCCTAACCTCGACTCGAACACAGATGAGGATGAGCAGTTGCCCAATTCGATCAATTTGAAGAAACTTGGCCAAGCCGCATCCGATCCATCAAAACCGGAGCAACAGTTGGCTGCTGTTCAAGCGGCACGAAAATTGCTATCATCGGACAAAAATCCACCCATTGATGATCTGATTAACAGCGATATATTGCCAATTCTAGTTGAATGCTTGAAGCAACATAATCACACAATGCTCCAATTCGAGGCCGCATGGGCATTGACCAACATCGCCTCAGGAACATCCGATCAAACCAATCAGGTGAGTGCTGTTCATATTACTGTTCGACGAATGTCAACAAATTCTACAGACTTTACGCATATATGAGATATACATAAATGGACAATTCACAGCTAAAACATAGAAGAAAAATGTGCATAGTAACAGACGGGTGAATATAAAAGTCATATTAGCGCAGCTATTGATACTGTCTTGAGTATATTATACGTATATGCATATACATACGTATAGTTCACATATAATTTATGGGGTCAAATATGTCTCTTTCAGTTTGTTGTATATGCAATGGGTGCAAACACAATTTAAATATTATTATTATTATTGCCATTGGAAATTTGTAAAATGATCTCTATATGTATTGCTGATGCATGGCTGATTAATCACAGATCAAATATTATATATAATATTTTTCATTTTATTTGTTCCCCTTTTTACTTGTAGGTGGTTGCTGCCGGTGCCGTGCCGCTCTTCCTTCAACTACTTAACTCACCCGCTCCAAATGTTTGCGAACAAGCCGTTTGGGCGCTGGGCAATATCATTGGCGACGGTCCGTTGCTTCGTGACTATGTTATTAAGCATGGCGTTGTGCAGCCGCTGCTGTCGTTCATTAAGCCAGATATACCCATATCGTTTTTGCGTAATGTCACCTGGGTGATTGTGAATTTATGTCGAAACAAGGATCCGCCGCCACCAGCTGCCACAATACATGAAATCCTGCCCGCACTCAATGTGCTGATCCATCACACGGACACAAACATCCTGGTCGATACGGTTTGGGCCATTAGCTATTTGACCGATGGCGGCAACGATCAAATCCAAATGGTTATTGATAGCGGTGTAGTGCCAAAGCTGATACCGCTTCTGGGTAACAATGAAGTTAAGGTGCAGACAGCTGCTTTGCGTGCTGTGGGCAATATTGTAACCGGATCGGATGAACAGACACAGGTGGTGCTCAATTACGATGCTCTATCGTATTTCCCAGCGCTGCTGTCGCATCCTAAGGAAAAGATACGCAAAGAGGCTGTCTGGTTTCTATCAAACATCACCGCCGGCAACGAATCCCAGGTACAGGCTGTCATCAATGTTGGCCTGCTCCCGAAAATTATTGACAACCTGAGCAAGGGCGAATTCCAGACACAGAAAGAGGCAGCCTGGGCCATCAGTAATCTGACTATTAGCGGCAGACCCGAGCAGGTATTCACATTAATACAAGAAGGGGTCATACCGCCATTCTGCGATCTGCTCTCATGCCAGGACACTCAAGTGATCAATGTAAGATCTCACATCTCTCAAAACAATAGATCATTTAGAAACTTTATTTATTTTTATATTTAAAGGTCGTGCTCGATGGTCTCAATAATATGCTCAAAGTGGCCGGATCACACGTTGAGGAGGTTGCTAATTTGATTGAGGAATGCGAGGGGCTCGCTAAAATCGAGCGTCTGCAAAACCATGAAAACGTTGAGATCTACAAGCTGGCATACGAAATTATTGAGAAATACTTTACTGAGGTAAACGCTAGATTCATTCTCAAAACCATTTTTTATATGTATATTAATTCATTTCCATCAACTGACACTTACAGGGCGAACAATCTAATCTGGCACCGGCATCTGATGGCACAGAATACAGCTTCGATCCCAATACAGACAAAGTACCAATGAATCCCTTCAACTTTTAATACCAATGCCTCATCAAAAACACGTAAACAGAGATAAAAACATCGAAATTGATGTATACCCAATTGGTATATATATAGAGCATATAGCAATTCAATTTCAAACGATACTCTGTGCCCATATACCATCTACACCAACAAACTCTGACAGCAAAAAAAAAAAAAAAAAAAAAAAAAATATTAATGCACATTCTATGACAGCTTGGTTACACACAGACACAAGACCTGAATCGTTTCCGCAACAAAATTTTTATAAATTTTTGGTTTTGCAGCATACATACATCTTTTATGTATGTATAAAAGAAAAGAAGAAAGGGAAGCAGTGAAGAATTTCTTAAAGTTTGTCTGATGCATGTAGCGGTAGCTAAATCCTTTTAAGATTATTTATGTTTTCACTGAATTGATTAAGTTAAAATTTAAAACGTCACTTCCAAAAGTAAATTTTTGAAAAAAAAAAAGCTGCAAAGGCGCAAACGAAATATTGCATCTGCGAAAATGTGCTAAATAATAAGCAAAAACCACAATAACATCAAATAAAATCAACAACAGAACACACAGGAATGATAAAAAAAAATGTAGAACTATTTGATTTGTAATGAATAATTTTAATGACATGTACGCCTTTGATTTGTAATTGAAATTACATATACATTTCTAACATGAAAAACGATAAAAAAAATCACGTACATATTCTCTTGTTTTATTTACAATTGCAGGAAAAATCAAAACACATGATGTGTACATTCTGGAAAAAAGGAAACACTTGTGTTTACTTGTCTGCAGCTCAAAGCTGGTCCAAAAAGCTAATCAGGTTACAGCTGTATATATGTATATATTAATATAAATACACACAAACATACGATATGCGTGCTGCGCAATAGACGCTCAACAATTTAAATATATTTGAATATTGCCCCACTGTGCTGAGAGTTGATTGCCTGAGTTGTGTGTATTGTGAATCACACGATATGTATACGTATTCAAATTTGATAGAGGCTGTGCGATACATATGTATGTATATATGTACATACATTCCATTAGAGTGAACCAGAGGGTAACATGGTCACGAACAGTGTTGGGTAATTGATTATACATTCGATTTGCTATCGAATTATAGCGCCCAAATGTTTTATCATTGCCTTCCGTTTTCAGGTGCTGAATTTTAATTTTAATTGCTCTTCTCTCAGATATTTTCGGTGTATAAAAGCCCTAATACCTAAGCTCACATATAAAATTCAAAAATATTACATGCATGTGATCTTAATCAGATGAACAGATATGTACATTGCAATTGTCGGGTGATGCACTCAAAGCAAGAAACGATATAACCTACATCTGTATTCCTATATTTAGCATTTTGTATTTGTAGTTGTCTTACGAATGCATTCGATTGCACTTTTAGATGTTTCCGTCAACATTACGCTGCGGAAATTGGCGGCACCATTTAACGACTGTCAAGGCCAAGGACGTTGCGTTTTTCATATGCGTTGAGAGTAGACAGACAATGTGAGAGCGAATTGGAGAGAATGAAAGAATCTAAAAGTGGATAGTAAAACCTGTTTGTTTTTTGGTTTTTAGAAAGTCGACATTTTCATGAAATATCCCTCTCAGCTGAGATTCGTGTGTTGAGTATAAGTAGGTCTGCGCTCTCGCACCCCCTCACGCTCTCATAAACGAAACGGCAGAGAGAGAGAGAGCGCCAAGGTATGTTATGTACATTTGTATTTTAATGAAGTCTACGCTTTTATTCACGAACACTGAATCAATTTAGTACGGTTGAAACTGTCTGTCCGTACACTAGACACAGCTCGCGGCTGCAGTTGGTTTTATTGAATTTTGATTCTGCTTGCTAATTCGCGGTTTATTTCGCACAAACGAAATGTCGTCAACAGCAGCTCCCGCACCCGCGCCGCCACCACCTCCACCAGCTGCTGCCGCGGCCGCTGGAAAGGGCATTCACACAAAGATCTACAATGGCATGATTGGCGTCTGCGATAAATTTGTGCCAGCTAAATTGCGACCACTTTGGATGCATCCTGCAGGTGGGAATATGCAAACAGAATTATATGTATATATTTTTGCATTCATATGTTTATGAAATATACCACGTGTCGAATTCATATTTACATTTAACCATTCAATAGGTCCGAAAACCGTTTTCTTCTGGGCACCATTATTTAAATGGGTAAGTAAACGATATCAGACAGATTGACAGACAGCCTGTTACATAATAAAGACTGCATGACCTTCGCTATTTTTCATTATCTCTGTCTGCTGCTGATATAGCAAAACTGAATGACAATACACAAAAATCTCGGAGAGTGTGTGAATTGCTTTTATGAATATTTGTTTATATTGCCAGAGCAAAACTTGTTGAGTGTAATGTGTTTGTTGTTCCACGCAGCTGGTCGTTTAGAGAGGCAACACGCGATAAGTGTGCATTAGTGTGCGTGCGTGCGAATTATTATAGAGCTTCAAGTATTTATTTATATTACACTTGCAAGCTCACACGCCAGAATAACGATAACAGTAGCTAACGCTGTAATCGTAATGCCTAATGTTAATTAACATAATACGTTAATATTTTTTTTTATTATTTTAGTACTTTTTGACAATTTCGTATTTATAATACATACATAGATTGTTGCACGCGCTATAATAATGATAACGCTCTAATCACAACATCAAATCTAAATGAACATTAATATTCTTGCGTTTTAATTATTATTATCAACATTTTTATAGGGCCTTGTCGTTGCTGGGTTAAGTGACTTGAGTCGTCCGGCGGACACAATTTCCGTAGCAGGTTGTGGTGCACTGGCTGCCACAGGCATTATCTGGTCACGTTATTCCCTGGTGATTATACCAAAAAATTACAGTTTGTTTGCTGTCAATTTGTTTGTGGGACTGACGCAGTTGGTACAGCTGGGACGCGCCTACAACTACCAATTAGAGCAGGAAAAACTGAACAAGGAGAAGGACGAGAAGCCAATTGTAGCTCAATAAACCATAGTACACATCTGCAAATTCCTGATGATGTGAACACGCACAACGTACATATGTCGCATATCGCACCACTGCGTTTTATATTAAGTTGTGCTTTAGTTTAAGCACTGGTTAGTGGTTTAAGCGACTGACCATTTTTTGTTAGTCGGATATTGTTGCCTTATAAAACGTGATTCGTACTGCTTAAGTTTGTAAATGTTTGAGGCTTCATTATATTTTTAATTACACGTAATAGTTTAATAGAATTGTTGTGATTTTTGTCATAAACACAAGAGTAAATAAATATAACCATATACATTCTCGAGACTGTTATAAGCATAGCAATGTATATAATTATTTGAATTGAATTCAGGCGGACTTTCGTGGCCCGATATATATCGATAACAAATGAGTACTTTTGCTGGGGTGGGTGGTGAACATTCTTCACATCGCTGCCAACAGCTGTTTACACAAATTAAATATTTTCCACTTTATTAGAAAAATAAAAAATAGCTTTAATTATGAATTTAATAAGTGGTATTAAATTGTATATTGAAAAAATGTGCACAGAGTCTGGACCAGGAATGAAAATCATATTGCTAGACAAAGAAACGGTATGGACCTGTATATACCTCGAAAGGTTTATAAAAGTTCCCACTGTCAACATTTACTTAATTTTTAGACGAGCATTATTTCAATGGCCTTTAGCCAATCTGATATGCTGCAGCGTGAGGTGTATCTCTTTGAGCGCCTGGACTCTGGCCGTTCGAACGAGCGCTTAAAGTACCTGAAGTGCATTGTTTTCATACGCCCCACAAAGCAAAATATCCAACTGCTAGCCAACGAGCTGCGCAATCCCAAATATAGCGCCTACTTTATATGTAAGTGTAACAGATGGTAAAAACATTAAAAAAGAATATATACTAATTGGTTTATGCAGATTTTAGCAATATCATACCACGCACTGATATTAAATATCTGGCTGAATGCGATGAGTCAGAGTCTGTGCGTGAGGTAAAGGAATTGTATGCGGACTACTTGTGCGTTAATCCCAATCTATTCTCCCTGAACCTACCCAATTGTATGGCAAATCTTAACTGGCTGCCCGATTCATTGACACGCAGCGTTCAGGGCATTACGGCTGTTTTACTGTCGCTCAAATTGAATCCTGTTATACGATATCGTGCCGGCTCGCAAGTGGCACAGCTGCTAGCCAAGTTGATCTACGATCAGACGACCAAGGAATCATCTCTCTTCGATTTCCGCGGCAATGTAGATGGGGCTGCGCCACCGTTGCTCCTGTTGCTGGATCGCAGAGATGATCCGGTGACACCATTACTGCACCAATGGTCCTATCAAGCCATGGTGCACGAGTTGCTGAATATACGCAACAATCGCGTTGACTTGTCTGAACGCCCCAATGTACCCAAGGAGTTCAAGGAGCTGGTGCTCTCCGGTGACCAGGATGAGTTTTATGGCAGCAATATGTATGCAAATTACGGCGAAATAGGCTCTACCATTAAACAACTTATGGAGGAGTTTCAGCGCAAGGCGAATGATCACAAGAAAGTCGAGAGCATTAATGATATGAAGAACTTCATTGAATCCTATCCGCAGTTCAAAAAAATGTCTGGCACCGTACAAAAGCATTTATGCATTATGGGAGAACTGTCCAGCATTTCGAATAAGCGGAATCTCTTCGAGGTATCGGAGCTGGAGCAAGAGATAGCCTGCAAGGCCGAACACTCAGCACAGCTGCAACGCATAAAAAAATTAATTGCCGACGAGCGAATCCACATCGATGATGCTGTCAAGCTGGTGGCATTGTATGCGTTGCGTTACGAACGCCATGCAAATTGCGATACATCTGGATTGCTGCAGATCATCAAGACACGTGGCGGTAACACGCAGATTGTGCCCGCTTTGATTGAGTATGCGGGCACGCATGTGCGTCAGGGCGATCTATTTAATATGGTGCGCATCACAGATGCCGTGAAGTTGACAAGAATTCTGATCAAAGGTCTCAAGGGTGTGGAGAATGTGTTCACACAGCACACTCCGCTGCTGAAGGAAACTCTGGAGGATGTGTTCAAAGGCCGTGAACTGGATCCGATGTATCCAGCTATAAATTCTGAGCTGGTGCCATTTCGACGACCACCACAGGAGGTAGTGGTTTTTATCATTGGCGGCGCCACGTATGAAGAGGCATTTGCCGTACATCAGCTGAATAATGCTGGCTATCGGGTGATCCTTGGCGGCACCACCGTACACAATTCCCAAAGCTTCATTAGCGAAGTGCTGTCGGCCACTAGTGGCACACAATTCAAACATACCAAATCCATGCTTAAGTATTGCTCCCCAGATAATCTTTAAGATACCCGACTTTGGCTTATTCCATATGCATAATAATAATTGCTATTGTTAACTATTTATGTATAATTTAAACAATTTATTATTTATTGTTATGTAAAATATCTATGTGTACCATATTTTATTCATAAAACGAATAATATAAATAAATAAATATATATATATATCTTGACTACACTAATTAACTATTTCAAGGACTTTAAAACCAGATAGGAATGATGAAGCATGGATGAAAAAATACTGCTTAGATAAGGGCTGTTTAGCGGTAAACTATTATTAGCATAGCAATGAGGAAAGTGATCGGAAAAGCTTCCATGACAACCGTTACACCGGTTACCCAATTCGTTTGCAACAAAAAATAAAAAAGAATAGATCATTTGAAATTAATTTCGGTATGTCCAGCCATTATTTCAACGAGATCTGGCATCAGGCGCAGCATGACTGCGAACAATTGGCCATCCTCGACTATGAGCGACAGCATCAGAATGTGGATACAACCGTGGCTACCATCAGTGGAGTCACGGGCATTGTGTCTAGCTCTGTGGCAGCTGCAGCTGAATCCAAGAGCCTGCTCCAGGCGAGCATCTATGAATTCTATTTGCGATATATATGTCTGTGCAACCGATTGGAGGAGGTCTACGACAATGTAAGTATCAGTAAATACAGAGTATCAAAATATAAATCACTTCTACATCTTACAATACCTTTTGTCTTCTTCACAGATGATTCAGCCACAAAAACGTGAGCTAGTACGAAAGCTGTTGGACGCCTGCCTGGGGCGTGTGGTGGAGCTGAAGCATGATCTGGTGAACATTGATCTTATGGAGTTTAGCTACAACGATGAGGTAGTGGAGCGTCTGCGTCTGACGCCCATGGAAACAGAGTTGCGCATTCCACGTTACTTTCTGCGCGAGCGTGAGGAAGAGCTGGAACAGCGTAAGCGTACGATGCACGAGCTACTGGTTAAACTGGGCTGGCTGGAGGAGCATCCACTAGAGGAGCAGCTCACCGAGATCGAGGCCATAAGGCTGCTGCAGATGCACGAGCGCGCCCGTCAAGGTCGTCTCCGAGCGCATTTCATGAAGGAAATTAGAAAAGAAAAGGGCAAATCGGAGGACCGCAGCGATAAGGAACGCACCGACTCCGGCTTAATGGCTGCCATGAAGATACAGAAAATGTGGCGCGGCCATACCGCTCGCCGTATCACGCGACGTCGCAAGATGGACGAGATGATATTAATTGGCATGGTGCCTCCACCGGCCTCGGTGCTCAAGGAGCGTGCCGAAAAATATGAACGGAACATCGAGACGGACGTTCGGCGAAGGTATGAGGCACAACGAGCTTATGCGGCGCAGTTTGAAGCACGCCAGTTGGCTATACAGGAGGAGATTAAGCAGAAGCATGGTGCCACTATGAAGGAGGATATTGCCGATGAGATTCGGGCCTGGATCAAGGATTGCTATGACAAGACGGGCAAGTTGCCTGACTTTCCTTCCGAGGATCAGGGCGGCTCCCTGCACATCTTCAGTCGTCCGGGCACCGAAAGCGAACACAGTCGCTCCTCCGCGCGCTCCTCCAAAGAATCACGCAAGACCAAGGATAAGTCCAAATCGCCAGCACGCAGTGGAGACTTGAATGTTAACGATAATCAGGAAGAGGATGTCAACTTCCAACCGGCTGCCTCAGCTTGCCTTCCCGATATACGTGCCGAGATTGAATAGTATGTGTTTTCAAGTTTCCAGGATTATCTCATTTATTGATTGCCCGTTTTTTCGCAGCTTCAATGATACCTGGCGTGACAAGGATGAGACTGGAGTACTCAGCCAGGCAGCCTACGAGGACATGATTTATGCGGAAAAGTATCAGGAAGTGGAGCTGGAATTTCGACGTGCCGTAGACGATGTAATGCGCCAGGAGCTGGAGCTGCTGCAGACGATGGTAGGAAAAAAGGTGAAGAAGAGTAATAAAAAGACACGACGCTCTGGCAAAAAGAGCAAAAAGAAGAAGGAGAAGGATCTGACGCCAGATCGCACTATCGAATCCTTGTACGAGGAGTTGGTTACCAATGGCATCATACGCAAATATCCAGAAATTAAATTAAAGCAATTTCTGGGCGACAAGGCGCTCACCGCACGCAACGGAACTAATCCCTCGCCGGGTGATATCCGTCAGGTGCTTACCGAATACTGCATTCTGCCGCTCGGCTCAGAGGCCATACACAATTGCACGCCACTTATACGTTCCGTACTGCTGGCCGGTCCGCGTGGATCGGGCAAGAAGGCGTTGCTGCACGCCATTTGCACGGAAGTTGGCGCCGTTCTCTTTGATCTAACGCCAGCCAACATTGTTGGCAAGTATCCAGGTAAATCGGGTCTCATCATGTTGATTCACCTGGTGCTCAAAGTGTCCAGATTGCTGCAACCAGCTGTCATTTATATGGGCGATGCAGAGCGTCCGTTTATGAAGAAAATACCCAAAACGGATCGCACCGACCCTAAGCGCTTGAAAAAGGATTTACCAAAGATGATCAAGAATATTGCACCCGAGGATCGGGTCATATTTGTAGGCACCACAAGTTTGCCCTGGGAGGCGGATCAAAAACTACTGCAATCGGTCTACAATCGTTTCATCTACATTCCACGTCCCGATTATGGTGCCATGTCGCATGCCTGGAAAACGCTACTGCAGTAAGTAATGCCCCTGATCCATTTTATTTCCGCTGTTTGGTAATCCAAATGTTTGTCAGTGAGTATTCTGGAGGCATCTCCACCTTAGATACGAGCGCCATGGCCAAAATATCGGATGGCTATACCATTGGAGCAATTGATGCCTGTCTGCGTGAGGTGATGAGCTGCAAGCGTAAGCTACAGCTACGATCGCAGCCTCTAACAAATGCAGAGCTCATTAATGTTCTTTGGTGGGTACTTATAAATATATAGATCTAATTACCCTATATTAGTGCTTATATATTCATTTCAGTTCTCGTGATCCCGTCTATCGCGAAGAAGAAGAGGCGTTCGAGTCGTGGTGGTCGAAAACCCCATTGGGTCGACGTCGTCAACGCTTTTTGGAACTCGAAGAAGAACGCTTGATGGAGGAACAGGCGCAGCAGGCCAAACAAGGCAACGGCAACAAAAAGAAAGGCCTGAGTTAAGCCTTTAAATACATTTCGATTTTCCATTACTATTTTAGCTTATAAATAAAATCCTTATTCCCGCATTTGCAGCGTAGCTCATGAACTGGCAGTTTAAGTGTCTCGTGCTCCTCGAGCAGTTGCTGGAGCTCCTGCAGCTTTTCTTGCAACATCGCCTTTTGATCGCCCAAACACCAAAGCAAACTCACATGAAATGAGGGATTCTTATAAAATTGCTCCAGGCGATAATCACGCATAACCGAATCCACGCAATGCAACAGCCCCGACATTTTCGTCGTATATGCGGCATCGAGCTGCACGGCCAGAAATGTTCTTGTGCGCTCTTCATTTGTGTAGACTTCCAGCTGGAATTTAAGCCATTAAATATAACCAAATATCTCAAATGCAGTGAGACTTTTACAAACCGAATTCAGCATGCTGTTGAATCTGCAGCAAAATAAATATAATCTTATTAGCATATGAAAAATATCGAAATTATTAAACACATACCCCACACAGTTGTGCAGTGCGTGCTGCAGCGATCGCTGAAATTCATCAATTTGATGGTATTGTAGCACCACAGTTTTGCTTAAACTCAAATGCAGTGATTCATTGGACTGCAGCTTAAGATGTGGCGCTAGCCTTTCAATAGCTTCCAGTTGAAAATCTTCCAGCTGTTCCGCACAGGCAAGGGCGGGCACATATACAAATGTTGCCCAATTGCCGCGTTCGTGCTTAAAGCTACGTATGCGTCCGCCATGTAACGTGGGATTGTCAAAATCATCCTGTTCTTCATCATCGCTGGCAGGTTTAGCTATCTTGGCACCCAGCAAGGAGGCAGCTGTGGGTAAAGCCGATCTAATGGATTTTAAATATATACAGCATGGTATAAACTGTCTGTGACATTACCTCTTCAAGTTAACTAATCCATGAGCTATCGTCTCTGGTTCCTCGTTCTCAGAGCTGGAACTGCTGTCATAATCCACTAGAGCCATACTATCGATAATATATTTTTAAGAAATTCGCAACTTTTCCATTAAAATAATGGTGTGACCATTTGGCGAATAAAACAATCGATTTTTTTCATACAACTCGAACGATACCTGTTGAGATACTTAATCCAAAATTTTATAGACATTAAAGGATTTTATTTTTAAATACTTCCTGCAGATACATATGCGCTAAATCTTTGTGATTCGAATTTCTCAATTCTTGCAATGAGATGGTATTTTTGTGTCAAAATTCAGTATTTTGAAAATTTCGTAAACACGTTCACACCGACGCAGAGTGTGTCAATCAAAAGTCTCTCTATAATTCGTCCGGCACATTTCGACACATCTATTTATTTTTGATTAATATTCCTGAACAATGCAACTGTATGCGAATCGCTGAATAGAGGATAACAAAGTTAAACCAGCAATAAAAATAACAAATACAGCACAATATGCAGTTGGGTTCCAAGCTACACGTTTACAAAGGCGAATGGGGGCTGCCGTCCATAGATTTCGAATGTATGCGTGCTTTGGTAAGTTCCGTTGCATCATAATCAGCAACTCCTCGCTATCGGCTATATAAATACATACTATGTGTAAATAAGTATTAAACTTTTTTTTATTTTTTATATAATATATGTAGAAATATTAATCAATTGTTATTTTGGTAAAATGTTTTAGTGTTTACTGCGTTTCACCCGCTGCCCCATGGAAATCGAAACAAACACGAATCCTTTGCGTTCGGGAGCTGGGAAACTACCGTATCTTCAAATTGGCAACGATAAATTTCATGGCTATAAAGATATAAAACGAATACTGGATCTTGAGGTGAAGGAATAAATCTATATATATATAAAAGCCGGGTCAATAAACCATTGGCTATTTATAGCACATGTGATTGCTTGGCATGTACACCAATTGAGCGCGAAATTAATGTGTTTTGGTCTTTCAGGGCTATCCGGTCGATGCGCATTTAAATACAAAACAAAAACATCTCTCAATTTCATACTCGAATTGGGTCTTTACACAACTGCATGCCTACTATCATTATTACTTGTACGGTGAGCCGAACAACTATGATACGACCACTCGTGGCTTGTACGCAAAGCGGACACCATTCCCATTCAATTTCTACTACCCTTCAACGTATCAGCGGGAGGCGTGCGATGTGGTGCAGGTGCTCGGAGGCTTTGATATAAATGATAAGCTGGAAAAGCATGAGGGTGACTATGTAAGTGAATACTGGAATCTATATAAATTAAAAGCCTGTTACCTTATTGACTGCGGTTTCATTAATTCTTTGACTTGTTGCGTCATATGAATTTATATTCAACAAGTATTCGTAGTACTCATATAGCACTTCAAATTAGATAGGATATTATTTAACCGTTTAATCTATAAATTTCTTCTTTACAGCTTGCAACAAAT
This sequence comes from Drosophila mulleri, assembly GCA_035047565.1. NCBI lineage: Eukaryota > Metazoa > Arthropoda > Insecta > Diptera > Drosophilidae > Drosophila > Drosophila mulleri. Next base: position 6,001,843 of record JAWNPK010000069.1, on the reverse strand, counting down.
GCCAAAAAATGTGTGAATTTACTTTCTCGCAAATTGGGACGAAAAGTTTGGTTCTTTGGGGATACGTACAGCGAATTAGACGCCGTTGTCTATAGTTATTTAGCAATTATCTACCATATAACACTGCCCAATAATCCACTACAAAATCACATAAAAGGCTGTCAAAATTTAGTTAACTTCATTAAACGCATCACCAAGGATATATTCCGGAATGAATGCTATAGTTCCATCAAAATGACAAAAGCTACCAGTCAATCGGATACAACGCTAACGCCGTCAGAGCGTAAATTCATGGAGACGGATCTCAATACAAAGATATTCGCTGGCGTTGGCGCCGTGTTGGCAATGGGTGCCTTTGCAGCATGGCGAGGCATTTACACCCAGGTAAGAAGGATTTCTCAAAGATTTCTACATATTATTTTAGTATAAGGAAGTTACGCTTGGCTTATAAACGAGGGATAATCAAAAAGTAAATAGATCAAAATTATATAATTTATATGCCAAAAGAATTCTAAGGTAACTTGAAGTAAATTTAAATTTTCCCGTAATTGTTTCTTAAATTCATATCATTTGCTTCATAAGCTTCGGAAACTTTTTTTGCTTGAAATCCAAACGAAAGCTCAATCAAAATATGTATAAATATGTCAACAAATTACAATACAATTCTTTAAGGTAATTTTAAGTATCGTTTGGAAATTTTTAATTGTTGATTGGCTTTTCCATTTTGATTGCAGTTAACACGCTCGTCAACGGACTACGACGGCATCGACTACGAGGACGACGAAATGGATGAGGTGTTGGATTAGTTAAAGTTCTGTACAGATATAGTTCTAACAATCGATGTATATTTATATTAACAACATAGGAAGAAGAGTGAAAACTAAAAGCACAGCAGTAATTTTTCCATAAGCAAATCCTTTAAAAAAGATTTTTTTAAAAAAGCAGAAAAACCTCAATATTTATGTACATACGATCCGAAGCTATATAAATTATTAATGCGCCTAAACTATTTGTCATTGTTTTTAAAACTATTTACCTATATGAAATTGTATGTTAAAAAGAAACAACACAAACAGCAACCAAAGCGTAATAAAACGTGTAACTGATGCTGATAAATTTTAATTAAATTGTTATTTTGATGTAGTATATTCGATTGTATGAAAAAAACAAAACTCTCATTTGATATGTGTGTTTTTCTTTTTTTTGACTATACGAATGTTTTATTAAAAAACTAAACTTAGTATTAAAATAGTTTTAATATTGAAACAAATTTTTCAGAGGATATCGATTTAGACAGAAATTAAACAATTGGGGAAAATAATATATATATAGCTATTATAGTATATGAGCCATAATGGAATATCTCTAAATGAATGGTGCCGCTCCATTGGCATATTCATGTCTTGAGCGCATCCTGGAGTTTTTTTCGTGCCACTCCTACGCGATCCTCCTGCTTGCGAATATCGTCTTCGGAGATGATTACCGCATGCATTAGCGGCTGCTCGGGATTCATGAATGCCATGGCATTCTTTGTTAGATCAGCCTTCGTCGAACTCTGACCATGTACGCCAGCATTGAGCATGTGCAAGGCGGTGGCCACCGACTGCAATACGGTCTGTTCGTTGACATTGGGGCCAACGGTGCGTATGGTTTTTGGCAGTGATATATCGTCAAGTTCTTCACCGTTGTCATGACAGGCACGCAAGCGCTCCAAGCGTTTCTCCCAGAACAACTGTTTTGGCTTCTCCTGGCCACCGTGCTTGACGTCGTGCTTCACTTTGCTCGGCTCATGATTGCGGATAACCGTCACCGGCTGTTTGAAAATTGAAGCTGTCTGTCGTATCGGTGGCACCAGGGAGACATCTGTGCGCAAATTGCGGCTGTAAAAGGGAGACAATTAGATTATATATGGCTTTACAGAGGGCGCAAAGAAAGTATTGAAAGTACATGCAGAATATTACAGAATTGTAGAGCATTTAACTATGAGGAAATTTACAAAATTGGTGCTATTATTATTTACAAAGTGGCCAATCGATTGAATTGCGCTATACAGAATGGTTAGTGGCGAAAAAGTTGATGTAGACAGGCGCATGCAAGAGCTCGCTTAGCCAAGGACAATCAACTTGGCTCTACCTGAATTCAAATTGTTGTTGTTGCTGCTGTTGTTGTTGTTGTTGCTGCTGCTGCTGCTGGCGTAAATTAGTTGCCGTCGCTGCGGTTATCGATGGCACTGCTGTTATCGATGCTGCAATTCCCCCACTGTTGATGTTGTTGTTGGACGTGGAGCCTTGCGTTTGAGCTCGGCTGTATTTACGCTTTAGAGCATTAGCAGGGTTTACGCCTGGGCCAGCATTGCCGATAATGGCGCCCGCTGCATTGCAACGGTACAACGATATGGATGGCGAAGGCATTTGTCGTTGTGTTTGCATTTTGCCAGTTTGAAAATCAAAATTGCTGATGTCAAACATTTCGGTATTCAATTGGCGTGCTAATTGTGGTTTACTCTCAATTCGTTTGCCTGTCGGGCTGTACACATCCAATAGATGAACGGTTCAGGAACGCAAAGTATGAGGGTGGGAAATTTCGTGTGTGCGTATGTGTATATGTTTTTATGTGCAAGTGTGTGTGTGGGAGTGTGGCAAATGTAATAACAAAAAAAAAGAGTAGTGAGAGTGAGTTAAACGTATTCGTTATCGCACGTGCAGTCACTTAGTATTTTTGTGTTTATATTACAGTTTACGTTAGTTGCCAGGCTCCACCTTCACCGTGTACCTGCTTAAATAGCAGCCAAGTAATGTGCTTGGTTACCTGTAGTAGAACACATCAACGCCCGTGTTGCAACCAGATTTCTTATGCACTTCCTCGCGCTGCCAGCCCTTTGGTAGTGCGTTGCAATCAACGCGTTTTCTTTCAATTGTAATGTTCGGATTCATTTGCATGCTCCAAAATATTTTCCTCTTTGTTTATTTTTCTTACATTTGTTGGAAGCAGCGTCCAATTCGATGCTTTATCAAAACGATATAAGTACTCGCAAGAATAATACGTGATACAAGGTTCACTACATGCTATAAGCTATGCCTATGACGTCACATTTGCATATGTTTATGTACGCTAAGATGATTGAGACCAGGACAAATATTACATTTGCTTTAAAAATAATAACACATGTCCAGTTCCATGAAATAGTTTATGCAGTAATAATGAAATTAAAGTAATTTGTTCATCGGCGTACATACCATGATTTATGTACTCTTATACTAATTTTTCAAACTTCAGTGCTGGACAATGCTACTAACGTTGAGAATGCGAATGAGCGCAGGAAGAAGAAGCATCAGTCGACGACGTAAGTATTTTCGTGTGACTAAACTTTAATTCCACTGGCGTGGTTGAACGATAATTACACATTTTTTATTCGAACAATGTAAACTTGAACTGTACAAAATTGTTGCAAGCTATTTCAATATATCGTCAACATCTTTGCAGGCTCACAAACAGAACAGATTGACCGTCACCGTTTTCGCTTTTGGGACAACAAGAACAAGTGGCAGCTGGAAGCTCTCGGCCAATACACTAAAAAGGAGAAAATAAATACGAAAGAAAATGTCTTCATCAGCCATATTTGTGCTGGACGTGAAGGGGAAGGTGTTAATATCCCGCAATTATCGCGGCGACAACATTGACATGGCTGTAATCGATAAGTTTATGCCGCTGCTCATGGAACGTGAAGAAGAAGGTCTCGTCACGCCCATTCTGCAGACTTCCGAGACCACCTTTGCCTACATTAAGACAAATAACTTGTATATTGTGTCCACGACGCCGCGCAATAAGAATGTAAATATTGCGCTCGTATTCGTATTCCTGCACAAAATCGCACAGGTGTTTGTGGAGTATTTCAAAGAGTTGGAGGAGGAGTCCATTCGCGACAATTTCGTTATAATATACGAGCTGCTTGACGAACTCATTGATTTCGGCTATCCCCAGACAACGGACTCGAAAATACTGCAGGAGTATATCACGCAAGAAGGGCACAAGTTGGAATTGCAGCCGCGCATACCCGTTGCTGTAACGAATGCAGTATCCTGGCGCTCTGAGGGTATCAAATATCGCAAAAATGAGGTATTTCTGGATGTCATCGAGTCGGTCAATCTGCTGGCAAATGCCAATGGCAATGTGCTGCGTAGCGAAATTGTGGGCGCCATCAAAATGCGCGTCTATCTGTCCGGCATGCCCGAGCTTCGTTTGGGACTCAACGACAAGGTGCTCTTCGAGAGCACCGGACGTGGCAAATCTAAGTCCGTTGAGCTGGAGGATGTCAAGTTCCATCAGTGTGTGCGACTGTCCCGCTTCGAAAACGATCGCACAATCTCGTTCATACCACCGGATGGCGAATTTGAACTGATGTCATATCGCCTCAACACGCATGTGAGTGGAATATATAATCCTAATCTTCCAGAACCTTTATATAGAATGTGTAATTACACACCAGGTCAAACCACTGATATGGATAGAATCGGTTATAGAGCGACACGCCCATTCGCGTGTGGAGTATATGATTAAGGCAAAATCGCAATTCAAGCGCCGCTCGACGGCCAACAATGTGGAAATTGTAATACCCGTGCCCGCCGATGCGGATTCCCCCAAGTTCAAGACCACCATTGGCAGCTGCAAATACGCCCCGGAGCAGAATGCCATTATATGGACAATTAAATCGTTTCCAGGCGGCAAGGAGTATCTAATGCGTGCCCACTTCGGCCTGCCCAGCGTGGAGAGCGAGGACAACACTGAGGGCAAACCGCCCATACAGGTGCGCTTCGAAATACCCTACTTTACCACGTCGGGCATACAGGTGCGTTATCTGAAGATCATTGAGAAGAGCGGCTACCAGGCGCTGCCCTGGGTTCGCTATATCACCCAGAACGGTGACTATCAGCTGCGCACCAACTAATCTACGCCCTCACACGATCACACACACACGCGCGCGCATTCCAGCCAAGCTTAAGCGAACATCTCTCTTGTTGCGTCTTATATTTTAGTAAGGAGTATGTTAGTTAGCTGCCTCACCTTCACACTGTGCGTTAAGTCGAAAGTATATACATATATATTTAAATTGAAAATGGTATTCCCGCAAAAGGAAAATCAGCTGTAGAGCATATTTAAGCTTTAAATTTATTTAAATCCTAGTCGGCCTAAGGCGTGGCTACAAAACTCTACACAAATTAAAATACATGTTGGAATTTCAAAATCTGTAAAGCAGTGGTGTTCTAATGGATTTACCACGGTTATCGCTCAGCGAAATTGAATGAACTTTAATATATGTATTTAACATTTTCCGAGTGTTGCGCATCGTTTAAAATCCTTGAGGGAATGATCTTAGCTAATTTTTGCACAGCACTAATTCACATCCAATAAACTTCAGCTTGAGTCTTTGCAGGAATACCCTTAACTATAATGTATTGTTTTATTTCTGCGTATTGTATTGTATTTTTTATGTAAATCAAAATAATAAATTTTTAAAAACATTTTCAAATGTAACGACACTCGACTTAATCTGTGACACAAAATATATAGAAACATATTTTTCATTTCTGTTGGCCCCTTAATAATCCCAATTATTTCAGTTTCGTCTACGTATTTAGCAACAAATTTCAGATGGTTTGGAACCATTGAAAACAAACACAAGATTGCTTAAGCTTAATAAATGCACTTTTCGATGAGTCTCTCCGTTTACGATTTCTAGGATTTCAGTTTCTTTCACTTTTGTTGATTCGCCCTCTATTGCTTGAAGCTTTTCAAGGGATAGTGTTGTTTGTGGGCCTCCACATGCTGCTCCAGCTCGCGCTGTTGCTCCACCAGATGCTTGGGCATGTCGGCATAGACGCCTTCGAACATCTCACGCCAATTGGGTTTTAGTTTCTTTTCGGAAATAGCGATCTGCTTGAGCACTTGCTTGCGGACTCCGCTCACAAATTCCGTTTCCTCTTTTTCGTTGAACCAGCCCTTGTGCACCATATAGCTCTTCAGCTTGGAGATGGGATACTCCAGTGTGCTCCACATTTCAATCTCCTCCGCCGAGCGATAAGCCGTGCTGTCATCTGACGTTGAATGATGACTGACCCGGTAGGCCAGGGCCTCGAGCACCACTGGTTTATTCTCTTGCAACACATATTCCCGAGCTCGCTTCATCGCATTGTAGACGGCAAACACATCGGTACCATCCACACGAATGGTAGCTATGCCATAACCCATGGGACCACGTCCAGCAATGCCATCGCCTCGGTATTGTTCGTTCGACGGCGTGGAGATGGCGAAGCCATTGTTACGACTGCAACAAAAAAGAATTGAATGATAATATTCCAAAATATTCATAGCTTGGAGTATTCTCCTCTTCTACATACCAAAAGAATATGACTGGGCACTCGAGCGTTGCAGCGAAATTGAATGCTGCATGGGCATCTCCCTCGGATGCAGCTCCTTCGCCAAAGTAACAAACGACGCAGGAGTCGTTGTTCGGCTTACGTTTTAGAGCATAGGCGGCGCCTACAGCTTGCGGTATTTGTGTGGCTAGGAAGAGAAGAGAAATGAATTAGTACATGAATCACATTTATAATACAAGCCTCTTACACAATGGACTGGAGATGGTCACAAAGTTAAGCTCTTTGGAGCCATAATGCACGGGCATCTGTTTTCCGCGACCCAGATCATCATCGTTGCCATAGCACTGATCGATGAATTGATCAATGCGGAAACCGCGCCAAACCAGGACACCCGCCTCTCGGTACTGTCCATAGATCACGTCACGCATTTCTAGGGCGGCAGCGCTTCCGATGTGGGAGGCCTCCTCGCCAAAATTGGTCATGTAGAACGAGATGCGCCCTTGTCGCTGTGATTCATATAATATTTTGTCCATGGTGGACAGTAGCAGCATATCACGAAACATTTTTTCAACTATCTCCTGGCTCAGCTGGGGATCCTCCTTTTCGTTGAGTACGTAGCCATCGCGATCCATGACTCGATAGATAGGTATGGGCGCATAATCTTCGGGCATTGTCAGTTTCAGAGTGTTAACAAATGATGCATCACGTGCACCTGGAAAGGCGTAACGATCGTCCACTGTCTTTACACCAGCACTGTAGCTGCGCTGTACGCCCGAAAGCTGACAATGAAAATATGTACATAGTTAATTTCACTCTATTGTGAACTCCATATGGAATACTAACCATTCTGGTATTTTGCTTTGCAGCATTGAAAAGTTGAACGGATTTTCGGAGGAAAGACATATTTACAAATGAACAGCGGAAAGGGTAACTGCAACAGGACAAGGTACAAGTAAATGGTTCTATTTACTTATTTTTAATTATGTATGTCCACTCCGTTCTGTTGCTGCCTTGTGCTCCAAATCAGCTGCGTTACGCAACAGGTAAACAGCTGAGCCATGTATGCAGCGCATACCCTTGTTCACAAAATTTCCGTGAGCAAAATATTAAAAAATTATATGCAATCTAATAATTCACGATTATTGAATATTATTATTATTATTATTATTATTATTATTATGTAGTTATTTATATTTTTTTGTATTTTTTATGATAAAGTTTAATGAATGTGTATCAAAGAATATTTTAGGTTTATATTCATTATAATTTGGCTTTTTTTATTTCAGTCTGCATTAGCATACTAGTCTATAAGTGTTGGCTAACGCTTAAAAATGGCAGCTGTGCAGCTAAACGAGGCGCAATTCTGGCAGTCCATAGCAATATTAATAAGAAACTATCATGCCTTGAATAAAAAAATATTCGAAGTGCTTATAACGGAAGTGCAAAAGCTGCAGTTGGGAAAATTCTATGAGTCCAATGAGGCTGAGCTGGAACAACAGTTGTTGCAAAGCAATGATAATGCGAGAACATGCGAGGGTCTTAAGATTAGCTATAAAATGTTGACCAAAAAGTTGTCCTCAAATATTTTGGCCAATGGAATTGTGGGTATGTAAGCTTCAAATTAATGTCCCACCATATAATTCAAAATTCGTTTTAATTATAGATTTTAGAAAGCAAAGCTATGAATGCCATTTCGTAGCGGATTCGGAATTTGGCGACTTTGTCGTGCAATTAATCAATGGCCAACTGAAAGCGGAGCCGCTAGCAAAGCAACCAGGCGAGGAGTGTGAGCAAACCGCACGCTGGGCGCAGTTTGTCCTGAAGCCAAAGCTGTACAGCTGGGCACAGACCCGGCCAGACAAAAATGTGCAGAAATCGCTACGACTACTGGATGTGGAAATGTACTGCGAGCTCTACAAGAAGCTTAAACAGAAGCATGCTCAACGTCTGCTGCAATACTGGCAGACAGCAAATGAATCGACGGATCCGTTAAAATTCATTTACGAAGATTTGGCTATTGCTGCTTACTTAATCACGTTCTGGCACTGCACGCAAACGCAGCCAGCAGCATTCGCTGACCTCGGCTGTGGCAATGGGCTACTGGTCCATGTGCTCAATGCGGAAGGCTATAAAGGCTACGGCTACGATGTGCGACGGCGTAAACTGTGGTCCCTCTACCCAGAGCCAACGAGCTCGCATCTAATTGAGCAAACTGTGGAGCCGAACAGCTTTCGACTAGATTATCCAGACATTGACTGGCTAATTGGCAATCATTCCGACGAACTGTCACCCTGGCTGCCCGTCTTGGCGGCTCGACTGAAAACCAGTTTTTTCTTACTGCCCTGCTGTCCGTTTGAGCTGTCCGGTGTCAAGTTTCAGCGGCGCAACACTAGCATCAGCGCCTATCAGGATTTTATGATCTACGCACACCAATTGTCCGATCTGTGTGGTTTTGAAACCCAGCAGGATCGCCTTAAAATCCCAAGCACCAAACGCTTATCTTTGATCGGCCTGAAGCAGACGCTGAAGCCCGTCCAGCAACTGGAAGTTCTAATACAGCAAGAGCTACAAAAGCATAAAGCGGGAAGCGCGGATAATTCGGTGAAGCTTCGCGAGAAAGCGGAGAGTGTGAAAAACTGCACTCAGGTGGAAAAGAGCATAATCGATTCATTAGTACTGAAAATCTTTAACATGCTGTTATCCAATACTACGACAACGAATGGCAATGATGCGGTTATTGACTGGCTGCCTGGACAGCAGCTAACAATGCGAGATATAGCCCAAGGGCTGACCAAACCAGAGTTAACCGGTATCAAGTCCGAATGCGGCGGCATTAAAACGCTACTCCGCAATAAGCATGAAGTATTTGAGTTTTGCGGCGATGATCGCATCGGCATACGAAAACCCAAGGCAGCTGCGGACAGGACTGGAAAACTGTTGACAATTAAAAAACGTCCCTGCTTCTTTAAGCTCCACCATCCACAGGGTTGCCCACTGGAGGATGGAGAGTGCTCTTTTATACATTAGTTATATAAATATATAAGCTTAGATCGACATATAATTTATGATCAATACAAAAAATACAATTTTATTATGGGATCTATTCTTTGAAATTGCCATAGCATCCTTTTTTCTTTTCTTTTCTTTTTTTTTGCATTTAGTTTTATTTTGATTTATTTCATGTCTACATTTAAATAATTGTTTCGGATTATGAATAGATTTTAATTTATGGGCATTTGATGTTGTTTTTCCTTGCTGATGGTTTGTTTTCCCAATAAAAGGGAACTTCTATTTCTTTCGTCTCAATTCGCTTTAACGGGAACTATCGGAACTATTGCTACGACGACGTCGGCGGATGGGCGAACGGGAACGACGACGTGGCGAACGACGCCCCCGAGGTGGTGAATTGCGTCGTCCACCACCTCCACCACCACCGCCTCCGCGGTTATTGAAGCGATTAAACTGTGGAGGGGAACGCCACCGTCCGCCCTGTGGACGACGCATCTGGGGCGACGGACGTCGCATGGGCGGTCGCTGCTTGGGTACAATTACTGGCGATACTGTTATCTCCTGGCCATCGATTTGCCCGCCATCCATGTGCTTCATGGCCGACTCGCAGTCCTCAGCCGTTGCATACTCGACATAAGCCATGCCGCGTCCGAAATTAGGATGATAGCGATCTGTTGGGAATTCCACATTCTTGATTGTGCCAAAGCTACTAAAGATCTCCATGACATGATCTTTGGTGACATTCCGGGTGAGTCGCCCAACATGGATACGCACTGGCTTTGGCGTGGGTGATCGTGAGCGAGTGCGACTGCGACTGCGTGACCGTTCGCGGCGCTTTGGCGGCGGTGTCCGATCGACGGTGCCGCGCCCACCGCCACGACGACGGGGCGACCGTGAGCGGCTAGCTGAGCGTGAACGCTCACGTTTCACGTTATTCACCTCGCCACCTCCTGCGGCGCCGCTACGATCATTAGAAGTGCGGCGTGCACGATCTCTTGAACGAGAGCGACTGCGCTGAACACGATCACGATCACGCTCACGTTCCGATTCCTTGCGCACCTTGCTATTGGGACGCGGCGATTTCGTAGTTCTTCGCGGCGAACGGGAAGTATCCTTCCCGCCAGCTGCACCACCGCTGGTTCCACCTCCACGGCGTCTAGTTTTCTCGCTGCGATCCGAGTCGCTCGAGGATGAGGAAGAGCTACTAGACGAGTCGCTGGAACTACTCGAGCTAGACCGTGAGTTAGATCCCGAGCTGCTGCGTGACGAAGAGCTGCCCGATGAGCTTTACAAATGGAAATAAATATTTCAGGTTAAGCCGCCGGCAAAGAAAAAAGTTTGTGATATAAATATGCACCTTCTGCTAGAATCGCTACTGGAGGATGCGGAGCCCCGGCGCTTGCGTTCCCGCTCTCTGCGCGAATTGGATGTAGCGGCTTTTGCGTCCTTCTCTTTAACATCTTTCTCTTTATTTTCTTTTTCACCCTCGGCGGTGGGAGACCGGGCACGCGCCCTGATTGGGGGAAAATATGTTGGTCACGAAATAGCTCGATGAAATGCCACTTATACTTACATTTTGGTCTTTAAATTGAATTTAATTGATTATCCACTGATAACTTGTTAAATTGTGAATAATATCCTTGCTTAAACAAATCTTTTAAAACACTAAAATGCCAAGTTAAAGATTCAATGGCGTTCCTGTCGATGTATTTATTATTTTCCGATTTATATATATCGATGCTTGCTGTAAAAACCGACGCACAGTCGCATTTTATCGGCGTTCTACTCATTCGATATATATTATGTGCAACATTGGTAGAGTAATCGTTAATATAGACAGTGTGACCGGTTTAGAGGAGCAAAAAAACATACATTCATACATCTACAGCTCTTTTGTCAGGTCGAGAGTCGCGCAGAGGTAAACTCCCATAAAAAATTCAGATAAATTTAATATCAAGTGCAATTTGTTATTTAAAGTAGTATATTTATTAAGCTTTTATCCAATACAAATTGTGCTTGTCAACGTTTGCGCATATACGTAGTGAAATTATATAAAACGCAATTGTTTAATGCCAGTTTTTATCTGTATGGTGACGAAGTGGTTGTCATTGTGGATTCATATATATATATATATATAAATGTGCGTATGTATGTGTGTTTTTAAATGAATGTGTACACATACACACTCTTACTGGCACACACATTCACTATTTATTAGTGAACTTGTGTTGATTTAAGTGAGCTAAGACCAAAGGGGAGCGGTTCGAAGCCACTGTGGAGCACAGAGTTTCGATTTTTTTACCCACATCTATGTATACTCACAACGCATTTACAATTGATACGTTTTGACTCCCCACACACAAAGCAAGAGACAGAGAGAGAAATAAAGAGAAAGAGAGGCACAGCAATGGTGAGAGTTTAAGCGAGCGAACGAACAGGGGAGCAAATAAATGGTCTGTCTGAACATTTTACCACACTACCTCTTTGTCTGTTCAAGCGAGTTCTCGTGCTGGTATTTTTCTCGCTCGCGTCGATGTGTAAAATTATTTATTTTTTTTCCTGGTTTGATTTTGCAATCGTTTGTGTCAGTGGTAGCTGTGTAGCTCCGTTCGCTTGTGCGTAATTGTGAATATTGTTAATGTACAAATATATGCATTAACATTATGGAAAGCAAATATCGGTATGTGCACAGTTAACAAAAGTCAGGCATACATTTCTATAGTATACATACATATATTCATATAATCGATGTGCGTATGCGTGTGTCGTATGTCTCACAAAAAGAGCAATCGTCGTTGAAGTTCGACTACCATGACTACGCAATAGCAACAACAAGAGACAACGAGACGCGATACTTGGTTAGGTGGGTTTTTGCTTTTCTCTTCTGCTCACTGCAGTTTTACTCTCATTCAACTGTGCAAGTGTATGTTTGTGTGTATGTGTTGTCCGTCTGTTTGGTTTTCTTTTGCTTATCTCTCTCACACTCTCAATCATAATGTTGAGAGTAAAAGGCAAGTGATGTATGGGCATACATATGTACATTTCGATAAACATATATATATTTATTTTATAATTTATTGTTTTAATTTTGTGAGGGTGGCAAGTGTTTTCAAATTTCGATGGTATGAAAAGCTGACCCTCGCTACACATACATACACTGACAAGCACACTCACACAGTCGTACATGCGATGTAAAAATAAGGCGTTTTACATGAATGCATTAATACAAACACACATAAATGTACATATGTATTTGCATAAGTGTGCCCAAATGAAAGTATTTAGATTTTTGTTGTCAGGTTTTAGGATTTCTGCAATAGCCGAAGTGCCGAATGGGTGTGTGTTTATTTGTATGCGTAAATACATACATATATACCTACGTACATAAAAACATATATACATATACCTTAACTGCCTGCTTAACTTAAAAAGTATTTAAATTTATATAACATGTGCATTTATTTAATATTTGGCATTAAAAAACACGCTTTTTATATATATTTATATGTATATTCAAATCTAAGCCCAAAACATACGTATCTCACGTGTATTTATTACTAACATATAAAACAAAAAAAACTACAGTTATTTTCGGATTGACCGAAGATTGATTACTCTTGCAGATGTATAGGAGACACATCTAATTATCAATTCATTACAATAAGTACTGTCTGAAAAAGTAAACAGTTTTCATATCCATATACATATGTATGTATGTCTTTATAAAGAATCACTTGTTATATATTCCAGATTATTGAATTAAATATGCAATGTTTACTGCAAGGGTATTATGATAAATCTGTCCTAAAACGTAAATTAGTTAAAACAAAATATGAATGTAATTGCAAATATTTTTTTACTTTTGTTTTTTTCTTTGTTTTTAGCATACATACAAAATATTTTATTGCTGGTTTTGGTGGTAAATTTGCATTTGTTAATGGCCGTGGCCAGACGTGCCCGCTTCTTAACACACATACACAAAAATATATAATTAAACAATAAAATAAGTAACAGAAACAAAACAATGAAATGTTTTTGTCAATAGATATGTAAAAACAAATATCGAAACTAAAACTGAAATGTACGCTAAGTATATATAAATATAGCACATAAGAAGACTACCGCGCCTCTATCTGTATCTGTATTTGTATCCCACTGCTCAACTATTGCAACTGCAATTCGCACACACCAACCTCAACCTCAAGCTCAAGTAAAAAAAAAAAAATTATATATATATATATATATATATATATATATATATATATATATATATATATATATATATATATATATATATATATATATATATATGCATATACATATGCATATATACATACATATACCTATATAGTAATGCTAATGCTCGTTCGCCTCCATAAATGCCAACTTATATATTCATATATATTTTATATATATATTAAATATATATATTAAATATATATATTTATATATATTGTATTATTCCTCGTACCGCCTACTACTACCAACAACAACAACCACCATCAACAACAACCAACCAACCAACAACATTCTACTGCAACTTGGCAACAGACTCGGCCTTAGTTTGTAAGCTTGTTTTTTTTTTCTTGTAAATTTGTTAATCGTATTTGTACTATTTATAATATGTACTATTTATTGTAAGGCATGCGAAATGAAAGATTATAAACAAATATCTAATTGGTTCTCTACATAATCTTTGAATATACATATATTATTAACCAGTTTCTCCTTCTCTTTCATTTCGCCTGCCTTAGATCTCATTTGTAATTTTTGTACTTGTCCTACGTTCTTTGATTCCAATATTGCTCTAACCCCATTTATACCATCCAAACAACAACTACACATACATTGTTTATTTTATGCACACACATACACACAGATACGTACATGCATATATGTATATAAATATTACAGTACAGCTTTGATAGATTGTTACATCCGTTTACCAAATCCTAATTGTTGACGATCTGGGCACTCTTATATATATAATATATATATGTATGTGTGAAATTATGTATCTTATTTACTAAGGTTATCAGCAAAGAAAAACAAACACTGATAGCTTATAAAACGTGTCAAGTTTTGTTATCGATCACTTTTCAAATGTCGGTTGTCTGTTAACGCCCATTTTGATTGTGTACGATAATTGAAATATTTTCAATATTAAAATATGTATATGAATATATTGATGAAAATTGTAGGTTTTTTTAACTTAAAAGAAACTTTAAATCAAGGCTACATCCGATCTGTAGGTAACAGTTCAGAAATCTTGTAAAGCTAAATTAGTTTGGACAAAAGAACAATAGAATTTAATAGCTTTTGATCTACACTATAGATAAATCATATTTTTTGACTTAAGTAGAAGTAATACCCAATCATGAGTAGGAGTTTCTAGAAATGATTACGCTTTTCCTTCGTATCGTGTCCAAATTCCCATTCATCCTTAGATCAAGATATAGGTAAACATAATAGAACAAAAAAACAATATTTTAAAAGAGCAATTACTGGATACAAAAAGCAGATCGTACGGAATCTAAACCTTTAAGTTTAATTAATTTTCAATTACCATTATTTTTATATTCAATAAAATTAAAAATATTCAAAGATTTTTTTTTTTTTAATTGTGTCACACTGTGATAGCTGAAAAGCCATTGTAATAGCTTTAAAGATAATTTAACATATTATCAAATTTGTGCTGTGTTTCTAATACATATATATATATATATATATGTATACTAAATACTATATATATTTTATACAAATACACGTAAGATAATTGTTTTACCCTCTTAAGTCTGAAGCTATCAATAGAGTACTAACTAGTTTTGTAATCGACAGAAAAAACAACAAATTAAGAACATTTACTAATATATTTTGTTTCCTTTTGTTATGTTATCATACACATATTTTCACACCCATACAACCATTCCCAAGCATTATATATATAACTATTAGCTATGTATGACAAGAGTTTTTTCCTCATATTATTAAACGCATATATCAGGCATATTGTGTACTCTATATAGTTACCCAGCAGACTAACAAAGCACGTATTATCCACCCATTTATTTATTTAATAATATTGACAAAATCTTATTAAAGCTACACTGTTAAAAATCAAACTCAAATTGATGCTGTTTTATTTATGAACAAGAAACAAATATCTATACATATAGATATTCTTCTATATACATACATGCATATATACGCTATCTTCTTTACATATTCACACACACACACATATATATATATATACACACACATTTTTAATGCTGTTTTCCTCAGTAAGTACTAGTATTTATCCCTCTATCCATACATGTTTTGTGCTCTCTTATGTATTGTTTTTGGGTTTGATTCCTATTTTTATTATAATCAATCATTCTGTTGAGCATGTTGGCTTGTTGGTTGTTATTGCTTTTGTGTACTGGAACGCGGGCGAGGCTTTATCATAGTTCAACTTTATTTTTGAAAAAAGCAAACGTTTTCCTTCCAGCTATAAATGAGACAAACTAAAGTTTGAGCAAGCAAGAATACAAAGTAAACAAACAAACAACAGCAAGAACACCAACTGCAGTTAAGTCTCAAGCAGCAGCCGCAACATGCTGAACTCCAATGCGAATCATTCGGGCAACAGCCGGCGGCCATTTTCTCGCAATTCCTCCTCGGCCCGTTCACATCGGGGCCGTATGCTCTACTCCCCGCATCCGCATGGTCAGCAGCAGCAACAGCAACAACAACAACAGCAGCAGCAGTCGCAGTCGCAGCGAAACAACAACAACAACAATGGCCTTGTGCCGGGTCATAGTCCCTGGTGCAATGTAAATCTGAATCGCCACAATAATGATAGCAACAACAACAGCAACAACAATGCCAACAATAACAAAGATGCAATCGATGGCAGAAATTCAAATTGGTAAGAGCTACGCAGCTTATGGTATATACAAAATACCAAAATAATATTTGCAAATTACGTTAGCTTTAAGTGACATAAAAGCGAATTTGGAGTACCCTCTTATCCAAACGCCCCCTATCCCGCCGTTATCCCACACCGTACTATAATTGCCTACGATCTGCCATAATAATAATAATAACAACAACATCCCTGTTACTCGTTCCCCACGCTCCCCACGACAACTATAGAACAGTTTTCTCTACTCTTCTATCTATATCTATCTGTCTGTCTCTCTCTCTATATATATAAATATATATCTAACTACTTCTACGTAACTACACCACAGTTATAAAAATCGCTTTTAGGTTAAAGGGAGAATTTTGTAATTAATTGCGTGTTGTCCATAAAAAAGAGTGAAAAGTAAATCAATATACAAAGCGCAGCCAAAAACATTTCTTTGGCCTCTTTTACCGTTGAATTTTCGAAGCACTTAAAAAAAAAAAAATACTTGCATCAACAACAAAACAGCTGCAGGCTCGGTTATTGCAAGAGAGTGGGAGTTAAAAAGCTAGCTTTTTCAACACACTGCCGCTCTCTCTCTCTCTCTCTCTCTCTCTCGCTATCGCTTTGGCAGTGTTGCACAGTGGTTTGCAGTTGCAGCTGTTTTGTTGTTCTCTCTACTTTTTTTTTTTTTAAATCGTGTTCATTTGTTATTTTCGTTCTCTTTCGTACAATACATTCTCTTTGTTTTGTTTTGTTTTTTTCAATTTTTTTTTTTTTCTGTCAATTGGCACATATGTATAACCTCTAACTACTAATTATCGTTGTATCTATTTGCATTTACATTAAAATATAAAAAGAAAACACAATATTCGTTCTGCTCAAAAACAAAAACAAAAATCTCCATTCCTAATTGTATCGTGTGTAAATTTTCTAACCGCTTCAATTACAAATATGTATACATACCAGGCGAAATACCATAGTAGATACATATATTAACATTTATCTAAGAACTTATCGGAAATTGTTTGAATTTTCAAGCGTTATCAAAAAAACAAAAATCCAAGAACAAATGCATGAAGAGCACTTGAAAATGGCGAGCAAAACTTAATACGTAGCAAATGTCCTAAGTTTTTATTAGTAGTTGTTTCTTTGTCCAACAAAACCATAAAACAAAAACAAGCTTCTTAATTTATCGTACTTACTAAATACTTTTACATATTCTCTCGTACATACATACTGTGTAAAGCGCGCTTAACGGTCTATTACCAAGCATGCCAACATCATTAATTTACAACAACAACATTTATTTTGCAACTTTTGCCAAACAAAACTATTTTCTTTGCGGCGGGCAAACAAAATTCAGATCTGTACAAATTCGTAATTTCTGTAGTTGGTAAAACAAAAATTACATTTTGCAATTGAAGTTTGCATATAACTTGTTTGCTTTTCTTTTCAAAACTAGTTTAATGCTACGTGTGTGTGTAAATTTGTATTGTATACTTTAAAAGGGTTTTTTCGGTTATGGAAACAAATATTTATATAAATATATAGCTTTAAAACCATGAATAGCTTTTTCTAATGCAAAAATGTCGTTGTGAAAGGGAAAATCAATTTACGCATACATGATTACAGCACATTTTCATATCCATGTATGTGATCAATCAAGTTCCGACAGAATAAATCTTAAAGTGAGGTTGTGTGAGAATTCATCAACTTTGAAAATTGGAGAAACCCTTGTGTGATAGATGTAAGTGTTTTTCATGCATACTCTGAACTCTCGGATAAACCAAAAATACGACAACAAGAATTACACTGCATTTAGTTCCATGCGGCGAACTAGTTCAAAGAGCTGTACTACTCCACAGCTGTATAACACTTTTTAGTCTACTATTCGTTTGTATATTTCATTTATTCTTTATTTCCGAACTGTATTTAGTTATTACATTTTTTTATTTGCGCATAGTTTTGCTTAAAGTTTATGCTAAATAAAAATAAGAACATTTTTAAATACTTTGAAAACAAAAAAAAAATATTGTGATGTTTGAAAAACCATGTGATTATAATAAATGCAACCGTCAAAGTGCAAGCAATATATATTATATATATATAAATTTAAAAACAATTTAGTTACAAAATTTCCTCTTTATCCAAACCGTACAGTAAATACTTAGTTGTAATATTTTTTCAATTCAACATTTTATGAATGATATAATGCATTTTAGTTGAGTTTATTGATTGTTATTGAATAGAATTTATAGATTGGTGTACTTCTATTAAATATAAGCGCTTAACTGCATTTTTGGTGCCAGTAAACAAAACATAAAAATTCTCTGATAAATTTGACTAAATAATTATACTATTTATATATATGTATATTTAATGATCAAGAAACTCAGCTTAATGTTTTACTTATTTATTTGCATTATGCACACTGCGGCTTAGAATGTTCAATAAACAGTTTTAATGTACTTAAATAGAAACTCAAAAAAAAAAAAAAAAAAAGAAAGCAAAATCGTCAAAAGGCTAAATATAAATATATAGTAAATGCGTTACTATCATTTCTTTCAAAAATACATATGTATATCTTATTATCTATAGTTGTATGTGTGAGCGCAATATTCAAAATCCATGCAACTATAATATACTACATAAAAATTTTTAAACTTTTGTCACACTCTCTGTTAAACAAAACAAACAAAATATAAAAAAAAAATCAAAAATAGTGTACTATCTAGCATAATTTTGTATATGATTTCTTGTCTTAAGTTTTTTGGACACCAACCAACCTGCAATTAGTGCGTAAGTGTTAAACGTTAAAGTACAATTTTTTTTGGCGCTTTTTAGCCCACGCCCACCCAACTGCTGCTGTCTATGTGTGTGTGAATATATGTGTGTATTTATATCTATTATGTATTATATATTTCGTATATATAATATATATAATTTAGTAGTATCTTGTATACCCCAGCTCGATTACACGATCTGTGTCACCCTAAGAAATTGTCTTAAGCTTTACATACGCATGCTGTTGTGCTTACGTTACATTACGTTAACGAGATTACGTGCATTGCGTGCCCGAAAGCTGATTCGTCAGAGCGCGCCGCACCAACACATGCATACATGCTCCCTCAAAAGCTGAATTAACGGTTTAAGATTTTTGCGTTCTCTTTTGTATATTTTTGAGCATGTATAGCACTATCTATTTCTTTCTCTCTCTCTCTCTCTCTCTCTCTCTCTCTATTTCTTACAAGTGCATATAAATCTCTGCCTCTCTCTCTATATATATCTCATGTTTAGCTAGTGAAAGCGTTGCGTTGAAGTGTCCTAAAAACTGTGATACTCGCATTTGTTGTTATATTTTTGATACAAGTTTTATTTTATTTTTGTAAGCGTAGTGTGCATTGGAGCGAAAGCCAAACAAATAAATAAATAAAATAGCAAACTAACAACTATTTCTATTAAAAATGCATAAGTACAACAAAAACAAAAAGAACAAAAAAAAAAAAAAACAAAGAATTGTGCAAAATTAGTACGTATTTGTTTCTACTAAATGCATATTGCATTTGTGTGTATATGTAGATAATTCTTAAATAATATTATTATATGATTGCAACAAAACTCTTGCTACATATACACGCATTGCCATTATATTCTTATAAACTATATGTGTGTGTATATATTGATATTATATAATTACATAAATATATATTATATATATATCTATATTAAACTAATAATCTAATTATTGCATTTTGCCATTTACATATATATTATTTTTATCTTTTTCGTTTTTCTTTCTTCTTCATAAAAAAAAAACCGAAAAAACTGCAAAATAATAATGATAAAAAAAAACTATATAAATAACGTATATGTGTGGCTACCACTCTGCATATATACACTACTACTACTACTACTACTACCTACTACCTGTACATGTATATGCATACAAAAATAACTATATATGGGTTGTGTTTTAATACTACCACCACACTGCTACTGCATTGATTTGATTGAACAATTTTCAAATGTATCTCGTAAAATCGAATATATATATTATATTATATGCGTATATCTTATTATATGTATTACCATATTATCTGAAAAAAAAAAAAAACAATCCAAATCCAAAAACATAACGCAATTGCAATCCTAAATCGAAAATCCAGCGATGTACAAACAAGTAATTCTAGCGGAACTTGTATTTATAACAATAGCAAAACGCATCATCACAACAACAGCCTTAACCTCAATCATAATCATAATGCCTCCTCACAACAACAGAATCATCAGTCACAAGTCCATCATAGCCAGCCCACTCAGTATAACAGTAACAATAACAGTATCAGTAACAATAACAATAACAGTATCAGTAACAGTAACAGTAACAGTAATAATAACAGTAACAGTAATGTTAGCCCAAACAGCTATCATCATTCAATTACCAACATTGCACACGACAACAATTGCACTGTTAACAATAGCAGCAGTAATCGCAGTAGTTTACGAACTCTACACAACGAAAACCACAATCCCAATCAGTATTCAATCTCCAATCAGAGTCCAATTGTGAATCACGGCTATCACAGCTATTTTGATATGTGCCACAGTGCTGCGAGTGTGCCTCCTGCTTTTGGTTCAATGTCCGTGTCCGTTGTTCGATTAAATCCAGCACGCTTATGTTTAACTGTTGCCGCCCCGCCCACAAGCACACCTACAACACGCCGTAGCACACCCCTTGCCCTGATATCCTTACCAGCCCAACAGCATAATAACCACAACCACAACCTTTCACATAATTTCAATCATACTCATCAATATCACAGCACCCATCACAGCTACAACAACAACAACAGCAACAACAACAACCAATATCACCAATCACAACCACAACCACAACCACTGTCACAACCACAACAACAACCGACTAATCGCCAATCCCTCCCGCTAACACGTATGAATTCAAATTCAACAACCGCAACAACTTTCAATTCAACCAATACAACAACAAATAGTATTCCTACTGATGTTGTGAATGTCAATTCTTGTACCGATATAATTCCTCATGGGTCAACTGCGCCACAACAACAACAACAACATCCACAACCACAACAACTGTGTTCACAACGACAACAACGACGATCTCAAACCCAACAACAACAACAACCACAACAAATGCAACAATTGTCGCCGCCGTTTCTTATGATAAACCTCAACCAATTGACTGATACTCATTTTAACCACGCATCCATCAATAGCCATAGCCAAGGATCTGCAGGACCACATCACGGCCAGCGTAACTACAACAATCGCAACAACAACAATAATAGCAATAACAACAGCAACAACAATGCGATTAGTATGAGCAATTCCGACTATATGAATTATCGTCGCGCTTGCCCCGCTTTGTCCCGTGATTATCAGCAACACCACAACAACGGCAACAACAACAATAATATTAACAACAACAATCTGGGCAATGGCCACAACAACAACAACAACAACAACAGTCGTCGCCACAATGGCAACTATGACAGAAATCCAAACAATAATGTGAGTTAGCAAGTCAGTTCAATATATATGTATATAAATTTGTACGTGTAATATAGATATATTTAATATATACATAGGTTATTGGCATCCATACATATGTATATTCTCTTATATTATATAACTATAGGCAATCTAAAAGCTAACCCTAGTCAACTATATGTCTGACTTAGCTGCCTTTAAATTATTAGAAATGAGATCTTTAAATCATTTAACTTATCACTTAAAAACATCCCTATCTCTACAAAATTTAGAAATGAGATCTATAAAACTTAAATTATTTAAAAAAAGGTAAAGTGCTGACAACGAGAATTAAGACTGTAAAAAATAAATTTTTGAGCTAGTTATCAATATTAACATTTATAGGTTGTTAATTGAACATATTACATAATATTACATTAAACAATAATTGATTTAACATTCTGAGGCTCATATATTTCGTTATGTTGCGATATATCAAGTTATTCGATCAATCTACGAAAAAACAAATTATAATAATTGTATTGAATAGACTCGACCATTTCCACAGATTAGTATTCATAACACAGAGCGAGATTAATGACGGATAGCTCAGGCTATGCAAGATAAATGGCTGCATTATGAGTCAAAATAAAGTTTCTTCTGATCAAAAATACTAGATCATTTTGACAACATCTGTTTTAGATGATAGATAGACCTAACATTTGATATATAGACAACTGAATAGTAGACAATATTTAGTTTTACAATTTGGGATCTTCTTTTTAATATGTGTATTTGAGCGATACAGACACTAATTATATAATTATTGTATAAATATATACCCTATGTATGTTATAATTTATATTTTAAATAATATATATTATTTCACTATATTCTATACATATTATATTCTATAGTATCCATCTTATTCCTACATTTTCAGTTCAATGTTTTTGAAATTAGAAGCTTAATAAGTTAAATTTTATTTGCTGGCCCATAAGGCTCAGTAAATTTAAAAATGATTACAACTAATAGTATCGTAGCCTTAGCTAGGTGTTCAGAGGTTAGACATCTATATAGATCAATGCACATCTTTCATTGTATTTCCGATTCTTGCAGCACTTTAATAATGGTAGCTCGGAGCAGAATGTGGATCATAGACCCGATGGTGGCTATAGCTTTATGCGTAATGGGGGAATCGGGAATAGCTATGGTCGTAATGGTGCCCAGCACTATCAGCAGCACGTGAGCAGTGGCTATAGCAACAGTAACAACAATGGAAATAACAACAATGCTGCATCTGGATCCTCCGCCGGGCCCGGCCTAATGGGGGATGTGCCGTCCGGCTCCGGCTTGTCCGGCTCAACTCTATCGCTAAACAATGGACTGGGCCCCAACGGCATCAACTCGGATAGTCCATCGCGCAAGCGTCGCCGCATTTCGGGTCGGCCCAGTCAATCGCCGCCAGCTATTTGGGAGCCTAGACGCTCACAGCGTGTTGTGGTAAGTCGTTGAGTAGAGTAGGCTATTTAAAACATTTCCCATTCGAATAATTTTAATCCAGATGCAACAGGGCAGTCCGCCGTTGCGTCGACCACGTCTGCGCGATGTGGCCACCTCCACGCAGCAGCAGCAGCAGCAACAGCAACAAATACAACATCCACAATACGCTCCACAGCCGCATCACTCGCAACAGCAACAGCAGCAGCAGCAGCAGGTGCCTCCGAATTACCATCCAATGCATCATCATCAGCAGCCACAGGCGCACTATGCGCCGCAGCAACAGCCGCATCAGCACACACACTCGCATCGCTCACCGTGGGATCTGGCTGGCAATGGTCCGGCCGTGGGCAACGCTGGCGGGCCAGCTACAAGCAGCACTGTGGGCGCAATATTGCAACAGGTGCAGGCACCGCCGCCGCCACCACAGGCAGCCAGTCATCAGCAGGGAGTAGGCGCTGCACCGCCACCGCCGCCGCCCACCTCGCTAATGGTCGACCTCAATCTGGCTCTGCGTCACGAGCCCATTTGGGCATCCTTCTGCACGTATCCGTTGCCAGCCCAGGCACGCCTGGCGCCTTGCCATCTGCACGGCATTTATGCGCAACCCTTCACAGCAGCGCCCGCCGGTCTGGCTGCTGCTCCGCTCCAGGTAGCTCAGGTCCCGACACCCACACAAGTGGCAGCTGCAGCAGCCGCAGCACAGCACATGATCCAAGCAGCAACGATTACGGCACAGCAGCAGCAACGCGATGTGGCCGCCATTGCAGTGGCTAATCTGACATTGGAGCCACAGCCCAATGCCCACCATATGGACGGACACCAGGCAGCCGCTGCAGCGGCTGCAGCAGCAGCCGCAGCTGCAGCAGCATCTGTGCCAGTGGGCTCCCAGGCAACGCATCCCCATCCACATCCACATCCACATGCACATGCCCATCAGATGCCGAGCCACATACACATTGCCTCGATGAGTGCTGCAGCGGCAGCGGCTGCTGCACAGCATATACATTCCAATGCGGCGGCAGCAGCAGCTGCTGCACACGCCACACAAATGTCGGCAGCAGCGGCTCCGCAGCAGATAATCATATCATCAGAGCGACGCACATTCCCGCCGCACAGGCGCCTACCGCGCTTCTGGCCAGCCAATCATGGACCACACCGCCATGTCCTGCCGCCGCAGTCGCTGGCACCTCATCAAGCGCCCGTGCAAATCCAAACCACCGCTGGCATTATCAATCCGGGCTTCTTGCTCAATTTCCTGTAAGTTTAACAAATTCACAGTTGAAATTCTCATATCTAATCTTTCGTATTTATATTATTGCAGCGCCATGTTCCCGCTATCACCGTATAACCAACACGATCTCAACTCCGCGGACACCAATGAGACGGAGAATTATGAGGCGCTGCTCAGCCTGGCTGAGCGTTTGGGCGAGGCTAAGCCTCGCGGGTTGACTCGCAACGAAATTGATCAGTTGCCCAGCTATAAATATAATCCAGATGCACATAGTGGTAATACGGACATAATTTTTTGCATCAGTTGCAAGTTCAATTGTAATCTAATTATAAACTTTAACAGGCGATCAATCATCCTGCGTGGTCTGCATGTGTGACTTCGAGCTGCGACAGTTGCTGCGCGTACTGCCCTGCTCCCACGAATTCCACGCCAAGTGTGTGGACAAATGGCTGCGCGTAAGTTTTAATAATTGCTTAATGTTTGTTTCCTGCTAACTGCAGTGAATGCTCAAATGGCGCTTGAATAACCGCTCAACTGAGTCTATTCACATAGTGTCTAGAGATGGTATCAATTTTATCGATATTTCGCGTTGAGCTTTGTCAGCCACTCATTTGATTTTATATATTTGCAGTCGAATCGCACATGCCCGATTTGCCGTGGCAACGCTTCCGATTATTTTGAGAGCGGCGATCATCAACAGCAGCAGCAGGTTTCGGCACAGGGATCAACTACCACAACTTCAATAAATGGTAACATTGCCACAGCTACCACCACCAATGCGTCAGCGACTGTAACCGCCACCGCCACCGCCGTCATCGTCAATCCACAGCAGAGCCAGGCCGCTTAGGGCAATACCAGCAACAATAACAATAATAATAACAATAACAAATACCACAGCCAAACGCTTTCGCCACGTCGTCCAGGTGCCGCAAGTAATGGAGCACACACAAAATCACAACAAACAAGCAACACATATACACACAGTTAGCCTTTTTAAATAATTGATATAACGCGCAACGAATCCAACTGCCAAATCGCTTCCCCTTTAAAACAGACCACTTCAATAGCTTGTCGTAGTACTTTACTTAGGCGGTAGTTGTATGTTAGTAACGGTAAATGGTTAAAGAAGAAACACACACACACACACACACACAGTAAATTGTAATGTTAACAATGTAATTATATTCAAATGCATACCACCAAGATTTCATACAATAATAAGGACTACATTAAATGCACAATTATCGATAAAATCTTATCGATAGTTACATTGAAGAAGTTGAAAATAAGTAAACTTAACAACAACAACAACAAAACCATAAAATTCATGATCACACTGTTATCTTTTTTGTGCACTACCGAGCAAATTAAAAATCAGAAAAATTGAGTCAAATTGGGCTCAGCTGCCGCCTGTGCTTATAATTTCCTTGTGCATTATATTGTAACAGATCTATTAAAAATTGAGTGCGTACTCTGTATACAAAGCATTACTATTATCTATACTAAATGGTGTATTTTAAAATGTTGCTGTCCACATACATACATATTAACACTATATCTTCAAATTAAAAAAAAAAAAAAAAAAAAAAAATGGAAAAATTAAAAAAAATATATATATATATATATTTGTATTTGTTTATGCTTTATGTTTTCTTATTACATACATACAAACATACATACATAATATTTGCATTGCATTTTAATTTAACAATTATTAAAAATTTAATTCTATATATATATATGCATATATATACTCAATAGGGATGGATAGCTTTTCATAGTTGAAGGTGGACATGTTGTTCCATAACACAAAATGGCCGCCGTAAACTGTTAAGATCAGCGCGTTCTTATTGAAAAATCCTGTATATTGTACGAACTGAACCCACTGAAGAAGTTCTTCTTTTTTCACTAAGCAAAGCAAAAACAAAAAAATTACTAAAATCAACTAATATTTAACTCTCAATTTTTTCGTTTCAATTGTTTAAAAATATTTGTTTTAAATTTTTTACTATTAGTACATATATATATATACATACACTAATATAAACGAAGCAACTAACTTTGAAACATATAAGCAATCTTTGAAATCGACTAAAAAATAAACTAAAAATACAAAATCGCAGAAACAACATATATAAATATATATACAAATCGCGCGATAGCACAACAGACATACAGTAATAATAATAATTATAATATGATCTACATACATATACATATACATATATTGGTGGGCTTATTTAACTGTATTGTCGTAGACGTGTGCGATTCGCTAAACTATATATATATACATATTGACGAGGGCAGCTCCACAGTTTCGTAGTTTTGCCTTTTTCGTGTTTATCCAGGCTCTTTGTTATATGGCATATATATAACATAACTTACACCGAAAACCTCCTTGAATTTGAATCAATGTGACTTGTCTATTAAAAGTAGCACGCTGGCCGAGCATCAGATGCAAATATGTAGTTATATATATTAATATCTATATATATTGGATCTATATAGAGTTTTCTTCTATTATTATGGTGTTTCTTAATAATATGTATATGCATAACGTGTATAATATTTGCATAGCCTGTAAATCTGTACGGTTTTTAAAAATATACACATATAATAGCAATATGTTTATATACATATACTTAACAGATCAGAATACAGAAAGAATTACCAAGTAAATTGAAATGATTCCTGCCCTCCATTCGTATCAAACCATTGAAACTAACTCAAAGCGTTTTTTATACATATAGACACACATCTATATATATGGCATTGAATTTTTGTGACAATTGCATGTATATATATATAGAGCATACATAAACCGTATATACACATATGAATATAACATAGATTAGACATTTTCTGACAGTACTAACATAGCAGATGACTTGCTTATAGCGAAAACATCATATATAAATACTTACGGCTCTCAAAACCTCTAAAATCAAATCTGTTTTTCGCATAACAAACTATTTAACAAGAAGAAAAACAACGATGGACACTTTTTCAGATTGCGATACCCTAAAAAAAAAATAAATAAATAAAAATCAATAATGTTTTCAATCCTTACTAAATGCTATGCATAAAAGTGAAAAAATCTTGATACCTAGTATATATAATAATACATATTTATATATATGTATGTAAAATGTGTGTGTATTTATTTTTAATCTACATAAATGAAAAAAATGGTATTTCCAAAAGACCATTATAAAGGTGTTGTGCTTTTCTAGAATTTTATTAGTAGAAAGAAAATGTTTATTTTTTGTCACAATTAAAATAAAAAAAATAAATAACAAAACGTTATAAAAAAAGAATATATATATATATATATACATGGATATGAATTGAATACCTTTTATACGTGCACTGACATACTTACCTATATATATATATATATATACATAATATATATATATATATATACATAATACTGTCTCAATCAACCGAATTAAGAACCAAACAGCTTGAATACAAAAATTTCTTCAGCTTTTTTTTCATATATAATTTTCATTTAAATATTTATTTTTTTACACTTTTTACTGGAACTTTCAACAATAATAATAGCACCCATATTTTAATATCGTTTATTATTTTTATTTTTGAAACACTCAAAACAAAAAATCAAAAGCCTATCATAATTAAATTTAAAAAAAAAAAAAACAGAATAAAAAATATAATGTAAAGTTTTGCTGTGATTCGTGATGTAGATGTACATAAGTTGCATATATATAAATTTATGTATACATACATATATATGTATATATATATTTAATTACATAAAATGCAATAAATTTCAAGCATATAAAAATATAGTAATTCCAAATTATTACGTCGACAGCCAATTTAAACAAATAATAAAAGGTCAATGAAAAAACGCAAAAGAAAAAAACAATTGAAAACATTTTATGCATGCGATCTTCTTCAAAACAATATGTACATCATAATCGAACATCACTTGTCTAGAATTTTCTAGAATTATGCAATTTTAAATGTGACTATATTATTTTACATTTTTGTAGACAAGAACCGAGACACTCTTAATAGTATATGTAAAACTCAGTTAACCATAGTATTAAACAAATCTTTTTCAATGGCATTGTAATGGTGAGCGGGAGATTTTAATGTTAAATGCAATAATTTCAGTTTTCGTTTTGTATTAACTCGCAAAATTTAAATAAAATTCAATGAACGTAAAAAATAAACAAACATGACAGCTTTCCTTCACATTTTCCTCGATAGCTATATTTCAGCAAAATAAACAAAATTTCATTCTCTTTGAATGGACGTTATTTGCAAAGGTGTGACCAGAGATATTAACCGATATACAATAACTGCTCGTACTGTTATCTGAAACAGGCCAGCCATAGTTAAATTTACAATTCAGTGATTTTATAGAATAATTTAAACTAGAATTCAGTAAATTCAACTAACTGTACTTATATTATTCAGTTATGCTTCATCTTCTAACAATTATTACCTTCACGATAAAATACGAAATCAGCTGCTAAAAACTGGTATGTTAAAATTAACAGTCTGTAGAAACTTTGAAATCGATGTTGTCGCATTATCGATTGTACTAACAATCGAAAACAGCTGACGCTTACAGTTGGTTAACAGCGGCGGCGGCGTGTGAATGCAAGGCGGATGAAATATTTTTAATTATAAACACGGACACATAAATAATTGAAAAAAGAAAATGCATTTGTGCAAGCGAAAAGCAAAGCGAAAATATGGCCTGTAAATTATATCATAAATGTGAAAGTGTTCGCCAAGCGTTAACGCCACAGGCAAAGTGAAAAAGGAGTGCGAGTGGAAGAAAAAATCAATTGAAAAAGAAAAATTGCATTTCGCTGCCCCAGCCCCCTTATACGAAAAAAAAGTGTGTAATAGTATCAGTGAAAATATATTAAGTATATTTGTGTGCGGAGAGTCAGTGGGGTGCATGTGCTGAGAAAAGAAGAAGAAGCAGCTGCTGCAGAAATAGCAAAAGGAGACAGCAACGACAAGCGGCCAAGTTATAATAAAGCGTTGGAAAAATGAGTTCAAGTTGTGAAAGGTGTGTGCCGTTAAACTATAACCAGCAAGCGCACTGGGAAGTAGACTAGCAGCAGAAAAACAGCAACAACGAAATGAATTGAAATGCTTGACTGTGTACACAAGTAAATTAGCAACAACAACAATAGGGCGTATTGTTAAATGTTTAGTTTAATATGTTGTTTGTCTTCTCTTCTGTGTTGGGAAGTGCGAAAATTTATACGCAACGCAGCGCAATGGTGTGTAGAGCAGCAGCACCTCCCCTTTAAGGCGAGCCCATGATGGCAATGACAGCCGCAGCCGCTGCCTGTCTGAATGTGCGTGTGTGAGTCGTATATGTGTGTTGCGTGTATGCGTGTGGATTGCAGTGCTTTCGCTGCTGCCGCTCACCCTCCTGCACCTTAACTATATTCGCCTGCGCTTAATTAAATGCTAGTTCCTTCAAAATTTATGCATTTTAGCCTGCAAAATCGATTTTCTTGCAAGGCGCGGCAACAAGCGTCGTTTTTGTTTGGCACCCGCGGCCGTTCACTACATGTACATATATGAAGGAGAGAAAGAGATAGCGAGAGTGAGAGCGTTTGCTCTCTGTATATGTATTTGATGTGCGTGAATATATATTTATATGTATGTGTGAGTAAGGACGGCGCGGCGTTCTGAGCTGCAGCTTCGAATAAGGAAAAACCGGAAAATGTTTGACAAAATATATTTGTGTGCTTGTGTGCGTGTAGAAAGAAAAGCCCAAAACAACCATTCATGGGGGAAACCAGCAATGGACACACACTCACACACGTTATATGTACATAATTCAGGGCGACGACTCACGCACAGGGCAATTCGGGTGGTACTTTTTTGTGGGTGGTATTTTATTTTTGGGCTTTATTTTCGGGTTTGTTCCTTTTTCGCAGCACATCTTTTGCGCGTTTGCATTAATGAATGAAGGAAATGAATGAAATTTGTCTGCGTCTGTGCCCAATTCTTAAAGTTTTGGTTGGTTTTGTTGCTTTAGTTACAATGCGTTGTGTGCTGCATTCCAGAGGTGCCTTTTCATTTTAAAATAGCCGCAATTCTTGCATCTCTCGCTCTTTTTAATATCTTTATTTATGTTACGTTTTCTAACACTCACACCCACTATCTTTCTCTTTCTCTGTCTCTCTTTTTGGATTACAGAATAGAATGGGTGGAAATAATCGAGCCGCGCACCAAGGAGCATATGTATGCCAATCTAACAACTGGCGAATGCGTTTGGGATCCACCCGAGGTAAGTGTAAATAGCACACAGATGTGCCAATAATTTAATTAATTATTTTACACATACACAGTACGCTTCATTAACAGTTTCACGCTAATTGCCAAATGTCGCGTGGGGGCTAATGAACTCATTTGTTTTTATCAATTTTATATTATATGTATGCCCAGTGGGTATTATAATTTTAGCCTCAATAGCACAAGGTATTCTCAGAATATCGAGGCTTTTGGCAAAGGAGAACCAGCGCGTAGAGATAAAAAGCCAAAAATAGTTGTAATCATATATTGTGAAACTCTTTTTAAAGATTTAATACAACAAGTTTTGTTATGTATGCCTATATATGTATGTATGTATTTATATTATTTGTTATTTTGTTTCGTTCTGCTGAGATCATAAATTTATAAACGCAGTGCTCAATATTTGTTAAGGGCATTCAATCGTTGTTATTTGTTGCTTTGCTGTAGCTTTCTTGTCCGACTGTTGCTTAATTGACATGGGTCACTTGTTTTGCAAATTTTATAGTGAAATCTACACATGCATACATTACATATGTATATGTTTATGGAAAATAATTTGACCCAGTTCGTCAATGGCGTAAACAATGTTAATTAATTGTATTTAACAAAAGAAAACACATATTTTTGACATAACATTTGTTTCATTGGCATAGGGTATGAGTTTATGTAATTGGGTAAATGGAAATGGACTGTAAGTTCAATAAATATATATAGTTTTTGTGTGTGTGTGTGTTTTTTTTTTAACAATTTAATAATAAATACTCTATACATTCATAGAAGTGCAATACAAACAAAAATGATTATTCTTTAAGCTTTACAAGTCTTTAGACAACAGATTAGCAACGATTATAAAATATCAATATCGAATATGCATATGTCATGCCAACTAAAACACATGTGCTTACATTTTTCATGTACTTACATCAAGTCATGTATAATATCCTTCTTCAATGCGTCGCCTTTGACAACTTTTGCTTTCTGAGCACACAAAACGTCATCATCAAAGGCTGCTGAAAGCTGTTTGCACAGTGCCTTTAGACGCTTTGTCCATAGTTCGCCTCCTTCTCCTTCTCCTTCTCCTTCTGCTCTGTTGTCGTGGTTGGCTAATGCGACATTACCAAAAGGTGTCACAGGCTAATAACTTTAGACGTCTGGGCAAAGGGGAGCAAAGCTAAAGCAGTAAAGCAAACAAATGCAGCAGAAACAAAAGCTATGCTTTGTTTTTCTTCTTCTTCATTTATCGACGCTCCACGTATTCATTTTTAAAATAGAGTGTAAAATACTTGGGGCAAGTATACAAAGGACTATATGCAGTCTTAGTCTATTCCAGGTAATTTTTTTCGTTGAGCAATATATTTATAAGATAACTAATATATAATTAAATGTATAATATTAGTTAATTAATAAGTTTTGGTGTATACAAAAATAACAGGGTATTTACTAGCTCTTTACGGTCAACTGAGTCACGCCTACTTATTTTTCTACTGCCGGAAGTAGTGAAAATTCCATTGATTTTGTTCTGGGGCTCTGCAAATGTCCTCGACTGCGTCCTCGTTTTGCTTGTGTGCACTCAGATGCATGGGTGTATGTGTCTTTGTGTGTGTTCATGTATTCCTACTGTAAACCTTCACATGCACAGTGCAGAACAAGCGGAGAACGGCGCTTGTCTTGCTTTTGGCTTCACTTGGGTGTTATTGTCCATTTCACGCTGAGATTTATTGCGACCCTTTTGGCAGGGGCAATATATGTAAGTACACACGCACACAGCCAAAGTCCAGTTGCATAGCAGTTAAAAAACCGAAGCCTTCTGAATGCAGTCTCCCATTCACGTGTGTGTGTATGTGTGTGTGTGAGTGAGTATATGTGTCTGTGAGTTTGCCTTGCTTGCTGTTATTATGTATGAGTTTGCCTGTGTTTGCTGCGTTGCTTTTCGGTTTTTGTCACTCTCGCTCTCTTTTGAGTCATCGCCCACACTTTACCGTACTTTTTACATGTTTCGTCGTGTGGCCGCGTGTGACTCTGCAGGAAGTGAGCGTAATCTGAAAATCCATTAACGAAAGGTCGCTCCTTTTAATACACTGCTAATTGTGTTGAGAATTGAAATTTTTAAGAGTATTTTCTTGCAATCTACATTAGTAGTTAGTTAATATTTATTATTTAACTAATAATACTTTTTATTAGAGTATACACAATAGATCAGAAAATGCATATACTCTAACTACACACTTTTGCACTTTTTCTTGTTTAACTACGACATTAATTCACAATTACAACTAATAAGTCAGTAGGAAATATGTACTTTGGTATATCAAATTGTAATCATACAAAATAATTCTGAAAATAGGTATACTCTTACTGCACACTATCACAGCATGGCATAGCCCTAACATATGCCCTAAATTCAGCTGCAACATCGCTGCTGGCGCCGACGCAGATGTCACTGCAGTTATTGTCGAGTTGCCATGAGGAAGTGAACGAAGAATCCTTTTAGCTGCGCAATATAATCTATTCATTTGATGCAGCATACCGTGCACAGGGACATGCAGGCCGGCACATGGCGATGCAAGAGAAACCAATACTCACACACACACACACATGCAGGCTCACTCTCACCCTCAACTCTCTCTCATTCTTTCTATCTCGCTCTTTTTAGCTCTTATGCGCCCACCCAGCTGCAAACGCGCTTTAAATTAGCAATTTTTTTTGTCTTTGTCGGTTTTTTAAGTTTTTGCCTGTGGCAGCTTTTTGTTTTAATGACGTCGTCATTGCTTCTTCTTGCTATTGCCACTGCTCTTTTTTTGGTGTCAGCGGCAGCAACAACAGCTATTGAAGACAAAGACAGCAACAATTGCTGCGTCCATTGTACGTGATTTGAAAATTATGCACAGCAAGTTGACTCCACTGTCTATTTGCTACCCTCTAAGCATAGCTAGAAATGGGGTGTATTGGTAGTGAGGAATTTGTAGCTAAGCTGTATGACCAAGTGCATGCGTATCTATGATCTTAAAGAGTATTTCATGGCCGTCACGCTTTGAAATGCACTTAAAGACTTTATTATAACTCTCTGGCATACTTCCCCTCGGTGCTTCATTTTTCTTCTTTTTTCATACTTTTTGCTCACTTGCCTTTGTAAAACTTCCGGTTAGGAAAGAAGCACAGCAAAGTTGCCCACACGCTGCTCGTTTAGTGTTACAAAACGTCGCAGAGGCAGAAAAGTGGAGGAGGAAAGTTTAGAGGGAACGGGCAAGAAGCGAGAAGCGGGAAGCGAAAATCAGTCAGCTATAATGCTTACGTGCGTCCGCTAAAGCGGACCAAAACTAAGCACATAAAGACTGCACTATGTGGCTACCAACCACGCCCCTGCGCCCCAAGCCACCCGAAATGGAGCTCTTGTGGTTTTTGGGGGCTATGCTACGCAATCGTCAAAATATTTCAAATGTGTTCATTATGTGCTTACACACACAAATATACAAACAGTCACACACACAGGTACATACTCATGCACATCGTTGGACTATCGTTTAGTTATCCCCTTTACCGCTTTTGGCCGTTGCGGCTTCCTGTCTTTATTTTTTGTATTTTGTATCTTGTGTTTGACTGCCAAGTGGGTTATCAGCCTGGCCAAGTTGCACGGCCTGCATAAATTTGTTTGGAAATTACAATGGCAATTAAATGCGCATAAATATCGCTAATGGATTTCGCTTATTAAAGGTAGTTGGCATTGTCTGATGCCTTGCACCAGCTACAGGAAATATTAAGACTTGTTGATGGGGCTTACGATATGACCAATGAATAGGCAATTTGATTTAAATATAATGAAAAGTGTTTTGTATATATGTAATAATTTTTTGTGTTTGTATTGAAATTATTTTTCCTGTAATTGTGCCCCAAGGGTGAATCCACTATATTTTCTTCTTCTGTGGCCCATTGAGACATTATAAAATTTCCTCACATCCGAGAATGTAGCATAATATTATAAATCAAACAATTTGTCATTCAAATTCGTTAAAAGTTTCCCAATTCCCATATCTAAAAGCTGACTCAATCGAATCGGTTTCATATGTTGAGAGCTTGCGCCATTAATGAAACTATATACAATGCCAAATGGGGTTCTTAGGCAACTCCATTGATTCTTAAGTTCAATGGAAAGTGGGGCTTAGCAGGTTAATTCTCTGATTTACTGAAGGGTATTGTAGAAAGATTTGTTCGGTGATCTTTAATAAAAAAAACTATAATTGATAATCTCAAACATGTGTTTTTGCCATAAAATTTATAAAAAGTAATATAAAACAGAATTTTTAATAATAATAATTTTGTTATATGAATAATTATGTATACGTACATATGTAGATATACATATATCAATATATGTATTTTATGTATATATGAGTTTATATATTTTTCTTTCACAATTATATATTTATCACAACTGTGCATGCGCCATTAATTCCATTAATTATCAATCTACAGCAATTACAATTTTTGGCGCTTTTAGATCGGGGCCAACTTTTGTATGCTCTACAAATTTTAGGAGAATTTAGTAAACAGCTCTTAAACCAATTGACATTATATAGTTAATCTGAGATTATTGTATATTTATATGCAATTATTTTTTATTTATTTTAACTAATTAACATTAACGAATATTAATAATAGCAATAAAATAAATAAAAGAGAGAAATGAATACTTACAAATGTAATACAAAATTATATTAATTAAAAATTTACAAATTTTTTCAGTTGTTCATATGTGCTTCTCTTTTAATATATAATAACAATATAATTATTATATGTTTTTATTTTAATTTATTATTTGCGCTGTTGACACATTTTTAAATGGGTTTGCAAAAATTCTTCAAATTTTTCATTTGATTTCTTTGTTAATTATTTTGATCGATGTTATCGTCAATGTTATTTTTAGCTGAAGTTCTTTTCTGTTTGTTTTTCCTTTTCCTCTCTCTCTCTCTCTCTCTCTCTCTCTATTTTTTGTTATTTTTGTAATATCAATGATGACCTAATTTACAAACAACTTTATGTTTGGGACCGAATTTTTGTGTACGTTTCATTTATTTCGCTCGCTCCCTCGCGTGCCTCACACGATTATTCACAGATGTGTTGCTCATTTGTGTTGTTGGCGCACGGGTCTGTGAGGGAGCATTACTGACCTCGGCAATCGGAGCTGATAGGCCGCGTTCTATGCTGATTAGAAATTGCTTTGGCCCCGACGATTAAAAGCTTAATTGTTTTTCAATAAGCTTGCGCGTTCTATAAGTAGCGAAACTTAATGAATTTATAATGAAAGGGAAAGCAAAGGAATGCAGCGCACATTTGAAGCAATTGTAGTAATGGAATTTTAGCAATTAAAATGAGCCCGAAAATAGAAAGCCTTGAGCTAAAGTTGCCTGAGTTTGCTGAAGAGCTTTACTAAATATTAAATTGTTGCTGGTGCTATAGGGCCTTAGCTATGGAACAACAGGTGTTTTTTTTTTCTGTTATGTTAGATTTCCTAATATTGTTCACTGGCCATTGCATGAATCTATATTTGGTTGATAATGTAAGAGTAGAGCCTTGAATTCTTTTAATTTACATAATTGTATTAATAATACTTTTATCGAAGTTTGTTGTAAGTTTACTTAATTTTTTATTGTATTTTGAATTTACTTGCTTATATTATTTATAATTCATTTTTTGTTTACATTGCTTACATATTGTTAGTTAGTTAGTTAAAGAAAACAATTAATTATACAATTTTTTTATTTATATTTCAAAGATATATATATTTTTTATTATTCAAAACATTTTTTTTTTTTTTAATCTGCGAGTTTATCTTGACTTCACTGGATAATACTTGCTTTACCATTGTATTCTACTTACTAAATGTTGCTTAATTTATTACACAATAAAATAGTTCAGTTGTCTAATGCTTTAATTTATGTATATAGTATGTATTAAAAATCATCAAATTGTTTTTTGCTCCTCTCTTGGCTTTGACTCATAGTTAAATGTTGTAGGCGTATGACTAATAATTATAAATATTGTCAGTTTCTCATTTGTTTGCGTGCATAAATATAATCCATGCATATTAATTTTGACAGATTTTTCTCAAAGATATTTTTGCCAGTGTTTGCGTTCGAGCTGCTCTAATTTCATTTTCTTAAATGGAGGCAAAAGCACAAATTCCATCAATGAGATAAAGATGTAGACCTCATTGTTGCTGCTATTTATTATTGCCATTGCCGTTGTTGTTGTTGTTGTATTTTCATAATTACAAAATATTCTGTATATTGCACAAGGCCAAAATGAGGACGTGTCGAAGGCACAGACATCAGTCCATACTCTTATTGAATATACTCTGCTCCACTAAAGGCTATCAGATTTGTTAATTAGCTATGAAACAATGACAAGTTAAAATGTCATCAATAAATTGTGTCTTGTATTACAAACGCTTTCTGCGCTAGTTTTTATCATATTGAAAGTATTTATATTAATAAATATTTATTTATCTGTGGCTTCAATATTAAATATCAAACAAGAGTATACAAATTTCGTTGCGTTTCAAGCTAGTTATATCTGTTGTTTTCTCTGCTGCCCCATGTGGCACGCGCTGGAGAGGAGGCGGGAGGCGGGAGGTTGGCTGAAAGTGAAACAGATCCACTTATGCGCTGTCAGTCTGTCCGACTGTCCGGCTCAACTCGCTGCATGGATGAATGACTGGCTGACTGAGTGACTGATGGAGAGACGGACGGCCTGACAGTTGGAAACGCAACAATGCAAAAAGCGTAACGACGATGATGTCGCTTCGCCCTGCTCAGCAGCCTTGTGCCAATCAGCGCTGCAAAAAATGAAAAAATGCAACACAAAATTATGCAATGCGCCCGCAACGCATGGAAATGGAAATGAAAACCAGAAATGAAAAGCCAGCCAAGTCGAAAGCTTTCAATGTGAATGCAAAGCGCATTGTTGCTGTTATCAGACTACAACGAAAACAACAACAACAAAAGCAACATAAATGTGGCAGATTAAAAGAGAAGAAAACAACACGTGCCTGGGCCTGGGTCAGGGCCTGTCTCTTGGTCTCTCTCTCGCGCTCGCTCTCACTCTATGTTTCGGGGTGTTGGGCGTTGCAGCTGCAGTTGCAGTTGCAAAGTTCAAGGTCAGCGCAGAAATATAACCGTCGACACTCGCCCAGCAGGCCAAACAGAGACAGGCCGACTAGCAGAGCAGAAAGAGATGGCTGCTTATATGTACGTACATATATACATATATATATATATATATATACGGGGCTGGACTAAAAAGGAAACTTGAGTTTTTTGTCAAGACCTAATGAAACGATTATAAAGCCAACAAGAAATAAACAACAACAACAACAAACAAAACTGTCCATTAGATGCAGCTGATTGGGTCGAAATACGCTGATTAAGCCCGATGCTATGAGAGAGCCCTTGAGCTGCAAAGCGAAAAGAGGAGAACTCACGAAATCGGTCGTAGCCGACTGCCTAATACCGATTCAAGGCATTCAAAATTGATGATGAAGATTTAATTAAAGTCAAATTCTAGTTTCAATTTTACAATTTGCCAAATGATGATGATGTTGATGATGATGATGATAGTAAAACATTTATTATTGAGTATTTTCTATAGAATTTCTATAGATCTATAAATTCCATATACCCATCTTAAATTGCTTTGAGCGGGTATTAAAACTGATTTTGCACAGCTTTTGTTCAGAGTAAGTTGAGTGAAATAAACAACAGACAAGTGCAAATGCTGTGAGCGAGAGAAATGAGGATGAAGACACGTTTACGTCGATTTTCATGAAATATTATATTCAATTTCGCTCGATGTGTGTGCAAACGTGCACTCGAGATATATTGGGTGAAAAGCGTTATCTGATTTATGGCGAATTAGATATATGATTCTATAGTGTATGCGAGCTCGAGGGAATAATTATGAAAATGTAAATACATACAAATAGGTTTGTACTTTATTTTCTGAGGGTTATTCACGGAATTTTATTTATTTACTTTGTTTTCATAGTTCAGGTGAAATATAGTATATATTCAAAGCTCTGTTTCGTTGGCTAGCCTAAACGAATGTGAATGGCATTTAATATGCGCATAAATGACATTTTCAGCACAACACCCACACACACACACAAACACACACACACACACACAAACACACACACACACACACATTGCTAATACAGTATATGAGATTAGCTCAGCTGATTCACTTGTATTTCAATCTCTCACTCACTCCGCTTATCTCTCTCTTCCGCTCTCTCTCTCTCTCTCTCACTCTCTCCCTTTATACAGGATGTGCCAATTAAGCGAACCGACTCATCGCAATGGTGGGAATTGTTTGATACGAACACGCAGCGCTTCTATTACTATAATGCCGCAACGCAGAAGACCGTGTGGCATCGGCCGAGCAAGTGTGACATCATACCGCTGGCCAAGCTGCAGACCCTCAAGCAGAACACCGATCCGAGTGAGCGACGAGAGCAGACCACGCCACAGAAGCAATCGGTGGCTAAGCAGCAACAGCAACAGCAGCAGCAGCAGCCGCAGCAACAGCCATCGCCCATGTCGGCAGCTAATAAGAAGGGGCGTGCCCAGCGTGGCAACGGCGCCATGGCCAGCTCCGAGGAGCAGCTGATCAGCAGCGAAATGATCTCTAGTCCACGAGGCCGTCAAAGTTTTCGGTGAGCTTCAATTGAAAATTGCCAGCAGCACGAATATTTATTTACTTAATGTGATTCGTTTCGTTTCGTTTCCTCTTTTGCAGCGTTGGCACTGGTGACTCAGTCCGTTCGATGGAGCTGCAGCAACAGCAACAGCAATCACAGCAGCAGCAGGGCTACGGTTCGCGGCGCTCACAAGGTAAATTATTGAACTGACTCTATGCACTAAATAACTCAAACTAAACTCTTTTCTCTCTCGCGCTCTCTCTCTCTCTCTTTCTCTTTTTGATAGACTCTTGCAATCATTACAAGGAATCGGGCAAGTCAAGCGATTCGAGTCTGTCCAGCGCTCATGGCTATCGGCGCTTCAATGATGCCTCTAATGGTGCCTCAGGACCAAATGAGCCGCTGCGTCTGGGCTCCTTGCAGAAGCATCAGCACGGCGGCAAGGATAATGGCGCGTAAGTACTTGGGTTAAATTCGGTTTCAGGTTGAGAAGGCTTTCGAAAGTGGTGCAGGCTTGGAAGGGATAAAAACAATGCCATTATATGGATTTTATGGGCATTTTATATGCTTGTTCCACTGGGCGTATGCTTAACAAAAACTATGGTTAATCCATAGAATAGAAATAGAATATAAAAATATTTGCACTAGAATTTATATTCTGACCTTGTTTTTCTGTTTTCATTAATTTTTATAAAATATTCAAATTATTTTTTTATTATTATTTTTTATCAGAACAGAACTTATAATTTATTTTTAATTTATATATGTATATATATATATATATATATATATATATATATATATATATATATATATATATATATATATATATATATATATATATATATATATATATTTTTTTTTTTTTTTTTTTTTTTTTTTTTTGTTATTTTATTTTAAAAATCTAATATTTTTTTTATTAAAAACCCTCAAGAAGATATTATTTAAGCTTTTTATAAATCAGTTGAACTCCTTTAAATTTTATATTGCGATCTTTTTCATTAATGATTAAATTAGTTAAACAAAAACAGGAATTTAATAATTTACTATTATTTGAGCTCCATCTAAAACATTTGAATTCGCCTGAAACATAAATAAAAAAGATTTCAAAACTCCTGTAGACTAGAATAATAATTGATAGCTATATGGTATATGGATTTATTTTTTGGTTTATTTATTTATTTAATTATTTGGGTATCTAAGCTTTCGACGGCCCTCTAATCCACACATATACACACATTTCTGCTTTGCACTTCACACACATTTAATGAGAACATTCTTTTCGTTGCATCTCTTTCGCTTCCCCCTCTGTCGCTGTCTGTCTTTCGCTTTCATCAGCTTTGAAATGTTGCAAGAAAGCGTCAGCTCGCATAATTTACCGCAAGGCTCCTCATCGTATGTTGGTGACAGCAACAAGTATTTCGATCATCAATTGCTGCCCAGCCATATGCAGGGATATTGCTCCTCCAAGTCATCCGATATTGCCTCACCCACACATTCGATAAATACGCCGCAGGCGCAGAAGAAGAAGATATCGCCAGATGCCGAGCGACAATACAACTACGCACAACAGCAACAACAACAACAGCAGCAACAACAACAACAACGTAACGCACAACGCGGCGGAGCAGCAGCTCCCGCCTCTGGTAAACCATTTGGATCAGCTATTGGAGGTAAGTTCTTAAACATCTCCTTTGCTCTCTTCAAATTGTTAACTATTCCAAATACTTGCAGATCGTGAGTACAAGGTCTCATTGGCGCGTTCCGGCAGCTTTATGTCCTCCTCCATAAATCCAGCCGCGGCTGGACATCACAGTAAATCGTATCGGAAGAGCAGCGCTGAAGCAAATGGAGGTGGTGTCGGTGGTGGTGGTGGTGGTGGCGGCGTTAGTGTTGGTGGTGCTGTCTATGGCGGTGCGGCCAGCGACGATTCCATGCACGAAAAGTACTTTAAGTCTGTGGAGAATACACCGCTCTCACGGCGCCGACACACAACCAATGCGAGCAAGAGCCAAAGCCAAGGCACCACCGGCAGCGGCAGCAGCGGCCACAAGAAACACTCGAGCGACTCCAGTCCACAGAGTCCGATCAGTCCGCAGACAAAGAGCTCTCGGCAGGCCAAGACAAGCGCCACAAATCCGCCGCCACAGCTGCAGCAGCCTGGATCAGGGATGGACCGTCTCAGCTTGGAACGGATGTCGTTGGGCAAAGCGGCGCCCATTTCACCAAGTGCTGGCTCCGATAATCTGGGCATGCTAACACACTCGTCCAGAGGCTCCAATGACTCGACGGCCAGGCGTCAGAAATTCAACAGCTCGACAGCGAACCGTTCGCAGTCATCGCACCATTATCCCGGTCAGAGCTCGTTGCGGCACAGCGCCAGCTCCAGCTTGGACAAGCGTGGCTATCATCCGCTGCAGAACACGTGTGAGAAGCGGGATTCGCGGCGTAGCAAGACGCAGCAGCACCATTTGCATGCGGACAGCAGCGATGTGGAGTATGACAATGGGAACATCTCGCCTCTCTACAGCAATTGTGGGCAGGAGATGCCGCATCTGCTGCCGCTCAAGCATTACATTATTGAACAGGCTAAGTTATATGGTCGATATGATTATGGACGGGATGGCGATGGCGTTGGTGATTCGGATTCGTATCACTCAGACAGTCAGTCGGAGCATTCACTCTCTGGCCATGAGCCGGACAATGAAGACTCCGACGGTGGCTCTGACACACATGGCGGCTATTTGGAGCACAATTATGGCATGATTGACGACTACGCCAATATGGGCGACAGCGTCTCTTACTATGCCTATCAGTATCCGCCCTACGATCCGGCTGGTCGCGAGGATATGTAAGCCACAGCAAATTGAAAACTTTTTATTGTACATTCTATTAAACATTATATCTATTCTATGCACAGTTCCGACAACGTGGAGGCCGTGCTGGAGGGCATTGGCGGCAATCAGGATCCCGTCGCGGCCCCCAAGCCCAAGCCCCGCTATCAGATCTCATACTATGACACCGTCTCCCATTGCCCTCCTTCGTCAGTGGGTCAGGGCCATCAGTACAACCAGCACAACAATCAGCAGCTGTACTCAAATACGCCCGCCTATCCGTTTGCTAGTCATGGCCATGGCCATGGTCATGGCTTGGGCCAGCCACCGGCGCCTCCACATCACCAGCAGCAGCAGCAGCAGCAGCTGCTGCATTTGGATCCCAGTGATGCGTCCAGCGCCAAACAGAAGCAATCCCAGACATTGCCCTCGCCCAATCGTCAAATTTCCCGTCTAGTCGCCGGTCAGTTAACCAAAGATGAGCCCAATCACGGCCAATCACAACAGCAGCAGCAATCGCCGCAGTCGCAGTCGCAGTCGCAGCAATCTCAGCTCTTGGCCAGCAGCAGCAGTCTCAGCCGTGGCGGCAATCACAAGCTGGCCCCGCCGTCGCTAAAGCCCACCATACAGCAGATATTTCCACCCAGCGAGCGTGCGCCCGGTGCCCCAACGCTGGCGTGCATGAAGGAATGTGATATTGAGAAGTTTGCCGCTGACAATTTGAATATGCACTCGAAGGGCATCTTCCGCAAGAAGGCGTCTGTGCGGGACATGCTTAGCTGGACGGCGGAGGCTATAAGTCGCCCGATGTTGGCCTTGTCGCGCGATAAGGCCGACAAAAAGACGGCCATTGAGCTGTTCAAGCTGGTGCAAATCTACATGGGTGATCGCAAGGCACGCATGGGCATGAATCTCAATTCGGTGGCCATAGATATTATTGTAGCTTCCCTACCGCAACAGCAGTTAGTATACCTGAACTGAAATTTAAGCTTTCTTTGACTCTCATCTTATGTTCTTTTTTTTCGCAGATTACGCGATGAGCTTTATGTGCAGCTGTGCCGCCAGACCACGGAGAATCCCAAACGCGAGTCACTTATACGTGGCTGGGAGCTTATGGCCATTTGTTTATCGTTTGTGCCGCCTTCTCCGACGTTTCAGCCCACGCTGCTCAAGTAGGCGCCACACGCGTTATTTAACTATTCAAAGCTACTAACTAATGTGGTTTTTTGATCATTTGCAGCTATGTTAATCGTCATCGTGATCCCTCGTTTGCC
Source organism: Drosophila mulleri (assembly GCA_035047565.1). Taxonomy (NCBI): domain Eukaryota; kingdom Metazoa; phylum Arthropoda; class Insecta; order Diptera; family Drosophilidae; genus Drosophila; species Drosophila mulleri. Next base: position 5,958,217 of record JAWNPK010000069.1, on the reverse strand, counting down.
ACTGGCTTTTTAGAAGTCTGCAAATGGCCCATACACGTGCAGATCTCGCATTATGCAACCGTTTGTTGCCGCCGCTTGGATCGCATTGGCAGCAGCGGCCGTCGATTGGCCAAGAAACCCACCGTCGATGAGGTGGAACAGGCACGGGTTAGCTGACATTTGTACTATATAGATTACTTCCTTGATTTTGTATTAACTACTTATAGAATATTAGTGATACATTATGTTATAGTATAGTAACGTTATATATCTGTTTCCTTGCCCGTCACCATAATTGTTCATATTTATTTTAAATTTTAATCTACTTGAATTTCAGCAACAAATCTTACGCAACAGTATGTTTGGCAACACGCTGTCCGAAGTGATGGATCTTCAAAAGGATAAGTTTCCAACGCGTAAGCTTCCTTGGATACAAACCACGCTTTCAGAGCATGTAAGTATTATCCGAAATTCAAGTCAAGAAACATCTCCACTTATACATATGTATATGTATATCTCTTTAGGTGCTTCTGCTCAATGGCAAACAAACTGAAGGCATTTTTCGCGTATCCGCCGATGTGGATGAGGTGAATTGCATGAAGAGTCGCTTGGATCGGTGGGATGTTCCTGATTATAAGAACAATATGGGTGTGTTCAACTAAACTCCAGCCATCAAGTAGTTACATATACTAAATCTTGTTTTCATTCAACAGTTGATGCACATGCGCCTGCTAGTTTGCTTAAGTTATGGTATCGTGAGCTGTACGATCCGCTCATACCCGATGATTATTATGAGGATTGCGTGAATACTGAGGATCCCGATAAAGCCAAAGAAATAGTTAATAAGTTGCCACAAATTAATCAACTGGTAAGTGTATAATATTTTATTTCTGGTCAAGTTGCTAACGTATATGTATATTCCTTTATATTCATTTTTTATTTTGTTTTTTTTTTACATCAGGTCCTAACGTATTTAATACACTTTCTGCAACAATTCTCCAATCCGGAGGTGGTTGCCTGCACCAAAATGGATTCGTCGAATCTGGCAATGGTATTTGCACCAAATTGCTTGCGATGCACTTCAGATGATCCCAAGGTGATTCTGGAGAATGCGCGCAAGGAGATGTCCTTTATACACGTCTTAATACAGCACATGGACACGACGCATGTGGCCAATCTGGTCTAGAGAGCTTTGATAGCTATTTAAAAAGATACCGAACTATTCAAATACCAATGAGCATACCTATATAAATATATGTATATGTATGTATATATCTACATATATATGTATGTATATGTGCATATATGTTAAACGTTATTAACCTATCCTAAACTTACTTAAATAGCCTATTTGTATTTATGCAAATTGAAAACGTCAAAAACTCCTAACAAACTCCTAACTTTAACTATACTAATCATTTTTGGTACTCGAATTTTCTAAACTAATTCAATTAATTTTATTGTATGCTTAATTTTTAACAAAAAATACTCCGAACTTTTGTCAGCATTGTAACGTGTAGTGCTTATTAAACCAAAAAGTTAAAATACAGATCTAATCCAATACAAACGTTATAATATATATACATATATGAATTTCAAAACTTGTAACTTAAACCGAATGAATGTGTGAAATTTTAGAATAATTTATTTATTTCGCGTCCTAGTTTTATAAAAGTTCACACAAGAAGCCAAGCAAAATACTCAAAAGATAAAAAACCAACTCTCAAAAAAAAAAAAAAACATGTGAAGCATATAAATATTATAAATATAAAGAAGAAAAGTACTGTAAACAAACATGAAATGCAATAACTGATTTAATTCAATAAATAAAAAGAAAAACTGCTTACAAATCATATGCAGCAACATAGTGCTATATATATATATATATAATTATTCGTACGCATTATATAATAAAGAAATGTTATGAGGAAGATAATTCCGAAAATGCTGCGCAAACAATTTAATCAATTAGTTTACACATGTAAAACAACAATTTTACACAAATATATATATATTTAAATATATATGAATAACATGCTGTAAGAACCAGAAATCAATTGAAGAGATACAAAAAAAAATATATGTATGTATGTATGAAAAATGCGATTGGTTGAGGCATGAGAATGAATAAAGTTATATAAATAAAGAGCCAACATATTTAAGTCTTAACACAAATGATTGAACTTTGATGTATTGACACCCCTGACGATCATTCAAAATGTAAAACATGCCAATTATCATAATATGTCTATCAGTATCATATGTCTAAGGCTCTTTATCACATGGCCCACGGCTACAATTGAAAGACACATCGTAAATTTACGAGAGATTTTCCCAAATTATTTCTGTTTTGATACTTCTTTTATTATACTGCAAATTTATGCCCAATTTTAAAGTCGTTTCGAACCGTTTGTCTACGATAATTGCTAATAATTTAGTGTCACTTGACGAAAATTAAGCCCATCCAACGACATCCATTATCATTTATTTGCCAACTAACGCGGATAGCAATCAATTCTGGAATTCGAATCGGGTGCATTTATATTTATCGCCGAGCGTTCGTTTGTTCGAATTCCTTTTATCAAGGTTTTCATAGTATTTGGTAATTTGTTTAAGTACAATTCGGGGGCAATCTTGAAGGCAGCGATTGTCATAGCACTCAATGCCCATAAGCACATTAAAGCACCAATTGTGATTCATGCATTCAATAATTCAAAATGGCGCTAAAGGCCGTGCGATACATATAAAAATGTATAGATATTATATGGTCACATTATTTACCAGAAGTTGCATCGAAAATAAATATAGCTATTGGGGTGTTCCGAAAATACAATTTTGGTTAACGTGGTAAATCTATGTAACTTCACTGCAAGTTATTGTAAATATTTCGAGCTAAGCCCGACAACAAGAAAATATGGAACTCGGGATGTCAAGCTTAAGATTACATCAGAACCTAAGTATCTGGTAATTAAATTTAATTAAAAGATTGATGGCAAATATATGCACTATCTCTAACAAATAATATGCACCTGGGACTATCTAAATAATAGAACGTATATTCTATTTTTATTTTTATTTTTTCAAAATATCTAATGCGTAGCTCTGAAATGGGTCGGCCAATCTATCTAGCTTTCCTAAGCTTCTACACAATAAATGCCATTTTCGACTCGCTCAGGTGGATTTAAATGGGTTTTTGATAGCACGCATTATCAAAATATTATTGGCATTTTTGTGTTCATTCATAACACTTAAACATTGACAATGAAATTTAAAAAAAAAAACAAAGTTTTTTTAAGTATGTATTTCAAAGTATTTGTTTATCAATTACTCGTCTATTTCCACCTTATTTTTACATATTTCAGCATGACTCTTCTTTTATTGGCTTTCTACTTGTCAGCTGAATTGAATTGACTCACCAAATTTGATTACTATACTACTAAATTATAAAACAAAAAAAAAATCCCACTGGTTCCTATAATAGCCTATTAATTGCCATTTACAGTGAAATCTTTTTAATGAGTTTTTATTATTCAGCCGAATGGAGGCTTATCAGCATTGATTGGATGTGTTCGAATCGGCATAAATGTGACGATTATTATTATTATATACTAAGTAATAGTAGTAAATATTCAGTAAGTGAAGGAGTATGTATATTGGTTTTGTCCGTCGAAACGATTTCACAGCTATTGAAGCTAGGCACTTAAAATCTTGTTATTTACTTGAGGATACCCTGGATTGAAAGTGATTTACCCAGCATTTCTATTTATGTGAATTTTATGAAATTCAAAATATATACTCGCATTCACGACTTAAGATCTTATGAGTCTCGCTTATATATATTTTTGTCCCGAGTGGATTTATATCAGTTGTAAAATTATTCTAATTATTTTAACTACCCATTTTTATAAAACTATTTAACATAAATATATTTGTACTTGGGTGGGATATAATCAAAAGCATTCAAGGCGTTTGAGCCTACCTAATTTTTGTCAAATTATACGCATAAATATGTTAAAAGTTTAGGGGAAAATATGATAATATTTCATGAGAAACTGTAATTTCTGTAGACCTTGGAGTTTTCCAGTTAAATGAAATGGAAAGGGTGAGAATGGATTATATAGAAATATATTTGGAAAAATTTCTCAGGTCTCAAGTATTTTGCCCGCACAGCTTAAGGGTAAGTATGAAGTTCTTCTAATGTTATGATAATGAAGTTGATTGTGAGCAATACTCATGGCTTTTCTCCCTTGATACTTGAAGCAGTTAAACAAGCGCCCCCGAATGAACATATAGGTATTTTTATGCTTGTATCTGAAAGATATAAGCTGCGACCTGAAAACAATATCGCGCTCAGGTAGCGAGTAAATAACAATAACAACAATTAGGCGCATTTATTTTGTATATTTTATCGCAAACGCCAATGCCCAAAATCAAAAGTAATCCATCATCTCAGAGGCTTTAAGGGGACCCCGACTACCCCCGACTGATAAGAGAGAGGCAACAGCGGCACCACCACCCGCCCGCATTTCAGCAGTTATACAAACGCATAAATTGTTTCGAAAGTCCCCAAAAATATGGAACTACCATCGGGAGGCTCAATTCGTAGCACCAACTCGATTACTCAATCAAAAGAGCTGGCGATGACGACATTTGTAGATCACAGCGGGGGCTGCAAGGTTCAGAGGAGGTGAAGGAGGCGTAGATCGAGGGAGAAGTCGGGGGTACAGCCGAAAGCGGTGAGAGCCTATTGGTACTTTTAATTTGTTTACAACCAAAATCAATGAATGCGAGCACAGAATGTGGGTGGCAGCAGAGGGTCTGCACTACTTTGAGATACCCTAAGAGCGGCAGAGTGCTCGATTATGAATTGCTCTATGAGAAATTGTACACAATATTCTATATACTATTGTATAGAAACAAATTTTGATAAAGATGATTTATTTGATTAATGTTCTTATCAGAATATTGATTTTAAAGACATGATAAAGCTTTGTATATCATTTGTTTAAGAATTCTATAAATCTGGTATAAATGGAATATTTTATATAAAAGCAATCAAAATGAAAAAAAATAATATTGTCAGATATTAGGTTTTTTTTACTGGGAATATTTGAATTTAATTGTAGAATTTTATCAATAGCGACGTCCATAATAAAAAGAGTAAAATTTATTCACTTAAATATTCGGTAGACCTCTCTCATATACCATATGCAACACTTGCACTACAGGGTATATCAGCTCGAACAGTAGTTGTGCTACGAGGATGAGAACAACGAGCAGGATGAGTAGCATACAACAACAACAACAACACCTCGACAACGACAAACAACGACGTGCGAGCGATATCGATAAGCGGGTGATTAACAATTACTCGATCAAACAAAACGCCGACAATGCGTGAGAGCGAGATAGCAACATAGAGAACGAGATAGCACCAGTGGACAGCCACTGTTGGCGATACATGTGTGAGTGAGCGAGTGTGCATGTGTGTGTTTGTGTGCGTGTGTGTGTATGTTTAATAAGTCCCGAGTGTTTTGATTTATATGACTGGTGGATCGGCTCGATTGGACTGAGGGCCAAGCCAACTGGCTATCGGACCTACCTACCGGGAGCAACCTACCACCTTATCGCCACCCTCCCTCCCCCTCTAAGGCCCACCCCCTCCTGGTGCTGCCACTATCATTATCTATGTACATGCGTATCTACATAGCGTCGGTTATATTATTGTTAATATAGATATCTATACCCATTAGCACAACATTATATGTATATGTACAATCTATTATATTCTGTGAAATCTGATTTAGTACAATTTATTGGGCCCGGCGCAAACGGCCATTCCAATTAGTTCATCGCCTGCGCCCGTTCAAGACGCGTCGTCTCTCCTCGCAGCTCGGCGCTTTTACTTTCGAACAGCCAAAGATCGGACAGCACTAACACAACATGGATAACAACACACTTAAGGCGAATAGGTCCGCATTCTCCATAGACAATATTCTGGAGCATAAAACACAAACGAGCGAAGTGATCAAAAAACCACAGGCACAAACGCCCACACAGTCGAGTCCTTGCACAGCCTTTGCACCGCCAGCGGGTTCTCCAGTGCAGTCGATATACGATCTATCCGCGCAATATGCGCTCAAGAATCTGGACTCCGGGTCTGGCACCTTATTATCGCCGTCATCGGTGCGCTTCAATCCCGTCTACTCAGACCCCGCCTCGTTACTCTATCAGCAAATGCTAAATCTACAGAAGAATCCTTCGCTCTTCATGCCACACTTCCAAGCCGCGGCGCTAGCAGCAGCAGCTCAACCAGCCGCCTACTGTGATCAATACAGTCCGTTTCTGGATTGCGAAGGTGAGTTCTAATGCCATACTTGAAGACTAATGTAAGAATACCTCTGATATCTTATTGTATATTATAATAATATTGAAATGCCTTAATTGAAATACAAAGTAATAAACTAAGTACATGAATATATAGGGTCTAATGATTATTAGTTCTATTGGAGATTCGCAAATACCATTTATATAATCATTAAATCATGATCAAAATGCTTTCAAAAACTTTAAAGTTTATTTTAAAATATGGAATCATTAAAGTAGATATTGAATTTGTAAGTATAATTATTGTTGTAACTTTACATTACCTTAAATTAAGTAAGAATATACTCGATCATAATCATTCATGATCCAAAGTTAGTTACGTTTTCTATGCAATAGACATTTTCGACATTTCCAATAATTGATAAATCCATCCGTCAAAAATGTCAACAGTGTTTAACCTGCAAATCTAGATGATTGTACTTCTGAGACTGCGGATGATATTGTTTTTGTCCGATTTTCCCAGTATTTTGGTAAAAGAAAAATAATCAAGTATAACGTTATAAATTCAATTCTATAAAAAAGTAAGTCCTTTACAATCCTACCTTATATTATAAATTATTCATAATAACTTCCTCAAACTTTTAATTTATTTACTTCCTTGGTGAGCTCTACGTTCCTTGGATTCTGTCAATAACTATAGATTCGGAAAACAGGCTACTCTTTATACAGTCGAAAGACATTCTATTTTGTAGTTGCTTACGAAATAATGACGGCATATCCAGTATCAAAGTTCATGTTTCCTTATGGCCTGCTGAGACAAGTGGGCACTGGAAAAGGTATCATTCGATCATGCAACGTTATGGAATACCGGATATGAATCAGCAAACTTATAATACCCATAATGAATGAGCGATATAAATACATAATTAATAACCTAGCTTAGGTAAAAGTCCAAACTATAGTATCTAATAAAACATACCCTATTTGATAATGATAATCATTAACTTGGTTCAACTTTAGACTTGAGATATTGGGAAGTGGCAAGTTATATATTATATACATATACTTCGTATATATACATATATATAAATGATATGATATATAAAAATATAAAATTGATCATTAATTGATTTTTTTATATTTTTTTGTTTATAATATGGTAGAGAATTATAAATTTTATTAATTTAATTTAAAGAAAACTTCAGCTCTGGTCCTTCAACACTTATCCGAAATTCAGGAAGCTCTTCATCGTCAGGCAATGTCAAATAATAGCTGAAATATATATGATCAAGTTGAAGTTCATTGAACTGGAACTTATAAATCCCAATAATATCCATTGAAATAAAAACTCTATATGTATATAAATATGTATATATCTCTCTTCATATCCATCTGCATTCAAATGCGCATCGACCTTCATTCAAAGCATTAACGTGTATTCAAATGCATTGCAAAGACTTTCCCATGCTGTTTATTTCGGAACGTGTTATGGGTATTACGAGCTACCCCCAGCATGATTAATGTGCATTGATGTTTGTCAAAGTCAAGTGTTGGCGCCAATGGGCACTTGAAATGCCCTGCACTCCCCTAAGCTACCCGCAACGCCCACACTCAGTATGCATTTCGTCGGAGTTAGATTAGCTGGCTCGTCTGGCCCATGGATCTACAGTCGATCACCCTGCCGGCCTACCTCCCCCGACAGCATATCCCTCTCAAAATCAAATCCCCTGTCGTGGTTGCCGTCATCATATAACACGCACTTTTCTCGGGTAGCCCTTATCACACACTGAATGACAAATATTTGAAATTGAGGTGAGCGTCAGACAGGCAAATGGGGCACCTACAGCCATATGACATATCGAGTTAACACTGTGACCAAGAGATACCCTATAAAAATGTACTTGTACTTGTTATACTTGTGTTAAGCTTATGCATTGTATTGTATTTATAGTTTTTGCAATGTCTACTGTATTTATTTAAAGTTTCTAACTAGATGTTAGTCCCCTTTCGATGAACCAGGCTTGGATTTCCGCTAAACTCGTTGCGTTTCTTTCAACGATCATGTTTCACAATTCTAGTGAATTATTAGTAGAGCATTAAGATCTTTCTGCATATGTACTATACTTTTTATATAACATTTTATATAAATTAACATTGTACTTATGTTATTAATATTATTTCATATTAATATGTAATATATTTACATTCAATATATATTTTATTTTATTTCTAAAATAAAACACAAAAGATATTTATATCTAAGATTTCAATTTTAGTCTCGCAAAATTCCCCAAATTTTGTTTAGCATCCAAATATTTTAAATGAAATGGACAAAAGATCTAGAGAGTTTCATTAGTTCAAATGTAGAATATAGCTCTTAAATATGCTTAGGATATTTTGTATTTTGTAGCATTGCTGTTCACATACCTCCGATATTTTTTTTACCCCAGAAGTTTGCTTCAACTGTCTTACAGAATAAATAGCTTTTGTCTTCTATCAATTTATTTTGGTTGTATGAATTCCTGATATTGATGTGACCGCTTTTAGCTGAAGCACAGGGCATATTCGATTCGATTCGATTCGATTCGATTTCACTTTCCAATCTTTGGACAATATTTGGGAGCTTATCTAAACGAAAAATGCTATTAGAGGCGATTAATAGGCGCTGTCCATCATCTTCTGGCGACGATTGCTATTCGATTCACATCGAGATAAGCACGTCCGTTGTCGTCTCTACGTGTTGCTAGATTTCAGCTATATATATATATATATATTAAATATTTTGTATATATTATTATTAATTTTTTATTTTGGCCTCTTCATCTAATATACGAACGATTAGCAGCAAATTGTTCTCAAGTGCAAGAAGTCAAAAACGAAAAAAAAAAAAAAAAAACACTGAAATCTGAACAGTGGAAGTTCTAGATGGTTAGAGTGGGGCACTACGTTCCCGGGCTTATCGCGCAATACGCCACTTAATAAAAATAAACGTTAATAATTGTATTTGTACAATTTAAATTATGACATTAAATCGCAATCGTCATTAACTTTATAGGGTATATATACCCACAGATATACGAAATATTTGTGATGTGCTTCTATTTATAGACGTTATATACATATGTAGACTGAGGTCAGATGATCTCAGTATGGATAGGTATCACTCCGTTTAATTAGAAATATGAGTGCGAATTTCCGTTTGCCGTCTCTCACTCACATACCTACGTACATATGTATATACATATATCACTGCAGCAGCGATAGCCACCTTATCACGCCATCCACTCGACACTCTTCCATTATGCGAGCCCATATAACAACAATCGAATTAGTTGTTGGCCTGCTGCTCCTGCGATAACAATTATGGCAATTGATTCTTCCTCAATTGCCCACAGGCCAACTGCGGACTTGCGTGGGCGTGGCCACTCTGCATACGAGCCGAAGAGTGTGCGCGAAAGAGAGACAGACAACCACTGGAAGTGGCCAATCAAAATCGAGCAACAATTCGCGCTGCTTCATTACAAAGCAAATATCGATAAAGGAAAGCTTTCCATGGAGTTACGAAGAAATTCAGGGCAATTCATGTTAAATTCGATTTCTTTTAAATAGTAGTTATAGCGCATAAATATTTACATATATTTAATGTAATATGTATACTTTATTATTTGATATTGTCATTTGTTAAATTTATCTTCATTATTTAAAATTAAATATGTATTTGCTTTAAATATTTGCGTATGTATGTACTTTTCTTATAGTTTTGTTATTTATATTTGATAAATTTGCTCTTATTTAATATTATCTCATTTTCCGTTATTTTGTGCCTTTATAGCATATAATTTATATAATTTATTTACTATAATCTAAATTGGCATTTTTCATCAATTTTCAACATTTTGAGTTGGTGTTAATGCGGTAACAGAAATTGCTCCTCCCCCACATCGCAATGTTATGCTATTTACAGCATTATGTTAATAGCATAACTTCAACAGCGGCTCTCCTATGCAAATAGCAATAGAAATGAGCTAATATGTAAAAGCCCAAATAATGAACAAATTTCTATAGATAATTTAAATATTTATGGGACAACTGTTCATAAACTGAATTCGAGCAAATAAAATGATTTTCTGTTTAACTATTTTTATTTTTATTTATTTATTAAGGATTAGAAGTAAAGTAAAATGAATACTAACTTAAGCATTAAGCACTAGCAAGGCCTTCTACTATATATGTACATACATACATACATAAATTAAATTTAATTTAATTTACTTACCTTTATAGGTTTCAGCAATCCAGCGACTGCTGCCGCCGCTCTTTACTGCAATGCGGCATATCCGGCCGCCAGCTTTTACATGTCGAACTTTGGCGTGAAGCGGAAGGGCGGTCAAATCCGCTTCACGTCGCAGCAGACGAAAAATCTCGAGAATCGCTTCGCCAGCTCCAAGTACTTGTCGCCCGAGGAGCGCCGGCATCTGGCGCTGCAGCTGAAGCTGACGGATCGCCAGGTGAAGACCTGGTTTCAGAATCGGCGCGCCAAATGGCGCCGGGCGAACCAAACCAAGCGACAATCGAATCATGCCACTGCCACGCCCACAGCGAACACCAGCAACAGCAGCAGTAGCGCAGCCTATGCACAGTCCGGAACGGGGCGAGGGACGCACAGCGAGGATGAGGATCGCATGTACCTCTCAGCGGATGACGAGGACGACGAGGATGATGAGGAGAGCAATGAGGAGGATGCGGCCCAACACGTTGCAACATGACCAAAAACTCCATTTAAGATTTCTATTTTTATATGTAGTTTTAATAAATTTATTAGATTTTAACATAGCATTGTTGTTGTTAGTGAAATTGATAGCTGTCCAGGCAGCTGCAGTTGGGCAGATTGCAGCGCGGCGCCAAGTTCGACAGATGGCCCATGGTAACGGGAAAGGAGAGCGGCACGAACCACTTGGGATAGGCGCAAATGGCAGCGGCTGCCGTCGACGAAGTCTTCGATGCATACTGTCAAAGAGATGAGAGATTGACAATTGAGAAATGCGTCTATCAGGCAATAGATGGCGCTATAAATGCTCAAAGTGGTGGAAAGTGTGAAAAGTGAAGAAAAAAGATCGTCAAGGCAGTGGGATTTGAAGGATTTGAATAAACCTAAGGCAAATGAAAAATGTCCAATAGTTAGAAGGAGCGAGAGAGAGAGAGAGAGAGATCTTAAGCCAATAGAGGCAGGCAAGAATATGTGATATTAAATTCCGATTAGCCAATACAATATCTCATATTTTCCAATACTTCATAGTTAGAAAGAGCGAGAGAGACAGAGAGACAGAGAGAGAGAGCCAAAGGTGAGTTAATTTATAATTATTTTTCCTCAAATGAATGCAATTAAAATAGAGAAATGGCGTCTGTATCACTCACACACACCGCCGACAGTTTAAGACGAGTGTATTAACTAAGCAGCTGAAATCAATATTTAATTAAACACACATTAATCCATCAGTTTTCAGTCTCACCTGTTCTGCTATGACCGGGCGAAAGGCGCTGCTCCGTGGTGGCATCGCCAGCTGCAGGGATTGCAACGGCTGCGGCGGCAGCTGTGGCAGCAGCTCCACGGTCGTTTGCTCCGTCGTCGGCGGCGGCGGCTGGGCAGAGACGTCGGAGACGTTCTCGATGGCGCGTATCAAGTCCAGGTCGCAGCGCTTGAGCACCAGCTCCAGCACGGATCGCTTGCGCTGAGGAAAGAGCTGGGCCAGCATATCGATCGCACTCTGGGAGACAAAGTCGCGACGCGTTGCACTGAGATCCTCGGCTACGGCCAAGGATTCAGGCTGGGATTCCAGCTTCTGCAGCTCTAGCTGCTGTTGTTGCTCTTTTTCCTGTTCATGCTCTTGCTCCGGCTCCTGCTCCCGCTGCTGCTCCTGCTGCTGCTGCATTGACTGTGGCTGCTCCTTGGGCTGCGTGACGGTCAAACCGAAAATGCTGCCCGGCGGCAATGCCTCGATTTTGCGTCCCGTCTTATTTGCCACCAGGCGCAGCGCAATCGCATCCTCCACCGCCTGCTGGCGCTTGAGGGCAACCTGCGAGCAGACCGAATGCCAATTGAAATTAATATGCGACAAGTGTTGGAGGCGGCTTTCCAGAATCTCTGTTTGACTTGACGCGAGGCAAACAGAGAAGCAAAACAAAGCACCAAAACCAACTGCAATTCCTCTGGGTATCGCCCACGAAAACAAAATTGGGTTGTTCCCGAATCCACAAACGCCGCAGGCGAAGTGACAAAGAAGAGAAAAACTCGTATACTTGACTATCTAGCTCTAACAAATGTGAGCTGTAAGTAAGTTGACTAGAAATCTCTTCGAGTTCTTTGGCTTTTCGCCAATTCCAAATGATATGAAAACTCGAATTCAGACGAATCTGGGAACCAGCTGAGACATTCTTCGGCCAGTTAGTTTTCCCCTCATGTAATGCGAGCCTGCCCGCTGAACACTTGTGCAAACATTTGGTAAGCGGATATTTTAGCTCGATTTGTTCGTACGCTTTGACAAGTTTCCATCATCAGCAACATCAGGCGAGGGCATCGGGCGTTAACCAAGTCCGAGAGAAGACCAGAACAAGTTTAACACAAATCTGAGCAGAATTTCGTATTTCATTTGTTTGCCAAGGACTGGGGCAGGGGCAGTAGCCGGAGTTGCCCTCGCTCTGGATTGTTTATCTTTCAAATTAGGACATTGCCTCGGTTAATCTAAAGACAATACTAATGGAATAACTATTAAGATGCGAGAAGCATATGAGACGCAATGAGTTTTAATGGAAAAAGTTGAGGATGATAGGGTTAAGCAGAGTGTAATTATGGGTAAATTTAAGCGTATGTAGTGTAATAATATTGTGAATGGATTTTAATTAAGATTCATTTAGAATCGAGCTGAAGTGCTGCTTTGACATAACTCTTTCAATTATTGAGGGCGCGAAAGAGAGAAATATTTTTATTGACCGAAAGCAACAAATAATTTTACAGTGTAAGGTATTAGGAACTATAAGCAGCTAATAGGATTTTATGTTTTTAAATGGATTTTATCATTTAGTTTCTCTATATCTATCTCTCTCTCTCTCTCTCTCTCATTTTATTTCTCCTCTGTCTCCTCACTGGCTTCTCTGACTTCTTTTTAAGTTGCTTTGCCTTCCTTCTTCTCCCCACTCTCTTTTTCTAATTATTTCCTTATCTGGTATATTTGATCTCTCCCTTTCTCTCTGCCTTCTCTCTCTGTGTTTATTTCTCTAACGTACTTTCCTTCCTTTCTCATTTCTCTCTCCCTCTCTTTCGTCCTCTCACATTCTTACTGTCTAAGCTAATTCCCCATTTATTCTTACGAGTTCTTATTCTTTTTCCCTATGCATATCTCTCTCTGCCAGTCTGATTTCCCTCTTCTTCTTAGAATCTCTCCTTCCGTCATCTCACTCTTTATTCTCTCTTCTGTATTCCCTTCCCTATCTCTATCATTCTCTGCAGGATCTCTCTCTTTCGCTCTCTCTCTCCCCCACTCCCTCTTTCAGATCTCACCTGTGCGGCCATAATGCGCTGTCGCTCAAAGATCAGAACACACTTGGCACACTTGCAGCTCTTGTAGGTGCAGAGCTTCTTGTGGCCGCGCAGCTCGGAGATGATGCCGTGATTGCGACAGCGGGCGCACTTGGGCACGCGATTCGAGACTTTGGGTAGAGGCGTTTCAGCCAGTTTCGTTGGCTTGGAGCTGACGGCGAGTCGCGCGCGTTTCGCATGAACTAGGTTATCGTCGGACATCTTGCCACGAAGAAGGATTCAACAGATAACACTAAACTGATAATTATTGAAAGTTGCGAGCGTTATTTGTAGCGTGTCTAATGGCAAGCCAAAAGAAACTACATTTTGGAAACACTTGTCTTTGCGTGCAATTGTTTCAAAGGACATTTCGAATTGGACGATTTGTTGACTTACGCAGGCGCCTTGGCAATGTCCTGTGGTAACAACTCTTCGACGATACGATTGGTGGTTGCTTATAGACTTAGCTCCACCCATCAGGCGTGCCTACGATTAGGGCGGTTCAAAATATTACATCGCATAACAACCACATAATTAACACATTTACTAAATTCAATGCAAGCTTTCGGAGCTTTAAAATGAAAATACGTTAGGTGTGTGCTGCAAAGGATCAAAACGGGGCTGGCTAACTAATTTGCTCCACTATTAACAGTATTTGCTCCACAGTTAAAAGTGGCACCAATCAATAAAAATTTTAATTGAATAAGACTTGCATACAAAGAAACTACCAAGAAAATCAAACATATTATTACAAAACTCCATATTTATGCATATGCCAAGTTCTATATGTCTGAATTATTTGAAATTGTATAATTACTAAATATACATGTGCCAGTTGAGCAATTTTAATGTTAACATTCATATATCGATTAATACTGTTGCAAACTGTTATCGACAGCGAAAAGTTATCGATGTTTTTGTATTACTTCAATGATGCATCGCTAATTTTAGTCAGTCGGAAATCATCTTCGAACGTTAAAAAATGGATCGGTAGCTAAAAGAGATAATTTAAAGCGAAAAACGCAAAGAAAACGGCTTTTGTCCGCTATTTCAGCGATTTTTTTTGTGTTGTAATCAGCAGAAAATTTTTAACAACAGCTACAACGACCAAACACCACCAGTCAGTCCCAGGCAATAACCAACAGCAAATTTTGCAATATTCAATCAAATTTTACTGCAACCACAATAAAATCAACCATATTCAAGTCCCCACAAATACATATATACCAAGATAGCTACCACAAAGGTAAAAAGCAAAGAGGATCAAATCATTTAATATTGAAACAAATAGAAGGAATATTCAATTTTGTGCTTGCTTTTGCCAATGTGATGAGAAAATCCAGCACCAATACCAACAACAACAGCCACCATTACCAACAACCGACCGACAATAGTGCAGCGCAGCCGACGTCAGCAGAACAGCAGCTGCCGAACAGTGGCTGAAATAATTGTTTTGCCAAAGTAAATTTTCCTGCGACAATTTTCCTTCTTTTTTGATGCTGCTGCGCAATTCGCAACGACGCCGACTGCAACTACATCAAGTGCAGAAATTGTAGTGGCAAAAAATTCAAATCACACACAATTAATTTCTTGGCAGAGCAGCCACAGCCGCAGCAGCAACAGAAAAATCTTTTCAATAGCCACCATTTTGAATGAGCGCAGCAACAACAACAGCAAACGCCGCCGCAGCAGCAGCAGAGAGAGCGAGAGCATAACGAAACCGTTGCAGAAGTATCAGCAGCGACGTTGACGTCAACGCTGTGTCTTATTAGCACCCTGTAAGAGCGAAAAGGAAGAGGAGAAGGCAAGCTTGCAGCTGTTAGACCGGAATAGTTCTCAAAAAGTACGGTGCGTGCATTTGCTGGTGTGATAGGAGTAAAGAGAGACTGTGTGAGTGCCAAAAAGAAAAACCAAGGGATTCAAAGTCGAAAGACAGGGCCAAAATTATGGTTTTACGTATTTTGGAAGAGGAAAATGCCAGCACAGCTGCTGAAATGGAGTTTGCGTCGCTGCGACGCAACGCCGGCAGCAGCAGTGGCAGCAGCGCCAACAACAACAACGCTAGCGGCTCTGCGGACAGCGGCGTAGGCGGCAGCAATGTCTCTTGCAGCAACACGGACAACAGCTGCAGCCAAAGTCAATCAGGTGAGTGTTGAATTTCAAGTTTTTTTTTTTCTTTGCTACTTTTTCAACTCCTTTCCTGCAACTCTTTCGCTCTTATGCTCTTTGGCTTTCCCTTGTCAATATTTGAAGCGAAAATGCGGCTGTGCAGCCACTGTGCGAGCTGTGTGCATTGAAACTTTATTTTGCAGCTGCCACGCACTACACTAGTGTGTACGAGCGAGATAGAGGCATCAGTGTAGAACGCGGCGCCCTTCATCCCCATATCTTGCACGCTAGCTGCCCTTGTGCGTATGTGTATGTGTGCGTCTGTGCATGGGCTGTTTTATTTTTCGGTTTCGTCTTGTCTTCTTCGGTGAATTGTTTTTACGCCGCTGTTCGTGTAATGTCTACCACTTGGTGCTTCTTATTGTTTAGTTTCGAAATCGTTCTGGAACGCATTGCACTTGCCTCTGTGTGCGTGTGCATGTGTTTTCCGATTTCTATTACGCATTCGTGCTACGTACAAAATATTTATTTATAAAGCTGCGACGGTCCCTGGCAACAAACCATTGAATGGTTTCTATGTACGTTCCTATTCGTAACATTTCCTAGAATTTATCTGACTGTCTGCGGGCATCCCTTGAGGTCTTTAGCTTTAAAAATATATACATATTTATATACATATATATAGAGTGTAGGGTATGTTTGGGTATACGCATTTGGACACCAAGTTGATTGGCCGTCGATTGCTGCATGTCAGTATATGTATGTATGTATATTCCCGCTACTTTTTAGGTAATTACAGTGGGCTGCAGTTGCTTCAAGTACGTGCGAATTGGGGAAAGCTTCCACAAATAATATCGTATGATTAGTTCCCTATTTTTATATGCTTATGTAAGCCTTTTAGATGTATAGACTTATAAAAAAATTATTTTTAAAGTTCTTCAATCAAATATGAAGAACCTACCACGTATATTCGTATTGACAATTTATTTAATTTGTTTAATTTTCGTCGGCAATATGTTATATGTTTGTTTATATTCGTTTAAGCAATAGTTTTCGCACCCATACGTCGTGTTAGTAGATCACCTGAGGTCTAGTTTTCTTTATTATATTAACTACATAACGTGTACATACAAAATAAATTAATTAATTTCAATGCAGCATATAGCAAACACGTATAATCTTTCTAGATTGCGTTTTACAAACTCCTGTGACGTCAATAGTCAAGATTGCATCACATTTAATTAAATGAAAAACAAATAAATGTGTTGAAGTGTGTAATATCTGATATATGTATATGTACATATGCAATGCTGGGGAGAATATGAGAAAATGATTAATATTCAGCTTTATTTTTACATATGGGTCAAGATAAACAAAGAAGAATGAATATGCTAAAAAATTCTGGATTTTTTAAATACATATTTTGAAAATATAAAACTATGGACAATCAATTGTAAAGTCAACTGTAAGACAAAAGTGAGAATAAAGGAATTTGCACAAATATAATACATTTTTTATTTAAATAAATAGATTTTTCAATATGATTTTCATTTTCTGTATATTCTTGTTTGAAGTAAACTAATTTTGACAGAGATGTATTTATGTAAATTATTATTCTTATCTTCAAAAATTGCTGATAAATGTATTATTATTATTATTATTATTTTTTTTTATAAAATAATAATAATAAATAATAGGGCATTATTCAATAGGATTGCCATTGTGCCATATATTTTTCTTATCTTTATTCATATCTTTTGTATTCTTTTAACAATAATCATTTGATGCGTCCTTTTCCACTCACTCCAAGTAATCCTCGCCACGAAGTAATAAGCCCCTCTTTGCCTAACTCTAGTGGATCGTCCCCATGTATCCGAGTTTACAAGAATTAATAAACTATTGGGTTATCTGTACGAGAAAGAGAAATGAAAGAGTGGCAGCGATTAGATAGAGAGGGTATAGAGCGACAAACAGCTGGAAGAAAATGCGCAACACATGAAAACAGCTCTGAGAGCTGCCCCGATAAAGAAGAGACGCAAATAAAATAGAGGAGAAAACTTTCCCAGAATTTTGTCTACCAGGTCTCTGGCCAAATGTCGGAAAGGGTTGGGGCGGGTGCGGAGCCGGAGTCGGAGCTGCTGTCGACTGAATCAACGTCGTGTGGGCAGAAGCGTGAAATGAATTATTGTTGTTGTTGCTGCTGTTGCTTTTGAGCTAGCTGCGCGCCGAGGCTTATTTCCGGAATTGACAAATTAACGAAATTTATTTGCATTTTTATTAAGTACATACATACATATGTATGTATACAAATGTTGGTATAAAAAGAAAACAGAGCTGAATGCGTGCAAGCGAGATGGCGAGATATGCTCAGCTATCTTAACTGAGTGTGCAGTCAATTTATACAAAATGATTCACGGTACGAGCTTTTTTCGTTACTCGAAGAGCTTAACAAATGAAAACGGATCACGAAGTGTTAATAAACTGTAAAGCGAAACTAGCGACTGCGGCAAACAGCGACTGCGACTGCGACTGCGACTGCGACTGCGACCGTAACTGCAGTAGCAGCGCAGCGGCTGCACATAACCTTGATGACGTTTATTGCACTTTGGCGCTGCAACCAGCGGCAGAAACTGCAGCAATAGCAGTGGCAGTGGCAGCGGCAGCAGCAACAGCAGAAACCCAAAATAGAACGACAGTCAAAGCAAACGAGCAAACAAAAATGAACGAACGTTGCGAACAAAGACAAAGCGATGAGCGCAGCGGCCGCCCGCTCGCTCTCTGCCCCCAAGCACTGTTGCGCTGCCACGCTCCAACGCTGACCGAGTTCGAGCCATACGTCTGCTGACGTGTAGCGACGTCGCGACGCGTTGCTGCTACTAGTGCAACAGCAACGGTGGCAGAGACTGACGATGACAAACCTAAAACAAAAACAAAACGAAAACACTTTTTTTTTTTTTAAATAAATAAATATTGAACGAAAAAAATGCAATAAAATCACGTTTATCAGCGCCTTAACTGAGCTGAATGCATATCAATTGAAATGAAGGCTATGTCTATGTGTGAGTGTGTGGGTGGGGAGGGCAGGATTTATTCAGCAATGTGCAGCTGCATATTGGATGCAAGCCTCTTGTGAAGGCGTCGTCTGTCGCTGTATCGATAACTCATTTTGCAATGAAAGTTTATTGTTGCTGTAAATACATACACACTTACGTATGTACATATATGTATGTATGTATGCATGTGTGAGTAGGCAACGCTTTGTGGGTGGTTGTTTGGCCAATTGCCACCGTGCGTTGGTCTATGGCACGATTAATGAGTGACAGGCGAGTAGTATTAAGTATATCATCACTATTGTTTTTCTCCACCTTAGCAAAGGGGCTACCTTGTGCTTTATTGTAATAATAATACGTGTGCGTGTGCGTACGTGCAGCCTCACAGGCATTTCTCCCTTACACAGGCACAACCGCACACACAGGCACACGCACAATATTCGTATATTGGACACTGCCCTGTAATGTTTTTTCTTGCATATGGCAACGCTGTAGCTGTCATGCTATGTTTAAAAAAGGTAAAGAAATTCCATACATCAACATATGTACATACACACATACATATGTATTTAAGCAAGTTGTTTTGAGAAAACAAAGTTCCATTTAAAGTAGTTTTTGTTGTTTTAGCTTTGCTTTTTTGCCCTTCCACTCATTTGTTTTTGAACGCAATTCGCACATCAGGCGATGATATTGCTGTGCTTGTGTTCGTTTGTGTGTGTGTGTGTGTGAGTTGGTGTAGATGTTTGCGTTAACCTCGTTTTTCACGCTGCCCTCAACTAAAGCACGTCAGCAGCCTACGTGATGTTGTGCTTGTATGTGTATCGTTCACTCAAATTCAGGTATAAGATTGTGAGCGAGCGAAAGAGGGAGACTGAGAGAGCAACTGAATGGCAGCGCCGCTTGTGTTTGTTCGATTTTGTCTTTTGGTCGCTCATTCGCTGTTGGCGTTGTATGCTTTTTGCGTGGTCATACCGGTCTTTTTATATGCGCTCAATGTCTGCGCGCTCTCTCTCTTTCGCTGCTCGTCATACCCGCCTGCTCTTCATGAACCCTGCATGCTCTGTGCTGGGGCCACCACTTGTCGCTTTTGTTGTTATTTTGCTGTTTGTGTTTTGAGCTGCAGCGAGCGACAAAACGGCTGTCGCCTTTCGGCTCAGCTGGTTGTCGGTCTGCGCGTTTATGTTATGGGCTTCGTTAGGCGCTCTTACTCACATACATACATACATACATACATACATATTTACTTCGCCAGCTCAAAATAAAAACAAAATAACAGCGTGCTTTGTAGCGCTCTGCTGTGCGATTATGTCAGTCTCCATTGTTTCGTCTGTTTTCGTCAGCTGCTCTTTCTGTTTCGTACTCTCTATCTGTCTTTCACTCTCTTTCACGCACTCTTCTTGTTTGCTGCTCATGTGTTTGTAATGAAGATTTCATTATTTTTAATAGAACGCAATTTAAATTCGTTAAACATTGAACACGATCTGCTTTCATCTTCCGCTTCCCATTTCGCACACGCCCAAGCCATGTTGCCAAATTTCACACGTCATTCTGTTTCGCTCTTTTTGCGCTGTGCAGATTTTT
Organism: Drosophila mulleri; assembly: GCA_035047565.1. Taxonomy (NCBI): domain Eukaryota; kingdom Metazoa; phylum Arthropoda; class Insecta; order Diptera; family Drosophilidae; genus Drosophila; species Drosophila mulleri. The sequence continues at coordinate 5,937,598 of JAWNPK010000069.1, read as the reverse complement.
TGTTATTTAAAAGTACATTCATATGTATGGCCCGGCATCGATTCTCCTAATTGAATCAAATTGAAAAACTTTCCATAGTCAAGTACTCAATTGTTTTTATTACCTCCAAGAGCAGTGGGGGTCAAGATTTATTCGTTCTCCACTCTTATTTAAGACCGAAAAATGTTATCTATTTTGATTTAATTAATTCTAAACCGTTTTCTAGATGCTTCCGTCTGAACATTTTGCAATTGCTTGAAAGTTAAAGTTTATTGTGTAAACAAAAACAGCGAAAGCCCGCATGCAAACATAAGTACATACATACATATGTATATGTATGTACGTAGGCATAAAAATGTACATACATATGTATACAATAAACTTATTGACATAATGTTCATATGAAATGAATTGTTCAAAATGTACATACATACACATACATGTATTTCATATCTCTTAGCAGCACCAAGTGTTGAAAAGTCACGTAAGCAGAAAAAATATGCACAAACATTTGCTACGTCCGCGTGCGTTAACTCGCTCTTTGGCACGTGCAAAGAGCACGCTGCTCAGCATAAATATTTAAAAGCTCTGCACGCGGCTGCCCTACCCTCTCACTTATTACAAGACAGAAGCAAACAGCAAGCAGCTGGCGGTGGCAATACTCTTATTAGAAATACGATTGGCCTCACACTTTGCCGCTGTGTTGTGCTTTTTCGCTCTTTTTCGTTTGCTGCTCTACTCTGTTCTCACACAGACACCTCTCTCTCACTGTGTTAGTATTTTGGCTGCTGCCGCCTGGCCTGGGCCTGAACACTGGTCGCAGTTCGACGACGCGTGTTTGTTTCTTTCCTCGTTTGCGCCGCGAGACGACGGTCCGGCTATATTTTTGTCCGTGTTTTAAGAATTGTTCCGTTTTTATATATTTCACACCATTCGGTTTTATCATATTCGCATACACACATGTATACACTATTTTCCGCAGCGGCCGCAGTAAAATAGAACTAAAAACAGCAGTCCACGTTATAGTCTCCCACACACTCGCGTAAAACACAGTAGCTAAAGATTTTCCGCGTGTTTTCGGCAGCGTTCATTCATCAAAACCTCATCGGTTCGATAGAATTTTTGTTGCTTTGAAGATGTATTGATAGTTATCGCGAAAAGAGTGAACGCAGTTTTAAAGTACGAAAGAAGAATACCAAGGAAGAAAAAAACGTGCGAAGCTAGCAGCGACGTTGACTGAGCAGCGGGCGTTGCTTAGATAAATTGCGTTGCGGCTAAAAGCAAGCAAAGCACAAAAACAACAACACCGACGACAACACAAGCACAGACATGTTGGGTAAATAAAATATACAAAAAATCTAAGTAAATTACCTATTATAGAAGCTTTAAGCTTTAGAACTTGTATATGTGTATGTACGTACATGCATACATATGCATGTGCACATGCATATACACACACAAACATAAATTGTTATCCCATATCCATATCCCCATATTTTTAATTGCGCTCTCTGAAATGAATTCTATTAAAATGCCGGTTTTGCATTTGTTTTTTGCCTTTTGTTATTCATTCATACTGACTTTTTCCGTTAGCTATGTACATACATACATATGTACAATGTGAAAACATGTGGCTGTGTGTCGTTTGGAATTTGCTCTGCTGCTGCATTTCCTTGTTGGTATTATTATATTTAATTGTGCCTCCACTTCCACTTCCAATGTTTTATTTTTTTAAGAATGCATAAAAATGCGAATAGAAGAGAGAAGTAAATGTCACTTGGACATTGTGCATATGCATATGCATGAGCACAGTAAACAGTAAACAATAAATAGTTTTTAAAAATCGAATTAGAATTCATGCCAACTACAATTGTAAGTCAATTGGTGGGGCCAATGTCTTTTTGACATGTCTGTATTTTTTCAAGGTAATTGATGCAATTGGACTTCAGTGCAAAGAGCCAGTAATGTGGAATAACAAGTACATATTTATGTATGTATGTATTTATGTATGTATGTATGTATATTTAATTTTTATTATGTATTTTTTGAATTAGTGTATTCTAGAGATAAAATGTCTAGTTCAAAACGGGAAACTAACTAATGTCTTTTCTTGCACAATATTTATTCAATCACTAGGGTCAAATTAGTTTTTGTTGGTACCATAAATATGGAATCACTTTTAATAGTTTTTGAATTGCACCGATAATTCTTAGTAGGCATACATACATACATACATATGTATGTATGTATGTATACAGCAGTACCGTTGAGTCACATTTTGCTTCCAGTAAGAAAATATGCGTCGTAGCAAACAGGCTCAACGAGCGTCTAGTTGGGGGAGCGGAATTAGTGCGTGCTCATGTCACTCTCTTCTGGTACACACCCACAAGGCACACAAATGCAGCGGCTCACAGTTACAGCGTAACAAATATGGCGACCTTGAGCATTTTGCCGGCTGGCCTAGCTACAAATATAGAGACACACAAATACCCATTCATGGCACGTCTTTGAGTGTGTTTGTAAATTTGCTTTTCATATTATAATTATGCATTATAGTTTGTTGCTTTTGTTTTTCTAAACACATACAAACTCGACAAATCGCACGCCTCGCACACGCCTGCCTTACCGGTAATTTTCGCAGTTGTTGTTTTCTTTACTTTTCGCCATTTTTTTTTTTTTTAACTTTTGCTTTTACAATTTTATTCGGCGGCGCAATAATTTTCTTCTTCTTTCGGGCAAATTTGTGTTTGTTGTTGCTGCTGCTGCTGCTTGTATGAAGTAACACACCATAAGATTGAGCGCCAGCAGCAAGAGAGAGTAACAGCTTTAAAGAGTGAGAGCGGAGCGTCAGTCGGTCTGACATTTGCGTTGCTCTTTGAATAATCTTGCTCTCTTCATTTTCATATCAATAACAGCCGCGTGTGTTTGCACATTGAAAAAAACTTTCTTGCTTCGAGTTATTTTTTTTTGTAATTAAATTAAATTTTCAGCATTGTTTTTATTTTATTTTTTTTTTTATTTATTTATATTTTTTGTAAACAACTTAATTTGTTTTCATCTACTACATTTTGCAACATACTTGATTTATTATGCTTTCTTTTCCTTTACTGACCTTTGCATGCTTTATCGTACTATGTCGCTCAGTCAGTCAGTCTAACTCCTTCCTTCTTCTGTTGCTTCTTAATTATTGCTATTATTGTTTATGGTGTTTGGCTGTTATTGTTCTCTTCGCTTTCTTGATTTTGCCTGCAGCTTAAACTATAATTTTTCAAGGCTGTTATTATTATTGTCTCTCTTTAAATTTATTTTCGCTTTGATAGGACTGTTTTCATTTTTTGATAGCTGCTTGGCTATCAGCTACGTTTCGATAACCCTATTGGGAGAGGGGAAACTTCCCCGATCAGGGTAAAGAATTGGCAGACGTTTTAATGCGACCGTCTGTTATGTTTTTTTTTTTTTTCCGCTGATATGAATTTTGAGTACATACCTATACTTCTGATGACTTTTGTTTTGTTTTGAAGTGGGTATGTTTAGTTAACTTTGACCTTGCTTTTGGTTCTCTTTATGAGCATTATTCTAGTTATTTTGCTAAATAATGCATTGAAAAACATTAAAAAATAGCATTAAAAATTAAAGATATTCAATATATTATTTGTAGTTATAAAAATATTAAAATAAGGAATTTTATCTGTCACATTAATCTAGGTACTTTACCATATTGATTTGACTTTTTCTGCTCTGTATTGAACTCTACAAAATTTCTATATTGTTATGGATTTTGTAGTCTGATTGGAATTTAGCATAACTCCAAACGTTGTCTGAATGGCATTAGACTAATCCTGTTGTCATACTGGACTTGTTTTTTCTGTCTTATTCGGTGTGAATGGGCCTTTATTGCTTATGCCCTAACCTAAGCTAAAGAACCATGTATTATCTACGTTTTGTTTTCTACTAGATTACTTTAGTTATTTACCGCAAGTTGCATCATCAGAGCAACAATAATTATAATTAAAACAAGTCAGCAACTGTCGGGCTTTGCCAACAACTGTTTCAATTTACGATTCTTGGGCAAACACATAACAGAAATTGTTGCTATTCTCTTATTTTTTATAGCGTATTTATGGGAATATATCTGAAACGCAGTTTATTAATTCTTGCATTTACTATACAAATATATGTATAAATGTATGTATGCATATATATATTTGTAAGTATGTGTAGGCACAATCTCTTTGCAAATATTTGCTGTTTAGTTTTGTTTATAAAGTTGTTCTGGCAATTTAATGCTAAAATATGCCAGCAAAAATTATTTATTTATTCTCTCTCTGTGTGTGTGTGTATAGGAACAAACAAATACCCTGCAAGGAAAAAATACATAAAGAGGTTTATATAATACCACCTATCCTACAATATGCAAATGGTTTATTATAATTTGATTAGTTGGGTATTTTAGCTCGTACTCTCCAAATGCAAATAATAAAAGTATTGGACACTTAGCGAGTACGACGCAGTTAATTCAAATTGAGGGGCTCAACTAGAGCTTGATAGTGAAACAAACGACTTTTCAAACCGCTCAATTGACCCTCGCCTCGCTTCGCAGTCTCCGCTTTGCCGGCCGGCAAATGCGTCAGAGATAATGTTGACTCAAAAGCTAGAAATCGTATACCCGTTTTTTGCATTTATTTTTGTATTTGTTTTATTATGTTTATTTATTTATTTATACTTTTTTTTGCAAAGCGACGGGAGAAAGAAGATGAGGAATAAGAAAAAGAGAAAAAACAACTATTTTAAGCTTGTTTTGGTTTCAGTTTTCTATGGCTTCGAATTGACGTTCGACTGAATCACAAAGAAAACATCTATATGTACATATGTATGTACATACATAATATATACTATATATAGCAAATATACTATATGCCATACATATACATACATGTGTATATTCGTGTGATTTGATAATCGGTAACCCGAGAGTTAAAAGCAAAGCTTCTCTCATCTTTGCTTAGATAAGCGCTCGCAAACCTCAAATGCTTCTGTCGCCTGTCTTGGGTTGCGCATCAATAAAATGAAACCAAAATAAACAATCTACAGAGCTTTTTGAGCAGGTGTTCTTCAAGAGTTTAGGCTGATGAAATACGACGAATAAGGTTTCATCAGGCGTTTTTATAATCGATTCCATGAAGGCATCGAGTGATGTCTTTACAGAAGATTAGCTAGCGATTGTTAGGTGGCTGAAATCTCCTGTGATGACAATAACGAAGAAAATTAACAAAAACAAAGGAATATATATAGTGATAATAAATAGAAATCACTGTAATTTGTGAATAGCCTTTCGACAACAAATTATCTGTCAATTTATCATAATTAATTTTCTTGCAGCTGATGGAAGGAAGAAGCTCTTTCATGAAATCGGGAAATTAAGAAAACAAAATGATTTGCAAAAATTTCAAAAAGCAATGCGCAAAAAGTTGCCAAACATAAACGAAAACGATAGGAAAGAAAACATAATAAACGAACAGGAAGAATAAACATAAATTTGTGTTATTTTGTTGCTTTCCACAATTTAATTTACGTAATTGATAAGAATTAAAAACAGAATGAGAGAGAAACGCACTAAATAGGCCACATTTAAATTTAGATAAGAGCAAATGGCCATGTGTATGTATGTATGTATGTATGTGTGTGCGTGTGCCTGTGCGTCAAGTGGGCGGTGAAACGTGTGTGCAAGTGGGCGTGGCAGCGCAGATGACGTGTTTGCTGCTGTAGGGGGTGCTTGTGAATTTCGGTGGGCTTTCGGCCAAAATATTCACTCAGCGGCGAGGCACAATAATAAAACGAGAATTTTACAATCGCAAAATCATTCGCTGAGAAACTGAGGAATGACGTCCGAGAATCGATGATAAATGAGATTTAAGACGGCGGCTGCACCGGAACCAACTAAAAAACAAATACATAGAATTGAATAGAATAGAATAGAATAGAAATGTAGTATAAAATAAAAATGAAAGCTTGTCTAAATATTTCAAAGTAGTATTTATTTGTTTATCAACGTTTGCGTATGTATACATATATTGCGTTCTAGATAAATACAATAGTTAATGCCAGCAGCCAGCTAAAAGGCGGAAGAATATACGAGAATGTCTAGAAAGAAATTGGGTCACAACAAAATACTATACAGTATATACATACATATGTGTATGTACATACACAAGTAGTGTGTGTGATTGGCAAGTGGATTTATAAGGCATGCGATAAGAATGATTGATTGCCTATCAGTCTCGTTGTATCTGTAGAAAGTAAATGTTGAATATTTTTGCAACAGTTGCGAGAGTTATTAGAAAGATCATTGAGGGATTTATCTTTCAGAATGACATACATACATAAATGTAGCTCAATAATGATAATGTAAATCTAAATATTATATTAAATTATTATTTTAGCATTAATAATAGAAATGCCTAGCTCTCTGTTTTGTTCTCTTCAATAGTTCAATGATCAAGTCATGTTTGTTTGTAGAGTCCTATCCAATTATTTGCATATACGTACATACATACATACATATACATGTATGTATGCCTATTGAATTACTTGGAGTAGTTTGCTCGGTCTGTTCGTTTATTTATTTTTATTATGCGTCTCAACAACACTACGACGACAGTCAGTCGCCAAAGGCCAATTACCTCTGACGCTCAAGGGTCCAATGCCTATGAGCATTAGATTTATTATTGTAATGGACATCCAAGCAGACCCCTTTAACAGTCTCAAGCCAGCCGCCCACTTCGTGCCACTCCCCACTGAACTCTACTACTGATACGAGTTGCATTTGCGAGCTGCAGTTGGCGATTGGGTGGGCCAGCGATCTGTCAGTTGTTCCGCCCCCACAGCCGCCTCCTCGCTCTGCGCTTCTTCCTTAAACACATTTAAGTGGCCAGACGGAGTCGTAAGTCCCATGATATCTATAAATAGAATATTGAACGCACAAACGATTCGTGTGCCTGGTTTATGACAGCAATTAAAGAGAACCAGAAAGCGAAACCATATTGACCACGCTGAATTTGGAATACCCTAAAAGTCAATAGTCGTAGAGATATACCCTTAGGCCTAAACTATTGAGACCAGAAAATCTAGTCAATTTTATGTACAAAAAATTAGTTAAAAAAAAAACAAAAAAGTAAAATGAAAATAATATTAAAAATGTATATGTATTAAAAAGAAAAATTTTAATTGAATAATGCAAAAACAAATGTATATAAAAAAAGAGATAATAATAAATTTAGTTATAAAATTAATATAAATGTAAATGAACACAATTTTACTAACGAAACATTTGTTAAAATAAATAGTAATCGATTTGTTATCGATTTTTAGATAAATATATGGTATTTATAACAGTATTCGGAAACGCGCTACACGCCAGTTCAAAATTTGAATGTATACTATTTACAAGGGTATTAAATTGCAAAAATGCGTCGAGTATGCCTGTTGCTCATCATCATTATGATCATAATGAAGATTATTATTGTCATGAGCATTGTCAGGCCAGGCATCGATTGCCGCCTGTGGTCTTTACTCTGCTCTCCCTCTTCTCGCTTGCCTTTTCCCTGCCTTCCACTCGATGAATTCAGTTTTCACATTAAACTTTTGATATGTGCGCCCAGGTTTTTGATTTTTTTTTACATATTTTATTTTTTATTATTATAATTTTTTCTTTTATGTTTTTTTTTTTCTTTTTACTCGCGACTTGTTTACGACACGCGATTTGCTTTCTACGCAGTTGCGCTAAAATTATGTACTCGCCGTGGCGATCCATCTATATATGCATATATTGTATTATTATTTTTCTATACACACTTGTTTATTTATAAACATTTATGCATTGATAAAAAACTTGAATGTGTGTATGTAGGAATATACACATACATATATGGCAACTGGTCCCCGATAAATGTGCGCAAATATTTATTGTGCGAACCCAAAACTTAATGCTCATTATACATGTACATATTCCTCTCATTTTCTTTCGGATCGCTGTAGCTGTGTCGCGACTTGATAAGCACTTGATGCTTTGTTTGATTAACATTCTGTTGAATCTCCATTTAACGCCAACCTACGAACTGGACGGCTGCTCAACAAAAATCTATGCAAAGAATTAAAATGTCACGCTTTTCAATTTATGAAGCAGCAGCCGCAGTCGTCGCACCACAAAAGAGATTCAAAAAGTTTCACCGAGGCTCATTGAGGTTTATTTAATGAATTAATAATGATGTATACATGAATGAGCTATGTATGCACGTGTATTTTTAGAGAATTTTAGGACTACCTGAGTTTACGAGTTTAAATTCCTAATTACTGTATCAAGTTAAGACCCTATCAATAGTAACTTAATCGAACAAAGCATTTTTATTTACTGCTTTCTGTCTATTTTATGGTTTCATATTCAAATGACTTTGACATTTGCCTTTTAAATGATTTAGCTTCTTTTTCATTGGACCATTTTAAGCCGTAGTCACACAGTCATAGTCTTGATTTAGACAACACCTGATCAATATATATTATATTTTGCCAAGTCTCATACATAATTGCATAATTGCACTTGTGCTGGTATTCTAAATCTATAAATGGGTATTTCATCATTATTTGCAAACAGCTGCCTGCAATACTTGGTTACGCTCTTTATAGAGCGACCTGTTGAGTAGGAAACCCCTGTTGAGAGGTGACTCAACCCGATTCGAACAACGAGCGCACGACAGGTTTACACGTTATTCCTGATTACGATAAGAAATAAAACTTGAGATTATAATAAAATAAATCATATACATATTTTATTTCTGCTAAACTGCTTTGATTTAAAATTTACATTTCATATTATATCTTATAACATTATAATTTAATATTATAATACACATATATTTATAATGTTAAAATTGATTTTTGATAATTAATTAAATTTGCTTGACTGGTTTCATTTCCGCTAAAGTAATTTAAACATTTATGTATATATGTTTAAAATCTTAATAATATTTATATTATAATTTATAATATTAAAATTAAAATTTAAAATATATTATATATTATTCAATAATATACAAATATATATCTATAACTATTGAAACTTCTTACAAGAACAAGCCATAAACATGTGATACATACTCAAGTGTAAACATACTTTTTTTTTTTTTAAGTATTTCAATTTGTGTGTATAAAGAAATTATCTTTCGGGGCTAACAATAAATGAGGTCGACGACAGTAGTTTTTTCAGCAGCAGTACGCCGCGAAACGTTGCGCAGAGCAGTTGCAAAGAGTAGCAACTGCATTTGTAGCCAATTAGATGGACAAAGGTCAAACTTTTCTCCAATTTCATCATATTTCATAATAGTGTTTTTTTTTTTCATAAAATTTGGTAATACTTATAAATTATCTAGTTCTTGTTTTAATCTGTCTATTTCGCTTTAATTTGCAATTGCAGACGGCCAGAATGAGTTAACGCGCTATAGCAGCGAAGATGTGTCCGGGAACGAATCGAGCGAAGCGCCGAACATGACCGAAGTGGAGCGTCAGGCGGAGCTCAATCGGCACAAGGAGGAGATGCAGAAGAAGCGTCGTAAAAAGCGCATCAGCTCCTCGCTGCACTCGTCAACATTTCAGGGCAAGTAGATAAACCTATATAGGCTTGATATATATATCATAGATCTGTATAATAATGAAATTGAATTTCTCAATTCCCATTTTAGAGTTGTATAAGCTGACGGGCGAGATATTGGGCGAGGGGGCCTATGCATCGGTGCAGACATGCGTTAACATCTATACCGATCTGGAGTATGCTGTGAAGGTTATCGATAAGATACCAGGACATGCGCGTGCGCGTGTCTTTCGGGAAGTGGAGACATTCCATCACTGTCAGGGACATCCGGGCATCTTGCAATTGATCGAATTCTTCGAAGATGATGAGAAATTCTATTTAGTGTTTGAGAAAATTAACGGCGGCCCATTGCTCACGCGTATCCAGGAGCAAATCTGTTTCTCGGAGCACGAGGCGGCGCAGATCATCAAAGAGATCGCGTCCGGCTTAGATTTTCTGCACAAGAAGGGCATTGCTCATCGTGATCTCAAGCCGGAGAATATATTGTGCGTCAAAACGGATTCGCTCTGTCCAATTAAAATATGTGATTTCGATTTGGGCTCCGGCATTAAGTTCACCACGGACATATCATCGCCAGCGGCCACTCCCCAATTGTTGACTCCAGTGAGTTAGCCTCTATAACTAAACTTTAGATCATTATTTAATTCACGAATTCTATTACAGGTCGGCAGCGCCGAGTTTATGGCTCCCGAAGTAGTCGATTTGTTCGTAGGCGAAGCCAACTATTACGATAAGCGCTGTGATTTGTGGTCTCTGGGTGTGATTGCCTACATTCTACTCTGCGGCTATCCTCCATTTTCGGGCAACTGCGGAGAGGATTGCGGCTGGAATCGCGGCGAGAACTGTCGAACGTGCCAGGAGCTGCTCTTCGAGTCCATTCAAGAGGGTATGCATCACAATGATAAACTATTTACAAGAGCTCTTTGTAAGATTTTCTTTTATTTCGGATAGGCCGTTTTTCTTTCCCGGAAGCCGAGTGGCATGAAGTGACCGATGAGGCCAAAGATCTAATTTGCCGTCTTCTAGTTAAGCAGGCATCGAAGCGTCTCAGTGCCGAAGCAGTGCTCAGTCATAAGTGGATTCGCATGTGCGAGCAAGAGCCGCTCGTCAGCAAACAGACGAGCCGCCATAAGGCGCTGCAAACGCCAAACAATATCCGACGGTAGCTATAACAAAATCCACTTAAAATATCTAATATATTCACGAATTTATTGTAATCGTTATAGCAACCATCAATCGGCACGTGAAATCTCACAGTTTGCCGAGTCGGCTATGGCCGTGAAGCGGGTGATCTTGCAACATTTCTCGATGCGCTACGATTATATGAAGGAGCGCCCAAACATCTACCAGCCCTCGCAAGCCTATAAGGACGCGTACAGCGATGAGAACTATAATCCAAAGCCGCCGGCTCACTATGTACGCAGTCGCTCCCGCAATACACCAGCAACATCATCAGCTGTCGTCGCCAACAACAACGCGAATGCCTCCTCTTCGTCCATTTACGGCGGTCGGCTGTCTACGGCTCAGCGCAGTGGGGGCAGTAACCACAGCCGTCAATCGTCGAGGAATGCCTCTGGCATATTTAACAATAGCGGTGGCTTCAAGACCCTCAATGTGCACGAGGAGGACGATGACGATGAAGAGGCGTTGGAGGCATTTGGCCGTCTGGATGAGGGTGTAGATGATGAGTGGGCGCAGTCCACGCGTCGCTATCAGGAGCAGCGCGAGCGTCAAAAACAGCAGCAGGAGGAAAATCCAAACTCTGGCCATAATGGCGATCCAATATATGATGATGATGAGATGGGCGAGGAGGAGGAGGAGGAGGAGAGAGAGGGCGAGGACTATCAGCATTATAAGCATTATTGGCGCACGCTTGGCGAAGATGAGGGCGATGATTATCTCTATGAGCAGCAGCAGCAGCGCGAAGATTATATAGCTGAAGAAGATGAGTTCGACGAGGAGGAGGAGAAGCATAAGGAGCTGAAGAAAACTGTAGCCGACAATCGAAAGCAATTGACAGCTAAAGGTGATGATAACGAAGATGAGGAGGAGGAGGAGGAGGAGGTTAAGGTAGTAGAGAAGGAGGATGAACTTATTATTGATAATATGGAAAAAGTAAAGCAAAGTGAATTTGCTACAAAAGCAACAACAATGCGCAACAATGCGCAGGAGAAAACCGTGTTTAAGGATGAGGAGAGGCAGGAGAACGAGGATGATGATGTTGATGGGCCTAAAAAGCAACAAGCAACGTCATGTGATATTAGTGCTACTACAATCACCAATACCAATACCAACAACAACACCAACAGCAACAGCAACAAAATGCAAGCAACACCAGTTAAAGCAACAACAACAACAACAGCCCAAACGAATGGCAACAAAGGCAATGATAAGGATAACGATTTTGCTAATGATTACGATAATGATGATGATGATGATAACGATGATGAAAATGCTAATGATAATGATAATGATGATGATGATGATGTTAAACTATTGGATAGTATTAGTGATTTAAATGAAAAGCTACCTGAAATTTATGAGACTGCAAATATTGTTGTCAACTCAGCGGCAGTGCCGGCAGCAGCAGCAACAACAACAACACCAGCAGCAGAAGCAGCAGAAAGAGCAACGTGCCCACCAAACGATAACGATAACGATAACAATGTAGATGATTTGAAGGTGCCGACAACTGCAGCTGAGAAGACAACAATGCGAACGACTTTTGGCAAACAACAGCAACAGCAACAGCAACAGCAGCAGCAGCAGCAAGAAGAACAAGAACAACAACAACAATCTGCTGGCAATAGTAACAAACACCAGCGCAATGTTTACTTTGCATTGGATGCATATCAGAATGACGAGGATGCCGACATTGATGAAGAAGACGATGATTACGATGATGATGATGATGATGATGATGAAGATGATGATGATTATGATGATGAGCACGAGATGAAATCAGTTGGAAATGGTTTTAAGCCAACGATCCCAGCCATCTGCAATGCCTACACGCGAAAGCAGCGGCAGCAGCAGCAGCAACGCTATGTAGCGCCACACCCCGAGCCGCATCGCCTAGAGAATTGGCGCCATCGCAGCCATCAGCCGGAGCAGCCGCAGCGGCATAACATGATACCTGCTGGTGGCAGTGGCGGCTTTCGAAAGTACCGCCCACCCTTTAGCACTGGCGGCGGTGGCGGCCATTATGGCAATCAGCAGCGCAACTATTTGGGCAGCTTCTCGCACGGCGGCGGTGCCGCTGGCTACAAGATACAGCAGCAGCAACAGCAGCAGCGTCACAACAGCGCTGGAAGCAGCAGCGGCGGCTCGCCGCCTTCCGATGAGCAGTCTACGTCGCCTGCAACGCAGATTCGGAACTGGCGACAGGACTGCGTCTATGCGCCCATGCGTGGCTGCGGCATGAATCAGCCCAGCAGAGGCCTGCAGCGCTCCCATCAGCAACAGCAGCAGCATCATCAGCAGCAGCAGCAGCAGCCAACTGTTCGCATTGGCTCCGGCCGCTTTGTGCATTCGTCCCAAGTGCCGCCACATCTGTTGGATGAGCCGCCCACTTTGGGCATCGGATTGTCGCCGCCCAGCGAGAGTCTATTGCTGCAGCGGCGCATGCGGCAGCAGCAGCGACCCGGCGACTTGGCCGAGTATTGTGAGCCCGCTACGGCCAGTGGCTAAGTATATCAAGAACAATAGCCACAACAACAATAACAACAACAACAACAACAATAACAACAACAACAACAACAACGATAACTGCAGCTGTTAGAGGGAGTCCCATATGGTTGGGAATTGCGGCATTCGAGCCAAAATAGAAAACAATATCAAAGTTTGTTTAAAATTTTCTTTTTCATTTTTTTTTTTTTTGTTCATTTTCTTTGTATAATTACGTTTTATATACAAATCACAAAACAACAACAAAAACATCTGAAATTTGCAAATTATATTTAATAATTTGCTTAAAATTAAATTGAATTCTTGAAGCGTTATACATAAAAAAAACTGTAAACAGCAAGAAACTACTTAAAATTCCGTCTTAATTTAATACAAACTTACAAAATTGTGTTTCTGATAATCATTAAGATAAAGCAAAGAAGAGAGCCCTTAAGAAGCAATCCAAAATATGCTGTATAATTAAGCAAAAACAAGAAGAAAGTGAAAAACCAAACAGTCGTTCGAATGAAAAATAAAAAACAAAAACTTTTTTTATAAAAAAGATTGAAAAGTGAAAAAAAAACGAACATGTAATTATTCGCTATAATTTTTTATTATGAAAATAAAAAAAAGATATGAATGCAAATTGCGTTTAAGCGAGTTAGACACTCACACACACATATATATAGAGACACACACTTAATCGAAGACATTTTTTCTATATTTGGAATGAAAAGAAAAAAAAATAGAATCCAGTTGCCGCCAAAAATTGTTAATTTTTTGTGCTTTTCTGTTGAGAGTAGGAGAAGATGAAGAAGTAAAGTTGTTTGCATATATCTGTTTGTTTTCTTTTTTTGGCTCAAGTATATCAATTAAAAAAAAAAAAGAAAAGCAAAAAAAAAAAACTTTGTAAACAATTAAGAAAATCCAAAATGTACAAGAAATTGTTTATCATTTTCATTTCAATTTACAGAAATTGTTACAAAAAAATTAAAAAACAAAAAAAAAAAAAAAAGTATGGAATGAATATACTTAAGATCAAACCTTAAAGAAACCTGAAGAATTGAGTTAAATTTTCGACGGACTCTGGAGAACTGTTCAGGGCCACACACACACACACACACACACACGTCTCACACGAGCTCTAACAAATTTGTAGCAGTTCTGTAAGCAATCTTTATTCAGCAACTGATTAATTGGCATCATGAATAAGTTTTTATATATCATTATTTGCTAATGAATTACTTGAATATCACTAAAAAGTCCGCTTGAGCACACATTTGTGTGCAATCCAAGCAAGCAAATTCCCATTCCTTTAACAAGCACGTTAAAAGATCCAAATTCGAAATTCTGAAAGGGCATTTCCCTCACTATCTATACTTTGGTCTAAATTTCAACTTTTCCAACACTTATTCTTTATTGAAAAGTGGCAGCAGAGAGAATTCTTGACACTTTGCTCAACAAGTTTTTTATTTATTTCTTTTTTTTTTTTTTTGCTGGGCGTAAATGAAGAACATGTGTTAATTACAACATAATAATAATAATAATAATACAAATTGTGATATAAAATGTAAATGTAAAATGCACCTGAAGAAAAATTAAGAAACTATCAACTGACGCTGTGCCATCAACAACAACAATACCGACCACAACAACTACACAACACTGTTAACAAATGTAGCGGACCTAGATCGGGGTTTACGGGGGACCGAAATTTCATTAATTATTATACTTTTTGTAATACTTTCGCGTTTCTGTTCCGCACGTTTACGCCCCCTCAACTCCCCCAACGAGAAGAGAGATACAAAATGTCAGAATGCTTTGCGCCTCAACAATTTGTATACATATACATACATACGTACATAAGAACATACTTCTATTTTTCCAAACAAAACTTTAACTAAAAAAAAAAAAAACTAAATACTTCCATAAAAAAAAAGATAAACAAACTTTTGCATAAAACACAAAAGAAAAAAAAAAAGAAAATAGAAACATAATAACACTGCATATTTTTAACAAACTTCAACAACAGAAAAAATAAATTCAGTTTCAAATTGAAAATGTTTTTAATATTTAAGTACGAACACCCCAGAGATAATTTTAAATAATTTATACAACTATGTATTCCTATAAAAAGAAACATCAACTAATTTGTTTGCATTGTAAACAGAAACTCACGACGATATTGATGATGGCAAAACAAAAAAAAAAAGAAAAATCGAAAAAAAAAACTAAGGAACGCTCTTGTTTTAATTTGTAAAACTGTGAGAAATGTTTCGCAACGAAACAAAAAAAAAAAAAAAAAAAAAAAAACATATATGATACCATTTATAAGAAAGAAAAGAACTAAGCGAGAGGCGTGTGTTAAGCAAGCAGCGCTCCAAGAAAGAGAATCGTATACTATACACGACACTAATTTACACTACACTACACACTAATTTACACTACATTACACACACACAAACACACACATACACACTAAAATATAAGTATACTTTAGTTTTTTGCAAGAAAAAGAAAGCGAAATGTCCGTAAATATTACGAATATAATTTAGCCGTTACTATTTCTAATAAAAACGCGCTATATTATTCTTCGCAAATTCAAATGAAAACTAATATACTCTGCGCGTCCCACTAAGAGTAGGGTGTATAAAGTGTGTGCATAGCCGGTGAGCGATTTGTATTTGTGAGCGAGTTTTTCAATCGAATGCAAACAATAACAAGCGAAGAAGTGCATTGTTTTTTAAAATGATTGGAGAAATGGCTAAAAGAAATCGAAAATTAAGCAACAGAAAAAAAAAAAATCAAGATGAGATATTGTTTTATACAAAAAAAGAAATGAAAAAAAAAAAAAAAAATGATAGAAAAAGTCAATAAAAATGCAAAATATACAAAATGTTAAAAGGAACGAGTTTTATTTTTCAGATCCTTCAGGTATTTGTTGAATCTGCAAGAGTCAAAATGAAGCAAATATTTTAACAGTAAAAATACATATTTTAGGCATAGTTCGTTTCATTGTAAACCCGATGAGGATTTAGTTATTAACATTTTATAGTTCTTTATTTTCCTTTATCACGAATGTGATTGCGAGTCCTGCTCCATACACAACCCATGAAATTCCACTCTACTGAGCCATATTATACGAATGTTCTGTTTGGTATTACGTAAAATTGTGTACTGCCTCAGGTTTATGGCTAAACAATTGTGTGTGCCCCTTCAGGTCCTTCCCCCTCCCTATGATTTGCTCCAATCTCGCCAGGCATTAGGTTCACCGAGGTAACGGCGTTATCACTGTAGCTGCCCCCCAGCAGGGGCTTAACATCTGGTTGCTGTTCACGAGCTGTGTGTGGCTCGAAGCGCTGATTGTTAATGTCTTCAATTGCCTTGAGCAGCTAAGAGAATAGAGAGAATATTTAGCTATAATATTTGTAATGCTCTGCAGTGTCTCCGCGCCTCACCTCCTTCAGGCTGACGACGCCCACAAGTCGGCCAATGTGGGTCACATAGGCATGATTCACGCCCATCATAGAGAACAAGGAGTGAACTCGTAGCAATGAGGTGCGCTCCACCAGCTGGAAGGGTGAGGGATCAATGCGAGCCGATGCACTATAAAAGTCGATGGGTTTGCTCAACTGATCCAGTTCCCAAAGCCTTTTGCCCTCGGGCGACATGTCGACAACTCGATCCCCAATCTAGAGTGGAGTCATATAATTTATAATGAGAGCTTCGCCTATTGCACTATTGCACTTACCAGCTGCACTCGCTTTGAGGGGCTGGCCACCGGCTGTAGGTGCTCATTGGAGCCTAGCTCAAGATCGAGATCGGAGTCCGTGGAATCCTTAAATATAGACTGGAATGTCGAGCGTTGGCGTGATTCGGAATTGCTGTGGACGCTGTTCAGCGAGTCGTTCAACTGCTGATTATTCTGCATCAGATTTAGTTTTTGTGGATCCGGTGCCGGTACGACCTCAAAGCGTGATGGTCTTCGCTCGGCTGCCTGATCCCTGAGCTCCTCCGCGCGCCATTTTTGGGCCGTTTCCATGCGTTTCTCACGTCCAATTTGCTCTTCGATCAGGTTCACTAGCTCCTGCCGCTGCACAGAGCCAATAAGTATCATCGACTCAGGACTGTCCACCAGTGGAATGGAGCGCAGCTTCTTGTTCATGCGTAGGACCTCCTTGAGCCGCTGGTAGGTGATGCCCTGCCAAATGTACTTGACGTCGCGCCGCATAAAGTCGGACACCTGCTTGTTGTACATCGAGGAGCTGGTGTACAGCAGATCGGGCAGATAGGGCAGCTTCTTGATCATAATGACGCTCTCATACATGGAGGGCTGCAGCAGGGAGGCGACGGCATTGGCCACCAGTACAGCTACCAGGACCGGCACCACAAACGCAATTTGTCCGGTAATCTCGAACACCACCACAGCCACAGAAATCGAGTGAGTCACCGAGCCGGCGAAGGAAGCCGCACCCACAATCGCGTACGCTGCGGGCATTATGGGGGACATGCAGTTGCCATAGCGCACGCCCAGAGGAAACATCCAGGCGACAAATTCGCCAGCCAAACGGCCAAAGCCGCTGCCAATCTTCAGAGCTGGTATGAACATGCCATGCGGCACGGCCATTGTGGAGGCAATAATGGATAAGAAATACTAGGAAAAAGTTCAATTAGCTGAAGGGATCCATTTGCTGGTGGGGGAGTGAGTCTACGTACATGATAGAGCGTATAGTATATGAGATTGCTAAATATGCTCGTGTACTTGGTGGACCACTGGGCTACAATCTTCGCCTGCTTCTCACTAAGATGTTTTTCCGTCCAGGTAAAGTTGCTGAACAACTGCGTCAACTGATTCTCTGTGCTAATATCCCCACCCAGGAATTGTCCAGTGCCCAAGGGAAATGTCAGAGTGGATATTAGCAAAGCTAGTATTCCGGGATATATAAGGCGACTGTAAAAGGTAGAGAAATGAGTTGTATTAGCCGTAAGGAAAGAAAATAATTATCTATGGCTGAGGTCTTAGTATGAAAACAGCTATACATCAATTTTTGATTAACTGATTGCTCGACAACATTTAATGTACTCACTTCCTCTGCAGAAACTTATTCAGCTTCGTGCTGGAACGTATGAAGAGCACATAATGTCGATGCACCCAGACAAAGGAGGCGCCCAGCAATCCGCAAAGTGCTCTAAAAGAGAAAAAACGCATATGAGAAGAAATAAAGGAATAAAGGTATATTAAAGAAGATCTTACCCAGTCAAAGCGAAGAAGACAAGCTCCCTGGAATCAAATGGAAACTCTGTGCTTATATAGGTGGGATAAACCGCGGTCACTGTGTCCGCGCCCTGGAACCAGACGGCCAAAAGGCGCACTGCCGAAGCGCCTACGACACAGCCGAAGAAACCACGCCAATAATTTCGCACCGCAAAGTATGTGGTGGTCACCTCGATGCTAAAGAGCACAGCTGCAAACATGGGATTGATCAGTTAATCTATATATATATATATATATATATATATATATATATATATATATATATATATATATATATATATATATATATTTACTAAATGATCTCCTGGAGTTCTTCTGCATCCCTTGCTCTTCTTAGGCAGACGGACAGAGAGACAGACAGTGATATATATATATATATCACTATATATATATATATATATATATATCACTGTCTGTCTCTCTGTCCGTCTGCCTAAGAAGAGCAAGGGATGCAGAAGAACTCCAGGAGATCATTTAGTAAATGCCTGCAGCGGCAGAGAATGTTCCCATTGCTCTATCTGGCGCCCTGCTCAAAATTTGAGTGCCCCTCAGACTTTGAGTGAAAGTCGCCCTATATAAAGGGCAGCAGCTGTCGAATTTATTCAGTCGTCCAGACCCTGTGGGGTCAGTCGTACGTCCAGAGCAATTTTTTTTTTTTTTTTTTTTTTTAATTTTTTTTTTATTTATTTTTTTGTTTTATTTATTTTTTTGTTTTTTTTTTTTTTTTTTTTTTTGTATTATTTTTATTTTTTTTTATTAATTTTTTTTTGTTTTATTATTTTTTAGGTTTTATTTATTTTTTTTGTTTTATTATTATATATTATATTATTAAATAATTTCATTTGTTTTTTATTTAAAATTTTTTTTTATTAAAATTTTTACTATTTAATCAAAATTGAGGGTCACTCAAATCTTGAGCTGGGCGCCAGATAGAGATCGTTGCAGTCGATCCAATGGGAACATTCTCTGCTGCTGCAGGCATTTTCTAAATGATCTCCTGGAGTTCTTCTGCATCCAGTTAGGTGCATCAAACTTGCAAGAGGCGCGGGATGAGCGAAACCAGCAAAGAACGAAGAGAAGCGCGCAGATTCGTAGTCAACAGACGTAGAGGAATTAATGGATAGGGCAAAGCAACGTTTGCCGGGGCAGCTAGTCAGTTATATTTATATAGATTAACTTATGTATTTATTTATTTAACATGCAGAACGAAGTATGGCATCAATCAGTTAATCATTGTTATTTAGTTATGTATATTTATATATATATTATATATGGTTTACCTCCAATGGGTGCTGCGAAACAGGTGCCTAGACCTAAGGCGCAGGCAGCGGCCAGCATTTCGTTGCTGCGCGATTCGTTTTGGTAGATGCTGCGAAAGGGCGTGGCCATCTTGCTCAGCAGATGTGCCACGATGCTGGCAATGTGCACATAGGGGCCCTAAAGCAATAGAGAAGTTAAAGTCTCTAGAGAAAACAAAGAGATATAAGTAGAATCCGGCTATAGCGACGGAAGACGTTCATAAAATGTTTATCTTAGCGGAGTCGCTATAGCCGGATTCCACTGTCGTCGTGCCTTTAAAGCTCACCTCCTTGCCCATTGGCATGCCGCTGCCCAATACAAAGGTGAGGCCCAATACCTTAACTACCAGGGTCTTAAATGTGAGATAGTTCTTGAGAGGAACGCCACGCAGAATCGTTTTCATTTCGGGTATGCCGGATCCTAAAACGGAAGCTCGCATAAAGCTAATGAATTACAGACCAAATAGTGCAAATCACCTGCGGCTTGGGGTGCCCAATAATGTATAATCGTGGTGGTTATCAAGATCATAAGTACGGGTACCCCGACCCAAGCGAAATACCTCGCAAATGGATCGGCAGTAACATCATTATAGAACCAGAAGCGTGCTGAAATCATATCGAAAGTGTTGAACATGTCAAGAAATGAGATTGACCACTCGCATTACCTTCAATAAGCAATCGAATGCCTTCATCCATGGCGAATGATATGAGGGCCATGATGATGCCACAGGCTGTTAGAAATATCCAATCTTTGCTGAGGCGCTCGGACAATTGATGCCAGATCCAGGCGGACATGCTGGACAGGTGTGTAGGCTCATTTGATTGCAGCTGGAAGAGCTACATACAATATAATAGAAATGATGTTATAGAGTGGACTTTTATTTGTTTTTTTTTTTTTTTTTTTTGTTATTCTTCTTCATGAGTATAAATATTTGTATAAATTTGTGCTAGTGCAGTTAAATAAATAATTAAGATTGCAATATATTTAAGGATTATATATTCGCTCATACCTATTATCCAGAGACCTATTATCCATATACCCTATACCCCCTAGTACACGATTGGCTAATCAGAAAACACATGCCTCTCCATATGTAGGAACTCAAAACATTGATAATTAAGTTGCTGTTGATCTCTATTGGTCTGCTCTATTAATTGACAGCTCTGCAGTCTAAGCGACAAAAACGCAAAACAATTTTAAGATTTAACTCGACCCAACTGGAAAGAAGTAGTAACTTCTACAGTTTTGCAGTAAGAACGTCAAAGCGTGACAGTTAACTTACGTCCGTCCAATCAATCAGTTGGCACCACAAATGTATATGTAATTGTTGTATATTGCATATATTATTCTCAGTGTATCCTGTTTATACACACATAGTTAGATCACTAAAGTGCTCACCTGATTTCGGAGCTTATCCTCCTGTTTGCGCAGCTTCGCGAGTTTGCGTAGTCTTCGCGCCTCATCGCCGGCAAATTGTTGCAGATCCCTCGAATACCTGCCATACATCTACAGGTTAGCCAGAAAGTGAAATAGATATTAGATGTATGACTCAATAATGTGCTAGACGGTAGGCCAAATCGAAAACATAGTGAATTTGTCACATGCGATGTGCTGAGAAATGAATATATTTAATATATATTTGCGAATATCAAAAGTAAATACAAATTGCCGTCTGGCACCTGGTGCCAACTTATCTCAGAATGCTAACAAATATTTAGACCACATAATTGACGAATTATCACTTGATGCTCGCCAATTAGTTCTCAAACAATAGCCACAAGCTTAAGTTGGGGAAATATATTAAAGTTGTTTGTTTAATAATTTCATTATAATTTGAATGAAGTAGCAGACTCTTTCAAATTTTATGGCACGCAAATTAGTTTCGATTTTCTTATATAGATAGTTTAGTTTAGGATAAATTGTTCAATGAGGATCAAAAATCAAATTGTAAAAAAAAATGCTTAATTAACAGTGATTTTTGTTATAATTTTTATATTGATTTTTTTATTCTTATTATTTAATTTATTATTATTTTTATTTTTATTTATTTATTTATTTTGTTTTTCAAAGGATCAGCGAATCGTCGCTCATATTATGCTAGAGGATTAAACATTTTATTATAAGCAATATAATATGTATGTGTTTAATTTTAATTATTATTATTTTCATTATTTTGGACTTAATTTTCTTAATTTTTTTTATGTCAAAGTACTTTTTAATCTATGCCCAAAGTCTTCTGACCTCTGTGAGCGCTTACCAGAGTACGAGTGTAACCTAAAGCTTCCTGATCATCGCCCGCGATCTCAAGTTTCTCTTGCTCCTGTCTCGTGATAGATCCATTTGAATATGTGTCTGGGGATTGTGGCACCAAGGTGACTGCATCCTGCTGCAAGGACGACGCCACTATGTGCTGCACATCATCTGCCTGGCTATGGCGTCTCATTCTAAAAGTTAACGAAAGGCGAACTCTGAAGGCAGTGACTGAATTTCATTTAATTATCGTAACTTAATTATAATTTATTTATTTTTTTTTTATTAATTCAGAACTTCACTTTCGTACATTAATTGAATATTTTTTTGCTGTTTTAGATTTATTAGCAGACACATCCGCGCTCGAGCGCAGCCAAAATAGGTTTATCAACCCAGATGCTGAAGCTGCCACAGCTGCAGCCCTCAAGCGACTTCTGCTGCTGCTTCCTCAGTCGACTTGGTCGCAGGTGATAATCGTGAGAGCTGAACTGGCCAAAAAGCCCAACGGGCTGCTTGTCGCCGATCGGATTGGTGTTATAAAGAAATTGGTCTATAAAATATTGTTTATATTGTAATTTAGTTTATTTTTATTTTTTATTTATTTATTTATTTATTTTTTTTTGCTATTAAGCCGTGTAATTTATTGTATACTACACGAAATTCGACTACAGGGTATTTGCCGCTGTATTTCCGCTATGGCTTTGGTAACATGGTTCCATATGTTAGGCTGCAGCTTTAGGCGCTGTTAACTTGCTGTTAATGTTTGCTTATAGTGTTAAAGCTTTTATTAGTTCTTTATACCCTGAACCCATTGAATGGCAGCATAGAATAATACGGATATCAGCTCTTCATCAGGGTATATTCTAATCAGGCGTTTCGACTAGAGCACTCTCCTAAAATATCATTGTCCAATAAGTGACTCAGCCAGAATTTTGTATGCTTAAGTAAAAACGAGAGAATACAAAAATGAGGCAAAACACAATGAGTATCAGGGGCCAGTGGGACCACGTGTAGAAAATGGAAGTGCTTTTAGAGGTTAAGTCCGCTTCCCAAAGGTCCTCCATGAGTGCAGCCTTCATTTCATCATAAAGGGGATAGTTGAGAACCGTGAACTTAGAAGGGAAACCAGGTTTTCCTGTGCATTCTAGGATTAAATCCTCCGTTAATTTGAATTCATACGGAAGACAAACCATGAAGTTAACTGGTTCGATTATTCTATTTGATGTTGGCTCAACAAAATTCCAAGCATTATTCATTTTAATTTGGTTTTCAGAAAGAAGTTCCGTAGATCCCATAGACACCAGGTATTGTTCCCCATTGTCTGACTGAAATTGAAATATTCCGTATGGAGTGCCTGGTTTTATTATTATATTATAATATTTTATTATCATATCTGTTGAGTATCTTCCCACGCATATTTTCGACCAAATTTTGTTTCTAATTGTAAGACAGATTTTACACAGACGATGACGCATACTTAACAAACAATTTGTATTTGACTTGAATATCGAAGAATTCCAGTTTACTTATAACAAATATTATTTCTGAGTTCATGTGAAAAATTCCAGGCGAATTTTAGATACCTACATAATTGGATGATCAAAAATAGTTTGAGAGCAACAAATATTTGTAATATATGCAAAAATATATTTAATAGGCAGACCCCATAAAGTAAAGAGCGAGTACTCCACTACAGAGACTGAGACTAGACCGGTGGAGCATCAGCTACGACGACGTAGAAGTCCAAAAAATACTTATCCAAATCACGATGCACACGTTGACGTGGCTTAGCTCCCGAGGTTACGAAACGGAGCTGCAGCCAGAATAACGGAGTTTTTAAGTAAACTTATGGCAAATGTTGACGGACGGAGGCTTCTGATGTCCCAATCTTGTGCGTGCAAAGAGCGGGCTTAAGATTGGAATCGGCATACCACATAGTCTGTGGAGCTTCGGTGATCGTGACAGCAGCAGTGATATCTGTGGACTTACTTTCACATGAGAGACAGAAGGCGTTGATAAATAAAGAATATACGGTGAATCATCTTTTTAGTTGTTACAGATAATTGATGGTAGATAAATAACGAATCAAAAATGCCAAGTCACCTCTTATCTGTTTCACTTTAAATATATACGTATATTTCAAAAACGTTTTTAAAGTCCCATTTTAAGTATAATTTAGTATAAACTATGCTTATCATTATTATCAAATGATGCTTATAAAATTACTACAAAAAACTATACCAAATGTAATGAGTATAATCGGTCTTTATATAGTATTTTTTGAATATCTACCTACGCATGTTCTCGACTTTATCTTGTTTTTAACTGACCGACATCTTTTACTTTGACTGGACAGAATTTATCTTACAAGCATTTTTAATTCAACTTGAGTAGCTACTTTTTTTTGAATACCTTTTTTTACTTTTAATACAAATTATAAGCTCGAGCGGATTAATATAAAAATTTTGATGTTGATTTGCTCGTCTTGATTGCCTTTATTTTGGCGGGGCAAAGAGTCAAGCCTGGATTAACGTGGATCCATCAGATTGGAGAGTCCCGATTTAAAGATTATTTAGCCTTAAAGTATGCCAACGAGATTCTTATAGGAACTAAAAATTCATGAATGCTAAAAATCAAATAAATGATTTTGATCGAGTGTATACATATGTATATATATTTGCTGATCTGAAAGAGTTGCTCTTTTTGTTATTTAAAAATATTTATTTTGCACTGGCTACAACTGAAAGATAGATCACAATATCTTTGATCTTATGTTAATTTTGCTATCGCTTAGCTTAACTTGAAACTGTATCCATAAAGAAATTAAACAGTGATAGCATAATTAGATAGATAGATAGATAGATTTTGATAGATATCAGGAAGTATCGCCCTTTATCAGATTGTGATTCAAATATGGCATATCGAGTCCCTAGCGGCACTATACGATTACTAAATCTATACGCAATAGCTGTTGAATATCTGCCCACGCATATTCTCGACCAAATTTTGTTTTTAATTAATTGACATCTCGCACTTCGACGGGGCATAATTTTTGTTACAAAAATTTTTAGTTCGACTTGTAGATCGGAGAAATTTAGCTTACATATAAAATCAATTATTTCAGAGTCGAACGAGCTACTATAAAGTCCGCAACATACTTTGATGATGAAAGTGGGGAAATGGGGTATAATGGATTCGTGAAAAGCATGTAACAGGCAAAACTAAGCATCGCAGACCCCATAAAGTATATATGTACATATATTCTTGTTCAGATTTACTATGTTAATACATTTTATAAATACACAGATTTTGTAATTTAGAGATTTTATATACCAGAATGGTATTTTATATATGCAGAATGGCTGGAATATCATTTTATATGCACATTTTAGGGTATCGCCCAGTCGATCAGCCTCAACTAGAGCACTCTTACTCTAGTTTCAACAGTGCCACAAACCTGTTGGATTACAATACTGAGATTTGCATAGAGAAATACAAAATATACACAGAGAACAAATCATACTTACTGTCTGTTCGTTATCGTAATTAAATTTATTATAGTTATTTTGTCGTATATCATATCATTTGATTCTTGATCAACGGATAAACTCAGCCAAAACTTTTCATTTTTAGGTAAAGACGAGACAGCACAAAAGTGATAAAAAATGCAATGAGTATAATCGGCCAGTGGGACCATGTGCAGGATATGGAGGCAGTTTTAGAAATTCCCATCCTGTTCTTCAACGTCAGTATAGCATTTCTTTTCATTTCAGCGTGCAGGGGATAGTTGAGTACCGTGAACGTGGAAGTGGGACCAGGTTTTTTCGTGCAATCTTCGATTAGTTCGTCAGTAAATCTAAATTCATACGGAAGGCAAGCCATGAATTTAACTGATTCAATTACGGTGTTAGATTTTGGTGCAATAAATTTCCAAGTACTAGTCGTTTTAATTTCTTCTTCATAAAGAAGCGGCGAATCTCCCATAGATATTATGAAGTTTTCATTATCAGATTGAAATATGCCATATTTAGTTCCTAGGGGCACCATTAAATTGCCAAATCTGATCTTTATAATTTTTGAATATCTGGCCACGCATAACCTTGACCAAATTCTATTTGGAAATAACCGACATCTCGCACTTCGACGGGGCATAATTTATGTTACAAAAATTTTTAGTTCGACCTGTAGGTCAGAGAAATTTAGCTTGCTTATGAAATAAATAATTTTCAGAGTCGAACGAGTTACTATATAACCCGCTACATCCTTTGATGATGTAAAGAAGTTTCAAATTGATATGTTCATCTTGATCGCCTGGAGTAACGCGTATCCATCAGATTACGAGGGTCCCGATTTAAAGATTACTTAGCCTTAAAGTATGCCAACGATGGTCAATAGAGTCAAATCAACGAATTGGCTGTCCAAATCAAAATCAATTTAGTTATGTCATGAATGTGGAAAATCAAAGAAATGACTAAATTTATATTTGAAAATTCGATTTTAGTTACTTTAAAATATTTATTTTGCACTGGCTGCAACTTAAATATAGATCACGATATCTTTGATTTTATGTACTAGCGAGAGATATAAATACATAACAACTTGATCAACTAATTAATTAATTATGCTATTACTTAGTTTAGCTTTAAACTGTATCTTTAAAGAAATTTAACAGCGACGTTTAACAAATCTTGTTGCCGTAGCTAACAGTAAATGTATATAAATATATATTTTTTTTTCTACAGATGGGAACCTAGTTTAAACAGATTTGTTTGTGTCTTGTGTTGTTGCATTTGCATTTGCTTCTGCTGGCGGCATGGTCAGCGCTGTTTCTGGCGTATCGAGAGACTTCAGATGCTCCATTTCAATATCGGAACAGTTGTCGGAATTGGAGAGCGCCGAATCCATTGAGGTAATGGTCATGTCAACGGCTTTGTCACTAGCACTTGGACTAACTGCCAGCAGAGGTTTCTCCGCAGCAGGTTTCGAGTCGGAATTGAGTTCCTCGTCCCGGGGATGCGCCACAAAACTATTGCTGTTGATGTCCTCGATGGCTTTGCGTAACTGTCAAGCAAACATTTTGGATCAGCTAATGCGGGGTAAGTATTTCACAAGCAATTACCTCCTTGAGACCGACCACGCCAACAAGTCGTCCGATTTTTGTTACATATGCATGATTGATGCCCACCATAGAGAACAGCGAATGCACCTTGAGTATGGAGGTGCGTTCCACAAGTTGAAAGGGCGATGGATCTATATGTATCTGCGCCTTTTCTAAATCGATGGGCTTCTGCATTTCCTCCAGTTCCCATTGCTTCTGATCCTCTGGCGACATGTCTATGACACGTTCCCTTGGCTAAAACAGAGGAATGCGCAAAAGTCAACATTTTTAGTTCAATTCTCAGTTATATGTATGTATTTCTCTTATCGATGGATTTATTTATTAATATATACATACCAGTTGCACTGACTTCGCCTTTTTTGTAATCGTGATCTGTTTAATGTGTTTTGATTTGTTTGTGCATGAAGAGATTTACATATAAATAAATAAATATATGTATATATATGTATATTTACAAGAACGGAGTACAATGCAAACAATCGAGAGAATAGAAATAGAAATAGAAATAGTTTTTGGTTAAATGGCGGATATAGAAATAATTGATCGGTTAGTATGGATTACAATACAATACAATACTGATATAAGAGAAAGAGACATACAAAATATGCAGAGAACAAGTCATACTTACCGTCTGTTCGTTATCGTCATTAAGTTTATCATCGTCATCTTCTATCGTATAACCCATTTCATTTGATTCTTGATTATCGGCTAGCTTATCCACCGTATAGCCATGCAATGCCGAATCTTTAACTCTCACATCGCAGCTGAATTGAATTTTTTTCTTAACATTTCTTTGCTTATCTACGTGATTCTCGTTTAGAAGGGACACAGCAGCCGGCTCGTGGGTCTGTCTATTAATATCTGAAACTTTATTTGTTTTGTATTTAATGCAGGTCTTATCTGTATTCACATCGTTGAGCGGCATATTAATTGGCTTATACGAATCTGTTGTGTCTGCTAAGGAAACATTTGTATCATCCTTATCGGGCGGCATATTCAAAGCGTTACAGTTTTTATATTAATTTGCGATCAACAATATTAAATATAAATATAGTATGTCGCGGAGATTGTTAAGCTTACTTTGATATATATACATACACATGTATGTATGTATGCAGAAGCGACAAGCAGGCTTAGCAATATACTAAGATCGAGCGAGCACTAGAGCTGATGCCGATATACGGAACAGGCACTCCCGAAAATATATTAAAATATAATCAAAAAATTGTATAAAAATCTAAAAATTTACTTTATGTTTAAGAAATGCCCCAACAATGTACTCAACCCCAAAGGAAATTAAAATGAAACATGTAAACGCAAAAACATCTAGCTATATAATATATACATATATTTGAATTATAAATTAATATTTTGTTACCATTTTTTGGGCTGACTCCGATTTGATTGTAATAGGGTTTACTTGCTTGCAGATATGGAATGGGATAGGTGCAGGTGGACAGACACAGAGCGAGAAAGAGGTTCATCAGAATACCAAATAGTAAACGAATGCGTAGGGGAAAAGCGATGCAATTGATATGTACTTACCAGCATGATCTGATCGGTGACAAAGTTCCAATTGTTTTGTGCTTGCTTGGAATGCAAATATAGTTACAGAAATAAGCGGAACGGACAAAGTGAATTGAGTAACTGAACTCCGTTAGTTATTAAGCACGAATAACCCCAGAATGTGAAAAAGGAGCGTATTGCGAACATCACTTACCAACTGAACCTTCTTGGATATGCCGGGTGTGCTGGGGGCACTGGGTGCACGTTGCGCTTGCACCTCATTGTTGCTGGCCGCCGGCGACATGGAGCCCATTTCCGGATCTGGCTGTACATCCTGCAGCGTGGTGGACTTCTTGAAGATGGCCTCGAATGCGGACCGTATACGAAACTCCGAATTGCCTGTTATCGTGGTGTACGGCGTAATGCTAGGACTGTGCGGCGAGGCGGGGGCGTAGGTCTTCAAGTTGAAGGAGTTGGTCTTCTTCAATATGGACTTGCGTGGCGTTAAGGAACTGTGCAGTGTCTCTGCCCGTTTCTTGGGCGGCAACATCTCATCGTTGGCTATTTGCCGCAGACTGAGTATGTCCGGGGCGGGCAGCACCTCGAAGCGAGAGGGTCGACGCTGTTTTAGCTCAGCTTCTTGTTTTTTCTTCTCCTCTTCGAGGGCGCGCTCTTCGGCTTCCTTTTGCCACTTTTGTGCCACCTCCATGCGCTTCTCCCGTCCAATATGCTTCTCAATGATCTTGATCAGCTCGTACCGCTGCACAGAGCCGAGCAGTATCATATTCTCTGGACTGTCCACAAGTGGGAGGGAGCGCAGCGCCTTGTTGATCTTGAGCACCTCCTTGAGCTTTTGATAGGAGATGCCATGCCAAATGTACTTCACGTCCCGCACCATGAAATCCTCCACAAAGATGCTGTACATGCCGGAACTTGATGGCAGCAGATCAGGCAGATACGGCAGCTTCTTAATCAGTATAATACTGTCGTAGATCGAGGGCTGCAGCAGCGATGCCACCGCATTGGCCACCAGCACGGCTATCATCACGGGCACTACGTGGGTTATCTGTCCGGTCATCTCAAAGATAATCACAGCCACGGATACCGTATGCGTCACAGAGCCGGAAAAGGCAGCTGCGCCGACAACGGCATAGCCACCTGGCATAATGGGTGACAATCGACCGCCGTAGCGCACGCCATGTGGAAACCAGGAGGCCATCAGTTCGCCCACCAAGCGACCAAATGCGGCGCCAATTTTAAATACCGGTATAAACATGCCCGATGGCACCGGGATCGTGGACGCTATGATGGAAAAGAAGAACTGCAAGTAACGGCAACACATTCAATTAGTATTTGATGGCATAGAGAAAGAAATGCATTCACTTGCCGTGAAGATGGTAAAGATCACCAGATTGGCAAAGACGCTCGTGTAGCTGGTCATCCAGTGCGTGACAACGGCAGCCTGCTCCACAGTCAGATCACTGCGCGACCAGGTGAAATTGCTGAACAGCTGCGTCACCTGCTCGTGCGTGCTGAGCTCCCCGGCTAAAAACTGGCCTGTGCCTAGGGGAAATGAAATGCTGGAGACCAACAGAGCCAGAAAGCCGGGATACAGAAATCGACTAAAAAGAGAGTAATTCAAATGTGTTTGAATTTAATTAGTGAACTCAACGAAAATTAGGTAATCGATATTTTAAAAATGTAGCCGCAGCAATGGGTATCGGACCAATAACATGTGTAATCGATAAGTACTCACTTTTTCTGTAGAAATTTGTTCATGCGTTTGTTGGAGCGCATGAAAAGCACATATCGACGATGCACCCACACATAGGTGGCGCCACCTAAGCCGCAAACAAAACTGTTGAAATGGAAATTTGAATTCAGAGATTGTATTTAAAAGGCAGACACAACATATCGACTTACCCAATCAAGGCAAACACAAACAGCTCTTGCGGATCGAAGGGAAATTCTGTGGTAAAATTGGTCAGGAACAGTGCGCGCACAGTATCCGCATTCTGGAACCACACGGCCAGCAGTCGAAAAACCGTTGCACCACACACAGCCGCAAAGAAACCGCGCCAATAATTGCGCACCGCAAAGTACGTTGTGGTTACCTCAATACTAAACAGAACGCCTGTCAAATGGATCGATCCGTGTCTCAGCATTTTAAAATTCTACCAAATGAACTACAGTACTCACCACCTACGGGCGCAGCAAAGCAGGCGCCCACGCCGACGGCGCAGGCAGCCGCCAGCATTTCGGAGTTGCGGGACTCGTTCTCATATATGCCTTGGAATGATGTGACGAGTTTACTTAATAATTGTGCTACAATACTTGCTATATGTACGAAAGGACCCTAAAGACGGGGTTAGTTTTGTATATATTCTTTCGATTGTAGAGTTTTCCAAAATGTGTTAATGGATGTGTGTGTTCGTGTGTGACCGTGTGGTTGTGTGGGTGTGCCATTAGCTGGCATCAATTTCTTATACTTACTTCCTTTCCTAATGGCATACCGCTGCCCAGAGTTGCCGTTAAACCAATTACCTTGGCCACTAATGTCTTAAATGTGAGATACTCTTTCAGCGCAACGCCGCGCAGTATGGTCTTCATTTCAGGTATACCGGAACCTATACATAGTCGAAGTTCAATGAAATGCAATATATTGATTGATATATCTAGAATTTGCAATTAGCATGAACTTAGTGCTCTGGTAAGTGAGTAAGTGAGTGTATATACATCAATTAGTAAATTTGTTGTGCTCATTTATGGGGTAGTCAGCTTTGAGTATAAGACATATAGACATTTAGTTGGGATAGTTCAGTTATTGGAGGTGCCAAGTGCGTTTGGTGCGGGCAGCTGCCGGATTGCAGTGGTACAGGGGTTTTATCAAATGCAAACGGGTATACTTCCATTCAAATCGTATTTTTTTTTTAAAGATTCTCCAACTGGCATATATAAGAGTCTGCCTTAACATTTTGAATTGTTCTTGAGTTTTAAGAAATTCGTACAGAAATCTATATACATATATAAAGTTAAAGAAACCTATAGCAAAAATCCTTTGCTTCAATATAATGTCTAGTTTCTCTTCTGGAATCCTAAACAACCATCGAAGTAAGTAAGTAAGTAAAAAAATTAATATAGTTTTCAGTTTTTGGTTTATTTATGCTTTGGAAAACTCAAATATCTACATGTTCGAGAGCTAGCAAAATATTTTAATGTTTAGAAAAACGAAATACATGAAAACAAAGTTAAATCTTATTTATGCACAACAAATACCTGACAATTTCTACGTACCAAATAGTTAGTAATAGTTAGTTAGTTAATTAGTCTTGCACTTACCTATACTTTGCGGGGCGATGAGATGCACAAAGCCGGCTGAGAATAATATTAGACAGACCGGCAATGATACCCAAGCAATATACTGTATAAAGGGCTGTGAAGTAAGATCGCGATAGAGCCAAATACGAGCTATAACGATATGAGAGCCAAGATGTGAATCAATAAGAATACAACTGGGAGATATAATGAGTGTGATGTATGGCCGTGGGCTTACCATTTGTACATATTGATATGCCCTTGTCCATGATAAAGGATAGCAGGGCCATTATGATGCCCAGCAGGGCCAGGAATACCCAATCCTCGCCCAACCGCGCCAATGTATGCTTCCATATCCATGATGAGATGCGTTTTATGCGCGTCGCTCGTTTGCCCAACAGTTCCTGTAAATATTTCCCAGCACTGCTGCTTTATAAACCGATGCGCTCAAAATGATCTTAGCATACGTATATATACCACATACATATGTGTGTATATATACATACATATATGTATATGTTTATTTAGATATTTAGTCTGGCATTACATGTAGTACTGTATGTAGCTACCACTGTCAATGGGATCTATTGGGATCTATGCCAAATTATTCTTGTGCAGACTCAAAATGCCGTTTGTGAATTTCATGAATGCGAGTAGTTTGCATAATTTTCGATGTTAAGTGAATATATAGAGTATATTGGAATTTGGTTGTCTATAAAAATTGTATGCTTTACCTTAAGTATTTATACATATATTGCTCAGTACGTTAGGCACGTTATAATATACAGATTGTCACATGATTAATTTTTTAAAGAAATTATAAATATATATACATACTCTCTTTGTTCTTATATTTAGAATTTACCTTATTTCTTTGTTTATCTTCTTGCTTTCTTCGCTTTTCGAGTAGTTTGAGTTTTCTGGCTTCATCTTTAGCAAATTCTCCTAGATCTTTCGTATAACGACCATACATCTGTGAATTAATAACAATTATCAGCATACAAAGGATATATTATATATTTTTCTATACTTATTGGGCTTCGTTGAATGCCTCTTCAATTGTGCAAAACAATGGAAATTAAATATAAATAAACGTTGTCCACCATCCTCCAAGAATACCAAGCACTTACTAACGCATTCGTTTCACTTGTTGATCATTTTGGCAGCAGCCAAAGGTCCCATACATATAAATAACTTGAAAACTCTCGTCTTTTAAAATAAACCAAACAATACAAAAAGAGCGCTCTAGCCGGCGCTGCTCGACTAGTAGATACCAGAAAAAATTCATAAAAATCTCGCAGGGAAAAAATCCACAATTTAAGATCACTAGATGGAGTGAGTCGATCCCGAGATCGCAATATAAATTTATAAGTTATATTCTCATTGCACATCATACCCTAGCAAAGGCATTTACAAAATATGCAGGGTATATTAAAAAAGCCAATCGAAACAAAAATATACATATAAATAAAAAATAACACAAGAGAGCGCATATCCCATCATAAGCACTGAATTTTCGTCACGAAATGATTCTTATTTGCGGAAATTCCCATTTCATGGATGAAGAGCATAGCAACGAAAAAAAAAAGAACATAAAATTCGCATATTTTATGAAATTGACAATGATTACGCAGATAAATGCTCTTTGATATATATGTATATTTTTATTTATATGATTAAAAAAATATAAGAGAGCTATTCGCGTGAGCTAGGAGACTTAATAGAAAGAGCGGATATATACATAGATGTATGTATGTAGTATGTATGAAAAAAATAAGAAAAAATTGGTAGAAACTGTCAGCAAATTAGAAATCAATTATTTTTGATTAATTCATGAAACTTCTTTATGAAACATAAGCTGTAAAAAGCTGTTGGCCTATAGAACTCAATGCTTGTAATATTATAAATTAAAGTCGGTCCGTAAACCCCGACTTCCACAACTAAAATTCATTGACAGTGCAATCTGAAAGTCGTATACGAAAGGTCCCCAGCACACATGCCATGGTCAAAACAAAGACAAAAAATATAAATAATTAGGCATGCGACCAGAATGAAATTGAAAAAAGAGAATATCGAAAGAAAATAGAAGAAATGCAACAAAAATAAAATAGCAGAACAACGAGCAACGTAGCTAATTTCCCAGAGGTCTGGGCGAAGGTCTTTTTAGCCTGGGAAAATACATAAATATGTATGTATGTCTGCATTGGCTAGAGAAACATAGAATATTGCTGTTTTTGTATAGCTTTTTGCTGTAAATAGATCTGGTTCACTGTACAGTACAGACTCAGAGCTAGAGAGCTGAGAGTTTGTTAATTGTGTTTCGTATTCGAGTTTTCGAATATCCCTACATAATAAATCATAATAAATCCTAAAAGTACTCGTAATATAATTTAATGCCTCAATTTTTTTTAAAGCTCACTTGGAGTTTTGAGTATATATTTGTTCACATAAAACATGGATTTATTTTCGAACTCAAGTTCATAAACTCTCGACAGTTGCAATCCTGATTCTATTTCCAGATATACACAAGAAAAGCAAAACGCTTTTTTTTTCGAGGTAATTTCGAAAAAATTTGATCTAATTTCAATGAACATCTATCGTGGATTGTTATTTTCGGCACTAATAATTTTGTTGATTTATTTTCGTAGTCAAGTTCGAATTGAATTCTTTGTTTGTTAAATGAGAGCTAGTTCCACAAGTGTATATCATTTAGTAATGTTATCTTACATAGTAGAACGCCTCAATTTCGAACTCAATCTGATTCTTGTCATCGCTGGCTGTCTCAGCGGACTTGCGTTGCTGTTGTTGCTTCTGCTTCTGTTTGGCAATGGCCTCATCCCAGCGCAGGCGAACGGGAGTGGAGGGTGCTTTTTGGGCACGCTGCTCCTCGCGCAGATACTCCTCGCGATTGATCAGCAGCTCCGGCTCGAAGGCGTATTCGCGAATGTACTCATCCTGGTGTGTGCGACTGTTGTTGAACATGAAGCAAACCGAATTTGATTACGCTACGAATTTCGAAATTCGAATAGACGAGTGCGATTTGTTCTATGATCGTTCAATGTTAGACAGTATATGAAGATAGTATTGATCTTATATATGTTGTTGATGTTGCTGTTGTTTTTGTTGTGCTGCGTGTCAGTCGGTTAGATCTGTATTACGGCCTTTGACATGCCTGTGGCTGTTGGCCGAATTTCTGTTTCGCATTTTGTTGCCAATTATTTTTAGTTTTTCAGCTTCTTCTTGCTGTTGATTTTTCACATTGCAAGTCGTCGTAATTACATGTCGCTGCCCTTGAGGCGCGCCCCGTCAACATTTGTAAGTTTTATCGCAATTATTTTTAACATTTTTACAATCAGATTAGATGGCAAATGATTTCAGTACAATTCTCATCGGTGCTCAAATATCTATTAACACTGATTTATGCATATTTTCACTGCTTTTCATTTAAATTAATATGCTAATATCCACACAATAATTTGCAACGATTTTCCTTAGTATTTTCTATTGATTTTCACGCATTTGTCCGACACCAACGCTGCGTTCTAATCTTTGGGAAAACTTTTTTAAAACTAAAACATGCTCGCCAACTTTTCCGCTTGTTGAAAAATTATTGAAATTTTCTTTTGACCACACACTAGACGCTGTGCATTGCCCAGGGTAACCAGCTGCGCCCGAAAACTCTTAATGTCGAATATAAACAATAAATTGTTAAAATGCTCTCAAAAGTGTTTACCCATTCTTAAGAAGTTCAAGTACATTAAACAGTTTCAAACTAATAATAAATAAATATTGATGAAATTTCAAAAAAGCAACAGTTATTTTTTTCATATACTCTTTTTTAGTTTCTGATTTCCATTTAACAGCAAGAAATTAGTTATTCAATAATTCAAATACTCTTTTTTTTTTTTTTTTTTAATATTCCTAAAGTACACGTGAATTATTTGTTTTCTTTGGCTAGCCTGGTTACCCTTTCGCTTGCAACCTACTACCTTCGACAGTGAAATAATTTCTTAACTTATAATAAACGCTAGATATTATTCATTATAATCCGATTAAAAATAGCAGCATATTTTTTGCACCTCTCTGCATTCTCATTCATTATTTTTCATTGCTTCTGCACATCGGCTCGAAAGGGGAAAACACGCCAAATACAAATATCCGAACGCTGTCGCTGTATACCCTAGCTTTCGACTGTAAGAGAAGCATGGTAGAGTCTATACTCTTAACTATTTTGATTCCCCTCTTTTCTGTTCTTTGAAGTGTTTCTGTGTATTTTACAGTGATTTTATCTTTAATGTTAGGAAATTTTTTAGTTGATTTATGGTTATGATGATTAGATCAATCTGTGAGCAATACGCTTTAAATGTATTCTCCCTGTTGCTCTATCACTACGTCAATATAATAATTGTACACATCAGACATTGCCAAAGTGAGCAAGATCAATATAACTGATATATATGAAAGAAGCAGACAGATTATTATTGAATTGCGGGGTGAATAGACCATTCATATCCGATATAAAGATAAGGCGCCGTTGGCGCTTCGGTTACCAGGTACACCTAGTTGAAGAAATCTTATCACTTAAGCGGATGGCTTACTTAAATAGATTAACACGAGTTCGACGATCGCTTACATCGATGCCTACCGGGTGGCTATATAGAAATATATGTTGTGCTTACAAGTGTGTCGATATATCCAAACGGATCATCGTCATCGGATGAGTCAGAATCGGGTCCATTTTCGGCTGGCGGCGGACACGGATAGAATGCCTGCGATTTGATTTTCGGATGTTTCTGGACATGCCGCAGCTCCGTCTCCATGGATATGTTACTGTTACGTCTCTGGCGCAACTGACGAATGAACTTCTCAAAATCGGCCCACTCGGAGTCGACCAGCTCGACATTCTCTTCACCAAACTCTTCATCGTGTATGATTCGTTCGACTTGCTGTTTGGTTTTGGCTTTGCCATTGCGATCACGATTATCGCGAGTGGCAAAGTACACCATGGCTGCTTGTGTATATGTATCTATATATCTGTGAGTGTGTGTGTGTGTGGGGTGAATATAGCTAAAGAGAGAGTAACGCGATATCGATACGACGCACGAGGTTAAAAACTAGTTAATCGATCGTGGCTATTGCCATGGCTTTGCGGGCCTTTGAGGGCTAACCAAATCTTCGCTTTGCTTAAGCAATGACACTAATTAAGCGCTTCCCGTGTGGGCTGTTGGTATCTACTGCACTGTTGCATCCGTCAGATAAAGTATCTTTAGCTGCGTGCGTCTCGCATCAAGTTTAGAACTGAACTGAATCTGCGACAGACTCGTCTCGATATTGTTTCGCTTAAGCTCAAGATTCTACATAAAATGTGGCACAGAGTCTCAAGTGCTTAGAACGTACATGCACTTATCCCCTCCGTCTACACACACACACACACACACACACAAACACACACGCATACCAACACAAACAACCGCACTCAAGCGGTCAAAGTTTGTGTGTAAAACATCAATAAAATTTCATAAATTTAATAATTTGTGCCGCCTGAGCTAGAGCAAAAGTGAAAATGCCACGACGCACAGTGGTGCAAAAGCTACGAAAACTGCTGCTCAGCCACATTCTTGATTGCTTATTTCGCCTTTGTATTTATATATGCATATATGTATTTCAATTATTTTTATTAATTTGCTGTACATCTTGCCCCACTGTGCCATGTCACTTAAGCAGCTCGAATTGAGTCGACTTTTCGCCGACATCATCTTGCTTTAAACTCTTCAAGTGTGTTTTTTTTTTTTTTTCAATATATGTACGGGTGTAGGTGGATTATGCACATGGCACCGAGTCACATGTCTGTGATTGTCTATGCGGCATTTTCTCAGATATAAATGTATCTTTCTTCAGATTTTTCTTTTTTGCTGCTCTGTAAGTGTCGTGAGCGCAGTGCAAAGTTTGTTTTTGATTGAATTGCTCAATTTAGTGCGACGCCTGTCCAAATGACGGCATTAATGATGTGCCTAACCCTAAATAGGTTGAATATACTATCGCAAATTGTACTGGTTGATCAACAAGAGCGACGCAAACACCCTACTCAATATAGATCCTACATTTGAGAATACAAAATTATACGATCCAATGATCTTCAATGATTCAATCCACG
Source organism: Drosophila mulleri (assembly GCA_035047565.1). Classification (NCBI taxonomy): domain Eukaryota; kingdom Metazoa; phylum Arthropoda; class Insecta; order Diptera; family Drosophilidae; genus Drosophila; species Drosophila mulleri. The sequence continues at coordinate 5,899,395 of JAWNPK010000069.1, read as the reverse complement.
CGACAGTGCTGAAGTCGTTCAGTAAAGTGTGAAAAGCATAACCATTCTAGAAAAGGCTTGGAATATTCGAGAAAGTCATATAAAAGCGCAGAAAGCTGAAGACAAGACTTAGATAGATGGGGAGAGAGCGATAGAGAAAGAGTGAGAAAAAGTGAGCCAGGGAGAGGAGAGTACAGAGATAAAGATAGGAAGAACGCAAATATGCAAATATACAATCTAAATAAGGAAGGATAAAATAATATAACTATATATAAATGTGATAATTTAAAAATTCGTTTCGACTTGTTTTCAAAATATGGAGTTTAACATTAAGTTTTTTGTGTCCAACAGTAACATCTACTAGATTTATTATTTAGTCGAAGTTCAGAAATGTAATCAATAATATTTAAATATTATCTGAATTGAGATTTCAAATTTAAGTTTGTTAGCTCCTTTATTATTAGTATTATATTAATTCTACATCGCAAAATCTTTCTACAGAAGAAGATAAGGGAAGAGAATAAGATGGAGAAATGCCTAGAAAAATTGAGATTGTCGCCTAATAATTTCAGTTACCTTTGCGTCATATGCTGGGACCATAACTATTATCCCATTATATCAGTTTATTTCAATATCTGAACGCGCACATTCCCAGAACGACATCAATTCACATTAAGGGGGGAAAATTGAATTGCTTGCCACTTCTATTACATTCATAAATCATTTTGTATATACTTGCATAGTATACGTCTTATACGTATAATAGAGGATATATTAAATTTATTTATACTTTTAGTTTAACATATCTCTATTGTTTTTCTCTACTCGATAGTGTTGTGTGCTGTAATTTGAGTGTAACAATTTGTGAATTATTTATGTAGCTACACAGATAAATGAAGGCTCGTCTCTTACGGAACTCAAATCAAAAATGTTAACCGATTTATAAGAAACAGCTATAAGAAACCAAAAGGTGACTTAAAACCCGATTTGTTGTTTTTTTTAATATTCAAGTATATATTAACTCATAGTAATACTTGATTTTCAAATAAATGCTGTTTCCTTCGAGTGATTCTTAAATCAGATCTTTGTATATAACTTCATGGTATCATATATTGTAGGACTAAATATTTACATATTTTACAAAAATTAATTTCAGTTCGATATTTGTTTTTGTTTTTTAACTAATGAAATGTTGATAACTTTTTTCATCAAAAAGTTGCATTTGTAAATTTTTAATGTAAAAAAAATTCAGCTTTTTGCGATATTTAACGAACCTTAAGATTACTTTTTAACATTATTTAGCTGTTTTTAATTTTAAGAACACAAAAAACAAAATGGCACAACCAATAACAGAGTAAAGTGAACTTGGCCACAATTCCAGGGCAACTGAAGATCATGGGACAACAGCTTCCCAAACCCGATATTCGGGCCCAGATAAAGGCGTGAATAGCGGCAGCAACAACAACACCTGTGCAAAAATTAATTAAAAATGTTAACAAATAACGTAATCGTGTAATATTTGCACAGATTCTCGAGATAAATTCAGAACTTATGTAAGTAGAATCAAGAATTCAATATTATCGCAAATACAATTCACATTTATGGCCCGACTCAACCGTTTGGTAGCGAAATAGCTGCCGACAGCTTTTAAGGCCCCGCAATAAAGCACATTGTTAATTGTATTAAACAATAAATCGACCATAAACATTCATAATCAATGAGTGCAGCCGCAAAATCAAATCGATTCGGATTTTACGCCTCAATCGTCGCCCCTCCTAAATCAAAGTGATTGCCAATACGGAAGTTCTTTTGATTGATGATGATGACCTACGGAGCTTAGGCCAGATAAGCCCCAACCATCAATGATCAAACAACTGTAAACTGTCGAAAAAAAAGTGATATTCCATTTAAATCGTTATTCTACTAATCGCCTAAGTAATCTATGTAGTATTAAAGGAATACCTAACTTGATTCTGAATGTGAAATTATTTCGAGCAAAGACCGAAGATTTGTTTGCAAACTGTTCTATAATTGTTATGGGTTAATTGTATTTTTGTATTTAACAATTATAAAAATACTAATATTCATTGCTTTAAATTAAGAGTGGAATCTGAAAACTATAATGTCTACATCACTCATACGTCGTGTTGTTCACAAAGAGCCCTTATTTGCTGCGTCTCCAGGAGGATTCCGAACATTTTGATTTTATTGATGGTGAGGCTCTAGATATACGATAAACTAACATATTTAATTGATTTTCGATAAACATTCTCAATTCTCCAAGCCACTCAAGACAAGAAATTCATTGCAATTAGTCTTCTAACTACATATTAACACCACTAATACGATTTGCACCCCTCATGTAGCATTCCTCATTTGATATCAAATAGACATATACTCAATTGCACTTTGTGTAAACATTGCAAATGAATTTGAACAGCTTTGCAGCACAATAAGAAACATTTCATTAATACAATTGTCGGCACGTTAAAAAGATTCCCAAGTAATGCCCATATTAATGATATTGTCAACTGAAAACAGTTAGCGCATTTGGGAAACAATTGAATAGCAATTTGGGTTTTCCTACTAATGCCAAAATAATAATAAATGAGCTACGGAAATAGCCGTTATCAAGTAGGCTTACGTAAAAAGTAAATAGCGAGTTATTAAAAGTCCGATTTCAATTCCTTTTGAGCTAACATAAAAACAATGGGATAAAAGCGAGCTACTTTTGTTTATTCATTAGGCAATAAATGCTAAATTGCAATGTGCTAAATCAATCAATCAACTCGATAGACGTTATAAAAGTATAAAATAATTTATGAAGTAGCACATTTTTGCACTAATTATTATAAAAATCCGAAAAATATGAAATTATATACCTAGCAAGAAAGAAGATTAAATACCCTTTTCGTACTCATGTATGAAAATTATTCTTTACTTTTACTAAATGCGCAAAAAGTTTTTACGAAATCTCAGGCTCTATCTTGAATAATGTAAACAGGTTATTATTCCTAGTTGGGATCGTAAAGCTCTTCATGAGCGCGTGCCAAAATAGTTAATCGCCAAAGAAGAGATCTCTGACAGCTTTCAAGAGCCCGCAGAGAGATCTGTGTAAATGTTTGTTTTATGCTTATGTTATTTTTGGCGACGAGCTCTCGCATGCTAATTGTTTCTTATCGCACACCAAACGCTTAATCATAAGATTTCTAAAGCAAACAGATAAGCTGATGGCCCACTCGCAGAAACCACAACAAAGCAACGCACTAAGGTCACACAACTGCAAAGGGGATTCGAGTATAATTCGGACAATATTCTTAATTTGTCATGTCGATGATGCAAATTTGTATTTGTAGATTTATTTAAAAATATTAGATTTACAGCTCTGAAAAAGCACAAGGCTATAGTTCCTAATCAAAATTAAATACAGTCTGCATTTAATTATGGGTATATATAATGTCGAGTGAGTGCTATGCTGGTTGATCAGAGCAAGAGAAAGACCAATACAAAAGCAGCGTAAAAATGCGATTGTCTGGACAGAATAACTGTATATTTAAATATACATATACTATAATTATATGCTTCATTTGTCTGGACTTCCAAAGAATTATAGTAATATATTGCTTTTACTACTATAATATATTGAAAACGGTTGAATTCTTTTGTTATTGGGGGAACCCCCTGCCAAATTTAAATAATTATTATTCATACAAATGAATATACATATATGTATATGCACATGTGCGTCCATACATAAGTATTTGTCTTTATTCAACTGGTTGTCTTGTTGGCCTAGCCTGCCAGATCATGTGTTCGATCTGTGTTCGTAAATCTGATCATATGATCTGGAAAGTCATGTGGTCGCGCTTGGAAACCAAAATAAACAAGATTACAAATCTATATAATCATATCTGTCGGGCATATAGAAAGTATACATACATAGCTCGACTGTGAAAGGGATTACTAATGCGATAAATACTAATAATAAATACTAAAATATTTCCTTTAATTTTTTTTTTTAGGTATTTTTACAATTGTTTTAATATATTGAAAAATATCCAGCCAAATTAAAAAACCAAAACTAAATAAATATTTTAAATGATAGACAAATAACCTATATTAAACAATTTCACTCTTTGCTTTAACTCACCAGCGTGTGCGTATATCCCAGGCCCTCCTCGGAACCATCCGGACTCTTGTCGCGGTCGTGCTCGTGACCCATATTGAAGCGCAACGAGGACGCATTGGAGCACGTGCGCAGGGGCAGCGTGTGATTCGGTGAGGGCACGAGGAGCAGAGATTCGTGTCCATTTTTATTTGATTTTGTGTTTGAACTCTTGTTAAACATGTTGCAATATCACAATAAGATGCAGTTGGCTTGAATATGAATGTATTGTAATTGGAATTCCACTGTTTGCACTGATTTTCTTTTGTTTATGTATTTTTGTTGGCGTTGTTTACTTTGGATTTGCATTCACTGTGCAGATTCGCGTTTTGCTTTGTTTTTTCACTCGCACTTTCTTTCCGCATTGCGTTCGGCTCTGCTGTGGGCTCTGCGTATGCGTCACATGTGAAAATGAAATCAAATTCCTTTTGCTTGTGCATTAAATTCAATTAGCTGCACTTTTGTGTTGCACCAAGCGAGTCACAAGATAGACTTCCTTTGCAGCGGCAGAGCTGCAACGCCACAGTCACAGCACATCCCAAGCTCTGCCGCGATTCTCGATTGCAGAAAGTTGGGCGCACTGAGCGGTAGTGCAGTCAGCGTCGCGACGCGTCGCTCTCAGTGTCTTCTACACACTCACGCACACACACACATGCACACACGCACTCTTACTCTAGCGAGCAAAAACGAAAATGCGTTCAGTTTGCGGAGCAGCTGACTCCGACGGCGGCGTTGACTGCGCGTTTGTTGCTGTTGCTTGCTGCTGGCGTCGCGACGCTGGTTACCGGTAAAAACGTTCACTTCTTAGAGTTCTTCCTCTTCGTTTTCTACTACGACCATTAGCTGTTGTTGTTGTTGCTATTGTTTGGCACTGCGATAATGGGTGAGATTGTGGGCGGGGTGTTCCGAGCTATTTGAAGTGGCGCACTTGAGTGTGTGACGGCTTAATTAGGAACGACGACAACAAAAATTGTCAAATGTATCACAGTTTCATTATCTGTTCTATCTGTGCTATCTGCGCCCTGGATTAACGCAAAATATAGGCAGAAATTAGCAATAATTATTTGTTTTTGCTTCTCCTTTTTCTCTGTTGTTTTTTTTTTTTTTGCTGTTTGGAATTAATTAACTGTGCCAATATATTATTGTTTTTGGCTGGAATGATATAGAAATAAATAGCATATTGTAAATAACTGTATATGAGCTGCTTTATTAGCTAAGCTAATTAAATTATGCATGAGCAAACATTATACCCACCCCCATTTGCTCTCTTTCGCTCGCTCTCTCTCTCTCTCTCGAGCAGCTTACTGACACTAAACACCCAACGATCGCCCCCACATGTAAATTAGCTGTGAATTGGGATGCAAAACAAGTTGTATGCCCATTAGAGAGAGAGGGAGAGAGAGCGATAAAGAGTGAAAGAGAGAAAATGACATCTGATAAAGATTACATGCAGAGAGTGTGAATTAAGGAGAACATTGCTTTGAAGGCCGCTGCGCTAATGTATTGGTGAAGTCTACACTAATGAACAGGATTAACGGAGCAAAATACAGTTTTGAGAACGTAATTCATAGTAAAGTAATTTTATGTTTTTCAGTGTTGACAAATTTAATAGTTAATACCAACTCGAATTTTATTTTAGAAATCATCTGCTTATTTTAAACAGTTTTTTGTTTGTTTTTTTTTTATTTTAATTTTTTTTTTTGCAAAGAATAAGTAAGATACGAATCTTGTTGAGCTGTGTTAAAGCATCTTGCGCACTCTCTAATTACTCAAAATGAGATCGCATAGCGTTGAGAACACACTGAGAAAACAAAACTTGAATATAATTTTATCTTCGTGCATTATTTTGCTCAAGAGAGAGCCCACGAGGCCATTTCCCTACGAAATAGTCCGGCAACGGTCTTATCGTATACCAAAAACTGAGTAATCCAGAATTTTCAAAGCCAAGTGCCCAACGGGCTTTAATTTACAATCGCGATATTGTAAAAATGAAAGCAAACACTTGCATGTTCGTGCCTACCTACGAAGATTTATTAAAATGCCTTAATCTTTTGTCAGCATTATGACGACGAATTTGAAAGATTTATGAAACAGGCGCACAACATTTAGCAGCTATACGACGAGGGTAAATACACTTACATATGTCTAGCTCTGGCATTTGCATACAAACCTCTTATTTGCGTTACAGCAGAAAGTCAAGTGTAAAGCGGTTTTAGCCAGTTTTGATTTTTTATATTTTTTATATACTTGCATGTATTTTTTTCAGTCCAACCGCGCGCTGATAATGAGCTACAAACACTCAAATTTTATACGATTTTTATATTGCTTTCGAAGCTAATGTATAATATTTATATATAAGTATATATATTTAAAAAAAAAAAATTAAAGAACTTCATTATTTAAATGTGTGTCATTTACATACTAACTATATATATATATATATTCATATATACTTTTGCTTCTTTATGTTATTATCGACTCCATTCGGTTTATATTTCATTTTATGCCAGTGCGAAAATCCAACAAATTATTGTTGACTGTTTCAATTCAATAGATTGTATTTTTTTTACTTGACAAGGTGCTAAAAATAGTTTATGTATTTCATAAATCTATTTTATGTAAATCATGCTGATTTGATTTTTATTTGTCCATTACTTTATTTACTTGTTTTTTATTGTAATCGTATTAACAGTCAGATTTGCGGTTAGTTTTTAGCCGATCAGGTGAATACGATCATTTTGCGTTTCCTATTATGAATGATCTATTATGGGAAAGTTCGATAGGCGTATAAAAGTGCCTGCTCAAGATTCAAGTTTATTTAATTAAAAGGCTCTTAAAGATTTTAACAATCCATATGTTAAGCTGGCTCTTCAGCCCTAACAAGTCAGCTTAACTAAACACTCATACGTAGAGTATTCTCTTTTGCTTTTTTTTTTTTGTATACTCTGAACCCGTTGAAAGTGGGAATTCGGGGTAGACTGATTTTGTTTTTGCTTAGCAAAAGTTGAAGTGTTGGAATTTTCTTGTTAAAAACAGATTAGAGAGAATGACATGAATTTGAAATGTAAAATACTTGTGTAATATTTAGCTGTAGTTTAGAAACACATTAAAGTTTTTGCATGTCAAAGTATATAAAATAAAATCATTCAGTTTTGTCCGAAATGATTTACACGGTACATAATTTACTGGTATTTAAATATAATTAAAATAACAACAATGAAGCCAATTGTGCGGCGTATAGAAAACTGCGCAAAGCCCGTAATTCAAAATCCCCTCTACTGCACCACCCTTTGGTCGCACCTGTGTCACCTGTAGAGCGCGTGTTTTAATTTGTTCACTTCTATTGTTGTTGCTGTTGCCCACGACACTAGCTGTTGTTGTTGTTGTTGTTGCTTGATTGACGCTTTGATTGATTCGGTTAATTTTCTTTGTTATGCTATTAGCCACGTTCACTTTGCGTATTAGCTGAAAGTTTCCCGAGCTGGCAGAGCGATTCTAGAGCAGCTCCGTTGTCAACGCCGCCGTTTCGCGTTCTGACATTGACTGCCGGTGTCGTCGTCGTCGTCGCCGCCGGTGCTGCGAGCTCTGCTGCTGCTGCTACCGCTGCTGCTGTTGCTGTCATCGTTGTTGCTGCTGTTGTTGTTGTTAGGTGGTTTGGTTGCTGCCGGACCCGGTTATCACCTTCGGTCAGTTCGGCAGCTCGTTCCGTTTCAATTGATGACGTTGCTGATCAGCTGATCTGCATTCGAGCAATTTTGATATTCCTATTGGCTCTCCGGCTCGAATTGACTTCGAATTTCTCTCGCATTCGACGGAAATTTCACTTGAAATTTGCACAGCTACATTATTTATGTGTATGTTATTTTGTGTATTTAGTACACATATTATTTTATTAACTTAACAATACATGTTCTTTCATGTAAAGAGAGAATCAATATATCTTAATCTTAAGTAGCTCTAGACCTGTCCCAATTAAGTATTTTTCAGACTTTCGCATAGTTAAGCAACTTGTTTTTTGTTTAATGGGAGAAATTATTGTGGCTTTGAATAATGTGAAAATGTCGGGGATTTTTATTTTAGTTATTCCACTTAACAAACATCAATCTAATTTAGCCAAGACGACTGCAAATTAATTTGCTGTCATAACACGGATATATATTATTTATATCCATATTAATTAAAATCGAATCGGTATATTGCTGAATTGTTAACAATCTAGATTTGTGTAACAATTTTCTAATTAATTTGCTGCCATAAATTCGGTATTCATATATTATTTATTTCCATATGAACTGAAATCGAATCATCATACCGCTCAGTTCTCAGCACATTAATTAACACCCCACACAAGGGCATAAGGTCTTCGCTATCCCAACTGATATTTCTGCTTTATAGCTACTTATTATAGATACTACCGATGCTATCACACCTACAGTTAATTAACCTACAGATACGATTAATAACATTTTTGCTTATGAGTGTTCCGTATTCAGAATTGTAATTCGTATAGCTACATTTTACAGCTTAGGCGTATTTCTAAATGTTTCATATAATCACATATTCACGCTTGTTGTGTAAATTTCAATGATTTTTATTGTTATTATAATTGTCACATTAAATAATAGTACGTGCGCTTCGTTCGGATAAGAGACGATGCGCAAATATTTATTATTATGATAGAAATATGTTAAATAGAATTGAAATTCATAATAATAGATCATCTTTAGCAACATTTTCAAGCAAAATTTCATTAAATATATTACAAATTTAAAAATTAAATACTTTTTAAAGTATAATTCTGTAGATCAAAACAAAATAAATATATTATATATTAGAATATATGCATTTAAAATAAATATTTTTTATTATGAAAGTGAAATAAATAATATATAATTCTAAATATAGATTAGTATAACTGATTTAATGTCCCATAAACGGTCTATACGAATCTTAAGTTTGACTCGTGCTGGATTATCGTGCTTTCACATACTTAAATATGAAATTGCAAACTTAAACACGATACGATTTGACTTATAAATTACGAGTACTTTCATAAATAAACCTTGAACACACGCCTCAACAATCAGATAAAGGCAAAAAACGCAAACAATTGAGTTTGAGTTTTCGTCTGTTGTCGCATCGTGAAGCGCATAAATAACCTGGCAAATAGATATTGCTGATTAGAGCGCTATAATTTTTGGCATATGTAAAGATGGTCGAATTGCCTTCTTTGGTCACGTGAATTTATTATGCCCACCATTTCAAATGGCAGATAGCAAAAGAGACCCAACCCACAAGAAAGAACAAAAGCAGATCTTCAAAGTGTGATCAGAATTTTTATAGACCCTTTTTACGGTCTGGTATGTGACGGCATTATCTATTTCGGGTCTCGTACATATTTTATTGACATATAATTAGCGAAAATTATCATTGACGTCTCTTAAGCGTAATCTATCTGACATTACAGCTATATATTGTATACCAATAGTATATTCATTTGGGTGGAAGAAACTGAAATGTGTTATGAAACAAAAATCAATTTAGCTTCGCTATCGTTAATTGCATTAAGATTGGAATTGTAATAGCGTAAAATTCCTAGAAATATTATTAATGCAATGGAAATATATGGACTGTGCTAGCTGTAAATACTTTATCATAATATATATAATATAATAATATTATAATATACAAATACAACTAGTATTCTTCTAATATACACATATAGAAAAGTATAAACTCAAAAGTATATATTCTCCCCATATCCAATTAATAAAATTTTTATTATCAAGCTAATTAAATATGTGAAATTTAATAGATAGAATAAAAATATTTATACATACATTTATAATTATATGTATATTGGAGAGTAATCAATTTTTTATAATATTTTCTCTGAGCTTTATATAGGGAATACCGCTTTTTTCCCAACTGGCATTCGTTGTAACACTTCCATTCATTAGAAGTAGATCTCGCAATATTATATATATGTTATTTTGAGTTAAAAGTTAACATATTTCACCATGCCCCATTTCTCACCTGGAAGGGGTGCATAGAAAAAACAATAACATTTGAATTGACACTTTTTTGCTTTTTTTGCTCTATGCAATGTTAACGGCGCTACAATAAATAAACCGTATTTGCTTTAGATATTCCACATTATATATGAGTATATACTTATTTCTACTGTATTAACAATTGTTTTTACTTGCGCTCGACTAATTTATGGGCGACGTTTAACGAAATTGCAATTTGTTTGCCCCTTCACGTCGAATTCCGTAGAATTTTAGAATTGCGGAATGCGCGCGCGATCGCCACAATAAGAAAAACAATAATGCAACTGCCGCGACGTTTGTTGACCAAGTCTACAATATTGCATGTGTGTACATATATAGTATGATCTGTTGCTGATCTGGATTGCTCTAGTATATATACCTATAATTGGTACTGTCTGGGAAATAGTACTTGCTGCTCCAAGTTGATCGTGGACTGAGAGAGCTTGCCACGATGCTTTTCAATTGTGGGCAAATACGTGCAAATACGTGCAAATACTTACATATGTATTTGAAATAAAAAAAGAATGCTTAGATGAGACCTAACATTAGGCTAGTATGATGTGGACTTCGAAATACAAAAAAACAATGAACTGATGCAGGCAATACAGTATATACGTATATGTTTACAAACCAATACAATCCACATACATATTGTATAGAACCACTGCTACAAATGCAGTAAAGAACTCTTTCTTTCCTATACGTGTACTAATACATTTGATATCTATCTAAAAGTTCACTCAGGACTATCAATAAATGCAATACAAATGTATTTGTTGGTTTATAAATTTTATTGTATAATAGCTGTTCACAATTTCTCTTTTGTTGTTGTCATGTCAGGATCATTGATTCAGAAATTAAAATAAAATTGACATTTGTATGTTCCTATTCCATTTGTCTTGTTATATTCCTACTTGAAGGACGGGGGCCGTCTAGATTGTAGATACATTGTTGCTTAAATTATTTAAAATATGCGTGTATGTGGGTGTGTGAGTGGTTTCATTAGAATTGAAACACCACAATTCTTTTCACAAGCGACACAGTCCCTTGTGGTATCTGCTATGGTGCGTTCGATAGTTGTCCGCCGATTAAATGTGGCCCACAAACTTATAAAATACTTGCGTTTACATTAACGTATGAAAAATTATGGAATTAATGTAAAAGGAAGCGTTTAAATACGTCGAGAGAAGCCACCGCCACCTCCGGCACCACCACCACCGCCGCCGCCATTGCCAGCTCCAATGCCAACACCGCCAACGCCGCCTCCAACGCCAGAGCCGCCACCACCGACATTAACGCCGCCGCGAGTTTTGCCATCATAGAAGAGTTCAATATAGCGGGAGCCCATTTGCTCGCGATGCCGCTTCATGGCCAACTGCGAATCATCATACGTGTCAAAGTAGGCGTCAGCGGTTCCACTGTGCAGGCCCTTCTTATTATAATTGATGCGCACGTTGGCCGGACGTATGGGATCGAAGAACTGTCAGATAAAATAAAGAGTATTAACTTCAAAGATCCGTACAGCTGTTCGGAGTTTAACACTCACCTTGAACACGTCATTTTCAAATGAATTATAGGGCAGTCCTCTCATGTGAATGGTGTAATATTCTACATCATTGTTGCGACCACCTCCGATAGGTCCGAAGTTGCCACCGGCCGATCCAAAGTTGCCACCATTGTTGAAGCCGCCGTTGTTGAAACCGCCACCATTGTTGAAGCCGCCACCGCCGTTGTTAAAGCCACCAATACCATTGTTGAAGCCGCCACCGCCATTGTTGAAGCCACCACCACCGGAATTGTTGGGAAAGTTGCCAAAACCACTGCCAACGCCGTTGAAGCCACCGCCGGAGTTGCCACCATTGTTGAAACCACCGCCACTGCCTCCATTGTTGAAGCCACCAACACCACCTCCACTGTTAAAACCACCTCCTCCTCCGCCACCGCCACCAGCATTGTTGCCAAAATTACCAAAGCCGCCGCCGCCACCTCCGCTATTGCCAAAGTTTCCTGGCATATCTGCAAATACAAAATATTATTAAACGATCTATTAACTCAGTTATTTAGAAGTAGGTAATCTGGTGGCTCAGCGAATTAGCTCTAAGAACAGTGACTATACGGCTCATAAGGCGAATTTAATTAATAGAAAGAATAGGACAAGACATAGCTAAAACTTAAACTTTTATAGCCATTCATTATTATGACAATTAATTAGAAATTAAACGAAACCAATAAAAGAGCCAGTAATTATTGAATATATTGGAATTACTCTGATTGTCCATAGATGTTTGTTCAGACTTACCGAAATTGTTGCCATTGTTGCTGCTGCGATTGTTTCCAAAATTGTTAAAATCGCCAAAATCGTTACCAAAATTGCCAAAATTACCGGCGTTTTGACCAAAATTGCCGTTGTTGCCGCCTCCACCTCCTCCGCCACCGGAGTTATTACCAAAATTACCCGAGTTCATTAAACTGGGCAAATTGTTGAAGCCCAACATATTATTGGCGCCCACACCGAAGTTGCTGTTGTTGCCGCCCCAGTCTGCAAATAGACAATGATCCATTAGGCACTAATGCTATATATAAAATATCATATATGATGGGAGCGAATCGGATCAAGTAACAAAATAGTTTTATGCAATTGAAAATAAATGTGCTTTAAGCTGAGCTTCGCCTGACCCATTTTAGGGCTCGCAGTGCTCACACCTACCATTGCGTCCACCAAAGTCGTTTCCACCACGATTGGCACCGCGATCACGTATATCATATGGTCCTGGTCGTCCACCGACACCGCCGCCTGTGGCTCGCTTCATCTCAGCAATGGAGCTGCGGAATATCTCAATATACCTGAGAGCATTCAAAAAGAAAAGATCATAAAAGAACTTTACTTTAAATTGTCTGTAGAAAAATAAGAGGCTTAATCAATCAAGAAATTCAGATAGATAGAGAGGTTTGCTATGGTTAATAACATATTAATCCATATTATTCAAGTTTATCCTTTAAAGGAATAGACAAGTAGGTATGGGATTGTTAAATAGAAGCATGTTTAGCTTATATCAATGTCTTTCTCTGGTTAATAAGGCGTAATCTGTTGTTCGTTTGCACCCATAGCCTGTGCTCTATATATATAAACTAGATATATATGCACAATGTAATTGTTGCTTAAAACAACATATGTTTTACTGAAATAGGAACGTATAAAAATTAGCATTTTGCTTTAATTTGCTGACAAATTTGCAACAATTTAAAGACATTTTTATTTTATTTATTCATGTTACCATTGAATGTATTTCGATGTTGTTGTTGTTGTTGCTGTTGTAGTTGGTAAATAAATGATGTGTAAGAGACCCACCTGTGCCCAATTTTTTCCCGATTTCGGCCCAAGGCTTGCTCAGTGTCATCCTGGCTTTCGAACTGAACAAAAGCTTCCCCAGTTGCACGACCCCTTCTGTCCATAACAAAAAGTATGCCCTCCCGATCCGTTTTGATTTCCAACCCTGCCCATGACGATAACCAACAAAGATTTATACAAATATATAGTGATATATATACATATATATATGTATTGCAAGGTTAACGATAGATACAGAGAAAGAAAGAGTGGGCGATATTATATATTACTTTTTTTTTTTTTTTTTTTTTTGAGAAGTGGTGCTTGTCTTATATTTTGTTGTTGCTCACGAAGAACTTTTGGGAGTTCGAGAAACGATGTTGAAATAAATGTTTGAAATGCTTGACTTGCAGACTGATTGTGCATTAGAATTGTTAATAAATATTTATCAGATAAATAAATAAAATGCTAACATTATGAAATATTTAGTTGATTGGAATATATGTATTTGTTATATTAACAACCCTAAATACATTTAGGAAAAAAAGGCTTGTACTGGGTTAGACAAAAACTATTGTTACGTGTGTGTAAAACGGAAAATATGTAGATAATGTATTGTTCTTGATGTGTGAGCATTTAACGACCCCTGGTCCTTGGATGCTAACACCCCAGACGTTTGGGTATACAACTTAGGTGGAGCCCAAGACTAACACTCAATTCATAGCTCAATGCTATAGAATATTTCAAAGATATATACATATAAATATAAGTATAATATATATGTATATCTATTAAAGTACATATATATATATAAATATACATATGTTTGCACATGCATTCGAATCGGTACGTTTAACAATGAGTTCTTCTCTGCCCGCTAAATATATGTAAATCAAAACAGAAACAGGACGCCAGGATTAGGTAATGATCTTACCGGCAAAGAACTCCTCGATCTGTTGTTCTGTGACAGCGTAGGGCAATCCACGAAGTTTCACAACAAAGGCATGACCATGACCGCCCGTTTTGCGCATAGCCTCTTTTGCCTCCTTGGGCGTTGCCACGAACACTAGAATTGCAAAAGGATAACAATTTATTTCATGTTAAGCTCTGATTATTGGTTCCGACGTACCCTCAATGTATCGATGACCCATACTAGCTTTATTTAGCTTGCGTGCCTCTTCGACATCCTCTTGGCTGGCAACCTCGACATAGGCTTCGCCTGTATTCTTGCCATCCAGTCGGCTGGTGACTAGATGTATGCCCTGTGATCCATTAAGCACTTCCACATTAACCAAGAAGTCGAGAATCTCTTTGTGCGTTGCAGACCAGGGTAGACCGCGTAATCTTATAAACTTGGGACTCTCGCCAACGCTTCCGATCTTCACATTTGAGTCGTTGTCGCCGTCGTTTTGATTGTTATCGTATTGGTCGTCATCCTCTTGCTGCTGGTCATTGTCATCGTTATAGTCTTCGCTATTGTCCTGATTCTGATTGAAGCCTTGATTGTACTGCACATCTGCGTTCGACATGGTGATGATTCAGATGGCGGCAACTCTGTTAATGAAGTAACCGGGAAGCGGAAGCACAAAAATACATAAACATAAATATATACATATCAAAATTATGATCTAATATATTATTCATATATTTATATACTTTATTAAAATATTTTGGCTCTTATGCCGCTACTTTTTGCTCGTTGCTTTTTTGCACCGCTTACGCCATTTTGATTTTTACCATTGCTACAGCTTTGTTTTTCAGACAAGTTTATTACACGATTTATTGCATTATTTATACAGCATTTTATTACACTCATATGTAAAACGCATAACTTACCTATTTTGGGTATTTAGAATTTGTTACTAGTCTCCTAATTTATTTGTTTCGGCACTTTTCCACAATTTTTCTGTATAAAGAACAGCACGCGTCTAGATTAACGTTGTATCGAATCATTCAACTCGACGGAGCGATTCACATAACTGAGCGAACAAATTTTCGTTCATCTAGTTCATATCGTTTCGCTCTCACTTATCACTGTTAAGTTAACAGTTGCTAAAATTATATATCTTATTGAAGAAAGAAAGAAAGAAAGAAGCTTTTTAGCGCCAAAAATATTGATGACGTATTATGTGTAGGCTAAGGCAACAAAATGCCACTAACAACAATTTGCGACATAATTAATAATACAAATAAATAACTACAAAAACTTGCACGTTTAAATTTAACAGAGTTGTCACTGTTATTATGTACACACTTATAAATGGGTATCGATGTGTATAAATATCGAAACTTTTGCCAATCGATGTTTCAGTGTGGGATAATGTTGACACAAACTATGCAAGACAAAAATACTTTATTTAACGGATATTAAAATGTTTATAAACTATGTAGATGTATTTAGTTTTACCATCCCTTTTTAATTGGATGAATGTTTTAGTAAATATCCATGCGGATATGAAAATAGTTTGAATTTTGGCGCCAAAAGTGATCATGCCAGTCGTTTTGGAGACTTTTCGTTGCCATGACGACAGGCGCGAAATTCGATTGCGATTCAACTTTGTTTGCTCAATAAAGTTATTGCATTGATTTTCCTAGTCGTGCATAATAGTTGTGGGATACAAAGTTAAATTGCATAAATAGTAAATTTATAAAATTACTTGCATTTTGTTTTTTATTCTGTGAAATTATTGACAACATGTTTGTGCAAAAGAAAAAATTGGTCGAACATGTTTTGGCAATGCGTGCAAATGCAGGCAGTGCTAGTGAGGACGAAGAAGAGGAGGAGGACGAAGGAGACATTTTACAGGTGCCAATTGAACGTTTAAGAACAACTAAAAAAACCCAAACAACTAACTAACTAACCAATTAGTGGGCAATTCAATTTGTCACAAAATTATTATAAATAACTATTGCTTCAGTACAAATTGTAATATTAACCTCTTAGCGCCTTGTAATCGTTGGCTGATTATGTAATACTTTGACTGGTGTAAAATGCGAAAAAATATATTTGTATATTAAATTATGAGGTTATGCGCTGTAGTTAAACCAAGCTAATAAGGAATTTGGCTAACGAATTAGATATGTACATAAATATATTTATATAAGATGTCGATAAAAATATTTGTATGTATATACATATGTATATATATACAACCTATTATTATTATTATATATTTTATAATTTTGTTTTAAACACATTTGTAATGCCATTTCCGGAATGCTTCTCTTTGCAGAAAATACTCGAGTTTACAATAACTAAAACTATATATTTAGCTATACACACAATAACATTAAACAATAGATAATTGTTTGATTTTTGGGACAACATATATTATTATTCTTTTTTTTCTAGCTGCACTTTTGAAGTAACAGTTGAAAGTAGAAGTAAAAGTTGAAAGTAAAAGTTGTTCTAGTTGTTGTTATGGCAAATCTTGCTGTAAGTAGTTTTGAATTTTGCATAAATATATTTATATACTTTTGAACGCATTGCGGCAAGTTTTTTTTTTTTGCACTTAATCTGCACAACAACAAAAGAGAACAACACAACTGTTTTTTAAACTAATATATTTTTGGTCTTTCCCCGTTTTTGAATTTTGCAATGGCGAAAAACTATAAATAAATAAACTATATATTCACAATAATAAAAAAATTATAAAAATAATATATAAATTTCATTAAAATAAAACTATTAAATAAATACATTATATTACAAAATATATACAAATGATAATAATAAATATGATGAAAAATAAATCATTAAAAAATATTTATTTATTTAAAAATTTTTAATAATAAAATAAAAATACATATATAAATAATTAAAATATAAATAATATTCTGCGGCACCTGCTAAATTTTTACTGCGCGTTTTTTATGGTACTTCAACGGTTCAACGGATTGCATATCGGAAATAATATACGTTTATGATCCACTTATTGGAATTTTCATGAAAACAAATAAAAAACTATGGCCATGGACCCGGACGAAGCGCAGCGCCGGCGTGAAGAATGCGAACGCAAGGCTCGCCGCGGGGAAATGGATCCCCGGTTGGAGTTCACCTTCCAACTGCTGATCGATGCGACGCAGCTGCCGCGGCATCAGCTCATGGATTATATATTCGAAGGGGATATGGTAGCGCATTTTGAACTAGCTTTAATGGCAACAAATCAAATAAACTCTTTATATATAAATACGCAGCTCGATGAGATCAATCAGCTCTTTTTGCCGAATATGAAGAACAAGTTACTCTGGTTCTATCAAGAGGTGGACGAACCGGAGCCGCCGCCCGTGGTGGATGCCAATAAGCCGGGACCCTCACGTACGGGCATGGCATCGAGCAGCTCAAAGACGCCACAGGGTATGTTAGCTCTATAATATATGTCCATATTCCAGTCTAATGATGATACCCCTGCTCTTTCAGGTGGCGCCTCGCCCAGCGGACTGCCTCCGCCCAAGCAGAAGAAACTATTCCTAACTGATGGCTGGACCTGCGCCTTTACTGGCGTCTGTATTTATATCTTTCGCGTGAATACGTCTAAGCAGCTGCCAGAGGAGGGCTTTCAAAAGGATTTGTAAGTGGCTGAAATAATATATACCCTGTTAGTGTTGCCAATGGGGTATATTCATTAGCGCTATGTGGTTACAGGGTATATTCTCGGCTACCAGGTTCGTTTTTTGCTTTCTCACGCTGACATAGTTCATCCGCAAATGTTTGAACAAATATCAATTGACTACTCACTGGGTATCTTTAATTCGTCAACTCGCGCTATTCCTTTTCAGTTTCAGTTTGCGCTTCTGTTTATGTTTCATAAGTTTCACTTTGTTGGCCAAATTCAAAAGCTGTTATCTAAGAATAGCCAATTTCGGGTTTATTTGTTGGCACATGGATTATCGGGGATTTATGCAATGCACACACACTCCCACACACACCCACACTGCTTGAGGGTATTGGTAATTGAATATTTTCGCCTGCCGTCTCGTTCATCCGACTAGATACTGTGGCGTCATCGATGCCAAGAATATTGGCCTGGTCACCTCCATTGAGCGCATTGTGGAGTTTGTGTTTATGCAGGCGTTGGCCTTCCCCAGCCTCGAGGGCGATGAGGAGGATGTGAGCTGCGGACTTATCAAGGGCCAGCTGTTGCCGGGTCTGCGATCCTTCTGCAGTGCGTTGCGTGTCTGCGAACAGGTCTGCGATCATTATAACGTATTTGCCGATGGCTGCGACATGTTCGATGGCTGCGTTGTGGTCGACGAGGTGAAGGACATGGCCAAGAATCAGGAGTTTTGCGCACAGCTGGAGGAGCGTGTGAACAACTGGTCCAAGGGCATACTCAAAATTCTGGGCGAGAGCGAGCAGCTGCGCAAGGAGAACGATCACAGTGGACCCCAGGACGAGCTGGAGTATTGGAAGAAGCGAGGCGCTCAATTCTCCCAGCTGCTGGCTCACCTGCAGGACAAGGAGGTGCAGTTCACACTGCACTGTCTCTTCCTAGCCGGCTCGAGGATTATGCGCCAGTGGAAGGAAACCGATCGCAAAATAACCTTCTGCTACAACGAGGCGCGTGACAATTCCAAGTTCATACAGGCCATGGAAACGTGCTGCCACTCGCTATATCTGGACGACCCGGTCAGCATGAAGGAGTCCATATTGAGTCTCTTGCAGACGGTGCGATTGATATACAGTGTCTCCCAATTTTACAACACCTCCGAACGGACGTCGGCGCTGATGGTTAAGGTAAGTGCAATGACCAGAAATCGAATTCCATTTGTTTATATGTATAATATTTTTATACTTGTTACTCAAAAATAATGTAAATTGAATTGCTTTTTGCATTTACTTAGCTGCACTTTTCTCAATCGCACTGCGTATTGAAATTGTTGCTCGTGCTGCCATTCCTATTGCCCCTTACGTTGGCTAAAAACCTGTCTATTTGATTCAGGATGCCGCATTGATTGTTTTCCTGTGACCTTTGCGCTCTGAGTTTACTTACCTCTCGATACTGCCATGGGACCTCTGCTGCTTTCAGGATATTATTTGTCCCCTGACCTTTTGGTCTATTGTACGGACGTGTGAAATCAGTTATTTACAATAAATAATAAGATGCTTGGGCTGCTGAGCATTCAAATAGCTGATCAAAGCTACAAATTGTAATCACTTTAGATATTGCAGTTTATTATTTCAAATACATTTCTGTAGGGGTTCGATTTGCAATAGGAATTTGGCTTCTTTCATACACTAATGAAATGAAAACTGGACTCTAAATGTAGAAGAATATTTGTAAATAATTATACACAATTTTGTATTTAATGTGAATAAATAAAACCTAAATAAAATTGATAGGTAACAATAAATGAATAACAACAAATTTATAAATATGATATATTTATTATATAATTTAATCAATTACATTTTACATTCTTGCATTCTTTTATATTTTTATAATAATTATTTTTCACAGATAACAAACCAAATGATTGAGACATGCAAGTCCTACATCACTTGTCGCTGCAAGGAAACAATTTGGTCTCAAGATCGAACTCTCATACGCACCAAATTGAGCAACTGCATCAAGTTGAATCATATTTACCATGAGACCTATTATACAGTCAGGGAGCAGCCATTTTTGCCGCACCAAACTCCATTTGGATTCTCCGAAAACTTTGTATTTGGTGGGTATTATAAATTAAATGAAATTTTAATGTTTAATGTTTTTTCTCTTTAGGCAAATTCGACACGTTCTGCGAGCGCCTCTCCAAAATCATAAATATGTTCAATCTGATTGACGATTACAATCATTTGTTTGAGCGCCGCTTGGAGGGCCTGCTGCTGGGAGAGGCCTTGGAGGATGCCTCCAATCACTTCGAGGAGGCCAAAAAGGAAATCACATCCAAGAAGTACGATTATCTGGACCATCGCAATGCAGATTTTAATGACGACTTCGAGCGATTCATGAGCAAAACGGATTCGCTCAAGGATACGATTGCCACACTCATCGAGCGAGACTTTGACACGGTGTGGGAGACGCCCCAGTGCATCCGCTTTCTGGTGCGCTTCGAGAAGGTCAGCGAGAAGATACCGCTGACCCGCATGGACGAGAAGTACACTCGCATACTGCGCTATGTTGAGAAAGAGGTGGATCGCATACTGAAGACCTTTCGCCGGCAGCGCGATGATCCGCCTCTGGCCCGCAATTTTCCGCCCATCGCTGGGCGAATCCACTGGTGTCGCGCCCTGCGCTTGCATCTGTCGGAGCTGATGGATGCTGTGATGGATCACGGAGTGCTCAGCACGCTGCCCCTTGCCAGAGATCTGGACGTGCGATTCAACAATGTGATGGGCGTCTTGCAGGAGTATGAGGACGAGATAGTCTCCATTTGGCTGGATCAGGACATAAGCGTGGCCGATGCCTGCCTACTGCAGCCGCTGCTCTGCCTGCAGGGCGATCGATTGTTTGTCAACTTGCATCCCACAATTCCGCTGCTGATTCGCGAGGCCAAGATGCTGGCCAAGCTGAAAATCGAGCTGCCCATTGTGGCTGCCACGCTGATGAGTCGCCATCAGTACTTCATCACCATACAGGACTCGCTGAATGTGAGGCGAGGCTGCCTTAACTGTTCGCAGTTTGTCGCTTACTTTTCCATTTTTCCCCTTTCCGTAGAGCCTTATCAAAATGTTTCTGTCCACGGTCAAGGCTGTCAAGCTGGAGGTGCGTCCCTTGTTCCTGCCCCAGCTGGTGCGTCTGACGGCCATGCTGAAGCCGGGTCTGCACACCATCAATGTAAGTGCCACAGTCTGCTCACTGACGCTCTCTGCCACTGACAATCGCACTTCCGTTCCGTTCCGTTCCGTTTTTTTGTTTTTGTTTTTCATGCAGTGGACCAACCAGAACTGGACTCAATTCTATGAGCGCTGCAAGCAGGCCATTGAGACCTTCGAGGTGTTGGTGGCGCGCGTGCACGACATCTACTCGAACCGCATACTCAATGTGCTCATGTGGATGCAGGAGGTGTCGCTGCAGATATTGCCAGCAGGTGTGAGCCCCTTTCTAATTGCTGGAACCCACTTGGGTCTCTATTTAATTTTATGCTTTTCGAAAACTTTGCACATTTATTTCCTGCTGCAGACGATGAAATCTGGACAGTTGATGAATTTCTGGAACGCAGCGAGGAGGCATGCAGGTAAATTTGTTTCCACCTGCCACCTATGAATATGTGTGTGTGTGTGTGTGTGTGTGGGTGCGTGTGTGGCATGTGGCAACAAGATTCGCTTGAACTTTGCCATCAAGTTAGCTGCCTGCGGTTGACTTTGCCAGCTTTTGTGTGATTTATTGAATTTATCAATTTTAATTTATGTATGAGATTTTTCATTTGCATAGATACAAAACTTGATCTGCATATGAGAGAACGTGTGCGAGTATGTGTTGCTCTGTGCACCCCAGCTTTAACATTAATCAAAGCATATGCGATTTCAGGCGCACATATAAGACTCATCTAAGTATTCGTATTTGATTTGCTCTTCCATTAGGCATTGAAATATTTCAGCAATTGCAACTGTCTAAATATTATCAAAATTCCCTTTGTCACACGCAGAAAAGCTGCCATCGAGCTCAATCGGAAAAGTCAGATGGTCTCGGAGGCAGTGGAGGAAGTTCTTAGTTTGGTGGACAAGGCAACGGAGACGTTTAAGGAGATTGCTGGCGATGATGTGGTTACCCTGTTCGATGGCAAGTCCTGCAATTGCTGTACAGCTCAGCTCGATTCAATGTATGCAAATCTCTCTTCAATAGCCACGCCCAAGGGCGACCAGTCCGCATCGGGTGGTCGCAAGGCGGAGGAAGGCGGTGCAGTTGGAGCTTCGGCGGCGAATACATCGGGTGGGGGTGCGACTACATCGGGTGGAGGGGCTGGCGGTCAACAGCAGGACTGGAGCATTTTGTGGTCCTGTTTTGAGAATCCGCTGACGCTGCTCTCTACCACAGACAGTCTGCCCAAGGGCATGCAGGTGGACGGAGAAATTGCTTAGCATAGAGAGTAGCTAATATATTCCCGGTCTGCCGTAGGACATGGTCTGCAATGCTGTCGTCGAGATGCGTCGCTATTACAGCCGCAAGGTCATCGATGTGCTGATCAAGGTGATTCGCGCGGCCCTGGACACACTGCGGCGTCGGTTCATCGCCGATGAGAATGAGACGGCATTGAAGAAGCCGATATTTGCATTGCACGCGCAGCTGCAGATACCCAATGTGGTGATCAAGCCGAGTCTGGACGAGCTGCAGGACATTTTGGTGACGGCTGGCAAGAATATCACGGGCATTGCGAAGGGTGTGGCGCAGTGGACCAGCGGCAAGGATCCGCCGGTTCGTACCACACCGTTAAATAGCTTCGCAATGTTCTCAAAAATCTTGTCTTACCAACCGCAGCAAGTTTCGATGACGGTGCAGCCGCGCGTCGGACGCAATCACACGGATGCCGCTGCTGGCTCCAAGAATCGACGCCGCAAGATCTACTGCCTGGCCTCCGAGGAGCGGCCCCAGATGCCGTACATGCTCAAGAGCTTCTACTCGGCCATCATGGACAACAAAGAGGTGGCTAAGGCGCTCAATCAGCTCTCCAGCTGCACCAAGAACATCAAGCCCGAGATTCAAACCTACATCAAACGCTGGAAGCCGTATCACTTCCTATGGAAGAACGACCGCACCACCCGCCAGCTGATGGAGTTTGGGCTGCAACAGTTCGAGTCCACATTGCGCTGCCTGGCGGAGCTCGATGCGAACCTTCTAATTGAGCCGGACATGGATGTCTTCGGGCAGTGCGTAGCGGTCTATAATGAGAGGCTCAAGTATGGTTTGGCCATTGAGATCAAGTGTGAGTAGTCCAGCTGCGCTACATAATTATATTGTAAATAATCTGTATATATTATGTGTATATATCAGTTCATAATCAAATTGCTTATAGAGAACATTCAACTCATCAGAAAAAAACTATATAACTCACATGTGAAGTGTAAGAAGAATGGGTTGTACAGAGCTTATTGCTAAAGAATGATGGACTCTAATAGTGTGCATTACAATTTGATAACTAATTACATAACAATAAACAAAAACTTTCATATATTATATATAATTTTATAAATATTCAACTCATCAATAATATCATATCACTCAGCTTTTATTGCTAATTTCTAGAGAATTGTTGGCGACATTATAGTAGAGTTCGATAAGCTCATAATGCTATAACAAGTTATATGTATAATTTCATAATCATATTCAACTCATCACAACTTATACGTGAAGTGTAAGGATGAGCTGTTCAGAATGATTCTAGACATTAGAGTTTGATTAACAACGTATAATCCCATAACAAATGCAATATATCAAATGAAAATAATCCTCATATATAAAAATTCATTATACTCATATCTGCACTATAAGATTCGTGTACAATTATATCTTTACTAAATTTTTATTTTAGATTTTATTAAAACTGCAAATGGAATTTGATTACCTTATTCTATTAGATCTACCACTTAAACATTATTTAAATTTAGGTATTAGTATAATTCAAGTCTTCTTCCTATATATGCCTGAAACTTGTTTTGGCATCTGGGTTGTGTTAATTTGATTTCCTTTTTTGGCAACACCTTAAACATTTATCAGTTTATTCGTCATAAATTTGACACCCACACACAACACATCCAGCGCACACACACACACACACACATATTGAGTCGTAGACAAATAGACCTTAGCAGTCAGCTATTCAAATTTATTGGTTTCCAATTAGGTAATCAAATTTATTTTGCCGCATTAGCTGTGCTGTAGGAAGCCCGAGCAAATAAATGTGGGTCCATGTTGCCACGTCTGGCTGCATGAATGCGAATTCAAATACGAGAGCGCAAATCAATTAGCCCCCTGCCAAGAGTTTTGCATTGATTAATGGCTTTCCTTCTGCCCTAGTAAGGTGTAAACAGTTTTTGGCTCTGTTTCACTTTTCAGCCTGCAACCATAAAATTGGCCAAGCCATGAAGAAGAAATATAAGAAGGAAATGGACTATGTGTATGCGGTGATCAATGAGATGGATCGTAAACTGGACCGACCCATACGTGACCTGGACGATGTGCGCATGATAATGGAGACACTGAGCAAGATACGCGAACAGGAGGTGGACATGGAGCTGCGCATAGATCCTATTGAGGTGCGTTTCAAGTGTGCCAATGCATCATTAATTCTAGAAATGATTATTATTATTTTCTTTACTACTACTATTATCCAGGAAGCTTTCAATGTGCTCACCCGTTATGAGGTGCAGGTGGAGCGGGAACAATTCGATTTGGTGGACAATTTGCGGACAACATTTCAGAACTTACTCTCTGCAGCGCTGCAGGCGCAGGTGAAACTGTTGGAAATGCAGCCGGCGTTCCAGGGTGACTTGCGCAGCAATCTAGACAACTTTAAGCAGGATAAGATTGCCTATGTGACGGAATATCGCACAGCGGGACCCATGCAGGCGGGTCTAACGCCGCGCGAGGCTTCAGACCGTCTGATACTGTTCCAGAATCGTTTCGAGGGCATGTGGCGCCGCCTGCAGACGTACCAAAGCGGCGAGGAACTCTTCGGTCTGCCACAAACCGATTATCCAGAGCTGGGCCAGATTCGCAAGGAGCTCAATTTGCTGCAGAAACTCTACAAGCTATACAACGATGTGATCGATAGGGTTAGCAGCTACTACGATATACCGTGGAACGAGGTCGACATTGAAGAGATCAACAACGAGCTCATGGAGTTCCAGAACCGTTGTCGCAAGCTACCCAAGGGCTTGAAGGAATGGCCCGCCTTCCATGCTCTGAAGAAGACCATCGACGATTTCAATGACATGTGTCCACTATTGGAGTTGATGGCGAATAAAGCCATGAAGCCACGCCATTGGCAACGGATCATGGATGTTACTCGCTACATCTTCGAGTTCGACTCGGAGGGTTTCTCGCTCAAGAACATACTGGAGGCGCCGCTGCTCAAGCACAAGGAGGACATCGAGGATATTTGCATCAGCGCCATGAAGGAGAAGGACATTGAGGCCAAGCTGAAGCAGGTGACCAACGAGTGGTCTGTCCACGAGCTCCAATTCATGAGCTTCAACAATCGCGGCGAGCTGCTGCTGCGCGGTGACACAACAGCCGAGACCATTGGCCAGCTGGAGGATAGTCTAATGGTGCTCGGCTCATTGCTATCGAATCGCTATAATGCGCCCTTTCGCAAACAAATCCAGCAATGGGTCTACGATCTGTCCAATTCCAATGAAATACTGGAACGCTGGCTGCTTGTACAGAACATGTGGGTCTACCTCGAGGCTGTCTTCGTTGGCGGCGACATAGCCAAGCAGCTGCCCAAGGAGGCGAAGCGCTTCTCCAAAATCGACAAGTCCTGGCAGAAGATAATGCAGCGCGCTCACGAGACTCCAGGTAAGTCGATCGCAATATTTTTCGACTCAAATATACATTTTAATATCAATTCTACTCAATCCCAAATTATAATGTGGCCTTTTCCTAAAATATATTTACTATATTACATATGCTTAAAATTTAATAAAACATTCTAAAAACAGGCGTGGTGGCCTGCTGCGTGGGCGATGATCTGCTCAAGCAGCTGTTGCCACATCTTCAGGAGCAGCTAGAAATATGTCAGGTACTGCCTATATAAATATACAAATACCTGACGTGGACGTAGCCTAAAATCTTCTATTTAAGCAAATAATAAAATATTTATTCACTTCAATTGCCCTCGTTCTGTAGAAATCCCTGAGTGGTTACTTAGAACGCAAACGGATTATGTTTCCGCGTTTCTTCTTCGTCTCGGACCCAGCTCTGCTCGAGATACTTGGCCAGGGCTCCGATTCGCATACCATACAGAATCACTTGCTAAACATCTTCGACAACACCAAATGCGTCAAGTATTTCAATTGAATTGAAAGCGCAAGTTTGCATTTGGATTGACTATGCCCGATTGCAGATTCCATGACGTGGAGTACAACAAGATGATGGCGATCATTAGCAGCGAGGGCGAGATGATTCAGCTGGATCGTGCCATACGAGCCGAGGGCTCGGTCGAGACATGGCTAACTCAATTGCTGGTCACAGCACAGCAGTCACTGCATTCCATCATACGCACAGCCTATGCGACAATAAACGACCCGAATTTCACGTTGTTGAGCTTCCTAGAGAAGGTGCCGGCGCAGATTGGTTTATTGGGCATACAAATGATTTGGACGCGCGATGCAGAAATGGCGCTGATGCAGGCCAGGCATGAGAGGAAGGTCATGTCCGAGACGAACAACAAATTCCTTGAGATGCTCAACACGCTCATCGATCAGACGACTCGCAATCTATCCAAGCGCGAGAGAACCAACTTCGAAACCTTGATTACCATCCATGTGCATCAGCGGGATATTTTCGACATACTGGTAGGGTATGACAGACTCTTAGGTATGCCCTGCTCACATATATCTTCTACTTTGCAGTGTCGCATGAACATCAAATCCTCAAATGACTTCGAGTGGCTAAAGCAATGCCGCTTTTACTTCAAAGAGGACTTGGACAAGACCTGGATATCGGTCACAGATGTCACATTCACCTACCAGAACGAATACCTGGGCTGCACAGATCGTCTGGTGATAACGCCCCTGACGGATCGGTATGTCCCATTTATAGTTATATACATTCCCCATCGAGAACTTTATCGTTACTATTTAATGCAATTATGTGACCACGTTAAGCGCTTCAGATGGCTGCCTTTGAAATTGAATTAAATGGTTGCTCTTAAAATGTTGTAAAGTCGACAGCTTGGTTAAGTTAATTTTAGCTTTAGCTAACTAAAAAAAGCTTCGGCTAATGGCAAAAGCACAAACTGTGTTCTGTCATCCGCTTTTTGGATGGAGGAACTGCCTGGTGAAACCGCACCTAGGGTGTAGGACAGGGACAGAGAGTAGGAGGAAGTTTTACAAATATTTCTCTCTCTCTCTCTCTCGCTCTCTAGGGATGATACGAAAAAGGCTTTTTCCAGAGTTGACTTTGTGTAGTTGTATAATAATTTATTTATTCTATATATATATTTATTTAATATATATTATTAAAGCCGCTATCGCTAAGATATCAAATGTCAATATTTAGCCTAACTAACTAATCGAGCTTCTTGGGAAAGCTTCTCTGGGAACACCAATTAAATTTCAGTCTCATTGCCGATGTCATAAGAACTTCAAGTTTAACTTCATTGTTTGCGAAACAGAAGTTAAGATAAATTAATTTATTGTATTTACATTCCATGTGGCACGTGCAAAAACTTGCACACAGTCCCAGCAATTGGGGCATTTCGGGCGAACGGCACACGCCCCGCACAGCCCTCGCCCAATTGCGCTGGCCAAACAAAACTTAAACATGGCCAACAATTGCTGGTCGGCACTCGAACAAGTTCAAAGTCGATACGCAATGCCAACAGACAGCGGCAGCAACTGCGGCCACATTGAAATCCTTTCTACGGCGGACAGCCCACGCAGCCGGGCAACGGCGACGAGGACGACGTCGTTGACATGCTCGCAAAGATAAATTTCACTTAGAAGAATATAAATAAAGTTTTGGACACCTAAACTGTTCTCGTGCAACATTTCACTCTCAACTCCCGGAAAGCTAACTGACGGCATATTTCATCAAACATCCCGAGGCAATTTTTGGCCAATACACTTTCAAAGGGCATCACGATTCTGCTGAAAGCGAACCAATGAAAGCTCCAGGCGAAAATAGTCCATAAAAATATAAACTTTAGTTTATTGTAGAAGTACATTATGTATTTTATATAGTTAGGTAAAGTAAAGTACGGAATATTTATGGAATATATTTATACACATATGTATATATTCATAAACATGCTTCTCTTATTCATATCATCTGTCAGAAATTGCCAACATTATCTTAATAATACATACATCATTATCTGCATGTCTGAGAGGGTATTTGGAGTTAATGTCTTTGACATCAGCTTTCTGTTCGAACTTCCGTTTTTGCACTGCCTCCCGACATTTGCGTTGTTCATCATGCCAAGCATAGAGGCCTTGTTCTTTGCGAGTTATTGTAAATTTCACGCTTACTTTGATATCGTGGCGGGGGAAATGCCAAAGGGAATACGTTGCTTAGCTCTTGGCTGACAGCACCTGCTTAGGTTAAATGGCCCCTGTTGTACGGCGTAAGCGCAATTTGTCGTCATGTTAAGTTGCCAGTTGCCTCTGAGGAAATCGTTGGCACTTAAATAATAGAAAATATTCCTAAGAAATGATAATGAACAAGAATATTAATTTGTAGACTTTTGCATTTTAAATGCAATTTTCTACGGCTCTACGGCTCCATAAGTAATCCTCTTTCACGCCCACTTCCAGCTGCTACATTACCTTAGCCCAGGCGCTGACACTCAGTATGGGCGGAGCGCCGTGTGGCCCGGCGGGCACGGGCAAGACGGAAACTGTGAAGGATATGGGCAAGACGCTGGCCAAGTATGTTGTCGTTTTTAATTGTTCCGATCAAATGGATTACAGGTAAGACAGGACTACAAACAAAAGGCAGCAGGCACTTAAAATGCAGCCCACGTCGCGCTGCGCAACAACTCATTCAATTTCGCGCTGCTCTCGCTGTTCCCCTTGTGCAGGGGCCTGGGACGTATCTACAAGGGACTGGCACAGTCCGGCAGCTGGGGCTGTTTCGACGAATTCAATCGCATCGAGCTGCCCGTGCTGTCCGTGGCGGCCCAACAGGTGGCCGTTGTCCTCACCGCCAAGAAGGAGAAAAAGAAGACGTTCCTCTTCACAGACGGCGACACCATCGAAATGAATCCCGAGTTTGGCATCTTCATAACCATGGTAAGCGACCTTTGACTCTAGATGAACATATTTCATTCTATAGCCTAGGTGCCTAGCTAATGGCTCTGCTAATTCAACTAGCGCACTTTATCACGCTCTCAACGCATCGCAATTGCCTTGTTCTCTAATGTACTTAACGCTAATTTCAATATACTTGAGTAACAATTTCTGTGTGTGTGTGTGAGTGTGTGCGCGTGTGGGTGGGTGAAACTCATATGAGACTCTTTTGATTAAAAATGCTCTTTTTATCCTTTAAGCATGCACGTATGTACATTGTACAATATGTACAATGACCCGGGGGTCAATAAACAGCAAAGCTTTATTAGGCATAAATTCCTGTATTAATATAAATGTTTATTATACCCGACAGACATGGGACATTATATAAGGGAGATCATTAGGTTGAACTAATTTTTCGTTTTATTTAAAAATTGTGGCGGACCAGGCGAGCTTCAAGTTTTGATTCCTGAATGGAAATACCAAACGTATTTTTGTTGTTAATTCATTATAGTTTAATTAATGAATGCCACACATTGCGATGTGCAAATATCGAACATTTTGAAAATGCGATGTGAGAATACATAATTCGCGAACGCGCTTTGCCGTCAAGCCAAATTTAAAAGCCAGACAAAAAGTGCAGCGCAGAAAAAGTATAAACGGGTCAAAAAAATGTACGTCAAGCGCGAGGCTTTCAAGTCAAATTGATATTTATTAAATATACATATACATACGTACTCTTTTTTTGCGAAACACATATAAAACTGTATAAAGAAGCGCCAGCCTGGAAAAAAGTAAAGCATAAAAAGCAAACACATTAAGGTCATTTGGCGAATTGGTCGGAATGGAAGAGTGGGGGGAAGGCGAGGGGGACGTCAGGGGTTCAAAGTGACAGCAGCTTTTTGCAATGCCGCGTTATTAGTCATGTAAAATTTTACTCAACTTAAGCGATAATTAAATTGACAGCAACACACACACTCACACACGCAGAGGGAGACAGAGATAGAGAGAGAGAGAGAGAGATAGCTGAGCATCCCATTTCTGACATCGCATATAAAATGTGATTATTTCGGGCTTTTAGGCGAGAATGAATGGCTTATTAACAGGCAGCCAAAAAGTGCTGTCTAGTGCCGCATTTTAATTATCAGCCCACTGCCAACTATCAATATGTAATGCGATTAGCTGGCGAACTCTTATACAATCTGCTCTGCTCTGCGCACAGCCATTAGCAGAGGTTTTGTTTATGCCGGGCACTCGGGTCGTATGCGCAATTTTAATTTGCCCAACTGAATTATTAGGCGCGTTTATGTAACAGTCGCCGTCCCTACTGGGACTGCATTTTGATTCTAATGAAACATTATATGACAGGAGAGCACACATAAATACATTCACACACTCACACACATGCGCTTGCTGTTCCCGGTTATTGGCTAAATCCTTTGTTGTGGCTACTTTGCTTATTTCCATGCAGAACAAAAAGGAAATATAATGGGCAACCCCACAATAACACGTTGTCGCACCTACCTTGCCACTCCCTGCCAATCCACCGCCGCCCACATTCAACGCATAGACTATGTTTACATTTGGATTAGCGTGCTACAAAATCGATTGGTTTATTTTCTTCTCATTTACCTTCATTTTTTGCTAGTTTCTGCTCGTATCAAATGTCCCCATAAATTGACAAATGGGTTTTTACTTTTGGTTAACGTGCGACAGTTTTCGACGTTCTAATAAGTTGATTGCCCATCTAGATTATGTTTCCAGTATTTGTTGTGAAATTACTTGCGATCAATTTGAAAGCTAGCAATCAAATTTTCCCTGATTTCCAGCTCAGCTTAAAGATTAAAGATTTTTGTAGAAAATTGTAAAGAATTACTGAAACAAGTTTATAAATTGAATCCATCTTAAAGTTCTTTTTCATTATTTGTAATTAATTTGTTTTTACTATAAATAAATCTTTCGTCTATGCATATTTATTATTATTTTTTATTATTTATTATTATTTATTATTATTTTTTTTGTAAATTATTTTTTAATCTCTATTTAGAAGTTTTGGACTATCTAAAATCAAAGCTTAGATTGTTCTCTTTAATTTAAAATAATATAATTAAATCTTTGTCTTCTGTATATTTGGATCTTATAAGTATTTGATACTTAACTTGTCATATCTAATTTGTAAGTTTGACGTTTTTACTGTTTTTTTACATAAATTTAATTCTTGTTAACAATAAACAAATCTGTTGTTATTCAAAGTTGATTTTTCTTTCTTTAATATTGGTCATTATTATAGATTTTAAGTGTACGTTGTTTTAAAAATTACATTTGATTTTTAAATCTAATGTTTTCTTAATTGATCATATATTTTAATTAAATTTATTTTTATTTAATTATTAGTATTTACAATCTTTAATATCTTTAATTTCTAAATTTGGTGCCCCTTTTCATGTTCTCTATTTTACTATCAATATATTTTACTATCAATGTATATCTCTTCTGCATATTTATTTCACATTAGCTTAAATATTAATGAAATTTTTCTGGGGCACCTGTCGACCCACTTTAATATGTGCAACTATATTACACACAACTCACCTTTTAAATTTCCACCGTAAAATTGTGAATTGCACACTAACACTCGCACACTAACTATATTTTATTCGATGGCTGGCTGACTGCCTCGCTGTGGCTGACTGTGTGAATGAGGGAGGAGCGCATGCACAGGGCGAGTAAGATAAATCAATTTGTATTTGATAAACTTATTGATATTTGCGAGTCGCTTCCAAATGCGTCAAAATACACCGCTCGGTGGTTGCGTTATGTACGATGGCTGGGGTGAAAGGGTGGCAGGTGGGGCGAGTGAATCCACTCTTGTGTGTGGGGTCCCATCGTAGTGACTATGTGGTACACTCGTGCACAATATTTGCAAGCATTTATTATTTATTCACAGTCCACATGCAGAGAGCAATCGAAACATGTGTAAAGCGATTTGAAATGTTTACCCACAGAATCCTGGATATGCTGGTCGCAAGGAGCTGCCGGAGAACTTGAAAATTCAATTTCGCACGGTGGCCATGATGGTGCCGGATAGACAGATAATCATAAGAGTGAAATTGGCTAGTTGTGGATTTTTGGAGAACATCACGCTGGCTCGCAAATTCTATACCCTGTACAAGCTGTGCGAGGAGCAGCTGACCAAGCAAGTTCACTATGATTTCGGTCTGCGAAACATATTGTCCGTGTTGCGCACGTTGGGCGCAGCCAAGCGCCGGAACTCTAAGGATAGCGAGAGTACGATTGTGATGCGGGTCCTGCGCGACATGAATCTCTCCAAGCTGATTGACGACGATGAACCGCTCTTCATATCGCTGGTGTCGGACTTGTTTCCCAATCAGGTGAGCCGCACATTCGGCTATAAATAAGATAATATAAAATCTAAATTCATTTTAAATCGAACTCTCGAACAGACTCTCGAAAAGACCAACTACCCTGAATTGGAAGCAGCCATACTACAGCAAACGGAAGAGGCTAGTCTGGTCTACCATCCTCCATGGGTTCTGAAGCTAATACAGCTCTACGAGACGCAGAACGTGCGACACGGCATCATGACCCTAGGGCCAAGCGGGGCTGGCAAAAGTACCTGCATCCACACCCTAATGAAAGCCATGACCCAGATGGGCGATTATCATCGAGAGATGCGCATGAATCCGAAGGCTATAACAGCGGCTCAGATGTTCGGGCGTCTCGATGTGGCAACTAATGACTGGACCGATGGCATCTTCTCGGCGCTGTGGCGCAAAACTCTCAAGCTGAAGCCTGGGGAGCACGTCTGGCTGGTGCTGGATGGTCCCGTGGACAGTATTTGGATAGAAAATTTGAACTCTGTGCTGGACGATAACAAGACCCTGACACTGGCCAATGGCGATCGACTGACCATGGCGCCCACGGTTAAGATCATTTTTGAGCCACACAACATTGATAATGCATCGCCGGCAACGGTTTCCCGCAACGGCATGGTCTACATGAGCTCCTCCGGCTTAGACTCGCGGCCTAGTAAGGATATTTGATGCCAATAATATTCATCTATATTCACAGTCTCAAATCCATAGTTGTGCAGGCCTGGCTGAAAAATCGGGCTCCTGGCGAGAAGGCGATTTTCTCCCAACTCTTCGACCAGAACTTTGTCGAGGTCTACAACTGGGGGGCACAGAATGTGAAGCTGCAAATGCCTGTGCTGCAGTGCAACATAGTGCAGCAGATGCTGTTTATATTGGAGGGACTGATCCCTACGAAAAAGGAGGATGAGCAGGCTGTGAGCTTGTCCAGCAAGGAGAGTCAAGATGGTAAGTTCAATACCGAAGCGAATTTAATCCATATAGCAGTTGTACCCATCCAAAACGATTCAATCATCAGCGGCCAAGCGTGTTGAGCAACAAAAACATATCGAAGAAGTGCGACGGCAATCAATTGGCAGTCAGATTGTCGGTAAAGTATACAAAATTCGTAATCTCCTAATAGATAAATGTAAAGTGTAAAACATTTCTCGTAGAGCTCTAACATTCTAAAACAAAAACCTGTTGAAATTAACTTTTTGCTGAAAACCCGCTTCTGTGTGTTTGCATTGAGCTGGTGCTGTAAAATCCATTATAATTCCTCTACTGAACCTAATTGCACCCCGTAAAATAGTCTATGTGTTTGTTCTGGGAAGGAAGCAAGCTTTTGCTTTATGTTTAGCGTACTTATACCTAGTATATCTAGAGTATTTAATGAGACTCTTGTCTTATCGACATTGAATAATATTTGTAACAACTTGCTGTTCCTTCCCATTCTGTGTACGTCCAATAATGTAGTAGCTCCCATGTAACCCTGTGTCCCCCACTGACTCCCAATAGTTGTGTACTAGATAAATGTATGTGCTGTTTTGTGTGTCTTTGTGTACCGAGTGGGATTTGTATATGTGGATATTGAGAGATCTTGGTTTTAATTTGGCAGAAATTCCAGAGGAGAGCGCCGTGGAGGAGAAGGAGGACACCTGTACGCCGGAGCATTTGCACCGCTTGTATGTATTCGCGCTGGCCTGGGGCCTGGGGGGTTATCTCTCGACCACTGATCGCGTTAAAATGAATCTGTTCGTTAAGGAAACGTTTCCGCAGTTGGACTACCCGAAGGGTAGCGCCCATGAGAATACAATATTTGACTTTTTCGTTTCTCCAACGGGCGTGTGGCAGTCGTGGAAGACGCTGGTCACACCCTACATGTATCCGGAGCTTTCCACACCGGACTATTTAAGTATTCTGGTGCCCATTGTGGATAATGTGCGTATCGACTATCTGATCGGCACCATTGCCAATCAGGAGCGCGCCGTGATGGTCATCGGCGAACAGGGCACTGGCAAAACCGTCATCATGAAGAACTTCATGAAGAAAATGAACATTGAGACCTACATGGGAAGGTCATTCAATTTCTCATCGGCCACCAGTCCGTATCAATTTCAGCGCACAATCGAGAGCTATGTGGAGAAGCGAGTTGGTGTTACGTTCGGACCACCCGGTGGTCGTAAGTTGATCGTCTTCATTGACGACATTAATTTGCCCGAGATCAATGAGTGGGGCGATCAGATAACCAACGAGATTGTGCGACAGTCGATGGACATGAAGGGCTTCTATAGCCTGGAGAAACCGGGCGATTTCACCACCATTGTGGATGTGCAATATGTGGCGGCCATGGGTCTGCCCGGCGGTGGACGCAATGACATCCCATCCCGTTTGAAGCGACAATTTTGTGTATTCAATTGCAATATACCCGACAACGATTCCATTGATAAGATCTTCCGCGTTATCGGGGAGGGTCACTACAATGCGAAGCGCGGTTTTGTGCCCGAGGTTCGCAATCTGGTCAAGAAATTGATACTGGTGACACGGCATCTATGGCAGCGCACACGAGAAAAGCTATTGCCTACGCCAGCGAAATTCCACTACGTCTTCAGTCTGCGCGATCTGTCGCGCATCTGGCAGGGCATGGTTGGCACCTTATCCACAGTGATCACCGCGGAGAGCGTGCTCATGTCATTGTGGAAGCATGAGTGTACGCGTGTATTTGCCGATCGTTTTACCACATTCCAGGACAAGGAGTGGTTCGGCTCAGAGTTGGCAGCGCTAGTGCGCGAGGAGCTGGGTGAGTCCCATTCCCAAATGATAATACCGAATCCGGTATTTGTGGACTTCATGCGGGATGCCCCCGAGCCGACTGGCGAGGAGGGCGAGGACACTGATATGGAATTACCCAAGGTCTATGAACCGGTGAACTCTCATAACTCGTATGAAGCGCTACGCGAGCGTCTCGTTATGTTTCTCGCCCAATTCAATGAGATGGTGCGAGGCTCCGGAATGGATTTGGTTTTCTTCCCAGATGCAATGCTGCATTTGGTGAAGATCTCCCGCATCATTCGGCATCCGAGAGGCAACGTTATGCTAGTCGGGGTCGGAGGTTCTGGAAAACAGTCGCTGACGAAATTGGCATCCTTCATTGCCGGCTACAAGACATTCCAAATTGCGTTGACGCGTTCGTACAATGTGGCCAACTTTTTAGAGGACCTAAAGCTGCTCTATCGCACCTGCGGCGTTCAGGGCAAGGGCACAACCTTTCTCTTCACCGATATGGATATCAAAGAGGAAGGTTTCCTTGAGTATCTCAATAATATACTCTCGAGCGGCGTCATATCCAATCTCTTCTCGCGCGATGAGCAGGCCGAAATCGTGCAGGAATTGACGCCGGTCATGAAACGCGAGAATCAACGCAAAACAGCGACCCCGGAAAGTGTGATGGACTTCTTTTTGGCGCGCACCTGCACAAATTTGCACGTAGCTTTCTGTTTCTCACCTGTGGGAGAGACATTTAGATCGCGGGTGCAGCGCTTTCCCGCCTTGGTCTCCGGCTGCACCATCGATTGGCTGCATCCGTGGCCCAAGGACGCATTGGTCTCGGTTGCCAGACACTTTCTCAGCCACTTCGAGATTGAGTGTACACCGGCCGTTAAGGAAGAGCTGGTTAATGCGCTCGGCTCCATTCAGGACATTGTTGCGGAAACATCGCACGAATATTTCCAGCGTTTCCGTCGCGCCACTCACGTGACACCCAAGTCTTATCTGAACTTCATTGCCGGCTATAAAAACATTTACCAGCTCAAGCAGCAAGAGCTGCGCGATGGTGTGGAGAAGATGGATACGGGTTTGGAGAAACTGAAAGAGGCCTCCGCCTCGGTTGAGATTCTAAAAAAAGATCTGGTCGTCATGGAGGAAGAGCTAGTCGAAGCCTCCAAGAACGCCGAATCTGTGTTAGTCGAGGTCACTGAGCGCGCCATGCAAGCGGAGATAGTCAAGAATCAGGTGCTCATCGTCAAGGACAAGGCGGAGGCTCTCGTTGCCTGCATTGCCAACGAGAAGGCCTTGGCCGAGGAGAAGCTTGAGGCGGCGAAGCCAGCCTTAGAGGAGGCTGAGAATGCGCTGAATACCATCAAGCCCGCTCACATAGCCACGGTGCGTAAGTTAGGTCGTCCGCCGCATCTTATTATGCGCATCATGGACTGCGTGCTCATCCTCTTCAAGCGCAAGCTGCACCCCTGTATACCCGACTCGGGCACACCGTGCCCGAAACCCTCCTGGCAGGAGTCCCTAAAGGTCAGTCAGTTCTGCTTGTCAGCTAATTTCCACTCCAGGCTATTCTCTGATTGCATCTAGATGATGGCCAGTGCCACGTTTCTGCTGCAGCTGCAAAACTACCCCAAGGACACCATTAACGATGAGATGATCGATCTGCTGCAGCCGTACTTCCGCATGGAGGACTATAACATGGACATGGCTCGACGCGTGTGCGGAGACGTTGCGGGTCTGCTGTCCTGGACCAAGGCCATGGGTTTCTTCCACAGCGTCAACAAGGAAGTGCTGCCCCTGAAGGCAAATCTCACGCTGCAGGAGGCGCGCCTTAAGGTACTTTAGGTAATCGAACAACTAAAGCTCGTAAATTCGTAAATACTTTCCCACAGCTTGCCATGGACGAT
The DNA here is from genome assembly GCA_035047565.1 of Drosophila mulleri. Taxonomy (NCBI): domain Eukaryota; kingdom Metazoa; phylum Arthropoda; class Insecta; order Diptera; family Drosophilidae; genus Drosophila; species Drosophila mulleri. Next base: position 5,861,922 of record JAWNPK010000069.1, on the reverse strand, counting down.
CTAGCTGGAGCCGAGGAGCAGCTGCGGGAGCGCGAGGAGGCGCTACAGGCGGTCAAGGATCAGTACGACAAAGCCGTAGGCGAAAAGCAACGCCTCATGGATGCAGCCAATGTCTGTCTGCGCAAGATGACGGCAGCTACAGCGCTCATCAACGGTCTGTCGGATGAGAAGCACCGCTGGACCAACCAGAGCAAAGAATTCAAGATACAGCTGGGCAAGCTGGTGGGCGACGTGCTCTTAGCCACCGGATTTCTATCCTATTGCGGGCCGTACAACCAGGAATTTCGAGCTAACCTGATCAGGACGTGGATGGGCATACTTAAGCAGAAGTGCATTCCGTTTACCACAGGCCTCAACATCATCAATATGCTGGTGGACTCCTCGACGGTATCCGAGTGGACGCTCCAGGGTCTGCCCAATGATGATTTATCTGTGCAGAATGCGCTCATTGCGACCAAGTCGAGCAGCTATCCGCTGTTGGTGGACCCCCAGACACAGGGCAAGATCTGGATCAAGTGCAAGGAGGATCGCAATGAGCTCCAGATAACCTCGCTGAATCACAAATACTTTCGCACGCATCTGGAGGACTCGCTCTCCCTGGGCAGACCGTTGCTTATAGAGGATGTGGGCATCGATCTGGATCCGGTCATCGACAATGTGCTGGAGAAGAACTTCATCAAGTCCGGCAGCATTGAAAAGGTGTTGGTGGGTGATAAGGAGTGCGATGTGATGCCTGGCTTCATGCTCTACATAACCACCAAGCTGCCCAACCCGGCCTTCAGTCCAGAGGTCAGCGCCAAGACATCAATCATCGATTTTACCGTAACCATGCGTGGCCTGGAAGATCAGCTGCTGGGACGCGTCATCTTAATGGAGAAATCCGACTTGGAAGCCGAGCGCGTGGCTCTCTTTGAGACGGTCATGCAAAATCAGCGCAACATGAAGGAGCTCGAAGCGAACCTCTTGTTGCGCCTGAGCTCCTCCCAAGGCTCTCTAGTGGACGATGAGGCACTCATCGAGGTGCTGCGTGTGACCAAAACCACGGCAGAGGAGGTCAACCAGAAGCTAAAGATCTCCGAGGTAACCGAGCGCAAGATAATGAAGGCACGCGAGGAGTTCCGAGCGGTAGCCAAGCGGGGCTCCATTCTGTATTTCCTCATTGTCGAGATGAGTAATGTGAATGCCATGTACCAGAACTCCCTCAAGCAGTTCCTCGTCATTTTCAACAACTCCATCACCAAGTCAACCAAGTCGAGCGTCACCGAGGAGCGGATTAACATTATCCTGCGCTACCTCACCTACGAGGTGTACAAGTTCACCAATCGCAGTCTGTACGAGCGGCACAAGCAGCTCTTCACCCTGATGCTGGCCATCAAGATTGACTACCACAATGGGAATATCAGCCATGAAGAGTTCTTAACGTTCATTAAGGGCGGTGCGTCGCTTGATTTGAACGCAGTCACGCCCAAGCCCTTCCGCTGGATATTGGACATTACCTGGCTGAATCTGGTGGAGATCAGCAAGCTGGAGACCTTCTCCACGGTGTTGCAGATCATCGAGCTAAACGAGCGCGACTGGCGCAGTTGGTATGAGTGTGAGAAGCCGGAGAACGAGGAAATACCCTGCGGCTACAACTCCGTACTGGATAGCTTCCGCAAGCTGCTGCTGATACGCTCCTGGTGCCCGGATCGCACAATATCCCAGGCTAAGAAGTATATAGAGGGTGAGCTTGAATGGGAATTGTCATACTCTGTCTCTCGTCTAATACTCTGACTCTACAGAATCTTTGGGGCCTGAGTACAGTGAGATGCAAATCCTGGATCTGGAGGCAACCTGGGCTGAATCGGAGCCACGTACGCCCTTCGTCTGCCTGCTGTCCATTGGCTCCGATCCGACGACCCAAATCGGTGCATTGGCCAAGCAGAAGGGCATCAGTAAGTGTGATGGAGCATTCCATTAAACCTAGTCATTATCTGCTTCTCTCCTGCACCAGCTCTCAAGTGCGTTTCCATGGGTCAGGGCCAGGAGTATCATGCACGCAAAATGATCATGGAGTCGATGGCCAATGGCGGCTGGGTGTTGCTGCAAAATGTGCATCTATCGCTGCCCTTCTGCTCGGAGGTCATCGATATGCTGGTGGAGACGGAGCACATTGATGATACCTTCCGCATGTGGGTCACGACAGAGCCGCACTCCGAATTTCCCATTGGCCTGCTCCAGATGGCGCTCAAGTTTACCAATGAGCCCCCACAGGGCATTCGAGCCAGTCTGAAGCGCAGCTATCAGGTGGGTGTGTCTCTCACAACACAGAAAAAAAAAAACACTTTGTATTGCAATTTTTAAAATAGATTAAAGACTAAAAGTTTTATAGACATTACGCCGTAATTTTATCTATATCTATATACAACATTTTCAGTTATATATCAATATAGTTTTCTATTGCCTAAGAAATTTCTTAGAGTGTATTCAGTCAACTCATTTTCTCTCAATTCCCTCGCGCAGTCGTTTACCCAGGACTTTTTGGACTATACCTCAGCCACCCAGTGGCCCTCTCTGCTCTATACCGTTGCCTTTCTGCACACCATTGTCCAGGAGCGGCGCAAATTTGGCCCGCTCGGCTGGAATATACCCTATGAATTCAATCAGGCGGACTTTGCAGCCAGCGTGCAGTTCATACAGAACCACTTGGACGAAATGGATCCCAAGAAGGGCGTCTCATGGCAAACGCTGGTCTACATGATTGGCGAGGTGCAGTATGGAGGCCGCGTCACAGATGATTTCGACAAGCGCCTGCTGACCACGTTCACCTCGGTGTGGTTCTGCGAGCAGCTGCTGTCCAACACCTTTGAGTTCTACAAGGGCTACAAGGTGCCCAACACGAAGAGCCTGCAGGGCTTCATCGATTACATCAATAGTCTGCCCGCCTACGACACGCCCGAGGTGTTTGGCTTACATTCAAATGCTGACATCACGTACCAGATTAACTCGGCCAAAGGTGAGCTCAAATTTGATTTTTCTTTTTCTTTTCGGCTTTGCTTTTTTGTTTCGGTTTTCCGATTATTTGCCATTTGGCGCAATTGAAACAATTATAGAGTTTCTGTGGCCAGGTCAATGACACAGCTCACTGAAGGACGAGCAATTTTAAGTGCGCTTTTGGGAAAAGAAAATGAAATGAAATATATAAAAATATATAAGAGTGATTTAAGGCGTCAGTAGAAAATGTTTCTGAATCTTGAATTGTGAATAACTAAAATAAAATATAAACTGGGTATAGTAATATAACAGTACAATGTTATTGTGCCCAGGGTATTCTCTAGTCGATATATATTGCTCGTTCTTTTGTATTATAACCGTTTACAGCTGAAGGCCTATTAATTAGCCGTATGACGTCAGAGCTGTGTAAGCCAGTCAATAAATAAGATAAATGCTTCTGATTTAATACACAATTTGCATTTGAGCATGACTGTGTGCGTGTGTGTGCGAGTGTGTGTGTGTGGTGTTGGCTGTGACCAACCAATAAATGAATTATATAAATTTTAGTTGCGGTTTTTGTGGCTGATTCTATTTTTGGAGCCCAAAAGGTGTAGCCAATCGCTGGCCCAGGTATTTGCATAAGCGACAAACAGGCGACGCTTTGTACTTATACTCCGTTCGCGAGGTGTTCATAGGGTATATTGAATGGGCGCAAATGTAGAACAGTTGCTTTTATAGAGTATTACACAGTCTATCATAACTGCATCTTTTCACTTAACACTTTGCAGGCATACTTGACACCATCCTGAGTGTACAGCCCAAGGAGGGCGGCGGGGGAGGCGGCGAGACTCGTGAGAGTATCGTCTATCAACTGGCCGAGGATATGCTGCGCAAGCTACCCGCCCAGTACAATGCGTACGAGGTGCGTGAGAATCTGACACGCATGGGCATCCTGCTGCCAATGAACATCTTTCTCAGGTGAATCACGAACCATGGCCATCGGGGAAGGGGGAGGGGGCGGTGGTCTCTGCCTAGACTCGGTGTGATTAACCTATTTGTATACGTTTTTAGGCAGGAAATCGATCGCATGCAACGCGTCATCAAGCGCGTCCACACGTGCCTCTGCGATCTGAAGCTGGCCATTGATGGTACCATTGTGATGAGTCCGGCACTGAAGGAGTCGCTGGACGCCATGTACGATGCACGCATCCCGGAGACCTGGATGAAGGTGAGCGTGTGCATGTCTGCGTGGGAAATTAGAGCTGATTTTACGCACTAGCATTTGCTTTGCCCTTAACTGTGGCAAATTTTATGGTCTCTTAGGTGCTGGCCAGCTGTAGCCGCTTTATGTACGTACGAACGGCTCCCCACTGCGAAACGTGGCCTAAAGTAATCTCAGCCCGCCTTGGTTTTTGCTCTTCTCCTCCCCTTTTATTTATTTTTTTTTTGTCTCACGAGATTTTTATCGGCACACAAACACAAAATTTGGTCCCTAAACTGGGCTGCTTTTATATAGTATGCTTATGTACTACATATATACAATATTTATATACTATATATATAAAGAACCTCTGATGGGTGGCTGGGAATGCCAAATTGTTGGCGCGTTTTCAATTGCCGCTTATAAAAGTTTGATTGATTTTGAGGGTTGGGATTTGGGTATGCAAAATTTATGCGTGTAAACGTTTAACGCCCCAGCACACCTTGTTTAATTGACACGCGGGCCAAGACAAGGGCAGACGAGGAGTTTATTTTTATTTTCGTTCAGTTTTATTTTTGGGGTATGAATAATAATTATGGGCCAACCCATTTGGGTGCTTGAAACAGAGCAGACAAGTCCCGTTATTTTTTTTTTTAATGATAATAATTAATGATTTAATGATTTACATAATCATTAATGATTTAGAATGTATGTAAATTCAAGATGTAGAATTTATGTAAAGAGTTTTTTTTTTTTCAGGTGAAATTTATTTACTTTATTCATTGAGAGAATCAAGTCATTTTCAAAATGATATAAGACTTTTCATCACTTTTTAATTCAAATTCAGTCTTAAATTCAATGTAGATTTTAAATTTTATGCGAGTACTTTGAAACGAGAAGCAAGCGTTGAAAACCAACTTCAGCTGACACCAAAAAACACTCGAAAGGCATAAACATCACACAACACACACATCATAACAAATTCATACACAACTCGAGAAAGAACAGTTCAAAAATATATAAAACGACTTGGATAAGCGCACTTAATACATTGGTATATTCATAAGAGTATAAGAGGAAGACTCGATTGGCAATCATGTTGAGAAAATCGCGTGCTAAGGCCACATTTAAGCCACGGAAAAGTCTAGGCTTTGACGCCAACAATGTGAATGCAACTTCTCGCATTCCTTTGGAGGTGCGTGATTATGGATTTGTTAAAGTTACAAACGCAGGCACTCCGTACATTAAGAAAGACTCTCCAATTGACTCGAAATCGTTAATGGATCGTCTCAAATACACTCAAGGGAAAATAAATACTTTCGGGTTGGCCATGTCATCGAGCGACAATGGGGATGATGTTTCTGATGAAGTAATTATGGCCCCGCCGAAGCAGGAGATGTCGTTTGAAATGAAGCGAAAGCTCTTCCATATGGCTGAGTTTACAATAACGAAAGGCAAGAAGACTAGCGATATGCACCATCCACGAACTGAGCATAAGATGCCCAAGCATTCCACCCGGGAATCTCAGCTGAAGGCATTGAAAGAGATGGAGGAGTTCTGTCATGCCATGAACATCAAGATAAGCAAAGGCTTCGGTCATTAGATGCCATTCATGTTAGCACGTTAATGCATTATACCAAATTTATAATCTTATAGCTTTAGTCAATAAAGTCCTGCAAGCTGAATACTTTCTTAATATGTGCCAATGTCAATGTCACTTACATTTTTTAGATATCCTGGGAGTCCACAACGCTCGGCTTTTGGTACACTGAGCTGCTGGAGCGCAATGCCCAATTCCGTACCTGGATTTCGACGGATCGTCCAAGGGTAAGCAGCTCTTTCTCTAGCATTTGCCTGTCAACCTTTTCCAGACGTTTGACATAAGCCAACAGAGAAAATACCTCGGCAGGCAGACATGCTAATTACTTAATACATTCTGCTGAAACGCCCATTTTATTTTCGCTTTAACTCTTTACATTTTGCGCAAATTCATCAACATAAAAAGGTGTTCTGGATGACGGGCTTCTTTAATCCGCAAGGCTTCCTGACCGCCATGCGACAAGTGAGTATTTGTTATGGCAACGGAATGAGAGCAAGCTCATGGAAAACGCCTAAGTGAACATTGTATATATCTCAAAGTTAGTTTAGAGATCCGGATTAGATTTTCTCTTAAGCTGGATTATAAACTGTCTCTCGTTGCTGGGAATTACTGCAAATAATTAACGCATACATTGCTAAATAGTCTGTTACCCAAGGGAAATGATAAACATTTCATTATAAAAGGATGTTTCACATATTTTAAAGATGCCCATATTGTAATACCCTATAAGAGATTTTGCGTATGACTTTCGACCTTCGATTTCGAATGTATACAAAATACAGCAAGTCTAAAAATTAATAAGTTTACTAAGTTCACTAAGTACAGACACCAATTTTATAATACTTATAATACTAAATATTAATACGTATATTTCCTAAACTATGATTACCTTCTAGTTCAACTTAACTGTAAATACCCAACATTCCCCTCATAACCATATTATTTTTCTAGCAATTTATTGACATTTTATATATGTCAAGTTATTCACACATTCGTGCAATTATTTTTCTTTCTCTTGCAACAATTTGTGCGGCTTTCGAACTACTTCTACTGCTGCTGCTCTCGCATTGCGTATACGTCGCGTGTGATGGTTGAAATTGTCAGGAGGTAACACGAGCGCACAAAGGTTGGGCCCTCGACTCTGTTGTGCTGCAGAATCAAATAACGCGCTACAACAAGGAGGACATTACCGAGTATCCCACAGAGGGCGTATACGTGCATGGACTGTTTCTAGAAGGTAAGTACATCAGCCGGTGCCAGCAACTACCTGCCCTACCTCAACTGCTTACAACTCAAGCGCTAGACCGCTGCCAATTGCTAGTTCGCATTCAGTGTTTCCTTCATATTTGTATATATTGCATATAATGTATCCGCAATCGCCATATTCAGATGTTTGCCTTACAATGACATCTTTTCCTTACTCTGTAGTCCTTAGTCCGTAGTCCTTGCTCGTTGCCCTAGGTTCATGCCCTTTTGTTGACCCGACAAATTGGACATGGCTTGTTTGTGCCGTTCCTCTTTTTTCTGTCCTGCACCCAGCAACCCCTGTGTGTGATAATTTGAATGTTAAAGGCATAATTTGCGTGTGGTGTGCTCCATCCTGCAGATCTTTGTTGTGGTCAGCTCTTGATTAGCTGTGGGAATGGAGCACACAGAACTCGTGGAAGCTCCAAGTGCGCAGCTAAACGAAACTTGTTTGCATATTTGTCACATATTTTATGTGTAATATTTAAAATATGCTAAATTTGCTTTTTTTTTTTTTCGTCGAAAGGTTTTTGTGGTTCATACCTAACTTTCCTACAAAACTTATATATTTATTTAAAAATTGGGCAATCTAAAAATAGTTATGTGTCAATTTTTATATTGAACAAATGTTGGTAAGCAACATTATAATAATATTCATCAATCAATAGCTTTTCTGATGTGGTTACTGAAGACTTCTTCGTGAGCTCACATGCTTTGTATTCAATGGATTTGCCTGCTGTATACAATTGCTTTTCATTGTTGGCCGAGGAGCTAGATAAGTGCCAACGAGCACTTCTCTAACGGCTGCTACGTGACGCAATAACCCAATTTCGAATATGGCAATAGAAAGTGAATGCATTCAAAGCGAAACTCAACAAGAGTCCAAGTGCAGCGTACAAATTAAATTACGTATACGCAGCGTGTCACATCTAAATTTGGACTTTTACATATACATATATATTCATAGAGAAAAGTTGCCTCGATTTAGGATTTGCAGCAGGTGAAGCGATTTCTCCTGGGGGCTTCTGTAGGCTTTGTGTCTGTCTATTAAAAGACGATAAGTTTGGTCACCAGCTAATAAAAAGAAAATCACCACGCGTGGGCCCTAGCACATGTGCAGCGAGTGTAGGCCAACTTTATGGGCCAAATTTATTTACATTGTCGCAATTAGGTGGAATCCGCTAGGCGCAGCTTTTTACTTGAATTTTATTGCAGGTGCTTCTCTGGATCGCCGCAGCGGCAAGCTGATTGAGTCCAAGATGAAGGTGCTCTACGAGCAAATGCCGGTTATCTATATATACGCCATCAACACGACTGCCGGCAAGGATCCCAAGCTGTACGAGTGCCCGATCTACAGGAAACCACAGCGCACAGACCTCAAGTACGTGGGCTCCATTGATTTTGAGACGGACTTCAATCCCAAGCACTGGACACTGCGCGGCGTAGCGCTGCTCTGTGACATTAAATAATTACGGAGTGGAAACATGGCACAACAAAATACACACACACCACTTGTTGGTATTGTTTGCTTGGCTGTCAACTATTTTGTACGCGCTGCTTGGCCCTCGTAATGGCCCTCTGATAATTATCGTCTTCGGGAGTCCAATTCTCTAAGGGAGCTGCCCTCGTCAGCCAGGCCGCCTCTGTCTGTGGAGCGTCTCGTATAGTGCGTCAGAGATACTACAAGCTTATTAATTATGTCCTCGAGCCATTCAAGTGGCGGCTCCCAGCGCACGTGCATCATACACCATAATTAGCTGTTTGAACCATGTATAGAATTTCACTTAAGTGCGTTGTCCTCCGAAAATAAAATTTTCCTTGACTTATCTAGTAAATTTAGAATGAGCTTTTATTTGGGGAATGTCTTGGGCGAATAATCAACATCAAACGAAACAACTCTCCTCCTTTTACAATATTATTATACGAATATTCCCTCAACTTTGATTAAATATCAAGACTTTATTAGTTGAATGCCATTTCAATATTTTTGTATTTTTTTATTCATTGTTTTCATTAAAATAAATACATACAAGTATAATCCATTTAATATATATATATATTTAAATATAATATTGAATATCGAATCATGTGATTCCATTTTTTGTTTCTTCGATTCAGCTTTATTTATGAGAAAATCATTTATTTACATAGAGGAAATCAAATTTGTTCACATCAAATTCATTAATATACATAAGTTGTTCGTGTATGCAAGTGTATGTGTATGTGTATGTGTGTTGATTCGTTCCATTGACAACGCATAGATTGTACATTTATATAGTATATATCATGCATATGTAGATATTTTAATTGAGTGATAGTTTTTATATGCATCAATTAATTAGGTTAGAGTTGAGTAGCTCATCTACATTAAAATCGTTAGTCGTATTTATATGATTTGCAACCATTTGTTTCTCTCTTCAATAAGTTTCCTAACTCTGCTATAACTTTTATTTAGCTAAAAAAAATGTAAGAAAGTAGACTGAACTGATATATTCTTGCTTCACTGCTCGTTACTTTCAGCTGAGTCAGTAAATTTTACGTGTCTGAGGCTCCCAAATGTTTTACACTATTGGAAAAGTGTCTTGTATATTGTATACAATAAGTATTTTGAGCATCTGAACTGGTTTTTATGGGGAGGACGATATTAAGTATATATATTTAGTTAGGAAAATAAATGTAAAAGAACTGATAAAAAATTAGCATTCCGCCCGCGGATGAATTTTAATTATTTTTTAATAGTAAGTAAAGCTTAGCAAGAGCAAAATAAACAAAAAATGCAAATAATGGAAATTAAATTATTGATTTGAAATGGTGAAATATTGAATTAACATTTGAAGCTTGCATGCACACATATATTATATAGCATACCTAAAAATATATATATATATATGTAATAAAGCATGCATATTTCACTTTAAAAGATTTGCTTTTAAAAACTACACGTGTTTTAATTTTTATATTTTTTATTAAACAACATTTGTCTGGCTTTTAACCAAGTTCATATACATACATATACATATATATATATTTATTTATTTATCTTTTTTTTTTGTAATATTTATATTAGTTTTTTTTTTTAATTTTTTTACTAGTCAATAAATATAATTTGTTGAGTATCATTATTTTAGTGTTTAGGGAACGTTCGTTTCGAGTGGTTTGTGTTGCATATGCATCTGAGAGAGAGGTAGCATGAATCGTTACGTAAACCATTTAGTTTCAAATACCAAAGACGAAATTCAAATAGTTAGTAGAGTGCGCGAGTTGTTGGTGTAAGCCATGTGTACATTTATAGGGGGTGGTTGGGGTTCGTTTTCATCGGAGGGTTGCACACACAATATGCCTGCCTTATAGCCAGCCATTAGGAACCGTCAATTTAGCAACTACGAACATCTAGTTAAACTCTAAAGCTGTCTGTTGTAGCTGTAGCTGTAGCTGTAGCTGTAGCTGTAGCTGTAGCTGTAGCTGTAGCTTTAGCTGTATCTGTAGCTATAGCAGTATCTGTATCTGTATCTGTATCTGTATCTGTGTGTTTATGTATCTGTATCTGTTTCTTTAGCCTTGCCTGCTGACACTTAATTAGCATAGTGCGAAGCTTTGTGCATGCGATAGATGAGACGCCACGGCATTCGAGAATTTGCGTTAGCTGATTCTAGCGACCTGTCCATATTATCCATGGACTGCTCGCTGGCCCAGTTCATGTTGGGCTCATCCAGCAGCTCGCCTCGATCCTCGACAGAATTATCCAGTTCGTCCTCGGTAGACATCAGGTCCGTTGCGCTTTTGCGTTGGTCGTTTTCGTGATTTGTTTCGTTTGCAATTTCATTTCCGTTTGACTGATGGTGCTTGGCCACGCCCACCTTGAGGGACTTGCCAAGCAGCAGCTGTGGCTGCTGCTCTTTTGCGGGTCGGTGAAGAAAATCAAAAAACCGTGACGCCGCTGAGGCCGTTGAGGGATCGGATGAGCCAGCTGCGTTGCCACTGTAGCCCCACAATTGACTGGGGAAATGTTGCTGCTGCAGCTGCTCGCGACGCAGCTGCTCACGCTCCCGTTCCCGCTCTAGCTGCACCTGCTGCTGCTGCTGCTGCTGCTGCTGCTGCTGCTGCAGAAACTTATGTCGCATGCTACCCCACGACACTGGCTCCAGGAAAACACGTTTGCCCACGTTCTTCAGTATGGCCCGATTCAATTCGACCTGTGCGCATCGAGTGCAAAGTAAAGAGAGAAAATGCTTGGCATTAAAGGAAATGAGTGCAGAGCATGTCACGAGTAATTCGCAATGTGAGTCAGCCACAGCTCCTAAGAGATATGAACGTAACCCTACGGCCTTAACTCGTCTCTAGACACACGTTTGCTTTAAATGACATATGTAAATATTTAATTTCTCAAACAGCCAATTTAATTTATGCTCAAGCTTAACACATTTTAAATTGCATTTTTAACTCGATTCTGTTGGGTCATTTCATTTGCAAACTAAACTCATTACACTTTAGTCGCATGCAGGTGTGCGAATAAATAAATGAAAAACCTAATTCCTCGACTAAACTTGTTATATTTTAGTGTCGTGCACATACTATGTAAATGAGAGCGGGGTAATTTCAGAAAAATCATTTTCCATTTAGTTAGTTCTCTATGAGATCTATGTATAAAAAGTATAAAATATTATATTAAGACTGTTTTCTTTTTCTATGATTATCAATCGATATTAATCGATCTTTGGTATCAAATAACCGTAGTTTAAAATGAAGTTTCTATTTTAATACATCAATATTCTTTATTGTTTACGGAAATTCATGTCAACAATATAATTCCTTGTAAGACCCACAAAATCAATGCCCATAATTGCAAACCTAATTGCATTGTTACTATAATTGTACTATCAATCATGCTTATCAGCAGACGATGTGCAGCCAGTAATCGGAATACCCATTTCAACCTATCGACAAGAGTTTCACTGTTGCGTATTTTAGATATTACCCAATTTAGTCACGGTTTGGGAAATTCCGTGGAATGTTTACTGAAGATAAGACAGTACGCGTCAGTACGCATCGTTTGGCATTTTTCACTTTCAATTACTGTTGCCTTATAAAAGACACAAAAGCCATGGAATGGTCAAACAGTTGGGATCACACAACTTGGCAATGAAAGTCCTAACATTTGTCGTGCTAATTGGAAGCCTTCTGGTGGCTTTGACTGCAGCAAAGCCACAAGGATATTACCACGGAGCCATCGAACACCAAAGGTGGCCATATGAAGCGAGCGATGGCCAGCAGACAATGGGTCGACAACCGATGACTGTTGAGGGCTCTAATGGTAAGTGTCCCATATTCTATGAGGATAAACATGTTCATATATTTAGCTTGAGAGAGGAACTATTTTTGAAATTCTGCTCTATTTTCTAGATCATCCTGAAGAGCGTCCAGGCAGTGGACAGCGTCCTCCCTATGACCACGAGCTAAGTCCGTTTGGTGGTCAGCCCGATCAGCGTCCTCCCTATGACCACGAGCTAAGTCCGTTTGGTGGTCAGCCCGATCAGCGTCCTCCCTATGACCACGAGCTAAGTCCGTTTGGTGGTCAGCCGGATCAGCGTCCTCCCTATAACCACGAGCAAGGTTCATCCAGTGGACAGCAATCCCAGCCGGATCAGCGTCCTCCCTATAACCACGAGCAAGGTTCATCCAGTGGACAGCAACCCCAGCCGGATCAGCGTCCTCCACATAACCACGAGCAAGGTTCATCCAGTGGACAGCAGTCCCAGCCGGATCAGCGTCCTCCCTATAACCACGAGCAAGGTTCATCCAGTGGACAGCAATCCCAGCCGGATCAGCGTCCTCCCTATAACCACGAGCAAGGTTCATCCAGTGGACAGCAATCCCAGCCGGATCAGCGTCCTCCCTATAACCACGAGCAAGGTTCATCCAGTGGACAGCAACCCCAGCCGGATCAGCGTCCTCCCTATAACCACGAGCAAGGTTCATCCAGTGGACAAGAACCTCAACCCGATCAGCGCCCACCACATAAGCACCGTCGTCATCATGGCCGCCGCCCTCAGGACGAGGAAAGCACAACCGTTGAGCCTGAAGATTCCACTACAGTCGACACAGAAGATTCGACCACAGTCGAGACAGAAGATTCGACCACAGTCGAGCCTGAAGAGTCGACCACAGTTGTGCCAGAGGAATCGACGACCTTGGAGCCAGAGGAAGGTACCACATTATAGAAAGGTAAACACTTTCTATTGCATACGAGAATATATGTTTTATTCAGTATTATATTAAAGTTTTGGAAGTCAAGCACATAAGTCTTCAGTTTTCTATTCTGAACTCTTTCGTTACCCAAACCCAATTGTGCGTATGCACTCGAGAGCTTTCCTTTCACGACGCTCGCATTCATGCAGCAATTTATAATATACCTTTGACAAATCAATACGTGTGCCTTGACATGTGTAAATGGACCACACAATTTCTAGTGACCCGCTCTCATCTGTAGCCGGAGAATCTGCGCTAGTCGAGAGGCACCCAAGGGCCAAATCATTTGAATTCCTGCCATTAAAACGTTTGATTTTTTTTATTCACCACAATTTACCTAACGCCGTGGGCTGCATCAACATTTAGGTAGCCAAATAAATTTCACTTTGTTGCCAGGGCGAAATATTTTTCGTATTACGCATACGACACGCTGGCTTCCCCTTTAACATACAGCGAAGGGATGCTCTAAGCCTTTGCCTGTTTAGCTGCCAACCATCCTTAAGCTTCTGGAGCCTTTTTGTTATATACCCTGTACATGCCAACTGATTGAGAAAGGCTGTTTGAGAAACCAAATGTTTAACTGTAAGCAGGTAAAAGGTTTGGTTTAGGTTTGGCTTAGTTTTGTATAACAAATAAAGAAAAATATAGAAATCTAATTTACATTCACGAATCGTTATCGATTTCATTAGAGGGCATTTATAGGTCCGGCATACCCATTTAAACAGATTCGTTCCGCTAACCTTTTGATATCTACCGCAGTGTTATTTACATGTCTACCCAATGCGGGTTTATCAATACCTAGCGATAAGACTCGCCTTTGGGCTATTGTCTGACAAATGGGCAGCAACGTGGCCAGATACGGGCAGCAGAGAAACGGAGATGCTGGAAACCTGACCTTGCCAGCCAGGCATTTGGCGTTTGTTTAACAAAAAATAAAAACACATTTTTTCCTTTCAGTTGGCTGGCAAATTAAAAAAGTTATCGCAAGCGATGTGCATTTCATGGACTTTGAAGTCGCTGTCCAACTTGCTCTTCCATTTGCAACTCTAATTTTGATTAGTTGCAACAATTTTCCATCTACATTGAATCGCACTCTCAAATGAAAATCGCACATTACGCAGGCATTTCTTTTGTTTATCTTGCGAGTTGAGCAAAACAATAATGAAAAGTTTTTCAGTGCTCATTTGCGCTTATTAAAAATACCAAGCCGGACAATGAATACCCTCCGGCCACCTGTACGCTCCGCCTCGCTTCGCTCACCTGCCGAGTGTTCTCCTTCATCTGTCTGCGCGCAATCTCCAAGAGCAGCCGCTGGCGCAGCACATCCAGCGGATTGACAATGGACAGCGACGGCTTATTCCGCTTGGCCAGCGAGTACTCATCCTGAAAATAGAAAAGAAATGGAGAGAGATCCAATTGTTTATGCATTCATTTTTTAACTTCTGCTTACAGCGCACAACAAATTCTTAATTCAAAAAGTTTTCAACTCGGTAACTGTTTGACTTGGTTCTCACTTTGTTACGCTTGTTTTGCTCAAATCTCTCCATGAATAGCCAAGTTATGAAAGTTTCTAGATAAGTTAATACAGGCCTTTGACAGTCAATTGACGCCTGAATTAAATAATATAAGGAATTGAATAGGAGAGAACTTTTCCTATTTATGATATAATGAAAGTCCGAAGATAAACTTAAATTCTGGGAACATCTAAGAATTTCTAAGGAAAACAATTCTGCAATCAATTATTAAATTTATTTAAATTTATATATGAAAATCAGTTTTTAATGATCAAATAATAAATCATTTAGCTTGACAGGTAAACCCCAAAGTGAGATAAGCATTTCCGAGTTTTTGTTTGCAACTTTTATTATTTTTCTTTATAATTAAAGAGTTGATTAGCGCTTTTCGCTGTTTGCTGCAACCAAATGAATAAATATTTACAATAATTCGCAAACTCGAGCAGCTTTCAGATAACAAACTGTGAGTAAACAACTCAATATAGATAACATTGAGGCATTCTAGATGATTTTTGAATGACTAATGATAGCTAGCATGTACACGTATAATGATTAAGGCCAGTAGAAAGTATTTCAGATCAATCAAGATTTAATGCGAATTATAATTTTCATATATTAGCATTGATTGACCAATGGCATGCCAATAAAATCCATAGCGAAAATCCGATAGGTAAATCTGAGGTACTCATAGAGAAGCCCCAAGGCTGTCGGCCAATCAACTAAACCGCAAACTGATCCACTCGGACAATGTGAACGCCCCCATTTATCAAGTCTGGCAAAGTCTTGTGATTGGTAATTGATCATAGATAACTCAAGCCCCGCCTGTGGTGGTTCAATCATTAGCAATTGGTCTGTGGAAAATACCCGAAGGTTAGCCGATTGTTGAATAAGCTTCAGTTTTTTGTTATTGTTTATTTTGAAGTGGAAAATACCATAAGGTCAAATAAAACCTTAACCTGCACAACGCCAATTTTCAAGGTTACTCAAAGCTAGATCAACCAACGAAAGAACATAATTAAGTACGAAAAGAAGTCCCGCAGACCTATCGCCGGGTGCTCCACAATGAAATTTCACTTTTTTTGCCCTTTTCAGTATCAGACATTGTAGCGCAGATAGCGATTAGATAACAATTTGCTTTTTTTTTTTTAGTCATGAATGGCCAGCATGTCTGCGAGCCATGGTAACTTGCTGCCCATAGCCCCTTGCTTTCGTGATATAAAATGCCCGGGCTATGCTCCGGGCCATTTAGTATACATCGAACAATAGTAAAATGAAGGTTATAACAATTGCGATATTCGTGGCTCTCTGCGCCGTGGCCGCGGCTATGCCAAATGGCTTTGGCTGGGGACGTAATCACGGCGGCTGGGCGGGAAGCATCCATCGCGATGATCAATGGCACGACAGAGTAGGCAATCTGGAGCATGGTCGCTGGAATAAGCATGGAGATAGATGGCAGGGAAGGTTTGGTCGCTGGCACAGAGATGAGAGCGGTTGGCATAGAGACGACCGCTGGAGACATCCGAATTTCCCAAATCACGGAATGCGTCCTGAACAACCAACAGCATTGCCAAGTTCCACAGTAGCTCCCGTGGAGACTACCCAAACTCCCGAAAAACCTGTAGAGTCAACTCAGGCCCCTGAACAGCCAATTGAAAGTAGCCAAGCACCCGAGGTGACAACTGAGGCACCTGAAGAGTCTACTCAGGCACCCGAAGAGACTACAGTTGCACCCGAGGAGTCCACAGAAGCACCCGAGGAGACTACAGTTGCACCCGAGGAGTCCACAAAAGCACCCGAGGAGACTACAGTTGCACCCGAGGAATCAACAGAGGCGCCAGAAGAGACTACAGTTGCACCCGAGGAGACTACAGTTGCACCCGAGGAATCAACAGAGGCGCCAGAAGAGACTACAGTTGCACCCGAGGAGTCTACAGAGGCACCCGAGGAGACTACAGTTGCACCCGAGGAGTCTACAGAGGCTCCCGAAGAGACTACAGTGGCACCCGAGGAGTCTACAGAAGCAGCCGAGGAGACTACAGTTGCACCCGAGGAGTCCACAGAAGCTCCCGAGGAGACTACAGTTGCACCCGAGGAATTAACAGAGGCGCCAGAAGAGACTACAGTTGCACCCGAGGAATCAACAGAGGCGCCAGAAGAGACTACAGTTGCACCCGAGGAGTCTACAGAGGCACCCGAGGAGACTACAGTTGCACCCGAAGAGTCTACAGAGGCACCAGAAGAGACTACAGTTGCACCCGAGGAGTCTACAGAGGCTCCCGAAGAGACTACAGTGGCACCCGAGGAGTCTACAGAAGCACCCGAGGAGACTACAGTTGCACCCGAGGAATCAACAGAGGCGCCAGAAGAGACTACAGTTGCACCCGAGGAGTCTACAGAGGCACCCGAGGAGACTACAGAGGCACCCGAGCAGACTACTCAGTCTTTCGGCGAACCCACAGAAACTACTCAAGCGCCCGAGACGCCTGAAGAGTCTACTCAGATAACCGAGGAGCCGACAGATACTACTCAGGCCCCCGAGGAACCGACAGAAACTACTCAATCATCGGAAGAGCCTGAAGAGTCTACTACGGAAGAGCCGACTGAAACTACCCAAGCCACCGTAGAGCCCGAGGAATCAACGACCGAAGGCTCGGGAGCAACAGATGAGACAACGACAGAAGCAGAGGAGGGCAGCGGCTCGGCGAGGTCCTAAGCTCGCCCTAACAACTAGAGCACATTAATGGAATATCATTATTATTTTGATGCTAAGCGAGCGTAGTAAGCATTGGAAATCCAACATAGTTAAGAAACGAAATGATATATTAATATAAGTAGATGCTTTTATTCTAATTATAGAAAATGTTATTCAAATGATTTCACAATCTTTTATTGTTGATAATTTTTTGAGTACTTCAAAACATCAATTACTGCGATTGAATTTAAAGAATGTCATAGACTTTCATTTGTTAAAATGACATTATCATAATTTTTGGGGCACTTAAGATTGCCTTCTATGTAGGGTCCATAAATAAATTATTTGCTGATTTCTGCTTACCGCACAGAATGTTAATGGCAGAATTTCAAGTTCAATTGTCAGTTCCGATAGATCGCAAAAATGTTTCAACGCAACTCTTATCGCTGGGCATAAAAAATAAACGTGGTATTCAAGTGGCTTATTACTCATGCAATTCGATCGATATGTGTACTTTTGTTATGGAAAAATTTTTGCAACAGCAATTATATCAGCAGCAGATTATATCATTTATTGCTGTTAGTATTTGCTCAGTAACAATGCCAATAATTGTGCATAACAAGATGTTTTTCCCTGTTAATCGAAGACAACTGTTCAAATATGCGGCGCCTGGAGTCTGGGCCCTATAAATAGATCGTTATCTGAAGAGAGCGCAATCAAACCAAATCTGAACTACATCATGAGGGCTATTACATTAGCAATTTTCGCGATCTTGTTGGTCGCCGTATTGGCACGCCGTGGCCCTGGAGGCGAAGGCCAGGGCCCTCCTGGCCATGGTCCTGGTGGACTGGGTGGCCATGGTCCTGGTGGACTGGGTGGCCATGGTCCTGGAGGACTGGGTGGTCAGGGACCTCCCGGACATGGACGTCCACATGGTCCTCCCGGTGGCAAGCCACCATCAGGTGGATCTGAAGGCGATGAGAATGACAATAATGACAACGATCAAAATGATGATGATAATAATGACGACGAGAATAACCAGGACGACGATGCCGAAGCCGAAGATGAGAATGAAGCGAATAACGAAGAGAATCAGGATGGCGATGAGAACAACGATCAGAATGCTTAAATTCTAATTCTTCATCTCTCTGCCTGTTCAAATTAAAAAAAAAATAATAATAATAATAAACTAAACGTATTTGGCGACTTCAAATTTCATTTATTTTTAGCTATTAGCTAGAGTAGAGTAGATGTTATTCCTGTGGCATTGTCTGTAAGCATTGAGATAATGCCATTCAAATTAATTCTAAATCAATCAAGGCAGCTATGAAATATTGAATATGGAGAGAGTATTGCCCATTCGTCCAGTTTTCTTTGCCCCAGTTTTATCGCAAATTGTTATGAATTGTTTTTTGGCAAAGTTTTCGCATAAATTTTCATTGACTGAACTATTTAC
This sequence comes from Drosophila mulleri, assembly GCA_035047565.1. NCBI lineage: Eukaryota > Metazoa > Arthropoda > Insecta > Diptera > Drosophilidae > Drosophila > Drosophila mulleri. Next base: position 5,842,995 of record JAWNPK010000069.1, on the reverse strand, counting down.
GCTGGCAAACTTTCAGCTTGGCTCTAAATAGTTTTGATTTTACCAAATGCTGCAGTGGCTCAAATATTTATGGTGCAGCCAAATAGTTGATAAAAGATGCAGGCCCCGGTCAGAAAGAGAATGTATTTGTGAGAATGCTGACCACATTCACAGATGTTCGTGTTACCCAAAAGTTGCTCCTTTGAAATGGCCGCCTGTCAATCTGACAAGTGTTGGCAGCAGAGCTCCCCAAGCATTAAGCCCCATTGTGGCCTCCAAGTGGAGCCCACACATATTGACCAAATTAAACAGCGTGAAAACTTGAACTTTTGTTGTCAACTTTGGGGGATTTATTCACGCTGTAAAACAACAAAGCGTCAAGATTTATTTATCTTCTTGTCAAAGGTAAACAAACAAGGTTATAATATGTTTTGTTTACTTTTTGCTTACATTTTGTTTCACTTTTACTTTTATTTTTTAGCTGTGCTAATGAAGCGTACATAAATCGTTATTAAAAATTTTCCATTTACGAAACTTATTTACAATCAAGTGCGAATGCTTCCGTTTGGAGCTAACGAATGCATAATGCTCGTTCACGGTCCAACAACACGCGAATGTGTTCACGAATCAATATTTTGTAAATTTATGAGACGTAATTAGCCGGGAAATGCTTTACCTCCATTTTCTCCAATGGAAAATTTAGTTTTTAATTTTTCATATTTATATACATATATTTTTTGATTGTTGATAAAACTGTATAAAAGATCAAGTTTATTTATTTATTTTTTATTTACCCGCATCTTAGGTAAACATTTCTGTTGTTGAAATATTTAACAACTCTCGCTAGTGAATTTTTTCTCAAAAAATCGTTTTAATCCCGTGTTCACAAGCGCGTATAAATTCTCAAAATCGCCAGACATTGAGATATTGCACTTATAAACCAATACACTCGCTTAGTTTCATAAATTGGTATAAAAGAACATTGACTAATTTGTTTGTTTTACACAATATTCAATCTTAATGATTGGTCATTGGACTTGTTCTGTTGATTAGATTACCCGGGACTATTGCTTGTCTCACTTTATGATAATACTGAGAGTACCTAAAATGTTTTTCAATTGCGCCTTCATTAGAAATCAAAAGTTGTTTAATCGGAAATTCGACCAAGGCGATAAGAGAGCTTCCTAGGAAACTACTTTAAAATTTGTGAGAGCTAGACAGACACGAATGATAGCAAGGGCTTAGTAGGAGGATTTATTGATAAACATATATTTATATAAGTAGAATTTATGGCAAGCGATTGCAGATTAGTTTTTATAGGGCTGGGATCGAAGAGATCTTGATTAAAATTGATATAGATAGGGAGACAGAGTCAGATAGAAATATTCTAGATGAGGAATTTCTTATAATCTTGTGCGTTTACAATAAAATAACCTATATAGCATGTTTTATTGCGATTTCAATTAGCTGCCAATCGCCCATTGCCGCCCATTTTAAAAGGAATACATTGATTGTCAATTGCAGAGACACGTATTGTCGCCATTTTGAGCATGTACCAGCTATTATTCCGTGATTTAAATAACGGAAGTAATAAAATTAAATTTACTTCTGGTTTCTATTTTTGTTGTTATGATTGCAAATGAAATGCTTATAAATGCCCCGAAGGCAACATCAAAGAATTCATCATTTATTCCCATTTCTCTTTTGTACAGATTAAAAGCCAAAAGGAAATATGAGTCCGAAAAAAGAAATGCCAGAAAAATGAGCGACAACTGCGGAAAACCACAAAAGACTGGTGTACGGGGGACAATAGCATCGCTCACGGCTTACTCACCTGTACGGCCTGTACATCCAAATAGTCCAGCGGAAATCCGTTGGCCGAGCCACCGCCTGCAGCACCCGCTGCTGTTGCCGGCGCACCACGCTGTGCGGTGCAAACGAGCCTCGTGGCGCTGAGTAAAGTCAATAACACCGGGCAAAACCACGCTGTGGCTTTCATCATTCTGTAATATACAAAAAATAAAATACAAGTTAATCAAAAACAACAACAATAATTGCATGGAAAATAAACGGATGCACAATTCGCACGATAAAACCGGCGATGCGCCGACCCAAATTGCATCAAGTTAAATAAAAATTGAATTTCATTCCATCTGAATAAACGGAATATTGAGCAGCGCCTGTCGAATAAACAAAAAACCAAACCTATATATATATTTTTGCTATGCATTGATAAACGCATTTATGAATAGTCAATATGGATGCTCCAGGAACCTAAAAACTATTTTATTAAATGAGTTTGAAGGACTGAAAATCTTTCGAGTTTCTAAATCAGATTATAATATTGATTTTAATACAGGAATAATTTAATAATTTAGATCATATATTATTTGTTATTTTATTTGCATTTCGTTGCATAAAATTGTTGATGTGAAATGCTTAAATACCAGGAAGATTAACATGAACTGTAGTTAATAATTCATGTCTTGTTTGCAGTCTGTTTTAACCTTAGCTTGGCTCGAGCTCCATTGAACTCAATCCCCAAACATATATATATATATATATATATATATATATACTCTACTATTTATCAACTACTAATTTTAAAATATTTCCGATGCTGCCTAAAAAAATATCTGTATAAAATTACAATAATAATTAGTTAGTATCAAACTAATATATAAATATAGCAATCGAATTTCGTAGGCTGCAAGCTATTAATTTGAGCAATAACTTCTAATTTAAGCATTTAAAAATTGTAACAATTCTCTCTGGTCTTAGCTTCTTCATTTACCAAGACTCTGACACTTACACGTGTTGAGCTCTAAAGCAGTTTGGAGCATTATTTAAGGGCAATCTATCAACATCAGTGCATATATATATAGTTGAGAGTATATATAAATAAATAAATATATATCTGCTTGTATATAAAACGTATCTGGACTCTGACATTGATATTGCAACGCGTTGCAAGCGTGTCCGGAATATGCGAGAGTCCTGTGTGGAAATACGCAACCTTTTGACATACTGAAGTGTGCTTATAATTTATGGCTTATGCACATGCATGACCTCTTCTAACCCCACTTTCAGCTCAGCTCTTCACTCCCGTTGGATGGATGGATGGATGGACTCGCCAAATGACTTTGCCCAGCGACAGCGAAACATAAACGTAATGTGTGGAAATAACATAAATAGATGGCAGGTCGCTGGCTAGGGTTTCGGATGGACGCGTGCCCCCCACTTGCAGCGCAGACAGACTGGGGACACTGACGGAACGAGCTATTATGGCCAACTGAAAGGATTCCTTTTGCGGCCACAAAACAATTTGCACGCCTGCTCGATTATGCAAACTATCCCTTAGCTAACCAGAACTGAAAAATAATTTAAGAGCTGTCAAAGGTTGCGTACCCTGGAACACACTAAGCCAATGTAGGGTATATCTTAAAAAGAGGCATGTTTCTAGTACAAATATTCCTTTACTAAATTTAGCCGAGTTGCGCTCACAATTGTACACGTTTTCTAAGATATAGGGTATCAAAGGCCCGATTGCGAGGCCAATGACTGGCAACAGGCTTACAATTTCCGCTAAGCTCAGGCCAGGAAGGCCGCAAATCCTCTAAACTCGTAGTGTAGCTAAAAATAGATGTAAACACCGTGTAAATTTAGTTTTACATGCGTTGTGCGCTGTGTCGAACTGCTCTATTTATTTTTTCAGTCGGCAAATTGGTTTTGCGTTCCGTTCGGGGCCCACTCTCACTTCCTTTAGCTCCACACGGCATCCTTTGGCTACATGCATATTTTGATTAGCTTGAGCAAATGTTTACGGGCGCCTTCTATTTCAGCTGCTGTGTGACCCGCATTAGCTATTTATTTATTAATGCTCAACAGGAATCAAAGGCAATATTATATAGTCCATGAACTTGAGTTGAAGAGTGCGATTGATAAACAAATTTTTTTGACAAATGCCAGCCTCAAGCTATCGTGCGTCATCTGTCTATCAGCTGCTCTTTGAATTGTCATCAAAATTGAGATAAGCAGTGCTTTCTTTCTTTTTTTTTTTTCAATTATAACATGAGTACGCAGCGTGTACTACGTGACGTATACGCAACGCAATTTTCGTTTAGTTTCTGTTGTATGCTTTGGGGCGCGTTGATAAATATTTTTTCAGTCATTGCCTTGCACAAAGAGAAATGAACTTGAAATAAATTAAATATCATACTCTGTTCATTTTTTCTAGCTCTATTAGGATAGTTATCTAAAATAATACAGGTTAGTAATATTTTGTTTTTTATATTTTATTCTCATACAGATTTGTCTGCGTTTTCGCTGAGCACTTAGCTCCACTTAAGCCGAGCTGTCATCTGTAAAACTTGAGCGCAAATCTCTCTGGCTGTTTAACTAGTTGGAAGTTGATGCCATAGCCACAAGATATTTGACATATGTAAGCAACTCCATAAAAAAAAGGTGGCAGCCATGACATGAGGGATTCGGGCAGCTGTCATATTTGGGGCCAGGATTTGCGAATATTCGAACGTAGAAATGTTGACAGCACTGCTGCATATGGCAAAAATAAAAAATAAAATAAAATAAAAATAAATAAATGAAAATTCATGGATGTGTCAATTTTGTGCCCCATTCTATGTTCTATTCCTCTCCCCTCGCAATTGATGCTAGAAATATGAAATCAAATTCCATTCGGTAGCCCAAAAACGAAATTACATTGTCTAAATACCATAATAGGAAAATGTCTGCATTTGAAGTTGAGCAAATAAACACATTTTGTTTGGGCATTAAACAATGCTCGGCAGAATGTGGCCCAATAAAAACTGCCCTGCCCCACTGTGTAAGCACATGCACTGCGAAATAAAGGGACTGCCCCACTGAGAAATCGTGATTGCCCGGAGCGCATTCGCTGGCTTTTATCTGCGCAGTTAGAGCATAAATAAAATATATATGTATTAACAATAATATGTATAAAACATAAGAAATAAAACGGCAAAAGTCTCGTCCATTTGCATTTAACATGTATGCAAATATCTGCGCAGTTAGGCCAAAGTTTTAGGTCGATAAAAAGGATTTTTACGAGCGAACAATTTGATTTTTTCCGCTAAGCCATGGGAAAAGAAAAAAAAAAACACATAGAAGTGAATAAATGAATTTAATGTATGAATAAATGATTCGAATGCAGCTCAATTGGGAGATTTACTGTAATCAAATCATGTGCGAACATTATGTGGGCATATTAGACTGCTGAAATACCTATTATTATTATTAATTTGATTTGTTTTCGATTTTAGACACAGGATATTTCTTACTGAAATATTCATAAATTTTAGATAATATTTGCATAGATTTGTAAGGATTTGTATAATGAAGCGCAGCAGTGAAGCCATAATTCGATAGGTAAGATCTCAATTGAGTGCTCAGATACATGTGCTACACCGAAAATACAATCTAAATCGAATCGACATGTGTTACAGTTACGATCTTGAAGACAAAAAAAAAAAAACAAAAGAACAATCTTTTATGAGTCGCAAACAAAACGTGACCCATCACAAAGTGACGTCACAGTTGGCTGTCTTGATGGAAATGACAGGACAGCAAGTTTTCGAAGCCAATCAAAAGTTGAAAATGTTCGCCAGGACATGTTTGCACTCTATTAAATTACGAGACTCGGGACCTTAACTACAGGACAGCAGCCGAAGAGGCTGCGGCTGAACAATGTGAAAATTGCATAAGGAATACAAATTAATTACTTGAGCAGCTGTAGGGCTTGCCATTGAGAAGCAAACCCAATATTTAAGATCTATTTCATTTTTAATTTAAATTTTAGTTTCATTTGGCTAACGGAACAAACATCCAAATACCCAAACTGTAGCCTGTATCACAAGTAAATTAATTGGCAGCACGTAATGAATTTGGCCAATGTTCCATTGCCAATGAACATCGATAAATTGGGCCACAAGCCAAATTAATTGCTCAAAACATTTTATTAAATTAAAGCTATGTTTTGCCCTAGGCTTGCGGCGTACACAAAACACAAGAATGTACAAACATTCTTATCTAATTATATTTAATTGAGAGGCTACAAGGACAATTTTATCTACTTTCAAATACAACTTTTCAAATATATTTTATGGCTGTTTAACTTTATATTTATAATATTCAATATAAATTTATAACATCAAATACATAAAAGATATAATAATTTAAAATATATTCATTAGTAATTATATAGAAATAATTATAAATTATTAGATCTTTATACGAATTTTATATTATTAAAATATTTTACAAATTATATTATCAGAAACATTTTAAAGTATTGCTTTTATATATATTTTTTGTTTGTTAATAATATACTAGATATTTATATATTGGTATGTGTGCATTTTTTATAAATATTATCAATTTACAATTATATATTTTGTTTGTTTGTAATATTACAATTTAACAAATTACATACCAAACACAATAGTTCAGCTAATACTTGAAATAATACAAACAACTTCAATTGATAATTAGTTTAAAAAAGAATATTCTGTAAACTAAAGTTTTGAATTATTAAGTTTTTGTTTTGTTTTTATTATTGTAAATGAATAGATATTAGATTTTTCATAAATATTAAAATTTCTATAATTAAGTAATTTATTTATTTAATAATTACTAAAATAAATATATAATTCACATAAATTAATTGCACAATAAAAAAACTAATGTGCCGAAAATAAATATTTATATTTTTATATTTATATAAAAATATATTATATTTTATTTATTTATTATTAAATTAAAATTCTTTCTTTCATTAAACAAATATTTTCACTTGTTTTATCAATTAATTTAATATTTTGTGAACATCATTTAACAGCTCTTTTTATTTTTGTTTGGTGTTCAGGCACGAACAAGAGAAACCAGAGACAGCAATCGTTAGCTATTACCTTCTCTGCCCCCCCGCAGAATGTTCATGAACATGCATGAACATAAAAATATGATAAGTAGGGGAACATACGCGCGATGCACTCGACAGCTAGCATAAAATAAATAACATATGTTTCAAGTGTGAACTGTCAAGTTAGGCATAAAATATGACCCTGACCCTTAGCGATTAGAATACTTAAGAGACGAGCGCTGAGCATTACAAACTCAGCGATAGCTAATAAGCCAACGCGGAGTCTTATAAACTCAGCGATAGAATAATAATATGTAATAGACCAATGCTGAGCCTTACACACTCAGCAATAGACGCATTAGATTTAATGATTGAAATTATGCATGAGCCTGGGTATATAAACCCAGGCCCAGCAGAATAAAGAATCAATACGAAACTAAACACCATCATAGTCAAGTGTATTCGTTCATGGTCCTTCGAGCCGGATAAGTATTTTTAATACTTCGAATCCACAAGTAAAATGTTCGTGATTAGTACAAAGTAACGTACTAAGTGTGATAGATTTCTGCATTGGCTTTCCATCCCAAGCTGTGAGTCGAGGCACAGCAAGATCAACCTAGTGATCAAAACAAAAATACCTCTAAACGGGATAAGCCAATGAATCTACAATAAACAAACATCTGTGTCGTCAACCATCAATATTTAAGGAGAAATATTTGATGGCATAATGGCAGAAATCAGGACAAATGTTGCCGATCACGCCATAGACACAGACCAACTTTACAGCTGGGAAACGAAACCGAAAACATCAAAGCAAGAGATGTTTTTATTCGGTTGGTCGAGCCCAATGATGAAGTTGGTTAACCTTGTGGAAAAAAGAGTTCAAAGAGTATGGCTGCACATTGAAGAGGTGCAGGCCAACATTGAGCTCAGCAACCAGGAGGAAATTCTAGAGAGCAAAGAAACGCTAGAGTTCCTCTGGAATAAAGTCCAGTCTACGCTTACCGATTTGGAGGTAAAATATGATATACCTGCCCACGAAATCGATGGCATAGACGCACTGGAAGTCAAAGTATACACAGTGTCAAAAAGGCTGGAAAGAAAAATAGGTGCACTGCAAAATATAAAAGAAGACGCTCCAAAACGACCGAGACCAACACTTCCTTACTTTAATGGAAGTCCTAAGGCGTGGCCGACGTTCTTCGAGCAGTTCACCAAAATAATCCATAACAGGCAGGATATCAGCGACAAGACAAAACTGAGGTACCTGCTAATGTATCTCAAAGGAGAAGCTCTACAAGGTATAAGCAATTTCTCAATTGGAAATGGTAACTACAAGTTAGCGTGGGACTGTTTATGCAGGCGCTACAAACGTTATTTGCCAGTGGACATGGAACTGCTGAAGAATAATGATGAAGGCAGTATCCGCAATTGCATGAGCACGTCTGATAACAGTGACGAGGTCACCGCTGAAAAGATGACAGCATATCAGGCAGCGTTGTTCAAAACGTCGGACAACAACCCGCCGGCAAGCCTCCACATGGGAGGATATATAAGTGAAACTACGGAAGTTCAAGTAGTAACAACTAAAACAAAGCTGGGTGAAGACAAGAGATCAATAAAGAAGATCTGGGCTCCACCAACTCCGACAAAGGATTCGGAAAGCAAAGAAGATGAGGATGAGAATGGAATCTCTGCCACAACTTCGACATTGACGTTGAGTATCGCTGAAGATACATCAACAGATATCCAATTGGAAGTTCGACCAATGGATGATATCCCCACAGTTGGCAGTACAACGGAAGAGCAAACTTCTGCGGTGACTGCAAAAGCGGCTGGATGTGCAGCTGAAGAGAACAGCGACAATATCGACTCAAACTCTCCAGTGATGACCACAGCAGCGCCACCAACTATGGAGACTACTGCAAGTACAATTACATCGGAAAAGGAGTTAATTGGAAGTAGCAGCAACTTAGTAAAGGAAGCAACCATAACAACTACAAGCGACACAGTAGCTGTTCTAAGACATCAGCATCAAAGGAAGGTCGTCTACCATTTGGAGGCTTCGGCTTTGGCAACAATGAAGCGATCGTCAACTTCCTCAACAGATGCAATCAGGTATAGTAATGCACCAAAAGATGACACCTATAAACCGCGGAAGTTCTTCAAAGAGGCTCGACTTCACTTGGCATGGGAACCACCACCTGCGCAAAAGACCGAGGTAATGGTGGCACACTCGGTTTATCTGGATGTCACACTTTCTGGGCCCCGCAGAATGTTCAGGCACGAACAAGAGAAACCAGAGACAGCAATCGTTAGCTATTACCTTCTCTGCCCCCCGCAGAATGTTCATGAACATGCATGAACATAAAAATATGATAAGTAGGGGAACATACGCGCGATGCACTCGACAGCTAGCATAAAATAAATAACATATGTTTCAAGTGTGAACTGTCAAGTTAGGCATAAAATATGACCCTGACCCTTAGCGATTAGAATACTTAAGAGACGAGCGCTGAGCATTACAAACTCAGCGATAGCTAATAAGCCAACGCGGAGTCTTATAAACTCAGCGATAGAATAATAATATGTAATAGACCAATGCTGAGCCTTACACACTCAGCAATAGACGCATTAGATTTAATGATTGAAATTATGCATGAGCCTGGGTATATAAACCCAGGCCCAGCAGAATAAAGATCAATACGAAACTAAACACCATCATAGTCAAGTGTATTCGTTCATTTGGAAATTAATTTCCAAACAATTTGAAATCGAATTCAAATCTTTTGTACCCACCAGTTATAACGTTGATTAGGTTTAATCCACAAAGAGCAAATCGAACGCTTGAACAACGCGTTGAATGCCACCAAATGCAAATCAGTTACTTTTCGTTCAATTTCGTTTGGTGTTTGCCGTTTGATAACAATTTTGCTTCACACACTTTGGTAATTGGCTGTGAGAAAATTTCGTTTGATCTTAACACTGGGTAATATTTATGGTTTTCAAGATTTACGTTTTAGGGCCAATATTTTATTTTTATGTGCTAACGCGCGACTGCAATCAAACGAAATGGGACTCGGCTTAAATTCCAAATTTGAATATATTTTTGAGTGAGAATCCGCACAGAAATTATGTTGAAATTTCAGTTGTTAATTGGAGGGCTATAAAGCTGGCCTAAGGAGCTAGGCTCTGTTCCTTCGAATTGCTATTCGAGGCTGTGTCCGAGAACGCAACAGGCTGACGACGAGCGAAGTACTCTGAGCTCGAACCGTTGCTCGCTTGTTTTTATATTGCAAGGCAATGGACGACGCTGAACGCTCCGCGACGAGCGCCAAAACCGAGCAGCAAGGACGACGACGACGACGACGATGACGATGACGAGGGGACGACGACAGGACGAAACCATGCGACTAGTTATGAATGAATCCGTGCGACACGCACCAACGTGGGAGGCTCCACATGTGGGCCCCCAGTTACAAAATTCACACCGAATGTTGCTCGAGCAGCTAACGTGAGTGTTAGCAACATGTTGCTGCAACATCTGCTATCTATCCACCTATCTACCCATCTTTATCTCTTTGCTTTGAGTTTCCCCTTTTAATCATCGAACTCTATTAATGAGAAATGAATTTTCATGCGCACATTAATTGCTTGATTATTTTATTTTTTAGCCATTTCAAAGGGTTTGCCTCGGTTATTGGAACTGAGCTTAGAGCCAGGCTAACAACCAACAGCTAACGGCTTTTGGCAGCTCAGTCGCTGATCAGCGCTCAGGTGTGAAATTGCATGCCATTCATCTTCATCTCCTAGAGAAATATATGTGTGTATACAGTTGTGCATGGAACAGCACTAGCTACAATGGGTGGGTGACGCACATATCAGCGCATAAAAACAATCTTTATCTAACGGGGCTCAACTACATTGCAAATAAAATATAATTGTATATAGATGTATCATGTGCACAGGCAAATGAAATATAATTGCACATATATAGATGTATCACGTGCACAGGGTGGGTGGGGCAGCCATAATCACCCGATGTTCTGTTTCACTCTCCCTTTCTCTTTTATCTGGCGCCAGTTGTTATTCTGTTCGCAAACATTGTGATTACTTTTGACCCACCCTATATAGTAGAACTCACACGTAACAGCTAAATAAAAATTATGCTAAGAATTATACTGAAAATATGTTTATGTTAGTATTTAATTTGTATTATATATATCATTATATATATTGTTTAAGTTTAGCTACATTTTTATTTAAATATTAGTATTAATAGCAATGTTAACTTTTGCCAAAACATTAATATATAAATATATAATTTGATTTAAAATAATTAATTTTTATTTTATTTATTTTTCTTCTTTGCAGTTAGGTTATTTCCATATAAATTAATGTCTAAAAATAATAGTTATATAGCATTCTAATACAAACATACAAACAAAATATGATATGAAAATATATATATAATGGTTTTTTAATAGGTGTCTGTAGAGATTTTGTAGACTATGTTCCTATTTTCTTCCCATTGTTCAGCTCTTGTGCCATTAATCTTGGCCGTTTCTGACTGAGTTCTTATATTTGTTCGCGAGCTGAAAAGGGAATATTGGCTTCTTATGAATATAACGGTAAGCCCAGTTGAGCACGCCCGAGAGGAGTACTCCACAGTGATGCTTTATATTTTCTTCAGACTCCTAACTTCTTCTAAGCTGTATTACATATGGGGCTGTCAAAAGTATCTCTAAGTCACAACTCAACAGCTACGTCTGGGATAAGGATACAGAAGTGAACGAGTATCATTCAGTTGGTAGAGACGGACTGAAATATACTTGGATGATTTTTTTATCACTTGTATTGGCATAAGATTGCAGAACTTGGCTTCGTTCGCAAGTTGTTGCGGCCCAATTTAACCTTTGGTGGAAATTAATTGTCGCATTGGCGGTGCAACAGTGTTGCCAGCCATTCATCAGTGGCCGTTACCCAACACCTATTCCAGTGTGTCTGCCACCTGCCTATTGCTCAACAGCTTGACATTCTTTTTAATTGCTGTCAATGCGTGTCCAGGTGTAATTAAACGCGTGGGCCGCGACCCGTTAGCTGCTGCTGATTTTTGCTTTGTGTTAGCCCGCTGATTGAAATCTGTCAAAACGTTTGACTGACATTTTACAGCACTAGGCGCAAGCAAAGAGTGTGGAGTAATGCCTGTTCATGTCGTAAAGGCAACAAGTAGTTATCGATAATTGAGTTGTAAATGGTTAAGAAAATAGTATACGCTTGGACTAAATATAGAAGTTGTGAACTAGCAATCAATTTTAAGCAATACGTAGCAAAGAAAGTCTAGAAAGAATTGAACTCCACTTAAGCTTAAGCCTTTGAGCTCATACAACGCCATTGTAAATCATCTCATTGAGCCACTCGAATTGCCCAATTAATACCAGCTCGGGCCAAGTTTTTGGCCATTTTATTGAGCTACTGCCCTTTGACCTGCTCCAACAAAAGTAGACTCAACTGCTGGCAAAGTCGAACCGTTTTCATTAGCTCAAGTTGATCGACTATAACGACGTCACTTGTGTTGGCTGAGATAAACTCATTAACATGTTGATTAAAATCCCGACTGAGTTCAAGCGCTGCGTCAATCTTTTGTTTGATTTGCGTAATAAGGCGATGTTGGGGTGGGGGAGCAGCCGAGGGGGAGGAAAGCAACTGGAGTGCGGGAGCGACAATTTCTAATTGCGCTGCGTCAGTTTTGACAAGCGCTTAAACGGTAAACGTCACTTGGCTCAATTATGCGTGTTAACAGAACAGACTGCTCAGCTCAGTTACCCACCCCCCCGCTGCAAGTGTCAAGCGACCTGAGGGCCATCTTCGCAGCTGCTGTCGATAAAGTGAAGCAATTATTAATTTATGGCAAGCTCTCGAGTATGCCAACAAAGCATTTAATATACTTACGAATGAAGATGGTTTAGTTGGCACCCTGCGAAACTGTATATATGTACATATATTTCATTATTATTACATTGGCAATCTTAAATTTCTAACTATATACATGTGTATGTATGCATATACAACATATATAGTTATGTTGTACATGTATTTACATACAACATATATAGTTAAGCAAAACGTAATATTTTTTGGTATGATGCAGTTTCTATATGAGGATAACACACAGTAAATTACAATATTACGTTTGGCTTAGTTTATATCACATAATAAGTATATAAAAATATCAAATAATATAGATATATAAGAAATTGAAAGATATTTTATTTAAATAAAAGAAAGGCAGAATTATTTGATTATAGTAAAGTAAGATACATTGTGTTTTTACAAATGTGAATTATATTGTATATATGTATATCAAGTATTATAAGCGCCCAGCAGCTCGAAATGGGCTTGCAGCATAAAAGCGTGTTCACGGCTTGAGGTTCAATTTTATACTGTTTAATTCCATCAATGCAAACACTAAGCGTAGCTAGCGCAAAGGGAGTGCGATCATAAGGAGAGCAAGCAAACGGAGAGCAAGAAAAGGGATTATAGGGAGAGTAAGCAATCATAGGGAGAGCAAGCAAGTGTGATTATAGGGAGAGCGACACTTCCGCTATAACAGCTTCAACTCCAACTGCTAGAGAGCAGCATTCACAGCGTTAATCGAATATACATATGTACATATGTATGTATGTATGTAAATACATATGTATGTATGTACATATAGTGCTTAAAAAGTTAAATAAATACACTAAATGACTTTAACAAATACAGTTCTATTTTTGTATTTTTTAAATATAAAAACAATAAACATATGTACGTTTATTTACACACATATTAAATACAATATTATTATTCATCACTAATCATCTGATTGTAAATTTATTATTACTGCGTAGCTGCTCATTCGATTAAACTCATTTTAGGGATTTGCTCTGCTATAACGAATTGCTTCGGATTGAAAGTTTTTGCTGATTAAATTTCATTTACATCGTAATTCGAGTGTCTGGCCGCAAAAGAAGCGCCAAAAATGAAACGAATTTACGCTTAAGTTGGGCTAAAATGGGCCAACACAATCCCGCAAAACTTTTTGCCACAAGCTAAGCAAAATATCTAACTAAGAAAACGCAACAAAAAAGCAAAAGAAGAAACTTTTCTCTTCGGACAGCAATAATTAAAGTGAAGAACTTTTACGTAAAGCGCTTAACTTTTGGCATTTACTGTGACTGAAATATAAATGGGTTGATCATTTTCTTATTTAGACGGACAGGTAACTCTTATCTGAGCTATGCGAAAATTTATTTGCATTATGGTCTTTATGCGGCTTGTGTATGCGTGCGTGTGTGTGTCGGCGCGTGTTTATGCCTGTGTGCGTAACGTATGACAGCATGCAAGCGTTGCCAGATGGCTGAATCACATGGGCAGCTAGCTGCACTGATGCAGCGATGCAGCGAAAAGACTGACGAATTTACATACACACATACATGTATCATAGTGAGCATAGATGAGACTGAATGCGCGCGTGTGTGTGGGTTGAATTTTTATTTTTCGCCACCGATTTTGGCGTTGATTTGTAGTAGGAGGCGATTAAAAATGCACGCGCACACACACACTCTCGCATACACATTCTGAAATTCACGCCTACTATACCAAAGCATTTGTCAACTGCTTTTGGGTCTCTGCGGCAAGTCCAAATTTGATTTATGAGCGCATTGTGATATATGCAGAAATAAGCGAAAGAAATCAATAGGCGTGTGGTAGGGGTGTGGGGATTGGATAGCACAGCAGGGAATGGGCCCATTTAGCTATGCCTAATTGCATTACTAGGATAATTTCGTGTAGAGCATGGACAATTTATAGCAGCGCACTTAATCTTATTAATATAGTAAGAAAACTAGGTCAAGCAAACTCTTTATTTGAAAAAGGCTACAATACACATTCACTATGTAAAAACCGTTTGTACTTGAATTCGCATATATGAACTTTATTCAACTGTTGTGCAGCTGTTGATTGAATGTGTAATTCAAATGTAGATGGCGCTGTTTGTGAATTGCTCAACTGTTACAGAACAGTGGCAAAGTTGTTGATAAAAATAAGGGATGCATTGGTTTTATTGTTATTGCTTATTAATGATATATATTTATCCTATAGAATTGAAAAAAGGTACTATATATATAATAATCTAATATTCGTATCATATATTATTGTTGTGTACACTGCGACTTGTCACCAGCAAACGCCAGCGATAAATAACAGTTACTTGAATAGCGCCCATCTCTAGTGCTTTACCATCACTAGGAAAACAAATATGGCGGAACGCGAATGCAAAGAAAAATAAAAAAAATTAACTAAATCGCAATCGCAAGCATCATCCAAATTTGGGCAATGCAAAATTGTCGAGCGTTTATAAATTGACAGTTCCCTCTGTGTTGTTTCTCATGTGTGTTAGTGTGAGTGTGCGGTGCTGCAATGAAATTTGTAGAATCAACACAAATACAAATTTGTTATTACGTGACCTCGAGAACGCCGCTAAAATTGAATTACCCCGAGCCGTGGCAAAAAGAGTTATTTTTCGGTAAAACGAACATCTCAACAGCAAATGCAACACTGTGTGTATGTACTGCGTCACAGATGCAGTTGAACTAAGTAGAAACTGTAAAGTGAAATAACAAATAAAAACAAAGTAAGAAAAACGTAAATAAAACGAAAAGAACCGCAAAAATGTCTGGCGGACGCGAAAGCAACGCCAGCGCTAGCAGCGGCAGCAGTACCGGCAGTAACGGCAACACTGCTGCCAACTCCAGTGGCACGCCGCAAACGCCGACGCAACAGCGCGCCCGCGGCCGTCCTGCGAAGCGGGCGACCTGCACTTGGTGCACCGAGGGCAAGCTGCCACTGCAGTACGTTCTGCCCACACAGACGGGCAAGAAGGAGTTCTGCTCAGAGACGTGTATCGCCGAGTTCCGCAAGGCGTACAGTAAGGGGGCGTGCACGCAGTGCGACAACGTGATACGCGAGGGAGCGCCCAATAAGGAATTCTGCTCCATGATGTGCATGAACAAGCACCAAAAGAAGAACGGCTCAACGCGGCACAGCGGCGCCGGCTCAGCTGGCGTTGCCGGCGGTGCTGATGGCGATCGAAAGCTGCTGAGCAGTGGTGCACCGGCGCCCACAGGTCCCTTCCAGTATGAGAGCTTCCATGTGTTCGATTGGGACGCCTACTTGGAGGTGAGTTACGATTTGCATTAGTTTTTAGAGCAATCTGCTAACTTTTTGTTCTATTTTCATTGCAGGAAACGGGCAGCGATGCGGCGCCAGCCGAGTGCTTCAAACAGGCGCTAAATCCGCCCAACAACGACTTCAAGATTGGCATGAAGCTGGAGGCGCTAGATCCACGCAACGTCACCTCCACCTGCATTGCGACGGTGGTGGGCGTGCTCGGCTCACGACTGCGTCTGCGCCTGGACGGAAGTGATTCCCAGAACGATTTCTGGCGCTTGGTCGACTCGAACGAGATCCATGCAATCGGGCACTGCGAGAAGAATGGCGGCATGCTGCAGCCGCCGCTTGGCTTTCGCATGAATGCTTCCAGCTGGCCAGGCTACCTCTGTAAGATACTCAACAATGCTATGGTCGCGCCAGAGGAAATATTCCAGCCGGAGCCGCCGACACCGCCAGAGAATCTCTTCAAAGTGGGCCAGAAACTGGAGGCGGTGGACAAAAAGAACCCCCAACTGATTTGCTGCGCAACAGTTGACGCCATCAAGGACGATCAGATCCACGTCACCTTCGATGGATGGCGCGGCGCCTTCGACTACTGGTGCAATTATCGGTCACGTGACATTTTCCCCGCTGGCTGGTGCGCGCGCAGCTGCCACCCGATGCAGCCGCCGGGCCACAAGTCACGCATGGACTCCAGCTCAGGCAAGCAGCGCTGTCCACGTCCCAAATATACTGTTGTCGCCGAATCGGACGCTATGGTGGCCGCCTCCCCAGTGACGGCGCACTTTCACACCAACTGCAAGGGAGGTCCGTTCATCAATGGCTCTAAGCTGCCGTCTATGGTGACGGGACCCACGCATCAGACGCTCGCCAAGCTGTGCCTGCAGGAGGTGCTGGCCGCTAGCACGGACACGCAGCAGCTTTCCAAGCTGCTGTTTGCACTCGATGGAGATGTGCATATTGTGACTGCAGCTGGAAAGAATTTCACTGTAACTATGGTTGCACTCGCTCCCCATACTCGTTCTAATATGTTAATTGATTATTGTAGGTCAAAATACCCTCGCCGCTGCGCATGAAGGACGACGAGAGCCTGGCGCTGTTCATAGAGACGTTGTGCACCACATGCCGGGCATGTGCGAATCTCATCTCGTTGGTGCCGGAGACCGAGGAGTGCAAGAAGTGTGCGCACAGTCGCAAGCGTCAGCTGGTGCAGAGTGCCACGCCGCCATCGTCGCCTGTGCTTGCTGAGAAACGAGGTCGTCAATCAAAATCTGCCACGCCCACGCCCGCGCCCACTTCGCCCGCTGAGAAGCCGTTGATCATAAAACAGGAGGCGGGTGTCAAACCGCAACCACAGCAGCAACAGCAGCAGCAGCAGCCCGCAAGCAAAACACATACAAATGCCACCAAGGAGCCGCTTAGCCACAAAAACAACAACAACAACATTAATAATAATAACAACAACAACAACAATAATAACAATACTAGCAACAGCAATAATGTGAGCAGTGGCAAGCTGACCATCAAAACGGAGCCAAATGGTGTTTCAGCGACATCCCCAACACAATCGCAGAACCAGAGCCAAGCACAAGCGCTGCGGAAGGTGCGTTTTCAGCATCACAACAACAACAGCAACAGCCAGCAGGAGACAGGATCCACTGGCAGCAACAACACCAACAATAGCTCCCCATCTTCCAACTCTGGCACCAGCAGTAGCGGCAGCGGCAGTCTAGCCGGCGGCACATCAAATGCGAAATATTTGGCACCCCTCGTCGCCGAGGTGCATCCAGAGCAGCTGAGCGCCAAGCCCCCAAGCAGCTATTACAAATCTCCGACGACATTGTCGTCGAGCGCCTCCTTCCCTTCGTCGGTATCCACGCCTTTTACCGCTGCACAGTCCGCCTGCCCAGCGGCGCCGGCAGCCAGTGCCGCCAAAGCGGCAACAGCGCCCGTGGCGGCAGCAGCTGCGTCGAGCAGCTATACGGGCATAGCCATTACCTCACCACTAAGCACACCTACATCAGCATCGGCTGCGTGTTCGCATCTGCGAGCGCAGCCCGTCGACTGGACCATCGAGGAGGTCATCCAGTACATCGAGAGCAATGACAACTCGCTGGCAGTGCACGGCGATCTCTTTAGAAAACATGTGAGTAGTGGATGGGATATACAACTATAGATCTAAATTAATATATAATTTTGGTTTTGATTTACAGGAAATCGATGGCAAGGCATTGCTGCTGCTTAACTCGGAGATGATGATGAAGTATATGGGCCTGAAGCTGGGGCCAGCCTTAAAAATATGCAATCTAGTGAATAAGGTCAACGGACGCAGGAATAATATGGCTTTGTAAATGGAATGAAAGCGAACATTAAGGATATACATATATGGATACGGCTATGGATATGGAACATGATAAAGCGCAAGGATCGGATCAAAGCCATCGCCGAAGTGTTAACAAATTAGTACCTCCTTAAAAAGATAAACAAGAAAAACTTCAGATAACCAGAAAACAGATACGAAATGTGCTTGGGCATCATCTATAAAGCTGAGGCACATTAACAATTTAATTATAAATATTTAATTTCCAACCCAACATTCTAAAGCGAATAATGTTAAACATGCGCGAAGGAAACCAAAACAAATGTCGAGCGAAAAAATAATGAAAACTTCAAATTCCAAAAACTCATATTCGAAATATCAGTTTTTCCCACAAGAAAAACACACTAAAATCTACTTTTAATATGCATATTAATAATATTTATTACACACACGCACATTAGGCACGACAAATTAATATGATTTAAAAAAAAAAAAAATTATTTAAAGCAAAGAAAAATCAAACCTTTGAAAATATTGTACATAATTTTACATATAATTTTGTAATTATGTATGTATTGATTGAGTTTCTTTAAAATCTAACTATTACAATGTTTGCTTAATTTTAGCAATTTATTTGTAAGTCAAATCAGCAAATAAACAAACTAAACATTTGTTTAATTTTATTTGTAGATACGTAAGGTAAATAGAAAACCTAAAATGCGAAATTATACAACAAATCCCGAACTAAACTGTAAACTATATATATATATATATATATATACATATATATGTATCCACATTGTATGCAATATTTCTCATTACGTTTATTTACACACGCCAACACCAACTCTCACACAATTATACATAAGATATACTTATACCATACATATTGCAAACTGTATACATTATTATTAAACTTGGTAAACAGAACAACTGATTTCGTCACTGCTGCTTGAGACCAATGAGAGTATTATTATAACATCCAAACTTCTAGAACTCTAGATGAAGGAGAAGACTGTATGTGACTCTCCTCTCTTTCTCTTTTGCAGCCATTCAATTCCATAGATACACATACACACTTCACATACATACGAATCATTATATGATGTAGTTAATATATATGTATAACACATTACTTTCGGATGGACACAGGTAAATTTCGAATACAAAAACTCATTTTGCATATAATCATAAAATTAGTCGAAAATGTCATGTATACTTAAATCATAATACTATTCCGTATTACCCTTTGGCTAAACATTAGAATCAAATATATAGCAAATTAACAGAATACAAGTTATACCAAAAAGAAATAAATAAATAATTAAAAGACAAAAACAAAAATACAAGACTAGTACGAATGAAACGAAAACGGATTGGAACACCATTATACATATGTTGAATTCAATATACATGTGCGAAAAACACATTTATCTCTTCACGCATTCACTCACACTCACACGCTAGTTCAAATACACACATACACACATACAACCACACTCACTCACACATATTATCATAATATAAACATTATGTTTTGCCATTAACATTTAATTAGAAACTAAGTGAATAGTTATTTAATTCACTTCATGTTATGTATGTATAGAGAACGACAACATTGTATCAGACAATTGAAATCTGAATAAAGCAAGTATATAAACAAGTACATAAGCATGCTCGAATCTCGACAGCATTATATTTTTCACTTTTCCTGATTTTTCCTTCAGACCTGTTTGCTTTCCGTGTCTCACAAAAATGAAAAATTTCGAATATAAAATAAAGAAAATGAATAAATATTATAGAAAATTGAGAGCAAAAACTAGGCGTAAATGGCGCCCCAAGTTGCTCTCTCCGCTACCCCCGTTTGGTAAAAAGTTCATAAAACTGACTAATAAGACTAAATTACGCACCAAATCAGTGTCAAAAAACAAAACTAGAAAAAGGGCCAGGAAACTAGCGAAGAAGGGTAAAGCACGCTCCCGCTTGCCTTCAATTAGGAAAAGGGCCCCCAGATTTACCAGGGTCTCTAAATTTTCCACCCCATTACGCTCAACTGGCGATGATTTATGGATCCGGTTTAGTGAGTCGGAGATTCGTCCGCCCCTGGGATTTTTTACTGCTGCAATTCCGAAATTCGATCCGACTGTTTACCCGAAGTTAAAGACCTACGCTCTATCTAGCCGCAGGGCTCCACCATCGCAAGATCCACTGTCCCAGGGCGTACCACCGCAGTGTCCGAGCAGCTGGGGCAAGGCGACAATTCCGGATATTCCAAAAGTTTGTCTATTTGATCGTATCTACGAGCGACAGCAGTCGTTAAGGAATAAACAGCAAAGCTCTTGGCAGATCTACCGTGAATCTGACACGCCTCGGACATTACCCCAAGAACATGACCAACGCCGCCGACGCAGAGCCTCGCGTCATTGGGGTCGTAATATTATCCAAAGCGAACGGGTGTGTCGACACCAAGCTACATGTCTCATTATGTAATTTGTTAACAATTCAGTTGATTGTTATTAGTTAATAATAATTAATTTTGGACAATGCTCTATTACCAAATAAAAGCTGGGCAACAAATTTATTTAAATACCAGAAATTGATGTTTAACTTTACTGGAATTCTCTCACAACATCTTTATTTTTATATGTATTTATATGCCTCTTTCCATATGCGTTTCTTATAGCAATTAGGAGCAGTATATCACTCAGCTCGCTCAGCTTTCTTTTTGTGACAAAAAAAAGTAACTAAAATAATAAGTTGACAGAACTAATTGGAAAATGCAGGACGCTCCATGCCAACTGCCAAGACTGGGTTCAACTCTGCAAATGAAGTGTGTACAAATAGCCTCGATGCTGTCAATGGTCCGATGTCCCGTAAAAGATGCATAACAAAAGGTATCTAAACCTTGCCCGTATGCCTCCCATGGCCACCCCTGGGCAACCTTTGGCGCCCGCTGCATTCACAATTTGTGGTCAGCCGTCGTCGCTGCGGGCGACGTTGATTTCGCTTTTTATTGGATTTAAGCGATCATCGTTCAATTTATAGACAAATCAAATAACATTTTTTACTGCAGGTCGCGTTTTATGTGCCTCGACGTTTGATAAAAATAAAACGAAAAATCGGGAATAAATTGGATTTGCTGTTGGCATGCAAATCGTTTGGCGCCAGGCTGCAGGCAGGATTAGGTTGAAGCCTTTAATCACCTGACTAACCGATGCCCAATGCCAACTTTTGTTGGCCGGGTTAATGAAGCGGCTTGCATGGGCGGAAATCAAAAATCCACAGTGAGCAATGGCAGGCGGCGTCTAGACGTGGGCGTGTGGAGTCGTTCGCTCTGGAGCTCATGGGCACGGTCGGGAGTTGAAGAACAATCCTTTTGTGCTGGCATCCTGGACTGTCAGCTGTATCAATATTGTTACAGTTCATTTTGTTTGGCCTCGACAAATAAAGCATTTGATGCAACCAGCTCCAGCGTCCACTCGTCTCAGCCGAACTATGCTATTTGCCTTGGCCGTTGGCCAGTTTTGAGCTCTAGGTGGGCGCGTTTGTGGGCATGGTCCATTGAATTGGCATTGAGCTGAACAGAGCCGAGACTTCAGCCGGCTTCTGCGGGCCAACTTTGCATGCCGCATGCCACATGCGCTCCACACTCCTCGCCCCTCCCCCAACCAGGGTTCAAATACCATGGCTGAACTTTAAGAGTTTCAGTTCGACTGATAATTTATAGACAGGAGCATTGAGCTCCATTCGTTTTATCATATACGTATATACGTATAGAGAAATGAATGTGTGTGTATTGAATCTATTGTTATTTAACTAAAACTTTGACTAAGCTCTTGTTGGGTTTATATTTGATATCCCTGTGTTTGCTCAATTGAAAATTGTTAAAACAATTAGAGAATAATACAGAGGACTGTCACTAACAGAGCAGAGGCAGAGTTGAGGCAAAGAAATTAACACAAAAGAAAATTTACTAAAGAGAAAAATTGATTGAAAAATTAAGCCAGGCTCAAGCCATCCAATGGGAATATCCTTTAAAGAGCTAAGCATAGCGGAGAATGCAATGAAAATCCCCATAAGAAAATCGCTTTTAATGTGTGTTGGGCCATAAATTCTGTTGTTAGGCTAACAGACGTTGGAATTAAATGATTTAAATTGCGCCTCTGGCCGAGAAGGAAATTTTCAGAGAGAGTGAGAGAGAGAGGGAGAAAAAAAAGCCGGGTCCAAGTGGAAATCGGACAAATGCGAATGAAATTTGTGCGCGTGAAGCCGTGTGAAAGTTGTTGCTGCTGCCGGCTCGCTCATAAATAAATAAAATTCAACTTAAACAAATGTGTGTGCTTGTGTGTGTGTGTGTGTGCTTGCGTGTGTGTGTGTGTGTGTGTGGCACACAATTTTGCGAGAAATGCTCTTTTTTTATTTCTGGCACTTTTTAATAAAACTTTGAAATGAATTACTCAAGTCGACGCTTGGCTTCATCTTGCTCTGGCTCCCAAAATCGACCGAAATAGTTTGAATGAGTTTTTTCTTCGGGCTAGATTATGTTTTATAATTTAGTTATTATAATTTTATAGATACAGCGAATGCACACTGCCTATAAATACTGAGACCCCATCAGGGAATACTAAAAAATACTACTATTTAAATAAAATCTTAAATGAAAAGTAAATTAATCAAACAAATATTCCGCTCTTAGCCTAATCAGATTTATAGGCAACTAAAAATTGCAGAGTATTGCAGCTTCGCTGTGGCAGCATTGCCCTTTCTTATATAATTCTTGTTCCTGCTTGTTAGCCAGCCAAAGTTGGTAAGATTTACGTTTGCCATTTGCAGTAGGAAACTAAAGGAGAAAAAATAAGGCAACTAAGGCGAAGGGAGGGCGAGCGGAACATCAAGTGCAACACGTTGCGCGTAAAGTCGGAGGAACAAATGGGTCCGAGGGCAGGGAAGAACATGGAATTATGCCAGCTATTGTCAAGCTATTAATTTATGAAACTAATGCGGTTGGCTCCGCTTACAGGACATTACACAAGTGCGTTAAGCAGAGCACAAAGGAACAAAGACGCAAAGCTCAAGAGGAAAAATATGGCACAGCAACTGAGCAAAAATCATTTGAGGCAAAGTGTTATTTAAGCTAAATCCTAATTTGAATTGCAATTAAATTTACTTTGAGTTTTCTAGCTTACATGTTGTGTGTCAAGCAAGTTAAGTTATCCTGCTGTGCACTGTCAACCTACTGAAACTAATTGCAAAATATTTTCTTTGAAATGCATGCTGGATATACGCACGAGTCCGCTGAATACATACGTACATATGTATGTATAACAGATGCCATCATAATTATACACACACACACACACACACACACATAAAATCATCAACTTTGAAGTGTATGCTGCCTAAGCCCCATCCACCCAGCCACCCAGCCATACACCCATCCACTCAGGACAGCAGGACATCTTCAGCAGCGTAGTTCAATGCACCGCCAGGACGTGAGTAGGAAATTATTAAGTCACAATGGGCCAACGGCAACAGCAGGAGCAACAGCAACAGAAGCAGCGACATTTGTGCAGATAAAAATTTATTTGCGATGCGCCAGGTGCGGCTGGCGTTGAGAAGGATTCGGCTGCTTCACCTGGCTAGGATGAGCATGCGACAGGAAATTCATCAATGTCTGCCAACAGACGCTGGCTCCATGCGCGGCGTGCTCCATTCTTCAGCAGAGCCTGAAATTGCCTACAAGTCTGAGAAATAAATAGAGTGTCTGCAAATGAGGGGACGATGACAGCGTTCGCGCTGGGCTGGCTCCTGGAAGGGGGCTGTAGTTATTTACGGACCGGAGACAGCGCACAAACCACGCCAAAGGAAACGACTGTGAATTCATTCTCTTCTTCAGCTCCCTAATTTTTTTTTTTTTAGCCAAAAGGAAATTATGATTTTTTCTTTGCTGTTTTACTTGTCGCTTTTAAGATACAATTTTCGTTTAAAGCAGAGCATTTTATGCAAATGAGTTACTTTGATGTGCTGGCGCCATCTATCGGCAAGAAGCCAAACCTTGAGCGAAAAGAAGCCAAACCAAAATTCAATCTTGGCCAATGCATTATGAGGCATACAACAAAAGTGCCTTAGTTAATATATTAAACTATTCCAATCAGAGGAACTATTAAGTGAAATAAAGTCAACCAAAATTGATGTAGACGCTTTTAAAGAAAACGCGCAGCTTTTCTCCGCAGGGCACAACACACAGAATTCTTGGAAAGAAGAAATAACGAAAATATGTACTTATGTGTGCGGTTGTATTTTAATCTGGCATGGCTCATGTTTGCCATCTCGGAATCCGCTGTCTGTCTGCTTGGCCGGCCAGTCAGTTGGCACTTGGCAGTTGGCACTTGTCAGCGGCACTCGGCGCGCCGAGCGAAATTAACAAGTTGATCCTTTGTCAAATCAGTCAAGCGCACTCAAATGCGCAAAATCCACAAAAGTGACTGCAAAGCGAGCGAAGCAAGCCACTAAAGCAGCCACCCATATTAGCACCACATCCACAGCCACTCCCACATCCACTCGCCACCCGCATGCAGTCGCCCCGCCTGCAAAGAGCTCAACAATATGTAAATTCTCATACACGTGTGGCCAGAAATAAGCTACAGTCAGCTAAACCCAGTCAAGTGGCACAGACAGAGCCAGAGCCCAGAAATAAAGGAGGACACAAACTACAGTAAAAAGTACAAAAACTGTGTATAGATTGGCTTATTAGAATACTCGCTTCGATTTTCATTTAGCATGCTATGCAAATCAGAAAGACGCAAGCTCTGCATACAAATTCCAAATTTACTGCGAATCGAAATTAAAACTATAAATAAAGCATAAACAACTTTGAGCCTAGCTCTTGAATTTATTTCAGCCTATTTAGCATAGTAAAATTTGTGAGAGGTAAACTCAAGCGGCGCTTGTTTATGCAGTTCATGAAACTAAATTAGTGTAGAGCTGGTGTGAAATTCCGAATTTAAAACTAGAAGAAGTAATATACGTGTCTTTTAATGCATATGCAAATAGTTTTGCTAAAACTGGATAAGTCTTCATGCCCTGTTTTAGTTTCATGCAACTCAGGGAAATGTCAGAGGAAAAAGCTCTTCGATTTTCATTTAGCATTCAATGTATAATTTCCTATTTACTTACGCTTATATTTGAAAGAAGAAATCAAACTGCAATAAGCATATCAATTTTACCTTCATCAAATATTCAATATTTATAGCTCGATATTTTCTCTGTCATTATTAACTAATCTAGTCAAGGTCTTCTTGCCTAAAAGATTTCGGAACCAATAAAAACTCGTTTGCATTTTACACTTATGCATAATTAATTAATTATTTTATTGATTTATTTTTACTTGCTCGCTACACTTAAATGATATTCATATTACATTTGCGTAGCTAGTAACGCAATTTACATCAATATCAATTTTTTTTTTATTTATTTTATGTTTTTTGTCATTATAATTATTGTTTTATGTCAAATTAACTTAATTGTTACAAATACTTGGGCATTCACGTACATGTGTTCATATGTCAGATAATGCAATGTAAGCATTTATGGTAATTGTACTCAGTGTATTCATTGTATTCATTGTATTCATACTATCGAATCGAATAAACACTGAGAGATTGTGTAATTTACAATATATTCTTGAATGCGCTGCTAGGAAACATCAATCACAATATATATTTTAAATATATCTATATGTAAATACATATATGTATATATGTGAGTGTGTGTGTTTTCACATATGTATATTTATGTTTTTATTTGCATATTTATATGTAGTTTCTATAGACTGCAGCTTCTGGCCATTGCATTCCAAATATCTTGCAACATTCATTTCATATGCACACACGTATTTGCCAATCAAATATATTTACGATTTTCATTTGATTTCGCTCCGGTTACTGGTGTCTCTCTCTCTCTTGTTGTTGCTGTTGCTGCTGTTGGCCGCGCCCCCTTAATTGCTGGCATAGTCCTCGATGAATGTGTCGATAATGTAACGCTTAACTTCGTTTATCGATGTCCTCTTGTTGCTGCACTGCAGCCGCTCCTGATGCTCGGGCAGCACAAGCAACTGCTGCAGCTCGCCCTGGAAATGCGTTTACGTTTGTATTTATACATAAATGTTATGTCTCGTATTTCGAGTAGGGAAAGTTTTATATGGCTATTATCTGCCTATTAAGTAATATTATGAGACCACGAGGCGTATGCGTTATCTGCTGTATACAGCACTGAAAGTGCATATCACATGCGCCGCGTTAAATTCACAGTTATCGCATTAAATTGTTTGCACAATTTATGGCTCCAAAGCCCTCCCCAGCCCCAATTTTCCCAACGGCAGTTGAAATTGCAGAAATTGCTTGTAAACTGTCACACTTTGTTTTTCCCAGCGCTGCAGGCGGGGCGCCGGGATGAAAATCAATTGGGAAATTAATATTACAAAAATTGTTTCCCCTTTATGGTGCACGGCAGCAGCTGTGCGTGTGCTGAAATATATGCATTAAATTGCGTTGAAGGGCTGACGTATTGATATCGAAACTATACAAAGGAATATTATATAGAATTCATGGAGGCGTATCGATAAAAAGTAAATTGGTTCGTTATTGACTGATTCTCAGAGTTGAAAAAATGGAGGAGTTTTTGTGCTACTTCACTGAGTATTGTGTGGATTTTCGTATTTACTAAATATCGATAAAGAATAATTGGCATGACTCACGTAGTTTTATTGAAACTCTATATGCGACATTAATACGCGGTAGTATTTACAATAACAAGCTATCGATAAGTTATCGATAACTAGTTTTAGCTCATCTTGTACAAACTTGCATAGTTTTATTGAAACTCTATATGTGACATTATTACGGGCAGTATTTACAATAGCAAGCTATCGATAAGTTATCGATGACAACTTTTCGCTCATTTTTTACAAATTGTTTGCTATGCGAAGAAGCACTTGAATCTAATATTGTTATCGTTATTTTTCAATACAATATTCATTTATCGATAACATATTACATAAGAAATATTTATAAAACTAGGAAAATTACGAACTTTCAGCTGTTACTGCTTAGCATGTGTGTATATTAAATGTAGTATATTGAGTTTCCAATCTAACAAGTTGTCGTACAATTTATTGCGATAGATTTGTCAATTATTTTCAGAATTTGTCCCCGTACTCACATTAAAGCCGCGTCCAATTTCCACATCCGCGTCCAGGGGCAGCGTGAACAGTCGCTTCGAGACGACAAAACTGATTGTCCACAAGCAATCGACGTAAATCGATATGAAATCGCCATTTTGTATGCTGTGGCATCGCACGTGAGTAGAGAGATGCAAATAATTAAAATCGTATAACATTCGCCGAGTATTACGTACAGTGAAGCATAGAAAAATGTGCCAACGGCCTTTGACAAATGGCGCCCACTTTAACCGAGTGTCAATTCGCTAGCTGGTGTTGTTTGGCAAATAAACACAAACACACGCGCACACAGACACAGAGCGTCACTCGATATTCATATACATATATTTGAGTGGGTGTATGTGTGCGTGTGTGTGTTTGTACATATGTGAGCGACTGTGCGTGCTATTTGCATGTGTGTCAAGTGCTTCGAGTGCTTCCACTGTGCACGTTCATTGGCACAAGCAATTTATGTTAATAAATTGAAAACGCAAATAAAATGAAAGTGCCAATGATAGCAATGGGCAATAAGCCACAAAAACATGCACCCACACACGCACAAAGCACGCACACTGATTACTATCTGTTATAGAAACAACAACAACAACAACAACAACAACAATAACAACAACACCCTCTGCCACGCACCTGATGGCTACTTGATGCCAGCGATAATCATATAAATTGAATTTCACCGGCAACATTTCCGTTGTATTGTCGCGCTCCAAATATAGACGCAGTCCATCCTGGCACGCCTCCAGATACAGATTGTGCGTGACATTGCGTATGGAGAATATTGTCGATGCATTTTTCGTATCATTCTGCGAATGGAGGATAGTGGTAAAACGTAAAGCAGATGGAGACCAAATGAGAAATTTATAGCTGTATGTTCTGTACATGTATTCGTATGGGAATAATATTGTTTTACCTCAACTTTATATCTCACCTTAGCGCGCAGCGTGATCATCAGGGTAAAGTTTTGTATATTCCGCCAGCTGCGTATGTAGCCCATGTTCGAGGGCGTTGAGGACGAGGATGAGCCCACGGCAAAGGCTGTCGTTACGTCCGGCACATCGGCCATGGGCAAACTGTCGTTGCTGGCCACAGCTGGCAATTCGTCAGCATTGGACGCGGGCAGCTTCTTGTAGAACTTGAGCAGATCGCTAATGTCGTCTGTGGAGAGGGATTTGCAATAAGTGAGCATGCAGCAGGTGAGCAGGTGAGAGGATGGGGCGAGTCTTACCGCTGCACTCGAAGCTGTTGCAGTTGCGCTGCTCGATGTTGTAGCCCTCGCAGAGTAGCGTGGAGAGCGCTAGGCTTTTGGCAGCCTTGCGTTTTTTGTGCTGATTATTTGCACGTGTCCTGCGACGGTCATTACGTGCAACTGGCACAAAGCTGACACCTGTGCGCGTCGCTTCATTACCGTCGCTTGTTAACCCAGTTGCTGCTGCTGTTGCTGTTGCTGTTGCTGTTGCTGTTATCGTTGGCTGTGTGCTTTTATGCATCAGTGTGCTCGTTGCAGAAGCAGCGGCAACAGCTGCTGGTTGCATCATCATCAGCGGCGCATCCTCAGTCCCGTCTATATCCTGGCTGAGCACTTCATTATTAACAGCATTGAATGCGGCTGACGTTGCTGCCGTTGCTGCTGTTGCTGCCGTGCCCATCAGCCCTGGTGCATCATTATTCGCCTCGTCAGCAACTACTTCAGCGTCATCCACATCAAACTGCTTCTCCCCCACACCTTCGTCCGGTGCAGCCTCGTCATCGCCGTCATCGTCCTCGTCATCCTCGTCATCATCTAGATTCAGATTCATATTCATGCTGATGCCCACCAGTGGATTGTCCAGCAGACAGCGACGGAAACGCTGCTGCACACCTTTGCCGCAGGTGACACTGCAGAGCGTAAAATCGCTCCAATCGTCCCAGCCTATAATTGATAAATGCAACACCTGGGCATTAAATTAATTCAACTGTCGATTCCCTTGCAATTGCATAAGCTTTTAAGCAAATTTCTTAACTCCAAAGAGAATCCATAAAAAATGAAATGAAATTGCGAGCATTTATGGGCTAATTATTATTCATTGTTTTCGATAAATATGACATATTGGCCATATACATATAAGTATGTATTTAATTATTACAATTCCATAAATACAAATAGGTTGGTATGGCAATGACAAAGTGTTTAAATCATATAAATTTAAGTAATAAATATATATATTAGCTATTTTTGATACATAAGACAAGACAAATATATAATCAAATATAAATCAAAGATTTCTTAAATGAACAACTTTTTTAAAAATAATAAAAAAATAAATAATAAAATATACAACCATTTATTAATAATATATATGACAAAAGACCATTGTTTTTACTTATTAATCAATTATTTTTTTATATTATTGTCATTATTATAATACAAACTAATTATGATGATTAATTTATATATTTATTTTATAAATATTATTTTTATAATTATTAAAATTATATAAAAAAAAAAAATATATATATATATATATATATATAAATAAATCAATAAATCATATTGTATATACATATGTATATATTTAAATAGAGTGAAGAAAGTATGCCCAGTTCGAATCCTGCGTCTTCGTAATCACCTATCCTTGTATTTATTTATGTACTTCGTAAGTATATATTTTCGTATCTATAAATCATTTCATATATGTACTCATTGACGTCAATGAGTCTGTGTGGGTGTAGGAAACTTGAAGTGATTACAAATATAACAAAGTCGCGTTTGGTTTTTGTGTTCCACGGCTTTTCTATGCTTTTCACCGCAAAAACCTCTTGAACTGTTGCCACAATATACTAGTGACTGTGTGTGTGTGTGTGTGTGTATTTGGCTCTGCTATCTATCTCTTGACACAAAAGTCAAGTGCTACATACATCCCACAAGTGATGCAGACTGCCAGAAAGCGCCTTGCGCCGAGTCGCGTCCTGTGAGCAGAGCAGGATAATCGGATAGACCGCAGCTAGTCGCCTGCTGCGTCATCATCATCGACATATCTGCTCTAAAGTACTTGGATTATTTTTTATAGTATTTGCCAGACGACCTGCCGTAGCCAGCCACACATGCATGACGACCATTTTATTTGGGCTCTCGTTAATCAATATTTTATTGATTACAAATATGAGGAGCTCCATCATAAGTACCCAGCACCGTCTATTATATCTAAGTAGTATTCAGGTTAATACCTGTTAGTAAAGGGAAACGTTTGAATCCGTTCATTCACGCGACTCACGCAGCATCCGTGAAACACTCAGGTATGAGAATGGGGTCAAATGGGTTTCAAACTACAAGTGCAGCAAATTCCGTGCGCTGGCAATTAGGTCTGATTGGCATGCTAGGCTGCCCATGGAGTCGGTTGGAAAACGGCGAGCCAGAGATGCCCGAAAAACTACGCAAAGCATCCGCAAAGACGATTTGCTGCACAATGCAACCAGCAAGCCAAATGCCAAATGCGATTAACAAGCGGAACTGCCAGAACAACAATAGCAAAAGCTGGCAAAATTGAGTAGCAACAAGTACGTAAGAGCAGGGGCGATGCGGGGCGAGGCCGGTAGAGGAGGGGCGAGCTATTATGGGGTCAACTTACCTAAGTGCTTCCAGATATGATTCTCAAATTGGGGCGTCCAACGATGCAGACCGTTGACGCTGATGCGCAGCACATCCTTATCGCTGCCCACATCCAAGCCAGATCCCAGCTCTGGCCGTTGCAGTTGCCGGGACTCAAGGGGGGAGTCCGAGCTGGAGCCCATGTCGGTTGCCGCTGAGGCAGGCAGTAATTTGCCAAAAGCAATTAATTCCGTAGGCAACAATTTCAGCATATTAGCATCGAAGCAATGCAGCGGCTCTAGTGTGGCATTCAGTTGCCTGCAATGAGTGAGAGAGAGAGAGAGTGAAAGAGAGGGAAAAGTGAGGAAAGAAAATAGAGACAGAGAGAGAGAGAGAGAGAGAGAGAGAGAGAGAGAGCAAAGGTTGTATAAAGCCAATGAAAAGTCAGCACAAAATGAGAAACCGCAAATGCACTAAGAATGAGAGCGCTTTGTGGTTTCACTGATTGCGCAATCAAGTTTTTGATTTATAGTGGTATTCCCACCGATTAATTTATTTATTTGCAGAGTATATTAATGTTAAATGGACACCTTTATATATATATATACTCTATTAATTGTTAATCCTTTAAAAATTGTATGAGCGAATATAATTAATTTAAGTAAAATTCAAAAAGTTGCAGCGGTTTTTAGAGGGAATATCATAAATGAACTTAAATGATTTGATGGACTATCATTAACAGTTATATTAATATTATTAGAGGAAACTCTTTTAGCTTAAAACTCTCTAACTTATCAAATAATTTGTAGAGGGAATATCCCTAACTTTGTTAATCTATGCAAACTGTAACTATCTCTGGACCAACTGGCATTAGCTCTGTCCATATGGGCTTTAGAGATGCATACATTTTTTTCATACAGGGAACATCTGCTGTCTCTCACTAAAGCTTTTTTCAGAGGGAATACCAGGGGTAGTTCATTTTTAATTAGCTGAATAATGTTTGCAAATGTATTGCACTTACCCCTCATATTGGTAGGCAGCGCCGCTGTCGCTCCAAGCACTGGAACCGCTGACGCTGCCGCTGCGCCGAGTCCCGCCGGACGCAGCATCGTTGCCCAGGCTGCCATCGCCTGCCTCAGCGGCGGCAGCGGCAGCGGCAGCAGCGGCGGCTGCTCCGTTGGCCAATTTGAGCAGCGAAGCGCCTTTGTATATCGTTTCCGGCGTTAATGTTATTAAAATGGAGGACGACTGCGTTGCGGAGGCCGAGTCCAACGGCTGCTCGGCCAGCTCGGCGTCCGTAAAGATGCGCGCGGCGAGTGCTTTAACAATTACCGGGCTGGTGCGAATCAGCTCCACAATGCCTTTGTGTGCGCAGCGACGCCGATCTGCAGTCGGCGTTGACGCCGGCGCCGCCGTTGCTGCAGCGCCGAGCAGCGCCAACAGCAGCAGCAGCATCCAAATGGCCGCGCTGGGCAGATGAAGCAGATGATGATGATGTCGCATGGCTGCGTTCATTCTCGATGCAGCTGAAGTGCCCGCCATGGACACTGACTTCTTATACATATATATATATATATATATATATATATATATATATATATAGCTCTTTTATCTGTTTGATTGCGCCAACAAATTTCGCTCAGGTTGGCATTGCAGTTTTTTATCGCGCTGTGGCTTCAATTTACTTGCGCCAAAAGTCACGTTCCGGTCCGGAATCTTGATTCTTTTATGAGGGCGCGAATGCTGAGCGCACTTAAAACGCGTTGACATTCATTTCTATGCTGCAAAGATAAAAAAAAAAATACACAGAACTGTGAGATAGAATAATAAAGCAGGAACAATGGGAGGAGCTCATTTAAATAAATTGAATGTTATGCTTAGGTAAACCATAATTTAGGGCGTCGAACAGAGCAACGAACCGAAAAATGAGGACTTGTGCAATAAAGGAGAAGCGAACAGAGAAGCAAAGCGATATAAGAGGCAATCATCTGACTATCATCTCGCGGAATATAATAAATATATAAAGCGCGCACCTAAGTAAACTGAGGAAAACTTTGAAGTAAAGTGGGAAGCGCGAAGCCAAGTGACTACTGAAGTGCAAAGTTGGCATGTGAAGGGGTGAAGCGCAGTAAGCCGTGAAGCGAGAAGCCGAACAGGGAGCGAATTTCGAGCATAGTTATCCAATTTGAGCATATGCAAACCAAAAACTGAAATTGACCGCAGCTATGGTCTATAGCTCGGCGAGCAGCCCCATTGCCTTTGATTGCCTACTTAAATGAAAATAATTTCATTTGCAGAAGCCAACAATTTATTTGCATAGTGGCACGTGCAGTACTTGACCCAGCGCGTGTTCCATGTTGCAGTTGGATTGCAATGGATTGCCGCCATTAAAACTAAAGATACGTAGTCAGTCAGCCAGCCAGCCCCGTTGACCTGCTTGAATAGCCTGTTCCTGCTGGCCAATGCCACACGCAGACCACAGAAATAATTAAACGCAATCCTTTGGTGCAGTCAATTTAAGATATTTGCTTTGGGTGCCCTTAATCCAGCTCCCACCCAGTCATCAAAGTCAATGCATTTGCTTTCATATCCTGCTGCAGGAAATAAATATCCCGATTAAATATTTCAGCTCTTTTGTAGCTCACCATATACCTATCTGTCCCTCTCTCTCTCTCGCTCACTATCTCTTTCTCTGTCTCTCTGTTTCTAAAGCATGCTGCAGCAAACGCAATACAATGGTCATGCATTGTCCTGCCTGCTGGCTGAGCTCTGCTGCTGCTCTGCTTCTCCATAAGCGTGCAATAATCAAATAGAATTTTTACGCACATGAGCGCTGCAGCCTCCAGCTGCCCCCACAGCTCGCCCGGTCTGCACCAACCCCTCCCCAACCTGGCCAATGCCTTATCCTGGCAGCACATCCTGCAGCTGGCTGAAACAATGCGAGTAATGGCAGAGCAAAACATTTTGCCAGATAAATGTTGGCTCCTGCCTCTTGGCGATCTCTCTCTGTGTGTGTGTGTGTGTGTGTGTGTGTGTGTGTGTATGTGTGTGTTTGTGTGTATGCGGGGCTAACAAAGTTACGACTGGCACTGAAATCATTCGCAATGTGCATATCCTGTGCTGCAGGCGCATCCTTTTTCGCCAACAGAAGGAGTTATGTAAAATAAAACCAACCGGCCGTGCAAAATTGAGCTCTCAATTGTTTTACGGCATTGCCTGACCTAGTAAAAAATCAAACTGAAAAAAAAAATCAAGATATAATAGTTCTCTCTGAGTTGTCAAATATTAAATACCCTGGAAAACTAAATATATTGCAATCGAAATGCATTTTAAAGGCTATAAATTCAAATTCTTAAAAAAATATTAATATTAGCTAGAGTCATTTAGTAACTATTTTGACCAGCATAGTGTCAGTAATATATAGTCTTTACATCAGTAATATATAGCAATTATTCCAGTTATATATGGTATATTTCAGTAATATATAGTGCAATATAAAGTATCTCGGTTGTGCTGCTGCATATTCTCGCAGTCAGTTAAAATACCAACCATGTAGGGTAGATAGAACTGATAACTCGGTCAAGTCTAGCGTAACAGCGGAGGAGATACAATGTATGAGCTTGGCCCCGTCCATGTAGATCCGGGTGCTCCGCACCATTCTGTTGGCATTTTCCATTTCATGACCATTCGTCAGGTCACTTTCAACTTTCAGCAGAGTCTCCGGGGGCGGCAATCAGAGTAATTGTTATTGTTTTTTGCTTCTGCCCTGCCCTTTGTGTCTTTTTTGTTACAAAACAGTTGTTGTTGTTGTTGTTGAACTGCTATTTTTTGCAAATTGTCAAAGTTGCTTCTTGCAGTTGAATATCAAATAAACTCGGGCTACAGGCCCTAAGTGGAATGCACATGTCAAATTCGAATCTTCAATATTGACAGAACTGTTTCTATTTCAATTTTAATTATTTTGAAAGTACTTTTTGGTCGTCAGTAAGTCGGATGAATTAGACAAGTCAACAAAGTTTGATAAAAGTACAATAAGCGATAATTAGAGTGAACGAAGGTTGACGTGCCGAGTCCGAGTCTGAAAGGAGGACTTACATATCTGTCAATCACGTTCTCTTACAAGAAGGCAATGCATATAAAATAATAATATGATAAATAAAGTAAAATAATCATTACGGCATTTCAAAATGTATCTCTCTCGCTTCAGAATCGTATCTTAACAGGTAGTAAAATAGAGCTGGAGATCTGATCAGTAAATTCCACTGACGATAACTTATAATTTATAACATTGAATGGTCTGCTTAATGCCATCGAAAACCATCGAGAATGTAGTAAATTCTAGTAGTAATTCTAGTAAAGTCTGCTGTCCTGATGATATGATTTAATCATAAATAAAAGTTCAGTTTGACTTAATAGTGCATTCATAAAAAAATTGGAATACATATTTATCATGTCTGTATGAGAAATTTTATGACAATACTTCAATAAGATTTTAACCTTGATGCCGTCACGCCACAAGCTAGAAAACGATTTTAATTCTGATTTCCATATGTTGCTGTCTTTGCTTTATGGACGTAGGCAAGTGGCAAAATAATCCAATAGGGTTAAATCTTACTATTTTGGTATCTAGTTAATTGAACTATTTTGTGAAATTAATATTACCTCAACAGTTTCTCCGACTAAATCTACTAATAATAAATTTTAAGTCTGCAAGTCTTAAATGTCAAAAAAAAAAAAAAAATCAAGAAAAAAGCAATATGTATTAAATGAGCCTTTAAAAAACATTCGTTAAATAATCTATACATTGCTTGAAGATATCACCTGCCTATTAAAAGCATCTCTTTCTAACAGTTGTGTTTTTTTTTTTTTATTTTTTAAAGAAAAATAATGTCAGATTCTTATTTAAAATCTGATTTCATATATAAGCGTCTAGCTATAGCTTAAAAAATTATTGTGGGACTTCTGACAGCCCTTGCTGTAGATATTTTCCTTGTTCAACACATCGATTCACATCAATGCATTAAAATGGCAAAGCAAATTTAAACAAAACACAATTATCAGTTGTTAAACGGGTTATTAATGCAATGTGAGCTGTTGACCTCATAAAAAAACACTCGTGAGATACTTTAAAGATATCATCTGTCAATTTACGATATATGGTAATTTCATTTTGTGTAGCATCTTTTCATATACAATTCTGATTTCTAATTTAAATTTGTAGCAAATAATGTTCATCTTAAATTAAGCATTTTAATTTTTTATATCCTAACCCTCCCTTCACTCTAACGCTTTTTAGGGCAAATGAAATATATTTTCTATTTATCAATCAGATGGCGTTTTTTTTTTGTCAGTTAAATATGTATTTAGTGAAAAGTTTTCGCTTTATTGGGAAACTTTCCCTCAATCAATTTGATATGGGACCAGTCGCTGACCCGCAAAAAAATAGAAAAAATACATGAAAACATTTCTGTTTTCAATGAAATGAAACCTTACAAAAAAATACATTTCGTATGCGATTGATTATTATAAGGCAAAGCAGACGATAAATAGAGAGAGAGAGAAACCACACCAGCAAGGGCAAAAAAGGCCACATTAAAAAATGAGAGACCATTATTACAAATAAATTGAAGGCCAGTTGAATGTCTCTTAATGTGCATGCGTGTGTGTGTATGTGTGTGGGTGTTAGAAAATGGTTCGCTTTGTTGGCAATGCTTGACATGATTGAATATCAAAAGCCAGTTGCCAAACGCAAATCTCTGGCATGTTTCGAGCGGTTCCCTAGACATACGCGCGCACACCCACACCGAAAAGCCGCGGCGGACATCGGGTCGAACATTTAACAAGTACGACTCTCAAAGGACTCGTAAAACTGATAGCCGCCCGCTCGAGCCAGCCCCGAGTTGAAAAGCGCCGCACGTTTTCCTAAAGTTCTACAAGTGGCGCAAGGAGAATTGCCAACGGGCGCGGTCGGCTGGCGGGGCCAAAACGGTTCACCGGCAGGCTCTGGGTCGCCGGTCGTGTCTGTGCTTGGGAGGCAAATTTTCTGCATAAGCCAGCAAATATATTTTGTGCACAAATTATGCCTTAAATGCCCCCGGACGTAGTCACTTTGGCTTGGGATTCGCTCTTCTCTGTTTTATGCTCGTTCACAAAATGGCCGAAAAGGTATATTGGCTAAATGCTATTGTTATGAATGTCAGTTCATCTGTCTGTCGTTCTGACAACTTGAAATCGATAATAAGAGTTTAGCTTAGGGGATTATATGAATTGCTGCTTGGCAGGCGA
Organism: Drosophila mulleri; assembly: GCA_035047565.1. Lineage (NCBI taxonomy): Eukaryota > Metazoa > Arthropoda > Insecta > Diptera > Drosophilidae > Drosophila > Drosophila mulleri. The sequence continues at coordinate 5,805,506 of JAWNPK010000069.1, read as the reverse complement.
GGCGATTCGGGGAATTCTATACTCGATGCTTACAGAGCACAAGCGAATATCCAGCAGTCGATAACAGCCGACTTGAATATGCATGTTTAATTTTTTTTTTATCTTTGTCCATGTCGGAGGTCCTTGTACGTTCCACACGCATACGCAATTATCCTCGGGGACAACTGTCGCCTTTTATCAGCACGAATGATTAAGGCCGAAATGTTTTAAAATTAATTTTATAGTGTCACCTCAAAGACCCGAGCATTCGCTGAGCCGTAATCTGGGCACCGCCATTATGCGGATTATGGGCAGCTGATACTCGTGTCCTGTGCATAAATAATGCTCGCACTCCACACTTAAACCACAATAAAAAGTGCCATAAAATAACCAATTGCCATCCCATATGCTGCACAGATTTGTCGACGAGCGAGTCGGAGCTCACAAAAAGTAGAAACACATTAGAGCTCTCTTTTAGTGTCGCATATTCCGCACGCCATGCAGATGGAATAAAAAAGACATCCCAGTAGTTGATAGCTGTCTGTATCCGTATCCATTGTCGGGCAACAGCAGTGACTGCCATTCAATAGAGTCGTCTCTGTTTCCCATTCCCTGTCAAATGCCGCCCATTCGTGCGTTTTTTCTTTCTTCCTTTCATGCCAACTCTCATAATATGTAAATTATTTTGCACCCAGCACAATTGAGGCAACTGCCAGGACGAGGCTGAGTTCGGAGGCGTTCGAGGCTGTGTTGATTCCCTTGTTTGCTGACGAACTTTATCAATGAACGCAAAAATTCCTGCATAGCATTTTGTGCTGCTGCGTTTATGCCCTACCAAAAGAGAGAGAGAGAGACTGAGGCTGAGTCTGAGGCAGAGCGTGGCAAAATAATACGCTTATCGAGTTGCATATAAAAACTTATCCTTTTGTCGAGTGAAAATTATCTTCTATAATAGAGCTGTAATTCACGTTTATGTATATATATCACTTTATCAAGATAATATATAGATGCAAAATATTATCTGTTAGGGCATTTCGAGGTCGACTTAGTATCCTTCACCAAACTCTTCTCTTATTTCATCTGCTCCTTTTTGTTCAGCCACGCATTGTGGCTATATTAAATTCCGATTTTATTGATTTATATCTCGAGCATCTTCTATTTTTTATTCACTTAGGCAGCAGCTACAGCATCAGCTTAACGCATCCTTCTCGGCATGACAATGATAATATAATCACCAAAAGCATATATAGTTTTTACAGTCTCTTTTTTTGCCAACCCAAGACTTGAATTGAAAAAGTGAGTAGATAACTCGAATTTGTTTGCTGTACAACTAAATTTGTTTTAGCTTTTAGTTAAATAAATACTTTTATACCATGTTTTTCCTTCTCTCTCTCTCTCTCTCTCTTTCTCTCTCTCTTATTTGAAGTCTGAAGCTTTTAAGCATGTTCTACATTATTTATCTGCTTGGCTCAATATTTACGAAGCGTAACGACTTAAGAACTGAGCAATAAAATATATTCGTATAATTTATTATATTTATTTTTATTTCTTCTTAAAGTATAAAAAGACTTTTGTCAGAAGCTCCGCAGTTGCTAAAGCCCCTTAAAGTTAAAGACATTTTCACTAATTTCTGCTATTTGTCAGGCATTCAAATTACTTTGTTTTGACGCCCAATTTGGAGAATCATGATTTACCGTAAATCCACTTAATAACTAAACAAATAAGTAAGTCACAGACGTCGAATATATTTCAATTTTCAGTCTTTGTATTATGCAAACTCATTTCAGATGAAAGTAAATTTATAGCCCATCAGTAAACAACAACAACAGCAACAACAACAAGAAATAAAGGACCAAAAGGTTGTGAGCTCCATTAACCAAATGCCTTGGCATCGCCACCGGAAACTGAAGGGATGTTGGCCCGCAGCGCATTCCGGCGTAATTTATGCGCACAATTAATTTTAAAATCCTAATCTCAGACAATATCAACATGCTTAACAGAGGAAAAGGGATTCATGCGGCAGATACAAAATATATACACCTGCTGCGAGTATTATTGATATATCTACCAGAAAAAAATAAACAAGTACTTGTGTTCTAGGCGAAATTGCATGACTAGACGATACCCTAACTTATGTTAGAGTTGTTACTTTAATCATTCTATGATAATTTTGTAGAATTTCAAGTGAGCTCGAGCTAAATTATGAGAAATTCTCTAATAACTTTCGGGATGGATGTGCCTAGTGAAATGTTGAATGCGTAATTACGTATGCATATATGTACATATGTAATAATGTATGTATTCACTGAAGTCTTCTGCTCTTGGACACTCAAAAGTCTTAATCCAAATATTATCCATGATAAGACATAGGCGGAGTTATAGAAAATTTTACATTTTAAGAATTACCCATGGTTGTAGGCTTTAAGTAAAAAATTTCTGTTAGTTATGAAAATGATTGATCGTAAATCTTGTCCAGTTCAACCTCAAACATCTTTGTGTTTTATATAATGAAATGAAAGAATTGAAGCTAATTGAATTCTGGTACAAAGAGATAAACCTCTTATACTCTGTGATTATTATTATTATTATTTTAGATGTAGACACCTCCCTACTCATTTCGTTCGTACAGGGTATACTTTGAGCTTAGTGTCTCGCTTGGGCAATCAATTAAAATTGAAGCGGAATGTTTACTAATTGGGTATTTAATTTTCAGCTGTGATTAGGCGCCTCTTCAAATACTTATTTGGCGGACTGATAAGCGGCAGCGGTAGCGGCAACGGCGCTATAGCTGTGTCATAACTGGCAACAGTTAACCCGTGCGATTTAAGTGGTCTCGTTCATGGTTTAATGAGCACATCAAATGCGAACTTTATAGGTAGAAGCTCATCCCGGTTAGCTGGAAATGCTGCTCTTTGCGCTCTGCACTTACCGCCAGCTCGCTGTGCAGATGATAATTATAATGCCACTTAATGGTATAAGAGCTAGAGACCCATGTTGCCGTTACTGTTGCTGTTGCTATTGCTCTTCTCCTTGGCTCCACTTAAATGCCATGGGCATTATGCGCTTAAATTGCAGGAGCGGAATAAGAGCGTCAGGAAGTGCTTGAGCAACAATTAAATCAAAATTGTTGCTTAAAGTTTTCATTGCTTAAAGTAAGGTGAATTTCTTTATAAAATTATAATATTGTTAAAATAATGTCAAAACTGATTTGAGGAGAAAATTAAAAAGAATATTATACATAAATACGCATTGATTGTCAAATTGTATGGATATGGCTTCTTATTCTTTATAATTTATAAAAAATTACTATTTACTCATTGAAGCTATTTAAATAGTTAACACACAACTTACAGCGCCCCACTAACAGAAGCGCCGACGCACCCGCTTATGGCCAATTCCGCTCCTGTATTGCTTTTGCTCGTAAATTATGAACATTATCGCTAAGGACATTTAACTTGCAAATTACCATAGATCAGCATACCACAATGATGCGGGCACTATGGAACAACACAACCACACACACACACAAACATCCACACACGCATGCACTAATAGTCAAAAATATATGTATATAGAGACGCCCTCCCATTGGCTCTATTGTACATTATCTATATGTGTACACATTATTTTTATTGCATTCCACATACATGCAGAAATCGTGGAATATTTGACGGTATCTAAGCAGAACTTTGCACATTAACCTGTTACCTCTGTTATCTTTATGTACTTCTACAGCTTTTTCTTTGCCATTGTTTGAGTTTGAATGTAAATGGGTCTGGAGTTTGGCTTAAAACAAGCTATCCCATATTCAATTATGCACAATGCGACGCACGAGTCCCTCTCGCACACACTCACACCCACACACACACACGCACACGCACACATATTTACAAACACATAAATCAATCCACAGAGCAAACTGTGGGAAGCCAAGACAATGTGAATTTATATACATTTTATACTTTTGTGGCTACTTTGCGTTTTTTGCTTGTTGCCCTCGCTGTCTGTTCGAGTTTTATGTGCTTCGTTTTATTATCACGCATGTCAGCTTGAATTTTATTTTAAATTATAACTAAATAAGAATAACGCCTGACAGAGGAATTTCCTATATACAATGACTCTGCGAATATTTATTGTATTTTGTTTAGTCTTATTAAACTTACCGGTGCTCTCTTGTTTCGGCTGACTTATCGATGTTGTTACTAAATATCCATCATAATAAATTCGAGCCTCTCAGTTCGATTTCCAAGTGCTTGCACACACACACACACACACATACACACACGCCTTTGCACACAGACTAAATTATGGCCCTGTTGTGGGCTTAAGATTTGTTACTTTATCGTTGGCTGCAGTTCGCCTCTCGTTCCTTGAATTTTCCACCCGAAGTAGCAAACAGTCTATGAGATACTGTATCCAAGCTATTTAACAAGTTTACAACAAATAAATTTGTGTTTTAAGGAAAGTTGCTGGCTTTTAATCTGAAAGTTTTAATTAAATGTTTATACGGCTTCTTTGTAGTTTATGCATATTGTTGTGCTTGAATAATTTGCAATGCCTGGTAATTCATTCAATTAAAAACTTGCCGTCATTTGCATAATAATAAATACCTTGGGCATTTATTCAAATGTAAAAACAAATTAGAGATCTTCATGGAATTTTGGGCAATTTAATTTCGAGCTCTGTCTAACGGCAATTACAGCAATATTTTAACTATTTGTGTATGTGTGTGTGGGTGTGTTGCCGCTGTGGGCAGGCCGCAAAGTGAAACTATTTTGTCTTTTGTCAATTGTGCTGTGTGTTAAATTTGATTGCGCACCTAATTGGCAAGCCAATTAAATTACACGTAACCACAATCAAAAACTAATTACAGTTAACTTAATTGCATTGTTTTTTTTTTAATATTATTTATTTATTTTTTATTCTTTTTCGTGTTACACAAAGCCAAAAGCTAACCACAGAATGTTTGTTAGTTTGCGAAATTTAACATGAATTTGAGTCCAGCTTTGACTGAACAGTCAATTTGTTGACTTGGTCACGGGCTTTTCACACTGGTGGATTACGACATAAGCCTCTACAAGTTGGCCAAGCTACGGTTCGAGCCAAGTTCTGTGGCATTCGGTGTACGCGCCGCGAGCCAACTGTTTGCCAAATGCTTGCGGCAGCTGCTTTTATACCAGAGCCGAGTGCTTGCTAAAGCGTCGGCGCGGATAAATTGCTGGCTAGAAGCTAAGAGGCGAAAGGATGCACAGGATGCCGGCTGCATGCGCTGCTCTTTTCCCAGCGTTTGTTTACATATGGCGACAGCTGAGGCCAAATGCCAGCCCGAGTCTTGGAATCTCACTGTTGTCTAAGATGCTATTGTGTGTGTGTGTGTGTGTCTGTGTGTCTGTGTGTATATGTGTATATTACATTGAAGTTTTAATTGAATTGCGGCAGCAAGTTTTTAACTGCATTCCACAAACACAACACCAACACACAGCCAGCAAAGGTGTGAGCCAAGTTTTGTGCCACAAAACTTTACAGCTTTAAAGTTTTTCACTTTTGATGCGGCATCATTGCAGTTTCATTGCATTTTATTTTATTTTCTTACCACTGATCCGCTTCAGCACTTCTCTTCCCTCCCCTCTCTCACCGAATGCAGCTGAAGAAATGCGAGCTGAAACAAACAAAAGCCGCCAAGCGCAGCAAACGCGGCGGCTGCCCTCAAAAGTAGGCAACGCAAAATGTTCATTTGGCAAGCGTTCGCTCTGCTTGTGCGTGTGTGTGTGTGTTGTGTAAACTGTGTCGAACACCTGTTGTTATTGTTGTATTAGCTGGCAGTTTGTTTATGTTGCTGCTGTTGTTCTTGTTGTTGTTGTTGTTGTTGTTGCTATTGCTGCCTTCTGCTTGTTTGTTACTCTGTCTTTTCTTTTGGTTTTGCCTGCCGCAAAAGTTTTGATTTCGCTTTTGTTTCAGTTGCTGCTCTTGTCGCCCCATTGTTCTTACGTGCTGCCGTTGCTGGCAGAGTTTATAAGCACCCTGCCAGGTGTTTTGATTTATTGCGGTTTGGTTAAGTGCGCCACCAACTTCATTTTAATCTCGCACAGTTTAAAAGTATTTTCTGCAGTGCATATAGCTGCTTTTCTCATTGATCTGCGTGGGCTAAAAAGAGAAGAACAGAATGCTAATTACTAAAATCTATTGAAAGTATATATAAACATATGTATATCGAATTATTTGGTAATGTAGTTCTACAGAAAACTGTATTCAAGCTAAATTACATTTTCAATCACTCGAACTTTTCTTTTAAGAGAAAAGTTTGAGTGCCTTTGACTTTTCCCCCACAAAGATCTGAAGGCTGTCCCATAAATTATTTAAAAACCCGATAAATCATGACTTTGTTCGCATATAAAAATGCCTCTGCACTTCTTCATTACAGTTTCCCAAAAAGTTTGTTGTTTTCTTATCGACTGTGCGATCCTAACTCATTTCGTATGCCCTCTTATCTGCTGTGTTAACCCACTTAGAACAATTTAAGCGCTGTGCCAATTTCACACCCACAGCAACTGCAAAAACATCCGGCCCCCTCCCTCCCTGGATAGTTTCTTTATGCGGCTGATTCGTTTCAACGCTAATTACAATTACGTTCCCATCCAACTGCCAGGGGACATTTCGAAAATGGGGCTGGGGGCCCGCTGCTCGCGACATAGACCCATTGAGACTCCAAACATAGCCATGCATATTTTATTCTCTGTGTTGTCGGCGAAATTTGCTGGCAAATTGCCTACACCATTTTCGACAGCCCCATTGCCATTTGCAGTTCCATTTCTATGGCTACTCGCAGAGCTCGGCTTTGGTCTGGTTTCTTTTTGCACTCCGACCACGACTCGTTTGGCGTTTTGCAAGTGTAACTTAATTTGTTGCCCCATCGGTGGCTACAGCAGCCAAAAACCATTTGGTTCATGCACAATTTTGACACCCGCCACGCCCACCACGCCCACAGCCCACCAGTGGACACGCCCACTTACAAGTACATATGTACTGCTCGGGTGTGAGCTGGGTTGCCATTGCCCGGCCTTGCTGCCGTTTTCATTAGTACTCAATTAATGGAGCATGATCTTAATGGGTTTTCAACAACAGGCCGTCCAAATCGAACTAAACCGAATGAGCCGTGGGCGGGCAGCGAGGAGTGCCGTTTGCTAAGTGCGCCAAATCAGCAGAACTCTAATTGGAGGCGGACATAGGATGAGAGTCCGGGGATGAGCAAGAGGATGCGGAAGCAGCCAAGGGCATTGGGCATTGTGAGCTCTCAAAAAGTTTATTACTGCCAAAAAAGGCGAACAAAAAAGAAAACATATTGACCACACGATGAACCACAAAGAAAAGGGACAAATTGTTTGAACGACTAGGCTATACACTGCTGTAAGGGCAAATTGAAAAATATCCGAAATCATTCTTGACAGTTTTGTTTGGTTTTGATATTATCGCGCATGCTGATAGTTCTTATCTTGTCTAAGCCCTGTCCTGTCCTGGAATATCAGCTTATATGTAAATTATAGGGTATTAGAAAAACAATTCTCTGTGTATAGCTTTGGCAATATATGTGAGAGTGATTCACAAAAATTCCTACCACTGCTGGAGGCGGGGTGCGCGGCTTTAGCCGCTTGCTTTGAGCTGTTGATGGCTGTGTGGCCTTGAAGCCACTTGATGATTGATTGAACGCACGCTACGGAAATTGTGTTTACTTGGCAAATGTTGTGGCAATTATTAAAGGCGAGCAGTACTTGGAATGGAAACTAATTCGTGTCAAATACTCTGTCTGCTTATCTTGGATTAAACGAACTTTTAATAATTCACATTTTCGCATTCGATCGACTATCGACCTGTGTTTGACAGGCTCCCCTCGTATTTCATGGGGTAAATATTTGCATTACATAAGTAGTCCCCAATCAGCTCAGATCTGCGCGTTCGCTTCTCAATTACCTGCTCAAATTTAAGAGCCCCGGCTTATGCCGGCTTTACAAAGTGCGTACAAACATAAATTTGAAGAAGCTTCTGCTCCGAATTTAAATATTTATTTTGGCAATTCGAGCGCAAAACGCTCCACACCTCTTTTTGGGGCACTTTAACTGCAACCACGCCTCCCGGATGTCTGGCCATATTCAATCAGTGTAAAAAAAAGAGGAAAATGAAAAGAAAATCCACCTCAACACGGCCCAGAGCGCGTCGGATAACAACTGGTCCGCGTGCCGACTGGGCCGCCGGGCAAACGAGGCTAATATTTCAGCGGCTCGAATGGCGTGAAGCAATTGCTTTCCGGTTATTGTGTATATTTACGGGCCATATTTGTTGCCAAGCATCTGGCAGCCGATAAAATACAATTTGAAACCTGCATTTGCTATAAGCGAATTGTCTGCGTTAACTTTTCCCCAGGCTTTCCTCGAGCTATGCAAATGCCATTCGAGAGAAATTCGATGAAAAGCTTCAGCCAGCCACTTGGCTTGGCTGTACAAAGCACACCTAAGCAGAGGAGATACCTTTGGAATGTATTTAACTTTTATACAATCGCTTATTTGGGGATTGCCCGCAGTCAACGTAAAGGAATTTCACACTAAATGATTGATATTAAGTATATGACAGCTTAAAAGTCTGTAAATGTCCTTAATGTAATTATGTTCCGTTTAAAGACACAAGTCAGGCTCTTTTATATGCCAAATTAAAGTCTGAGCACTTCTTATTCTCAGTCAATTTTGAGTATACTCGTACTGTACTTGTGAACAGCTTTACCCAATTAGGAAATCAAATTTTCATATTTTCATGAATTCTCCAAGTGTAATTCGAGGAAAAAAGCAAAACACTTCAAGCAATCCGAATTTGTTGTTATACCCGGTACTAAGGGGAAAAGGGTATGCCGTGCTAGATGCAAAACTAGATCAACCACCAACTCAATCAACTTGATATAAAAAGATAGAATACAATTTTAATAAAATATTTTTCCTGTTGCTTTCACCTTGACTCTTCGAATATAAAATATCAAGTACTTCAAACAAGAAACAGAGATCTAGAATATCAGTAAGTCGATTGGCTACTGTGTTGGGAAACTGGAAATACTTGAAATTCACTTTTACTTCGGATACTTGAAACCGAAAATTGAGCATTTTCTTAGTTCTCTCAGGCATAAGCGAATGGCAGAGTTTTGTCCTTTTCCTTTGCATTTCTGCCTGTCGCATGGTAATGAGATTTATTACAACAGATTGTTACAATATTTTCATGATGAGCAAAACAGCGAGACAAGAGCAATTTAATTTTTAATTTTCCAAAAGAATGCGCTCAAATTAGGCTCATTACGATGCCAGATTTTCCCCAAAAATAGCATGTGTGTGTGCATGTGTTTCGCCCTAGGATAAACGTGGGCGGGACGCCTACGAAAGCCTCTTTAAAGTTCCGTAAATACTACTTAATTCTTTTCTTTAAGCTGTTGCCCAGCTGTGAGCCTAGTTGAATTTTATCGTTTTTCAAGCCGTTAAGCAGAGTCCCCCTAATGGACAGCACGGGGTAGGAGGTTAACTTTCCGGTGGAAGCTATAAGCGAGATAGACGGAGGCGATAGACGTAACACAAACATATCCGTATCCAATTTCAGAGCTGTCGTTCACACTTGACCAACTTTCAATTACCCTACAAAATCGGTACACTACTGGGCATTGGGCATACCCTCTGATATGGTTGATTTGGTTAACATATAAGGATTTGTTGGATAATTTCAATATGTGGTATGTATTTTATAGTGCGAAATAATCAAAATACCTATGTATTATGTAAAAGACGGACATGGATTTATAATTTCAATGATACTTCATTATTAGGTTAGCCAAAGAAAGTTAGCCTGCTTTAAGTCTCCACAAAAAATAAGCTTATATTCCCTGATCTCAAATGAAATGGGATTTGATTTGTTAAATCAAAAAGTTCCGATACAGTATATATATACGGTTTACCCATATTCAACGGAATATTGTTATTTAAATCAAAGGAACAATGAATTTATGTTGTTGACGATAATCATCATCTTATTTGTTTCAAGTAGATTTCTTTGAATATGATATCTCTCAAATGTTCGGCTCAAGTTCGGCTTAGTCTGTGTGCCCGTCTCTGTCAAAACATATATGTAGGGTTGCCAGATGGGTCCAAAAGAGGAAGAGAGAGGAACCTGAAAATTGTCTACATTAGGTAGAGAGAGATTTAATATTTAGTGAGCAGTCAAGCGGAGCGAAAACGCAATTCATTGAAAGGGCTAGTTTTTATTTCATATAGGAGATTTGTTCAGTGACAAACATGCTATGTATAATAATGACAATGCGACTTAATTTTCTTCTTTTTTTGGCTTATGTACACAAATACCAGCATTCATGTATGGCCTGCAGTTTGAGTAGTCGGGCACTGCCGCCTAGATGCTTCTTGCTTTTCTTTTTAGTAAAATTTGTATGACTGGGTGTCCATTATTTGTTGGGCATTTCAAGCTTTAGCTACAGCCGCCTGGCCTGTCACCTACCCCGCACTCGTGCCTGCCCATGTCCCTCTCGTGCTTCGCCTTCGCCACTTGCTCGTACGTAGCACGCTTGTCCAGCCTATTGGCCAGCTAGTTGCTGACGTTGCTCGGCGTAAAATCGCATAACAAATGATGTTTAATGCTGTGGCTGATGAAGCTGAAAAGGCCCCAAACGCATTCCATGTGGCCAAACATGCGTGCAAATGGAATGCCTTTTTGCAGGCATTTTCTACGCGCTGCTCCCGCACCACCCGAAACCCATTTTGTTTTTTCCTCTTTTTTTTTTTTTGGCGCAAAACCTTGTTGGAGAAAACACGCTGCTCATTTGGCTTGATAATTTATTTTCGCATATTAATTTTGGCTCGACTTGTGCGAGCGATATGCTGGGCGATGCACAGAAAGAGAGAGAGAGAGAGAGAGAGAGAGCGAGAGAGAGAGAAAGGCAAATGAGAAATGGGTGATAAATGAGAGACGCTTAAATGCTCAGGAATACGAGTACTGCCCGCCGCAGGCAGACGGCAGATGGACAGGCGGGCGGGCAGTCAGAGGGCAGAGCACTGAAAATGATTATCCTGCACGGCATACACTCACACCCAGGCATACACACACCCACACATACACACTTGGGATATCAGGTTTTGCACTCTACAATTGTGTACTCAACTCAGGAATTAGCAAACACTTAAATTTGTATATCATGGCTCCAAAAATCTATAAAAGTTTTGACCATGAAAAGCCTAAAACTATTTCAGCTCTATTTTTCAACAATACAACGTTTTTCTCCAAGTGCATTTATATGTATTTCTAAACATTTCGTCGCTCGCTTAATTGTTTTGCGAGCGCCCGGAGGCACGTCTCTTGCGAATTTTGAACGTAATATATAATATATTCCATTTCTATATTCATATAGTAGCATGACAGATAAGTCGTATGGACATTGTTTTGCTTGAAAATGTTGCATTTATCAGGCTTAGGCCTTTGATGCTCGACATCAGGCTGCTTATAATTAATGAGCTCTCAAACTGTGCTGATGGCCAAGAGCTGAACTGTGTCTCGTCTTAGCACGTGCTTGAGGTCAAGCATAGTCTAATGCCGAGCTTAATGTACTTACCACTTAAAAGCAATCGAGAACAGAGGCACAGAGCCATGTGCACATATGAAGTAATACCTATGAATTAAGAGAGAACTATGTGTCAGATAGAGGATGCCATTTTCAATTTCAACCTAATTATTTGACTCTGCTCCATGTTTCCCTTTCCACATGCCTAAGTAAACACTCATTCACAGAAACTACCGCAAATATGCTTCGTTTATTTGAATTTCCTTTATTCTTGAGCCTCTTATTAGACAGCACAATGGGGACAATTGTAACAGCTCTTAACTGTCCCCAATTTCCTTTTGGATCAGTGAGCGAGTTTTTCATTTTAATGGGCCGTGTTTGCTGATGCTTGACAACATTTTGTCAATAGGAATTCCACACATACATACAATGTACATATATATGCATTGTGTGTATATATATATATACATATGTATATTTCCATTAAATTGCCTTTCGGCAATGCTCAATCGAATTCGAGTGAAAACGAAATTTAACTTTGAAACTTTGTGCTCTTTGAAATGTGAAACTCGCCAATTATAGGGTGCAAAATGCCATGAATAATATGTGTGTAAAGCATTGTTTGGGCCAGGCCAACTGAAGGGGGAGGCAGGGGTGAGGCAGGAGCAGGCATGGTAAGGGCGTGAAAATATTAAAAGGTGCTTGTTGTAAGCGTTGCAAGTGCTTTAAATGGCACTTGCATCAAGTGCAACAGCTGCTGCTGCCGCTGTTTATTCAACATCATCAGCATTATGATGATAATGAGCTGCATCATTATCAGCTTCATCATCATTGTCTTCTTCATAAGATTCCTTTGCTGCTTGTCCCCGGCATACATTTTCAAGTGTTTTGTTGATGCATGTGTGTGTGTGTGTGTGTGTGTGAGTGTTTGTGTTTGTGTGTGGCACGCACTCATTTACAGACTTCGTTTGCATAATAATTTCACTCATTACATTTAGTTGCGCTGCAAACACCCCACCGCCGCCCCCTTCCACTCCAACTAAATATGCAGCAGATACATTTATTTGCCAGACGTTGCTGGAGGATTTATGCTTCGCATGTGCCAGCATGTGGCAATTCTTAAGCCAACTATGAGGTCAAGATGCGGCAGCATACCCACTCACACAACACACACACTCACACACACACACACACACACAGCATTCCATTAAGTCGGATCGGTTTGTGTGCTGCAGTTTCTTAAACGTTTTCATCATTATACCCTCTACTCGTAGCACATTTGCAACTGAGGGTATTCTGAATTTCGTAAAGCACAAGAGAAAAGCCTTTTCCGCTTTCTTTAAAAGTATGTTAATCGGCGTCGTCCTTCTCATAATTTAATCATCTCCATCACAAGAGACTAAGCTGAATACCAATATACCTGTTGCACCTCAGCTGCGACGGTATTCCATGCATATAATAGCTAGTCGATCACTCTCATGTTCAGTGCCGCTGTTTAGTATTCGTCTGTCTATGGCTCATCAATTACTTAATGTCAATTGTCCGTTCGGAGTTTAATTGATTTGCCAACTTCGGTGACTCTAACTTATTTTCCATTGAAGCCATTCGAATTGCAATTTGCATACCCGGAGCTACGCCCACTGTGCGAACTTTGAGCACAGCATGAACTTTGCGGCTTCTAACGAGCCACATAAAATGTTCCGCATGCCGCATGCCGAATGCCGCATGGCGCATGCCACTTGCCACTTGCAAGCCAAGTTCAAAGTATTGCAGCAAAAACTTTTGCCTCGCTCAATGTTGTCGCTCGGTTTTGGGCCAAAAGTTGCTTTCCAAATTTTTCTCTTTACTAGTTTGTCGAATTACAAAAATGCGAATTCTTATTTGGCAATGGAATTGGCGCATTGCCTTCATATATATATATGTATATATATTTGATTGCCGCTAAATATTGTCTGGTTAAAACTAGATAAAATCATAGTTATGTGAATAATATGTAGCTTGAATATTAAAGCTCAGATTGTCTTGTTTAAGATTTACAGAACCATTTATGCCCAGAACATTTAACAATCGATTTTACAGTTTAACTTGGCATGAATCGAAATCCCAGAATGAGCTGCCATTTCTCAATTGTTTGTTTGTTATTGAATAAACATAGTTGCATGTCTGAGGCAGTCCAACTCTACCTTTGCCTAATAGCTCATGTGATTCACTCATAGCAGACAGAATTTGAAGCACATCGAATCAATTGAGCACATGAGCCAAGCCCAACAATGCTCAAGTAAAGCCTTTAAATGCTTTTATTAAATAATCTCCTTATGGCTGCTCGATACATGTACATTCCTATCTATATACATATGTATGTATGTGTGTATGTAATTGTGTGCTGCTCAAGCTGAGAGCATTCAGGAGAACTTGTCCGGCATTTCAGCTTCTGTTTCGTTTATTTAATAAATAGCCGACTTTATTCGCAGTCCGTAGTGTCTGTCCGATTCTAAGCTGTCTCTGCAGGATGCAGGAATGCATTTACCGTCGTTCACTTGAACGTCATCTATTTTTATGTGCCATCTTTTTTGCCTTCATAGAACTTTCCATTCCATTCTCGCTGCTCTTTAATCTCGGAGCTGGGAGCTCGAAGCTTGGAGCTTGGAGTGTTGCGCCCATTCCCATGCCCATTCCCAGTTCCTGCCTTGTGGCGCATTTCCTTTGCAGGTCTTGGATGCAGCAGCAATTCACTTAACTTACTCGAGTCGTTGTCGGCATAGCTTCCTCACCTCTCTCTCTCTCTCTCTCTCTCTCTCTCTCTATCTATCTCCTTCGCCACTCTCCTTCTGCCCAGCAATGCTCAAAAAGAAAGAAAAAGAGTGGAATCAGAGAGCTTAAATCCAAGCAGTATAGTCATCCCACACGCTGAGCTCGGCGCTTAGTGTTTTAATGCCAATGCGAACACACATTTTATACAATTTCTTTTATGTACGAGAGTGTATACATTTCGAAATCCTTTGGTTCATGCATTTGTACGCTTTATTTAACCATGGAGAGCGGATTGCCACTGGATCGGGCGTAATTGTGTGGGTTGAGTTACTGTCAACTCTAATAAGGTTCGCAAAGCAAAACAAAAAAAAAAATAAAAAGTGAAAAGTAAAATAAAAACTATTTACAGCTGGCATATGAAACTGCAAATCTATGCCAATGATGCGAAGATGTCTGCAAACTCACAGCAAAAATAAAAAAAACAATAAAATAAAACGGATTACAGGCGAGCCTCTTGAGACAGTCAGTCTCAAGAATTTTCGCACTGCAATAGATTTTGTTTGCTTGAAGTAGAGCAAACTTCTGCACTGAGTCTTAATGCCTGAATAGCTTTTAGCTACTTAATATCATTGTCTGCTTTGAACGCATTGCTGATTTATTGATTGATTGAAGACTAATTTACGACCTAAATACGGAGAGTTATTATCTAAGACGTTCAAATTATCTGCAATTAAAACTTCTGTTTGTAATATGACTTTTAATAAAATATCTTTTATTATAAATTTATTATAATAATTTATCAATTTGTTATTAAATGTTTGTAAATATTAGTCTTTATTGTTTTGTGAGTTTATTGACCAAGCTGAAAGTTTTGCTATTCTTGAGTACATTTGATAGATATACATATTAATAACTTTAAAAAATATTTATAATTTTAAAAACATTAATAACTTTAATCTTTAAATATTAATAACTTTAAAAATGCATTTACAATTATACACATTATTTTTTTTATTTTTATATAAATAATAATAAACTTATTTATAAAATTCTCGTGTCACGGTGTTTGTTGCCAAACTCCTTTTAAATAGAAAAAATTAATAAATAAAAAAAAACTTTAAACATAAATTTTGTTATTGAAAAATGAAAAAAAAATTAAATAACAAAAATTGATACAAAACAAAAAAGTTTAATAAAAACAAAAAAAAAAAACAAAAAACAAAAAAAAAAAAAAAAAAACAAAAAAAAAAACCCAAAAATACTAATTAAACAAAAAAAAAAAAAAATAATTTTAATAAAATAAAACACTTGACTGCATCGCCCTGCACGTGTGACTGACCCCACCGGGTCTGGACGACTGAATAAATGCTGCAGCTGCTGCCCTTTATATAGGGCGACTTCCACTCAAAGCCTGAGTGGCACTCAAATTTTGAGCAGAGCGCCAGGTAGAGATCAATGGGAATATTCTCTGCTGCTGCTGGCATTTTCTAAATGATCTCTTGGAGCTCTTCTGCATCCCTTGCTCTTCTTAGGTGGACGGACAGAGAGGCAGACTGTGAGATAGACATGCAGGCAGGCTGGCTCGGAAGGGGGAGGGGGATCGACAGAGAGACCTATATACCAACAGACATGCGAGCATATGTATACAGGCAAACAAAGGCACATTGTTAAATTACCCCATTAAACTGCTTAAGAATATATACAAATATGTATACATATATATATATATTTATTTTATACACATACACTAGAATGCAAATACTTTCATCTTTCACACTTCAATTCACCTGTTAGCAATTTCGTTCTTCTGGAAATCGTTTAGCACATGCAATGCTAACTCTCTTATAATAGCACAAAATCCCTTTGTAGCTGCTTTATGGGCTTTAGTGAAATGGTTTATAAGTAGACCAACAGCCAGCCAGTTAAACGACTTACAATCTCTCAAGTAGTTGCTAATTGAACTGATTTGAGCTCTTGTCACCCGCCTCTCTCGCTTTACATAGAAAGTGAGTATTTGGTGTGAGAACTCTGGGATTCTGCTGCCGGCTCAGTTGTTCTTTGGATCTACAGCCGTAAAGAGACTTTGCTGCCATGCTGAGAGCAATTGCCGTTTACTACTTGACTGGCGTAGCACTGGCCAGCACCACCAGCAGCAGCAGCAGCAGCAGCCGCAGCAGCAGCCGCAGCAGCAGCTTAAGTAGCCGTCCCGTTGATCATCTACAGCGGTTCAGCAGATCTCTGCTCTTTCCAGCAACCGCCCCGACGCGTGTGCAGTTCATTGGCGGCGTGGGTATTCCAGTGGAGGACTTGCCCTTTGAGTCGGTTACGTCGGGCTATGTGCTGAAGACGGAATACTTTCTGCCCACCACAGCCGAGGAGATCACCAGAGTCTACCTCAAGCCGCAGCCCATAACAGGCCGAGAGCATGCAGGTCACATAGAAGGCGCATCCGGCAAGGGCTCCATGTATCGCTGGGTCATCTATCGAGGCATCGAGACGGTTTTACAGAACATAAAGCTACCTGGGCGCAGCTGCCTCCTGCGTGTCATCTGCGAGCATGCCGCGCTGCCCCTGACCCATGAAAGTGGATTACTGGGTGAGCTGCTGCACATAGTGCTGACTCCATCGAGTTCCTCGGACCACTACGCCCTGCACACTGACCGGGAGTACTTGGTTGCGGAACGCTTTGGCAAACGTGGCGGCAGCTGCGAATCTGCCTATGGACACAAATGCCCGAGCTCTCCCATGAGACTGATTACGATGTTACTCTGAGTTCTTTTAATTAAATTTATTTAACATTCAAAAAAATTGTATTCAACTGAAGTGTTTTTATGGTTAAGGCTGTCTTAGCACCAATTAGATAGTTAAATCTGTTTTGATAATAGCTCTAGCTCCGAAACATTTGAGCACATAATTTGAGTTTCATTCGAAAGAGGCATATGTACAAGTATAACTCGGTTATTTCAATAGAAAGGGTCAAATATAATTTATTTGTTAACTTTAAGATTAAGGAAACTACTGTCCTTTCCAATCTACGACGCCGCCAAGAGATATTTAATTTATTTTTTCCCAAAACGAAATAAAGTGTTTTATATATGTCCAATGATTCTCTTGCTGTCCGTTCGTCCTTCTGAATGAAAATTCTTGCGGCGCTATTGAAGCTAGAAACTCTACATTTTTGTTTAAGTCTCGAAGTCGAAAATATATTACGGATATATCTACGCCCATTGGAGTCGTGACTAATTTTGTTAAATTTTATTTTCTATATTTTTTAAGTTTTACGCTGATAATTGAGACATTATCTAATGCTAACATACTTTTAAGATCGACGAAAATCATTGCTGGCAAATCGATTAAAAAATCATACTCAAAAGAATTTTCTTTTTTATTTTCTCTTGAGTACCTTGAGTTGAAATATTCGTGTGACACTCTTTTAACGAACATCGTTTAGGAAGTGATACGATTGACGTTCGCAAATAACTGCAAAGTAAGTGGAAACGCTCTCACAGTTGTGATTCTTCTCCTATTAAGTGCGATATTGATATACACAACCTATGCGAATACATACACAACACATACAAATACATACACAACACATACAAATACATACACAACATGTACACCAAACAGACGAGGAACAATTGAAGCTAAAGAGCACACAAAAAACGATTGCGAGCCGAACGCGATCGAACTAATTGAAGAACCGATGAAATCGGATGCTTTCTGATTTTATTCTCAGAGAGTCAGTAAAAGAGAAGCGGCAAGTATTTATATGCTATGTCAAATTGTTCATTTGTTTATGCATTATCGATGCTAGAGACTCTACAAGTGGAAGAGAAGGCTGGAATTTAACGCCCGCATTTTTCACAGTTTTGAACATTGTTACAATTATAATACCCTAGACTCTTTCCAAGGACTGGCCAAAAATTATCTATTTAACTAGGGGTGTGGCAAATCGGCAACAAGGTTTGTAGAGTCCAGATAAAAGTATTTCTATCATATTGATGTTGACCGAAGTTATTAAGTGCCACGGCACGACGACACTAGCATTTAATATTTGAAATGGGAGCACAGGATCGATTGAGACGACCCCTACTGCTATATATACAAAGCGGGAATAGAGTTGATAGCATACAACTGTATAGATCTTATCTGTTATTGCAACTTTGCAGAGAAAAACCAGTATTTACTCTCTCTCTCTCTCTCTCTCTCTCTCTCTCTCTCTCTCTCTCTCTCTCTCTCTCTCTCTCTCTTGATTGAAGTTGAAGATTCAATATAATAATTACTTAGATAAATTAAACTATAATCCAAAACTTTTAACAGCTGTGCATGGTTGTTGTTATGTTAATATTAGCATAGAACTTTCCATATGGGCTCATTACCATAAACAAACAGTGATTTTTAACATCTCTTGGCGTAGCCATTTATCTCATTTATATATTATCACAACACAAATTTCTCAATATCAGCTATAAAATTTTCACACTTTAGAAACCAGCTCTTGTTGGCATCCAATAATAGAAGAAATTGTTGTAAATGCATTTACTGATCAGAGCCTTAGATGAAAAGCATTAATGTGATGTGGTTCAGTTCTTTACGTGATCTTCAATGGGCTTCACCATGCAGCAAACACTTGTCTTCATATCTTTAGCTGCTGTGGGCAGTGGTACGATGATCTATCCGAAAATCGCGCCGACACCCGTTACGTTTATTTGTGCCATTGGCATTCCCGTCGGGGAGCTGCCCTTCGAGACCGTCATCTCTGGCTACGCGCTGAGGATGCAGTACTTTCTGCCAAACAATGCGTCAGAGGCAACGAGCATCTATCTGAGGCCTCAGCCGATTGCGGACAGAGGCAACAGCAAGAATGATTTCCAATGGGGCTCAGTATATCGCTGGATAGCATATAATGGCCTTGAAATGATTCTGGAGAAGACGAATCTGCCTGGGCACAGCTGCCTTTTGCGACTGATCTGCGAGCACGCGGCGTCGCCTTTAAGCCATGAGAGTGGTCTACTGGGCGAGGTATTGCACATAATTCTGACACCTTCCCGTTCAAAGGATCACCTGAGCAGGCGCAAGGATCACAGCTATCTAGCAGCAGAGCGTTTGGGCAGGCGTGGAGGCAACTGCGCGGCTGCCTTTGGAAGGAAATGCAAAAGATCGCCCCTAGACATAGTTAGTGTATTATTGTAATGAATTTAATTAAAAAACAGTCAAGATTTTTATAAAAGGATAAAATTGCCTTTCCATGCCATATTTAAATAATATTCAACTGTTATTCCATTATAAATTATCACAGTTATCTCAAATCCATTCCAATTGACTTTTGACTGACAACTGACAACTGACATCTATCTAATGCAATCGCTGTTGTTTCGGCATCACGTGGGCGAAGGTGTGATAATTACATAGTTGATAAACATTTTAATTAGTTTTCGTTTGGCCTGTGATTCGCATAGCAAGCAGCATCAATTGTAATTACGTATGCAAGCAATTTCAAGCACACACGACGTATGCGTAATATGCGTGCGATTGAATGTTGTGTGTGGGTGTGGGCTCATGTGTGTGTGTGATAGCGGCTGTGCATGTCAGAGCTGTATATTACACTTAAATTTAAATAGTAAATACAATTTATATGAATTATGTGCCGACTACATGCATTTAATACAAATTCATTTCGACGCCTTCCTCATTAGGTCGACATTCAGAGCACGTACGTATCAGCCAGCGTCGCCCACTGGCATGTCCTCATCGTAATGGGCTTAAATACTTTGGCACGCAATCGGCTTGTCCATGTGCATGTCCATGTCCATGTCCAGAGCGCACACAGCCGTAAAATAATTACACACACATTGAATAAAACGCGACATGAAACAGAAACAAATCAAACCCCGCTCGGCCTTAACTCGCTGCTCTTCCTATCGGGGGCCGGGGGCGTGGCTGGAGTAACTCAAACCGTTTGCCTTTAGCATTTCAATGCCGTTCGACCAAATGGATTTACTATTAATTAGCTGGCTGACAACGCAAGCGGCAAACCAATTGAGTCAAGTCCTTTTGTAAGGCATTGCGCATACGCTCTGTTGCCCCGGGCGACCTTAGCACACAGTAAATTAAATCAAAATATTGCCTGGTAAACATGGAGCACAGCTTCATTTGTTGCGGTCTCAAACATATTGTGTTTATCCCAAAAACAAACATCCTTTCAATATTTTTTTAAGCTTTCTGCTACATCAAAACAGAAAGAAAATCATATGAAAATTGAATTCAAGCAATAGCAGCAGCTAGAACAAAAGTTGGTAGCTCTTCCGGCTCGGCTTGCGGCTTGCCAGCTGCAGCCGCTCGTCTTCAATTCAGTCCTATCCTGAGGGCACTCAAAGCAACTTGTTTGCTTAATTATTTAGCCAAATGCAAATGAATTTCTGTCTGCCTTTGTGACCCATGTGAACACCGGCTCTCGAGTGCTGCACAGTGCTGAAATTCAAGTTAGTTTTTAATCAAATTAGTCGGGAACAATGCCAACAATTAACTGACGAAGATTTTATGCTCTCTTAGCAAGTCGAAGTTGAGCTTAATCTACAAAATAAAAGTTGTTATATCTTAACCAACCTTACGAAAAAGAAACAAACTAACTAATCTTGAGTTAAATATTTTTTTTTATAATCTGCTGCAAGGCAGCTCTAGATATTATTATAAAATACCGAGCACTATAGACTGCATAATAAAAGTTAAATACTCTTTGACAAGTATCCAAAGAAAGTCTGCTGTAACTTAACTGGCGTATTTTGGAGACATAACTCCCAAACGTTGGAAGATAAATGTAAGTATTTAAAGTATTTGATGAATCAACAGACGACATTAACAGTAACTTGGCCATTCAACCTATTTATAAAACTGTATGATTTAAATATGGGCATATAATTTTAGGTGTATTCTTAAAAGGAATTAAAGTAAATGCCTATTTTTAAAATAAAAATTTAAATTTACATTTATTTCGAGTACCAGCAATAAACTGTTGAGCCTGACTAACCTAACTGACAAGTCTGCGGCAGTGTAAGCTCACATTTTAAATATGCCAACTCGGCCAAAATAGCTGACTGTGCTGGAAATCCTTTTACACTAACAACATTTTTTGTTGGTCTGTCAGAGAGAGAGAGGAGAGTGCGACTGTGTGTGTGTGTATGTGTGTGTGTTTGTTGTCTGTCAAAGATTTGCAATTTTGTAGTGTGAAATTTATGGGCAGACGTTAAAGATAAACGTGCTGTCATTGATTAACGAGTCCTTGTCGTGCATTGCTGGCCATGGCTTGGAGGAATAACCGCACAGCAGCTACTATGTGAAGTTCAGGTTGTGTTTTCTTCTTTTTCTTTTTGTGTCGGACGATATTTTGGAAAATATTTTGAGTGGAAATGATTGTGCCGAAAACTTAAAAGATAAAACCCTGGCAAAACGGAAGCGCACATAAATCAGTTAGTAAATGTGACTTCCTACTTTTGTCGAATACTTGACGCGCAACAGGGAGGCGGACACAGGACGACGCGTCTGTCCTGCTCTGTTCTGTCCTCTGCTGGGTGGGCCTGGCCTAGCACAGCATAGCCTAGTCTGACCTAAGTGCTGCATGAGCGCAAAAGGTAAAAAGCACCAAAGCCCAATTGCAGCCAGTTGGGGACTCTTGCTGTGCAAGAGACTGCGGCTTGGCTTAGCAGCACAGGCATGAAGAGGAGGAGTCAAATCGCTGGATGCCGAACACAGGAGGCAGGACGTCGGACTCTGAAGGAGTGCGCATAGATTGGCAACATTTGATGGCAAAAGTTACGTTCGCATTTATCTTTCGTGCAAGTGTCACTTGTGAGTTTCTTGAACCACAGCCAAAGCGACTAGTGCCGGAGATAAGGAGTACGAGAGCAAAGGGCGCGGGGGCAATAGCAACAACAACAACAACGCAAACAGCACGTACCACTCCAGCAACAACAACAAATATTGCTGGCAGCTACAAAGTGGCCAAGATTCAATGTTAAATATTGAGGCACAACCTTTAAAATTGACTTTCAAACTTGACGTTGACAAATGAGCTGACGCAGTGTCGGCCTCAGCAATGGCACTACACCAGCACCAGCACCGGAACAGGAAGAGGAACACACACTACTCAACGGCGCATTCAATAAACAATTGCCGCACTCAAAATGCAGAAGCTTAATTGTTGTTAATTAAGCACTCAGCAGTCGGGCTTAAATGCTCGATAAAAGACATCGAATAGTGCAGCAGTCCCCTCTGACTCTTATCGATGGGCGTAATTAAATCGTTGCGGTTCCTTTTGCCATCCAGCAAATGGCCCATAAATGCCGTTCTCAATCATTTGGAATTTTCTTAATGAATATGAGAAGGTTTATCGTGCGTTTGAGATGGGTGTAAGTGTGTTGGGTGTTGAGTGTAATCATTTATTATTATCAAATTTAAACTATTTTAAACAATTTGATATTCATCAGATAGTAATAGTAATAAGGCATTACCGAAACTGTGCCAGATCCATTTTTCTATACTTGCTAGTATTGATGGCTATCGATTATTTATCGATTCACACTTTGGCTCTTCTCGCTTCGTACCCCCAGGCGACGCGTCGCTGCCAAACTACCGCAATTGATTCACCTGCTGCGTCGTTAATTTCCGCTGCTTCAGTCGCAGCCCGCGGCAGTCGTTGTTAAGTTTTCTTCCGTTCTTGGCAATTTGCATGCATGACATGGTATTTCCCAGTGGCAGATCCCGCCCGCAGACTCAGCCCGGGCCCACTGGGTAATTGTGTTGCATCGATGTAATGACAAAATGTTACAACCTGAACGCAGCGTTTGCCATTTGCGCGGTGCGTTGACAAATTGGCTGTCGCTGTCGCTGTCGCTGTCGCTGCCGCTGCCGCAGCTGTTATTGTTGGTCTACCTGGCGTGTGTTTGGCGCGTGTTTAGTGTGTGTGCGTAAGTGGGCGTGCCTGTGGTAGAGTGGGCGTTTTGAAGTTCATGCTTATGTTGCCACCTCCTCGCGCCAATACAAACACACAGATTTGAATGGCTTTTGTGTGCTTTGATTTATGCGGCTTTAAATAATTTACAATCAAGCATTTGACAGGATTGCCAACTGCTTGTAGACGCGTATCTAGGCTTGTCAGCTTAGCGTGAATTATGGCTCTGTATTTCATGCAGCTCAGATTATCCGAAAAACCTTAACTATAAACTAGACGTCGTTCAATTTGGCTGCACAGCAGATTTATCAGCTTGCCTAGCATGCATTACATTTAAATATGCATACATATATACATATATTGTAAACCATATCTATTATTATATTATATACATTTAAATGATATGAAAATGATATCTAGTTACTTAAACTTAAAGTGATGACAAGATCAATAAAGCTGCCGAGTTCAATCAAGCTGACGCCGTTTCCAGTCTAATTAACCTTGCAGCTTGAGAGTTGGCTACAGTTTCTTAGTTAACGCACCTGCACATTGCCTCTGCTTATTATCATAATAAAGCGACAGACATCAGCATCAGCAGTAGTCAGCGCGGTAAATGAGACATTGCTCTACTGTGTTGCGACATTACGTGATGGCAACACGTCGTATGCGCATTATTAATTATTCAATGCGTGGCGTGCAGTTAGGCAAAGCAAAGGGAAACTCTTGCTGTATCTTTCTCTTCTTCTCTCTCTCTGTCTCTCTCTTTCTTTCTCTGTAGCTGTCTCCATCTCAACTCTGGCCTGTGCTTTGAATTTAAAGTTGAATCTTGAGACAAACACGCGATGCGGCAATAAACGTGCAATTTTCTCAAAATTACAAAAATGTGAGCAAACATTTTATTTGCGCTTTTAACTTTGTTGCCAGTTGCCAGTTGCCCGTTGCCCGTTGCCCGTTGCCCGTTGCCTGGCATAAATCTTTTTGCGATTCCTACAGCCAGCTGCTGGGGCTCTTATTTTCATTTCATTTTGTTTGCTCTTCTTGCACATACATATATGTATGTAAGTATATATATGCCTCTTTTGCGGGGCTCTTCCTATTTTTTCAGCGTGTTGCAGTGACAAGAATTTGAATAATTCGCCAAATGTGCCAAGTTGAAATGTTAAAATTCGCATCGCCAGCCGGATGTTGGCAAGCGTCGAGCTGCTTCCTGTTTGGAATATAGCCGAAACTCACGACTGCCAAACCATTGCAAATGAACGACTCCCGTCGCCCCACAAGGCGTGACGCCGCTTCAGTTGCTGTTGCTGCCCCTCGTTTAGTTTAATGCATCGTTAAAATTATTTAACGCAATTTCGCTAATGTGTGTCGCAGCCATAAACAGCAGAGGCTAAAAAAAAATGGCCAAATATGTTGACGAAGGCTGCGTCTCATTAGAAGCGTAGCGGAAGGGATGCGCCTCAGATGCCGGTCTTTTATCCAGCAATTTTTCGAGCATGCGTTTTCTTTTGTGACAGCATAAGTAGTTGACAACAGCAACAGTTGCTGATGTTAATGGAGATGATGTTGCTGTTGCTACTGCTCCTGATTGGTATTGATGACATTGTTGCTCCAGTTGTTGGTGTTGTTGTTACTGCTGCTGTTGTTGTTGCTTTTGCTGACGCTGTTGCTGTTGCTGATGTAGACAACAACTATTCATATTATCATTGGTGCCTGCTTTGCCTGCTTTTCCGTTGTTATCTCAGGAATTTTTTAATAAAATGCGCTATGCATTGAGAAAATTAATAAATACTGGCCTCCGCAATGGCGTCCAGCACGGCATCAGCAGAAGCACAGTACAAGCAGCACCAACAATAGCTCAATCAATAACAGCAGCAACACTGCCAGCAGCATGATGAGTAACAACGGCATATTTAACAGCAGCAACAGAATCTCCAATCCTAGCAACAACTTCAGAAGCAGCATTAAAAACAAACACCAGCAACAGCAACAACAGGAGCAACAACATATCCCACATTTAATCCTTAAGCAGCAGCAAAAACGGCAGCAACAGCAACAATGCGAGCAACAGCGATAGAAATTTTAATGAGAAGAAGAACAACAACAACAATATCTCTATTAAATTCGGCAGTTGTTGTCGAGCAGCAACAGCTTCCATCAGCAACAGAACAACAACAACATTACATACATTAAGTTTTATCTACAGCCGCAGCAACAGCTACAGTAGAAAAAACAACAACAAGTGCAATAGCTATTGTTGTTGCTTAACAATGGAAACAACAACAACAATATCAATATGCACTCAATCAGCAGCAACAACAACAACAATAGTAACAAAGACAACAACAGTTCCTTCATCAACAACAGCTGAAGCAAAACGAACAACTCTTTCTCGCTCGCTCTCTCTCTCTCTCCATCAGGAACTGTCAAGTTTGCTGCTTAGGGGCGTTGGGGCGTTGGCCACGCCCCCGAGCGTAACTGCTGCATGACTCGAACGTTGCACACTGGAATTTTAAAATACCAAAGCATTCGGTGCGTGGAATCCTTTCAGCCAGCGGCACAACTATTTCGCAGCACATCCAAAGGAAATTTCCACCCATGGGACTTGGAGGCGGGTAGGCGTGGTGGCAAAACACCCATAGCATAGCTATGGATAAGCAATTAGTTGAGTAGTCGACTGTCTGATGACACGAACTGAAAATTGTCTAGGTAAAAATCATATAGTACAATGGCATTCGAATACGTGGAATTGCAGCAATTGCAAGACAAAACTCATAAGCGCTAGCAACTACAGGGATCACTCGGCAACAAGGATAAAACAGCTCGAATTGACGTTAGTTATATAGCTATCAAGCTATCCTTCAACTTCATACTAATTTATGTAGAAATTAATTGATATATCTATTTTTAGCTGAACGAGATGGCATGAAATTTCCCTCAGGGGAGCCGCACTGCCATAAGATACTTGTTATGCTCAAAGGCACCGAAATTGCTTTTTACATAGCATTAGCAATATTAGCATTTAAGAAACATAAACAGGGTCAAACACGTTTAAGTGTTGTGCGAAAGTAACCCGAAATGTGCCCAAAACAACAGGCCCAAACGAAATCAATTTGCCGGCACAAATATTTGCTAGCCCTAATACGAGCCCCGAAAATGGTCTAATTATGCGTGGTCATATGCGGGTCAGTTGCCCAATTCAAAGGCAAATATGTAAAGTCTTGCGAACGACCCACGCATGTCCAAAAAAAAAGGTGCACACGTGTGTGTACCTGTGTATGTGTGAGTGTGTAAGTGCGTGTATATGTGAACGATGTTGTGTGAATAAGCAAACTAATTTAGCTAGCTGCTCGTTCATCTAGTTCTGTTGCCAGTTGCTAGTTGCCACTAGATGAACTTGGATCAACTCTAATAGACTCGTCACAAAGGTCTATTAGGATATTGTAAGTAGACGCGATAGATCCTACATGAGATGAGACATGTCAAATGGAGTGCCTCAAAATGAGCTTAAAGAGCAGAGCAAAGAGCATTTATAAAACTTCCATGATACAGGATACAAACCGGTTATACCCGGAAGACGCTCAAGTAGTTTGTATAGGAACCAGAATTTCCTTCGCAATCAATTAAAAATATGAAAGCTATAAGCGGAGTTGGCTTCTACATTTGATAAGACAAGCAAATAGCTATAAAATATATTGCTAATACGAAAAAAATAGTAGTTAGCAAAATTAGTGGTTATTTGTAAAATATCCTAATAAAAAGTATTTCTGTATTCGACTTTGTAGGGTTCAAAATAAAAGAATAAATCAACAAGGGCACACAAATAAACTGACAACAAAGCTAATCCGAAAAGGCAGAAAAGGGTTAGAGACATGCACACATATACACCCACACACACACCCAAACAGCTATGTCCACGTAAGCCACTTATACAAGGACGAACCTGGGCCTGGAGCCTGGAGCCTGGGCTGCTGCTAAAATTGGTTGGGTCCGTGTTTAATTGAGTTTGAAATAGGTGCCAGTTATTTAAGTTTTTTTTGTTGGGGAACTATTCTGCCACGGATACGCCGACGCATGAAATTGGCTTACTTTTAAGTGCTATTGTACATGTGTGTGTGTGTGTGTGTGTGTGTGTGTGTGTGTGTAATCCCGCTAACACTAAGTGGATTTCCGCCTAACTGCATACGCACCTTTCTTTTTGTACAAGTTAATTAGGCTAACGCGCTGTGCCCTTTGCGGCTTAGGTTGGAGCTGAACAATTTTCGTCGACTTTCAAATAAATTTGATTTTAATTTAGCCAACAGAACATGCTGAGTATAATGTCGAGGGTGCTCCGATTGAGATTTTTAAATTCTATCCCACTTGGCATTGTAATATGCCAATTTATGTGCGCTCCACCCGCAATCCTTTTGCCAAATTCATTTATTTCAATTGTTGTTGAAGCCCCAAAAGCAGCAAAAAAAAAAAAAAAAATATCCGTTTTCTACTATACGGCGTAATAAGCAGTTTTTATGCGGCGCACATTGTGCGACTGGCGTTTTTATTGTTTCCGGCCGCATTCGAATTGTCAGATGACAGTGGGATCAAAGCTCCCATTAATGCAAACATATTTCATTGATTTGATAGGAATAGTCCTTAGCTTCGCACAAATAAGAAACGAAACTAATTTATTTGATTGAATTAAAATTTTCAGTTCACCCATCAGAATCAAATCGTTGCTGTCCCACTGTGCGC
Organism: Drosophila mulleri; assembly: GCA_035047565.1. Classification (NCBI taxonomy): domain Eukaryota; kingdom Metazoa; phylum Arthropoda; class Insecta; order Diptera; family Drosophilidae; genus Drosophila; species Drosophila mulleri. The sequence goes on along the minus strand of JAWNPK010000069.1, from coordinate 5,777,508 downwards.
GGCTGCCTGTTACCACAGGGGGCGGATGCGACGTCAATGGGCGTGTCGGGTACGCGTATTTGCCGACTTTACAAACGGCGCAAACTTTTTGTCTACATTCGTTTCATTTTATAACCCCGCAACCGAATAAAACAAAACAAAAGTTTTTCAACTTTTTGGATTGTGGGCCTTTTCCTGCCTCGCGTTTTGTTTAGCATCTGACTGCGAACAGTACGCCAGAGTCTGTCTCTTGACTTACTTTTATGACTGTCTGTCGATGTGCACCCTAAACAGAATGCCATCCACCCCATCTATTCCCCTTTTTGGCAGCTGGCGTCCAAATTACTTACAAAGTACTTATTTGCCTATTTGAAAAGCCATTCGCATAAATGCCAACAGCAATACAAGGATGGGAATTAGCTTAAAGTCCATGAAGGATAAGTGAAGGAGAAAGCGGGACAGACAGGCACAGAGAGCGAGGCGGTGAAGTCTTTCTTAAGAAATGTAATAAAATTAGTTCAAAAGTGCAGCTGTATAAACAACTACCTGATAAACGTAATGTTAGACTGTTTTAGGACGATAGAGCGCGGTTAGAGTCGAGTGTCGACGACTGTGTCATACTCGCTTTCATTATAAAAATGGCCAAAAACCATATATTAAGCAGCCATTGAGCGATTATAAATTTTAATAATTTTCTTAATACATTTTTTGGGAATCTTTTTTCCAAAATTTAATATATATATATATATATATATATATATATATATATATATATATATATATATATATATATATATATATATATATATATATATATATATATATATATATATATATATATTTTTCTTTATTTTTTTTTAATGTTTGTTGTGGTTTTTTTTTCCAAATTTACTAGCTCAACTGAAGCTGAAATTTGGTTTACTCAAATAATGTATGTCGGCGTAGCCAACTTATATTTATATTTTATATGCCATTTATAAATGTCAATGTTTTGTAAATAAATTAAATGGCATAGCCATTGGCAGATTACTTTTGCAAACTAATACACCCTTTGGGATGTATAGCCCTTTTGCACATAATCTCGGCAACATTCGCCGCGAGCACTCAATGCCAGCCAGCCTCAATCTCAGTCCCAGTCCATGTCCCTGTCCCAGTCTCTGTCGCAAACTGAGCCGCTCGAAGCTGCGGACACTGGAATTTGCATAAAATGTTGCACTGGCGCTGCCCCGCCTACATTTTTGGGCAATCGCCAGGCCATTTCCACGGGCTGCCCCCCCGCCAACTTGGCATTTTTTTATTAAATTTTATTATTATGTTTTGCATAATTTTGAAAACACTTTTCCCATTTTTATGTCTGCCTCATTTTCATTTTCATTTTTTTGTTTTGTTTTTTACTTTTTGCTGATTCTGTCAGAAATGGGACGAAAAACATAAACAACTGAAATTATGTAAAAGCATTTTTAAGAACAATCTGATGTTTTGTTGTCTTTTAAGTGAATTTGGCTTGCGTTTACATTGCACGCTCTAAACTAAAGCAGTTTACAAGCCTTAATTACATCAACTCTTTAGACTTAATGCAGAATTCCTCAGCTCCAGGTGTTTGTATAATCAACCGAAAACAAAGCAATTTCCTCACTCAACCCCATGTCAATGAGTGCATGTGTGTGTGTGTGTGTGGCCTAATGAGTAGAACGTGAAGTTTCATTAGGTATATAATAAATAAGTAGCAAGTCAAATAAAACACAGGCAGGAGCAGGGAACCAGAACCCAAAGATGAAAGTGCTGCCCGGGAGAAATACCCAACGAATTGAATCAAATGCTAAACAGACACGCAGGCATATTAAAATTTAGACACGTACACATTTTATTGCATGTATTTCAACGCTCTGGGTGTATCACACGCACACACACACATACACCCACAACCACACCCACACACAGAGAGAGTTGACACAGACTGCGCAACATCAAAATCAGCTGCAGCACAAGGCATTCAGCTACAATAGGAATGAGTTCAACAACAAGATGAGCCACATAAACCTAACCCGACAACAGCAACAACTATAACGAATAAGACAGCTAGCTTAAGCATGACGGGAAGATACCCTATTATCGAATTTATCCAATTTATATTTCAGTAACAGCTTTCTTTACATATATTAATTCAGAGAGACATTTCCATACTCTAACCCAACATGCCCCATATCGGTTCAACCTAGGGTATTACAAGTGCTGGTTAATGTTGTTGTTGCCGCCTGTCTGCTCTCTCTGGCTGCGACTGTATTCAAATCCTTTGTTGTCCTGACATTCGCCATCTGCTAATAGCAAATTGCTTTTGCGACAGTGCCCGCCAGCTGTACGCATACCGCACATTCAACTCCAAATAGTGTGTGCGCCTCAAGCGCTCACATTCATATGTGCTGGCCACAAATAAACAAATACATATATAAATTCAGAAAAAACAAACATATTTATATGAAGCAATAAATCAGAATTCTTTAATTTGATGCAAAGTGCTTTTTAGCTATTGATGAGTACAAATATATGAAAATTTTGGATATGTTTTATCTTAATATTAAGGGGAGCAAATATTTCAACTAGCAGCTGGAAACCAAAAGTTCTGGATCAAGATCAATTTGGTTTACATGTGAAGACGCCACTTTTTCTTTTATTTATTGCAAACATGAACAAAACTAACAATTTAGGAGGCTAGCTAGGAAAAACTAAACTACAGAGGTCTGGCTGAATGCCAGCTCCCACTTGTCTTTGTCTGATTCCGAACTGGAATGTAGCTCAGCTTTGGGCGCACTGCAGCGATTGCATTTCTGACGATACCAAAAATTAACATTGAAGCAGTAGCCGCAAGTCCAATCGTGTTTACGTGGACGCCATGTGCTGCTCTGTCCGGCATTTGCCATGGCAATGGCCGTGCTCTTGCTAACCTGACACCGATTGCAGCTCATACGCCAAACGAAATTGCTATTCCTGCATAGCTCACAGACCCAATTGTCGAATGCGGGCTTCCACTTCTTTTGTCGCTGACGGCGCTGTTGCTCGATCCCGGTCTCCTGGGCGTAGCTGAAGCGAACGCCCTTGCCGGGCTGCGTTGATAGGTAAGCGGGCACCACGCTAAGCACTTGGCCCAGAAATTTAGCCCCATCCAGATAATGTATGGCCGCTTGGGCGGCATAGGGGCTAGTGTATGTTATGGTTGCCTCACCCTTCGAGCGCCCCGTTAGCTTGTTTTTGTATACAAATATTTTTGGCTTCATGGTCAGCTCATCCATTTTGATGCGCCCCATTTTGCCAAAGAATTCAATAATGTCATTTTTGGTCACATTCAAACGCATGCCCAGCACGAAGATCGTGTCCAAGCGTAGCACGAACTTCTCTTCGCTAATCTGCATGGTTGGCGCTGGGCGTGGACGCCGGAATTGTGATGCCCAGTCATTTGGTGGGCGATAGCCCAACATTGTCAAAAGATCAAAATCATCTATTGGTTGTGTAGTCTCGTCCTTGTCCTTCGGCTGCAACAAGGATGTTGTCTTTGTTGTTGTAGTAGTGGTTGTAGCTGCTGTTGTTGCAGTTGTTGCTGTTGCAGTTGTAGCAGTCGTTGCTGTTGTCGCAGTTATTGTTGCCGATGCAGTTGTTGCAGCAGTTGTTGTTGTTGAAGAAGAGACAGCGCCTGCTCCGGATGTTGCTGGTGTTAGTGCTCCTCCTGCTGCCGCCGTCACTCCTGCTGCTGCTGCTGCTGCTGCCGCTGCAGCAGCACTTGTTTCAGCTGTTGTCGATGATGTCGCTGCTGACACGGCAGCGATAGCATCCTCATTGAAGGTCCTGCAGTACTCATCGCCCAATAGCAGCGAGCCGCGCGCATCACCGCCACCATTCTCAAAGCGATACATATCTAAATCACCGACCGCAGTATTGACCATGTCAATGTAATTTTGTTTATCTAGTTCTTGCTGCTCGTGCAGTGCAAAAAAATTTTGAGCTGAAAATAGATTTTCATACACCGAATTAACTGTCGCAAAGTCCATCGTTTATAAAAACTGTAAAAAAAAAATGATTTTTTACTGCCGAACTAAACACGAACCGTTCCCTATGAAAGAATAAAAACTACTGAATAATCTAACCCACAAGCACACAAAGCTGAATAACCAAAATCAAACAATTCCCATGGGGTACTAGGTTTTTCCATGGATTGCTTTCTCAAAACATCAGTTCACTAGAAAATTCTACATTCGTTTTCAACTGAGTGTTTCAACCTCTACGCATATTCACAGCATACTTTTCTAAATTTTATACAAAAACCTTTTCGATTGCCATCTAGTCAGAAATTCCTATCGGATATACGGAATCAGAGTATAACGGTTTGGTTACAACAGGCAGAAGGAGGAGTGGAAGAATCCATAAAGTATATATATTCTTGACCAGGGCGACGAGCTGACTTGATATAGCCATATCCGACTGATATATAGTCTATATAGCTAAATTTATATCTTTAAACACGTCGATCTTAAAACCTATATAAGCTAGTATATCCATGCTAAGCTCTAGTTTAATTAGTAAATTCTTATCGATATTCCTCTTTTAATGTTATAGATTATAAGCCAAAAGCATTTATATATATCTTTAGTGCTGCAATGTTTGCACATAGTTTTATGTAAATTGAAATTCAGTTGCAAATATAGCTATTATATGAGTCAGGATAAATTATAACTTCAATTAAAGTCCGCTAAGTACAACAGAAGTTATTACACAAAACATTTGGCTAGCTAAACTGTCGGTATTGGTAGAGGCGCTGCGCAATACTAGGCTCTTTTCAAACTTGTTTCCAAGAACTTTGCTGATTCGTTAGATTTCTGCAATTTTATAATTAATGTATTAAAATATAAACAAAACCAAAGTCCCGATCCTGCTTTGAATGCACTTATAAATCAGCTGCTCCTTGAGAATAGAGCTGGTGAATTTTCCTTTTCCTTGGCTGAGTGAAAAATTGATTCATAATTTGTTCACATTCTCGCTTTAATCAAGATAAGCGGTGCTAAAGCGGCGAGCATTAAGGTGGCAAGGGCGATAATAAAACGCAAAATTATGCGAAAATTCACCGTTTAAGCGTGAGGCAGCAGCTGTAAAGGTGAGCCCCAAAGCAATAAACTAGAAAGATAAAAATTTCAGTTAATTGCAGAGCAAAGAGCTAATGCTGCAGAGAAAAAGAAGTTATACGAATATATAAGAGATTGAGGAAAAGGTGTAAATGAAGATAAAACTATCAAAATTAATAATAATGCCAATTACAGATGTATAAAGAATTAAGGAATTAAAGTCACACTATAAATATAACGAAAACAGAATCGAAGAACTTGGACTGCTCAACAGTTAATAACTGAAATAGGCTTCCATTTCGGTGCCATCGCAAGTACTTATCCCTTTTTGGTTAAGTCTCACTTCTGCCATGTTGGCTGTGGCAAATTCAGGCACTGTAAACACACAGAGTCTAATGCAGTTGCTGGGCAACAATCGGATACAAGGCGAGTCGTCTGCTCGGCTCGAGCCAATTAGTTGGCAATTATTTTACTAATGAGCAACCACATTAACCCCAGCCCTGGCCTCTGACAGCGAAGCAGAAGGTTAGCCAAAAACTAGACGAACATTAAATCGAGACCACCAAACAAAAGTCAACGATGCGGCGTCAGTGGAAGTTAAACTTCTAGAGTTTCTCACTTTGGCCGTCGAGCTGATGAAATATGCTGCGTATATACATATACATACATATTTATGTTTATATAGATGTGTACATATAATATATATAGAGACATGGCGCTGATAAGCAGAAACCGCTTGGCCCCATTCTTGGGGCTGCTTGGCAAGTGGCGTTTCGCTTTTATGGCGACTCTTTACGATGCCACGCCCCGCATGACCTTATCGACATTAGCAGCGACAACAGGCGGCTTCATTAGGAGCCAGGACAAACAGGACGCACTGGACAGAGGACTGACTGTCTGCCACACAGTTTGCACAATTAAATGAAATGCCGCTGCGGCATCTCAATTTCTTTCTGCTGTCTGCGGCTGGTGGCCTCATTAGGTCAACGCTGGCTGTTGCTTTTATTGTTGGCCGTTAAAGTGTCCTGTGTTCTGTGCGCTGTGCACTGTGTGCTGTGGTCCGCTTGTTATCTGAGCAGGAAGCAAGCGTAGCGATTGCACAACTAAATCATAAAAATGTCCTTATGACAGCGTTCCACACTTAGCTTTCGTTGACAGCGCAAATTAAAAATCAACTACTCAACGTTCAACTGAAAGGATAGCAGAACAGTAACAACAGCATGTCTCTCTCTCTCTCTCTCTCTCCCTCTCTCTGTGTCTCTCTCTGTATATCCCTCTATTTCTACGACTCGCAAAAAATCAAGACAGCGCAAACTGTCGCAAAAGTTTGAAGTTAGTTTATAATTGGCGCAAAGACAAAAGTGCAGCAAGGCGAAATTTAACTTGCACTCGAGTTTATACGAGTTGAGCCACATTTTCGAGTCGTAGCTGTGCTGTGTTCTGTTAATGAATTTCCAGAGACCGACAGGAGGCGCCGTTGAATAAGGTCCGACAGCTCACAACCTTTGTCCCAAATCAAATTAGCCGACTGGCTGGCTGGCTGGTGCAGAGAGGCTCAAAGCCCTTGAAATTAGCCATAAATCAATATTCATAATTTGTAATCCGAGTTTAATTGAGATAAATTGCGGGCCGCCATCAAAGAGCATACATGGCCCATGTATGACTTAACTTGAGTCTGGTTAAACGCACAGAGCCATCTGGATTGATTAGGAATAATGGCTAATAAACACATGACTTGGCTAATGACTCAACAAGCGAATCGAAATTCAATCCGCTTTAAACAAGACAATACACTGCATAAGCAACAGACATTAGATGAGAATAAGTACATAGATATTCATTTATTATATTCAAGCTTTCCATTTCAATTACGCTACTTGCATTTTATTTATGTCAATTTCATTTCATTTTATAAAATTTATATACTAATATAATAAATACTTGCCCAACAAAAGTATTTATTTCAATTTAAGTATAATTATTAAAGAACTAAAGAAAATGTATACATGCATCTGATTCAATTATTTATTTCTAAAAAAAAGATATAAATTTAGTTATTTATAATTATTATACATATCGTTTATAGAAATCTTGACTTAACGGGCTTATGCCCAAAGTAAATAATTTGGAAATCTGATTGAATTAAAAAATGTCATTATTCAAGAATGACAAAAATTTTACATCCAAGTGCTGCAAATCCCGATTAATTTAATGCCAGTACCAAAAATGAAAAAAATAATGGTATCAAAACAAAATGTGCTCTATTTATAATTATTTTACAGCTTACAAAAAATTCTATTGATTTTGATTGACTTTTTCTCGTTATACGATATACATTTTGAATTTGTCGCAGTGACTTATTTCGCTTGAAAATATTTTGTCAATTTTTTTCGTATAATTTCTGTATAATACTTTTGTACATTTTTCTGGATGTTATTATGTTTGAGCTCATAGATTTTTTATTTAGTTTCAGCAGCAATTTGTTTTTTGTTTTTTTTTTAATATGTTGATCTGTTAAGTCATAGTCATAGCATTTAACTTAGAATTCCGGTTACTTATTTCGTGTACATTAAATAATAATATACTTGATCATAGCTTTATTTATATATATATATAACCGATCTTTTATTTATAGTTTAAAAAATAAAAGCATTTATTTCTTAACTGGTGCAACTACAACTGCCATATCATTTCTTTCTTTCATTTAATTTTTTTAAATTAGAATACAGCGAGTCGCAATTTCTCGATTCTCTTCTCCTTTCTCTTTGTTGGTATGCCAAACTTCTTGTTTCTAACACCGCCTCTCTGCTAATGTCACATGTTATCCTAAGGTTTAATGCGAATCAAGTAAATCAACGATATATATTGTTATGTGTTCGGTGCTCACCTTTGTTTCAATTCCTTTAACTAGAAGTAATTGAAAGCAGGGAGAGCGAGCAGAGGGAGAATAAGGACTGACCTCATTCCTGCTGCCACACAGTCAATTTCTGCTGAAGTGCTGCTCTTACAGAACTAATTATATATTACTATACCACATGAATTTTGATTCAAATGATTTAACATTTATAATTTGTTGTTGTTTTATGTCTAAATTACATATATGTATGTGCTAGAGTAAGCTTTGTTAATGCAATAAATAAAAAATAATAATAATAATTACTACAACAATAAAAGGTATTATTAGATGGGCGATAAATATCTAAATTATGGAATTTTAACGAATATGGAAATGTTGAGTTTTGTCAGTCCCCAAAGCAAAAAGCAATTTGCAGACCTATTACAGGATTCAAATTTCCGAGTCTTTAGATTTCATGATTTAAATAGCTTAAATCCAAGTAAACATATCGATTTTTATCGATAGATAAAATCGGCGTTATATATCGTCTATTCTATATAACAAAATTAAGTGTCAATTCATATGGCTTACAAGAATGTATATATAATATTTCTTTGATCTCGCTTGATCAAGTATTATATGCTTAATGGGATCGACTACGCTTAGTAAGCTCAATTAGACTTGCAGAGTAATTCCCACATTTCAGAAATATTTCACGCTTGCACATTTATTAAAACAGAATACGAGCTCTTAATATAGACTTAGATTCCGACAGCTTCTCTGTATTATGTGCTCAAATTTTATTTTATCTCAATTGCATAGAATATTTTTCACATTTTAATTTTATTTTCGGCCAATCTGTGCTCAGCTGCATTGTCTCGAACGACTTAAAGCGGTTGCCCCACAGCTGGAGCTGGGGAAACAATGGCAATAATAGCTGACAGTAAATCCATTTAATCCGACCAACTGAATGCTTCGCCATCGCACAAAGGGCATGCAAAAAGAGAGGACCCACAGCTCCAGGATAGTGCATCACCTGCAGAGCGAATCTAATCGCTTAATGAATTTATTTACCCCAGCCTCCAGTGGCTCAACCAGCCACACCCAGTCAATTCTGGCTCAGTGGCAAACCACTTGAGTATATTCCAGCCCCGGGCATCGCCAGCATGAATATCCTTCAGTCTGTGTGGCTCAACATTTTAGTCCTGGTGGCGATGAGTTTGTCATGTGATTTAATCAAAGTTTGCTCCAGCCAAATCTCGCTCGTAATCGTCGCCAGCTGTGGGGCAAGTGGGCGAGTGGGCGAGTGGGCGTGGCGCTGACTGTGCATTTTGATGGGCATGGTGGATGGATGGCGGGGAGCGGACTGGGGAGAGGAACCGCAGGACCTCTGACCAACTTGCACACTTTGTGTTGTGAATTTACTTTGCACTTTCTTGCAAGCAGCCCGCTGTTGACAAGGACTCTGGAGTCATCTCCGGCCGCTGGCTCCTAGCTGCTGAATATTTGCGTGTTGCTGCAGGTGTTCCCAACGTCCGTTGACTTTCAGAGACAGAGAGACGATGTTGCGGGTAGGCGTCACAGTTGAATGCCGTTCTGTCGTCCTGATGCCGATTTAAGTGCCAGCAGAAGATGGAGTAAATGCAATAAACACCATTAGCTGCGATGGCAAAACGGCAACAGGAGCAGGCCAGCAGCCAGAAACCAGAAGCCAGTTGGACCTGTATGCATGTTTTACTTCGCAAAGTTTTGCAGCAAAATGTAGCAGTGGAATCGAGGCCAGGTAAGCAAGGAGATGCTGCTTCTCGCTGCAAGTTCGAGAAAATGTTGCACCAACAAAAAATGCAAACAGAAACTTAAGTGAATTGAATAAAAAAGTTTCTCAAAACTGCGAACTGTGAACCGAGAACTGCAAACTGCAAACTGCAAACTGAGAACTGCAAACTGTGGGTGCCATACACTGAATGCGGTTCATAAGGCGAACCCCGAGCAGCGAGCTCCATGCAGACGCGCTCAAGCTAAGGTCGAGTTTAAGTAGATTGCGTAATTTGCTTATCGTTCGCAGCCTGTTTGCCGTTTGACTTGCCAACTTCCTCAACATTTTTTTTCTATTTTCCTATTTATGTTTTCTTCTACTCAGTTGATTAGATTTACGAGCAGCTGACCAAGCGCAAGCACAATATAAAATATATAACACCACAGCTCTTTTTTGTTGATATTAAATTGCATCATGTCTAGAGTATTTGAGCAGCGACCAGTAAAAAACAGTTTGTTCAGCTTTTTTTGCTGTTGCTCGATATTTAAATTTTATAAAATACTGCATTAAACTACTGAGTCGAATGCCCACGGCGTAGCCATGCATTAAATAATATTACAAATAATAAAAAGGAATATCGTAATAATTTAATTAACATTCATTCCGCTCTGCTATTGTGGCATGCATTCAACATTCACTATTTAACTGGGAGCTTAAACTGAATCATTGAATCATGCACTCAACAACAAAAAATAAGTAAATTAAATTTCCAATCATTTGGTAGCGTCAAATTCCTTTCAAATATCATTATAGGTAGGTTAAGCTGAAATGCATTAAAGCTTTACACGGCTAAGCCGATCATTGTGATAGACATACATATTAAATATATGTATGTATATATTTATATTTATTTGTAGGCAGCTGTATTCCAACTACAAATACGAGTAAAACTTTGGGTAGTTCACTCGAGATCCGTGGCGTTGGCAGCTTTCGAGTGCGCCGTCTCAATTTGAGTGCTCCATGCGGAAACTCTTGACCCATTAGCCCTAACTTTATTTTTCTTCTGCACTGACAACAGCTGGGCCGCGCAGAGAAGCCAGTGGTAGACAGCTGCTACAATAGTGTAACTGTGTGTGTGTGTGTGTGTGCTGCCTCTTTTGGGGACATGCATCAACCCACTTAACGCTTTGTTTGGGCCACAAAATAAATGATGCCAAATGCTGCAAAACAATAACAGCGCGCCTTGCTTTTTGCCAGCACAATACTCTAGCATTTCTTTCACAGAAATCCACTCAGCTATGCACACACACACACACACACACACACACACACACACACACACACACACACATACATTCACATTGAATGCAACTCTTGCGGTTCATTGTACTTTACGAGCATTTTTAGCTCGACTGAGCTCGCGACTTCCGCGTTGTTTTGCCGCCATTTTGTTAGGTTTTGTTGTCATCCGCCATTTTGTGTATGTATGTGTGTGTGTTTGATTTTTCTTTTATTTTTTGCTGCACGTGCATCGAACAATAGTTTGAACCCAGGGCTGCCTCAATTGTTTGCCCATAAATAATGGGCAATGTCATAGCGAATGTGGCGACAGTTGGCACTCACAATTGGCCTCACATCTGAGCCAGGCTTTAAACCATGCAAATATCACGTATACGCCGCCGGCGCCACACGTACACACACACACACACACACACATAAACATTTGCAAAAAGATGCCAAATGACACACCGGGGAGCTGTGCATTTGTGAACTGTGGTTCGCATTACGCTGCATTAAGCCAAAAGGGCTGACCGAAAGGCTGTTAGCCAACAACTTTCTAACCACATTTTGGACATGGCGCAAAGTTACACACACAAAAATCGGTGCATGTGTGTGTGTGTGTGTGTGTGCAGGCTGCTGCCTGCTGACAGCTGTTCGTGTTTTCTGCCAATGGAGAGCATTGCATTAGCGGCATTTTCCACTCTGCGGTCATAATTCACTGAAATTAATTGTCGCATTCAAGTATTGTGCGCCTTGAACAAAAACCGCACAAGAACATGCCAATCGGGGGTCAACGACTGCGCCATACTCTGTGCTCAGCTGCAAGGGCTCTAAGATGGGTTCAAGCTGAAATCCTTCGAATTATATAACTGGCTGTTGGCTTAAAGGTATGCAAATATAGTCCACATTTCCAACAACTATTTGCTTAATTATTTTATATTGAATTCATAAAACAAAGTAATTTCAAATGATTTTTTTTGTTTATTTCTGTATTACAAAATAATATTATTTACCGTGGAATGGTCACTGTTATATAATTAAAATCATATCATAAAAGAGATTTTTGCTTAATTTTCGGAATATTTAAAAAGCAAATTCTATACTATGTACTACTTTATAAAAGACTACTCAGAAAATTCCATTGGATATAAGAACTGATCTATTTAAATCTGTGTATCAGGCCGAATGTCCCAATAACCAGTGTTTAGTTATTATTATAGATATTTCCTTATCATTATTAATTTCTAATAAAAATATAAGTTTATGTAAATTTTTATTTTACCTTACTAAGTAAATTTAAAATATGCCCTTAAGCATGCTATGAATAGAGTATATAAAAAAATGATTTCTCCTCCACATTTTAGCCGGATATCCCATTAATCCCGCTATCCATGACGTAGCCAGTTCAGGTATGTTTGTTGCTCTGAAAAACTAATTTATAGTGCGATAGCTGATGCTTCTACTCTACTCTTATCTAAAAACAAATTCAAAGAAAAGTTTCATTTAATTCGAGCTTATCACTCACTCGCTCTACCGCTCTACCTTGCTCATTTCAGACAGCCTCTCCCTTTTCTTCTTCTCGACAGTTGATGCTGGAATGAATGCCAACATGTCATCGAGTATTTCCAGTGCGCTGAACATGCTCGCCATATCTGAGGCTTGTTTGCCAAATGAGTTTGGCATAGGTTGCCCGCTTAGGCTCAGTGCCAAGTGCCTTTTGTTATTCCCAGCTAAATTTAACTTAGCACAAAACTTAAAACAATGCGCAATAAAGCTGGCACGTGGCACTTTGTTTCTGTAATTACTTTGCCTGCAGTTTATGATAGCTTTCGCTTTGCGATTCTTCTGAAATTATGGTGGACTTTGTTAAAATTCAATTTACATCTACTAAATGGCAACGCTCAGCTGATACAAGCTTGAAAAGTTGTCTTATTAATTAATTAAACCAGAGTAGGAAAAGTAAAGACATTTCAAAAGGAAAATAATTGGCTTCTTTTCAATATAGTCAAGTATTTAACTCTACAAACAAACGGAACACTTTAAGCCAGACTGCCAAATAAGCAAATATTGCTTTTGGCCTGCTCGTTGCTATCGCTTTGTGCTTCAAAATGAATCGAATATATTGAGGCAGCTGAGGGAAAATCCAGACGCTCGCACGTTTCACACAAATAAATCAGGGGGAAAGCTTCCAAATTGTTGCCCATTGTTGCGTACTTTAGACTCACCTTATGCTATCCCGTTTACCAATACAAAGATATTTTCCATTCACCTAACTTCACACTCAAGTCCTCTCGCGCCATATCAAAATTCTATGTGTATGTGTGTGTGTGTGCTTTTAAAATGGGAGGACTTCTAGAGGTCGGTTCAATTGGCTGTCATGTTGAAGCTCCATCGACTTTGACTTTCACTTTATTTTACTTGCGTTTCTGCACCTAAATCTCCCCGTCGACAGCATGTAGTAGACGCTTCTCGCATTGTCGGCACGGAGGGGGGATACCCAAAGAAGGGTTGCGAGCTTCAGAAATGCGCTGACAGCGCATTTATTCCATCAACATACGCAGCGAATGTGCTGTCATTGAAATGCACCATTACCAATATACTGCACACATGTTTTTGGAAAAGAAAGTACAATTTCGTCATAAACTGTCACAGCTTCGAAACTTGTTTCAGTTGAAAGCAATTCGAGCCCAGTCAACTGCAGTCAGTTGCAGTAAATATTAATCATGATCTAAGCATTTCTATTTTATAAAAGGTATTCATGCTTCATGGTGAAAGGCTTTATTTATTATACAATATACTATACTATGGAAAAGGGACAGAAAAGCGTAGATCTAACAGCTAAAAATATTCCTGTCCTGTTCCTCGCCTCGAATTATATTTTAAGATTTTGCAGCTAGTGTCTCCCAAATTGGCATTTAGTTACATGTAGATTCGCTATAATTATGATTTTTTATAATTTAAATATCGACTGAAAATATGACTAAATTGAAGCTTTTGAAATGGAAAAAGTTAGTAGAATTAATATTTAATACAGTATAATATATATTTATATCATATATTGATTTTATTGAAATGACAGATTTTTCAATTTAGCTTTAAAAATAAAGTTGTTTTTATGAGAGATAAATGGTGTTTAATCATATGTCCATCATTTTATTTTTAGTCTTATTTACTATTATATTTTGATTGATTTAGCTTGAAATGAAAAATAATTTATTTACCATATAAATTGCATTATTCAAAAGCGTCTTGAATGTAAGGCATAAACGTTTGTACGTGTTGGAATGAATGGATTTTATTATTACCGAAACACAATTTTAAAACCTCTTTCATTCATATATCAAATTTTATGGCAGCATTTCAACCAAAAATATATACCATTTTATTGCGTATGCAAATAAATTTTTAAAGTCAACTTTTTGCTTCACGCTTTCGAAATGTAGCAAACATCTTAATAATATAGATTTACTATAGAAAGTAATACACGAGACATGCCAAGTCCCTCTGAGATAACCTGTATGCAAACAAATCCCCAAATGACGTCATAAATAAAATGCATTTGTGTGGAAAATTAGGTAGTGGCAAATGGCACTGCAACGAGACGCACACAAAACTCGTAACTCTACATATTTTTACTCTGCTGCCATATGTCTACGCAAGTCTGCATGCTTTATAAAGAGCATAAATCGCACACAGTGCTCTGCGCCAGACACAAACAAATCGTCTTTGGAATTCATTCTTTTTTCACTTTATATATCCTGGGAATATCAGAGAATTATTGAGAGCTCTGCTTGCCTTTTCCTGGAAGAAAAGGTGTCAAGTGCGTTGACGATATACAAAATATATATATTTATACCAGTACGTATATGTGTGTCTTATACCTATTCAAAACAAGCTTTAGTTGCTTTTAATAGAGGTATGGAGTGAAGTGTGTTGAGTGGCTTTAAGTAACACCCTCGCAAGGGTTTCGTGTTCCACTGCAAAAGCGTAGCGAAAAATTGAAACCAAGCTGTATCGAAAGCGTGTCCTATCTAATTTCCAATTATTGACACACACAAGAGCCTTTCAGAATTGCTTCCTTTTAAAATTTAAGTAAAATTTAAAGATGTCTTCTAAAACTAAATAGTTATTTTACTGTAAACATTTTTACTTATATTTTATATATTTATTTATGGCCCAACTTATGTTATACTTATACTTTTGAAACCAATTTAATTTTGTAAATATTTAAAGTTTCAATTTTAATAACGACTTAGCTACATAGCTAGACTCTTATATATATAAGAGAGTAATTACCGGCTAACTTATCCGCGTATGCGCTCTAGTGAGCGGGATTGTGGGAGAGAACGCAACATAACTTTGAAATATATTGAGCGCGATTCATGCCAGGATTTTTATAAACAGAAGCAAGACATGCAACAGTTAGATGTTCAGAGCATTAGGGGCATTCGATATTTTAGAAATACAGTTGATAATTAAAAAGGCAAATTTTACTTAACTCAATTTACAATTAAATTAATAAAAAGAAAAACATTCAACATACAAATTTTTTAATAATTACATATATTTAAAATAAAATACCATATGACGATTTGGTAGTGTGCTTTATTTATTCAGTTTTCTAAATTCAGCTAAATTTCCATTCTACTATAAAAAGAATATAAGGATGAAAACTCTACAGTCGAGCTGATGTGGTTTTGACATTCGCTAAAGCTCATCAGAGGGAAGTTTTCCCAAATACGAAAAAGCGCCACCTATGTCTCATATATATTTAAAGCAAATGCATACTCCAAATAATAAAACACATGAGAAATGAAGTGAGAAAATAAAACAAAATAAATGAAATGTAGTATTTAACATTTCATTATAAAACTTGAGAGTTGCCGAAATATTCTCTAACTTTTTAACAAACACTTTTCCCGATGGAAATTTTCAGTTATATTCGTTAATAACCTTCTATGTGTTTTGAGCATATTACAATTCCAACCCCAAATCAATAATAGCCAATCAGAACGTTTCAAACTGTTGCCCATTCAAAGTGGCTGTCTGAACTGCGCGTCGCAGATGCTGTACTGCATAAGGGTTGGCAGAAATCCAATAAGTCCAACTAAGGAGAGCTGATTTCAGAGCAGTCAGCACAATCAGAATTTAATCCAATTCGGGCTTCCAAGCAGAACAGTAGAGACCCAAGGTCTACAGTCGATACAGAATAAGATATACACACTTTCTACATATACATGCAGCATCCGAGTGACCAACCTACCTATATGCCAGAGGTGCCCTTTCGGCCACTGTGGGGCCAGGAGGCACCGCAGCCGCCGCCGCCGCCGCCCATAGTTCCCTATCAGAACCTCATTGCAGGTTTCCCTTGCTCCGATTTATGTAAGTTACTCAATTGCTCAATCCGTAATATAAGTATATTTATATTTATTTCTGTTTTACTATTTCTTCACAAATAGCACTCTGGCAAAGATCTCAGGTCACCCCTCTCGTCAATCAGCGTCCGGCCACCAATGGCCGCTCCCACGGCTCCTCCTCCTCCAGTTCGAAGAAAACGCGACGCCGCGTGGCCTCCATGAGTCAGAGGCGGGCTGCGAATATACGCGAGCGCCGTCGCATGTTCAACCTGAACGAAGCCTTTGATAAGTTGCGGCCAAAGGTGCCCACATTTGCCTATGAGAAACGACTTTCTCGCATTGAGACCCTGCGCCTGGCCATCACCTACATTGGCTTCATGGGGGAGTTGTTGAACGGCACATCGTCTAGTGACCACAAGACGCGCTCGGACATGTACGCCGGTATGAACGGACATCATCAGTCAGGAGCTATGCCTCCAATTCCCCCGATGCATTCCCATCATTTGCATCCGGCGGCCTATCAGCATGACTTTGCCACGCCCTACAATCACGGCTAGACATGGACTATCGTGCTGAGTGGAAGGAGTATTTCAATATTGTAACGTGTTCTTTGTTGTTATGCATGTGTATAGACTCAAAATTAAATATATGTATATTTGTGGTAGATGTAAAATGATTTATTTTGAGCAATCTACTCACAATCTTATCAATGATAAGCTAAAGTATCAGACGATTGAATTGTTGTTTAAGTGATAAAGGAATAGAAAGGTGTGGCAGTACTCAATGGAGAGTCAAACGAGAATGTTCAGACCGGAATTTCTGTCTAAGTACTCGGCTGTTTCCAGCGATCCGCCCGGCTGTTTAGATCCGCAGCACTTGCAGCAAATTCTAAAGAAGGAATTTAAAACATTCCAGGAAATAGAAAGCGTTCGCTTGAGTACGCTGCCATACGCTCAACATGTGCAAATCAGAATTAGGCTAGCAGGTGAGCATGCACAGATCTAATTGCTCAATAATCAATACAAGTTACGATAACGTCTGCGATAACACCATCGAATAGACAACTCAAGTCGCTCTGCGATCTATCTGCTTAAGTCGCCGAAACTTCCACGCTTCCAGCTTGAGGCTCACATGCACAAGGTGGTGCTACCAGCTCTTGAGAGCCTCTTTAACGATGTTCAGAAAAAGATCAATTTCACCCCAAGGAGCTACGTGGGCAAGAGCAGTCTGTATTTAGATTACCTTCCAGTCACGGGCTATTGTTTCGTCAGCAAATTAAATGGTCTAGACCAATTGGCAATGGAGGTGATCCTATCAAAGGTAGCTGCTTATCATGCAGCTTCAGCGTGCTATTTGCAATTGAAACCAGATCAATTAAATGAGTTTTATACAAGCAAAGAACCAGAGCAAGCCTTAATAGCAAAAAGGAGCTGGATACAACGACAATTTCATGAGAGTCTGAGGGCTAACGACCTGAGGCAGTATGAAGATAAGGTGGTAAGTTTGTGAAACATCTGTTCGAGTGAATCGATTAGAGAACAGCATCTATATCCGTTAACAGAAGTCCTATCAAAGGACTCTAGCTGGTCGCGTCGAAGCACCTGATTCGAAGAAGTCCTTCACTGTCGTTTTGAATGGCGCTTGTAGCTCGAACAATTTACTTGGCCTATTTGATGCGTTTGGACAGCTTCGAGATGTGGTTTTCAATGATTTTGGTAGTGCTAGCATTGGGCCTGCTGTACACGATCTGCTGCAACTGCTGCTAACAGCACCGGCAGCAAAAACTGAAGGATTCGATGGATTTTTAAGATTCTATGTAGACGAGCTAGCGGAAATTTTGAAATTGTTAAATTTTAAGGGAAAGTTTCCTTCCTTAACCGACTTACAACTGGATATACTTAACTACGGACACTGGGGTAAGCTATGAAGTTGACCACATTGCTGAAGATGTCTTATCAACAAAAACAACATTTTCGATAGCATTTGAGACTGACAGAAACTCTGCCCATTGTGCTGGCTGAATTGGAATGTGAAGATACTGCGGAGATCTGCAAGTCACCAGCATATTCGAAAGAAATCAAGACGCTGTTGCCCTGGCTGGAATATCGCGGCTACTTTGAGGTTGAGTAGCAAATTAAATTGATTACCAACAAGGACAGATTACGTAACGCAACAACCACCTGATAATCCCCCTAAGAGCCACACTTTCAACTGCAGCGTACATTTTTCAGTTCTGATTTGCGTGCGAACTGTTGCAGCTGCACATGTTGATGCCACATTGAAGTCACATTAGGTGAATGACGGAGAGACCCCACAACGATTATACAACAGCAGGACAACTGGACAGAATAAACAAAGCGTGAAATTATTGTTAATAAATTAATGTGTGAGGGCTGCAACACAAGCACAACTGTTGGAACTACCCTCGTGTGGCAAAAACAAGTGCACAGCCATAATACCCTGTGACAGCTCAGCTAGCACACAGTTATGAGGTAAAGAAAGTGTATTATTTTCAACATACATATATTATGATTTATATATACATATATATTTGTATTATTATCATGCTATTATTTACATGTATTTATATTATCTACATATATAATAAATGGTAGTGCTTTTCTTTTAACTTCAGATCTCTAAGAAACAATTATTCAGGGTTATTTACTTACTTCATAGCCCTGTCTATACAGAGTATTTTCGAGTCTAACATGGTGTCATCGTTAAGACATCTATGTTATTCTGCCTAAATACCATGGAATTTTTGCGTTCAACGCCCATTTCTAACAGATTAACTCCCCCTTTTTGTGACTTTTTCTGTATCGCCACTGAGCAAATTTATTTTGAGCGCATAAATACAGAGGGGTAAACAATCTGTTGTACATAACTGGAACCACCTGAGGGTTGTTTGACTGCAACTGTATCATATACGCTGCGACCCTAATTTGATCTTGTTTTGGTAGCATCGCTAGCTGGCAATATGTTTTGATGAATTCGTGACACTTCATGCCGCATTAGCATGGTCACCGCACTCCCTACCCCTGCCAGCATGAGGTTGGAGGGCTGACTTTCACTTCATGAAGTGTGCTCACGTGTCTGTGATTAGCGACTTATGTCAGAGTCATGTTATAGTTAGAGTAAGCTCTTCAAATCCCACACACTTGGCCACCTGCTGCGTGTGAGAAGCTCCAGCTAAACCAATATTACTTTAAATTCCAATATCTTAAAGCATCTTTTTCATATAAGAGAATATTTTTGCCACGCGTTGCCTAATTAATATTACCCAGTCTATGAACATTTGCCAACAAAGATCTGCGTAATCGCGCAAATTCTACCCCTGGCTCTATTGTGCGCATGTCAAGTCTATGTGACACATTGATTGAATTTTGTTACCACTTTCAGCGAAATTTTCCCAAAAATCGACACTTTCTGAGTATATTAGAGCATAATACAATATATATTTGATGGCATGATAAATGAACCCCACAGATGATTAGAAATTGTGCCATAAAGATTAATATATTTCGTTGAAGTATTATCACAAGAAAGAAAAGAAAAAGCAAATGCATTTCGTTAAGTAATAATTATACAATGTGGAACGTACCTTAAATTAAGTAAAATTTACTCTGAGCAACGTTGAATTCAATCATGACAAGCAAGACAAGAAATACTATCTATATCCAGAGTAAAAACAAAAGAAAGACTTGTGCATATAAGTGAGTTTCTTAGCTCCTGCGAAATGGATCTTGTTTGGCTAATAACTTTTCTTCAATGGTTGGAGGTAGAGTTCGGCCACCCAAATTCTAATTCTGGTATAACGTTTTTTATTCCTGTAAACATTTATAATAAATATTTTGAATCAATTTTGTATCAAACATAGGGTTCTACATATAAACTGGTATTTTAGGACGGCAAGTAATATGACACATTATAGGCAATATCCCTACGCAGGGCTCGGGACATCAGACAAGGCTCACATTTATTTAATTGTCATTTTAGGAGTTTGCTAAACAGTAGGCTCCAAAACCAAACGGAAACAATAGAAATGTTAGTAAAATAATGTATGTATGTATGTAAAAGCAACAACACGAGAGAAATGTGGTTCTATAATATAAACTAAAGTGAGACTAGTTAGATAAATATGGCTGGCAATTGCGAAAGTAAAGAGCAGTCCTGGAAGAAGATCTGGTTGTAAGTATTTGCCTTGAAAAACAATACAATATATTTATTGCAATCAAAACTATTTATACTAAAACAATAAATGGAAATTAATAAATCTATATAAAAAAGGCTGATTTGAAGTCCGGTTTTCACGCTGGCCTAAACATAATTACTAAAACGCATTTGTATACTTGCAGCTGTACAAATTTCTGTATATAAGTTCATGTAGAATCATGGATCACAACAGTTCGAAGTCAGCACAGAATAAGAATAGAAATGTTAGATCTCAACATCCAGCTCTGTGGGAACATACAACAATTAAACAAAATCGAATGATGTGAACATTGCAAACTGCCACTGCCACTACGGTAACATCTAAAATTGGCCCATTTAAGAAAATATGTTTGAAAGAAGCACTACGGAAAGTTTGTAAATAGAGAAGAACTTAAATTTTCTAACAACATGTAAATATTACTGGATGTAAAAAAAACTTATAAAGATAAACAGAAACTGATAAATTTCTTTCCAATTCTTTTCGAGTCTAACACTAGCAACGAATTACAACCGTTAGATTTTGTTTACTCTTCTACATATATTCTTCTACATTGTTGCAAAGTTGAAGAAAATTGACTGTCACAACGGTTAAGATAGAAATTGTTTTATTTAAGATATAGCGCCATCTATGTCTCAGTGTTACTCAAAGCGAATGCACAAACCATCAACATTTTCAGCCATAACTTATGATAAATCGAATTGCAAAAATATATTTATTTATTTATTGGAAGAAAAACCAATAATCCATACAATCTCATATTTATTATTTATTTTTTCTACATCAGCCTTATATCTGAGAGCTGCCTTACGATAATACCTGAAAATTATGAAAACTTGAACTATTTTTACTAGCACAGTTCTCAACCCCGATTCAGTGATAGCCAATCAGAACGCCTTAAACTGTTGCCCATTCAAAATGGCCGTCACAACTGCGCGTCGCAGATGCTGTATTGCATAAGGGTTGGCAGAAATCCAATAAGTCCAACAAGGGAGAGCTGATTTCAGAGCAGCCAGCACAATCAGAATTTAATCCAATTCGGGCTTCCAAGCAGAACAGTAGAGACCCAAGGTCTACAGTCGATACAGAATAGGATATACATATATACATATACATGCAGCATCCGAGTGATCAACCTACCTATATGCCAGAGGTGCCCTTTCAGCCACTGTGGGGTCAGGAGGCACCGCCGCCGCCGCCTATAGTTCCCTATCAGGACCTCATTGCAGGTTTCCCCTGCTCGGATTTATGTAAGTTACGAAATTGCTCAATCCGTCATCTAAGTATATTTATATTTACATTTGTTTTACTATTTCTTCACAAATAGCACTCTGGCAAAGATCTCAGGTCACCCCGCTCGTCAATCAGCGTCCGGCCACCAATGGCCGCTCCCACGGCTCCTCCTCCAGTTCGAAGAAAACACGACGCCGCGTAGCTTCCATGGCCCAGAGAAGGGCTGCGAATATACGTGAACGCCGTCGCATGTTCAACCTGAACGAAGCCTTTGACAAGCTGCGACGAAAGGTGCCCACATTCGCCTACGAGAAACGGCTGTCACGCATTGAGACCCTGCGCCTGGCCATCACCTACATTGGCTTCATGGCGGAGCTGTTGAGCGGCACACCCTCTAATAGCCACAAGACGCGCTCGGACATGTACGGCGGTATGAATGGACATCATCATTCAGGGAGTGTGCCGCCAGGTCCACCTATGCATCCCCACCATTTGCATCCGGCGGCCTATCAGCGCGACTTTGCCTCGCCTTACAATCACAGCTTGACATAGGATGAAATCTAAAGAGGGGTATAACAATATTATATAATGTTATCTGTTGCCATGCCATTGTGTATAGACTTAAGATAATATATATTTATATATAAATGTGATAGATGAGCAAATTTCGAATTGTGTTTGTGATTAAGTTCATTTTTTATAGTGATATAAGTTTATATATATTAGTGAATTTATTTACCCTTAAAGCAAAACAGCTGTACTTTCTCGTTCGATATATATGTAGGTATATGAAAGGTGTGCATATTTTCGCTAGGAGCTGTACATTCTTCAAGCAATGAACAAATTAAAACACTGATAAATATTTCATTTTCAATCTGCTACAAAACTTATAAAAGATCTACTAAAATTCTCTAGTGGTACTGGGTGGATTAAAGGAAAATAACTAATCCGCAATTTTATTTATAATAGAAAACAATTGCAGCAGATTGCAAGTCAAAATCGCCAGGTGCACATCTACTTCTCGATAATCTTTCAATTTGATTAATTTTGGTGACTTCTCGCACAGGATCCGCTTCAACTGGTGCTAACAGCAGCTGCAAACCTGAGAAGCCAGAAGAGATTTACACCAAATAAATCAAATTTAAAAGGACATTTCCTAACTAAATAGACATTCAAATGCATTTAGCTAACTATAAAAACTGGTAAGCTAAAAAATTATTAATTTGAAATAATTTTTTGTATTATCTTATGCTGTATTTCCTTTGAACAATTGTTTTAGCAATCATATAAAGCTCACGTTACATATTTATTTTTGAGAGAGTCTCGCAGCTATGGCTTTTCAACTAAGTTATTATTTATAGTTTTGCTAGTTACGGACTTTTTTTTACAAAATGTTTTTTACAAGTTAAATTTGAGCACAACACGTTTATATGACTTTCTTGCTAACTAACCAAATAAGAATATTAAGTCTATATATAGATGGACAGTTTGAATTTCAGATATATTTACTTACAATTCATTTAAAAATTTTTTTAAAATTTTTTTGATAACTGGGAGTTTTTTATATGTGTAGGTGCACATTTTCCCCATTTATGTTTCTTTTAAATATCTTTATTCTTGGGTATATAGTGCGGTTAAATCTTATTTAAAATTAATATTTAATAAATAAAAAGCTTTAGAGTCTGTCACAGAAAATCCAGTTAATATGATATTGTGAGTCAGATTAAGAAAATCGCAGATACTTTGCGGTTGAGTAGCAAATTGAATTGATTACTTGCACAACTTGTACGGCTTGCGTAAAAAATGAGTAACAACAACCACCTGATAATCCCCCTAAGAGCCGCACTTCCAACTGCAACGTACAACATTATTCTGAAGCCCAATTTGCGTGCGAAATGTTGCAGCTGCTGGGTGTGGCACATGTTGATGCCACATTGTAGTCACATTAGATGGAAGACAGAGACAGCCAAAAACGATTAGACAACAAACAAAATTGGACAACATAAACAAAGCGTAAAATTATTAATAATAAATTGATGCGGCGCAATGGCAATTGTTGTAACAACCCTCGTGCGGCAAAAATAAGTATAAAAATCAGGGGGTGAGATTATGCATAATTATAATACCCTGTAACTTGGTTGGTAGAAAATTCCATTATAATAATAATTATTATTATAGTAGCGCTATAACCAAATTTTCAGTTAACAATTTTTTATTTCATTTTGCTAAATTTAAAGAATGAAATTTTAATAAATATTTTATATACAATATATAAATAATAATAAATATTTTATATTTATACACACGGTATTTTCTAGTCCAATATAATCTTATATTTCAGATATGCTATGCAGGCTAAATACCATGGAATTTTTGCGTTCAACGCCCATTTCTAACAGATTAACTCCCCCTTTTTGTGACTTTTTCTGTATTGCCACTGAGCAAATTAATTTTGAGCGCATAAATACAGAGGGGTAAACAATCTGTTGTGCGAAACTGGAACCACCTGAGGGTTGTTTGACTGCAACTGTATCATATACGCTGCGACCCTAATTTGATCTTGTTTTGGTAGCATCGGTTGCTGGCAATATGTTTTGATGAATTCGTGACACTTCATGCCGCATTAGCATGGTTACCCTACTCCCTCCCCTGTTGACTGACTTTCACTTCATGAAGTGTGCTCACGTGTCTGTGATTAGCGACTTATGTCAGAGTCATGTTATATTTAGAGTAAGCTCTTCAAATCCCGCACACTTGACCACCTGCTGTGTGTGAGAAGCTCGGGTTAAACAAATTTTACTTCAAATTCCTGTCTCTTGTCATAAGCATATATGAACTGAGATTCTTGCCACGCTTTGTTCAATAAATATTAGCCACAGTGAATCTGCGAATCTATGAACAATTTCTGAGATGTGCGTAATCCGCGCCAATCCTACCCCTGGCTCTATTGTGCGCATGTCAAATCTCTCTGACAAATTAATTGAACTTTGTTAGCATTTTCAGCGAAATTTGCGCAAAATCGTCGAGTTTTTCTGAGTATATTAGAGAAAAATCTAATATAATTTGACGGCATGATAAATGAGCCCAACAGATGCTTAGAAATTTTGCCATAAGGATTAAAATAAAACGATTTGATCTTGGTTGTATTGAGATTAGTTTTAATAATAAAAGTAAAATAAAGTTCGCAAAGATCCAAGATCAATTTTAATAATAACCAACAATAATGTTAGCCAAAGCAGCTTTTTCAGTATCTGCATGAATTGCAAGCTAAACTTATTAAACTTATTTCTTAGACGGGAAAAGCTTTAACTGGAAAAGCTTAAATAATAAAGTAATGCAACTAAAGTTCCAATGCGAGAGGGCTTCAAAGCTTTTGTATATTTATTAATCTAGCGTAATGTCAACGAGCTTTAAGCTAATCAATTTGAAAGCTCATTCATTGTTGGTAAGCATGGGGCACAGCGAGCGCAATGAGTGTAGTATCAATAGAAAACACTCTCAGTATAGACCAACATCATGGCAAAAGCAGATGAGCAAAAGCTGCTAGACTTTCCGAGTTGGTTGGATGAGCATATGTTTAAAGAATTCCTCCAGCGTGACTTTAAAGACTACAAAGCCATCAAAGGCTTTAAGGTGGTGCAAACAAGTGGCGAGGGCGAAAACTTTACATGTTTGGTGGTGCGCGTGAAGATTATCGTGGAACTGAATGGTCAGTAGAACCTTTAAATAAATGTATAACTTAACCTCAATATACTATATACAAATCTTAAAGATGGGAGCCAAACAGCGACCTCGTATATAGTCAAATTGTTGCCCACCACTTCAAGCACACGAGATATGATTGCCAGCTGGAAGATCTTTGATAAGGAGAAGCTAACCTACAGCAGCTATATACCCGAATTTGAACAAATGTTAATGGAAAAGAACAAACCGTTATCATTTGGTCCCAAATACTATCAGCCAACGAAACCGGCCAGTGCCGAGTTGATCATCTTGGAGGATTTGGGAAATCGAAGTTTTAAGAATGTGAATCGCCAGAAGGGCTTCGATATGGCGCATACTAAAGCGGCCCTCGATAAATTGGCTCAATTTCATGCAGCATCTGCAGTTCGCTTCGAGTCGAAAGGCGTCTATCCGGAAATGTACGATCGAAATCTTTGCAGTGAGGAGGACAAGTTCCAAGAATTCCGTGATACGCAGGCCAGCTCTCTGATCATGGCACTGCCACTCTACGACGCTGCCTATATGGAGAGCGAATTGGTAAGCTAGCTAGTCTTAAGACCAACTATATGAAGAACGATTATCATCTAACTGCATTATAGCAAGCCTATACTTACGTCGCACCGGATATGTTCCAGGCCCGTGCAACCAAGTTTGAGGGCGAGTTCCGTTGCCTCAATCATGGCGACTTGCATTGCAACAACATCATGTTCCAATATGACGAACATGGAGAAATTACAGAAACATACTTTATCGATCTGCAAATGAGTCGCTATTGCTCCCCCGCACAGGATTTGATCTACGTTTTGCTCTCTTCGCTTTCATTTGAGCTTAAGCTCTCGAAATTTGACTACTTCGTTTTCTACTATCACAGCAAACTAGTTGAACACCTTAAACTTTTGGATTATGCCCAGCCAATGCCAACACTGACGGGACTACACATTGCAATCTTAAATCATGGCGATTGGGGTGAGCTATCTATATATACTCATATTAACTCATATTGTTTAAATTGATATATTTTACATCAAATATTGCAGTTTACCCTGTTATATCACTTCTGCTGCCTCTCCTGCTCATCGATCCCCGCGAAAAGGCGAACATGGATACGATGATGGACCAGGAGAGCGAAGGCGATCAACTGAGGATGACAATGTTTGGGCATCCGCGTGTTGTTCACCAATACAAACCACTGCTGCCATGGGCACACAATCGCGGCCTATTTGTGTACAAGGCTGGGAATTAAATTAGAGACAACTGTGATATCTAATTCTAGATAATTGTACACATTTTAGAAACATATATTCAAGAAGTAAGCGAATGGGTCGACACTGCCAGACTGAGAGATGCTCTGAATCTTCGAATGGAATTTTGTAATCGAAGTCCCAGACCGTGATAATAATATTTTGATATTACCATTTAAAATATGCTTTATGCAAATTTCGAAAGAGTTGAAGTATCCAAAATATGAAATATAAATATAAATCTAAATCACTTTGTAACGAAAATAAGAAAATAGAATAATTTATCGAAAATAATGATCAGTTCGTGCTGCGATGGTATTTAAAATGAAATCTGTAGTTGGGCTTACGAGATCGCAGCTTGCATAGACATTCAGGTAGACAAATGTATATGGATAGATCGACTCAGCTGCTCCTTCAAAATTTATATAAACAAAACACAGTCATCGTGATTCAAGAAGGAGTAACCCATAGAAATAAGTGTGATTAGCCTTTATCAACAATTGTTCGCTTCGATTACGTAGCTTTGTAATCAAGTTAATCTGATAAGGTGGCACAAGTCCAAGCGATAACAAAATATACTCTAGTCGTATTTTCGTATTCTTTTCATGATAATGGCACACGCCAAAGAATTTGATCTATATCTGGATTTACCAAAATATAACAAAGCCACAAACTAGGCATAATATATTTGATTTACGACATGCTATTGTATATGGCTATAGAGTATGCGTATGAGAGGCATGCAGTATATACTAATTACGTATGGATATCAGAGTCCAAAAGAATTTGCTATTCATGAATGAGCTTGTCGTTGGAGTTTAAGAACTGCGGAAAATAGTAGGGGAAAGCTTTACTTCTGCTATTCGTGCCTTGTTTGGTGTAATCGGGCGATTCTGTTTTCTGATTCGGATACAGGAAGCTAAAACGCGGTTGAAAAAGTATTTTATTTAATGCCTCTCTTATACTAAATATCAACCGATCACGAATATCTGCTTTATTTTGCCTCCTTGTGCCTGTTATCTTCATTTTCACAAAAACAATATGCCCTAGAATCGCATTTTCAATGGCTTCAGGGTATTACCAGTTTACAACTGATAATTGTCTATAATTGAAGGTATTATTTACGTAATTACCACTGGAGCGACTTATTGAAGAGCTTTTTCGATAAGAATCTTTCAAATTCATACGATTTATTTCATTATCAATTTCATCATTTTAGCAAACAATTTGATATGTTTCCCAGAATTGAGACATTTTATTAGATAAAGATAAGATTAGGAACATTTCTGTGTGAACTTGTGAAAAGGGAAAGCTTTTGATGTCCAATTTTAGCAAGACCTATGACAATAATTTTCGTATAAATTAATTTACTTCCTGAAAGACCAAACAGTTATTATTCTTAAAGCAATGCGGTTGATTAAAACGTGCTTTGCATCGAATCCGCTTTCTTTAATGTATCCTTATAAGAGAGTGCCTGAAGATACTTTGGAAAAGGCTGCCCTCTTAAGCACGAAGGACAACAGCAATAAACCCAATGCGAAGCCGATGAACTACAAGGAATTGGAAAAGAAAAGGATGCGAATGGAAGTTCTTACTGTTTATAAATAAGTGTCACAGTTCAAGAATCGAATAATGTTTCATTTATAAACATTCATTCTAAAGCTCAATAAAACAATATTGATTTAAAATCCGATTTGAATAACTTTTTATTTGTCATTTTAGGAATTTGTAAATAGTAGGCTCAAAAATGGAAAATAAACAATAGAAATTTCAGTAATAAAACGGATATTCATACAAGCCACAGAAACATGAGGAATATACCGGCCTAGTCATGTTAATTAGATTAATATGGCTGTCAATTGTTAAAGAAGAAAAGCAGATATGTCAGTAAGTGTCTACAGAATAGGCAACAGATTGTAAGAGATTACATCTAATAAATATAGCGTATACCATATTGGTAATTTTCACTCTTCAATCAATATTTATACTGAAGAATTACGTATTGTCACTTGAATGTGGATTTAAATAGATTAAATTAAATTCAATCATTAGAAATCATTTTACTAGCTTTATTAATAATTTCTACTTGTCTCCTCTTGTCTATCTCTCTAAAGTTGTAAACGTTTCCGTATTTAGTTCAATGTAGCAACATGGGTCAGAGTAGTTCGAAGAAAATACAGAATAAAAAAACACAGAATATTAAAAACCATCCAAGATATTTCCATGAGTCCATCCCTATGGAAACAGTACGAAATGCCAACGCAGAGATCATTCCCCAGTTAAAGCAGCCAAAACTTATCGATTCGAATTTAGTACCAGATTGGATCCACAAGAAACAGTTTTTAGAAATCCTGAGTGCCAATGTGCCACAGTTCTCCAAAATTCAAAATTTTAATATATCGCCCGCCTCAAGTGCGGGTGAGAACTATTCCTCATTGATATTGCGAATAGCCATAGACGTGAGGCTAACAGGTTAGTCCCAACTCATGAAACTGCTGCACTTGAATTGTTATATATTTATCATTTATATTTTATCTTAAGATAAATCCACAAAATCATTGGCTTTTATGATGAAAGTACCCCACGAATCAGCAAAAATGCAACAGATGCTAAAGACTGTGAACTTCTTTGCCGTTGAGAACGCCGCCTACACGGAACTAATTGCCAAGTTTGAGGAGCTGTATAGGTCGATAGGTCTGGACATCACGTTTGCTCCGCGTACCTTCAAGTTCTCGGAGAGCCTGAGAAAGGAGCCCAAGCTGGTGAATACGGTGCTCATGTACGATCTGAGCCAGGATGGCTATAAGAATGTGAATCGCCTGGAATGCCTCAATGTGGAACAGACCAAGTTGGTCTTACGAAAGCTGGCCCAGTATCATGCAGCTAGTGCACAATGTAGATCCCTCTACGGACCCTATCCGGAACTATTTACGCAGACCATGTTTGCATCGAACAAGGATAGAGCTATATCCATATTAGAGGGTATAATGGGTCCGTTCAAGAAAATGTTTTTAGAAAATCTCTACCACTTTAAAAATGGCGACAAATACTACGATAAGTTTGTAAGTAGAAGTGAACCTCAATCTAATTTAATAGTATATCATTTTTTATTTTAGTCCAAACTTTTTGCCAAATTGAGCAGCAAATTTCTAAGTCTTAGCGTATTTGATGACGCTGAATTTAATGTTATCAATCATGGCGATTGTTGGATAAACAATTTACTCTTTAAATTCGATACCGATGGCAATCTGAAGGACATGAAATTTGTGGACTTTCAGTTACCAAAATATGGTCATCCATCCACAGACTTGCTCAACTTTCTAATGTCCTCGGTGCACATTGATTACAAGCTAACGCATTTTGATTACTTCATTAAGTATTATCACGATCAGTTGATCGAGCATCTGCACTTACTGAAATATAAGGATCGTGGGCCCACCTTAAGCGAACTCCATATGCAACTCTATAAATATGGAATATGGGCGATTACAGCCTCCGTGATGGTGTTACCCATCGTTCTGTTAGATCAAACTGAGGAAACGATGGAGTACAAGAGCCAGTTATATACGAATGTACGCTATAAAGAAAATATTGAACAAATAATGCCCTGGCTGGATAATCGTGGTCTTCTTGACTTGTAGCATTCAGTTCGGTAAATCAGCTTTTGAGGTTACAATTACAGATTCAAGAGTTTGGGTTGTTCACGCGTAATATATTTATTAATTATTTATCAACAAATGCATTTTGCTTGAGATTTTCAATTTTTTGGTAAAGTAATAAACCCAGATCCTCATAAAAATAATTTTTTTAATACATTTTATATCATAATACTGGGGATTTTTATGAGAAGAATTGATATTTCACTATATGCAGCATTTTTGCATTCCTAGGCTTTACTATGGTAACGTAATAATTGAACCTGTTTTATTCCTAAAAGATTTTCTTTGGGAGTTATAATTTCATCATCTTTATCAAATACGATATACAGGAATATTTATTTAAAATATGGGCCCCCTTCCGAGATCATTTAAACAGATGTGAATATATTTACAATACTTTCTGGGGTCTGCCACTCCTCCTTTTGTTTGTTACCTACATTTTCATATAACCTGTATTCCCTGATATCCCAATTTTAATTGATTCAGACTATAAGAATGCGTTGGCAATATATGAGTAATATGTCGGAATGATAATATAATCTTAAACACTAAAAAACAATTAAATATTAAATCAAATGAAACGTATTCAAAAATCATACGGTCATAGACCTTTCAGAAACACAAAAAAGTGAGCTACATTTTAATCTGACGCACACACCCACGTAGTTCTCACACTTATGAATATGTATACATATAATCAGTAGTAAAATTGAGTGTATTGCGATTAGATAGCCGAGCAAATTATCGGGCAAGTTCTACTATTATAAACATTGTACATAGTCATTGTGATTCTACCAACAATCGAGCTATAAGCAGTTCGATACGCCTGTAATACTTTTAAAATGATATATATATATATTATATTATATGATCTAAATGAATTGCCTGTTTCATAAATTGATTGAATCGAACAGGCGGCAGTAGTATGTATGAGATCTGTATAGATCTGATTTAGTTTGCTTTCCTCTATGAGATATACACTTGGTGTTATACTTACAACTTATATGGCAAATCAACTTATAAGTCGCTATTAAAGACTTAATTTTTGATAATAGATTTGATACCCATAATCAATTGGAATGGTGACACAGTAAATTTTTGTTTTATGCCACCAGTTGACAAAATGATTAATTTTATCAGCAGTTATCTGTAAAAGCTGGGTATAAATACCTACGTAAGTGTTATAACAAATGCTCAGTTGAAAGTTATTTGTCTAACCGTGAAGACGTTTGAATATCGCCAAATATTTGTATTGAAGATTAGCAATGGGTCTTAGCTCTAGCAAGTCAAAAAATAAGTATAAAGTGGAATCGGCCACAACCAAACCAAATCCAGACCATATGAGGGACTCCGACACAAATGCAGCTCCAGTGATTGTGAATGCAGTGCCCATCCCCCAGTGGATTAACGAATCACAATTTGTGGAAATTCTCAGCCAAACTGTGCCCCAGTTTTCCAAAATTCATAGCTTTACTGTGAAGCCCGCTATGGGAGCTGGCGAGAACTATGCGACCCTCATGCTAAGAGTGAAAATCGATGTAGAGCTCCAAGGTGAGTCAAACGTAGAAATGAGCGATTTACTAATCCAATTCAATGTATGAATGAAATGAGCGAATGCTAAAATTAAATTATCTATAATCGCAGGAGGTCTGCACACGCCAATACATTCTCAGATAAGATTATAAATACTAGGTTCCTATATGGAGGTCTAAATATATCATTTTAGCTAAGACTAATATCATTATTTTATTGGAGTATGAGATTAAAAAATAAATAAATAAATAAATAAATAACCCACAAAAAAACTTTTGAATAGATTGTTATGTATGTAAGGGACGTTAGATTCATTATAGATATAAGAATGATTATTATTTATACATCATATTGATTACTGTTTTTAAATTAGATAATACCATCAAACACAATTCATTTATGATGAAAGTGCCCCATGATACGGCTCAAATGCAAGAGATGTTGCAAATGGCCAATTTCTTCGACGTTGAGAATGAGGTGTACATAGATCTGATACCGAAATTCGAGGAGCTCTACAAGTCGAAGGGCTTGGATCTAACCATGGCACCCCGCGCCTACAGATTCAAGGAAGGCCTCAAGGACGAGCCCAAGCTCAAAAACACCGTTCTCATGTATGATCTGGGTCAGGATGGTTATAAGAATGCCAATCGCCTCGAGGGCCTCAACGTAGAGCAGGCCGAGCTGGTGCTCCGAAAACTTGCTCAATATCACGCCGCGAGCGCTGTCTACAAAAGTATTCATGGACCATACACAGATAGTATTATGTATGGCATGTTTGGTAAGGATCCTCAGATAGCTATAGCTATGATGGAGAGTATGTTTGTGTCCACACAGAAAATCTTCCTAGATAATCTACAAAACTATGAAAACTGCGAACAATATCACGACAAGTTGGTATGTAGTACATCAATTTATTACATAGATGTATTAATACATGTTCTCAAACATTTTAATTTTAAATTTAAGGAAACATATTTTTCGAAAATCAACAAAGCGCTTATTGAAATGGGCATGCCTAAACCTGATGAATTTAATGTTATTAATCATGGGGATTGTTGGGTCAACAATTTTCTCTTCAAATTTGATAAGTCTGGAAAGGTGCAGGATATGCTTTTTGTGGATTTCCAGAATCCCAGATATGGTCATCCTGCCGCAGATCTTCTGTACTTCATTATGACCTCAGTGGACATAAATTACAAGCTAACTTACTTTGACTATTTCATAAAATACTATCACGATCAGCTGGTTAAGCATCTCAAGCTGCTTGACTATAAGGAGCGCGTGCCCAAGTTGGTGGAGCTGCAAATGGAGACCTATAAATATGGCAGCTGGTCGATCATGGCCTGTTATATGGTGTTGCCTGTGGTGCTACTCGATCCGACGGAGTCGGCCACGTTCGAGAACTTCCTTGGCGACAGTGAGGCGGGAGCAAAGTTCAAGAAGCAATTGTACACCAATAAGCGATACAAACAGTACATCGAACAGATTCTGCCGTGGCTGGATAATCGGGGCTTATTAGAGATATAGTGTAATAAAATAAAAGTGAACCGTTTGGATTGATTGTTGTGGAGAGAATGTACTCTGTGTTTTATTCAATACAAGTCTTAGCCTAAATACATAACGTTTACATAAAGAGTTCTTTGGCAGCGGCAGAACGGGAGTATATAGCATCCGGAATTTACGTGTTAAGAAAGCCACCGAAGCGGGGGATAACTACTCCTCCATAATGATCTCTGTCGATATTGATTACCAAACAGCTCATG
This sequence comes from Drosophila mulleri, assembly GCA_035047565.1. Classification (NCBI taxonomy): domain Eukaryota; kingdom Metazoa; phylum Arthropoda; class Insecta; order Diptera; family Drosophilidae; genus Drosophila; species Drosophila mulleri. Next base: position 5,743,826 of record JAWNPK010000069.1, on the reverse strand, counting down.
GTCAGACATTGAGCAAATCGTTCATGCTGAAGGTTCCACCAGCCAAAAATGCAGAGATTCTCGACATGATGCTCACCTTGAAGAAGGAAGTAGCCATGTACACCGATGCCATACAGCAGCTGGAGCAGCTACACAAGCAGTCTGGACATTCCATTGTCTTTGCTCCCAAGTGTTATAGCCTGCCAAACGCGCCCGATTACGATCACATTATCTTGTAGAATCTTCGCACAGTGGGCTACAAGAATGCTAATCGCCTGCAGGGACTGAGTGTAAAGGAAACGGAGCAGGTCTAGCATCCGCACAGCTCTATGTAACCAAGGGCCGCTATGCAGACTGCCTGGATAGATCGATCTACAATGAGAGCATGCGTCCCGTATTTGAAAATGACATGACGAAGGCTTTAATCGATTCAAATATAAAACCAGTACGAAGCTTTAAAGGCAGCGAAATCTATGGCGATAAGGTGGTAAGTTATATACCATTGCTGAAGGATAAATACCCAATGAGTATACTAAATAAATATATAGAGATATTTCCTACTGTATTCATATATTAATGATTCACTTTCATCCACAGGTTAAGATACTTAACAATATGTTCGAGTATGAAATGAAATCAGACGTCTATGATGAAACCCAGTTCAATTGCCTCAATCATGGCGATTGCTGGACAAACAATGTGATGTTCAAGTACAATGCAGAGGGCGAGATTACGGACACACTCTTTTTGGACTTCCAGAGATCGGCCTTCAACACTCCCGCCGTGGATTTGTATTACCTGCTACTGTCCTCACCTAGTCTAGATATAAAGCTGAAGAAATTCGATTACTTTATACGCTACTATCACGCCGAACTGCAGCGCAATCTGGAGTTGCCGAAAACGCGAGCCTTGATACCATGATGAGCACCCATGAGGAGAGCCGGGAGTTTAAAAATAATCTCTATTGCAACGACAGATATCGTAAACATGCTGAGGCTATCTATCCTTGGCTAAATAGCAAAGGCCTCTTCGATATTGAGTAAGATTTTAATGGACTACTTGTTAATATTTGTGTTATACTCGTAGCGAGTTTTAAACACATTTCGATATTTAAAAAAGAAATAATAATAATTAAAATGTAAAGTTGATTTTTTGTAAATAAAGAAAACTATAAGATTTTAAAAGCTTCTTATAAGCATAACATACATAATGAGGTATCATTATACACTGAACCCATTGAAACTGGGAAATCCGAGTAATGAATAAGCAAAAACCAACACAGCTCAGAAAATGCAATATAAATGCATATTCATTCATTCATTCTTGATCAAAGGAAATCGCATGACCAAGGATGGGTCATTTCACGGGAGGAACAGCTGCATCCAGCTGGATACGCAACGAGCATCAAAATAGTATATAAGGGATATTCTTAATGTCCTCCATCGCTGATGTGATATCCCATGTAACACTCAGTGTATTTGTAGTAGATATAACGCTACTATCATATGCGCCTTTAAAACAAAATTCTCAATTGGTATCACAGTCAAATCCTTCCTTAATACACTATATAACGAAAACCCTGGACTGGGCGACTGTTCAAGCGGCGTATATAGGCGCAAAACTCTGTAGCCCGCCAGGCTTTAAAGTTCACATTTTAATTTCATTTATTCTTATATTATTTATTTTAGCATAAAACATATTTAATTAAATGTTAACTATGCCATTTTTCACAAAACAGTTTTCTATAAACCAAATTACAATTGTTGTTAACTAAAATAAAAGTTATTCATTTGTAAAGGTTTATTTGAATAAACATGAAAGTAATTTTAAAACGAATAACTTTAAAAATAATAGCTTCGACCAACATTGGTTCTTAATAATTTAGACTTAGTTAAAATTACTATAATATCATCAAAAAACAACGGACATAAAAACTACAAAAAATATTTCACTTCCGTTGATTCAAGCTCTTTTAAAAAATTTGAATGATGTGCATCTATTAAGAATAGATGATGATGATTCAAGATCATTGATTCCTCAATAGAGTTATCGATTGTTTGCTAGATCTATCTGCATAGAATGTCGAGAATAACGATTAATGTTTCCATCTACTCTACATGTATATTTAGAACACATATTTGATATTATATCTACATATATAAATAATAGACGAAGGCCAAGCTCGAACTTGTACAAAACAAGTTTGCTGCATTTATACGAAATGTTCATTATATGACGTATACGACATGTATAGTATATGACGTGTACGACATACATACATATAGTAGAATTAATTTCAACAGTCCACTATTAGATTGAATAATACTGTTGCAATTTGTTATCTACTTGATTTTAGCACTTATGAAATTATAATTAAATTATCATTGATGGGATTTGTTATATATTCAATAATACTGTTTTTTTTTTCTTTGTTCGTGCTCAAATAACCAACAAAGGCTGATAAAATAGTTGTTGTAGCGGCTATCAGTGAAACTTGGGCAACGTAAATATAATAACAAATGCTCAGTTGAAAACTATTTGTCCAACCGTACAGACGTATAAATATCGCGCAGCTGCCGTACATCTTAATTATTCTTTACAACTGACATGGGTCTCAATAATAGCAAGAAAAAGCCAGAGGCTGGCATCGCCCCCGTGAACGATACTCAGCCAAAACCCAGCGCCACAACAGTTCCAGATGCACCTCCAGTGGTTGTGAATGCGACGCCCGTTCCCGATTGGATTAATGAATCGCAATTTGTGGAAATACTCACTCGAAATGTACCCCAGTTCTCAGAGATTCGCAGCTTTAATGCGAAAGCCGCCATGGGAGCTGGCGAGAACTATGCGACCCTCATGCTGAGAATACAAATTGAGGCAGAGCTGATAGGTGAGTGAAATAATGATTGGAATAGCAGCTATAATATCGGTATCTAGCTGTATTTGGTTCAGTTTTAGAGCTGCGATCGCTAAGTTTTCTAAGCTCACTTCCAAAGATTTCATTTTTGTATAACTACAACATTCTTGCTAGTTTTGTTATCAGATTTTATTTCTTTAATAACCTGCGGCGACACACTCTTATAAGCTTAGAGATAGCAATGTATATCTATATTCATATATGATACTACCCGCTGCGCAATTTGTCTTTTGTTAAATTTGGAATAAAAACCAAGTGCCCGTGCATATGAGTGACTAATAAATGACTAGACGAAACTATTTACATACAAACATTTATGAAAACTTGTACATATGTATATGTATGTAGGATACTTGAAAAATATATTACAATCCCTAACAAATACCCTAAAAAAATCGAAAATCGATTTTTGATAATCAGACTATCACGCCGCAAAAATGAAAACAATATAAATTTAAAAAAAAATTTAAAAAATAATTGCTTTTATTAATAATTGCAAATGTTAAATGTCAAATGAAAGGTATCGATCAATTAGAACAAGAGTTTCTTCTAGACTCGATAAGTTAGTAAAAATAAGTGAAAAGACAATTTACTCCCCTGCACACAACTGAAGCATGCTAACTGTTAAGTCGAGATTATATATTGTATACGCAACAAATTAGAAAATTACCCCTGGGTTTGCAAGATGTTTAGGGGCATATTAAAGAGGCATGTCAGCAACAGCAGCACTGGTATGGAGTACCAGAAGTTACATCAATGAGCATTCCATATACGACTTATTCACGAAAACATATACTAATAATCTATATTAAATCTTATAGCACACCATAAATAAGCTCTCATATCCGATATTATAATGATCTCGCTTCTCTTTTGCTTCTCAACCAGATAAGACGATCAAAACAGTATCGTTTATGATGAAAGTGCCCCATGACACGGCTCAAATGCAAGAGATGTTGCAAATGGCCAATTTCTTCGATGTTGAGAATGAGGTCTACATAGATCTGATCCCAAAATTGGAGGAGCTCTACAAGTCGAAGGGCTTGGATCTTACCCTAGCACCCCGCGCCTACAGATTCAATGAAGGCCTCAAGGACGAGCCCAAGCTCAAAAACACCGTTCTCATGTACGATCTGGGTCAGGATGGTTATAAGAACGTGAGTCGCGTGAAGGGCCTCAACGTAGAGCAGGCCGAGCTGGTGCTCCGAAAACTTGCTCAATATCACGCCGCGAGCGCTGTCTACAAAAGTATTCATGGACCATACACAGATAGCATTATGTATGGCATGTTTGGATCAGATGTTGAAAAGGCCATGGACATGTTGAACACTATGTTTGCATCTACGCAGAAAGTTTTCCTTGAGAATGTTAAGAAATATAGAGACGGCTATAAGTATCATAGGAAATTGGTAAGAAAATCATTTATAATGATTTGGCAGTCTCTTAACTTAGCATATTTGCAATTTGCTTTCAGGAAACGTATTTTGAGAAAATGCGTGATAATTTTATATCTCTGGGAATGGCAAAACCTGATGAGTTTAATGTCGTCAACCATGGAGACTGTTGGGTCAACAATTTACTTTTCAAGTTCGATCAGTCTGGAGATCTGGAAGATATGCTTTTTGTGGATTTCCAGAATCCCAGATATGGTCATCCTGCTGCAGATCTTCTATACTTCATTATGACCTCAGTGGACATAAATTACAAGCTAACTTACTTTGACTATTTCATAAAATACTATCACGATCAGCTGGTTAAGCATCTCAAGCTGCTTGACTATAAGGAGCGCGTGCCCAAGTTGGTGGAGCTGCAAATGGAGACCTATAAATATGGCTGCTGGTCGATCATGGCCTGTTATATGGTGTTGCCTGTGGTGCTACTCGATCCGACGGAGTCGGCCACGTTCGAGAACTTCCTTGGAGATACCGAAGCGGCAGTTGACTTTAAGCAAAAAATGTACACGAACAAGCGATACCAGCATTGCATTGAGCAGATTCTGCAATGGCTGGACAACCGAGGCTTATTGGAGATCTAGTAAGTCAGGCTCTTTATAATCAGTGTTTAAATCGAACTAACCACAGAGCCTGCCAGTCGCAACTGCACCATCGATTGCCCCAGTTGAGCAAACAAAATCCAAAGAAGATTTGGATCTGGATTGGTTGAATAGTCAAGATTTTGCAGAGCTAGTTGCTGCTCAAGAGCCCCAATTCGAAAAGATTATTGGAGGCACCTCGACGCCAGCAGCCAAGCCAGGCGACAATTATGGCGCCTCGCTGCTCAAAATGAATATGGAAGTACAGCTGAAAGGTAACTCTGGCATTAAGTAAACACAATAACCAAGATTAAGTCCAAACACTTCTCAGACAAAAGTACTAAGAACTATGATTTCATACTGAAAGTACAGGCGGATAGTGGGATCGCCAACTATTTTCCCAAGGAGTTAGAGGTATATGGAAAATACGTGCCAGCCTTTGAGCAGCTGTACACGGAAGCGGGCCACTCGATTCGCTTTAGTCCCAGGAGCTACAGATTCAACAAGGCAATCAAACAAAACTATTTGCTAATGGAGGATCTTAAGAGAATTGGCTTTGAGATGGCGGATCGCAGGCAAGGCCTTGATTTGGACCATACCAAGTCTGTACTAAAGAAGCTGGCTCAGTGGCATGCTGCCTCCCTTAAATACAAGGAGCTGAATGGACCCTATCCATCCAAATACAACGATGGAAAGATTTGCGAAAATTCCCGGCAATTTTTCCAAAAACTCTACGAGTCCATCGGAGAGAGATTTGTTAGAATGAAACATAACTTCAAGGGTATTGAAGAATATGCCCATAAATTGGTAAGTGACAATAGCATAATAATAAATAAAAAAATTATGGATTTAAAATTACAACTTCTTTGAAAAGGAGGACTACTGCAAGGTCTATGTTGACAGATGCATTGAGGATGCGAAGGTTGATGAACTGGAGTTTAATGTGTTAAATCATGGAGATTTGTGGATAAACAATCTGATGTTCCAGCATGATCAGGAGGGCAAAGTGAAAGAGGTCTATTTGATAGATCACCAAGTGACAAAATATGGCAATCCAGCACAAGACCTTTACTTTTTCTTGATGTCTTCGCCAGAATTGAATTTGAAAATCGAACAATTCGACTATCTAATCAGATACTATCATGAGAATTTAATAGCAAACGCTCAATTACTAAAATATACGGGCTTTGTTCCCAGCCTGAAGGAATTGCAAATAGTTTTATATAAACATCCCATAAACGGCAAGTATTTAAGAGCTGAAAAGCCAAATTCGATGTCTTTATTTTTGTTATTGTTCTCAATTTTGTATTTCAGCTGCTGGCACTGTGATTGGCCCCTTATCTCTATTCCTGAGGGACCCCATTGAGGGACCAGATACCGATCTACTTGACAAAGACGGCTCAGTAAGCGATGCAGCTCTTGATCAACTATATAACAGCGAAACCTACAAAAAGCACTTTGAACTCATGATGCCGTGGATGAACAGGCGTGGTTTATTGGATATATAAGATTAACTAACGTTAAATTTTATTGCCTTTGGTTTCGAACAAGCATATATACTATACGTGTACTAAGTTTAAATGAAATATTAAAAAAAAAAATTTATTCTATAACAACACATCACTTCACAGCTAATTTGATAGCCACATAAATACCGGTTATAAAAATAACCGCAATGGCTAATTTCTTTAGATTCGCACGATTCACGCCTTTGACTGTGCGCAACAATTTAATATTCATGCGAAAGACGTTGCGACTCTCTTCAATGTACTCGGCACGCTCCTCTTCAGTCAGTTTACCATAGACTTCGTTGAAAATGCGACGCAGCTTGATTTTCAGTGTGGCTATACGGACAGGAAAATATGTCGCCTCGCAACCCACTTGGGAAATGGTTACCTGCACGGGCATCGGACGTGCACGCAGATCGTTTTCAGTAATGCCATCGTCTGCTGCGGTGGCTGCTGCTTTGGCTGTGGCCGCGGCAGCATCCGCTTCGGCTTGCTTTTGCTGCTCCTCCTGTTCGGAGTTGTCTTTGGGAAAGATCCAGAGCTTGCGTGCGATCATGCGCTTCTTTTGCAACAGCTGTCCGCCAGACATCAAGGCCATGTACATTTGAAAAGCAAAGGCAAAGAGTAGCACCTGGCTTTTGGCCGCCACTTTTTCCAGGTGCGCCAAATATTCTTTGACAGCTGGGCGGGGCTCATAGGATTTCTTCCAATCGACGCCATAGAAATAAGCAAAGTCACGCTCAAACGCAGCGACACGATGCAACTCTTTGGGTAGCAGACTTTCTGGCAAATGCGTCTCAAAAAATTTATATAATTCATAGAAGACCAAAAGGCCATCGTACCAGACCTCATCATCAGATAGAGCTGCAGAAATATGATTGAATAAATAATTGATATTTTTTTATATCTTGGCGTTCATATACCAATTGCAAATTTAGCATTGACCAGGACATCAGTTAGCTTGTGCACATCCTTTGTCGCTTGGCGCACTTCCTTGGTAAAAGTCATGTCCACATAATCCTCATTATTGACGTCAGCGCTTTCTGCATTTTCACTTGCGTCATTGATATCTGCAGTGAGTGTTGCCGCCTCCGTTGACATTTTAACTGCCTTGTTTGTTCGCCTTTAACTGAATTTAAAGTAATATATACGACGTTTTACTAAATGATGCGTAATTTAAACTTCTTTGAACTCAAGACAATGAACTTCGTTTCGATTTCACAATATTCGATAAGACTAGCCTGAATTTGTTATCGATTACTAAGAAGTGGCAGCTTTTGTTAATAAATTATAATTATAATAAATATTCATTGTATATCAATAAAAATTATGAAGAAATATACTATGCTAGCCAAAGGAATAAAATAATGTGTCGGTCTTTTGTGATATTATGTATCTTATAACCGATGTATGGCAGCATAGAATCGGATAGTTATCAGACAGAGCCTACCAACACTAGTGCTGATATAGCAATGTTTGCTTGTTTTACAACACCCCTGCAAGCCAGATGTACTTGTTGTTTTGTTGTCCTTAGTAAATTTACAGTTTAATTATTAAAAAGCAAATACATTAGTCGAATTGTAAGTGTTTTATTGTTACTATATTTAATGGCTATGTAGGCGCAAGCACATAAATGAATATCTAACGTAAATGTGAAAGTAATGTGAAATGTTTGGCATTATACAAATTATACTCTGTTTTTGTATACCTTTATTTTGCAACTTCAACATACTTAAAACTATCTCTCATACAAATCAAGCACTGATACACACTAATTACAGTACACAACAATCAACAACAACGATACACAACTGCAACGCTTTGGTTTCATCTCTTTCCAAATTCTAAATCCCATTGCCTAAGTAGAGTATTTAAGAAAGAGCAAACAAATTTGTATTTATTAAAAAACAAACTATCGAAAACGCAATGTCGGATCTTTTTACCACTTTCGATAGCAACAGCGGGCAACACGACACACCAATGGCATCGCCCTCACAGCATAGCCCCATGACAAACAACAACAACAGTAATTCGTCATCCACACAGAACGGTGGCGCAACAGCGGCTCAAACAGCCGCTGCTGCTGGTGTTGGTGGTGGTGGTAGTGGTGGTAGCAGTGGTAGTGGCGGTGGTGCAGGGGCTAGTGGTAATAAGAGCATAAGCCACAGTGCAGCAACGGGCGCAGAGAATACACCTGTAAGCACAAACCCAACTTCTGTACAAATATATAATTATATATTCATACGTATAATTAATTATTTGCTCTATTATAGATGTTAACCAAGCCACGACTCACAGAACTGGTCCGCGAAGTGGACACCACCACGCAGCTGGATGAGGATGTTGAGGAACTGTTGCTGCAGATTATCGATGACTTTGTTGAAGATACCGTAAAATCGACGAGCGCCTTTGCCAAACATCGCAAATCAAATAAGATCGAGGTGCGCGATGTACAGCTCCATTTCGAGCGGAAATATAATATGTGGATACCGGGCTTCGGCACGGACGAGCTGCGTCCATACAAACGTGCTGCGGTCACCGAAGCACACAAACAGCGTCTGGCCCTAATTAGGAAAACCATTAAGAAATACTAGAGTTGCAGGACGTGTGGTTCGCGTGATATTTGATACTTTCTATTTTATTTTTCATTTTCATAAGACAACACTCCACTTTATTTATAAGAAGAACATTTAGAGAACGGTTAAAAAATAGCTTACAAATTATATCAAATTTTTTTTGTCTTTTAAACACAGTAAACAATATTAAAGCGCGCGAAGTTTTTTATTTGCAATATTCTAAGTCTAGATAGGTAATGATGAAGCAATAAATAAGCACACTCACGCTACCTAATAAGTAAAGTAAAAAATACTTGTCTTAAACAATTAGCAGATTTGTTTACTTACTTTTCGCTTTTTAATCTGGTTTATTGAAGAAATTATATTTGCAAAGCTCCTTAAAACTGAAACTTCGAATACGTCAGATGAATGACACACAAAACTCAATCGTCTTGCTGCTACCGATATGTGATACGATATCACGTGACTTATCGATTGCAATCGTTCTTTCGTGTCAGCTTGTGTCATCACAGTTGCACTGCTCTGTATTTAGTAAATTAACAGGACATGCAAATTTTTGTTGTGTTATGTTTTGTTTTGTAAATGTGTTAAGAATTATTAAAACTTCAACATAATGAAGCTACCCGTCATGTGTCGCACATGCGATGCAAGAGACACGGATAAACTATACAAGCTGGCTACATCCACCAAACGATTTCCAGATAAACAGCTCTCCGATATTTTAGCTGAACTAACGCACATTGAAGTAAGTTTTCACATACATATGTAAACAGATATTGTTTCTAATAAAGAATTGTGTGTATTGCAGTTGGATGAAACTTTGGCACAACAGCTGCCGCAATGTCTGTGTGGTAATTGTGCGAGAAAGCTAATTGGCGCCTATTATTATGTGAAGCAGGCGCATGCAGCAAATGAGCTCCTGATGAATCATGTGGACCGCCTGGAGAGCAATAAAACTACAGTCAACGACTGCCTGCAGGAGGCGCCCATGGAATTGTGTGCCGAGCAACATGTGGAGGTTTATCACCGTCAAGTCGCAAATAAAATTGTATAGCTTACATATTTATGTATATCAATGCAGATCAAAATGGAAACAGAGGAGGAGGAGGCTGAGAATGATATCACCTGCACGGAACTGCCGGAGTTCACAACAGTACAAAATGCCAACGATGTGGACGTGGAGCTGGATAATAAGAAGTCCAATGATCCGCTCAACATGCTCGAGCCAGTGAAACAGGAGATGGAGCCAGCCGCCGGTCGCACACCAAATTTACAAGAGCCGCAAGAATATAAGGCTGATATTGAAGATGAAGAGTATATACATACATTACACTTATTATTATATTATTATTAAATACTACTTTATTTACAGATCCCTTGATGATTTGCCTTTGCAACAGCGCGCACGCAAGTGGAAGCAAACCGGAACGATTCGCACTGTGAAGCGCTCCATTTTTAAGTGTACCGAATGCCCCAAGATTTTCAAACGACCGGAATATCTGAAGCAGCATGCAACACGGGCGCATAAGTCAAAGACCGATTGGTTTTCCTGCTCTTATTGCATACGCAAGTTCAGTCATCGAGAGGCTCTGCAGTCGCACCTGAAGGTGCATCGGGATTCAAAACGATCAGCGAATCTGGGCGAAAGTAAAAAGGCCAAGGATATAGATTTAAACATGTGCAAGCCACATGGCTATAAGCTAATCGAGTGTATGATTTGCCAGAGTCAATACGATAAGATAGCGGATCTACGACGACATCTGGAACAGCATCCGGATATCGTTGGATTCGGTGCACGCTCCAATATGCAGCCGCACGAGTTGGCCGAACTCTTCTATCCGGATGCCAAGCATATCAGCGTGGAGCAGCTAAAAGCGCTCATACGCAAAGATCTGGATGCCGGCATTTATCAACGTTTCTATTCCATTACCAATCAGTCGGGCTATGAAATGGACCTGGACAGCTCCGAGACAGAAAGCGATGCTGAACGGGATGTCGATGAGCAGCAGCTGAAGCGCAACACACCCAAAGCCAAGTACACCTGTGAACTGTGCAACGAACGCTACCAGCGTAAATACCAGCTGTTTGATCATCAACGTCTGGCGCACGCCTGGCTGGATGCGCCGCATGTCTGCGGACGCTGTGATGCGCGCTTTGTTAGCCTGCAGCTGCTGCGACAACACAACGAGCTGCAGTGCAAGAATGCTCAGAAACGCTTCCTCTGCCACAGATGTCCGCTGCGCTTCCGCTGGCGTCACAATCTAAAGGCGCATATACGTGAACACCGCATTATTGTAAGAGATAGTATATGATTTAAATTACCATGCAGATATGGCAGATATTAGAAATACATATATTGTCTAGATTAACATATTTAACATACAATATTTGAGAAAATAGAATAATCGATCTGCTATTTCTGCAAGGTTTTATATTGACCTATATAAACGATATATGTATTTTGATTTCTTTGCCAGAATCAAACCTATGAGTGCAACGATTGCAAGCGTGTGTTCGACAAGAAGAAATCCCTCACCGTACACATGCTCAGCGTGCATGCGGAGGAATCGAAACTCATACCGTGCCAATGGTGTACCCGCAAGTTCTATCGACGTGACTATTTGGTGAAGCATCTGAAGCGACATGGTATACGGGAGCAGGATATACCGCTCGCCGAAACGCTAATTGCAGCCACCGCGAAACCGAATGGCGCTAAGCGCATCACCTGTAAGATTTGTAACCTTCACTTTGAGCGCATCTGTGACCTGCGAGCGCACATCCAGCTGGAGCTTAAGCTGGCCTTGTCGCTGCACCAGAACTACGATTCGCTGCAAAACTACTCGATTACAAACGAATCCGGGTACGAAATGCAACTGAACGATTCTGAAACCGAGGATGAGCTGCAAATGCAGCAGGCGAGGGGCTCGCCCAGCGCACGACCCGTCTACGTTTGCGAGCTGTGCAAAGTGCAGTGCAAGCGCAAATACGAGATGATCCAGCATCAGCGAGCGATGCATCGGTTCGACAAAATGCCGCACGAATGCGAGTTCTGCATATTCAAGTGTGTGTGCAAGGTGAGCGATATGATTTTCCCTGCTGTCAAGATGAGATTCTGAGCTGTTTATTTCCCTACATCCCAGAGCATCATGGATCAGCACAAGCAATCGCAGTGTCAAAGCGCCGAGAAGAAGCTGGCGTGCAGTAAATGCAGCTACAAATTCATGTGGCCAGAGAATCTGCAGCAGCACATCTTGTTGCAGCATGGCAGCATTGATTCACAGTCGGCTCCTGCGGCCGCCATCAGCGATGCAGCCAGCGCAGATCAGCTGTCAGCTGTGGCCGCTAATCCCTCTGTTGCGGCCGAAGATGTGCAGCTGCTGCAGTGTCCGCACTGCGATCGCACGTACCAGATGAAGGCGCGCCTCAACAATCACATTCGCGATGTGCACATCAACGGGGATCGGAAGCGTAAGGAGGCCATCAAGAAGTTCCTCTGCTCGCTCTGCGGTCGGGAAACCCAGTCGGCGGCGACACTGGTCACCCACATGCGTCGGCATACGGGCGAGAAGCCGTTCAAATGTGATCTATGTGAAATGGCCTTCCCGCGGCACTCGGAGATGATGTCTCATCGGCGAATGCACACGGGCGAGAAGCCCTTCCATTGCACGGTCTGTGGCAAGGATTTCGCCCGGTCCGACAAGCTGAAGCGGCACATGCTGACGCACAGCGGATTGAAGCCACACAAGTGCACCTACTGCGACAAGAGCTATCGCCAGGCGAAGGATCTGAAACTCCATCTGCAGCAGCACACGGGCGAGTGCCCCTTCATATGTGGCACCTGTGGCGAGCGTTTCATACAGGGAACCGCCTTGGAGAAGCATCGCATGATGCGTCGTCACTTTGACGAGGTGGAGGAGCGCCCCAACGCCAACCACAGCCACACAGCAACCGCTTAGTTTATGTTTACAAGAATTTGCTTTAAATATATATTTTGTTTTTATTAACACACTGTTGTTGTACATTTGGAAATATTGCTTATTTTGATTTAGAGTTCATCCCCGCTATTCTTTGCGTCGATCTTCATCATCTCCACATCGAATATTAGCACTGAGTTGGGTGGTATTTTGCCACCGCCTGCACCACTGGCGCCATAGCCCAGCTCTGGCGGTATGGTCAGGGTGCGGCGTTCGCCCTCACACATGCCCAAGAGACCCTGATCCCAGCCCTTGATTACTTGGCGAGCGCCCAGGGTGAAGGAGAAGGGCTTACCACGATTGTAGCTGCTATCGAATTCGGTGCCATCTTGTAGACTGCCCTGCGGAGCCAAATTTAATCTATTAATAAATATGTCAATCACATTAAGTGCTTAAAAGCTCTCTTCTAATCTCCCAAAATATAACCCCAGGTGCAGTGACTCTCAAACTGTAGCTGGATTGCACGATAAGTATATGGATGTATGAATGTGCCTATTAAAGTTAACGTCTTGAAAACTGAGTTTGAGACAGTTTGCTCACATCATTTAAAATTATATTGCCAAACACTATTTGACTATATTAAACTCCGAGCATTCGAATTAGATAAAATAAACAACTAAAACTGACGTGTCCGGCAAATGCTATGCACTGTTTACCTTGTAATGCACATGAATTAAGTCGCCGCCTTTGGCTTTTCGCGTGCAGTTTTCCACACGCTTCTTAACGCCGATTTTCACTTTGGGGGTTTCGCTAGCGACGGCGGCGCCGAAAAGCGCGCATATTAATAATAAACTTTGCAACTTCATTTCGACACGACTATTAGTTTTGTTAAAGCCTAGCAAACTACTTATCGTTTATCGATAGATATCGCCATAAAGCTAGCTATCGTGCGATATTCCAATAAGCAACGCGATGAACCGCCAATATTTGAATTGATCTGAAACCTTTGAGTTTATGCACAACATATGCCAAATATTTATTAAACATTTCATTCATATTAAAGCTTTTCCAAAATACAAATCTGCGCCAAATTAGAATAGGTTCTTGTAATGCTTTAATTTAAAATAACACATTTTACGCAATATTAAAAAAATATAATAATAAACAAAGCCTTAATTATAAATATGCAACAGATTATACAAGAGATTTACAAATATACGAATATATCACAATAATAAAGGAATACATACAATAATCAAATGAAATTTTTTCCAGCACATGCAGGTGTATATATATATCATAGATAATACCTAGGTACATAATATACTAATACATAAAGTTACTATTTAAATATATACATACACACGTATATATAGATAGAAGTAAATATTTATAAGATATATGAACTATGACTATAATATGCATACAGCATTTCTATGTATAAGGACTTGTTCCAATGGTCTCAGCTGTTTCTCTATATAGAACAGTCTCTCAATTATCATTTGACAGATTTGTGATTTTGGTCGCATACATATTGGCCACCTTATAGATAAATTCGTATTGCTCCTTGGTCTGCACCGCGCTAGCTCGACCCCGACGCACATAGTACACCAACTGGGGCACATCGACCGAGCGCTTCGGGGTCTCTAGACTCCGTATAGCCATGTCACAGGCAATGATCGTGCCGGTACGGCCCGTACCTGGGGAGCAGTGAACGGTTAGCGGTCTAAAACAAAGAATGAGAAACACACACAAGGAATGAAAAACAGATACAATTAACAATGGACAACAACAATTAACGTCAATCAATGAGACATAAACAAACAAGAGTCACATAATTGACAAATGGTTTTCTGCTTTGCTCTTGTCTCTTTCTACTCACCCCTGCTGACTGCGCGGAGTCCTGTTGGCCACATTGCCGTTAATCTCGTTGCTCGATGTGCTGGACGCTTCCTCCTGCGCAGCCGTCGCATTGGCCTCCTCTGCCTTCGCCTGTTGGCCCTCCAGCGATTTTAGCGTCAGCGTGGAGGACTTCTCATGCTTCAGTTCATTGGCCTGCTCTAAAGCATACGATTTGAGGGAGGAGCGTGCCTCGAGCAGCATCGCAATGAGCGGGGCTTCATCTTGGGGTACACCAGTCTCAGGCCATTTATACCAATAGTGGGTCAGCTCACGGCACTCGGTGCCATCCACACGCTTTAGCATTAGAGTTGAGATCGCGTACTTGTCCTTGACTTCGCGATGCTTCAGTGTCACCTGGAAGTCTCCATACCTGCTGTGATTATCCAGGGTAACCGATGGCGGTAAATACTCGGCACAGCGCTCAATGCCGTTCTCGATGAGATCGGTTGCCTGGACAATGACACGGGATTGCTGCTCCCAGATCATGCGCCAAAAGTCGCCCGTAGTGCTCTCGAGGGGCGCCTGGCAGGCAATATAATAGTTGGGCGCATCGCGCGGTCCCTGCAAGTGTAACAGAGAAAGTGAATGGTTAACATTATGTTAATAGATTTGAAAGATTAACTACATCACTTAATGCATAGCTTAACAGATGAGCGAACATTTACTGTCGATGACATAACAGTTGAAGCTTGCGCTCCCACTCTCCACTCGGCTCTCTGCTTATGTGTGCGTGCACTTCATTACGGTCTTTTAATTACGCTCTCTTTTGTTTGCTCATGTGCATGCGTCATTTAATGGCTGCCATTGAGCTGCGCGCGCGCTCTTTTGATAAATTGCTTTACTTTTGCTGTTCTATACACAAACACACATACATGCAAGTGTGTATGTATCCATATATGTACATATGTATGTGCATGTATGCATGCAAACGCAAATCACAGCTGTTGAGTTTGTTGCCACGTTTTAAAGGCTTAGCATCAATTTCAATACATACAAATGCATTAACTAATATAATTGCTTATCTCTCCCTCTCTCTCTCGAGCTTTGTCTCTCTTCTCGCTTGCAGCCTTTTTGGCTGAATGCACTTGGGCAACGCCTGAACACAGTGCGCAGCGCGTCGCTCGCGTCACGCGTCAATGCCGCAGCGCACTTGCTTGTTTGATTTTTAATTGATCTCTGGAATACCCTAAACATTCAGTGCAGCATAATAGCTTAGGCATTCGCTTAGACAGCAAAAAATTTTAAGAATTTGCTTGCATACATAAGTGACTCACTTTTTGATTCATTATTATTATTTTGATTTTGTTATCGAATGTTATCGTAAACATTATAATAGCTTAAATCACAGCTCGCTAATTACGATCAATAAATTGACAATTGATAACTTAACAGCAGCAAAATACTTAATTTCGATGTTGCTATGAGTTTAGAAATAAATTAAAAGTTTAATTTTAAAACAAATTCATATTCATAGATGATTCTGTACCTGTATAAGAGGCAAAGGACAAATTGATTCGCTTTAGCTACTTGAACTATGTATGTAACTAGCTCTAACTCTAATCTAATCGAATCATTTGCAGGGCTATTAGCTGCTCAGAAGGATATTTACACTTCGTTGTGCACTCATCACACTTTCCCTCCTATTATGATTATGCATAATGCTATTTTACATATTTTTGTTATTATTATTTTTTTTTTTTCGCTATACTCATTTGCTTACAACAGGCCATGCAACAAAGAGGCTGAAATAGTTTTCTTGGCACTTCGCTAATCTCATGGGCCGTATAATTATGCCCCCCTCTCATATGACTCTCCGCTGCACAAGCACACGTCATGCAAGGCTAGACGCGATGGCAGCTCTGTTCAGTACCGTTGTAAGATTAAGGCACACACACACACACCCATGAGCACATAAATACACGCACACATGCACAGTCGCCGCCCACACACATGTGAGAAAGTTGTTGCTGCGGCTGTGGGAGGCAGCTCTTGATTGTTTTATATACCCTGTAATCGTTGTATTGACTGGGCAGGGGTATATTTATTTTTGGATATACATATGTATGTATATATCAGCAAAAGTTAGTCATATATTACTCATAAGAACTTCTCTTAACAGTCATTTAAGTGTCTAAAAATAATAATCCCAAATGTTTTTTGTGGCTTAAAGAATAATAATACCTACTCCTATACCCCTATTTTATAGTCCCTATACTTAATTATATAAACATATTGCTAGACAGAAAATCTCTGTTATTCATAAGTCCAAATAATTCAAATAGAAAACCAAATAAATTTTGATTAGATTAGATAAGATTGGCGCTGCGTACAGGGTATCCTCTGTTCGGATTTGAAATTGATTTTGATAGCTTATTTATAGCTTAGTTAGGAGATCCATTCGTCTGACTTACCCGCACATAATTGGCATTAATGTATTCCGTTTTGTCATCATCACCCTGGCGCTGGAGCACCACCCGAGTCTCAGGAAGCGGAATTACGTTAGCATAGCTGCGGTTCCAAGTTTGAGGTTGCGACGTTTCAGCGTGAGTAACAAGTCAATGATCCATTCCAATATTTTGTTTATTCATTGAGTTAAAAAAAGAGAGATATGTTTTTAAATGTATATATAAGTTTAAATAAATAATAAATACAAAGATTTATATAATTTATATTTGGTAATCTTCAACCTTCACATGAGGTATTTTATGAGAGTATTTATATTTTCTATAGATAACTTTTCTAAAAGGCAACTTGAACTTGCAAACATGAATGTTTTTTGTTAATGTAAATGATAAGATAAGAAATGAGATAATTTTTAGTGTACTTTGTGAGATATTTTTGAGAGCTGCTTAAAACACTCGAAGCTAACTACAATAATTTAGATTTATTTTCCTTTAAGTTTTTATTCCATTCTCTATACATGAATGAATTGCATAGACTTTTCATTCCCTTCTGTTGCAAAGAACAAGATTATTTTCCGAGTCTTTTCATTTAATTCATTGAATTTACACCTTTCACTTTCTATTCGCTTCCTTACTCATCCTTACTCATCACCCATTCTATAATGAGAAAAAATGAATCATTCTCCTAATAATTCTCTCTTTCTTGATCCTAACTATTCTGTTCACGTTCTTTTTCATGCTTTAGGTTCGCTTTTTCATATTCTTCAAATAATTCCCCATCTTCTTTTCAAACTATTCCCCATCATAACCCTTATCCAATTCCACCAATTTCATTTTTAACGTACCGATTCTTATCCTCACATCCCACTGGCACCTCATCGGCCCGCGCAATGATCTGCGGCACATCCCGGAACTCCTCAAATATGCTCGAGCGCCTCTCCAGAAACTTGCCCAGCTCCGTGGCACTGAGCAAATTATGCCGCAACGAGGGATCATCGAAGGCGGCATTGCCATAAGTCCGCTTCGAGGCACGCAAATCGCGACCCTTGCGTCGCACGCTGCCCAACACAGAAACGTTGTCCAGGGAGTAGGCGTCGAGGCTGACCGGACGACAGCGTTGGCTGTAGGACATCTGCTTTTGGCGCTTACGCATCAAGTAGAGGAATGCAACCAGGAGGATGAGGGCCACAACGCCAATAACGCTAACAGTGATGGCAATAATAACGTTAACATCGGTGCCAGTGTTGTCGTGCGGCTGTTGCATGTTGTGAGTCACATCGGTGGGCGATTGTGATGGCATTAACATGGGGTTGCTGGTGGTTAGTTCATCAGGCAGCATACTGTTATTGTGTCTGTTAATGCTAACGTTAGTGGCGCTGCTCGAGCTGTAAATGGGCTCTGATGTTGTTGTTACTTCTGTTGCTTCTTTAGCTGTTGCTATGGTTGTTGTTGTGGGTGTTGCTATTGTTGTTGTGGTGCTGTCATCCAGTAAACTTATAAAAGGCTCCTCTGTGGTGGTTGATGTTACTGGCAACGTCTGTGCAGCAGTTGCCTCAGTGCTCAGTACTGCTGCTTCTGTGGTTGTCGTTGTTGTTGTTGCATTCGCCATTTTTGATTTACTTAGCAACTGTTGCTCAGTGACGCTTTCATGTTCAATTTGCTGCCGTTTGTCCTCATTATCATCACTGTCCACATTGTAAAGCTCGACGGTGGCAGGAGTTGTAGGTACTACTTTTGTTGCCAGCACATTAACAGCAGCCGTCTCTGTTGATCCTGCAGAGCTAACAGTGGTGTGAATAGTAGTAGGTATTGCTGTTGTTGATGTTGTTGTTGCTACTGTTTCGCCAATGTTATTCGTTTCCAACAATGTCTCCTGTACGTTCAGTTTACTATTAGTCTTTACATCTGTTAAGAGCGGTATGCTTGTTGTAGTTGTTGATGTTGTTGTAGTGGAACTACTGTTATTATTGATTTGAAGTACCGGAATTTTGTCAGCGCTGTTATTGATTGGCTGCGCTGCACTGTCACTGTTATTTTGTTTGCCCTCACTGCTCTCACTGCTATTTTCAATTAATAAATTATTATTGTCTTTTGTCACATTTTTAACTGTAATTGTTTCTAAATTGACTTCATTGCTAATTTGGACGATTTCCGTTGCCTCTGGCGTTGGCGTTGGCGTTGCCAAAGTTGTTGCTGTTGTTATTGCTAATTGTTCCTCGAGTAAAATTCGCGGCGTCGGCGTCGGCGCTGACGTTGGCGTTAACTTTTGCGTCGTCGTCCTCACCGTCGTTGTTGTGCTCGCTTCGCCAGCTGTTCGCATACTAACTGTTATTGGCTGTCGCTCGGTCGTTGAAACTGTTGAGACGGCGGCGGAGACGTTGATGACGTCGTCGTCGTTGCTCTCGCTGTCGACATTGTTGCTTTTATCGCCGTTTTCATTATTTGTATGTGCCGTCGCTTTCATTGCCAATTCGCTCGCATTGCGGGTGTCGTTCAACGCACTTGGCAAAGCGGTTGAAGCAGTTGTTGTCGTTGTAGTAGTAGTTGTTGTTGCTCTTGTTGTTGGCTGCTCGGGCACAGCTGTTGGCGGCGCAGCAGGTGTCGTCGGTATTGTTGCAGCTGTCTCTGGCTTTACCGTTGTTGTTGTTGTCATCACTGTTATTGCAGGCTCTGTTACAGCAGCAACATCAGCGAGCTTTGTCAGCTCGGTTGACGTTGACTGCGCAGCTGTGTTCGCTGTTTGTGTTGTGGCCTCCTCTTCTGTTGGTGCAGATGTTAATTTTGGCTGCTCTGTGGTGTTGGCTGTTAACTCCGCTTCATCTATTGTTTCATTTACTTTTGAGGTAAGCTTTTCCAGTTCTGTCAACGCTGACTGCGCAGTTGCATTCAGCTCTGTTTCACCGGATTTTGACATAAGCTTTGCCAGTCCTGTCAATGATGGCTGCGCAGTTGTATTCGCCTCCGTTTCGTTGGTTGTTAATTCCACTTCATCTATTGTCTTGTTCAGTTTTGAGGTAAGCTTTGCCAGTTCTGTTAACGCTGACTGCGCAGTTGGATTCACCTCTGTTTCGCCTGATTTAGAGCTAAGCCTTGCCAGCTCTGTTAATGGTGGCTGCGCAGTTGCATTCACCGTTATTATTGCCTCAGATTCGACTGGATTTGACTTCTGGCTTTCCAGTTCAGTTAACGCTGACTGCACAGGCTGCGTTGTTGTCTCTGTTATAATAATATCGGAATTCTCTTTTATTACAGTTCTTTTCTCTGGCTGCGCAGTTACAGTTGCTGTTACTGTTGCTAAATCAGGCTTTGCATAGAAAGCTGTTATTAGCTGATCTGTTGTTGAGTCGGAATCATCATCCCCTGTCGCTGCTGGGGCAGCGTTTACAGCGCTGTTAGATGGTGTGGCCATCTCTGTCTCGGCTAACATGGCATCCAGTTTCAATGTGGTCGCCTGCGTTGCCGCCTCTGTTGCATCAAGCGTTGTGCTCATCGTAAGCTCTGTTCGATTCTCTTGGTTCGTCTGCATTAACATTATCTGTTGCCAGTCCAACAGATTTTTCTCCTTATGCTGCTCCGTGTGGTTCTGCTGCTGCAGCTCGACTTCATTGCCCAGCTCTGTAGGCGGTATAGTTGTTGATGTTGTTGTAGTGGTCGTAGTAGTTGTTGTTGTTGTTGGCACCATTTTCATGGCTGCCAAGCTCCACACCTCGGCCGCATTCGGCAGCGTCAGCTGCTGCGCATTTGTCGAATTGTCGCTGATGAACTTCGCACGTTTCTCATGCTGCGCTTGCGTCTTCACCTGATCTTCTTCGATGACATTTTCATGCGAAGCACTGGGCGCAACAGTGACTCCAGCGTGCAGCAGCGCAGCCAACAATTGCGGCGTTCTTGTGGTTGTTATTGTTGTCTTCATGGGCAGTGCCCGCAGCTTCATGGGTGTCACAGCCAAGAGAGCGACTAGACTTTCAGTGCTGCTAGCGAATTGCATGGCTCGTGCATGATCTTCTCCACGCTGTGTTGTTGCTGCAGTCGTTGTTGTTGTCGTTGTTGTTGTTGTTGGGGCTGCAGTTGACGATTCTTGCATTTCTACAGTCGGCTTCACTGTTGTTACATTCAACTGTTGCGTTGCTACGCTCTCTGTTGTAATATTTATTGAGCTCTGATGCTGCATACCACTGTTAACTGGCTGCTGCTCAGACTGTTTAACAGTTTCAGCATTCTCTTTCTCTGCTAAGGTTAACAGAACACTGCTGTAATTCCCATTAGTTACAGATTGCTGCTGATTAACAGCCAGGCTCCCTGTTGAGCTGCTGTTTACAGGCAGCGGTCCCAGCTCATTTGTTAACAGTGTCATCTGATTGGGCACTTCTGTTGTTGTTGTTGTAGTTGTTGTTGTTGTACTCTGCTGCAATTGCGCTGCTAACTCAGCTTCGACCATGCTTTTGCTTAGAATTGTTGTTGCTGCTGTTGTCGTTTCCGATCCGCTCGCACTTTCACTGTTTCGCTTAACAATGTCAGGGTCAGCCGTGTGGGCATCCACGCCCATATCCCCCACCTGGGAGGTTTCTCTTTTTACAAGAAAACGTGACTGCACGGGCGTCGCAGTCACCGTCGCAGTCCAAAGCGTCAACTGTAACAGCAACAGCAGCGCTAGCGACAGCGAACAGCCGCCTATGGCCCTGTGGCGTGACAGAGAGCCTCTGTCTAGACGCATATTGGCGACTCGCTTGCACTCTCAATCGAAATTTCCTCTTGACAATTGTTGCTGCAATTTTGGTGGTTGTTCTCCTGCTGCAGTTGCTGCTTCCTCTTCTTTGGCTGTTTTGCTTAAAGCTTTAGAAACGCTTGCTGTTGCTGTTATTCTTATTGTTTGTGCATTTATGTGCCCATTTTACGCTCTTTGTTGTTGTTATTGTTGTTGTTGCAATAGTTTTAGTTTTTTGCGTATTTTGTTTTCGTTTCACGTTTCCATTTTGCAATGATTGCAATGAGCGCGACCTGTAAGAAGGCGTAAATAATAAACATAAATTAGCAATAGAATTGACAATAATTTCTTAAATTATACCTGATTTTGTCTAAGTATTTCTCTCGCTCTTTAAGGTCAGATGCGTAAGAAAGAAAGTGAGCAATAACTACAACGAAAGTAAACCTCACTAATTTTCCTAGTACTTGGATTTAGTCAAGCAATTTCCTGATAAGCGTTTATAATGTCATTAGGTCATATTTGAAATGTGCCTGAACTAAGCCATAATTAGATGCAAGTTCTATAAGCGTCGCTTTAAGTTCAAGGCTAAGAGGTTCTAGGCATAAACAAATGGGTCAAGCAAAAGGAAAACAAAAGTAAATGTTAAGGTGGGGCTCGACTAATTATCGCTTAAATATAGATTGTAGGTGTGTAAGAATGCGTTTATAGAGAAATATATGAAAATACTATTTCAACACGCATAAAATAGTATAATTTGCATATTTAGTTAAATATATAATAATAAATTGCGTCATCAGTTTAAATATATAAGAATCGAAGAAAATCCATTTATATCAAAACTCTCGCTGTTTGTTATAAAACGGTTAAGCATACTTAATCACTTCAATCAGGCCCAATAACAATAGGAGCTTAGCTAATCGTAGCATTTCCTAACAGCCAATTGCTCATCATCATTAGAATAACTAATTCCCATTTAGAAAACAATTTGGCTAATGCCAAAAACTACTTTCCTTAATAGTATTACACAGAATTTCGGCGTAAATGTGCATAGCTATAGCTATAATAGTACATCAATATATACAGGGATAATACGATCTTAACTATGGCAAACAATGCCTCAAAAGTTCAGTGCACTCTGCAATTTGACTATTGATGAAATGAAATGAAATCAAATCAACTAAAATGGATCAAGTAGTGTTGGGGTTCATTCAACTGCAACTTGCACGCAATATCCATTTCAATGCAAAGGCTTCCCCCAATAAAGTTCATCGTCTCTGACATGAAGCAATAATAACTATTCCAATGTGTTTGTATATAGGACCAGTTAGTCAGTTGAATGGGTTTATATGTATATATGTATGTCTACATATACATTTATGTATATGTATGTTTATGTTGACTATTTTGGGGGCTGGTTTCATTCACCATACACCATTCACCATGGTTATTCATGGCTTTGTTATCTACCGATTCGCCCGATGTCATGTCAATAACGCATGCAACGGCTCCCGGATTCCCTTGTCACGAGGTGAGTCTACCCAAAGGGCCTAAACGGCTTGGCAATTAACGTTAAAAGCAACTGCTGCACCGTGAAACAAAGGCTTAAGTAATAAACAAGTAAAATAAATAAATAAGTAACAGAGCATTTGGAAAATTATATTCTTTAATAAACAATGAAAAAACAAATGTAGTATTTAAAACGTAAAGGTTAACAACTAACGCACAGTGGTGCTGAGGATTAATTATTAATATATTTGAGTTATAGAAATGTGTAAACTATTTTTTTTTTTTTTTTTCATTTTTATATTTACAACAAACAATTTATCAATTGATATAATCAATTTATAATGTTCATTTATATCTATTTATACCCTGAACCCATTGAAAATGGGAAATCAGAGTATAATGTTTTTGTTGAAATGTATGTAACAGGCAGAAGGAGGCGTGGCAGACCCCATAAAGTATATATATTCTTGATCAGGGCGACGGACTGAGTCGATTTAGCCCTGTCCGTCTGTCTGTCCGTCTGTCCGTCCGTCCGTCTGTCCGTCTGTCCGTATGTTTGAACGCGTCGATTTCAGAAGATATAGAAGCTAGAGACTTCAACTTTTTTTTAAAATGCTCGTATATAGCACGCGGATATCGAGTTTATCACTAAAAATCGATAACTCATCCCGTTATTTTTTTATCGATCAAAAACCTTATCGAAATGCAGTTATAAAATTATATCTCCTACATCTTTAGAGCTAGAGTATCCAAATTTTAAATGTAGATTGATATGTACGTTATAGAATTTCGATTTTTGTTCAATTTCACCCCCACCCTTATATCCACCCCCTCACCCATAAGTTTGTAAAAGGCGTATTTCAAATACTAGAGACTTGAGCTTTGGCAATTATACGCATAGTAATGATAAAACCACAATCTGGAAGTTTCATGGAGAACGTACGTCCAGAAAAAAAGTTATTAAACAATTAAGTTCCCATAGTAAGCCCACACACTGCAGCCCATGCGTGCGCGCCTATGGGTGTCTATGTATGTGTGTTTGCGTGTGTATGTGTGTGTTTGTGTAAGCAGAGAGACGCTAAAAATGATTGAAATGGCTGTTGCTTGAAGGTTTCAGGGGATATCGTAGTCGAGCACTCTCGACTAGAGTTTTCTTACTTGTTTTTATTTAAATTTATTTATTATATTTTTTGTTTTGATAATATTTTGTGTATAATTAATAAATATTTAATATTTTATTTTATATATTTTTATAAATATTTTCTGCAGAAGTTTTCTATACTTTTTGCCCATATGAATATATTATTTGTAAATTAAAACATTCGTTTGCGAACCAATGTGCTTCGGTTTAATGCATGTTCGAGGTGTGTTTAGAGAGCTCAGGTGTGTCAAGGGTGTTTTCAAGCCAGCACATGGATTCGTAGTGTGCGCCTGAGCATGCAAATATTTACAAATATGTATGTATATATTTATTTATATTTATATTATATACAGTTTTCAGCAGTTCAGCAGTTGAGCAGTTATTTACAACAAATATAAACAAATTCCACGGCACAGAAGCTCATAAATATATGTGTAAAAAAACATTTTGGGTATCAAATCTGATTGCTTAGTAAGTCTTAAAAATTAACTCTTTAAGATAAGATAAAAAAAAAAGAATGTTGTAATATTTGTTTTTTTTTTTTTCTGAATGTCAACGTTTGCTGCTGATAAGAAGAAACGGTATACATATATGTTATTATTGGAGGCCGTTATAAGGTCTGCCCACTAACTGGACGAGGCAAAATATTACAATCAATAGTTTTTCATGTCAATAGTCGAATCAATATAATGGAATTAAAAAATTTGCATACGCAAATACCATAAATCTATAAAACAGTAAGTCAACATATTTGCAGTAAATGTGCAAACTCAGATAAAGTAAAATAAATATGCTTATCGCAATGCTTTAGCGGCAAGCATATACCACATATTGAGCATATCGGTAATATTATTTATATTAGTATTTCAATGAACTCTTTAGATATTTTTATTGGTTTGTTGTCATATTAACTCATAAAATATTTAGCGTATATCAAATTATCTAAATTAAAGATAGTTGAAGTAAAAGTAGTATTATTTAATACGAAAAAATACTATTGGAATACGCTGGGATGCTAAGCGATGATTGAGTGTACAAATGTATTCAAATGGAAAATCGTAGTATACTTTTAGGCTTAACCAAAACTTAGCGAAAGTCAAGTCATTTCAAATGAACGGTAAAATATCTGAATTTATTTAGCTAAATTCTACATTATATGCTTATTTTATTATTTATTAAAAACAACTTTTAGATCATTAAAAAATTCGAAATAATTCGCTATAAAATTATATTTAAAATTTAATTTTATGTAATTATTTATTCATTTTGTTGTTGTGAAAATAAGCAGAAATACGAATTTGATATAATAGTAAAAAAAAAATTAATAATTTAATATAATTTAAAAAATTAGATAATAACATATTTAGACAATATCAAAAAGATTAAAACAAGTTTTTAGTTTTTTTATGTATGTATAAACAAAATAATAGAATAGTCCGTAATCATTGGGATAGAAACTCTGAGATATTTTTCATACTGACCTACCATAATCTTACAGCACAATCGAACCATTACGTAGTTTAAATTACGAGACATAGCTGAACTACAGCCACGGGCAAACCCATAGTGCAGAGTAAGAAATAAATGCTGATGAAAGAAGAGAGCGCAGGGTTTGGCTTGCAATTTGAACCCCACACTTAACCCAAATCAAAACAAGTTATAAACGTGACTCCAGCGAAATATTACAGCAAGTGCAGACCAAAAGAAATGGTAATGGAAACGCCTGAAGCAATCCGCAGACCTTAGACTAGAAGAGCTATCATTTCCGCTTCAGCAGCAACGCACTGAAGATGAACGAATGGCTTAGAATCTAGAAAACAAAAAAACAACTTTGCCAACAAACAATATGAGAGATCTACTTATGATCACGATGCATGTGCTAAACCAGTTTTTGCTAAAGCTACAACGGAGATCCACAAATGATCTTTAGTATGAAATCGATTTGCAATTAAGATGATTTCACTTCGAGTGAAACAGAAAACGTTGGAAACTTTATTGCTGAAAACTGTGACGATCCTCTCTAATGATCTGGCCAGAGACCTGAAACTTGATCAGACAGTGAATGAATATAAGTTTGAACTGTTTCTTTGATTGATGAGCAGAACGTGAGGAATTTCTACTTCAAATGATCAGCAGGTTAAGCAAAGAGATGATCGTTGATCGGTGGTCGTTATGTGAAATGCTCACAGAGTACAGGAAATTTACTCTTCGAGTTTGCATTGAAGATCGTCTTAACAAATTTAATTGAACTCTTGAGAACGTGAGATAATTCTGTTTGCGTGTGAGCTGCAAATCTTGATCGTTGATCCTTTTCTTGAAAACATTAGTGACTAAGCCAAACATATCCAACAAATGACATAATTGTTCTACAAGCAAGCAGGAATTATTTAAGTAATGATCGAAAGCTAAGCAGCGCTTGTGGAGCGCTAATCTGGACAGGTTTTATAAATAAAACCATGACTGTAATGCTGAAAACTCTTCTTTGATGATCGTTGGGTAAATGTAATGGGAAAGGCGTTTTCTTTCATTTACTTCTCTCCGTCTCATTCCCCACGCGCTCTGTATCTGTTTCACTCTTTGATAATCTTTGAAAAAATTTAAATCAACTCTTAAAGAACAACAATTATTTATAATCTTTAGCCTTAATTGAAGCATTTGCCGCTTTCTTTCAGCAGCCAGCTGCGGATTGCGTTACTAATCACCACAATTCACGAACCAAATCTAAAGCTAACCTAAATCTAGTATTATGCACGCACTGTGGAAACTCTAGAATCTACGAAGAATGCAGACAGTTAGGCTAGTTAATCAAAGATCTCAGAGCAGAGTAATTGCTCTTGGGTATTTCATGCAGTTACACTGGCATTTAGTTAACGATAATAAATACGTAATTTTATTTTACTTCATTTTTCTTAAAGGTATCTTTTATTTTTATTTGCTGCTATTGTTATTGTACTTTAAAAATCAGCCAAGTGAGGAATGAAGCACATGACGTTTTATAGCGGTTGCCAGGCGATAATTATTGTACAAAGCTGGGATTCCATGTTTGCCTTTGCCATTTTCTTGTTTTGGATTGTTATTCACAGTACGCCGAGTAAAATTATTTATAACTGTTTTGCTAGACTCTTGTAATTATGAGTATGTCGAAATGAGAAATTAATTGCAAAAAAAAAAAAAAAAAAAAATGTTGACAGTTGCCCAACTTGGAAAAAGTTGAGCAGAGTTGTGGGTGGTAAAATATGCAAAAATAGAGAAGTTGAACTGCTAAGAGACCCAATGGGGCCTTGTTACTTATAAGGAGTAGAATGATTAGAGAACTATCAGTAAATAGGAATTTAAAAGTTAAATAGGTAACTAGGTGACTATGTGTGTATATATTTAAGAATTTTAGTAATGTCAAGTAGTTTTTGACTAAAATAAGTTCGAATCAATTTGAGTAAGAGCTAAATATTGAAACTGCAATATTTTGAATCCGTTCTTCCAAGAGTCGTGTATATGATATATGCATGATATATGCTAGATCTATGGTAAGTTAAATTGATTTTAATACTGTGGTATATATATGTTTTTCGCTTTGAAATCAATAGCAATTCAAATATCATTTTAATATTCTACACGCACTCCGTTGATCTATTTACTAAAGATTTGTTGTAGTCAATCGCCTCAACGCGAGTATTTTTATGTACTTTAAGTTTCAAGTCTGTCGTAGCTTAAATAAACAAATTGCTGTTTACCGATTTGCCACGCTTTTATGAGTCCAAAAACTGTGACGCAAACCGGACATCTCACAAAAGCCAATACACTTCATTTTTCTCATCGGGAACGAGCATTGAAAGCATCAGCACTCGATTATAATTGGAGCTAGTTTAACGTGTGACAGCCAAACATTATATAATATTAGAGAAATTTTAAAAGCGAAATAGCTCTATATGCACTGATTTATATTTACTTATTATGTAGATAGATATTTCTTGATATTTTCTATTCACACTTCAGAGCAACCAAATCATATCCCATTCATTTGACTTCGCTCTTGGATGACTCATTTGCATGACATTTGCTTATATCACGCATTCGAGGGAAATCAAATCTCTGTTCATTGACGTATATGTTTATATATAATTTTTTGGCCCCTCGGGCTGAACTTTCAACGTAATTAAAATAGAAACCCAAATAATAGAAAAAAAAGAGATATTCACAAATTCATAATATGCCAATAAATACCAACAAATGTTGACCTTGCTGGCCCAACTGGTGTGGCGTTTGTTGAACCAGGCAGCGATGCCTCCAGCTGCTGGTAATTTTAAAAATGTTTAATATCATTTTAGCTCTCACAGCTCGCCATTGAACAGATTAGAAACATTAGATACATTATTATATTTGTATTTAATATTACGTAGTAATGCAATAGAAATACTAAGCATTTAAGTTAAGCAATGTCTTAGTTAAGTATTAAAGTAAAATTATTAATAAAAAGTTCATGTGATATATCTTATATATGTTCTATATACCCTCACTTGTTCAATATATGGGTGCAGGGTATTTATTATGGCTTAACATAAATTTCCATGAATTCATCAGATGTTTGCCAGATTTTTAGCACAAATTCGCAATTTTTTTTTTTTGCTATATTAAAAGGCAAGCAATGCCCGACTTTGAATTCGCTCCATAAAAAATAAAAAAATACTAAAAAATATAAACATAACGTTTTTATTCAGAAATTTAATTTTTTTTAAATTCAATAAAAGACATCTTCACATTTTGGACTACTTAGAGGCATACACCTCTATACCTTATACCTAGAGATCCAAAGAAAATATATATATTATTTTCTATAAATTTTTTGCCACTTTCGCAATTAATTATAATCAATTGAAATATTGTGTAAATTGATTTACTGACATAAACTGCTTTAGTTCCAATTACTTATGAAGCTCGTGTCGAAATCAAGCCACACAAAGCCAATTCAAAAGCCGCTTAGTTTGCATCAACTACAATTGTCCGATCATAAAATGGTTTCACACAAATTGGAACCACAATAAAAGCCGCACAAATTAAAAGCGAAAAGCAAGCAAATTTGTCCATTTCATGAGCTAGACATATGTATATATGTATGTATGTATGTAAGGCTGTCTGTGTGCGAATTACAAGCTTTAAGACCTGAGTGGAATCATAAAGCTGACAAATGTGCGCTCTATTTAATTAACAATAGTTTGTCCCACAACTAAGCGGAGACTGTACCACATTCCCTGTGAATGGCAACTGACCCAAAACCAAAAAAAATTAAAACGCATTTACAATAAAAGTGTTACGAATAACACACAATCCAATAATGAATTACAGCATTAGAAGTGGAATAGCATATCCAAGATGTAAAACCTTAGGCATTCGCTGTGAATGATCAAGCTTGAATTGCAAATTATGCAAAAATAATAAAACAACAGAGAAATCTGCTGTAGATATTATAAATTATCATAATCACAAAGTGTTAGAGTTAAAAAAAAAAGAAACTAAGCCACAGAAACATTAAATGATCTAACTATATAATTCGCTGTGAATGGCAATTGGACCAAGCCAGGAATGATAGCAAGTTTGGCATTCATTATGAATACCTTTAGTTAAATATATTAAAAACAAATTTAAAAAAAAAAATAGTATTAAAAAATATTATAAACATAAAGCAATATAATCACATATAGCATTATTTCCAAAAAATATAAATATAGTATAATATATATAAATAAAATTAAATTAAATTGCTTTCACTGCGCTGACTGTACCACTTTCGTTGTGAATGGCAAATTACATAAATATTATATACAAATGATTTAAGAGAGCGAAGAATTTCGAAATAGTCTGTATGCTATATTTATTATGATATGGTAATCGTGTATTATGTTCTATTAAAAAAGGGGAACTTTCAGTGTTCCATGGGGAGCAAGTGCAATGTTTATGTAATTGCTCAACTGCATTAAAGGCAATTATACAGCTGCCCGTGCGCACACATTAATGAGTAAATGAACCTATTTCGTGTCGCATATCTCCTATGTCACATTGTAGTACGTGCATATACATATACATACATTTATCTATCTCCATCGACTACATAGCGCTTGTCATTAATGTAATTGTGGTCAGTGAAAAAAAAAGTCACATCGCTTGCATTTGGGGCAAATATTAAATTTGATTTAGTGAGGCAATTTGAGTCCAAATTTGGGCACGCGACTTGTCAGACAGTTGTATTTATCTCTATATGTACAATATGTACATATATAAGATATTATGCATGTGTATATTCATATGTATACATATGTATATATATGGCTATGGGCTGGGCCCCCATAAGTTGCATTTGGTGTGGCCAAGATTGTGATCTATGCTGCCTAATGAAATGGCAAGTGGCAAACTAAAAGGCAAATTGTGCCCTGTTGCCTTTTAGGGTTGCTTTTTACATGCACATGGAAAGGAGAAAATGAGGAAAGGAGTGCACACATTGGAGGGTAGCTCCACATAGCACAAAAATGTAATAGCTATGATAACAACTTTTCTGATGGCTCAAACTACTTTAAAAACTTTAATTCATTTTATAAAATGAAAGTGTTGCCAAGCAGTATTATTATTATTATATAAAATAACTAAACTCTATATGTATGTATTGTATATAGTCATTCCATGAATAGTTCAACCTGATCTCTTCATACATCCACTTGGGCTAGCCTTGTCGCCAAGCTGTCACATTCAATCAACTGAAGGACAAGAGCTATTCAATCAACAATCGCTTACACACCCACAACAATCAGCAAACAGAAATAAACCTTTTCAGGTGACCAAAATAAACTACAAATTGGAGCAACAACAACAACAACAACAATTACCCACTTGTTACATGTGGATTCGGAGGCAACTAATTCGTAAATCGTTGCCCTTTTTACGTGGCCAATTTGAATGTCACGAAATTGAAAAACATTTGCTAAAGAGGGCTACCGCTTACTGTGGGCAATTTTCAACAGTTTTCGTTAAAAAAAAAAAATAGCGAACAAATTATTTTTGGCAACTATACTGCTAATGCCGAAAATAATTGTTTAATATTTCATAGTTCTTAGTTATGCAAATGTTTAAAATTTACCTATTCCATTTAAAATTTATCTATTTTATTTGGATGTTGCGGATTATTAATTGCAGCATTAATTGATCTAGGATGATCTTTTCAGTTTCTTATAAGTATTTTTTTTTAGTTTGGTAACGAGATTGGATTTGAGTAATTTGGAGTTAAGGGAGCTAACTTCAAATTACTAAAATGCAATGATTAAAATAAATTAGTAATATTTCAACAGCCACAGCCCGCCCAGTCAAATCCAAAGCAAATGCTTTTGATATTATATTTTTAATGAGCTCTATTACTAAGTTGGAAAAAGGTTTTATTTTATAAATAAGCTACAGAAAATTATACTATTATTCTTATTGATAGATAAATAGTTCTAGTTTTACTATGTATTTTCTTTCTTTATATTTTCTGGCCAAAAAAAAAAAAAAACAACATTTTTTAATTTTAAAATTACCATATGGTGGTATTTGCTAATATATTAATACATACTTAAACTAAATTATAGTAAATATTACCATACATAAATATAAATATTTAATAAATATTAAAAAAGTTTGTATCACATTTTATGTGGCTCGCCCACTGTGCAGTGTATTTCAACAAGGTTCGTGGAGCTATTGGATCTACCTTTGTCGCTGGACACAATTGCACGTTTACTCGTTTTTTGTTTTGGTTTGGGCTTGAACTGCATTTGTTGTTATTTTTGGACTTTTCGCTTTTCGTTTGGAGCATAAAAAAAAATACAGCTAAAACTAACGCCATGACGCAGTCGCACTCTGTCTCAGTCTGCCTCAGTCTGCAGTGTTAACCAAATTGAGGTTATTCCACTAACACAAGCTCAAACACGAACCGTATAACCAGATGAGTTAACATTTGAAGCCAGCTCCACAGAGTGCGAGTGTGAGTGTGAGTGTGAGTGTCGCATGTGTGCATTGGACTTGTGACTCATATGAGTTCATTCATTGTTGCCGTGGTCGTTGCCAACGCGCAGTTCACAGCATACAAATGAAGCGTTAACTAATACGCTGTGGAAATACTTGGAAAATCTCTACGCCTTATGCAATTTCAATTAGATTAACAACCAAATCTGACAAGAATTCAAAGACAAAACCATAGATGTTAAATGATTTTACACTATATATCCAATAAATAATGAAATTGATAACAGAAAAATTGTTCTAAATGTTCCTAATTCTAATGAAATATAAATATTATATATATAAATTGCTAAGCCTTTAAAATATGTGCATGTCCCAAAATATGAAAGTTTAATGTCAACTAAATGATTTGATATTTTTTTAAAATTGAAAGTACACCAACTACGCTCAAATGTTAAACTATTTGTTGTTGTTGTTGTTGCTGTCAAGTTGTTAAATGAAAGCAAAAGCAGGCGCCGAAGCTTTTACTTTTGCTTTCTAGCTGAGCTCCGAGCATCTTACAGCAACATTTTCATGGCTAATTTTCACAGTAGCAGGCAGCTGGAAAACAACAACAACAACAAAAATAATAAACAAGTTTTTCCCCAGACTCCGTCGCATTTTAACACATTTAAATGGCAGAGCGAAGCAGATGGGGGCGAAAGGCGACAACTTGTTGCGGCCCATGTGGGCGGCATTATATAATTAAATTTAAGCCCGACTTTCATTTGCGTTCCACTCAATTGGACGATTTCTCTCACATGAAGAATATGTATAAATTATATTGTATATGTGGCAATTCATATGTATATACCCTATATGATTATGTAAGTGTATATTATAGCATAGTTGTTGAGCTATTATATATTTCCTCAATCAGCTAAAATGTTGAAGTTTTTTTTTCTTTTAATGCATAGTTTAAATTCCGATCTATAGGTAGCTTTTGTGGGTGTCTCGATCTCATTCTAATTAATGAGCTTTTCTATGCCAAAGCAGACTATTGTGTGATTTTTTTTCCTTCTTTCAAATCAGACAGAGTTAAGTGTAGGACGTATTCATATACATATGTATTTGTTTTTGGTGTCTAAGAAACTTGTTCAAATATTTTCCCAGACTTTTGCAACTCTGCCACAAAAAGAGTCAATAATTTATTGAATGTATATGTATGTATATATAAGCATAAATGTCTATATAAAACGTTTTCTTCTTTTTTGGCTTCTCTTTTTATTTTATTGGTCATTTGCCTTCTTTTTGGCTTTTTGGTTTGTGCTTTTTTGGGGTCAACGCTGTTTCGCTTTTCCTCTTCTGTTGTTGCTTTACACGCAACTTTGTCATTGCCAAAGCGAAAGAAAAAACGAAAAGGGAAATATGAAAATAATCATACTATACATACATATGTAAATATAAATAAATACATATACATATATATTTATATACATATATATCTTTCGTTTTAATCTATGCCCCGAGTTCAAGGTTTGTTCATGTAATTGATTAGCATTGGAGCGTTAATTTTTATGTCTAACAACTCAACACCTCGAGCTTACCCCACAAAACAATACAGATTTCTTAAAATTTCAAGGGTGTTTCAATCATTCAATTATATTACTATTATGATAAATTAATGTTAAGATGTTAAGGTGTATATATGCATGCATAGCTGGCACATCCTGTCTACACAATCCTAACAGGATGACAGGATGACACCAATACAAAAGTTATTGGAAGTTGAATTGAAATAATATACTAATAATAAAACTAATAATTATATTAAATAGAGTATTATAAACATATTTATCTTATATATAAACGGTTCGACCGATTCTCATCAGTGCAGGTCGGGTACCTCTGAGCAATTCTCAGTTGCCAACATCTATTTTTCATAGCTCTAAGTTTAAAGGATGGGCCACCATTACTTTTTTCTTTTTTGACGCAACGACCTTACATCATTTAGTGACGCAATGTAGAATGAAGGATTGATTGCTATTGAGGATCTTTGAATTGTCATTGCGAATTTACTATAAAATAAAATATTCATGCACATTTAATTAATACGCGAACGGGATTAATAAACATACGTGTAAAGGTAAGGAAAATAATGAGCAATCGAATACAATATTACCTCACTGTTTATTAACAACAGTTTTTCAACTTGATTTATTTATGTTTGATTAATAGACAACAATGCCAAAAAGCATACATATAAAATTAAAAAATAAATACAACAAAAATAAATAATAATGAGAAAAAATTAAAAAAAAATTTAATTAAAAAAAATAAACAAAAAAATTAACAAAAAATAAAGTAAACAAAAAATAAAAAAGGATGAGAAATAAAATGAATAAAATAACATTAATTTAATACTAATAAATTTTCACCCTCGTCATATCGGTGCACTGCAAAAAAAAAAAAAAAAAAAAAAAAAAAAAAAATTTAATAAGAAAAAAAATCGATAAAAAAAAATTTTTTAATAAAAAAAATTTTTTAATAAAAAAAAAATTTTAAATAAAAAAAAATTTCAAAATAAAAAAAATGTTAAATAAAATAAAACTTTAAATAAAAACTTCAGTTATTAAAAAAAATTTATATAAAAAAAAAATTTTAAATATAAACAAAACAAAAAAAAAAGAACAACAAATTATTAAAAAAAAAAAAATAAAATAAAAAATTATTAAAAAAAAAAAAAAAAAACACTGCATCGCCCTGCACGTGTGACTGACCCCACCGGGTCTGGACGACTGAATAAATGCTGCAGCTGCTGCCCTTTATATAGGGCGACTCCCACTAAAAGTCTGAGTGGCACTCAAAATTTGAGCAGAGCGCCAGGTAGAGATCAATGGGAACATTCTCTGCTGCTGCTGGCATTTTCTAAATGATCTCTTGAAGCTCTTCTGCATCCCTTGCTCTTCTTAGGTGCCTCTCTAGGCAGACTGGCAGATAGACATGCAGGCAGGCTTGTCGGGAGGGGGAGGGGGGATCGACAGATACATATGTATGTATACTGGCAAACAAACAAACATAGTTAAATTACCTCATTAACTGCTTAAGAATATCTATATCTATATATACATATATATATATATATATATATATATATATATATATGAACGCTCGTATATATGTTTATATATTTAAACAGAAACCTAATTAAAAATTGCATATTGCAACTACGGAATATTGCCCGATTCAATACGATAGCTAACAAAAGTTGAAAGTGCGCAACAAATATTCATTAACAGCAATGAATTGAACAATCTAATTTGCATTTTCAGTAATCAGTATTCAGCTATAAAGTATTATACGTATGTATATCTTACGTATGTATATCATACGATCTGTGTAATGCGCGATTCCGACTGATAGCAAATGTCAGTGAGTCTCGCTTGCTAATTGATCATAAAAAAAGCATATATGTATATATACCGACAGATATTCGACTATATACAATAAAAATAATAATCGCAAATGCATAATAAATTGTGTGGGTTTTGCCACGATTGGGCCAACTGTTTCTGTTGCCTGACTTCTGTGGCTAAAATACAAAACTGGTTTTTATGTCGAGATAATTAGAAATTCAAGCGAACTCCAGATGCCAACTGTTTTCCTATACCTATCTTAAGTTCGGGGAATTTTACGCGGCGGACACAAAGGGCACACAATAAACAATAAACAAGCAAAAGCCAAAAACCGTACAGAGAACTCTGAGATACAAAATAATAATAATTTAAGTAAGAGTTTCAAGTGTGAAATGGGCGGCACGTGATAAACTGTGTAAAGGGTTGTAATATATACGAGGGAGTGCACTGAAAGAAAATTAACATTTTGGGTATAATTATCTAACTGATTAACAAGGTTGTCCAATTATAAGATATAAATCATCTTTCAGATAATGCATACAAATTTGTATTTAAATTATAATTATAATTATAGCTAAATTCGGTCAGTGTAAGTTGTATGAAGTACAATTATAAGCATGTAATTTACCGTTTTCCTTAAAGGATGACCTGCTGATGACTTACTACCTATTTTCGAGCAGTGTAAGCTGCGCGCACCGGCTGTTTACAGCGTATGCTCTATTGTTTATTTATGATGGAAAATTGCAAGCCATATTGCACCGGGCATAGGTTGTGTGTCTTCATTGGGTGCATACGAAGAAAAGAAGCTAAAACGGAAAGTATCTAAGTGCAAAGCATAAACAAACAATGACTGTCTGTGAGTGTATTGCTGTGTGTGTGTGTGTGTGTGTGTGTGTGTGTTTGCGTGTGTGGGCTGCCCTCAATGGCCGCCTGTGAAAGGTAAACATAGATAGTTTTTTTTTCTAAATGCATTTTTGTGCCAGCAGCTGTGACTAAATACACACACACACACAGACACATACACGCATGCATTTAGCGACATGTGTGCAGAGGTAAACACAAAAGCCAAAACAAATGGCTTTTAGGTCGCCAGAGCCAGTTACCAGCATAAAACTAGGCCTAAACACAACAACTTCCTGCTCTATGGGCCAGGGGAGCAGGGTCGGGTTACAGTTCAGGGCCGATCTGAGCAGAAAGGCAGTTAAAGATACATGTAATGCACATATACACACGTACACGTACACATACACACACACACACGCACACACACACACATACGGTGCACGTAATTGAATTAAGTTCAATCAGTGCAAAAGTGTTTGTCGAATAATAAACTGTGCCTACAAAACAGAACAGAAATTTTCCATCATTGAATTCATTTTTCAAGCGCTCAATAAAAGAAGCTAAACTAGATATATAGATCTATATATGTATGTATGTATGGATGTATATATGTGTATGTATAAATATATGCGCTTGTAAAAAGCTTTAAGCACTTACATATATATTTATATTTATTATAATTATATATAATTTTATTTTTTGGATATATTGCAGTAAAATTCATATTTATATTTTTATACCCATTCACGAAAGTGAAATGAGTTTATTACATTATAATATAGACAAAACTGAACTGAATGGAACTGAATAAAAACGAATCATTTGGCAGATTTTACTTATTTCCAATAAGAATAAATCTTCTTCAATTATTATTAATTATTCAATGTATTCTCTTCTACAACCAATTAATTGTGTTATTCAAAGCCATATATGATGATGATGATGATGACTCAAAGAATTATATAGTCCATATAATCCACGGTCATTTTATTGGAAATACGAATTGGCATTCGAGTGCAGCGTAAGATGAAGCGCAGAATAAGGAAAATAAAACAGAAATGACAGTGGATATCAACAGAAACTGAAAACTGAATGTGTGGGTACTTTAATAGAATTATTCACACACACATACACACACACACTCTGTATAAAGCTGCCTGGTGTCTGACAACAACTACAATTTACTTCCTATAAAGAGTTAACTAACAAGTTAAGCGTTCATTGCCTTTTCCATGTGTAACTAGTTAAGAGCGCTTGTCAACAAAATAATTAAGCTCTTAATTGAATTAAGCTGCTCAAGAAGCATCTTCAACAACTAACTGTAAATTAATATAATCAAATTAAGAGAAGGAGAATAAAGAACTTAAAAGACTTTAGACAATAGGCTTTACTTACAGGTAGACAAAACTTCTAATGCAAAGTTCCTGGAAACTAACTAACGGTTTTAAAGGTTTACCTGGTCGTACAATTCAGGCATTGTTTAAACAGCATATATGTAGATATAAAATGATTTTAAAATTACACAGCCTGATGGGAATTACTAATAGGATTTTATTTATTGTTGCACTAAATGGTTGTTCAAGGTGAATATTTATTTTATATATTTACATACCTCTTTATATTTATACATTACATTTCAAATTCATTCATTTGGAATAATATCATCAATAACATCAAAGATGTTCTCATTCGATATTAAAAGACTGATCAAAATTGATTTATTTGTGTTTTTTTTATACCCTGAACCCATTGAAAATGGGAAATCAGGGTATAATGGTTTTGTTAAAAGTATGTAACAGGGAGAAGGAGGCGTGGCAGACCCCACAAAGTATATATATTCTTGATCAGGGCGACGAGAGAAGTTGATTTAGCCCTGTCCGTCTGTCTGTCCGTCCGTCCGTCCGTCCGTCCGTCCGTCCGTCCGTCCGTCCGTCCGTCCGTCCGTCCGTCCGTCCGTCCGTCCGTATGTATGAACGCGTCGATTTCCGAAGATATACGAGCTAGAGACTTGAACTTTTTTTTAAAATGACCGTATATACAGCGCGCATATCAAGTTTATCACTAAAAATCGATAACTCATCCCGTTATTTTTTTATCGATCAAAAACCTTATCGAAATGCAGTTATAAAATTATATCTCCTACATCTTTAGAGCTAGAGTATCCAAATTTTAAATGTAGATTGATATGTACGTTATAGAATTTCGATTTTTGTTCAATTTCACCCCCCACCCTTATATCCACCCCCTCACCCATAAGTTTGTAAAAGGCGTATTTCAAATACTAGAGACTTGAGCTTTGGCAATTATACGCATAGTAATGATAAAACCACAATCTGAAAGTTTCATGGAGAACGTACGTCCAGAAAAAAAGTTATTAAACAATTAAGTTCCCATAGTAAGCCCACACTGCAGCCCATGCGTGCGCGCCTATGGGTGTCTATGTATGTGTGTTTGCGTGTGTATGTGTGTGTTTGTGTAAGCAGAGAGACGCTAAAAATGATTGAAATGGCTGTTGCTTGAAGGGTTCAGGGGATCTCGTAGTCGAGCACTCTCGACTAGAGTTTTCTTACTTGTTTTTTTTATTTTTGTATTTTGATGTCAAAAAACTTCAATTATTTCCCTGCATTTCACTTACAAAAATATAGGAATTGCCCCTAATGATGCTATTTGGAAATTTCAGTTAAGGAGCATATGACTTTGATTAAGTTGCAAAGTTTTCATTTTATTGAGTTATGTTCTTCAAAATATCCTCATTATTTATGAGTTTTGTATTCAAATGTATAAATCGAGCTTAGTTAGAGCAAAGATTTAAACGCTTTTCTTATACAGCTTGCCTCACCACAGATGATCAAAAAGCAATTTTCCATGTGCTGATTGCAAAATGCACAAAAAGAAGTATTTAACAAAACAAAAACAAAAAAAACTCTAACTCTAACCGCAAACGGTTTTGTAAGAAGAAACCCACAGATACAAGCGAATACGAGACAATGGACATACAGAGATGCAAAATAAGAAGCAGAAAAAGACGGAGAAGCAGACAAAGAATACGAAATGACAACGACAAAACACACACAGCCATAGGTCAGGTCTGTGGGTCTGCAGGGCAACCTTAATGCAATGCGAAGCGATTAAGAAGTTCGACTCACACGGCTCGAAACAGTGTTGACTAACGCCCACAGAGCCCAAAGCTGTGACCGAAGCGAAATTTAGACAAATTTGGAGTCATTAAGCGACAGTTTAGTTACTTAAGAGGCGACTAATTATATAACATTTGCAGCATGCTTAATTGTAACTAATTGTAATTGCTTAGTTTATAGAATGTTAACAATAGAAGGGAGCTTCCCTCTTAGCAAGAGTTGGATTTAAAATTGGTCAAGACCTGAATTTTGAAAAATAATAGTTTTAGCTATATAATAACCGACTAATTTCGTGATGTTGGTTATTATATTAATAATTATTAATTAATGCAACAATTAATTATTGTATGTTCAATTAAGTTAGTAATTATTGTATATTAAATTTGACATATTTTAAATTCCGAAAGTTTCAATATAACATAATCGATCAAAATCGTTGAAGTTCCATTAAATAAAGTTTTACTTTATGCAGTTTTCACTCAGCTTCGTACCACTGTGCCCTAGGCTGTAAAACCTCTAGCGAGGTACTGCTCGCATCTCCAATCGCTGTGTGACTTAACCAGCGGGGAAGGTCATAAAACAAAAGCCTTAACTTGTGCTAAGAGCTGCATTTAAAACGTGGCTGCCACTGAGACGATGTCTATTTGTCTCCATATATATGTATGTATATATGTACTCCTACATATATACAAATTTATGGCTGTTGCTGCAGTGAATGCAAAGCCAATCTATGCAAAATCGAAAACCTCAGGCGAAGGTTGCGACTCAAGCGCCTTTGCCACATCATGTTGCAAGTTGTAAGTTGTTATTTTTTCACATTTTTTAATTAGAGACAAGCAGCAAAGTCAACAAATGCATTATGCATAATGCATTTAGCAGTTGCAACATAAATTGTTAATAATGGGCCTCAGGGCTTCTACAGAGAGAAAACATTTTGAATGCCAAATGAGTTGAGAGGGAGCTGGTATAAAATAT
Organism: Drosophila mulleri; assembly: GCA_035047565.1. NCBI lineage: Eukaryota > Metazoa > Arthropoda > Insecta > Diptera > Drosophilidae > Drosophila > Drosophila mulleri. The sequence goes on along the minus strand of JAWNPK010000069.1, from coordinate 5,702,914 downwards.
CCAAAGCCCCAACCCAAAATCCAATGTTGACTTCCATGGAATGTCGTCGATTCGAGTCCCAGAACGCGTTTACCTATAAACCGGTTTACAAATATATACACATACATATATACATATATATATATTTATAAATTGATGTGTATAAACGTAGCATAAGATTAGGTAGCTTATGATTGTTTTTACGTTCAAGTATTTTATAAGGTTTGGATCGAAATCTGTTGCGAGTCTCTCGCTCTCCGTCTTGAACTCGGACTCCGACTCGAACTCAGAGGTTCGCTCCGTAGATAAGCCGCGTTTGCTCTCTGTGAGTCACGTTCTGCACTTTTTCGGGTCTCACTTTTGCGAGACGTGACCCGACTTGTGTGTAGTGTTTTCTGCTTCTTCGCTTTAGATTGGGTAACAATCGACATAGAGAACTACATACATAGAGAAACGAAGAAACGGCAAAACAGCGTGAGCATTCGCATTGTGAACTATGAGATAACCGATAATGGCTTTCTATATTTATGCTCAAGTTTGAAATAGAAGCCCCATAAGACGGACTAACGGTATCTGTATAAAACAATCCATAGTTAAAAGAAATTGCATTCCCACATAACTATAATGCCTCCTTTGATTCTTCCACATAATATAAATATTTTCAAAGTTTGCCAACAAATCTAATTTAGTAATCTACTTATTATTTTTTCAATTTATTTTTTTTTTTTTTTTTAATAACTAATTATTTTTCATTTAAGAACTATGCCAAGAACTTGTCAAGGATCTTTATCGCATTACAATGATTTGTTAACCAATGTCGAGACATTGAAAAGCGGCATAAAAAATTATATCAATCAACAATTTTAACGGATGTGCAATAAACTGGTGTCTGTCTCGAAGATAATTTTCCATAACAAAAGAAAAAAAAAACAACCAAATTATGGCATTTAGTACTTAAATAAATAATTGCTTTGTGCGAAAAACAATTTAAGGCCCGCGGCGATTTCGACATGCCGAAAAAAGCGTGCTAAAAACAGCAGCCAAAACAACAAAACCAAATCTAAAGCACGGCGAAAACAGTAGGTGTAATTAAATAAGCAACAACAACTGCAGTGGCAGTTGCGGCGAATAGAAGTAGCAAAAAAAAAAAAACAACACCAGGCCAACGATGTTGAAAGTCGTTTTGCAAGTTTGAGCTGAGCTTTAAACTGGACAGTGTACTAGAGCAAATGAGGGAGCGAGAGCGAAAGAGAGAGGTGACACTTGACGGCAACTACGCTGCCAATAGAACACCCAGAGGTGAATTACCGAAAAAAAATGTTAAACGCATAACTGGACAATGTTTTGTCAAAGAGCGACTGAGCGAGACGCCGAGAGAGCGCTGAATGTGCGGCTTATGAAACAAAGCAGAACTTACCAAAAACAAAATTTAATATCTGTTGTTATTCGCTCCGATTCCAATTGTGAAATATGGTCAGCAACACATCTGTAACTGCGCTGCCGCAACACGCTCGTATTGAAATTTGTTTTATTACTTTTTACCTATGTATGAACGTATATAGGTTTTCTATATTTCACACTTTCTTTTCAATTAGCACAATTAAGTGACTGATTTTATTGGCTATCAATAGCTAATCAATTTCCAATTAGCAAATAAATGGAATTTCACATACACATTCATATACTTATACATACAACAATATATTTTTAGTGTGCACTTTGTTTTCGTTTTCGTTACGTTTTCCACGCGCGCGCTTCCTGTCGCACTTGTTTAGGTCGATTTTTCAATTTTAATTTCTGCTACAGCTTGCTTGTGCTATATATGTATGTACAAATCTACACGCAGAAATATTTCGTATTGGTTTATTAACAAATTCACGGCTGTTTGATTGTTGATCTTTATTTACTTTTCGAAACAGGAGACGCGCCTTGGCGAACTGTTTGCGCAGCAACAGCGAACTCACGACCGAACCGCTCAACAGCCAACACTGGAATGCGCGGCGAAAACAAAAACGCGCCGTGAGTGCTGCTAAGAGAGCAGATGAAGTTGTGACGGTGACGGCGACGGCGACGGCTGCGTCGGCATCAGCGTCGGCGCTCAGAGCAGCAGCAACAAATGCAACCTGCGCATGTCCAGCGTGCATTAAGGTGTTGTACTGCAATAGGTGGTCAGTATGTTAATTAATTAACGCGTAAATGTTTTCGAAACTGATTTATTATTGATATCATATATAAAACAATAGTCAAGTAAAATAGTTTTTACTTTTAGTTGTTGCTTTTCGCTATGTGCTGTAATAAATCATTTCAAACCAGTTTCATGCAGCGACGCCAACGTCGCGACGTTACTAATGCCAGCGCAGCGACAAAGAGCGCATGTCCAGCAGGCATTAGGGTGTTTCAAGTACTTAGTTTTTCTCGTTTTTTTTTAATTATCGCAGTTTATAATGCTTAAATATGCTCTGTATTATATTGCTGATATATTAAGCGACGCCCGCGTCTCTGTCAGCGCCAGAGCACTAAATGCAGTGAGCAGGAAATTACACGCAATTCTTTGAAGGGCGTTGCACAGTGATAAGTAAAAGTAAACGCCTCTTAAATGATGACTAGACATTTATTATTCTCGTACCAACAATACCATTTATACACCCACTTTTCACAGCCTAAACTGTTGCGTGCCGATAAATTAATTACTCACTTAAAAAACAAAAAAATGCCAGTTGGTTATTTGAATGCAACATTTATTTTAGAGCAAGGCAAACATAGTGAAAGTTTTTTTATATTTATCCAATGAAAAGTGAAAATCCATTTAAAATAACCATAATGTGATCACGATTATGAGTAGAACTAATGCAATATGCCATGCTTCCAGTCGATAATATTCAACTGCGGCTTGTATCGCTTCAGGGGAGCTGCAAAAAAAAGGATTTTTAATTAATAAAAAGATTAAAATTAATTTGTATAGATATAGATTAAAATAACATAATTAGTTATGAGAACATGATCTAATTTCAGATCGCCTGTATTTAATTATATATAAACTTACTTTGGATCTTTATAACGATCCATTCCATCCATTTAAATTTTTAAAAATTTATCGAATAAATTTAGATACTAATAAAAATAAAAAACAAAAAATTTTGTATTAACAAAAACAAAATTCCGATAAAATCTAAATCACCTATATTTTTGGATTTATATTTTTGTTTATATATTTTTAAATTTATTTATTTATTTTGAAAATTTCTACATAGTAGACTACGTTTTTATACCGAAATAAAAAATGAGCCCTGGTGAAGCGGAAATTAAAATCTTTAGCTTTTAAGTATGTAATTTAACTGGTTGGTTTTAATAAATAACTCGCTTTGTGTCTAAATAAATAAATAAATTGAAGCAGTTTTATAGATTATAAAATTTTAAAAATTATAAGTATATATGTATGTCCAATAGTTGTTTGATATAATACATATAAGAAATAAATGTAAATAAATAATAAAAACATTTCAAATGCATTAAAATAAAATATGTAGATATGTAAATATTTAAGCAGCGTTCAATATCTCTCTCTCTCTCTCTGTCTCTTATATGACTGTAATTATTTATATGTTCTTGAATATTTTTATCTTTTGTAAGGAAAACATTTTTTAATAATACCGGAATATTTCCTTAGCTTATATTGTATTCAAAACTATTCAAATATATATAGAATTATACATTTATCACTCACTTATTAGAGAATAGCGCTGTTCCTTCTGCAGTGCCAGATAGTCGACATTGGGTCCGGTCAGGTGTTGGGCGGTGCCGCCCATTAGGTCCGGCAGCCAGATCTCATCCAGCACGGCTGGCTGCAGCTCCAGCAAGATGCTCTCGTACAGGCGCTGCAGCTGCGCTGCCCGCTCATCCTCGGTGTGCAGCTGGAGCAGCGCTTTGCATGTGTCACGCACAAGAAGCTGCTGCTGCTGCTGGCCGAGCTTCGTGACTTGGTTGTGCAGCGCATCGATGAGCGCGATGTCTTCGAAGGGGTTGCCCGGCTTCAGGCTAAGCAGCTTGCGTTCGTGTTTGCGCCGATTTTTGCTCGAGCGAAATGTTTTACTTAAGATACCGAAAGAGAAAAACAAACACGACAAAGAAAGCGAGTGGCAGATGAAAGAAAATTGTGAAAAATATGCAGCCAAGTGACGCCTTACCCGGTGCCGCGCGAGCTGCCACTGTGCCGCGACGACTGAATGCTGCTGGTGTCCGACAGCAGATCAGCCTCATCAATATCCAGCCCGTGATCGCCGGCGCCATCCGCGGCAGCAGCTGTCGTCGCCTGGCGCTTGCGAATGTACAGCAGACGCTGCTTGTACTCCAGGAACAGCTGAAGATCCGCGTTGAGGGAAGCCTCCAAATGTGCGACATATTCCAGGAGCGAGGGCTTCACGCGCTTAGCTGAAATTTGAGAGAGTTACCGAATAAACTTCAAAATTAGGCCTCTATTAGCTCGTTAGCTCACCCAACAGCTCAGCTGTGCCGTCCTGGTCCAGCAGGCCCGCCTCGTAGATCGCGCGCCCATAGAGATGGCCCTTGAGCAGCTGCTTCAGCGGCGCCTCACTCTCCGGTGGCTCAAATCTCTTGAGCAGCTCGTACGCATCCAAATAGCGATCATGTTGCTCCAGCGGCGCCACTAGCGAGTTGGCCACCTGGGCCAGCGGCTCACCTGCACGCTGTGCCAGCAGCAGGACACGCTGCCAGTCGAGGGTGTGACGGGCGCTGAGCAGCGCCTGCTGCAGCTCGCCGCCACGCTCATACAGCAGACTGGCCTCCTCCAGCTGGGCATTGGAGCGCAAATGATCGGCATAGGCCACACAAATGCGACGATGGAAATCCGGCTGGGACTGATAGGCAACCAAGGCCTGCTTGTATAGATTATGCTGTTTGATGAAGTTTAGGGCCAGTTCGTAATGCTCCGCACCGCAGGCAGCCAAATGACGAAGGGCCAGATCGAAGCGTTTCAGATGTTCATCAATCTTGAACATGCGATAGTTGGGCGGCAAGGATTTCAGCTCATTGAGATAGGGCAGAAACTCCTTGGGATCCATTTGCGACTGCTGAGCCACGAAGAGGACTGTGCCGAAATTATATGTGCCCAAGGCGACGTTATACAATTCATTGACATCCACCAGATAAAGCAGATACTTGAGCATCTGCTCGCCCAGCTGGGCATCCTCTTGCTTATGCTGCCAAATGTAGTCGAGAGCCTCTGGCAATTGATTGGCCTTCACATAAGCCGTTATAATGGGCAGACGGAAGCGTGCCTTCTGCTTAGGATCGTCGGTGCTGGTCATCTGCTTGATCAACAGCGCGCAGATGGTGGACACCTTTTGGTCCACTTTGAAGTCGGGCGGAGGACGTTGCTTCGCTGTGTCATAGTTGCTGGCATACATGCCCAAAGAGTAGTCCTCGTTCTGCAGCTCATTGATGAACAGACATATCCACTGGCTGTCCTGGACCTGGTCAAGAAACACGCCCACACTCTCCACGAATTTCGCCATGTCGTGATCGCAGATGATGTTCATATTGATGCGATGCTTGCGCAGCATGCACATCGGCTGATAATAGTCGCCACGATTTAGGTACTTGCCGACCAAATCGAGGACGAGCACACGCGGTGAGATCACCTCCAGGTTGCCGCGTGGCAACTGCAGCACCAATCGGGCACCGGTCGCTGGTGTCACCAGCTTGGCGCCGCGCTCAATGCTTCGCATGCCTACGGCGCATTTGTCGCTCATCCGTATGAAGTACAATGCATTCAGCTGGGTGTATATCAAATAGTCGCCGACGACGCAGAATGAAGTGACATCCTCGGCAACCCGTTTGCCGTCCACATGTAGCTGCTGCTGCACGTGCAGGGAAATCAGTTCACCTGCAATTTCAGAGAAACTATTGTTAAACTTCACTATTCGAGATCGAAAGAGAACTCAAAGTGTTTGGCCCTTTCCCAATCATCTCAGAAAGTTCTATGACTTACCAACTGGATTAGAGGCAGTTGTGTGCATTATCATATAATTCACGGGAGATGATAGCTGCAAATGGTCGCGCAATAGCTTCAGCTCACCATTCGGTGTCAAGATTATCTGGTGAATCTGGTTATTTTCGAGGGTCTGGATATAGCAGCGATCCTTGGTATTATTAGGCACGGTTAGGGCATTTACAATGCCAGGAATTCTCAAGGATGTTTTCACATTTCCCTTGAGCAGCAGAAGGATTTCCGTCTCGTTATCAGCACTATTGAGGGCCAGCAAAAACTCATTGCCAAAGCAGCTGAAATTGGTCAACTGGATTTTCGACGAGGGCTGATTAAGCTGGCAATTCAATTCGATTCTATCGTCTTTTGGTTGATATGAGTATATACAATGATCGCTCGTATATAGATAGATTTCATTTTCGGACATGATCACAGCATTTATATCGCTCTTCAGCTGCACGACCCGCCAGGCCATGGGCGGCGGTATCACAGCTGTCGAGAACTTGGTCAATAGCAAACGCTTGCCATCGATGACATAGACAATATCTGTGCTCGACTGGCAATCGATGCCAAAGCGAAAGCGATGGGTATAATGTTTGCCACTCGACAGCAGAATATGCAGCGTGTGCTCGGCGCCAAGGCGATTGTCCCAATGGAACAGAGCAAGCGGATCATATTTCTCCTCAAAGATTAGCACCTGTTTGAGGTACCAATGATAGTTGCCAATCGTATAGAGATAAATACTCTGCTTTTCCGCAGTCATAGTGTGCAGTGCAAGGATGTCCGAATCATTGCTCCAAGCCAAGTGTACAATGGACTCCTTAGTCAAATCGAATGGCAAGTCGAACTCACGATGACGCAATCCGTTCTTCTCGAATAACGCCACAGTCGATTTGCCGGACACGATTTGTGGCTGGGCAATCCAATTGCCGCTCGGCCGCCACGCAATCGGGGCTTGCAAGCCATTACATTTCTCTGCAGTATACTGCAGCTTGCCCTCAGAGTCGTAGACGCTAAAGGTGCGACCCACGTTGGCGGCCACATAGGACACAGCAAAATATGAACCATCGCCGCGCCAGGCAACCTGCACCTCCTGTTTGCCAAATATAATAAAACTGTATAAAATGTTTGTGTATATGTATCGAGCTTTGTCACTCACCTGCGACAGTAGATCGACATTTGATGGGGCAACAAACTCCGCTGACTTTTTGGCCGCCTGTTTGCCGGCTGATCCATGGAACTGTGTCTCTTTCTTGCCCCAGCCGACGTTCACGAACTGCTGATCGTCAGCGAGACTCGCATCCAGCGGCTGTTCAGCCAGCACATCATATGTGCACGTCATCACAACCACTTTCTTTTTCTTGGTTATAAAGGCAACAACCTCCTGGTTGGGTGACCAGGACATGCACTGAATGCCCACATCACAGTAGGTGCCCTCACGCTGAGACAGCGTATCAGGATCGATGAGCAGCACCTCGCCGGCACCCGTGGCAATGCATATTGCGTTATCCAACTGTAAATACTCTGCGCCGACAATGTCTGGCAGGTCGGCAACAAGATCCAGAATCGGTCTGGCATCGTTATTAACGGCGTATATTTTGCTGTCTGTCACAATATACGTGGTCTCATGCCCACTTCTTTCGAAATCCGGCTGAAGCAAGATTTGATTGCAGCATGAAATACCAGTTCTCTGCTCCTTACAATATTGTAGCTTCAGATTTCGCATTTTAGTTTTACTTATTTATTGTCATTCATTGAAAACAACGTGCGCGAATCTAAATACCGAATAAGAGACACAAAATTACTTTAATATCGATTACACGTATATCGAATATAAATCGAGCTATTATGAAATTAAACATCATTCCGTTGCTGTTAAATCGAGCTATTATAAAATTAAACAGCATTCTGCTGATGTTAGTTTAAATTTATACAACAACTATTGACAAATGCGCATAAATCTACTAATTTACAAATATTAGTAGAGTATTTAAATTTTAATCCTTTTTATGTAATATAAATTAAAATAATCTAAGCCTAACATTAAAAACTATTTAATTCAAAATTAAATTGCTCAAAAAAAAAAAAAAAAAAAAAATAATTGATATCTATGCTAACTAAAATTTGACCGCCTTCTGTAATCGGCTGCATGATATCGATAAATGTTTTCTATTTACAATGAGTTATATTATCGAATCAAGGAGCTAGTTCGTAGGTCAATGAGTCGTTTGATCGAACCTATCCCAAACGAATCAGCAGTCTCTTTCTTAGCTCTGCTGAGTTTTATAGTTTTAAATAGGTGAACGTTAGATCAACATAAAATAATGGGTATCAAGGGCTGCGAAGTGCAATTGGACAATCCATGGAACACCTACTATGCTGGGCAAACAGTCAACGGTCAGGTGAAAATCACCTTTGATTCGCCCAAAAAAGTACGAGGTAAGAGTTTTATTTGAATATATACATATATGTACATATATACGTATTTGGATTTCAACACAACTATAATTGAGCCCGCATTACTCATAAAAGTGGCGACATGAGGTATTAAACAAAAGACAATGAAATCATTAGCTCGAATTCCATTCTAGACTTGAGCTGTAGCTGCTTTTCTAGTTTCTCCTCTCGCTTGTAAAAGCCGGTCCCGTTAGGCATATATTATTGCATATGTACATATGTATGTGCATATGGGTGGACCTTGATTTCTCCAGAACTTTAATTCAAAAATACAATGATTCAACTATATAGATGTCAATATATAATTGAGTTAAATCATAAAATAATATAAAATCAATTATATTATCAAATTTATCTAGATTTTAATTAAGGTCAACCCATTTATACGCAATAGTGTGGAATGATGCTGTTCGCGATGATGTCATCGGTTTGGTAGCCGAGAGTCGCAGAGCTTAGCATTCGTCGCAGTAGTATATTATTTATAGCATATGCTATACTCGTTGGCGAGAGGCAAGGCGTGGCGCGACAATATATTGTTTTCTTTACAAACACTCAATAATCTTAACCACTTGTGCTATTGCAGGCATTATCATACGTTTCTTGGGCGAAGCCAATACGGAATGGACCGAGGAGCGTAATGTGACGACGAGCGAGGGCAAGACTGAGAACGAGATCACGAGCCTGAAGGGACATGAGGAGTACTTCAAAATACAATACTATTTGCTTGGCGGCAAAAACAGTAAGAAAATGTATTAAGCATCCAGAATTCAGTTTTTAATTAAACATATTTTGTAGGCTCCGAAACTGAGCTACCGCCGGGCACACACACGTATCCGTTTACGTGCGCCTTGCCTCCGAATCTGCCCTCATCATTTGAGGGCGAATTTGGACATGTGCGCTACACTATCAAAGTGACTTTGGATAGGCCATGGAAGTTCGATCAGGATATGAAAATGGCCTTTACTGTCATAGCGCCAGTTGACCTGAATCTTAATCCGCGTGTCAAGGAGCCGTTTAAGCTGGAACTGGAGAAGGCATTCTGTTGCTTCTGCTGCCGCTCCGGTCCCTTGACTGTCGTCACAAGTATACCACAAACTGGATACGTATCGGGCCAAATACTGCCCATTACCTGCGAGGTGGACAATACCAGCAATGTGAATCTCACCGCTGTTAAATTTGAGTTGCGCAAACTTGTCACGTTCCATACGAATCAGCCACGCAGCGAGAAACGCGAGTCCAAGGTGATCATTGCCCAACTGAGCGTTGGGCCCGTCAACGCCGGAGAGTCTCGCACGTTTTCACAGCAAATGGAAATACCAGCACTGCCGCCGACCAATTTACTCAATTGCGGCATCATCGCACTCGATTACGATTTGCATGTCGAGTGTGATGTCAGTGGACCGCATCGTAATCTCACTGGCAAAGTGCCCATCACATTGGGCACCATTCCGCTGGCATCCGTAAAGCCACCAGCTGAGGATCCGTCTCTGGCACCCACACAGCCGGTGAGTCCAGTTAGTCCACCGGACGACGGTGTGGGCGGTGCTCTTGGTTGGAATGTGGCAGATAGTGCAGGTGGCGCACTTTACCCCAATATACGTAAGTACAGTATTAATCGTTCTGAATGAAATGTATTACAATTATTTTCCTTAACATTTATAGCGCCACCTCAGTTTGTAGAAACGGAATATCGCGCACCAAAAATCACAGGACGCGATGATTCGGAGCACACACAAATCATTGGAGACAACACATTCGCTCCGCGCTATCCAACATTTCAATTTAAGAACGCAACAGCACCGGCACTGAGTCCCTAAGTCTTGTCTGGAACTACGCGCTCCTAATTTGTTAATCTGTCTTCGCTATGCTATATCTCCGTTTAAACTTTTTTTTTTTATTATTGTTTTATTTTGCATTTATATGTAAGCTTTCCGTCCGTAAAGAAAGCAAAGAATCTTCGTAAATTTGTAATCTCAATATGTCGCTCAAATTACGTACATATATCTGTATTTATGTGAGCGATATTCTAAACTTGCAAATGCTCGTGATAAAGAAAACTATATTATGTACACATTATATCAAAAATATACAATAGTAATTTTTGTAATCAATAAAATAGTTTTGGAAAACAATAAGTTGATTTGCAATAGTAAACTCAAAGCTTGCAAATATTTCAAACACAGTGTGAAAAGGCCATTCAATCGTCACCAGGGATGAAAAGCCATTGCTGCTTGTCGATGTCATGCGAATATATCGGAATCGTCCCTCAGTTATATCGATATACCACCACAAGTTTACAGAAGAAACCAAAAATTGCGTCATGTAAACAAAATTTCTGTACATTTTACAGTTTGAAGAGTAAACAGCTGTGTGAGGAGTGGTTAGTGTTGGTTAAAATTAATAATAAAGGAATAGTAAGAAGCGCTTAACTGGGGATATGATAAAATGAATACTAACGAAGATGAGAGTCAAATGCCAGTAAATACTACTAGCATTACAGTCAACGAGCAAACCTGTCGCGTTTGCTTAGAGGCTCACGAATCAGCTTTGAACCTTCACGATGAAATTGAGTTTAATGATCTAAATGTAGAGCTGTGGGAGATACTAGAAAATGTATCCAATGTTAAGGTAACAACGGTAAATTGTACCAGATATACATAAGCAGCGTAATGTATTTGGAAAATGATTTGCAGTGCGATTTGAATGAACCGAATCTACCCTCTCACCTATGCCAGAGCTGCACGCGTCGCCTGATCAGTGCCTACGAGTTTATAAGAGACGTTATAAAGTCCAATCAGACACTGCTGGAATTATACAGTGTTCAGGATGTGGATCAGCCGACTAAATTTGCGGAAATCAGTGAGCTTACAGAATTGGCGAACCATGAAGAAGAAGAACTGCTGCAATTGGAGGAATGTGAATCTGTCATTGAGCTGCAAGAGGTGGAACTGGCCGCTGACGATCCGTCCTTAAGGGAGGACCTATGCGAAGAAACGCCATATGCAATTCAAGCATATGAAGGCTATGAAGAGCAGAAATATGAAGAACAACAATATGAGGCGCCATCTCAAACCGAAGTTCCATCTGAAGAGCTGGCCCATAGTGAGATTAACCTTACTGAAATGATCATGGAACGGGTGCCGGAAGAAGCCGATGCTGACATTATTGATGTGTCAGATGAAGATTCAGGACTCAAGAAACGTAATTCGAAGCTAGGAATGCGGCTGGCACAATCGCAGAATTTTATGTACAAATGCGACAGCTGTCCACGCATTTTTGCTAAGAACACATCCCTGGAACGCCACTTTGCAACGGCTCACAGCCAGGCGGCAGATGTGGCCGCCCAGGAACTGGCTAAGGAGCACAGCAGCAGCGGTGAGCTGATCTGTGAGCATTGTCCGCGCATTTTCAAGCGCCAGGATACATTGCGGCGACACATGCTTGCCTTTCATCCGGATGTGGTGGCCGCCAGCGGTGGTTCAGAAGATGCCATGGTTAGTGCTCCCCCGAAGCGTACTGCAAAGAAGCGCGAATGTCCCCACTGTGGCGTTAGCTTTCCCGTTTCCAGTCTGACCATACATATACGGCGCCATACCGGCGAAAATCCATACAAGTGCGACCAGTGCGAGAAGGCCTTCCCGCGCAGTCAGGACCTCAGTCTGCACAAGCGTCAGCATACCGGGGAGCGACCCAGCGAGTGCAAAATATGCGCCAAGAAGTTCATCTCGCAGAACAAGCTGGCGCGGCACATGCGCCTGCACACTGGCCATCGACCGTATGCCTGCGACAAGTGCGACAAGAGCTTTGTGCAGTCCAACGACCTGAAGATCCACATGCGGCGGCACACGGGCGAGCGGCCCTATGTGTGCAACGTTTGCGGCAAGAGCTTCGTTTGCGGCTCCCTGCTGAACATCCATCGAAACCAGAAGCGACACTTTGAGACTGCAACAGACGGCAACGCTACCCTGGAGTCTGATCCCTATGAGAATAGTCGAGTGAACAAGCGTCGAGCCGAAGACATTGAACGAATGCGACTACAGCGCGAAACCGAGACTCAGTCAACGACACTCCGGCCGTACAACTGTGGCGTCTGCGGAGAAGACTTGAAGAGCGGCGCTCTCCTCACGGTTCATCGCAATAAAATGGGCCACTATGAGATCGGTAGAGTGGACTACGGCGATCCCTACGAACAAAGGCACAAGCAGCAGCAGCGGCAACAGCAACTGAGAGTTTTGCTATGTGAAGATTAAAATATTTTTTGTATTACTTAAGTTAAACGTTTTAATCTGCTAATTACTGAAAATGAAGAAACATTTTATTTACTCGTACTTCTTACGAATTGGAGTTAAGTTTTAAAAAAATAAAATAAAAATGTATGCATATTTAAAAATTGTACATATATGTATGTATAATTATCACTAACATAAATACGTAAGCGGAATGTTTTTTAAATATTATATAGTATTAATACCATTTTATATTAAACGTACATCCAATTTTTAATCTACTAATAACTAAAGTCTTTTATTCTTATTTCTTATGAACTGGAAGATTTAATAACAAAAGCAAAACAAGTAAAATATAATGTTATTTAGCTATATTATGTATACACACATATATGTATGTATAAAAAAATTAAATAAATGAATTAATAAATGCTCATATTTATTTTTATTTATTTAAAGGCTAGAGATAATACAAAGTTAAAACTAACTTATAGAGCAAAACAATGCCTACAGAGGCCTTTGCCTTAATGATCTTATTATTACTGCACTTTCATAGAAAATGCAACACAATAATTCTTTACGATCGAACCGTGATTGTTTTCATTTCATTTTCTGCGCACCTTTGGACCGTCGCTAGAGACAACAGCTGTTATTGCTTCAGATGCGTAGCAACCTTTTTTTATGGGGGCTTGAAAGTGTCGCACCTTGAGCTAAGCTTTTGGCGTTCAATACATGACATACAAACATACATACTTACGTGCGAATGAATACGCAAAGAGTGAGCTCAAATACTTAATGCAGTTTAACTAAAATGACAAAAAATAAAAAATAATTAAACTGAAAATATTCTCAGCATAAGATTGTTTAAACAATGAATGGAGTGTTCAGTTAGAAAATCATTCGATATGAATATGCAAAGATTACAGTTATGGCTTGAATGTACTTTCACATAAATACGTGTGCATATTATCAATATATTCTTCAGCGTAAGCTCATACCTAAATTTTGTTTGCTTATGCTCGCTCGCCCATACATACACATGTAGACACATAAGCCAGTAGTCAATCGTAAGCCGTCCCTGTCTACGTCACTGGCTTTTACAGCTACAAGGGGTTGGTTTGCGCTGGCTTTGCTGTAGGGTTGCAATGCACTTGCACTTGCGTCAAAGAATAAAATAGAGAGAATAAAGCGAAAAGTTTTGTCGTCGTTAACTTGTGCAAGTGTCATTGGTAAAATCGGTGACGTAATACGTAAAGTATTTGCATACAAAACGAAAGAAAATACGAAAAAATACATATCGGATAACTGAAGCTGCTGCTCAGTGTGTAAATGGTTTGCATAATATGCGCACAATCTCCAGCAACTGAATGTAAGGCAAAAATCAATACGCATGTGTTTTGGCTGCCAAGATTAATGAATACCCAATTATTGCCGCAACAGAAACGCAACGAAAAACAGTCGAACAAAAAATGGATGGGAACAAAGTCGATGCAGACAATTGCGAGCCGGATGTGGATGGGTCGCAGTTTATGCTCGACGACTTGCAGCTGGCGGCGGAGCTGGGCAAAACCCTGTTGGAGCGGAACAGAGAATTGGAAGTAATGCTGAGGGAGCACAAAACTCGCAATGAGGAACAGCAGCGGGAAATTGTGCACCTGCGAAAGCAAATCAATGCAATGGCCGAGGTGAACGATACGCGCTTAAAGGTCTACGAGCAGCTGGAGGTGGGCATACAGGACTTGGAGCGCAGCAATCACCGTCTGACCCTGGAGAAATCACGCGATAAGAAGCAGATCAAGTCACTGGGAGCCAATATCGAATCCCTGGAAGCGCGCTGTGAAGAACTCAACCAGCAGTTGGAAGAGATGCGGCAACAATTAAACACGGAGCGGCGCAAAAACGAGAGACAACAGCCACAGGATCGATCTACGGCAGCGGCAAGCTCTGAACGTCTAAATGGTTTGCCCAAGCCATGGACTGCCAATGATCGTGAAGGGGTTGACCTGAATGCGACGCCCATAGAGAGCGGGCCATTTGCTGCCAATGCCAACTCGACGGGGGTCACCGAAATGTCGCAAACCAGTGGATCGGTGGCCTTCAGTGATATGGGCAGCTCGGAGGAGATTATTGAAGCAGCGGCCGCCGCTGCTGCCAGCAAGGGTGAGGAAAATGAGGAACTTTTAAGTCTGATAAGTGATATGGAGTCGGTAAGACGTGATTTTATGGCGGAGAAGCAGCGCTGTTGCGAGCTCGAGGAGCAATTGGTTGCCATCATCCAAGAGAACCAGACACTGCAGAGTCGCATCGCAATCACCAGCACCAACGAAGAGATGATGTCGATGCAGGATGAGTTCTCTCTGTTAGATGACGTGAGGCAGGGCCAAATGTGCAGCCGGTGCCTGCGGGTCATGGAGGAGCAGGCGTCAAACAACGACGGCCAGTCATCTGTAGCGCAGACCGAGGACGGACGCGAAGAGGACGACCGCAGCCTGATGGGCAGTGAGTTCAGCTTACAATTGGCTGGAAATAGTGCTGAATTCTCATCGAAGCTCAATGAAAACGAATTGCTCGAATTGAAGAATGCCGGCAGTCCAAATCCGTATCGTGACTTGGTCGAGAAATACGAAGCTCTGTTGGAGGTGCAGCGTACATCAAATGTGCGTAATGGCAACGCCCCCAATGGTGTCCCGGTCTCAAAGGAAATCTCCAATGCAGTCGAGTCCAATCTGGAGCAGGCACAGAAGCTCAACGTGGCGGCCACCAGGCAGGAAACAGCTGCTGCGACAGAAAACAACGCAAAGTCTGCGCGTGGCCGAACCTCAACGGAGTTCTCAGAGGCGGAGACCTCGTCGTCGGGCTTCTCGGAGGAGACTAGCAACAAGTATACTCAGACGGATGAGAGGCCAGGCTACTTCTTGTGCTCAATCAGCAATGGCGAGGAGTGTAAACTAAGCATATATGACGACGTTACCCCCATCGACACACACTTCCAGAGCCGGCCCGAGTACAGGGAATTATTCAAGGAAATTTTCGGTGTGTTGAAAAAGGCCGCCGATAACAAGGACGATGGGGAGAAGCCAAAATCGACGGACGAAGATGGAGCCGAGTCAAACACGGTGGATACGGCCGCTAAGGAAGAGTTCTCGGTGGACTTTGGCGATGATACGCAAAGTATTATATCATCTGTGTTTTCGGATCATTCAGTTGCCATGTCCGAGTGCGTCACCAAGCTGGAGCGCAAGACGGCCAAGAAGCATATAAGTGAATGCAAAAATCAAGAGAACAGAATGTCTCAAGGAAGCTCCACGTCCATCGCACAACTGAGCGGCCCGAACAAAACGGATGGCATTAAAACCATCGAGGAAAACGGTCGGGTATTGACTCCATTGAAGCGCGAACCACTCGAGTATTTGGCCGTTGGTGTGGGCATCAAGAAGAGGAATCGTCGCAAGAATCGAAGTCTACATGGCAATGGTGGCCGACTCGAATCGCCCCTGGCACAACCCTCGCCTCTCGCACAGCCATGTACGACACACAGTGCGCGGCGCACCCGCAAAGACTTTGTGCCAATCCCTCCAGAAATGTTTGTAACGGAACGTGTTGGCCGCCGGAGACAACCGGATCCCTCGAGCAACGGCGAATGGAATGGCTCCCCAATGATAATCTATAACCGGAACATGAGCGCCTCTCGTGCCAAGCGAACGGGTCGCGTGATCGAAGTCAATGGCGTTGAGTTTCATCCAAATACGGTGTCCCAGGAGTTCCACAAGCTCAAAAGGCTCGATCTCTCATACGCGGAGGTATTGCGCCGTGCCGACGCATGCGAGCACCAAAGTCAACCGCTGCGCGTGCAGCGGATGCAACAGTCACGTTGGAACAACAAAAGTCAAAATAATCGCCGCTAAACCTAGGCCTAGCATCCATATATATATATATATACCTATGTAACGATCCCTATTTGTATCGACATTTAACTATCGACATGGATTTAACTTATGCGAACTAGCTCCAACCTTATCGGAGTGCCTAGTAGTAATTATATGCATTGTCTGCGATAGCCTCCGGTATATAGCAATTCTCAAGTTTTAATATGTTATTTTTATCCTTAACTGTAAAGTGTTCAGTCTTGTAATCTCCTTACTTATGTTCTTTAAGTTGTTTTTAATGTGTAAATTGCCCTAGTTTGTTTTTATATTTCGAGAACTTTAGCATTTTTCTAGCATTTTTAATAGATTGTACAATGCAGCCATATTTTGTTCAATATACGAATAGTTCTACACCTATTTCAATATTCTCTCTCAACTTTACAATTGTATTTACGACTATGTATCAAGTTCTTTAAGATATTCAATAAATAAGCATGTGTGCCAAGTCCAACATATACGCAGCGAGCAAATCTCTTCGAAATTACAATTGGTTTTCTTTACTGGATGGTGGAATCGCATCGGTCAGCTCAATACTCGGAAAGTTCATCTGCAATCAATGAATCCTTTATACTTACTACCGAACTCAGCAAATCTCAAGCATAACACAATTTATTTAGTTTATGTATATTTTCTAAGCTTGATTAAAGAGTTTCCTTATTAAAAACAGAAGACTAAACTTGCATTAGATTCACTTGCGTTTGCGAAGCTGATGTGAAGCGGATGTGGAAACGGACGAATGGGAGTTGTGTGTGCTGCGGGAATTGGAGCGGGATCTGGTTCTCCTTCTATGTTTGCCATAGCTAGAGCTGCTCTGGTGACTGCGACTGCTGTGGTGTCGGTAGCTGCTGCTGGCATTCTCCTCGGCCGACTGACTGGAATCTCGGTGTCTTCGCCGCTCTCGATTTTGTCGGCTGTATTGCATTGCACGTCGCTCACGCTCACGATCACGTGTACGATCACGATCCCGGCTGTCACGACTACTGCGATGATCACGGCTGTCACGACTGCTACGATGGCGATCATAGTTGCGCGTGCTGCTGCTACTTGGACCTCTGCGATGGCTCTTACGGCCGGACTCGCTGGGCTGCTTGTGACCGCTGCTGCCCCTGCTCCGATGGCGACTGCTCTTGCCGTGTTTTTTGGCCGGAGCACTGCTGCGAGTGCTGCTGTCCGCGCTGTTGCTGGAGGACTTTGAGCTGTTTGAGCTGGAATTGCTATCGCTACTTGAGCTACTGCTGCTGCTGCTGTCACCGCTGTTACTGGACGACGATGAAGACGTGGACTGACGTCGTCTGCTTTTCGATTTTTTTCCGCTTTTGCTTGCTTTGTCCAATGCTTTATCCGCAGCGCTTAGCATGGTCGTCACAGACTCAGGCATTTGCAGCAAATTGGTGGCCGGATTGGGCACCGGCTTCAGCTTCTGCGCAATAATGGTGGACTGCACAGCCGGAACTGCCACCACTTGGGTGACAAAAGTCTGCGCCTGTTTGCCGTCCTTGTTGTCGCTAAAGCGCGTTGTGCGCTCCTTGCGACTGAGCCGTTTTCCTGTTCAATTAAATATGATTGATATTTTGAGTGTCTATAAAGAGAATTCCATGTTTTTTACCATTAAAATGTTGCAGTTTTTCGTGCGTGGAAGCATTCTTGGCGTCATGTCCTGCTTTATCAACAGCAGCTTCTGTTTGTCGATGCTCGCTGTTATCCCTCTGCCTGCTGGCAGCTTCCGCTTGCTCCAATTCGAGCTTGCGGTGTTGCTGCAGCTTCCGCTCATCCAATTGCTCCTGCAGCAATACACGCTCTTCGATGTCATCAATGACTCGCTCGAAAGCACGTTTACTTTTTCGTATACGCGCCTATGAGGGGGGGATTTATATAGGAATAATGTGACACATTTAACCGGAATACAAATTCATGTATTGCGTACCTTTAACTCGTCCGCACTGAGTTCATTGGTTTTGTCCGCGGATGAATCATTCCCGCGCTCGGCTTGACCGCCTTCATTATCATCAGCATCGTCATCGCTTTCGCTTGAAGAATCGCCATAGACAGCTAATCCTATAATTCAAATCAATCAAGTGCTAATTGTGGCTGCCAGGCGTACATTGAAAAAGGCGCGGTCTTTTTTTTTTTTTTTGTTTTTATTATTTTTTTTTATTTTTTTGGGACAGTTTTTTTTATTTTTTTATTATTTTTATAGTTAAAATTGTTTAGCAAACAGATATGCAGAAAAAGATTGAGAAATACGAATACTAGGATGCAGAAAGTGAGAATAAATGTGGTCTGGTCAAAGTAAGTTTAATGGAAGTCTTTAGGTATTTAGTATCAGTCAGTTTCAAAGAGGTTGGATAGATCAAACCGAATTTATATGCATGATTAGAAAGTAAGTTAGCCAGTCCCGTTCACTGTGTATAAAATGTGGAGATAATACTATATATGGGGGTTTGGGGTTTTAAGCATAACTCAGACTACCTATTAAACAAAAGTGTTCAAGAACTTAAGGCTAAATTGGAATTTGTTACTTACCCAGGTTGCCGGTAATGGAGGACAAGGCGCTTTTGCGAATCACTTGGGCTGATGACGCTTTTGATTTACATACACATATACATGTATATTATATATATATATATATAAATATATATATACATATATAGATATATATATTCATAGATTACGATTATATAGAGAAATTCAGCATGTGATTGGATTGTTGGTTACAAGTATAAACAGTGACATAGAATTAAAATTAATTACTCAAACTAAACGCGAACGCTTGAGTACACCACGATAGAGACGACTTCCTCTCGGAGGTGATGAATAATTCCACACATTTCATCTCTGGTTTCATTCAAAATATGGCTCAACTTACTGGAGCTAGTGCCTTACAGCCATCATAGAATCAAATAGAGCATTTTTCCTTACACACTCGCACACGTGAACACACACACACACACACACACCCACTCACTCACACAGACTCACTCATGCATGTGTTCTCACTGTAAAAAATGCGATAAACTTAATATTCTAAATATGATATAAAGTACCTTTAGCGCGATGCGCTTTGAGTGTTTCAGTAGCAATAGATGCAATCTCTTCATTGGTGGTTTCCAGCAGTATTTCGGTTAGTGTGCGACGCACAACAAGCATCTATAGATTGGTTTGTTATAGATTGATTGCGCTAGTTCAAATGCCTCAAGGTAACAAAGTGGAGCCAGACAATGAAACCCCTTGCCGAAACTTAAAGGTTCTCTATTTCGATTAATATTCAGTTTTCAGTAGTGAATTGAAGTATGAATATGAAGTATGCAGATGAATAAATACATAATTGAATTGAAGAAGCATAACTAGAGGAATCTAGTTATAAGAAATTGATTTCAAGTTGAACTATATGAAACAATAACTATTTTATCAATGGCTCAATTTGGAAAAGAATGTAATACAATCTGCATTTAAATTGCTTATTTTGCAAGTGACAGGAATACGAATCGGTTTTGGGTTTAATTGCCTGGACGAGCGCACCAGGACATAAAATTGTGATGCCTACCAGATCGGCCAGTCTTTCTTCGTAGTTTTTACCACTTAATGCAGCCTCAGCATTGGCTGATTTTGCAACAGTTGCTTCAGCGTGCCCACTGTCTACATCATGCTGTGGCTGACTTTCCTGCTGCTCGTCGTCCTCCTGCTCGTCATCACTGTTGCTGGGCTTACTCAACACTTCATTACCTATTAGCTGAGCCAGGCTGGGCGCCAGAGTGGCCTCCACCGGGGCAGCGTTTGAATCTTCGCTGTCGCTTGCCTGAATTTCGAATTCAAGTTAATGGCAAGGCCTTTGATTTAGTACGCTGACACTTTGGTCTGGTGTGCCGTGCTTAAGTGCAACCAGTTTAAATTCTTGTTGCAACGGGCACAACTTAAAATCGAGTCAAGTGCAGCCCACAGACACACTTCGCTACTTACCACATTCGACATGTTCAAGAGATTAACAGGTGTTGTTAGTGATTTGCTTGATACTTGCTTAACATTGATCTCTGGCGTCTCGCAGTCCGTTGTGGTAGCTTGTCGCTCTAGCTGTTTTTGCTTTTCACGTTCCATTTTCTCCAAACCCTCTCTGAAATATACAAAATATTTATTAATTAAAATATAAGAAATATAATAATACTTTAGCTGTCAATTATTTACAATTGAATCTTTGATCGACTCTTCTTCAGAGCAAAGTAAGAGACAATTGCCTTACGAATAATTAGGATCTGAAATTACTAATCTATTGTACTCTTTACGGTGGTCTTACCTAATCCAAGCTGGTAACATTTTTCGTTTGCTGGCATCAATGTCGGTGCTGACGACACCGCTGCAGCTGGCGCTGCCCGTGACGGTAGAGCTGCTGCTTCTCGGCTGAGGAAGTTGTGCTTGCTGATGTACCGCTGGCTCATTCGGATTGCAAACGTTGAGTTTTAAAAGCGATGGAATATGGGCAGTTGGATTATTCTGTGTTGACCAATCATTCCACTGCTGAGGGTCTGGGGCAACTACAGTTCATATTACAGGAATATTCAAATTGATATGTAATTGGGGCAAGTCTAAGTAAATTGTGGTAATCGCTCACCCGTATCGTGTGATGCAATATTGGGTACATCGTTTACTCCGCCTGCCATCCACTGAGATTGCGTAAACACAGGCGGTGGGGGTAGATTTTCGATGCAATGCGCCATTCGTGCACTATTTTCATTTTCTTCCTCATCCATATCCATGTCCATCTCTGCCTCGCCGTGCTCCTCGTAGTGTTTTTGAACTTTAGGCGGCTGTTGCTGCTGCTGCTGCTGGCGCAGCTGTTGCTGCTGATGATGGTGAAACTCTGGCGTATTGCTTATAATCGGTGGCGGAGGTGCAATCGGCATGTTCATGCTAAAATTAGCCATGGGCGGCGCTGCTGACGAGTCACGCATGTGTATCCACTGCTGAGCCAGTTGCGCCCAGTCTATGCCGCCTTGCACATTCATTGGCATGACGGGCGTTGCAGCCGCCAATGGATTGGCGACTCCAGCACCGGGAATCGGAACAGGTCCGGGACCTGGTGCAACCAGAAAATGTGGTGGTTGCGCCATATATTGATTGTGTTTGTTGTAGCCCAGGTCGGCATTTGTGTTGCCACCCGGGAACATCTTGTTTGGTATTATGTTGAACACTATATTATAGTTTACACTTACACTTGGCCACAATTTTCTAAAACGATTTTTCGACTTCTACGCCATTTTCTTACTCTATACATATATGTAGACATTCACATATGACAAGTAACACATTGACTACGAAATATATTGTTGTAGTTAACAACATTTACAGAGTAACATCCGTATCTATAGATTTGTATCATATTTTAAACGAAATAAAATCCTTCCCAGCATATTTGTAATTTCATTTATTCTAACAAATTGCTGCTCGAACTAAATTTATCTTTCGATACTTCCACATACAATAGTTATCAAAGAATTGTTATCGACATTCACCAGGAGACGCATGCACGCGCTTCCAAATTCAAACGAACGGCATTTTATTTTCACACAGAGATCACTGTGATCAGAGCTAGAATTTGCACCACTTGAATCGAATAGGATATTTTTATGACTGATTAAAAACAATTAATTTTAGCTAACAAATATGTCACAGAAACCAAATAATGTGTTGCGTGCAAAGGAAAACGCATTACCCAAGACAGGACCTGCCGCTGCTCCTGTCCATTCTGCAATGGCAATGCAGAAAAAGCAATTGCTAACAAAAAAGGTGAGCATTGTATTGTTAGAAAATCGGACTTTGCAGTTTAATATGTGTTTAAATGTGTATTTAGCCAACGACTGAAAATGTGGTGCCTGGTGGCAGTAAAACTGGCGCACAATTTACAAAACCCATAACGAAACCCGCAATGGGCTCACAGCTAAAACAACAAAATACTGCGGCGGCTCCTGTAGCGGAAGTTAAAAAAAATATAAATCCTGTTTTGACTAACAATGAAAAGCAAGCTCCGCCATCAGCCACTGCGAGTAGTAGTAGCAGCAGCAGCAGCAGCAGCAGCAGCAACACCAACACTAACACTGAAAAAGATAAGACTGGTAAGTCTCTCTAATATACATACATATAATTAAGAGTATGCAAATATTCTACACTTCAATGCCCAGAATCAGCAACAGCCAAACCCAAAAAGACTTGGGCGCTAAGTAACTTTGACATTGGTCGCCAGCTGGGACGTGGGAAATTTGGCAACGTGTATTTGGCTCGCGAAAAGGAATCCCAATTTGTCGTTGCACTGAAAGTCCTTTTCAAGCGTCAAATTGGTGAGACCAAGGTCGAGCATCAGGTGCGACGCGAAATCGAAATTCAATCGCACCTGAGGCATCCACATATCTTGCGTCTGTATGCCTATTTTCATGACGAGGCACGCATCTATTTGGTTTTGGAGTATGCGCCTCAAGGAACGCTGTTCAGCGCACTGCAGGCGCAGCCAATGAAACGCTTCGATGATCGCCAGTCGGCTACTTATATCAAGGCCCTCTGCTCAGCGCTGTTGTACTTGCATGAACGCGATATCATTCATCGGGATATTAAGCCGGAGAATCTGCTCCTGGGTCACAAAGGAGTGCTGAAGATTGCCGATTTCGGGTGGTCCGTGCATGAGCCGAACTCGATGCGTCTGACCCTTTGCGGCACTGTTGACTATTTGCCACCCGAAATGGTGCTAAACAAGCCGCATACCAAGAATGTAGATCTTTGGAGCTTAGGTGTGCTCTGCTTTGAACTGCTTGTGGGTCATGCGCCGTTCTTTTCAAAGACCTATGAAGAGACTTATCAAAAGATACTTAAAGTGGACTATAAAACACCGGAGCACGTCTCCAAAGCAGCGGCACATTTAATCTGCAAGCTCTTAGTGCTAAATCCGATGCATCGAATGCCACTGGATCAGATTATGTTACATCCATGGATTGTGGCGCACACTCAGTGAATCGCTGGACTGGTTGAATCTTAAATTCATTTTAACATTTTTATTTCATTGTTTCAGTTTCTTCAGTTCATCTGACTTTATGTTTAAAATTCGCCAGAGCGTCAGTTATTTAATTATCGCATTAAAAATTTGTAATTAATATAAGGAAAACATGAATAACATTTATGCAATTTAAATTCATTTTTCTTTAAATAAAATTTCTGTGTTTCATTTAATTTATAGAAACATTTTGTTCGTTCTACTTGTACATATGAGCTTATTAAGTTATTATTTGAGGGACTTAGCATATCCTAGTACATATATAAATGAGTATAGACACAATTTGTTTAAAGCAACCAAAAAATGCAGCTCAGCAAGTTTTTATCACAGAAAACAAAGTATATACTTACAACTTCAAGAGAACTATTGAATTAAAAGGGGGGAAAATTAAGCGCAGCTAATATAAAACGATATATCATCGATTATAGAACATTGAATATTTTACTTATATTCCTTATACTCAACAGTAGAAAAGAATCAACTGCAAACATTAATTAAAGAAATCATCTGTTTCCATACATATATACAATATAATTGGCTTAGCTATTAGAGTTTCAATTTATTTGTCACATATTTTTTAAAAATATTTTGTTCAATATAAAAGGTTTAAAACAGTTTGAGGTGCCTTAAATCAATATATTAAAAATGTTAAGTTTAGTGACATGATTTAAGCCAATTGTATTGTAGATTCAAATACTAAAATTGTTAAACTAAAACTTTTGAATTAAGTGGTTTTAAAATTGCAAAGTTGGTTATTGACTAAAACAAATTCAGTAATATATTCCAGCGATTGTGAACTCGTAGTTTTCAGCAAATCTTATCAATATAAAAGGGACTGAATCTTAACTAAAATGGCTGGTGTTTGCTTTCGTCTTTGCTTTATCAAAAAGAACTAACCAAGACTGCAGGAGAGCTGCCATAATTAAATATTATCGTAAGCCATTATTAAATCTATAGTGAATCATCTAATTTCTAACGGGCGAATCTGCGCCCGGCTTGCGTGCCGGCACGTTGTAGTCATCCTCTGTAAAGTAAATATTGAATTATGAACTTAAGAAGTGAATACAATCTCACTTACCGTCTTGATCTTCATCCATGCCATCGTCCAGATGAACAGCCTCACCAAATTCCTTGCCCTGATCCCCGGCGATTTCATTGTTTAAATTGTCATTCTCTAGCAAATGCTGCGGCTGCTTCACAGCTACATCTCCAAGAATAACGTCGTCATCGTCATCGCCGCCGCCGCCACCGCCAACAGCGGCTGCATCTGCAGCGAGCATTTTGTTATCCGCTTCAGCTCCATGCGCACCAGCGAGATCACCGTCAAATAAATTGTGCTCGGCGCCAGGTAAATTGAAGTTCTGTTCGTTTAGCGCATCTTTCACTTCATGCGCTCCAGAATCAAGTGCTCCTTGATTTTTATTAGTCTCCAGATCGTTCACGACATTGGAATACCGATTATTGTTCTCGTTCTTGGGCAGCTCTTCGGCTGCCGTATCTACGTCTGCAGCTCCATCGGCTTTGCCATCAAAGTTATCTGGAATGGGTGCAACATTCTCCGGCAGCTTACGTTCCACCTTGGCTTCAGCTGATGGTTTCGCTGGTGGCATGACCAAGGGCGGCTGACCACTACTGCTGCTTCCCAATGCCTTGGGCGCAACAGAAGCGTTTGGTGATACTTCGGAATTTGGAGTACTAGAGTTAGATTTGCGAGGTGCACTCAATGGCGAAACAGCTGAACCAGCTGCTGCTAACTCGGGCTGCTCTTGCTGTTGTTTGTTTGTTTCATCAGCTAACGTTTTAAGCGCTTTGGGGACAATCTGAAAATTTTCAACAGAGTTTAGTATGAGGCTATGATTGTTGCGCACATCGAAGCGCTGCAATGGTTGCTGTTGTTGCAGTTCCAGCCGCTGCTCCGGACCGACACCATGGGGTTTAGCTGTTGTGTTAGTTGCCTGGCTGGGCTTGGCCATACCAATTCTGTATAGCCCTTGACTCACTTGTACTTGCTCGTTGAAGGACTTATCGTTGCGCGGCTTCTCAATGCTGTGCGCCGGTTGGGCAGGACTTGACTGACGACCGGACGTTGTGTCGGCAGTCAGGGAGTCAATTGGCTTAACAAGTTGCTCTTTTGGTTGTGGCTGTGCCTGTGCTTGTGCCGGAGCCTCCAATTTACACTGAGCATTCAGTTTTTCAAGCGCTTGCTCTAGTGTATGTGTTTTGTGCTCAGATTCTTTTAGCAATGTCTCGTACTTTTCCTTTAAGTAATAAATAAGCAATATAAATAACAATAACTAAATGAAAATCAATTATTAACACACTTTCCAGACGGTTGCCTCTTGCTGTTTGTTGTTCTGTTGCAGCTTTTGCAGCTGTTCGAGCAACGTAGTTGTGTCTTCGATGTGCTTCTTCTTCATTTTTGCATTTTCAGTTAGCAATTCGTTATACTTGGCCTCGAGTACTTTGTACCTATTGACTTGCACATCGTACTTCTGCTGAAGAGTTCTCTCCACATCCTGTTGCTTTTCATAGTCATCCTGTATGCTTTGCTTTTCAGCACGTAACAACTCCACATTTTTCTCGGCTGCTTGTTTGTTTTCAGTGAGTGCTGCATCACATAAATAAAGTATTTGATGTAGATAGCTTTTTAGATAGGGTTCCATTGGTTGGTTTGCTACTTACATTGCAACCTTAAGCTCAATTCCTCCTGCTTTTGTTCGCAGTGCTGGCGAAAAACTCTGGTCTCGTCAAGTTGCTGTTGGGACATGTGGTAAATGACAATCATCATAATGACGACAACAAACATGCTCATCAGAATACAGATCCTAACGCGGCCCGATCGGGCAAAACGTGCCGTACTCATTGTCCAAATGGAATATCTTCGAATTCCGCAAACTTATCAATAATATTATTGTTCCTTAGTTGACGAAACAATAAAACTAATCGAAAGAATTCAGAAGTGTTGTACAATGCTACTACAAACAATTCGTGCAAGCGTTGCCACACTCTGGCGTTATCGATTTATCGAATTTGTTGAGCTTTCTGCCCAGCAGATTGCGCGTATACTGTGGCTACAAGAAAAACTTAAATATACAGTACACGCCGGTAGCTCATAGGGAGAGTTCCTTTCCTGTTGCGGTAGAAGCTTTTCGTTGAGTACGGCACTCTGACGACGACGCGCCGAAAATCATATGAAAACAAAATACACATCTACTTCTTTTCATTTCATTTGTTCACTGTCGTACATACAGAATATAGTAAAAGTTAAATATTAAACGCAATTATTAGGTGTAAAGTGATCGAGTCAATTAAAACTCAGCTGAGTGAAACAACAATAAATATGTGAGTTTTGCTGCTAATGCTACTGCTGCCAGTGTCATCAATTTCAACTGCGTCGACGTCGTGCACGCCAATTTATTTAAATATATTAATACTAACATATGCATACATATAGAACTACATACATATAGAGATATGTATTTATATAGAACGTAAATATGCGTCAATCAATTTAATTTGTCAGTAGGTGCTATTGCACACACACAAAAGAAACAGCATAAATTACGTAAATTTAGTGTAAAAGTGCCATAAACGTAAAATTTGGGTACATATAATAAGTATGGCCAGACTGTTCACCTGCTCAACCTGTAATACCTGCTTTAATTAAACAAAGTGCAGAGCAGGGGAAGAGCTTTGCTCTGCTAATTTAACAAATGTCAAACTTAATTCGTTTCAATCCACTCAACTTTTCAGACAGTAACAGTAATCGATACTGAGATATATAACAGTAAACAGTAATCGATAATGGGGAATGAGCTGATAACAACAATTAAAACTCATATACATATATGTATGTAGTCATATATAAACACAAACGCTCAAATACACACGTTTGCTGATAAACAACTATTGGATGATTTCTAAATCGTTTTATAATGTTATAACAATTATTATTATTATTTTTTTTTTTTACGACATTGGCCTCTGCAACATTTTGGCCTTCTACATACATACATATGTAGTTTTTAGGTATACGAAAAATTACTGTCGGTAAAGATAAAACTTAAAGGCCCACGCTTATCGCTTATCTACGACCATGCCGTTATTAAATTAAAGCTAACTAATCGTTTAGAAGTTGGACAATTTAGCAATAGAAGTGCTTTTACTGATTTAATTATCACAGTAACGCATTGATGCGAAAAATCACGCGAAATAAGTAAATATAGATTCAATATTGTGAAAAGTCAATGTGTAAATGCTCTAATTTGATATGGCTGCTAATCTCTGAAGAGCCACAATGCGCTGTTGTTGCATATCAATAAACCTTGGACCGCCCCTCCCCCCATACAGTGCGATAAACCAGAACCTACTATTATTGTCTACTGAATAAAAAAAGATAAGCTTATGGCCGTATATCATTTATTTATTAAAAAAATAGAACAATTTAAAATTGCACGATTATCTTTTATAAATAAATTCTATATACAATTTTAGTAACATCTGTTAGTATATAAAAGAGTATATGTATGTATGTATGTATTACGCATTTATATTTATATATTTTTATAGCGCCGGCAAAGCAGTTATAAGTCATTTAACCTGTTTGATATTATTTTGTTGACTCAAATTGAAATACAATCGACACACTCTATTGCTCAGCTGCTCCCGAGCTTATGATTTCTTACGGATCCCTTACAAAAATGTTCTTTAATTCTAGAAAATGGCAGCAACACAACAACAAAGCGAAGATATCCTCCATAACCAACCGCTGATACAGCCGAAGCAACAGCAGTTTGCGTAAGTTATTTACAATTTATATCAAAAGTTATAAGAAATGAGCAAACAGATACATACATATATGTATCCTATACATATATATGTATATACCATTTTTTTTAACATGCACATATCAAGTGTACATATTGTTATTAATTCGCGAATTGTTTTCGGCACTCAAACTCTGATAAACAAGCTAATGCATAAATATTTTTCCATATTTTATTACAAATTGTAGCACACACGCAGACACATTTAATTTCAATGACATAATAAAATGCATATTACAATGATTATAAATTTATTCATCCATTGGTCTTATTTTGCATTTTTTGTTTTATATATTTTGTGGGGCTAAACTAAAAATAGCGGCGAACAGCAAAAGCAAAAGAATTTTTTGTGTGCTATGCTGGCATGTTACCAATTATTTTTCATATTCGCTTAAAAAAAAGAAAACAAAATCTAAATGTTAGCGTACACCTTTGTTTTGTTTATTTCTGTAATTTAAAAATGTATATCGACTATCGATTACATGATATATCGATGTGTTGTATGCAGCGATCAGTAACATCTGCAGCAGCACTTCTATGTCAATGTCAAGGTTGCCGCTCATAGAACTGTTGTTCTTATTGTTGTTGTTGCTGATGCACATGCAAATTGAATGCAAAGGTTAACGCAGTGCAAATATTTGTCAATTAGCCAACACAAATCGACGGATACAATTTGAAAGATTTAATTTTATCTATGTACACATCTATTTCACAGATTGCTCCCGAAGATCATTAACGGAGGCATCGCGGGCATTATTGGTGTGACATGTGTTTTCCCATTGGACTTGGTAAAGACTCGGTTGCAGAACCAGCAAATCGGTCCAAATGGCGAACGGATGTATTCAAGCATGTAAGTAGAAATGTCTCTTAACCATTCCAAATGTAATTTTTTACGGGCTCTCTTAGGTTCGACTGCTTCCGCAAGACGTACGCTGCAGAGGGCTATTTCGGCATGTACCGAGGCTCGGGCGTGAATATTTTGCTTATCACACCTGAAAAGGCGATTAAACTGACGGCGAATGATTACTTCCGACATAAACTTACCACTAAGGATGGTAAACTGCCCATGAGCTGTCAAATGTTGGCTGGAGGCTTGGCAGGCGCATTCCAAATCATTGTCACCACGCCCATGGAGCTGTTGAAAATCCAAATGCAGGATGCAGGCCGTGTAGCTGCCGCTGCAAAATTAGCGGGCAAAACCGTTGAAAAGGTTTCAGCCACACAATTGGCAACGCAGCTTTTTAAAGAAAAGGGCATTTTCGGCCTATACAAGGGCATTGGTGCCACGGGCTTACGTGACGTCACTTTTTCCGTAATTTACTTCCCACTCTTTGCCACTCTTAACGAACTGGGTCCACGGCGAAATGATGGATCCGGCGAAGCGGTATTTTGGTAAGTAGTATCCTTCAAGCCTTTCCCCACGTCTATTTGTACTATTTTCAATTATATTCCAATAGGTGTTCCTTCTTGGCTGGCTTGGCGGCAGGCTCAACGGCAGCCCTGGCGGTCAATCCCTTTGACGTGGTGAAAACTCGATTGCAGGCCATCAAAAAGGCCGATGGTGAGAAGGAGTTTAAGGGAATCACCGATTGCATCACGTTAGTAACATCTATTTATATATGTGCATTCATTCTAAATCTAACATCTATTTTGAATCCATCAGCAAAACTCTTAAGCACGAAGGACCTACAGCATTCTTCAAGGGCGGCCTCTGCCGTATGATTGTGATTGCTCCATTATTCGGTATTGCCCAAACGGTTTACTATTTGGGCGTAGCCGAAGGCTTGCTAGGCGTGCAGAAGAAGTAATTGACAAAGTCTATCCAGAAGCATTTTTGCTTTTGCTTTAAATGTTTTATGTAAATGTATACGTAAACGCTGTTGTTGTTACTGTTAAAGCTGTCTAATTTCGATGTAAAAAGTGAAAGCGCTCCATAGAAATATGCAATTATGTTATCCCTTCTATATATATATACTTTTATATACGAATATATATAATATATATGGGTATTTAAATTTATATATACAGGTGATAATACAAACTATTACAGGCAAAAGAACTTCTATCCCAATGACAATAAGATAATGATTATCAATGCTATTATTATATATCAATGCTATTATTATGATTATGATTATTAATTCTATTATTATGTAAGTGTTTATTTTAGCCACACATATCTATAAAATCGCATATAGAATTTCAATTTATACAAATTATAATTAGTTGAGTACAATTTGCACGTTCTTTTGCCTATATATGATGAATAGACATTTTTAGTAAATTTGCATTTTTTGTTTGCTTTTAGGGAGCGATTTAACTGTTAGAAACAGTAAGACTATGACCATAGCTACTAAAGCAAGATATCTTCTACAAACAACTGTCATAACTTTACGACATATACCAATTTTTATTTAATACATTATAAATTAAATTTAAATCCTATACATTTCTTTCGATTCCACAAAAATATAAATTAATGTGATTTATTGACAACCTAAACAAAACCATACATCTTATGCACAAGTTTTTGGTTATATGTACTATATAGACTGTCTAGATTGAAATAAATCTTTTGATTTTGCCAAAAGGTCACTATCGCGCTCAAAAACATGAGTACGAAGTTCAATTCACTACGGAATAATAACTTTTGTGGGACTTCACTCTTTGCATTTCACTTTCCTGATAATTTTCATGATCTAGCTATTCAGGACGACAGGAGAACCAGTTTCAATGGAAAGTTAAGCTTTTTGGCAGCGCCACTAAATGCGAATATCGAAAAGAAATTAGATGCCATCCACATAATAACTCAATTTGTTTGTTATATATTTAATTTTATCTAATGCGGGCATACTCTTGATATTGAGAATTAATTTATATTTTAATTGTTGGTTTTACTATACGTTCATATTCATAAGTAACATCGAAACAATTTATAAAATGTATATGCGATAGTAAATAAATATATTATATATTATTTGACAGCTTTTAGCACGACTTTTATTAATGGGTTGATCTGAGTATTATCCGCCAGCAGTAATCTACCTAATTAGTTTCGAGCTGTCGAAAATAGAAATTGTTTGATGTTGCATTTTCTTGTGGGTAAAACTGAAAGTAGCAAAATATTCTTTAATTTATGAACGAATGTGAGTTTCAGACTTGAAGATGCCAGGAACCCTGTTTCAATCAGCTGAAAATTAAAAAATCGATCCATTTTATGGAACACTGTCAAGAGTCAATAATAAAATACCAAGGAATGAAAGTATATGTATACCTCGACCTTAGACAATGTTCAGCTGGGCGATTGACGGATCCATTCTATATTATTCGGACTACACGTTCTTGGTAGTTGAAGTTGCTACTTGTCGAATTAGTGATGACTCGAATATTATGAAAGAGGACACTGCGTTCGTGTGTTAACATACAAATGTCTCTTCAGCTTGGAAATTTATTACGCATTCTTTGATTTTTTAAATAATAGGCGTACTGCACCTGCATTCTGACCTTAGATTACAGGCTCGTAACTCGCGGATTATTATATTTACAGTATTTATGGTACATAGACTGTCTTGATATGTTCTTCATATATATAACATTAAATTTACGAAATAGTATTTTTGAAAAATACCGCACATTCAGGATGGATGTAAAATGTATATTTTATTAAATTGCAATTTGAATGTTTACCTCACCCCATCGATTTTTAAAGAGATATAGAAACAAATGAGTAAATTTGAGAGTATATATATTCGTATTATTACAATTGATAAGTAAATTTTGAGTGATCCATCCCACAACTGGATAGCTCTATCAGCCCGCTTCTCTTATCACAATCAATTCAAACTTCTTCACCCATCACATTTTAAATAACATCGGCAGGTTGTGTGTTTGGGGTAGGGCCAGATTCGGTGTTCAGGTCCATATAACGACTGCGCTGCCAGCGTGCCAAAAGAGCACGATACCACTCAAGAAAGATTGCCTGCCGGTACATAATAATACCCATTTGTAGTATGAGAAGACCCATGAGCGTGATGATATTCAGAATTTCCCACTCGGCAAAGATAACAAACGCCCAGATAAGATAGACTCGAATTCCATCGGCGAGCAGACGATTGGCGCTGGATGAAAATTTCGCAATCGACATTCCCACACAGTTGTAAATGGCGCTGGAGCAGGTGAAACAGACAAGTGCAAGGATTAGGAGTGTGTTGCCACGAAGCTGTGGAATCAGATCACTGAGGTCATCAAAGACGCCACGTGAGCTCTCATTAAACGGCGCCACGCTTGGTACAAAATTCAGGCAGATCGCAGATACGATCGTGATAATGATTCCAAAGAAGCCTTGCCAACCAGCAGCCTGGATGGGCACCATATCAGAGGCCTTCAATTGTTTTTCCTCATACACATATTGAAAGCCGTGCAACACTTCAGCAATTATAATCAATAAATCGCCTGTTAAAATGGCATTGTGATCTGTATACGGAACCGTTTGGCCATCATATTCAACCCGCTGAACATCCAAGGCCAATATATCAACGATGCCGCACGTCATGGTGACGATGGCCAACCAATGGCGAGTAGTCAATGTTTGGTTCAAGTACATCGTACTAAATAGGCCCACAAAGATCAGTGCAGCACCTACAATATAGATGTTGAGATGGAGCTCAGCTGGCTGTTGATAAACGTACCTCTTATCATTTGAAAGCTGGTGGCGTACGTCAGGTACAATCCAGTAAACAGCAAAATGGAAGCAATAGTACGCAAAAAGGATGGCAGCAGCATGCTCAATGGATGGAATTCATTGCTTCCGCTAGTTAAAATAAGGTCCGACTCGCTGCCAAGCTATTGCGTATATGTAAAAATACATTTTAACAACTGGCAAATGCATCTCGGCGCAACTACTTACAGAGCGTCTAGCCAGCAGCAGGTGAACGATCTTGTACACGACAAAGCACAGATACTCGCCCAGAAACATTAGCAGGGTCAGCACTACAGGATGTTGGAAATGATGCGGTTTTCCATCGCTGCCTTCGAATGATTGAATGTTCGTCCATCTGCAATTAATTTTCTCAATGTCGAAGGTGCTCCTTTCGCACTGTCAGTTTACTTACTTGGCGAATAAAACGTTGACCGTGCCGCTCAGAACGAACAGCAGTGTTAGAAACACTCGACAATCCATTTTAAAACATTAAAGTCGCTGACTAATTAAATTAAAAACTATGGTATTGCAGTTGTGCAGGTCTTTGTGTAATTCTAAATGCGCAATGATAACGAAATCAAACAGATGACGTGCAATTGATTAAAGTTTTCGCTTTTGAGCAACTTTACACAATCAAATTACAACGCAGAATAATCACACTGGATGTTTTTCGAATCGAAAACAGAAACTGAATGTGATAGCTACCTGTGGTACAGAAATATTTTTCTCCAGATAAAAACTGCGAATTTAATTGTGATTTTTTACTCACCAAAGCCTGCCAGACAACGGAAAGCTTTATAGCGCTGCCAGATCTTTCGAAATATCAGATGTATATTTTATTCAAAAGCAACTCTGTTGCCGGCAGCTTTATTAATCGCGCGCAAATGAAAATTCAAAAATAAATTTGATGAATACTTTTTTTTATTAAACCCAAACTTAAAAAATATCACAGGATAAAGATATAAAACAGATTATTGAAATGATTTAGGAAATCCGTTTTAGGCAGCCGAAGTAGAGTTCTGTGTATTTTTCCTATAAGAATGGAAGAAGATTAGTTGATTTATCGAAATGAGTCAAAATCGCCACAGCGTAAAACAAAATAAATAAATATTTTAGCTAAAAGCGTGTGTTGGTGTCTCACCTGTAGTTTGAATTTGTATGTGTAATAATTGCTTGTGTTGTTTGAGGAAGAAATGCTTACTATTTTTATTTAAAGCTCATCTCTCTGCTGAGCCAGTGGCAATATCACTTCCTCTACCGTGCCCAGGTTTATGGTTTTGTTTGGTTTAGAGAACTTTGGTATATACTCTACTGTATCACTGTTGCTAACCACCGAGTTGTGTAGATTGTCCATTGGGGCCGCGGGATCGGGACTTGTCAGTGTAATTTTGGATTTTGTCGCAACTCTGTGGAATGTATGTATGTATCTCGTGTGGTTATGTGATGTGTAATGTGTGTGTCCAGTGCTTGTTAGTTAGGCTCTACTTAAAATGTTAGTTCTTAAAACATGTGCAAAGTGAACGAGTTTAAGTTTGAACTTGTACCTTTAGTACAGCTATTCAAAGAGAATATAGTTGAAGAACTTAATAGGTAGTCATAGGGTGAAGTTCTATTGACGCTGGCGTGCTCCACCGCGTGCTCCGCGCAATTTTTGTGGATTTCTAAGTTTAGATCGTACATATTCATGTATATATATGTATATATTGTACATGTATTCGCAGATATTCATATATTTGCTATTAAGAAGCACTCTTCTTCAAAACAACATACCTGTCTCTAGTTTGCATGCTGGCTTCGACGTCCAAGCTGCGCGGCTGACGGAAATCGCATTCCAGCGAGAAAGCCGAGTCACCAGGCGTTATGAGTTCTGGATCGTTCTGTATGACCACAATATTCGAATACAGTTCACCATCCTTCAGTGTCTGGCATTGATCCAATTGGAAGCTCATTTCCAGTTGGCGTGTTCCCTGACTAGCTGTTGGTTTCATGAAGCACGGAGCCGTTTGCTTATAGAAGCTACCACGTGTATACATGACACCCGTAAATGGTTTCTCAGTCTCTAACATCACGTTCATTGAATTGGCACCGCATTTCAGATTAACCTTTTGTATACCCTGATCGCTGCCCTCAATTTTAAAAGTATCCGTTAGGTCTTGCTCCCAGATTTCTGAAGAAGAAATTATTATTAATTGCTGAAGTCTTAGAAAAATTAAGAAACAAACAAAATTGAGATTGTGATTTATCTGTTGAGTCAATTGTGTTTATATAGCTAGAAGAACAGATTATATATCTATGATTCTCATTTATAATATGGAAAAAACACTAAATATATCTTTATTCGTACATAAAGCTAACTGTTTTTGGAAAAGTGCTCACTCTCTATGAAACTTCTCATTTTCCAGCATTTTCTTTTTGGAAATCGACATATTAACGGTAAGTTGTTTATGTGTAAGTTCAAGAAACCTTAGGCACATCACTGTTTACTCTTACTGGCCTTCTACGCCGGCTCCAAGCGGCGTTTTATACGCAAACCGGTTTCTTTTGTTTTGGTATGCCTAGAACTGCCCTAAGTTGGCATTGAAAATGTTCTCCACACCTTTCGTGAATCGGTGATCGTTGCGCCTTTGTTTGGCTTTGCCTACCTTGGTTTTGTTGTTGCTGCTTTTTATTTGTGTTGCTAGATGCGTTGATGGCTAATAGCAAATTGCAGCCCAGCAGAATTAAAAGCATATTTTTTTGCCCGAACATATTGCACTGGACTACGAAGACTTTTATTATTTAACACACTGGGGACAACTGTCTCTAATCACGGAACACGTCCCAACGTCTCAAAGCAGTAGACGAAACTGACGCTTCGAGTGCGACGGCGCAGCGCATATAAACGTAGTCGCCCGAAAGCTCGACTCGCGCAACAGGTGGTGTGTTAGAGTGAGACAGCGAGCGTGAGAGATGGTGAGCGAGAAGGAGCGTTTGCGCAACTGAGAATCTGGTCAATCAGCTGGAGAGTTAGTTGAAGCAGTTGCATTGATAACATTATATTTATTGGCAGCAATTGTGCACACACACACACACACACATACTCATTCATGCAGGTAGTGAGTGCAAGTAAAAGAAAATATATTTTCGGCTTTGGCTGTAAATTGTTGCAAGGCAAAAACGCAAAGCGCAGCTTAAGGAAAACAAAATGCGGCTTCATCCACAGCATTTCCGCTTTTCGTGCGGATTTTTGTTGTTCATTTATATCGTATTGCATTTTCTTGTTATTGCGGTTGTTGTTGTTGCTGTTGCTATGAGTATTCATTATTCAAAATGTTATTAAACTTCCCCGTCTTGTACACCGCAACGCGCTTCGACGGTTCTCCACAGAGCCATAAAATCGTGTGGCTTGTTTTTCTTTTGATTATACATATGTACATATGTATATGGATGTATGTATGTAGGTATATTGAAAAATTGCGTTAATTAAGGCTTAATTAGTGCATTTGCAGGCTTTCAGGCGGGTGACCATGGCAGCGAAAGGTGGAAGTTGCATTTATCGTGTCTTTTGGATAACAAACAAAAATGCATTTTGAAAGCTAAATCATTTAGTGAGTTAAATAATTGATTTTGTTTAAATTGATCATAGACAGATCGATCAGTCTAGTTAACAGTTTATATCAGGCAGTGATTATAAAAGATGTCTAAATTTAACATATCAACAAAATTCGACAGTGGCTTATCTTTTCTAAAAAATAATCTTATCGTAAAATATTACAAAGATTAAACGAATTTAATATTGGACAAGTTAGTAAAACTATTAAATATTTTATAAGAGAATCTAAAAAATAATTTACTAACAAAAATCAGAGCATATAAAAAAAATACAATAATAATAATTTTAATTCAATTATGTAAAATCATTCTAAAATAATAAACGAGTATAAATAGCAGCAAACTGATATAATATATATATTTATATAATAAAGCTTTTATATTTAAAGCTTTGCAATTTAACTAAAGTCAAAGAAAACAAAATATAGAATATTTAGAAAAAGCTGTTTATTTATTGATTATAAAACGTTTATCGATACATGAAAATGTAATCTATTTCTTTTTTAATGCAGCCCAATAGCGTTCCAGTTCGATGCCCTCCCAGTTAGAGGATTTAACGAGGACGCTGAAAAAAAAAACAATAAATTATGTAAATTTGAGAGATCATTGAATTTGGTCGGCGATAAATTCAAAGCAGAAACAGTTATAAAATTGCAATGGATTAGACGTAATTAGATTGTGCCACAAAACCAAAACAAGTTCAATAACAACAACAACAACAACAACAGTCACAGCAACATTCATTGCATGAAGAGATGGAAATATCTCGAGAGAGTCGCTGGCTGCCTACTGCACCGATGGCCAAGATTGACAATGAGTGGGCACATAAATGGACGACTAATGGCAGCCGGCTCTGACTCGGATCGGGAGTGCAAATTGTGGCAATTGCTGTCTCTCTCTCTCTCTCTCTCTGGTACTGTGTATTGTTGTCTCTGTCTCTGTCTCTGGCTGCGACTGCAAATGGAGTCGGATGTGATGCAACAGTAACATTGTATCCGAGTTGCACAATTTCGGTCAACTTCCGAGTGCGACTGGCCACCACTCACTTTTCTCTGAGATGCTGCAGCACTTCCTGCTCCTGCTGGCTGAGGCCGTGGTAAAAGGCATCCAGATTCGTGTGGAGCAATTGCCGCGTCTGATTGCCAACCAGAAAGGTGGATACGTCACGCAATCGACTCGTATAGTACATGGCCAGCTTGCCCAGTTGCACACCCCGCTTGATGCACACCTCGGCAGCTTGACGTGCTATCGCCTTCTGGTCATCGGGAGCCGGATGCCAGGGCTGGGGTCCGTTATTGGTCAGCAGGCCCAATGCATGGGCAGCTGCACAAATGATGCCCAGATTCTGGGATTTGAAGAAGTCCAAGTAGTCGACCAAGGAGTTGTCCAGGAGCGTATAACGTGCATATGTGAGCACAGTCTGGGAATTAGAATTACAATTGGGTAGAATGAGCAAATCTTCATAGGGTACATCGTGCTACTTACATCGAATCTGCCCTCGGCACGGGATATGCATTCCTTTAGCACCGACAGAGGATATGCGGATAGGCCAATAAACTTGGCCTTGCCTTCCTTAACCAACTGCTCCAGCGCGGGCAAAGTCTCGTTGAGAACTATGTCCAAGTTTTCGGCAAACTCGACATCGTGTATTTGTATGACATCCACGTATTCTAGGCCCAACAGCTGCAGACTCTTCTCCAGGCTCTCGCGAGTTTTCCGGGCGCTGAAGTCGAACATGTTTTCGTAGTCCAGCTCATAGCGCGCCACCTTGGTGGCTATGTAGTAGGCTTCCCTTGGCACATCCTTCAATGCCTTGCCGAGGACCTCCTCTGAGCGGCCCTGGCCATACCAGGGTGCCGTGTCGATGTAGTTAATGCCAGCTCTCAGAGCCTCGTGCACTGTTTTTATGCCTTCATCCAGATCGAAGCTGTAGCAATAAAATATATTAAAATGACATATTAATAAATTGCCGATCTCTCATTCTCCTTCAAGCACACCCATAGTTGGAGCAAAGAGCTCCGCCACCGAACGCGACTTTAGAGATTTCCAGGCCCGTTTTGCCGAGCGTGCTGTATTCCATTCGCCTCACTTGCTCCTCATCATGAAAACCCTTGACAAAGGTACTCGGTAACTTTCCAGACATATTGATTTATTTTTAGCCTACACAATTTGCCGTCCAAGTCACAAAGAGACAACACTCGACAATGAATTGGTGCGGCCCAGCGCTCTGCTCTTTTGGCTTCACTATCAGAGAACGGGAATGTTTTTGCATGCGTGTTAGTGTGATTGTGAGAAGTGCTTGATATGCCGAGCACTTGAGCGAGATTATAAACGAAAACATCTGGAAAGTAAAGAGAGAATTGAATACTTTTAACAGGGCTGGATCAGCCGAAGTCAGGTTAAATTCGAGAGCAGACATATGGATGAGTATATAATGTGTCTACAAAAGAGAACAGATTTTGACAGAGGCAGCTGTGAAGCTACTCTTTTAATTATATATAAGTAAATATCCCCTTCTCTGTCCTGTGAAGATCTTGACAAAATATTTTAATTATAATATGCATATATGTATAGCTCTACACACTAGCTTCTTTCAATTGGTTTTTATGTTTGATTAAAATACTTTGATCGAAATAGTATCTTATCTTAATCGATATAGAAGAAATTGATGTGTACTATATATACTATATGTATGTATATGTACATACATATGTCGAAAATCTGAGAATATATGTTGAAGTATAAGAGGGAAACATATATGTATGTAGAAGGACAAAGAGGTGGAGAGAGAGATAGAAGAAGAGCCAAACATAGATCGTTATGACAGCTGGAGTGAAAGAGACGGAGAGAGTGAGTTAGTGAGTGAGAGAGAGAGGGAGAGAAATGCAAAAATATAGATAGATAATAGAAAAGAGAATAAAGAAAGAGTGAAAATGAGAAAGAATAATAGAGAGAGGAGGAGGATGAAGACAAACATCAAGGGAATAAAATAACTACAAAAGATTCGATTTACTTTTTATAATAATAATAATATATACATAACCAAACCAACTATAGTGGAATTCTTTCTTTTTTTTTTTTAACTTACCAACGTATTTGCATGTATATATACATACATACATGCATGTATACATGCATATACATACATTTATATTTTCCAGTTAGATTAAATATTAATTTTCACAAGAATACAGGGTATATAATTTCAGTGCATTAATTGCATAAGTGCATTTACATAGTTGCTAAAAATAGAAAATATATGTATATGCATGTATTTTTATAACGGCTGACAGGTAAACAAATAAATGAAATAGCAACTGAACTTGAGCTGATATTGAAGCTGATCTAATGCATATATAACATATATACATAAGTATATATAATTATAGGTGTAGATAGTACAATATATAAGTATATTAAATTTTATATTCAATGTAGACACACATAAAATCGTTTGCTACATTTTAATTATTATTAAAGCTCTTCCAGCACTCGCATAGGTAGACATGGCTCATTTATTTAAAGTCCCTGACCGTCGACAACGTCGATCCCCAGCTGTAGGACTGCTTGAAAACACTGCAAGAGATATGAGAAGACAATTGGATAGTTCCACTTCCACTGCAAACCAGTTAACATAGGCCAAGTTCGTGTGGCTCTGACGCAATGCTAACACCAAATCCGAATTGCACAATTTCGCAAAACGGGTTTACTCACTTTTCCCGCAGATACTGCAGCACTTCCTGCTCGGCGGAGTTCAAGCCGTTGAACACCGCATCCAGGTTGAGCTGCAGCAGACGTCGATTGGGTATGCCGATCAAGAAGGTCGCAGCGCCCTCTAGCTGCATGGAGTAGTACATGGCCAGTTTGCCCAGCTCCACGCCACGCTGCTTGCAGATCTCGGCGGCCTGGCGACCCACTTGCTGGAGTTCCGCGCTGCCGGGATGCCAGGCCTGTGGGCCGGCATTGGTGAGCAGGCCAAGCGCGTGGGCTGCGGCACAGATGACGCCTACATTCAGCTCCCTGAATGCCTTCATGTGGCGCAACAGAGTGTTGTCCAGGAGCGTATAGCGAGCATAGGAGAGGACGATGTTCACCCTGCCCTGCGCTCGTTCGGCGCACTCCTTGAGAACGTCTACATCGTAGCCGGTGATGCCAATGAAACGCGCTTTGCCGGCTTTCACAAACTCTTCAAGCACTGGAATAGTCTCCTTCAGCACTAGGTCCAGACTGGGGGCCGCATCCACGTCATGCACCTGTAACACGTCCACATAGTCCAAGCCCAGCAGACCCAGGCTCTTTTTGACGCTCTCTCGAGTTTTGGCCGCAGTGAAGTCAAACATGCGCTCCGGTTCCAGCTCGTAGCGTCCCACTTTGGTGGCTATGTAATACGCTTCCCTTGGGACATCCATCAGCGCCTTGCCCAGCACCTGCTCCGACTGACCTTGGCCATAGAACGGTGCAGTGTCGATATAGTTGATGCCCGACTTAATAGCTTCCTGCACGGTTCTGATGCCCTCTTCTTCGTCGAATTTTTTGTCAAAGAGCGCACTCAATGTGGCCCCGCCTAGTGCGATTTTCGATACTCTTAAATTGGTGCCGCCCAACTTGCGGTATTCCATGCGGCGAACCAGCTCCTCATTGTGGAAGCCCTTCACGAAGGTAGCTGGAAGTGTTCTTGACATCGCTGAAGTCTAAAGTGAACTGAGCCTTCCACTGCAATGCATGGAATACTTATAGACGCAGTCAAATGCAGCACCCACACGCACAAGCACAAACACACCCACACACACACATATCTATTCCCTACACGATTACATAGATCGAATAGTGTGACTGAGCTTTTGCTAAACTAAAGCTTTTTAAGTAGCGGTGCATATTTAAGCTTGGAATCTCTAGAACTATGAGAGCGGGAAATAGTGCACTCTTATTCCCTTTAAAAGCTCTCTTTTGAAACCTGATTCCGACTAATGTAAGAATCTCTTTGCTCTATTTTACCGCTTTGCTTTGCGAGTCAAGCGAATTTGATAAATAAAATATTAATTAAAACAATTTTGAACAAATATAAATCATGTTTGCTTATTAAACAAAAAAAAATTAAATAAGAATAAAATAAAATAAAAAAAATTATAATTAAAACATATAACTATAACAAAAACAGAATCAATCATTATTTATAGTTTTTAGATTTAGTTAAAACATGGAAACAAAATGAAAATACAAATAAAAATATTTGTCTAATAAGATTTTGCCCCATCATATATTAATAATATATTAATTATAAACCTATGATATGTATTAAGTGGAAAGTTGATTTTTTGAAACTATGTATTTTATTTATCAGAAAGAAAACTAACTGCAATTAATGTTTGCATAATGTGAGTTTTCAATCAATGACAAAAGTTTATTAAATAATATAAATATATATATAGATGCATATATGTATTTGGGAAAGTTAGAGATACACATAGAGATATTTGGGACAGTCGATCTTTAGAAGAATACATCGAAGTCACCTCGGGGGGGCTGATAGAAGTGCGGGCGTGGTCGATGCTGCTGCGCTGGCGGCGACCTTGGCACAATGATGTCGTTAATCTCGTGCAGGATTCCATTGGTGGCGATGAGATCGCATTTTGTCACGCCGGCATTTTCGATCTTGGGACGGCGGTCACGGGTGATGCGCAGATGCTGGCCCGAAATGGATTCGATGGAGCGTACGAATGGCCAGTTGGTGGGTATGATGCCAGCACAGCAGACAACATCGTTGACAATGTGCGTCTTGACCTGGGCCTCGAGCTCGGCCTGGCTCTGGGCGGGCTTGGTCTCGGTGGACTCGCTGAACTCCTCAAACACGTCATTCTTGGGCACAAGGAGCGTGAAGCTATCCGATTCGTTAGCCAACAGATGGGTCAGATTGGCCTTGCGCACCAGCTCCAGGAACTTGCTGTAGTTGGGGTTGGCCTCCAGGGACTGGAGCAGATTCTATGAGGAATATACAGATAAACTAGATTAAGCACGGCTCAAGTCGTAGTCGCATCTCTAATCTTACATTCTTGGGCGCAGTCAGTGGGCGGTCCAGCTGATGCAGCACAGAGCCACAGCTCTCGTCATCGAAGTGCACCAGGCGGGCACAGTTCACGGTTGCCCTGTTCATGACGTCCGAGAAGAGGGCGTGGGTTGAGTAGAGATTTAGGCGAACATTGGAGCCCGCCACCGTTGGCAATAAACTCTCCGAGAGATCGCAGGTCTTGATCATGGGCTTGATCACATGGTAGTTGAGGAACTCAGCCAAGTCCTTGTTGTCCTTCAATGACTCCGGCTGTTCGGCCAAAATGCGCGCCCATTCCGAGTGCTGCAGCGCCTTGTCTGTGGGCGCAAAGACTGTGACGTTGTCCATATCGTCGAATTGATAGTCCAGGCCAGAGGCCTCCAGCAGACGCCTGAAGATCGTTATGTTCTTCTGCGACAGCAGAGTGGTCATGGGCAGCGCCGAATCCGTGGGCAGAATGGTGTCAATCACATGGAGCACTCCATTGGTGCCCATTATGTCAGCGTCCAGAATCTTGGCGGCATTATTGATGTAGATGGCCGACGGCTCAGTTTGATTTTCGACACGTTTGGTGCGGTTCAGCAGCAGTGGCTCGCCCAGCAGATTATAGGTGGTTGTCTTGGCACCCGGCAGCGTGGCCAACGAGCAGAAGGTCAGGTCCAGAATGTGATTCTTCAGTATATCTAGGGCAAGATGATCAGTAAAGGGATTCGATGCGAGGAATTGCATTCAATCTTTGCTACTTACTGGAGGCGCAGCCGCGTCCCTCCTTCAGGGCGCGTCGCAGATGTGGCTCCAGCTTATCGAAGGCAGCGTCCGTGGGCACAAAGATGGTGACGGGCTTATCACCCTCCAGCAGAGCGCTGATGTTGGTCTTCTCCAGCACGGTGCGCATGATGGACATGTCCGCGCGCTGGCGTATTAGATCCATGACGTTCTTGGTCAGAGGTTTCAGCACGCCGTTGAGCGTGTGCACCAGCGCCTGTTCGGAGAGCTTGTCGTGCTGCACAATGGGCACACAGTTGGCGGCATAGCGGTAGGGCTCCGGACCGAGACCCGGTGGCAGCTGATAGGTATTGATGCGTATCTTCTGGCCGGTCAGCTCACTCTGCAGCAGCTTCTCGTTGGGCACATCCTCCAGCTCCACCTCGCCCAGCACGGAGTGTAGCTTGAGGATAGCTGACATTTGGGAGCCTTCTGCCTTGGAGTCTTCCACGTTCTAAGTGGGAGAGTGGGAAATAGTTTTAGTGCTCACTCGGCTTGGGGCTATAAATGGGCACTCACGTTCTCCTGCTGATGCTGGCTGCGGTATTCCTGGAAGGCGGCGTCGTTGGGCACAAAGAGAGTCAGCTTCTTGCCCTGGGAGTTGGACAGCATGTTGCCCAGCTCGCCGGCACTCTTGGCGCTCTCAATGAACTGCTGGGCTCCCATGTCGGCGGCAGTGGCGGCGATGTCCTTGATCTCGATCTTCTCACAGGGAACCGTGAAGTCCGCATTGCGTGGTCGTCCATAGCCATAGCAGCACTGGCGCGTCAGAGTCACACTCTTCTTCTTGCCATTTTGATTGACGCTGTGTGGAATGAGGAAACGAATGAATTGCA
This sequence comes from Drosophila mulleri, assembly GCA_035047565.1. Lineage (NCBI taxonomy): Eukaryota > Metazoa > Arthropoda > Insecta > Diptera > Drosophilidae > Drosophila > Drosophila mulleri. The sequence goes on along the minus strand of JAWNPK010000069.1, from coordinate 5,658,529 downwards.
AATGAAGTATACGCAACGGTGCCACGGCTCATGTTGCCCCACTTACATCTTGGTGCAGACGTGCTTGTTCGGCTTCTCGGCACAGGAGTTCACGCTGAAGTGGAACTGGCCAAACAGTGGCGAGCGTACCACGCTGCCAGCCCCGTCACGTTCCTGGTCGAAGCTGTCCACGGCCTCATCACCGTCTGTTTCCGTGGTTGCCCCATCGCTTTCCTCCTTCTCGGTGCACACATTGGGTCTGCAAGTAAATGGGTTGCGGGTATATGCAAGAAGAAACAAATTAGTTTTCTGATGAGAAATGGAGAAACTAAATGCAGAATTACATAATCATTGACAACACATACATATTATAGGTGAGCAAATGTGTTTTATATGTCTCACTCTGCCTAAACAAGAAAGAGTACTCTAGTCGTGCCTGCTCTACAAGCAGATACCCTGAGCACAGCGAAGAGCTGACAGCTGAATAAAAACTTTAGCGCTTAAGGTATAAAATTATACGTTTATATATCACGTGACATAGACTAGTATACACTTTAAATTTAAAGTCTTTGGTCTTTGTGGCTCACGAGATTGCTGCGATCATATGGAGACATAGACGGTCGGACTGATATAGCTAGATCGTATCACCTCCCTGTCTCAATCAAGCATATATATATTTTATAGGTTCTATCTGAACTCCTTCTTTTATGTTAATAAAAGCATTATTCCCTAAGATTCCATTTTCAATGCGCAGATTAATAATCTGCAATTGAAGTTCTCATATATTTTGGGACAAGTTGATTGGTTTGATTAATTGAATTTAAACATTATAGAATGTAATTGCTCCCTAGAGTACCTTATCGATCAGCGAGCTACACCATATCGGATGGATGGAAACTCAGAAATGCCCTGAGCGTAGAACGCTCGGACGTAAATAACGAAGTAGAATGATCGATAATCGGTAATAAGCAAACTGAGATGAATTAAGGAAAAATATAATCAACTTTTCCTGCTTATGGTGCATATAAGCATTTCAAGTCTGTAGCTGTTGTGGTTTACGAGATTGCTGCGTTTATACGGACATACTTTTACGGACCGAGGGTCATTGACAGATCAACTCAGCACGTCTTTGCTGTCAATAGGTTCAGGGTATACAAATATCTGTATATGTAATTAAACTGGAGTGACTATATATACTCGACAGTTTGAAGCTTCACCGAGGTCTGTCACATATATAGAATTTAAGAATGTTACGCTTTTTGAGGGATGTTCATATATTGCATAAAAATATTGAAGTTAATATAAAGCATTGATTTGTTCATAAATCTATATTTGTACACTATATTTAGCTACATATCTGTTCTTGAGATATTGCCTCATCATCTAAAAACTAAATCTATACAATACTAAACCTAGACTTGCTAATGCCTTTGGCGATTGCTAACTGGTAAATCAAAAGTCAATGTACTCGCCAGAACTATCTAGATAAACACAATATATAATAATAAATACATACATATATGTACGTGTATGTACTCGTCTAAGTGCATGTGTAGCTATGGAACCTGTACAGTTGTCATCCAATATGCGCACCCCATGAACGACTCTGTTTACTATCGCCCATCAATGCGAGAGCGCACTGATGATTGTTTACTTTGTGGATTCGCATATATAGAGATACGTTTGCTCACATGGTTATATATGTAGTTATGGGGTACTCGTCGAGGCATTATCTACTATATCTGTATATACAAATGATGTGTGGAATTAACAGCTTAACAACTTTGCCTGCCTTCAATTCAATTACGTGTGCGCCACAAAGCCGACCATTGTATGGGGGCATAGTTTTCGAAATTTCTCGGCCTGCCTATACATATATCAATATAGATTTATATAGGTTTATGTATACATACAATATATACGCGTATATACATATTTATATATACTACTTTTATAAAGTGCTAATTTTTCAATTGCTGCGTCTGACTTTCGTTCTCGGTGCCACAAACACAAATGCACTCAGTTCCAATTGATTTCACAATTTTGCTTGAATCACAATTTAGAAAAATGCAAACGACAACTATAAAGCTAGCTCGATATACAACTAAATATATATGTATATACTTATGTACCAGTTAATGCACTCAATATAAGCAATTTAGCAATTAATAGAGAAATCGGTCGGGGCAGGTGCTCAATAATTATTATTGTTGTTGCTGCCTTGAAAGTGAATGTTATTACAAAATTATAAGTATAAAACTAATCACGCTCTTCGATTTGCTGTCGATCACATCAGTCAGCACTCGAAGAGGTTTCATCCATTGGCGATAATGCGAGAGAGACATTACAAATCAAATTGATGGATTTAATAGCTCTAATGAACTTGACTTTGCCCATGCTTAATTACCAAATGTCAAGATCGTCAAAATCAGCCGTGCGCAGCGATTAGGAAAGACCCGAATCAAGTGACCATATCAGAAATGCTAAGTATCTACTATATATATATATGTATAAGAATTGTGCGCAGTTAGACTGAAAGATCTGGAAAGAATATTGTGCGAGAACTTGATTCAATTTAAAATTATGATGCTGACTTTGGAGTACACACAATTATTAACTAGTTTGCATAGTTAATACGAATCTTGGTTTAGAATATCTTGCTTGTATATTTCATAGACTATTGTATATATTTTAAATAGGCTTAATAACATTCATTTATATATTTATATACTAATTTAAATTTGATTTATTATAATCAAATATTCTGTAGAGAAATATAATATTTTAATAAATCCATACAATTATAGTTGACAAATTTATTAGATATAGAATATCCAAAGCGACAATACTGTAATATTTAGTAAGTAACATAAGATACCCTACTACTCATCAAGTTTGTCATAGTTGAGCGTATTGTTCAATTCCTCTTGATTTGGTTCAACAAGATAATGTACATATATATAATAAACAAAATTATTATAATCCCATTTTCTACAATCAAGCTTACATTTTCTAAGCAAATGAAAGTCGCTAAAGTACACTATTTACTGTAGATCCTATAAACCTGAACTAGGGTATACATAGTTTCTATTTTCAATTATTTCGTGCTGTATATTATATCATCAGTCGTGATTTATTATATGTAAAATTTGGCTTTCACTTGTAAATCCCCAAGAATAAATGCTGCATCATCATTTTTAATGGGCGAAATAAATAACTAACAAGCCAATTTAGAATTGGATATTGTGATCAAATAATATATACTATATACTTTCATTTGTCTTCTATGATCAACTCACCCCTTCCACCAAGGCTCCTGGGTGTTACCAAATCCGAATCCACCAAACGAGTTGAAGAACTCATTGCCAAAGAATGGGAATGATTGCTGGAAGAAGACGGCTGGATTGGGAGAGTTCACGTCCGTGGTGATCGCATCAACAGCTATGGAGAGAGAGAGAGAGAGAGAGTGAAATAGAGATTGCCTTAGACTGCCTCTCTATGCGATTCTCTGCACTTACTGAACGGCTTCTGTTCCACGCCCTGCGTTGTGGCAGCAACTGCAACTGCTGCTGCATCCTGTCGTCCCTGCTGCTCCAGTGGCACGAACTCCGTGTCGCTGATGCTCTCGCTTCCATAGCTGTTACTGTAGAGTGGCAACAGTGGCGCATTAGCTATGGCTTGTGGGCGTGGCTGCTGAGCCGCCAGCGGGGCCGGCGGGGGCGCTGCCCAGACGCTGGCCACACGCTGTGACGGCTTAGCATGCAGTGGTTCTAGCGGTGCGAGTGGTGCAAATGGTATGGGCGCAAACAGCGTGCGATGCAGCGGTAATGGTCGTGTTAAATGTTGCATAAAGCTGTCGAGGAGTTGGAGGAAGTTGCGCAGTGGAAGTGGAGTGTATTTTTTTATTAGTTTGATTAGTGCGTGTTGGTATGTATTTGCTGTGTGTGTGTGTCTGTGTGTGTCTGTGCTTGTGTGTGCTTTGTGCCGTTTCAAGCAAATTCCACACCAATTCTTAACTATCCCTAAAGCGGATCCCCACCATAATTCATATGCCTTCCATTGTCTCGCACATAAAAGAAGCGACATGCTCTCTAGCTACACATGTATATACCTATATTGTGTGTATATATATTATATAGTATACGGCCTGATCGTGCCCATTGTTTAGCAATTGTTTTGCGCAGCATTTCTGTGCGCCGCATACTAATTGACCGCCTCCACAGCTAATACTATACAAATCAAATGAAAATTACTCTGAAAGAAACTTGCATAAATTCCCAAAAATAAATACAACAATGAGCTGCACTCTGGCATCATCAATCAAATAGAATTTATGTCTCTCGATTTGATATGTGCTCGCAAATGAAGTCAACACCAAAAACTAAAATTCACTTATATAAACGCGCCAACTCCATCGCATGACTCACTCGCACGCCTCGTGCAAGCCAATATCAGCCCGCTTTCTATTGACAAACCATAACAGTCACTTTTTAACTGACTTTTCCTATATACAGCTCGCAATTGGCACCCACTGGTATATAAATAATATATATATATATATATGTATATGCTTGAAGTGTCTGTAAGATTTTCGGGACCTTCTTTGTTGATTGAGCTCATTAAAAATGCGCGATACGGAAGTTAATTAAAAACATAAAAGACATTATAAGAGCAAATAAAATATATATATTTATATATATATACATATGTATGTGTATATATGGACATTTTGTTTTAAAATAATATGCTTGAAATGGCAAACATAACAAAATTTTTATAGCTGACATGCTCAGTTAGCGGCAAGTTACGACAGACTTCAGAACATATATGTATATATACATATATTTTATGATATCTTTATCTGACATGAGTCATGACGTGAGGGCTTCAAAGGCATCCAAATAAACACTAAAGTTGTTTATACAACAAATACTTATGTATATATGCATGTCTGTATGTCGAGCATATCACGAACTGCCTTTTACGAAGACGATACCTGACTTGATCTCGACTTGGACCCGTTGGCATTTTGGAACAGCTCATCTAGAGAGATTCATAAGAAAACTCATAGCTCTGGGAGAAACTCCTAGGCAATTGTTTTCTGAAGTTGGTTTTTGCCAATTGTTAAAGAAAAGAGAAATTTGTAAAATTTGGCCCGCGTTGAACTTAGTTAAAGTATGGGTAAAATCTGATCTACGAATCAAATAATTGTGTAAGGCATTATTTTTAATTAATTAAATATGGATTTTTAAAGATTAGTGCTTGAATTTTGTATAAAATAATTCTGAAATTCGTAAAAATTACCTGATTATCTGATGCAAAATTGGATTTTAAAATTTGTAGAGTAAAGTGATATAATATTATCATATATTTTAATATTGAACTTCAAAGATTTGTGTATGATTTATTTATAAAAAACACTTTTCAAATAAAAAAGTTCTAAATTGATCAAAAATGTATATATAAAATATATATTATTTATCTCTATACTTTATTATTGAACTTTAAAGATTTGTATCTGATTTAAAAATAAATAATAATAATAAAGTTTGGTAATTGCTGTTTTGCATTTAAATTAAAAGAAACGTTTATAATTTGTAAGTAAATATATCTTAATTATATATGGACTGTAAATTATAATTATTGTTTTTCCTAAGAAATAAGAGGCTAATAGAATTGCTGCCTCGACTGATGAGCTCTAATCGCATTTTAATCTGTCATGTCGAAAGCCTCAACACATTTGGGAAAGTTTATGAGGTCATAATTAAGGCAAGAAAGTTCTGGAAATTTCCAATGTATAACGAATGCATAACATCACAATAACAAATAAAAACTGTGAGCAGTAAATAAAGGCAGGAACTGGTAAATTAAATAAAACGCCGTCTCGACTACCAAAGCGAAAGTCGTTGGCCACAGTCGATGGGCAGTGGGCGAGTGGCGGCAGTGGCACTGTGATTCGATTAAGGTTCTGCCATGGAGGAGAACCAAACGAGTTAAGCAGGCCTGAGGGGAGCAGGCGGGACAGGTGGTTGGTTGACCCAGTTTTGGGGGTTTTTAAATTTGTCGGCAGAGCATTAAATTTGGGGCGTCACCTGCTCCCCAAAATTGCATCTAATGAGGTGTCAACAGCTAATTCGCTCCATGTCAAGCCAAACACGCCTGCCTCCCTCCCACCCACACAGCGCAAATCGTGTCAAAATTAATAACAGCTATTTGAGTTAGTTAGTTATCCAACTACAGCCTGCAGCTGGTCTTTAAGGTTGCTCGCTGCAGTCAGCCATGTGGAAACGAGCCCCACGACTCGCTAACGTCGATCATCTGTCAGATCCCGCCACTGCATTTGCATTTGCATCTCCATTTGCAATTGCATCTTTCACGGATGCCCTAAAGTCGCTGACCCACTTTGCTTGCACATTGTTCTCAACTGAGCGGCTGCAGTCGTTCTTCTTCCTCTTCTTCTTCCACTTCGGCTGCTTCTTCTTGCTGCTTACACAATGCCTTTCGCAAAAAAAAAAAAACTTGAACTGCAGGGTTAAATGCTCTTTGAGGCGATTTTGTGTGCCAATTTTCGATCGCGATTCTCTGCGCTTATCGCCTTAACTGAACAATCTCTTTGGCAGTCAGTAATTGGACATTCACATTTTGAATTGGGAAAGCAGCGCGAAGAAGTTCTTAACAGACCACGAAATATACATACATACATACATACATATCTGTATGTATGTTTATCTTTTGTGTAGTACTGAACTAATACAAAGGTAATTCTTGTATATTTAGGCTGAGTTCAAAGTCTCGTGCGACATCTTTCTACTTAGGTGATTTTTTCGTTTTTGTCGGCCTGCTCTCAGGTTTAAGCTATAAATTTAGGTCAAAATTTGACTTTCTTTACGTTTTTTGGTTTACTAAAATAAAAATTGTTTTATTTTAATTTTTTGTTTCGCTTTGTATTCGTTTTTGTTTGGTTTACTTTATTTGCAATAATGTTAACACGTTTCGTATTTGCCAAGTCAACGTAGTAAATGGTGAAATTTCACCAGGCCAAACCAGCAAAGTGCTAGAACAAACACTATAAATATCTAAGCTCCCAATTAGAGGGGCTATTACGGCTTGTCCACGGGCACAAAAACATAAAACAAAAGTTCGAGTTGACAGATCAATATTTGAAGAGAACGGAGTATGGCTGGGATTATGAGTGGAACGGTGGTTCCGTATTTGTTTTGGGAGGAGCTTGCAAGATGCTGGGAGCGTGCACAGTGGGCATATAAGTAGTTCACCTGTAAAATTCTGATGAACTGATTTCACTATCAGAACTGGAAATTGAATTCGAGCTATCACTGTAAAGAAGGCATGCATTATAATTGTTCGAGAAAATTCCAAAACACGTTAGACACTACAATTTTTTAGAGTATGTTAAATTTCATTTAATGAGCTAATAAAACTAAATGAATCGAAATGGAAGTATTAAAAACATTAATTAAACCAAATCAATGTAACGAAATCTAATAATAATGTAAGCCTGGTTTGTTTTTTATATTTTCTGTAACAGTTTTTAACACAGCTTGTAAATTATGATGTTGTCGAACCACCCATTGTTACCATATGAAATAATCGAAAAAAAAAAAAACTCATTAACTACATGAGATATGCATGAACTACGGAATGCAAATTGCCAATTACACAAAAAACACACAAGCATAAATTAAATATTTTATGTTTTTTAATTTCAAATTTTTTGTGTTTTTTACTTACTCGCTGTAAAATGGTGACGCCTGTGCGGCGCAGACCAAGAGCAGGCTGGCCCAGAGTCTCAACATCTTGAATGTTGTCAATAATCACAGTATTTGAAGCTAAAAAACAAACCAAAAAACAAACAGAAAGTTTTCGATATAAAGAAAGGTGCACAGAAATTTCACTGATTTGAGCCGAACAGCTGAACAGCTGTCTGGGCGGAATGTCGAGATGAGCGACGAAATCCAAACTGAAAATACTGGTTTTTCCATGCCAAACTGCACCCGCCGTGGAAAATGTAGGTGAATGTGAATGTGGACAGTTAGTTTAGTTGTTTGGCAATACAACAAGAGGATGAAATTTTCCACTGTCTTTAGACGCTAATTACAACGTCAATAGCTGGATTAATTACTCTTCGACTATTTTAAATGTTATTGTCTTGCCAAATTGACACACATAACAATTATCAGCCAAGCAAGTCGCATTTGATGCGTGCATAGATCCATGAACGTTTTTTTTTTGAGTCCTCTTCATACACACTCACACAAACATACACACACTAGCAGAAGAGACGCTCACGAATACTAACAATTTGACGTTGCGTACGAAGTTGACGTTGTTTGAACGGCTGTTGAAATGTAACTGGCTTAGAACTCGCTCAGCTCTGCTATTTATAAGCTGTGATCGATGCCGTCGCAAGCGCTCAGAGCGGCGTTTTATGAGCCGCCGGCTTGAGCTTTAACACTCTCTCTCCCTATCGCTTGCTCTCTGTCTACGGCTCTCTCAAGCTGTGCTCTCTTTACGATGTCAGAGAACTTTTTGCTGCGCAGGCACCATTAAATGCAAAATTCGTGTAATAATTGTGAAAGTGCCCGACAGATCTCTGATAACTGTTTACACTGCACAGCACAAAATTCTAGCCACGCTCTTGTGAGTTTCGCCATCAATCACAATGAGCGAGGTCAAATGCTATGGTTCTTTGTAAGCAAAACACATGTTTCGGCTTGCACTACCTGTACGCCTCTGCTGTTATCCCATTCAAATGCGCAGTGGTGTATCGCTTGTTTCACAAACTCAGTTACTCGGAGTTGCCTTATTAAGAGTCTGTTCATATAGTATTTGAAAACGGTTGTATTGTGCACAAATCGCGTTTTGTTTGTATGTAAAATTTGTAGATACATATTTAGGTAGTCGTACAAGTACTTGTATACATATATAAATGCATATGTATAAGTCTGTAAGCTATAATTGTTTTTCGATTACCTCTTCTTAGAATTATGAGCTGATTGTTTAATGTTTTATTTTTATAACAAAAAAGAACAATTTTGTTGATGGGATATTAGTTCCTAAGCAGCTTAGTAAATTTGTCTGTTTGCACACGCTGCTTTTATTAATAAATTGATTTTTTTTTTTTATTTAAATTAAAATTTGAAATCTAATTTCACACTTATGGTATAAGATTTCTATAGTTGCTATAAATTAGTGGAACAACAGAGAACGTGTATATACTATTTTGAATATGGAATCTTAGTATACACTCGATTTCTTTATATAATTTAGTTGCTCAATCAAGTTTAGATTCGAAATCTCAACTCATAGTTGTAGTGTAAGATCTATGTATATTGTTGCTATCACCTAGTGGAACAACAAAACACTTTTATATGTTTCTAGCTAAGTAGACTTGACATGTTCAAATACTATGTATTGTTTGTTAGTCATTGTTGATAAGGTTTCACATTGGAGATTTGAAGATGTCGATGAGGCTTGACGGCAGCTGCGCCTTAAACCAGATGTACTTAAATATTTTACATTTGCTAGAGATGAGCAGAGTAGAAAATAAAGTAATACAAATGCATTCATTGAATTGTTAATAATAGTTTCATTTTATTTATAGACCATACAATATTTACAATAATCAATTAGACGTTTGTGCTATATATGTATGCGTGTATATATATTTGATATACATATATATATATATAAGTTAGTTTTTCTTTATCATTTGTGTATGTAGTTTTGCTTTCAATTACCGTTATCATAAATTAACTGCAAATAAATTAACATCTCGCTTTCACTTACACAGCTCTGAATGTGTGTGTGTAGGTGTCTTTGTGTGGATGTGTGTGTGTGTAGGTATCTTTCTATAAAATCGATTTTAGATATGTCCACGAAGTACTTAGCCAAGTTTTAATTTTGATTAATTTGTCCACAAATAGATATGCAAATAATTTAATTCATATACCACTCGAAGCTAATAACGGCCTCAAATGTGATTTTGATTAGAGTTACATAGCTTTCATTTTTGTTGCTAACTTTACATCGAAATGATTAAGCCAATGTTGCCAGCAGAGGAAATCTTGAGTTTGTGTGTGTGTGTGTGTGTGTGTGTCTGTTGTGTGTGTGTGTGTGCTCACGTTCTAAATAATCTCCAGCCCAGCGATTATTTATAACATTGTATTTGCCTAGTTTAAAAGGAACTTCCGACTGTCATTCGTCAAATGTAAATGAGGAAGCGCTCGCCTATCTGTGCCACCAGTTCCGTTCCGTCCATCCCGTCGGCTTACTCCACCAGCGCTGCAATGGAACAGTCCACGGTATGGCACACATCTAGTCAAGGGAGCTGATTCACTTACCAGGACGCTTGCCTCGCATGCCAAGGAAGCCGCTGGGCGCCCGCTTGCCGCCGATGACATAGACCCACGGCTGTATCAAATTGTCCTCTGCTGCCCCATTGGCATCGTTCAGCGCACTCTTCTTGCCGCGCACAGCCACAAATTTACTGTTAAAGTCCGCGTATCGCTGCTTCTTGCCGCGCACATCGTATGCCTTTTTATAGATTTTGCGCCACAACTGGCCATGGTTAGTTCGAACAATGTTGTAAATTACAATTAGTTTGTGGCTTAAAGATAAGGGCGTGACAAATCAAAGACATGCATATGTATTTGGGTTGGTAGATATACATACATAAATATAGTTCTATATAGTCGAGCAGAAAAGAGGATAAGAAATTATAACAAGCCTAATATTGATTTCTTCTCTTCATTTTACAAAGAATTAAAAGCAAATTTTTAAGCAATTGTATACTGAGAAATGGAGGAAATGAAATAGGGTGTGAAATTTTATAAGATGGTCAATTATTATTAAATATTCTACTACATAATATTTAAAAATTTTTAAATATAATAGATTTATAATTGAATTTTGGTGACAAATTAAAATTTCTTTTGCCTTTACTTTGCAAGTATTGTAATTTTCAAGTAAATTCACATGCTCAGCACTTGCATGTTTTATGTGTTAACAATATATTAATCAATCTGTCTATAAGCACTTTGAATTATTCACATATTAAACCAAATTTCTAGCAAAGATGTGTGAGCAAATGTTGCTAGGCTGCGCTGTCAAGTGGGATAGCCTGAATCCTGCGTGGTTTGTGAGTAACTATGTCGTATACAAGGATCTAGTGATTCCCACAGTGACTGAGCTAATTGGACGACACAAATCACATCAAAGCCAACACAGGCAAACTAACTGTTATCTCAATTAATTGCAGGTAAATAAAGTAAGGGGAACACCTTATAGAATCCTTATGGGAATGCGAATGAGAATAGAGTAGAAGAAGAAAACAATGTAAGATACATACATACATATAAAAACTGGGCAACATGCCCTAACTAGTTATGCATTAAAGCAGCATGCGATATAGAGTCGTAAAGTAAGACTCTATTCTGCATCAAATAATAGTATATATTTTATTTTGCTTGAGTCTCTATACTGATATTCCCTATAAGTTCGCATTATATTTAGCATTTCTCCTAGGTAATTATTTACACTCTTCCAACAATTTAAGTCTGTCACGCGCCCATCTGCAGCTGTATATATTGGACTTACCTCTGAGAGAGCCGCACGCTTGTAGTGCTGATGTGAAACATCCTTTTTGCCACGCACGCCTACGAAGGAGTTGACAGGAGCGCGTTTTTGCAGCAGTTCCAGTGCATCATCCTCATCCTCGGCAGCTTCGTTTTCGGACAACGACGGACGCTTGCCACGCATGCCAGTAAATCCGGTGGGTGCTCGCTTGGCCACGTCACCGCCGTCTGTCGCCAGATGGTCTAGGAATTCCTGCAGGAAACTCTCGCGCAGACGCTGCTCCTCCATGTTTTGCAGTAAATCGCGCATTCGATTGGTATTCGACAGAAACTTCTTGCCACGCATGCCAACGAAGGCCATTGGCGCCTTCTTGAGTCTTCTACCGTTCTCATAGTACGAGTTGTCCTCATCTTCTTCGCCATAATCCAAAGGATCGGGGCCCAGCCAATTGGCATCTGCCGATGCGTCTTGCTCTTTCTTGCCTCGCATGCCAATAAAGCTGGATGTTGGTGCGCGCTTAACCATGTTTCTTGCCTCTTGCTGTGCGCCAGGCGTTGAGGGGCTAATGGTCATAGCGTCTGCATCCTCCGGCTCGGCCTCAGCGCCGCTGCTTGCAACTGCAGCAACTGTTAATAACAGGAGCAGCAGTAACATTTTCTGATTGCACATGGCTTCAAATTTGTGTTGCGTGCTTTTAGGCGGGTGCTATAAGAAACAAATAGAAACGAACGTTAGATGGCGCTAAATGTGTTTTTCTTTTAAATATTGTATTAGGATGCAAATTATTTGCATGCAAACAATATGATTTGATTTATAAAATCTAAGAGATAGATTGGACATATTCGATATTCCTTGAAATAATTTTAAAAATAGTTAATACTATTTTATTATGTTATTTATTTTTGTTTTAATAACCCCTGCCATATTAATTAATTCGATGTCATTCGAAATGATTAAATAAATAAAACTAAATCTTTTTTAGCATCAAACAAATTTTATATTCTAATTATAAAAATGGAATGTGTTTACGTTACATAAAATGTGAAACTAAGAACTAACTATAACATCTGTTAAACAAATATTTCTTTAATATACTATACTCAAAACAACCATTATTTTTAAACACATTTTAATTATAGAGGAAAAAAATAAATTAAAAAATTGTACCCCGACTGTTACTTGCTTTTCTTTAGAGTTTGTATAAAAAATCGCTTAAAATAAGAAATGTGTTTGATATATCATGCGCCCTATTTAACTCTAAAGTATATCTGACCTACATTGGCAATTCCACTTGGTCTCATATGGTTGACTTTCTATTGCAATTTGTTGAAAATGCCAGCGGCAGTTGCAACAATTTATTGTCACACATACGCAAATATTTGCAGACCAAACACGCGGAGCCACCTTCGTGTCGAAGTGGTTTGCTTGCCATTGATTATGCTCGAAAGTTGTTATCGCACGCCACCCGCCGCCTTGTTAAGCCAAATTGCCATGCAAATGCATTGGCAATGTCGCCGAGGCACTCACGATAAGACGGCAATGCATATCCCCGACACCCAGCCATGCAGCCATCCAGCTATCCCGCCACCCGGGCAACTGGTGTCAGAGCAACAGAGCAAGCCGGAAAAAAAGCTGATACGGAACTAAGGTTGAACACGAGATACTTTAGAATATAGTAATAATATTCTAATAATATTCTAAGAAATATTCTCTATATTAGTTTAAAAGCCCTTCAGCTGAATTACTTTTAATTCGTGCCAAAAAATTTGTTTTGTTTGCTTCAAATATCAAGTTTTTTGTTTGTACTTTCCCAGTTTGAAATAATCTCTCTGCTGTTGGTCTATGCCCTTTTCGAGCCAGCTGCATTGAGGGTATGATAACGCTAACGATGCGCGCACAGGAAGCTGGCAACATGTAATTCAATTGATTGCCAGTGGCGTCGAGAAGAAGTTGCAGTTGCACAGCCAATGCCTGGGCACAGCTAGAGAGACATCAAGTGGCAATTGAATTGAATGCAGCAAAAGTCATTTGAATTGAATTGATGTTAAATTTGCGGTAATCAACAGGTTGCGATGGGGCTCATTGATGGCTATGGATGAGCTCTGGTTGTGTGTGTGTGTGTTGGCTTTAAGTTGAAGTGCCCAGAGAGCTGACAGTTTTTAAATACTAAACATAATAGAGGCAACGGCAAATGTCAAAGCATCAGGAGCGCCGTAGCTGATGTTGGACACAATTCTCTAATCATGTTCACACGCTTTAATGACCAAAGTTTCTGGCACAAAATTAGCAGACAGCAAAGTGTTAAGCTTCCTGTTTTAGAGGCGTCTGCCCGCTGGGCGATGGGGGATGGGGGATGGGCGTGATGACATGAAAGTGACAGCAGGCTGGAGTCGAACAATGACTTAGGAATAGGGCCAGTCAACACTCCGCACACGGGGATGTGGAGATGGCTTTAAGTCCAGCTGTAAGCTGCGGCAAGTGAATAGCGTGTGTGTCCTGTCTAATTGTCAATGTATGGGTAGAATAGTGTTTGCTTTGTGCATACCCAAAGGACACTTTAAACTGCCAACGGGCCGACGAGCCAACAAAACAATGGCCGTGTGAACATTAAAGATGCGAGCGGCGCCACAGTGAGAGATTTACATTTTGGCCAAAATAGCGCCCAGGACGTGCCACGGATATCCTTTGGTACATGTGTGGGCATGCCAGTATGTATGTGTGTGTGTTTATTTGTGTATCTGTGCAGCTGTGTGGGTAATAAAGGCCCATTAGCCCGCCAGCCGACACACTACAACAACAACAACAACAACCACAACGCTGACGACAACAACAATAATAGAAACAAACGTACAAAATAAATAATAGAACAACACTGAATGGAAAATTCACTTTCTGGCCAATTGTCCGCTCCATTCTCCATTCTCCATTCGCCGCTCTCAGTTCTTGGTTTCAGTTTGCCTGCGGCTGCATCTCGTCATTGCCCTCTTTGCATCCATCTCGCATCGCCCCCACCAAAAATAACAAACGAGCCATGTGCTGGGGTCTGGGGCAGGGGCAGGGGCAGGGGTAAGGGGGCAGTGTGCTTGGGCAACAGTTAATGCATAGAATATGAAGCGTACCCAAACTCCTTCCTACTAGGCCCTGCAGCTGTAGCCCGATTCGAAATTTCGATGGGAATGCCAATCGTGCTCTTTAGACTCTGTATTTACATAAATATATTAATATTAACCATCGGTCGCAGATGCCCAGCTACGAAAGCCTAGCAAGTGGATATATCACGTCTCAAAAAGCGCTTTAAAGCCCATTTCTCTCTCTCTCTCTCTCTCTCTCTCTCTCTCTCTGTCTCTTTGTCTCTGTCTCTGTCTCTGACTTTGTCTCTCTCTCTCTCTCAGTCTCTTTCTCTCTCTGTCATTCTTTCTCTCTCTATATATATATATTTATATATTTATTAAATAGTACTAAAAAGATTTACATTTACTTCGAAACTGGTTTTTGTTTTGAAGATCTTGCATGATAAATGTAAATGCAATTACTGAACAATTTTGCAAAGCTTTGAAGACGAGCCAAGCTAAGATTATACTAAATTATAACAACGTGCAGCCAGGTGTACTAGGTGTCAAGATCTACCTATCTACCTAACTAATTACTTAAACATATATACTCTACATGTGGAGAGTACATTTGACTCTGAAATCCATTTGTATACTTATCATTTGGCATAAGTGTATGTATTTTCTAACTCTGCTTCATCCGTTTTTTTTTACATACCAATCTCGTATATCTATATGTCATACATATAGAGAAAATGCGGAAGAGGGTATTCATTTACTTTAAAATTCTACGCATTTCTATAATTAAAACATATACAAATTTAAGACAGTGTGTTCAAAATAGTTCGCCTTTGAGCTAATAAACATAAATTGATTTGAATTGAATTGAATTGCATTGAAATGGAACTGCATTTTATCTAAATGACTTGAGCTGTTTTCAGTTTTTCAACATAGCTCATTAAATACAAACGTGCAAGGTTTTTCTTCGTAAAAAAGTATAAATTTCAAGAAAGTATACAGCTTTGTTTGTTTCTTCAAATCAATCGTAGGCAATCAGAATCTATTCTCATTTGAGTATATTAAAGACCTCATTTAATTAGCAAATTAAACAATTTTAAAAGCCCAAGCTGATCAACTTGAGTCACCTGCGTGAGCAGACATTGCAAATGTCAATTTGCTTGACAAGTTAGACGAAATAAATTACTCAAGTTATATAAATTCCCTTGAAGATGGCATAAAACATTTTCCTACCCCACAATAGATGTTGAATAGTCAATATGGAACTAGTGTTTGACAGGCTATTAAGGTATATTTAATTAGGCAAAATTTAGTGAAGTAAAAACTCTTAAAAGAATTTTTGGCATTACACTTTTAGTCTCTTTTTATATAAAAAATAAATATGCTTTGATAGAAAAGGAAATAAAGTCTGAATTGTACAAATATTAGGACAAACAAAAATGTATTTCTTTTTTTAATTAATGCGAATAGATATTGTAGAAAATAAAAAATGGTAAAATTATGACACACTTTTATTAAATATATGTATATACGTTATAAATAAGTTTTGTAAATCTATTTGATAATATTAATACAAATAATATGTATGACTGAAAGTGCAGAGTATTTGAAATCACATTAAATGTTTCATATATAAGTATGAGTATGTGTATATAATAAAATATATATAATATAAAATTTTATTATATATATAATATAAATTAAATCGCGTTCTATTAAAAAAACAGCTTTATTTGATTTTTTTTAAATGTTCAAGGAAAGCACAATGAAAAGTAAATAAGTAACATAAATAAAACTATATAAGTTATTCATATGAAATGATTTTTATAATTGCTCCCAACTCAATAGGTAATTGTAATTGCGCTCTTTTTCGTGCGTGAGCACGACAAACAGCGCTCTCGTGTCGTTCGATGCGACGATTGCTGCACACGAGTGCGCTCAACGTATACTATGAATGATTAGAGAATCGTTCCCGTCAAGTGTTTTGGCTGCACTTATCAGCAGCTCGGGGCTGGCGATCGTTCAGTTTGAGTTTAGCTTTCAAGCGAAGCGCACGGCTCGGTTAGACAGTGACTAAATATATGTGTCTAAAAGAGAGCCACATACATCTGCACATCTGAGATATACATACATATATACAAAGCTACGTGCAGTGTGTATCCTAGAGATCAAGTTGAAAGTGAGACGAAAGTCTATTTAGCACCAGGTGAGCATGGGAATTGTGATAAGCAGAGCCAGTACTGTTATCTTAATGGGACTCAGAGGCGAGCCCCGCTGACCCGACGATCTTTGGCTTGACAGAAATCCAACAACAACTAAAAAAAACTACAATGAAAGCAAAGAAAATAATCAACTTTCTTGTTGTTTGCTCTACGAGAACCTGGGCCTCAGCCAGGGCCTGGGTCTGGGCCTTAGCTTGGGTTGGGGCTTGGGCTTGGGGCATGCAAAATAATTGAATTGGGTCAAATGCTTAAAATGCATGTCTCATGTGGTGCGATTGGCGCTGACGCTGAATAACATTAAAAGTGTGTCTCAGATTTCGTTGTTCTTGCCGATATACAAATTACCACAACTTTGCGAGTTCCGTTTCGACAGGCAGTATGTATTTATATATGATATGATATATATATATATATATATATATATATATATATTTTATATATACTGTACGAGTAAATAAATGCATATGCGGGCAAATAATTTCAGTGATTGCTTTAATTTTTGGGCAGGTCTTCACTCGGGCACCCGTCCAAGTTCAGGGCCGGGAATTCACACATCATTTAATTCACTCTCAATTAAGACCACGCACAACATTAGCTGTGACACAGTTCAGCTGTTTTTCAGTTTCATATTTGTCTGATATACACACGTATATCTCTGCTTGGGACTTAGACATTCTTATCATGGCATCAATAGGTACTACGGTAGATTACCGCTGAGGGGGATGCACAAAGCTGTTTTCCGTAATCGAAAATGCGACGATTACTTTAATCACTGCCAAATGCATTTGAGTAATCTAATGGATTGATTCACATAAAAGAGAAGGAAGCGGTTCTCTCTTAATAGATATTGTGAATGTGCCTAAAAAGCCCAGTACTTGTAAATGAATTAAAGATGAAGTTTAAATATATTTCAATTACTTTGTTAAGAATAGCATAAAATACTGCCAGTCATTGCATTATCAAAATATTTTTGCAGTTTTACTTGCTTTTGTTTTATTCTACTAAAGAAAATAATATAAATTATAAAGTATAATACGAAATTCTACAGCAACTGTTGTACTAAATCATCGCAATATCTTCATTGTTTTTTACTCACAAAAGTCAAAGACTAAGAAAAAATTGAATCCAAACATTAGCCACTTATCAGTGAGCCATAAACAGAAATGGGATGTGTGAGGTGGTAAACACACGTACATAGCAAATACACACACACATACATACATACACAGACAGCGATAAGCGCTGCTGGTCTGGGAATTGAGAGGGATAGCCGAGCTCACATAGGCTGAGGAAATATTTCAGTACGGGCTTCGAGCAGCTGTCGCAGTGACTTAATGAGGTCCATGGCTTGGGCCAAAGCAAATAAATAAATAAACATTGAAATAAATGTGAAATCGGGAAATCGGGAAATCGGGCAATGTGAGTGCGCATCAAATTAATGCTGATGATGAAAACGAAACAGTTCGGGCAAAGTTATTGTTCTTGGCCAAACAGAAGTGGTGTAAATTTATAATTAATGTGTCAGGCGAGGCGCTGCATCAAGTCAGCTAAGCAAACAGAGATTGTCAATCAGTCGACCAGTCACTCAGTCACTCAGTCACTCAGTCAGTCAGTCAGTCAGTCAATCATTCAATGAGGCAGTGCGACAGCGACGTCAGCTAAACAATTGAACCATGAACTTCAATTAAGGCAATAATCGCAGCCCAGCTGAGAGATTTGCGGCAGCAAAAGATTTTCCCCGATTAGCTAGTGAATATGGGTTTGATTTAGTTCCGTAAAGACGATAGCCATGGACTCGGATATGATGATAGGCGAAATTTACATAGAGGGAAGTGGCATTCCCTTCCTGTAACACTAATTGTATTGTGTATATGATGCGTTCATCTGGTTTATCAAATATTTTAAATTGAATTAATGCAAAATTATTCCCTGTAAGACATTAAACATGTAATACAGCTGACTCAGCAATAAGAATTTTATATTAATAACAGAAACTAATGTAAGAAATATGTTGTATAGCTGTAGCACTTGTTTGGGTTTGCATTCATAATACTCGCTCTTTATATTCTGTAAAACAAGTAGTCTATATGAATATGTAATTCGAATTGAAATATTCTGGTAATTTTATCTTTCATAACTGTCTATTTATTTATACATATACATACACATATATAAATATACGTCATTTATATGTATTTATGTCTCAGTAGGATTAGAATTTCACGAATTGTAGCGTCCCTAGCGGTACGAGTAAGACTAACCAACGAGTATATATGCTGAATTCTCAATTGCAATCATAGGTCATTGCACAAGACCAACATAGAATACATTGGTTCAATATTTTTGATTTAATGAATGATTAAAACACGATATTCGTATATACAAAGATGTTTTGTGAACTCATTTATGTAAGTATGAATGAAAACAGGAGAATACAGTTAACACACGAGCTTGCTGCTTTTCGCAAGGGGCGTGAATTACCTATTATCTCTAGATATACATATATCTATATATATAGGTGAAGTTGTGTGCTGGCATTTGCGAAACAGCTGAAAATTCGTAATTGTTATAAGTATATTATAAGTGTATGGCTCGATACTGAAGTCATTTACCCTCCATTGTGCACTGATCGGGTAGTTGGAGTGAATTTACGATGAATGATTGATGTAGATTGTTAGTGCTTGATAGCATTCTTTTCACGTTTAACAAAATTTGATGCATGTAAAAAGTCAAATTTGATCAAATCGCTTATTGTTCAGTGAAATCGGTCAATCATATGCTCAGCTCTGCGAAAACAGATATTAGAGTTAATATTTATAAACCTTAGGTTTAAATTTAGCTGTTTACCGCAGACTGACGACAAATACATATATTATAAGTTAATGAAAATCGATTATAATATTGAAATTAATAATTATTAACTTGAAATTGATCACTAATTTGAATCTATGAGAAATAAAAGATTAATTTGAGAATGATGAATCTTTATGTATTAACAATAATAAATATAGCATATACTTAACAATCTCAATACTGATGAATAATTTGCATCTAGTCGTGATTCAATTTATTATCAATATGCAAGAAGGTTAAAAATGATATGTTTTGTAAATTTCAGAAAGTTTGGCTGTTTTGGCAGAGATTCGATATTATGCTAGACAAAATTTTTAACAGACAACAACTGTTCCTTTGCAGCCGTTGCGTGACAACAATGAATTTCTCCTATGGCTTCTTGACGCTTCTGTCATTGGTTTTAATCGCTGATCTGGGCAGCGGCAGTCGCTCGTTCACAGTGGACTATGAAAATGATCGATTTCTGAAGGATGGACGACCGTTTCGTTTCATTGCTGGGTCCTTTCACTACTTTCGCGCCCATCCCGACACCTGGTCGCGCCACTTGAGAACTATGCGTGCGGCGGGCCTGAATGCGGTTACTACGTAGGTTGATTGCTCTATTGACTCTGATTTCAAGTAATCGTATTTCTGTTACGCGAAGTTACGTGGAATGGTCGTTGCACAATCCGCGCGATGGCGTCTACGTCTGGACGGGCATTGCGGATCTGGAGCGCTTTATACGCCTGGCAGTGGACGAGGATCTGCTGGTGATTCTTCGCCCCGGACCCTACATCTGTGCCGAGCGCGACATGGGCGGCTTTCCCTACTGGCTGCTCAGCAAGTTCCCAGGCATTCAGCTTCGCACGGCTGATATCAGTAAGTGCCTCGGCAAAGACTCGAGTCCCACTCTATGGCACTAAGCACACACACTTCAATTTTGCAGATTACTTGAGCGAGGTGCGCATATGGTACAGTCAGCTAATGGCACGCATAGGCCCCTATCTGTACGGCAACGGCGGACCCATTATCATGGTGCAGGTGGAGAACGAGTACGGCTCGTACTTTGCCTGCGATGCCAACTATCGCAACTGGCTGCGCGATGAGACACAGAACCACGTTAAAGACAGTGCCGTACTATTCACCAACGACGGACCCGGGGTTCTGCGCTGTGGCAAAATACAGGGAGTGTTGGCCACAATGGACTTTGGGCCCACGTCGATGCTGAAGGACATCTGGGCCAAGCTGCGACAGTACCAGCCCAAGGGTCCGCTAGTAAATGCCGAGTACTATCCCGGCTGGCTGACCCACTGGACGGAACCAATGGCCAATGTGAGCACCTCACTAATCACGGGAACTTTCATGTAAGTGTCTAAGATTAAGAAAAAGCCTGATTCACTTTGCAATGAACTCATTCTGTTTAATGAAGCAGGTTTATTGTTAATAAGGGAATGAAACCAAACGTTTAAGCTAATTAATATTGTACTTCGCTTAAAATCTTAGTTTAGGACAGAGCATCAAAGCATAATTAATTAATTCTGATAGATATCAAATTTGGATAGAGATTATAAATCCTATCTTAAAAGCATTAGAAGATATACTAGAAGATAGATATATCCATTATATATTTTCGATATTTTCAAAATTTCATTGTCATACTTTCACCCGTGAATAGTATGAAGTATAAATACGAATTTTGGCATTAAAATAATTGATTAATCCAAGTTTGAAGCTTTAGCCATATATAAATATTTACAGTGGACTTGACTCTAATCCAAAAGAAGCTAATTAATTTAAATGGGCAATCGAGCAGTCCATAAAAGATGATGAAATGAAAGTTTTAATACAAGAAACTTTTATACAAAAAGAAGAAATACAATAATTTTACTATATAAGGAAATTTACTGCCCTTAAATAGGGCTTCCATGCTTGCCATGAAGTAACATTCTCTTCCTTCTCCTCACTTTCCAGAGACATGCTAGATAGCGGAGCCAGCGTCAATTTCTATATGTTTTATGGGGGAACCAACTTTGGTTTCACGGCTGGCGCCAACGACAATGGACCGGGCAACTACATAGCCGACATCACGAGCTATGACTACGATGCGCCGATGACGGAGGCTGGTGACCCCACGCCTAAGTACATGGCCCTACGTCAAATTATTGGCAGGTACTTGCCGCTGCCGGATATGCCAGTGCCAACGCCGGTGCCCAAGCGGGCGTACGGGACGGTCCGGCTGCTCACCTGCTGCTCCATATTCTCCGACGAGGGTCGAGAGAAGCTGAGCACGGGCGTCGTGCGGTCGGCGAAGCCGAAAACCTTCGAGGCACTGAACCAATACTCCGGCCTGGTGCTGTATGAGAGCTGGTTGCCATCGCAGTTTAAGCGGGATCCGAGTATTCTGCACGCCCGGGGCTTGGCGGATCGGGGCTATGTCTATGTGGACAATGAATTTGTCGGAATACTGGCACGGGAGGCACCTATCTTCGACCTGCCACTGAGCCCCAGCATGGGCAGGAAATTGCAGATCCTGGTTGAGAACCAGGGACGGCTCAACTTCGGGCGACAGCTGAACGATTTCAAGGGCCTCACGATGGACGTGCGCCTGGACAAGCAGATCCTTATCAACTGGAATATGACCAAGTATCCGCTGGAGTCCTACGAAGACTTGGAGACGCTCGTTGTCCAGTCCACCGCAGCGGCGCAAGCTGGTTTCAAAAAGATCAGGCAACTGAAAACGATTCTACGCAACGGCCCGGCTATCTATTACGGAACATTAAACATCAACAGCGCGGACGATCTGGCGGACACGTACCTAGACATGTCCGGCTGGGGCAAAGGTATTGTCTTCGTGAACGGTGAAAATCTGGGTCGCTACTGGCCCCTAGTGGGCCCACAGATAACCCTATATGTGCCAGCCCCGGTGCTGAGAGTGGGCAGCAACCGTTTGATCCTAGTGGAATACCAACAGGCACCGACCGTTATGGAAGTACAGTTCCGAGACACGCCCATCCTGAACAGCAGAAGGTCGAATTAGCTAAGGCAGTACCACTGCAACACCGCATATCCGTAAATTGCTTTAAATTAAGTTTTGTTTTGTAAGGCATTAACATCTGGTAATGGCTCGCTCCTTTATCCTTTTGTAAGCCTGCCGCTAAAAGACTCATTACCGAAGCATCATCAACACAACAACAACAACAGCTAATGGGGAAGCACGCATGTGACCTTTGTATGTATGTCACCTTTCCAAATTAATCCCAAATGATTGAAGTCCACGACAGCACAGAAGCTGCTAAACTGTCGTCAGTTAAAGTTCAAATTTACGTCATGGCTTGGCCTCAGCGCTCCAGCTAAGATATGTGGATATATGATTGAAATATACATATATATAAATGTATAATGAGATTGCTTCTCTGAAAATTATCCCAAATCCATAGTTTCAATATATGCAATGAACGGCCTACTGAAAGGCCTACTGAAGCGAGCTATTTTTGTTAGTCCCTTTAAATTTCCCTTTAGTTAGATCAATAAGAAATGTCTGGATTGTGGCATTTATTGAACAAAATGAATATATGGAATTAGCTTGAAAATTACGCTATTTTTGATATGCCCAAAAATAACTATTCCAGAAAGTAAATTGAAATTTAAAATTTGTATAGATTTTAGAATTTTTTCATTATTTAAATGTCTTGGGTAATTTTTGTGCAACTAATTAAATTTATTCCAATGCTTAATTGATATTAACTAATGAGGATCATATATTAGATTTAATAATAGAAGAAACCTAAAATAAATAGTGTTAAAATACTACATTTGTATAGCATGAATTTAAGACTTAATTTCTAATAACTAAATAACATTATAAAATAACAAAGTTTAAAACTAAATAAAAATCTATTTTTTGGTACATGTTCTATATATTATATATTCATTATATAAACAGATATTTTCACTAAAAAAAGATAAAAATAATGATTACCTTTTAATAGTGTAAACCGGCTTCCAACTTGACCATCTTGTTATAATAATGAGCCCTGTAGCTAAAATAATTGTCGTACTTGATGTTCAGGTTAATTAGAACGCGCTTAGCTCGGTCCACATACCCGCACACACTCACACACACACATATATGTATATACCCTTCCACTAACGGTTAGGCATACGCTTTTTTAAAGCATCTTTCAGGCGCAGCTGCAGCTCGAGTACCTGAGCATGTGTACGCAGCCTGGACAGGTGTTTGTAAGGGAGCATACATACATATGTACGTATTTATGTACTAATTGCGACTGTCCAAGTTGACATAAAACAAGTTAAGACCCAGAGGCTGTTTTAAAGCGCCGCGCCGCCCCTTGTTGGTCGTTTTTTAGTTTTTACAGAATTTGTAGCTTGTTGCCTCCAAATGGACCGCGCGTTGCGTGCAGCGTACGTCAACACCGGATGCGAGTGGCTTTGGCTAGCTCCGAATCGCCGAGGCGTATTAAAACACACATCTTCTCATTGAAGTAGCATTTTTATTGGCTTGTGCCGCCGGCTCATTAGCCGTCGGCCAAGTACCATATGAAAGGTTAAGCTTATTAAGGTGTATTTTAGAAATGTTTAAGCAAACCATTTCTAAGAAATAATTCAATAATTGTACGTTCAATCGATGTTGTCCAAATGAATAATTTGCTCTTAAAAAGATCTTAAGGAATACTTGTATGATTTTTGTATTAATGCAGCCCTAGGAAAGTCCCTTAAATAACGTTAATTGCTCTCTTAAAGCTTCATTAAGGTGGACGTAAAGAGATCAGTGTTAACGTGAACGTTAAAATAATGTAGGATCTTTATTGACACCCAGCATACATATCTATAAGGATATTTTAATCACTTTTGTATTTTACTTAGATAAAAATGTAAAACACAATTATAAAATATGTCTAGCTATATAACAAGATTAAAATAATTCGAATTTTACCATATGCTGATCTTCATAATACTTATTCACAAGCAAATGAATTTCATATTATATTATAAATATAATTCAACGAAACATCTAATTAAGTTGATTAAAAGTATTACTTTATCTAAAATGGGTATATGAAATTCTGCAGATGAAGTCAAAGTCAAATACTTAAGCAAAACGAATATTTTACTTTTGTCTACACTTTGAATCAATCGTGCAGTGCAAATTCATTTTTGGCTCTGGCTCTGGGCCCAATCGAACTACAAAATTGGTTTATGTCTGAAACTGAAACAACTTTTCAACTTTTACTTCATTCATGTTAACACTTGTAAGAGAACCTTAATGCTCTTTCGTAACTTCATCAGTCACACAAGCTGAACACTAAATATTTGATTGGAAATCTGAGCCGATGAGGACAAGTGGATGTTTCCTTTTAATATATAATTATTGTATTGCTCACTCAAGCAAACCAGAGTTTGATATAAAACCATGCCAGGTTAAATAAAATAGGTTGAGCACATTTTAGAGTCAAACTTCATATTTCCACATATATTTTCTTATAAATTCAACTTTTTATTTAATTAATATAACTATTTCTATGCACTTACAGTTGTAATTTAAAGTTTCAATAGTTTGCCCAGCAGCTCCCTGTGAGCTATTCGAATTGTTTAATAAATTGTCTCTTTGCTTTATGGAACACGTCGAATGAACACCCCGAGAAGTATGCAACAACTGAGCGACAGATCAAAGCGGCAATGGACTTTATAATGCTCAACGCCAGCGAAGAACACAAGCCCAACGACAACTACACACACAAACACACAGACACACGCTCACCGAGCTGAATGCGCTTCGTTGGATACACGCACACAACGAACAGGAAACGACAAACACGAGGCACGAAGCTGCTCGTGTGTCGTTCGGCTCCGGCCTGCTGCTTTTATTTGCTCGTGCATATCAACAATTGGTCGAATAGAAATTCAACTGTGTCTGTGTTGTTCACTGTGTGAGGGGACGCATGTGAGTGTGAGTGTGGGTGTGAGTCAATATGGTGTGTGTGTGTGTGTGTGCGTGTGAGTTGGTGCTGGTCCGCTTTTATGTGGGCGCCACTTTGTTGCAGATGAAGGAAAAAACTGAATAACGGAAAATACTTTTAGGTCGCGGCGCGCAATTGAATTGAACGGAAATTTTGTTTGCATATGTGAATAAAACATTAAACAAGAACAATTTGGCCTGCCCTTCATATGCATATGCGAAAATATATTCATTTGTTTTCGAAATTAATTTTTGCAACTTGGCCTGTTTTTATGCGAAATTTTAAAGTTACTTTAAGCCAACTTTACATTTGCCAAAAATATACACAAAATGCATATTTGCTTTTAGCATTGTTTGAGGCCATTATTTGCAAATAGCAAATAACAAATTTCAATTGCAGCTCTATGCAAATACTGATTTTCCATTTTAAATAAACCAGAAACTGCATATTTATGATAATTATAGAATACACTGCAATTGCACTGCCTGCGTCATGCAGTCACCGTGTATGATGACGTTGGAGGAAACAAAAATAAAATCTGCGGAAATCTGCATCTTTTAGGCGCTCGCCGCACTTGAGTCGCGAGGCCAGCTTGGAGAGCAACAGCTCCAAGACCTAGACCGTTCCACCAACAGCCGAGATAATAACAAACCACGTGCCACTCGTAAAGGCCAAGTGTATGCAAACACGAACGCCCACGTCCGTACATCCTCTGCTCATAGCCGAAAGGCAAGCGTTTATTACTGTACCCCATGCAGCAACAAAAAATATTAAAACAAGCATCTTAAATACAAATGCAAATGCAGACAACTACAAAGTGCAGAGGATAGCCTGACTTCTTATTTTCCTCTTCCGTTATTAAATAACTGTTTTACTTTCGACTTTAATATTAGCAAAATAGTAATCTTTTGTTTTATCAACTATGCTTTGTTCTGTTTCAACTTGCCGCCCTCTCTCTCTCTCTCTCTTGCCTCTGTATCTATTTCTCTCTCTCTCTCTCTCTCTCTCTCTCTCTCTCCTCAATCTCCTATCGAACATGTTCAACCTGAAATTCTCGCAGTCAGCGAATTTTTGGGGTCATAAAAGTCGATTGTTGCAGTGCTGAGATTTGCATTTAGATTGCCAATCACTTCCTGTAGACCTTTGTAGACATACATATGTACATATATCATTATATTGTAGTTCTGTTAGTCACTAATTGAATTAACAAAATTTCAGCTGAAATTGACTCATCATAAATTAAAGTGCTTTGTTCTATTTCGCACCCTTTCAAATATTTGCGCTGGCTATGACAAACATAATTAGCATTTAATTAAAATAAAATTGCGCAATGCTTTTATTGATAGACAAGCAATTGGTGATTTGATTATGGAAATCAAATAAATCCGCCGCAAAAGCCTTCGCGCCCCATTGCTAGTATTGATATACGTGTATCTCTACATACATATACATATATCGGAAATGCTGATAACGTTAGCATGATCAAAGCTCTAGTGATGAAGCATTGTATTCTGCGAATTCAAAACCCTACCACGGCCAAATCAAATTGATAAAGCGCGGAAACAGTTTTGTGCTATTTTGTGGCGTGTTATTTATCTATAAATGGAATTTATTCTGTTAATTACATTATGGACTCGCAAATAGCACTCACGGCCTGAGATAAGCCCATTGGGCCACGCAATGCGTATGTAGCGCCACCTGTTGTCCATCGTAGGCGAGAGATCCGCAACTGCAGCACTGCAGCAGCAGGTGGTACAAATTCAATTTAAAAATGCATTATGAAAGAAACCAGAGCATTCCAAGAGCACATGAGCTACGTAATAGAGGGTTGCCTTCAGAGTTTGGCCAGCGTCTGAAGAGATCTTGCTATTAAAGGTTTTCCAACCGAAAACTTTTTGATTAAAATAAAATATTTTCTACTCAATGCGTGGGTCCAAATATTTAAGTTTCAGCTGGAGTATTTTCACTGCGTGTCTATCTGTGTAACATATGGAGCTACCCTCTTACAACGAAAAAATGCAATTTTTTTGCGCATTCCGGTATTTGCTGTCCGTATATTGTTGTGCAAACAAAGTGAATTTGTCGCACATATGGAACACGGCAATTGAGATACGCGACAAATGAGATTTATCTGCATTTGAAATTGTCACAACAACAACAACGACAAATTGGATTACACTCAAAAGCAATGACACATAGTGCTCAATATATATTGAATTGTATCGCCGAGACGTTAAATGTTTACAATTTAATGAGTATTGTGGGCTAGGAATAAGTTACATACTAACAAACATATACAACTGGAATGTAATTTACTTAACTATCCTGAAAGACGCATTAAACAATTTTAAAAGTAGAGCGGTGGTTGAAGCACCACTAAAGCTTAGTTACACACTGACATATAATAGACTATAATAGTATATAATTGCATAAATTAACTAATTGAATAACTATCTGAGAATTTTTGGCTAGGCAAGCTAATCGATGCGGATTACTCCAGCACCAACACCACCGCTGTGAGCGCACATTGGGGGCATGAAGGTCCATTTGTCTGTCTCCGGGTCGTAGACTTCAACGGTGGACAGATTCGTTTCACCGTCGTAGCCGCCAATGGCCCACAGCTTGCCCATGTTGGCAGCCAACGCTACGCGAGATCTTTTGCAGTTCATGGGCGTCACCAGTTTCCAAGTGTCTGTCAGGGGATCATAGCACTCCACGGAACGCAGAAATGAGTTACCACAGTACCCGCCACAGACATATATTTTTCCATTGAGTGTGGCTACTCCCAAGCGACAACGTCGATTGAGCATCGGTGCCATCTTGATCCAGACATCCTCGTTCTGATCATAACGCTCTACAGAATCAAAAATTGACAATCCATCGTGGCCTCCCAACGCATAGACATAACCATTCAATTGGGTAACTCCACCCGCTGAACGATATTTCATCATTTGGGCCACCTGAAAGTGTATTAAACAGATGAGTATTATTTACATAAAATTAGTGCAATGCCACACACCGTTTTCCACGTATTACTTTTGGGGTAGTAAACTTCGACAGTGTTGAGCGATGTAACCCCATCGTATCCCCCACAAACGTAAATGCAATCATCTAAAGCGGCGACACCGACGGCGCTGCGCTTGCACAACATTGCACAGCCCTGAGACCATTTGTTTTTTCGCGGATCATAGACTTCCACAGTCGATAGCCGTTCGGTGCCATTGAAGCCACCGAATGCGTACAACTTGCCGTCTAAGACAGCCACACCCACTCTAGATCTGTGGAATAGAATTAAATATATCAATTAATATGTGCAATGAATCTATATGTACTTCTAACTCACCGCATCATGGACATTTGTTCACCCATTTTCCACTTCTTTTTAATGGGATCGTAGATTTCCACAGTGCTGACGGATTCTCCGGTGCTGGCTAGTCCACCTACGGCGTAAATTTGGCCCGTAAAAAACTCACCGCACCGTTGACGAGTACGAAAGCTCTGAAGCAAGCCTCGACGCTCGGGCATCAAATGAAAGTCTTTTGCCTCGTCTAGCAAGTCACGGCATTGGTGTGATGAACGAATGAGTTCTTCCCGTGCCACACGGTCCGCCAGAAATTGGGGCGATAATAGAGGCAGACGCACTGCCGCCAGTACTTGCGGAAAGAGCTCAGAGCGTTTCTCTTCGGCGAACTTAACCCAACGCATGCAAGCTTCAAATATTACTTCCTCATTGAGCACATTTAATTCATCGCGTCGCATCAGCTCCAATAGCTGCTCGCAGTCCAGTGTCAGAAACTCCTCAGATTGGGAAACTTTTGCAAAATTTTGATCAATATACTTGTCTGCAGCATCAGTCAACTGCCGGCAGATCATCGAGTCGCCAAAGGTGCGAATGCCCAGCACATTATGGGGATGGAAGCGGGAGATGAGAAAAGAAGCACAGGCATCGCGCACATTGGACAGTTGCAGAAACGAAGCGCCAACCATGAGGCTTTGAACATTTTGGTTATCGATTCGAACCTGGCCACTGTACACATAATTAATCAGACTTTCCAGAGCGCTGGGCTCAATCTCCTTCATGGTAATTTCTCTGATACGACTCTCCGCCATGTTGTTCGTGAACATTGCATAAAAATATGGTACTGTGGCAGCTAAAACAACTCGATGGGCCGAGAACGTCTGATCTTCAACCTGCACGCAAAGATTGGACATGCATATTTACAAATGTGTTTAATTTTAGAAACTGGCACAAGATTGTGATAATGCAAAGATACAGGGATAGTCAACCGACCTTCAGTGTGACATCACAAAGCTTTCCCAGTCTTCGTATCTCCTTGAACAACGGAAAACTCTCGCTAAATAGCTGCTCGTGCTTGTATATGACGGACTGATCCTCCAGTTGATTATCGCTCAGATCCATATTTATGATCTCAGGCTCATCTGCCAGCAGCAACAGCCAAACACTAGTCCACTTGCAGCAAAATACTTCTAAAAATACCAAAATAACAAATCGTTAGCGATGGGCAGAATAACGATTGTTCAGTCACTGTGAACCCTCCGATATATCGTGGATTTCCAAGCAAATCATCAAATAAGTGTAGGTGGGATGTTAAATAAATAAAACCAATTGTTGATTTAAATGTACTAATTTAAAAGTGTTGCTCTTAGGGAATAAAAGCATCAAAGTATCATGTTGATGACTCTATATTCAATACATAAAACTTAGAATTGTTTAAATTTTCTAACAGATTGTTGTGCAGTCAGCTGGTTTCATTATTCACCGATTAATGATGGGTATTTTTAAAACTGAGAGCAGTTTAAAATAACAGCTCATCTTACCAATCGCTAATTGCGATAGGTAAAGAGTCTATCGTTAATCGGTTATTTGCTCATCTGACAAGTTGTTCAAGTTTTATTTCGTACATTTATTTAAGACTGTAGAAAACAGATAAGGACAACACATGAAAGTCTGCTTGTTGGACTTTAAGACAGCAGAAAGGCAACATTGAATATGGAGACATCAAGTCGGGAGACACAGGTATGTACTTGCTCCAAACTCTGAGCCTCAACGAACGAGCAACGAAAGCAAAACAATGACGTTTCAACTACATGTATGTATGTGCGGTCATAAATGTATTTTGGTATGTTTGCAGAAGAATCCAATCGAAGCTCTAAGTAAAGATGAACTCATCAGCAAATACAAGGGACTACTTGGAATTGCCAAGAAAGCAAAGCAAGCCAAAGATGGTAAATAAATCATGGTATACGTTGTACATGTTATTAATTATTTGCTTATCTCATGAGTAGAGCTCGTTGAAGAAAATCGGCAGCTGAAGGACGCATTAGCCAAGGCAGCTGCCAAGCAGAGCAGTCTCCCAGCAATGCAAGAGATGCTCCAGGATTTCACCGACAAGAACCTCATTTTAACTGAACAGCTGAGCTCCCTACAGCGCAAGAGCAAAGAGGATGCCGATCGATTGCAACAATATGAAATCGAAAATGAGAGCCTGAAACGTCAGCTGGGGCGTTTGAGCGATGAAAATGATGATCTGCTAGCGGACATCGAGCGCATGGAGCAGGCCATGCAGCAAGTCAATGCACTGGGCGCCGAACAGCGTAAGAATCTTGAACTGCTCGAACTGGATATTGTCAAATTGAAGGAAGCTGAGGCGCAAAATGTCCATCTGAGACAACAGATCGAGAGTGCAACAGAGGAGGCAAAACAACGGGCCACTGAACTTGAAGAGCTGCAACAAAAATACGATTCCGTCAAGCAAATAAACTCGGAGCAGCGCAAGAAGTTCAATTCACTTAAAGATAGGTTTATTGATGTGCACCGCAAGCTCAAGAACCTGAAGGAATGCAAGTGCGTTCTGATGGAAACACAGCACGAATATGCTGCATCAGTGTCCAAGTGGCAACAAGAGATAATTAAGGCATCGCAGCTCCTGTGTGCCAAAATGAACTCTTTGCATCAGGAGAACACACAGCTAAAGGAACGATTGCAGGCGGATCAACCCATCAACCAGGTTTCAGGCAATAATAAACGGTTGCTGCAGAAAATTTATGAACTAGAGCGTTTATCCAAGATATTAAAGGAGCAACAGCAAACGCAGAGGCAAAACAAGCAGCAACAAAATCAACATCCACAGAATACACTAGACATTAATCGTGTGCTGTCCAAGTTGAGCTGCATGGAACACTTGGCGAACATCATCAAGGGGCAGCAGATCTCGCAGCAATCAGTGCAACCTGTCAGTACGTTTGATTCGGTGTACTTCACTGAAAAACTAAGTCAAATGCAACGCCTGGCTCAAGTATTGCAAGAGGAACGCAGCCAACAGGATTGCGCAATGAAGTTAATGAAGCAGCAACATGAGCGGGAGAATGCGGAACTGGAGACGAACTATGTGGAGTTGCGACAGCAGAATGAAGATTTGCAGACGCGATACCAGCTGAAGGAAAACGAACATACTGAGTTGCTGGCCGAGATGCGAGAGCTGAATGAGGCGCTAAAGGGGCGAGGAGATGTCATCTCACGCATGCAGGAGCAATATGACAAGTGTCGCAAGGAGCTGCAAACTCTAACAGAAAAT
This sequence comes from Drosophila mulleri, assembly GCA_035047565.1. NCBI lineage: Eukaryota > Metazoa > Arthropoda > Insecta > Diptera > Drosophilidae > Drosophila > Drosophila mulleri. Next base: position 5,626,259 of record JAWNPK010000069.1, on the reverse strand, counting down.
CTAACTGAAAAGTCAAAGTTGATTATCGCTCAGATCCATATTTATGATCTCAGGCTCATCTGCCAGCAGCAACAGCCAAACACTAGTCCACTTGCAGCAAAATACTTCTAAAAATACCAAAATAACAAATCGTTAGCGATGGGCAGAATAACGATTGTTCAGTCACTGTGAACCCTCCGATATATCGTGGATTTCCAAGCAAATCATCAAATAAGTGTAGGTGGGATGTTAAATAAATAAAACCAATTGTTGATTTAAATGTACTAATTTAAAAGTGTTGCTCTTAGGGAATAAAAGCATCAAAGTATCATGTTGATGACTCTATATTCAATACATAAAACTTAGAATTGTTTAAATTTTCTAACAGATTGTTGTGCAGTCAGCTGGTTTCATTATTCACCGATTAATGATGGGTATTTTTAAAACTGAGAGCAGTTTAAAATAACAGCTCATCTTACCAATCGCTAATTGCGATAGGTAAAGAGTCTATCGTTAATCGGTTATTTGCTCATCTGACAAGTTGTTCAAGTTTTATTTCGTACATTTATTTAAGACTGTAGAAAACAGATAAGGACAACACATGAAAGTCTGCTTGTTGGACTTTAAGACAGCAGAAAGGCAACATTGAATATGGAGACATCAAGTCGGGAGACACAGGTATGTACTTGCTCCAAACTCTGAGCCTCAACGAACGAGCAACGAAAGCAAAACAATGACGTTTCAACTACATGTATGTATGTGCGGTCATAAATGTATTTTGGTATGTTTGCAGAAGAATCCAATCGAAGCTCTAAGTAAAGATGAACTCATCAGCAAATACAAGGGACTACTTGGAATTGCCAAGAAAGCAAAGCAAGCCAAAGATGGTAAATAAATCATGGTATACGTTGTACATGTTATTAATTATTTGCTTATCTCATGAGTAGAGCTCGTTGAAGAAAATCGGCAGCTGAAGGACGCATTAGCCAAGGCAGCTGCCAAGCAGAGCAGTCTCCCAGCAATGCAAGAGATGCTCCAGGATTTCACCGACAAGAACCTCATTTTAACTGAACAGCTGAGCTCCCTACAGCGCAAGAGCAAAGAGGATGCCGATCGATTGCAACAATATGAAATCGAAAATGAGAGCCTGAAACGTCAGCTGGGGCGTTTGAGCGATGAAAATGATGATCTGCTAGCGGACATCGAGCGCATGGAGCAGGCCATGCAGCAAGTCAATGCACTGGGCGCCGAACAGCGTAAGAATCTTGAACTGCTCGAACTGGATATTGTCAAATTGAAGGAAGCTGAGGCGCAAAATGTCCATCTGAGACAACAGATCGAGAGTGCAACAGAGGAGGCAAAACAACGGGCCACTGAACTTGAAGAGCTGCAACAAAAATACGATTCCGTCAAGCAAATAAACTCGGAGCAGCGCAAGAAGTTCAATTCACTTAAAGATAGGTTTATTGATGTGCACCGCAAGCTCAAGAACCTGAAGGAATGCAAGTGCGTTCTGATGGAAACACAGCACGAATATGCTGCATCAGTGTCCAAGTGGCAACAAGAGATAATTAAGGCATCGCAGCTCCTGTGTGCCAAAATGAACTCTTTGCATCAGGAGAACACACAGCTAAAGGAACGATTGCAGGCGGATCAACCCATCAACCAGGTTTCAGGCAATAATAAACGGTTGCTGCAGAAAATTTATGAACTAGAGCGTTTATCCAAGATATTAAAGGAGCAACAGCAAACGCAGAGGCAAAACAAGCAGCAACAAAATCAACATCCACAGAATACACTAGACATTAATCGTGTGCTGTCCAAGTTGAGCTGCATGGAACACTTGGCGAACATCATCAAGGGGCAGCAGATCTCGCAGCAATCAGTGCAACCTGTCAGTACGTTTGATTCGGTGTACTTCACTGAAAAACTAAGTCAAATGCAACGCCTGGCTCAAGTATTGCAAGAGGAACGCAGCCAACAGGATTGCGCAATGAAGTTAATGAAGCAGCAACATGAGCGGGAGAATGCGGAACTGGAGACGAACTATGTGGAGTTGCGACAGCAGAATGAAGATTTGCAGACGCGATACCAGCTGAAGGAAAACGAACATACTGAGTTGCTGGCCGAGATGCGAGAGCTGAATGAGGCGCTAAAGGGGCGAGGAGATGTCATCTCACGCATGCAGGAGCAATATGACAAGTGTCGCAAGGAGCTGCAAACTCTAACAGAAAATCTAACTGAAAAGTCAAAGCAACTGGAGCAAATGCAGAGCAGAATTGACGAAATGGAGCAGCATGAGCACATGAATGGGGATGCCCAAAGCGATGTGCTGTCCACGTCTACAATATCACGAGCCGAGGAATTGAATCGACTGCGCGAACTCGACGATGGCTACGAGGATAAATACAATAAGCTTCGTTCGCTGGCTGTGAAGTTAAAGAAGAAGCTACAAGAGCAAACGCAGCAAATTCAAAACATGGAGCAAGCTGGAGCAGCCAAACTGGAGGCTGAAGTGGAGGCCATTAAATCGGCTCAGGTGCAGCTTCAGCAGGACTTGAATGCAGCTCGCGCTGAAAACCAGAAACTCAAATCCAAGGACAAGTCAAAGAGTTCGAATGTGTTGAACCTGGAAATTGAGGCCGCCGAGAAATCGCTATCTGAAGTGAGTGCAAAACTGTTGGCCAAGAGCACAGACCTGGAAGCGCTCAGAGAAACGCTTGTCAGTAAGGAGAACACCATTACGCAGCTTCGCCAGGAGATAAGCATATTGGAACAGGCGCAAAATGGGGAGGCAGCACATTGCAAGCAGCTGAAGCAGGAAATCGATAGATTGCAGGCACAACTGAAGGATGCTGTGCACGGCAGGCAGGAGGCATTGTTTGGCAAAAAGGAGCTTGAGCAGAGTTTGGAGCAGCAAAAGTTGCAGGTGGATGAAATCCGAATGCAGCTAGCTGAGAACACCCAGCAATACGAGAGCAAGCTAAAACATTCCCAGGAACTGCTAAACAACAGCATGCAACAGCTGGAAGCGCGACAGGATGCGCTTACTCAACTGGAGGCAGCCTTGCGCCAAGCCGAACGGGCCAATGAGCAGCTTCGGACGGAGTACTCGGAGTACAAGCTTAAGGCGCAGGCGGTGCTTAGGAAACAGCAGAACCGGGATTCGGATAAAGAACAATGCCTCGAGGCAGAATTGGCCGCAGTGCGAGCGAATGAGGAGAAACTGCGCGAAAGCAGGGATGCGAGTACGCTGCGAATCACTCAGCTCGAATCTCAGCTGGAAGATCTGCAGCGCGACAACACACATCTGCTAGAGCGCAGTCAGGAGCTTTTGGCGGTGATCGATGAACTGAAATCTCAAAATGAGACCCTCACGCAGGAGAATCAGCGACAGCTACAGCTGCAGCAGCAGCAACTGGTGCAACATCGCCAGCAGATCGAGCAAATGGATGATGTGCATCAGATGCGTGTTGCGCAGCTGCAGCAACAGATCGATCAGCTCGAGAAAGCAATACAGACCACTCCGACTGCCGCACCAGCTCCTGTGCCGGCAACAGCGAGCTTCGAGTCCACCAGCCCAGAGCAGAGCAAAATTGATTTCCTGTTGGATCACGACACCAGCGGAGAGACACTTGCACAGCTGGCAGCACAGCGCAAAATTTCGACTGCCTCACGTCGGTCGCACGACTTTATGCCCCTGGATGAGCTGCTAAATACATCCCTCAATGCCATAAATAGCGACCAGGTGACGACAATTTCTAACTTTGGACGCAGCGTCAGCATGCAGGACGATGACTTAGAGTTGGATGGGCGTGGTGAAACGCAAGCGGCACTTGCCGCCACTAAAGAACGTTTAAGCATACAGGAAAGCCGCATCCGTCATTTGACAACCTTACTGGCGGAGAATGAACAGGATCTGGCCAAACTGACTCAAATGAATGATATGCTGAAAGAGGAACTTCGTCGCCAGGAGCGATCCGAAGAGCGGGAACAGCACATGCACAATTCAGAATATCTGAAAAACGTATTCCTAAAGGTAAGCTACTATCTATATTCACATACATATATCCAATCTACTATATATGCTTTGAATCACACTCGTTCTCATTCAGTTTATCACATTGTCCAATTCCGATGAGCGACAGCGCTTGGTGCCCGTGCTGAACACGATTCTCCGCTTGAGTCGCAGCGAGGTGGAAATGCTTAACTGCGTTGCCAAGGGGCAGAAAGGTAATGCAGTTTGTGAATCACCGGAATGCTTACTTATTCTACTTTTGTCTTAGTTTCCACAGATGGTAGCAGTCGCAGCTGGACGGGATTTTTGAGTGCGTGGAGTGGAGGCGGCAATTCGACCAGTACCAACAATAACAATTAGCCGTCATTTTGGTAATTTGGTATTATACTTACCTATTAAGGCAGGCGGAACAGCTGTTATTGGCCAGTTAATCTGTATGTGTGTACTGCGTTGTGTAAATCTTGTATATGATTATTGTCACGAAAATTGTATTTATGTACATTCTAATCGATTCTGTTGAACTTCAGATTTAGTCCTGTCCTTTATATTTATACATATGCCATAGAGCGCCCTATACAGTTCTCTATAAGCAATATACATATGTATGTATTTTAAAAACCTTTAATTCATGTGTGAACTTTCCTGTGTACTTTTGTGAGTGCGAATGTTAAATGAGTATGAATAATTATAACAATTGTAAGTATATTTTGTTATGCAAATTGCATTTGTAGATAGTTTAATTTCAAATTCTATTACCATTAGGATCAGACTATAAAATCAATGCTTGCGATTCGTGTGTATGTGTAAACTTATAAATCAATTATGAATATTGTGTGTATAATCTATAAACTTTATAAATACGAGCTGTAATTGGCTAAACCTATGCGACGTTTTTGCATACTTTTCACTTAACTTCACTTATTGTATGAATCGAACACAATGATTATACAATTGATATAACTAAACTTTAAAAATTTAAAATCAGCAGAGAAATCAAAAATCACAATTCGCACACCGCTGCCGCGACGGCGACAAGGCTAAAAACAAAATATACTATTGCCTAAATACTCGTACTAATCAATTTTGAGACAGTACTGTGGAGCTATTGCCATACCCCCGCATAGTTTCCCACCAGTGTGGCAGGAAGGGGACCACCCGCCGCAAATAGTCGCATCCGTGTGCTATCATAGCAGTGCGTATAAATGGCCGGCACGTATTTCACCTGCTGAAACCCATCCATCTCATCTTCCGGATACTGAAAGAGTAATGCAATTAAATGCAATTTGAGTTCTTTATATTTACTACTTACTAATACTTACCACAATTCCTTTACTGCACTTGAGTGCGACGGTACGCGAAGCGTTTACGCTACTCTCCAAATACTTGCCAGCCCGAATATCGTAAAATAGCAACATCCCCAGGCCGGTGCCCACCGTTAATAGATTGCCCTCAAAGGATGTGGCGCGTATGCCACAGCCGCTATATCGGGATGTAATCTTCTTGATCGTCTGCAGAGTTCGTGCGTCCAGCAATATGGTATAGGAACGACAGCCCACTGCGTAGAGTCCATCGCTATGATAAGCAATGCTCACATTGTCCTGGCAGTTGGGTAGCTTCCGCGAAAGTGTTTGCTTAAAAGTCTCTGCATTGAAGATGTGTATATAACCATTTAAAGAAAGAGCTGCGATCTCTTTGAACTCCTTATTGAAGCACAGCGAGCGTATCTGAAAATCCGAATAAATGTCAAGAGATAAAATGCCCAATATACAAATGCATATATTTATATATATTTGTCTCACTCGTTGCGCGGTGCGCACTTCCTTAACACTCAATGGATGTATGGTGGCGAACGTAGGGCAAGATTCCTCTCCGCCGTCTGGAAAGTCCATATGATCTTCGTTGATGCGCCAGAGGGCCATGCGGGAGTCTTTGGAGCCCGAGACGAGAAATTGATCATCCAACCAGCACATGCCCATTATCAAGTCCCGATGCCCGTTCTCTCCCACACAAACCGGATCCAGAGTTGGCAAGCGATATACAGCAATGTCGGAAGAATTGCGTGCACCTGTGGCTAAAAATGATCGACTGGGCGACAGCTCTATTGCATGCAGGCCACCTTGGATCTCTGGATGATTGGCACGACTATTGGAAAGTGTTGGAATAGCGTCAACTCGTCGCATGTTGACATCATAGACGAGCAGCTTATTGCACTTGGTGCCGAACACCACCTGACGGTTGCTCAGCCATTTGGAGCAGAATACCTTGTTAATGTAACCTAAACTAATTTGCGTCTCGCGCAACATGTCGTGTGTGAGTACATAGCGACTGGTATACTCGGCATTGACGCTGCGACGCTATAAAAACAAAGAGCTGCATTAGTCAATGGCAGCTAGAAAATTTAGGTAGTCTCACATCGCGCAATGAATTCTCTCTGCTTCGCAGATAGTCGCACAAATTATAGGAAGTATTGAGGACCTCGTCCTGCTGCTGTGGCGTCTCCTCGTCGCTGCCAGAATCCTCATAGGTCACGAAATCGTCTGGTTTGTCTGGCTTCCGTCTTCGTTCCTGTCTCATCGCTCTCTGCTTAGCACGACGCTCTTCCAGTCGCGAATTCACATGACAGGATGGGTATGTGCCCACAATGCTATCACGTATGGTCTTCACCATGCCATTGAACATTTTGCGGCGGTCAATTTGATTTTATTACTAATATTTCTTTAAATAATTTTCAGTGATTATTCTCCATTGTCCATACAAAAATGGTGGTGCGCGACAATCGATTAATGATGATAGCTGCTTGGGGCGATAACTTAAGATTCAACAAATGATGACTGAATCCTCAGGGTAGTTCATTATAAAATACTTCATTATGGTGGATGACACGTCGTTGTTATTTATTTATTATTATTATTATTATTATTTTTTTTTTTTTTTGCTCTATAGCACAAGCACTAACCAGATGTATGTATTGTTAATGCCAGAAGTTAAAAGTATTAATGCATTTTCAAAACAGTATTAGATATTATTTATTCATTATATATAAGCAAAAACACTTAGAAAATATATACCAAATTCAACTCAGATGTCATCAGAAAATAAATACTTGCCAAGAAAATTATACTGCTTTAAAGTTCACTTCGTTCACTTTCTTTGGTTCATTATTGCATCCCTGGCAATGAACTAGTCATTCTTATATTGTTCATATAGTTACTTTTTTGTTCTTATAATGTTTATATACAATCTTGTGTCGCAAAAGGATTTTTTACAAACAATGTAGGGTTATTACTGATTCGGCAACATAATGAATTATCAGGCGAAGCGCGTTATGCGCCAAAATTCAGTGTCGATTGCGGCCAGTGATGTGATTGGCGTCGCGTCACCTATTATGGCATCGACAGCATCTGCACCTGGCACACCTCAGTTGCAGAATATCGAGGACAACAAACCTGTGCATCGCCAGGTGATATTGGTGCAGAGCGGCAACGTGCCGCAAGCTCAGCAGCTGCAGACCGTAACATCTTCGGCTGCTAACCAAAATCAAACCCAAAGTGTAAATACGGCATCCGCCCAAATTGCGGATGATGCACCCGTCTCACTCCTCACAGAAATTGCAGACATAATGCGAAGTTTTGGGGACAGCGATCAGCCACGGACTGCCAGCGTGAAGCTGGTGGAGCAGATACTGCAGCAGCAACTACGTGGGATCTTTAACGAAGCCTCTTTGGTGGCTATGCGCCGCAAACAAAATCCCTGTCCGTCACAAGCCGACTTCGAGTTCCTGATGCGAAACCATCCCGTGAAGATAGCGCGAATGCGAAAACACTTAAAGGACATGCGTATATTGAAGCGATTCCTGAGCATACGCACTGGCAGGCCGCAGGACTTTATGGACGATTTGGAGCAGCCAGACGAGGACGAAGAGCTGGCCATTGAGGTGCAGGAGCTGCATGACGAGGATCGAATGCGTCGTTTGTTTCGTGCCGATCGCATTTCCCAAATACTTACAGGTCAGCAGTATCTAGAATTTAATGAAGCGCGAAAAACTTCGTTCTACTGTCGACATGGCGAGAAAATCAAGAATAAGTTCAGAAGATTTCTGGATTTACCCGCTGATCTGCGCATACCGACGCCAACGATGAACATCTTGGCCTACCTGGCCCATGAAACCATTGCGGCGATTGTAGATTATTCGATCTTGACCCGCTTGAACTCAGATAACCGCACCACGGAGCCCTACAGCCGCGTTACCTCTGCCGGCGGCAGTCCCTCAATGATGCATGTCTGTCCAGAGGTAACCCAGGGTCGGGGCATGGAGGTGGTTAAGCCCATAAGCGTGCAGGAAATACACGAAGCAATGCGCCGGTTTCGGCAAATGAGCAATCGTAAAATTGGACAATACCGCAATTCCTGTGACATTGATTTTAGGCGGAGCTTTCTGGCGATTTAAATATTGGAACTAGATAGATACGCTAAAGGGAAAGTTCGTAAGAATATTCATAATAACTGTAACTACTTTAAGGAATTTTGCTTAGCTCGCAGATTTTTTAAATAAAATATATTCAAGATAAACAATTGAATCGATTGAATTTTATAAACAATAATAGGAAGTTATTCAAAAAATGCAATATTGTTATTCATATAAATGTAGACCAAATTTTATTAAATTATTTATTGCATATGTATACAAAATATATTATTATTATTATTATTATCTTTTGTTTTGCTTTAGTTAAGGCTATAAATAATATTCTTTTGTTGATAATTACTTTATCAGTAAGCAACAGCTAGCAATAGCTAAGATAACTGATAAGATGAGAATATATATATATATATATATATATATATATATATATATATATATATATATATATATATATATATATATATATATATTTATATATATAATCATAAATCTTTAATGTATCTATTTAAATCTATTCTCAGAACATGTTTTCGGTTTCTGAATTTAAATTATTCAACAGGCGATAAAAGTTATGCCATAAGCATATCAAGCTTAATAGATTATTATATTCAAGTCGGGTATATTGATTATATTCATAAAATGAATTTGTAAACAAAAGCAAGTTCGAATAGAGCAGCCATAAAGCTCGTCAGCTCAAATTCAATTGGTCGGTTTGCTTTTTAATAGACGCGGTTTGAAAGCTCGCAAAGCTTTTTATTTGTTTTGCTGTATACACCCACTTAATAAAAGAGAGCTTTCGAGCTGTTTTCATTAAGAAATCAAAATGCAAACAGTTAGTTCAGTTTTAGAGGCAAGCAGTTGGGGAACGCGGCCTGGAGCAAAATGTTGAAAGTGCGCAATTACCTGGCCATAAATCAGGCCCAAAAGGTGGTCGAAGCTTTAGGAGTATTTTCTAGCACGCAACAGGTGTGTGTAAGATACCTTGTATATATTGAGATACATTCATTATCACCCCTTTCACACTAGCGTTGTCAAAGCACGGCAGCCGCAGTCAAGGAGTCAAGCGTTGCTAGAGATGACGTCGAATGGCAACAGGCACGTCCCTTCGAGGAGATACCCTGTGCCAATGCCATCGCGTTGACCTTCAACATGGCATTTCCCGGGGGCAAATATAAAAATCTGGACGTGTCGCAGCTGGTGTTGGCCATGCGCGAAGATTACGGGGACATCTACCGGATGCCCTCAATCTTTGGCAGCGATCCGATGCTCACTACCTATAATCCAAAGGACTTCGAGATCGTCTATCGGAACGAAGGCGTGTGGCCCCATAGACCTGGCAGCGATACGTTGAGATACCATCGTGAGCAGTTCCGCAGGGATTTCTTTGACGGCGTCGAAGGACTCATTCCTACCCAAGGCAAGGTATGGGGCGAATTCCGCAGTATTGTGAATCCCGTGCTCATGCAGCCGAAGAATGTGAGGCTATACTACAAGAAGATGTCTCAGGTCAACTGGGAATTTGTCGATCGGTAAGCTTGTATAATATATTTCCTCCCTTCAATACAGTTATACTTGTATTATTGATTACCTCAGCATAAAGGACATCCGAGATCCCACAACGCTCGAGATGCCAGACAATTTCTTGGAGTATATCAATTACTGGACCTTAGAATCGGTCTCCGTGGTTGCACTGGACAAACAGCTCGGCCTACTCAAGGACTCGCAAGAGGATGAGAACGCCAAGCTGCTCTTTAAGAGCTTGGACGACTTCTTCACATTGGCTGCCATTTACGAGGTGCAGCCCTCAGTCTGGAGGTACTTCCATACGTCACAGTTCAAGAAGCTGCTGAATGCCTACGACAACATACAGAAAGTGACCTTGGCCTATGTGAATGAGGCTCTGGAGCGACTGAATGCAGAGGCCCAGCGTGGCATAGTGCGACCCGAAAAGGAACAGAGCGTACTGGAGAAGTTGCTGAAGATGAACAAGAAGGTGGCCATAGTCATGGCCATGGACATGCTCATGGCTGGCGTTGATACGGTAAGTGGATTAAAGGAAACAAACTAATTCACTTTAATATCAATATTCCATAGACTTCGAGCACATTTTCCGCGCTGATGCTGTGCCTTGCCACCAACCCGGACAAGCAGGAGAAGCTGCGGGAGGAAGCGATGCGCGTGCTGCCCAACAAGGACTCCGAGTTCACAGAGGAGTCCATGAAGAATGTGCCCTACTTGCGAGCCTGCCTCAAGGAATCGCAGCGATTGATGCCCCTCGTGGTTGGCCACGGCCGTACTACAAATCGTGACTGCATTCTGAGTGGCTATAAGGTGCCAGCGGGTACATTTGTCTCCATGATTCCCCTGAACTGCTTGAACAACGATCAGTACTTCCCGCGCGCCTCGGAGTATCTACCCGAACGCTGGTTGCGCAGTGAGACGAGTGCAGAAGGCAAGTGCCCAGCGAATTCTCTCAAGATCACAAATCCCTTCGTGTTTTTGCCCTTCGGCTTTGGTCCCCGCATGTGCGTAGGCAAGCGCATTGTGGACATGGAAATAGAGCTTGGCATATGCCGGCTCTTGAGGAACTTTAAGATCGAGTTTAACTATTCCACGGAGAATGCTTTCCGTTCAGTGCTCATTAACAAGCCGAATATACCACTCAAGTTTAAGTTTACGGACCTGCAAAACTAAGACTTGATAATGAACGATCGTGGATGCAATGAGTCTAACTCTATGTTCATGTATAATCAATAATATTTCAGGACAAGATGTATCCGCAGATTCTATATTAGACTAAAATTTCTTATACAATGAGTATATAAGAGTGAAATAATATTTCATATTGTCACTAACAAGAAATGTGTCTGCATTAACATTTAAATTTAGCAAACAATTGGAGAGATAAAAGAGCAAAAATATATATGAGCTAATCCCTTTCCAAAAGCTTATAATTAAAGTTTAGGACTAATAAACTGTTTTTTAACATTTGTTTATTTCTTTATAAGTTGGGGACGTTATAATAACAGACATGGATAATTGATTTCTGCACCCTGTCTCTCACTTTATATCTAATCATCTATATTTATCCCTCTGTCCTTGTCTCTGCATCTGATTCTTATTTACTATTTATGATTATTAAAATTCTTTAAATTTTCTTGTCCCCGGTACGTACAGTACTTATGTATATATATAAGTTGCTTGCTAATATTTGTTAATATGAGTTTTCCTTATCACTCTTGCCTTTAGATAACAAACTCATCAGACATTCAGTTTTCTTTATAATTTGTTAACACTAAGACAAATATACTTTTAATACAACTTACAAGTGTTTTCGCACTCAAAGCTTTCCAAGTAGCCACAAATAATAATCTTATCAGGCGAAATTGCGATAGCAAAAAGCCTTTATCGGACAAAGAACACTGTATATAAGGTCAGTTAATTCTGTTCTTAAACTTGTCAAAGGCAAATAATTTGCGAATTGATCAACAAAGCCGAACAGAAACTTGAAAACTCTCGAAAGCTTTTTATAGACAGCACAGCAGATATAGTTTCGAATGCAACTGGCTGAAGATATCGAGCCTTACCAATTCATTATATCAATATTTATTGAGAAATGGCGATAAGCTGTAAGGTATTTTATATTTTATATTACATACATATGTATGTAATTAAATTGTAATTTTAAAATCAAAATAAAAAAAATGTATTAAAAATAAGAATTTACATCTAAAACTCTTTTGTTGATATTTTTGAACATTTCATACAACAACATTTTATACATTGCATATGTATACATATGTATTATGACAGCTTCAAGGATGACAGATTTAAGACTTGAGGACATGCGAAAACAAAAAATAGAGAATGCAGCCCTGACGTCGCTTAATCTTATCAGTTTATTGCTCATAAGATGAAATGAATTTCGTTTTAAAAATAGATATTACATATATTATTTATTTACATGCTAATCAGTATATTATTTTAGCTTACACAAACAAATTTAAGCTGACAATTATCGAGAGTAAAATGATTATGGGAGAGCGTTTTGGGGACTCTGAAGAGTGGTTGGCTTTGAGTTGTGTGCGAAAATGATATGTGAAGTAATCGCTCCAGTGGGCGTGGGCCGTATTAATGCGACGGCGCATGCGCAGCTCGTACTCCTGATTGGCATCAGGCAAGCCGTTAAGGCAAAAGGTTTCCTTGAGTCTGGCATACTGAGGATCCTGCCATGCCACACTGACGCGCGGCTCCAGCTGATAGTCCCAGGCGACGTCGTAGTTGTGATTGTCGAATCGCTTATTCGGCCATTGCAGGCATATTGAATTCGATGTTTTGTTGAGTTCGACTACATCTGTGCCGGGTGGTTCCAGCACCATGCAGTCCGCTCTATTGATGGAGATGTGTTCTGTTCGACTGCCCGTTTCGTCCTCTATGCGAAGCGTAAAGATGTACTGATTTTGGAACTTATTAAACTCTTCGGATCGAAAGTTGCACTCAATGTGATCGGAGGAGAGCTCGGTCAACTGGCAGAGCTTATCGACTGAGAGATGCTGCAGATGATAATTCGTGTTGGAACTGCTCTCTATTGGCCGCGTGAAGCTGCAGTTTAGGCCGGATTGCTTCCGGTAGTCCAGAAAGCTACAGTCAAAATCGTAAATTTTGTGCAAGTGAGCAACCTGCTTATCACCATAAACGTATTTGCGGAAGAAAGTGATTCCAAAGAAAATATATATTAATAACTTAAGTGGAAAATATGTTTGCGCTCGCATTTTAACAGCGATAAAAAGAACTGCACTTATTTATGATAGATATATAGAATATAGAACTTGATTTTTAAATGTGAGACATATAGAGAAATATATTTATAAATTTAACAACACACTATTTAATGTACTATAAAAAAGATTCCTTCAGAAACCGTTAGGATTGGGTTATATAATTATGTATGTCATAAAAATCTTGCAAGTCTTATGAAGAAAAATCTTTTACTATAGACTCTTTAGCCATAAAATAAATCCGTGGTATCTCACGATCGACTTTCTTGATTATAGAACATTCAATATTGCATATAAAATCGTGTGCTTTCACGCATAATAAACTTATATAAAAAACTTTTTCATATGTTAAATGTATGTATATTCCATAAAAATAAGCTTTCACAATAATTCCCATTAAATTAAAAGACAAACATAATTAATTTTAAACATTTAAAGCTATTTGTTCCGTCAGCTTTATTTATTATCATAATAAATACATATATATAAATTGATTTATTTTTATTTATATATATATATATATATATATATTTTTTTTTTTTTTGCAACATTCAGTTTATACACATGTTGACTCATAGACATACATATATAGATATACATTTAGTGTTCATATATCAATAAATTCCAGTAACCAAACAAAATTTACAACAGTTTTACATTTATTTTTTCAAGATTAGTTTGGAGAGTTAACAATATTTAAATATTTCTGTTTGTTTAGAGTGTGGCCGATTTCAACAATAAATAGATTGCTGCAAAGGTCTTTCTTTCAATTTTCCAAGGTGAATAACAATTAGATATAAATTTGCAATTTGTATAGAATATATATAGAGTTATATATGTTTACAGTTAGATTTATTTAATAAATACTTATCTATAATGTTAATCCACACATGTATATATAGTATATATATATTTTATTTATGCTGTATATATATATTTATCAATTTAATGTAAAATATTTTCTGATATATGTATACTTCAAACTCTATTTCGTTTTTATTTGATTTGTATTTTTTTGGTCCGATTGCTCAGAATATTAAAACACTGAAGAATTGGTTCGTTTTTTGTTTCTGTTGGTTATATTCTTTTTTTTTTTTAACCTGTTTCTGTTCTGACATTTTGAATTTAGAGGATACGAATCATTTTGAGGTTTCTTTAATAGTTTCTTACCTATTTAAGTGTTAGGACAGTTGTTCTATATATTTATGTATTTATATATTTAGAAAGTTTAAATTAGATGCCTTAAGTAAACTCGTTTTACATCAATTTATTAGTAGGACTTCCGATAATCTTCCTAAAAAATCATTACTCACAAACAGATTGCAAAGTTCTCAAAGTTTCAATATCGAAATGGGAATTCAGTCATAAAAAATGGATATGAAAAGTTCTTTACATATTTTACACATAAACGCTTTAACTTTAAATGAGTACGACGCTCGCTCGTCATATTTGCGACTCAATGAAAACTGAGTATTGGCTTAATTAGAAATTAATCAGAGCATAGCCTCTAAGCTGCCTAATGAGCGCACTTTCCCAATCTTCGCTAATTACCTGCACAAACCTCGCATACATATTTCATTGTACGTCATTCAACTTGCGAGCTGAATTTTTATGTTTATACGTATTTTAAATGCGCAATCGATACTCGGAGGCAGCGCAACAGCAGGCGACTTTGGGGTCAGTGTTAGAAGGGGAAAGGGGGCGTGGCAGCATACAGAGCTGCCTGCAGGAATTGCGTCCATTTGATATGCGAATAACTCTGTGTGTGTGCATGTTTGTGTGTGTGTTTGTCTGGGTCCATGTGTGCGCTATAAAAACAATCCAACAAATACGAAAAATGGCAGCCGGCTATAAGCATAAAGTAGGCTTCTTTTTATGTCTAAACATATGTGTCCAATATGTCAGGCCTGGAGCTTTAGATAAATACATATATTTCAGTGTCACAAAATTCCCCAATTTTCAAGGGCATTCGTCACGGATCGCCAGACAACACTGAGTGTTGTTTGGGTAAAGAGAAGCGCTAATAATAAATTTGGATCGCTTGCCTCTGGCATAAAAATTGGGTCTTCCCTTGATTCGTTGCCTTTCCATGTAGTGTATCTGCGTGCTGTACGTGTGAACGCAATAAAATCTAATTTGATGCACATTTACACACTCAAGCACACACACACACACACACTTACGCACGCACAGGCATTAAGGAGAAGAAAAAAGTTGTTAAATATTACGCTACAGCTGCCAAACGAGTCGACAGCAACAGAATAAAAAACAACAAAATTCTTGTTGCCTAGTTTCGGGCTGAAACAAAAACTGAAAATGTGGCCGGAAGTGGCGTCGGCTTTGGACCTTCGGCCGCACACGCCACAACCAGGGAACAGTTAAGGCAGGTAGATTAGGCGGCAAAGCCGTAGATAAAAGGCGCTAGCAACAGAACATGCAATAAACATGTGCAAAAAAGGCTGCCACAAGACTCGAGTAACCCAGAACCCAGAACCCAGAACCCAAAAAGCAAAACCCAAGGACCAAGCGGTACTCTGCCACTGTCTACGGTCCGTGCTGTCTGCGTTGGTTCCTGCTTTGTTCTCGCTACACAAGTATTCCGTGTTGTGGCCCTCGGTTTGCGGGCGCTGCGTTAATTAGTTTTCCTGCGTTGTTTTTGGTTTTCTTTTTTTTTTACCCAATTAAATTTTAATTTGCCGCTGGCAGCTGTCAGAAGTTCATGTTGTGTGTGTGTGAGTGTTAAGTGTGTTCTGTAGTGTATTTGAAACTGACCTTTAGACGCCACTTGACCTGCTTGAGCCAGACAAGCGTCAAGGCATTAAGTATACGCCACTATAAATTTCCACAGCCAAGGACATTGGGCAGGTTCTGCTACAGCTGTTGTTGTTTATGTTGTTGCCGTTGTTGCTGTTGTTGTAGTTATTGCTATGCACGGCTTGTAAATCAATTGTCGCAATGCCTGCAACCGACAGCCGCCAGGGCCAGCCTGCAAATTGCTGTTTCATGAAGCCGTTGCATAAGTGTAGGTGCACACTGTGTGGGCGTGTATGTCAGTGTGTGTGTGTGTGTGTGGGTGGGTGGGTAGTTACGCGATGCTCTGCCCCCTTTCAAGCATAAACAAAACAGATAATTGATGATCTCAGATTAATGCCAAAATGCGGGCAACACGGTGCGTATGCTTGATGACAGCAATGACAAAAATGGGATTCGAGCATTGGAGAAGACAATTTGTTATGTAGGTGACATCATTTTTCAAACAGGCAACGATAAACCAAATATACATGAACAACAACAAAAGTACAAGGAAAATAAAAACAAAATACACATACAAAACACAAAACATGTTAACCACTATTTTCTCCATCAATTATGGTCGGGCTAACTAGGGCGTGACCATAAATAGATAGATATTAACCATAAATAGTATAGATAACTACAACTTAAAGGTAAGGGCTATGCAAATGGACTTGGCGCTATAACCTGCTCAATATTTGCGGCCGAATGTTGGCGTGCCAGGATTTAGGACGCGACAATAATGCGAACTGGTCACGCAATAGTCCGTTGCCTCGGCGGTGTCATCGTTGCTGCTGCTGCTGCCGCCGCCAATTGCCAGCTGACGGTACTGCTGCTGGTGCTGTTGATGTTGCTGTTGCTGGTGTTGCCGGCGGCGCATCGACAACGGTCATTGTCGCTGCTGGGCGCTGCTGATGAAGTCGCTGTGCTTCTGCACCTACAAATTGAATAAGGACACGCGTTCAGTCGACAGTCGCCGTCGTTGTTGTTAGGCACGTTCACACTCACCACGTCGGCCACAATGGGCTCCTCTATTTCCAGGCCCTGCAGCGCCTGCTCGCGGCTCAAATGCAGCTCATAGGAATCTGTTGGAGTTACAAAGACAACGCGGTGCTTGCGTGTCTGAAGGACGTTGGCAATCACCAACTACGGACGGAAAGGTTAAGTGGAAGAGAGACAAAGAGAACGAGAGAAAATTAGTGGTGAGATTGCAGCTCGGATTGCTGGCGTGTCTGATTGACAGCACTTACCTTATGCTTGTATTTGTTGAGGCTGTCGCGTGCCTTGACAATCAATAGGTTCTCGTCCGTTTCCAGTTTGAAGGACACCACAAAAGCGTGCGGCACCCACAGACTGGCGAGCGGCGCCAACATTTTTGGCACCAATTGCAGCGATATGGTCGGTGCGCCATCTCCCGATTGCATTTTGTGTGTGGGCTGCAACGGTGAGCGGTTTAGCATATTAATGGAATGACAAGCCAACGATGCGTATGAATGTTGCCATGAGATTGCAAAAACAGCCAAAGGGAGTGCCAACACACCCATGCAAATACACACACACACACACACACACATTCATTGGGACTAACGAACCGACAGCCAGTTCATGTGTCCTTGCGCACAGACAGCGCCGCGGCACAGTAAAAGGCCAGGGTAAACACCCCCCGCCGCCCCTCCTCGCACAAGCTGCGGCACTTGGCTCTTGGCGCTTGCCACATGGCAAATGTATTACAACTAATTGAAAGCATATTTCAGTCGTAATGAGACGAGCGTGTCGCCTCGCTGCTCATTTGCCGCAAAGCAGACTTAAAGACGCTTTAAATGCCGCACATACGATGCGTCGACTAAGGGTGCGGAGGCGGGTGCGGGGTCGGGCGCCATTGGCACATGTCCGACGACTTGTTGAACATTATACCCTATGCCCTGATAGGGTAGCTCCTTTTCAATTGCTGACCATTCACTCATTCATTCATTCGTTCATTCAGTGCGCGCACAAAGAAAATTTCAGACAGCCAGGATGGACAGCTAGAAGGACGAAGCTAAGTAGCCAGGACATTGTGCGGCGGCTGAGCGAAATGAAAAGCCTAGCTGCAAGGCATTAAGCCTGACAACGAAGACGAACCAGAGCGACATTGACAATTGCGCAACGCCAACGCCAGCGTCTCTGCCGCCGTCAACGCGTCGCTGTCGTCGCGGTCGCAGTCGACTCTTCTGCTAATTCGAACTTTAAGCTGCTTGAGGCAATAAGTTTTTATGCTCTATGCTCGGGAGTAGATGGGGTAGCTCAATTTTGTGCTAATTTGCTACTATTGCTTTGGTTTATTTGAATACGCTTGTAAACTAAAGCTAAAGCTAAATTGCAAAGCATATAATAGTTCTTTGTTCTTCAATATTTGATAATTAGTATATCCTTTATATAATCATTATTTGGATGTATTTTCTATTTAAATATTATTTCTATTGTCAAATTAAGATCTTATGATCTTATATAAAAGATGAAATCAATTCGAACTATGAACTAAATAAACTTTGTCAGAGAAACTAAGCGCAATACAAAAGCATTGTGCAATGACCTCAAAACTCATATGCATATATTGCACATATACATACATACACATACAATCCGACAACTTCATCTCAATATCACATTCTAAATTTAACAAAGACATTAAAGAGTTCACTTTATGCACAATACTGGAAGAAACAACAATTTACAGGGTTTCCCATTGTCGCGCTGACTCGAGCTAGACCGTTCTTACTTGTGCTTGCTTTTAAGAACTGCCAACAGCTGTTGACATTGAATTTGGTTACTTATTCAGATTCCCTTTCCCTTGTAGATTCGCTCGCTCACTCGCTCGCACTCATTGTGCTTTGAGGCTGTGTCATTGTACCCAACAAATCGCTGACTGTCCGTGTCACTGTGTGTGTGTGTGTGTGTGTGTATGCGTGAGTAATAGTGCCTCAGAATAACTGTATAAGTCGCTGTCTCTTTATGTGCTTTCATGCGTGCTCTTGTAAAATCTTTTGATTTGATTTGAGGATTTGAGCACGTTGCCTTTACTGTTTGCTCTCAGCGTTAATGCCATCCATCTCTCCCTCCCGCTCGCTCTCACTCTCAGTCTCTGCTTACTTTGTCTTGGCTTCATTTTGTTCGTGTAGTTTACATTTATAATTTCTTCGTGTTGTTTTTGGCTTATTAGAATTTACTTAAGCAACGGTGTTTGCCCCACAACATCCTTACTTGTTTGCCACATTTGCATAAATTTACTTTAAGGCGGAAGGCGTTTTGCCTTAGCGAAATTGAATGTTGTCCTTGAGCGTGGCAAAGCAAGTGGCTGTAAAACGCCCGTGCAAGTGCTAACTGAACTGTAAACATTTTAAGGAATTCTCAGGTGAAAGACGCCGTTTCTGTTTTCCACTTAGCGCGCATGTATCCAAGTGATATTTAAGCCCCGTTTGGATGAGCTTGTGGTTGTGGCACAGGCAATCCTGTGTGGATGCACTTGGGCATTATGCAAACTATGCGCATTTCTGTTGACAAATCAGCTGTCAGGCAGCAAGGCCTTCGCTAGAATGCCAGAGTAGAGCTTAGCCTAAGATATGCGCATAAATTTCAATGTACACACATCATCGGGCTATATTCATCATCATGGGGCTGGGAAGAGCCGGGCAAGAGCAAGGGTTTGCCGAGCATATTCAACAATTCAATCAAGCGAACGATTTGTGGCTAACGCCCCAGCAACCACCAGAGCAACAACCACACACTGATACGGCGGGGAGCGCCTCAAGCATGAGGCCGAGCGGAAATGCACGAGCTAAACGGAAATAGAGCGTTGCAAATGCCAGCACGGAGGAGCTGAGAGGCTGAACGACCGAAAGGTGGGCGACAAGTGGAAAACTTTCCGTTTACCTGCCCCAACACTTGCACCACCTGCACATCTACATACATATATACGTATACGTATATATACTATATTATTTCACTGTCTGTGTGTTTGTGTAGAGTAGGTGAAAATTGCAAGCAGCTAGCGGCGCGACGAAGAACGCCTCCAGCAATGAGCGTTTGATGCATGTACTTGAAAACCTTTTGCCGTTGAGCACCTGAATATGTAAGCGCTACAGAGTCAGCTGACAGGTAGCGAAGGGGGAGAAGGAGGAGGAGGAGGAGCAAATGGAGGAGACAGGTGGACAGGCAGAACGATGGTGATGGCTGCAGCTGAAGGAGACAGGTGGACTGTGTCAGAGGCCGAGGATGCAAACGAAAGCTGCATGAACATGTAAATCAGTGTAACAGTGAAATGAAAATGAAGACTGACTGGGCAGTGGATGGGAAGTGGTTACATGCAACATGCCACATGGCCACATGGATACATAACAAGCAAAATTATGCAAATTAAATTAAAGACACGATGACAGTAGAAAGGCTGCTGCAAGGACGCCAATAGATAGGATAGACAGTCGTGCACTTGTGTGTCGGTGTGGGTGTAGACTATGTAAGTCTCTGCCGTTGACAGGCATTTGATACTGAGGCAAGGGAACAGCTTGTCAGGAGCAATAGTTGGCTTTAAGCTGCTGTTGACAGTCCCCGTTGCTCCTTTCCTTCTTACTATTGCCTCTGCCGCTCCTTCTGCTATTCCTACTACAGTTGCTGTCACTGCTCTCGAGCTCTGCTACTGGTACTCCTGCTGGTACTCCCACATCAGCTGCTGTCGACTGCTCCAGCTGCTGCTCCTTCAGTCACTTCTAATATAGCTGCGCCTGCTCCTCTTACTACCCCTACAGCTGCTGCCGTTTGCCGCCGACCCTTACTGCTCCTGCTACAGCTGCTACTCCTACTGGGACTGACGTCAAATATGTGCAGAGAAAATATGTCCAACCCAGAGCCCACAATCAACATGGCGAATCGATAAAAAGCAATTTACAGGCAACTGGCGATGGCCAATGGACGATGGACGATGGGCGACTGGCGACGCCAGTCATTGAATGAGGAGTGCAATCAATTACAAGATTTCCCATATGACCAACCGTGCCATCGGCTCGACTCACCATCATGTCCTCGGGTATGTAGAAATCTGATACGGCAGCGGCTAAATATAACACGGCGCGCTCCTCGAACGCAGCCAGGCACTCGCAGGCAGCGCGCAGCAGCCACATGTAGTCGACGACGCTGGTGAAGTTGACGTAGAGAATCATTTGGGTCTCGCGCGCAATCTTGTATTTCGCCAGTACGGGCGCAAACACATCCACCGAGTCCGGCTTGATGGCTATCGTGGAGCTCTGGCTGTTGTCCGCTATGTCGAGCATGTCGAAGAACTGTTGCCCGGTAAAGTGGCGCGTGAAGGGCTCCAGGGACTTGTGGCGATGCATAAAGATAACGGCATAATCATGATCCAGGAAGTACTCGGCACTCGCCGAGCCGCGCGTGCCAGCGCTGAAGTTATCTACGAAGCGCACCGTATTGTGCTCCAGTGGCACAGTGGTGCCGCCCGACTGTGTGAAAGAGATGGATTGGGGATTAGAAGTGGGGCTGGTCAGTTCATTAACGGGGACTTAATGGGAATTTGGCCGTCTTCAGCCAAAGGGCTGGGATTAGTGAGTGCTTACCGTGACGAGCACAATGCGGTTCTGGAGCTTATTGTGTCGCTCGCAGAACTCCTTGAGCAGCGAACGATTATCCTCGAAGTCTGCGGGCGGCAGATGTGTATTGTAGAAGTCCTCCCAGTGCGTCATGATGCTGTTTTCCTGTCGTTTGCCTGCTGATGATGTTGACTAAATACCGCTGTTGGCACAGGCACGGGCTCGAGCTGCGGGTGAAGGAAGCACGCAAGGAAGCACAAAAACAATAGCGTCGGAAACGATGCCTTGCTTATACCGTTAATTGATACAAAAGCGCCCACGCATACACACACACATGCACGCGCAGCAGCAGGGATAAACACGCGGACACACACACAGGCATACACTGCTAAAAAGCGAACGGCAACTTGAACAATCAAAGCGACAACAGCGGCAACAAAATTAAGCCACGCAACTAAATTAATTACAGCACAACGTGTGCTGCAAGCCGCGTCTACAGCTGCACGGATAGCGCGTCAGAGCTTTCGCACTATTCGGATACAATCTTCACACTGCACACACTTCACGCTGCTCTGCGCAATGCTCTGCCTGCAGCGACAGCGACGGACAATTGTGTACTGGCAGACGTTCTCGTGTCTCTGCCGAGAGACTTTCACTTGCTTTCTTATCAATGAAACTGTTCGACTAGAGTGCGCATTCGCATTCGCATTCGTATTCGAACGGCAGCATAAACTAAGTAAATATACGAGAGGGGTCCAGCTTCTCTCGTGGCTGCTTCGGTTGCGCGAGGACTTGTGCATTCTGGGGGACAAATGTTCGAAACAAGTGCGATAGAACAGCAATAGCACGCCACAGTCAATTCTCAGCTGTGCGAGTGAAGAAGCAGACATCGAACAGAGCTGCCAATTAACAGTCATACCGCGATGAGAATACAAGTTGCCTTAGAACACTTTCATACAGTGGCAAAATGTTGCCCCTGTTGCCGGCTAGTATTACAGTTGCAGCATTGTACCTACTTTATGACTTAAGAGCGCGCACCTTATGTTGAGTGAAGCAGAGAGTATTGAATGGCAATTTAGGGCAAAAACCACCAATGCAGGTATATAGATCGAAACACGCGTATTCAAGTTTGACACACTTTGATGAAACAAGCACAAGTTCAAAGTGCAAATTGCTGAGAAAAACAGCTGTTGCATGACTCTGTTAGCTGTGGAGTAGTCGGGGTAAAGGAGGAGCGAATATGTTAACAGGAATTTTCCATTCAAAGTCATTTGCAATACATCATAATTTTTCTGATAAAAGTTTGTGAGTTTACTATGTACTTGAAAGTAACCAAACATTTACCGTATAAATATATTTCATTGTGTATATTTTTCCACGCAATCTGCCAATCTTATTTTGTATTAAGTTTGCATACAGTATACGCCCTGTAATCCTACAGTTATGTTATTGTCTAACAGGTGACGCGCTCATCTACGCAAAACTGAGTCTGTAAACGCATAAGAGCAAGTTTAATTATTCATTTCGGTAATTTCAAAAATAATCTCAGATCGATTTGATTTTGATTTCGTTTAATGCACCTTTATAAAATTAATTTTTTTTTTTTACAAAATACTTTAGTTTCTGACTCTGAGCATGATGTTAGTTTAAAAAGAGTTTCTAGAACAATATCACAGAAGCTTAAAACTAATTGGCATGTCCAACTGCGGGCGAAAACTTTTTACAGTTCAGCGACCCTCATATTCTAAGATGAACTTTAGTATTGTTATTTAACGCGCAATTATGTATGTGTTAGTTAATTGACAATGCACATAAAACACCCGTTCACCTCTCTCACACACGTACAGGTGTGTAAATGCAGGCGACGCTATCAAGTGCAATTTAAAATAAAATTAAGCGCTAATGAATCCTACACAAAAATCGACACCGACTACGAGCGCGTCGTAGCTGTCGTTGTTGTTGGCGCGTAGGGGCTCAGTGTGTGAGGATATGACACATTATAATCTGGGTCGTCAGCGCCCTCCTCGTCCACATCCCGATTAACAAGTCTCTCGCGCATGCCATAGCGTTGCCTGGAGAAGAATTCAGAGATTAAATAATTGTAAATATATTCAAACACTTGGGCTACGTACTCCAGGTGCGATCTCCATATAACGAGTCCGGCGTATACACACACCGAGACCAGAGCCACGACCACTAATACAATGCTAAGCAGCATGTGGCTCTCGCTAATGGCATTCGACTCAACATCCACGGGCGTCATCTCAATATTTTCAGCAATGAAAGTATCGGTGTCCGTGTTGAATATGCCGTGACCCTTGAACCGTTCCTCCAACTCCTCGCTGCTATCCCGATCCTCGTCCTCGTTGTCGCCAGACTCAAGTATTTCCACGTCGTATTTATAGTTGCCAGCAAGCGCCAAATTTGTTGCAGTTTTTAGCTACAAATACAAAAATAATAGAACCGTTAGATACCCTTTTATAACAAAGCAAGACATCAATTTGGGCGTGCACATGTCTGTCTGTCCGGCTGCATGTAGGTCGACGTTGGCGCGTGAGTAAATTTCAATTTCAACATTTTCAATGGCTGGCATGCTATATAATTTATGCTCGATCAGTTTTCACATCTTGACGTCACACTCTTGGCAACTAATCGTCTTTAAATTGAATTAATTAATTCAGCGATTGAGGAGCTCATTACAAGATCAGCCAATTAATTGATTCGAATATGAAATGAGTGTGTGTCAACGTTAGTTAGAATAGAGAATATTGTACGTAATGCAAACTGATTTACCAATACTCTTCTTTTATTTTGGGTACAAAAGCAGTATAATGTATTCAAACTTCGATATTTCCTGTTTATGTCCCAAATCAGTTAAAAGGTTTATACATACATATATGCGGTTGAGATCAATGACTCATTCACATCCGGAGGGTTGTTATCTGCGATTAGGCGCTTAAAATTACAAAACCGATTTGGGGCTAGAGGCTTTTTACTGCACTTTTATAAAAAGATTGCACACAGTCTAAAAATGTATATACATATGTATATTTATTTATTTTGTGTTTACTCTATTAAAGAACTTGGCATTTTATTAGCTGAATTGCGTAAGTATATATCAAATTTTAAGTCTTTGAGATTTGTATTCCTTAATAAGAAATATGTTTAAGAAAGCAAAATATTCCAATTTTGTACTCTGACTAATAATATGCTGGTACGGAAGTGAAAGACCTCACCATTTCAAATTTGTATCGTACATATATGATTGAAATATTACTTTTCAAGTACCGTCAGGCCTTGAACTAAAACATTTCAAATATGTATCATATATAATTACAACTTTTCCTTTATAAACAACGTTACCTCTTGAACTTAAGCAAACGGATGATTGCTGTCATTAGGAACACGTTGCATGTTGCAATTTCTCATTCGGATTGTATAACATATTCTATTTTCTAGGCCTTCAACTGACCCAGAGGTTGTAAGTTAAAGCGAACAGATCAGGTCTGGTCTGGTCTGGTCAGGTCTGTAATTGAATAAAGTCAACTTGTTGGTTCTCGACAACAAATGCTGCTACAAGTCACGTAATTATTCTGTTTTCCAGATCATGTTTCTCTACAGCCGCGCTTCAATTATTCAGTAGCGACACTCATAACAAAATGTTATCATAAACCGCAATAAAATGATAGACTACTTATAAAATGATTCGCAATTTGAACAGGTGAAATCGCATGCGAATCGCCTTAAACTTTAGTTCGTTTGGCCAAGAATGCGGCATTGAGACGTCACAGAAATTACCTAGAATGCGGGTTTAGAGCGATTCGCACTGGGCTCTGGGCTGTTGGCTTTGAGCTTGGGCTGAGTCATAGCCATGACGACAAAGCTCGCTGATCAGGTGGAAGCATTTGGGGTATCCACATTGTCTCGTTCAATTATAACTCAATTTTTTATGGAATTTCGTGACTAAGACGCTAAAAACCCTCATCGGAGACTTCTTCAGCTTTGTTTTTCTTTTTCTCTTTTTTAATTTCATGCAAATGGTCGTAACGTGCGTTTGAGCCTTATAAGCCAAGCGGCGCGCGCGTGTCTTTATTGCGGTTTTCGCATTTAATCAAAGTGAAAATAAATAAAAAATGTCTTTAAAGCGTAAATTTCCGGTTCTGTTTTAATAATAAACCGGCCGAGCTGCATAGCCATCATATCATATTACATTTCAGCTGTGTCTGCCGCTCCGTCAGCCAGACAAACAGTCAGTTAGTCAGTCAGGCAGTCAGGCACTCAGGCACCTCAGTTGAGGCCGGTCTTTTGTATGATTTTGGTGTCCCAGTTACTCGGGGTCTCGTTGGGGATTAGCTTACCTCCTCGCCAGCGCTGACAGCTGTTTTATTTTTGGCTGCCTGCCCATTCGAATCACTTAGCTCGGTGTCAGTTTTCTTCGGTTCTTCCAAGGGTTTGGCATGAGCTGTAAGAAACGCAATTAAGCAGAAAAGATCAAGATTTATAAATATATGTACATAAGAAACAAAAAAATTACTTGGTCATGGCATTTTCCTTGGAAGGCGTCTCTTCCACAGACAGCTTATAAATATTTGCACAACTTGTGCGACTCTAAAACAATTCGCACCTAAATATTTATTTTTATTGGGCCAATCAAAATATTTATCTTGCCTAGAAACATATTCTGAGCTCTGGCATCTCAGAAGAAACTGGCCTTTTTTTAATGGAGATGCTTTTGGGCAAACAAAGAAACGCGCAGACCCGACAGACTCAACCGGCAAGCTTAATAACGAAACCAGTCTATATATACCAGACACATTCATATATACATACATACATATATGTATATGTTTCTATATACTTTTGTATATTAGATGACACAAGCAAATAAACACATTCCTAATAATAAAGTCGCGTTTGTTTCTCAAATCTGTTTGGCATGCGAAACGCATAAGACGCGCATAAATCGCCCCGAAAATGCGTGGAGAAATTAAGGTTTGCGAATAATTTAAATAAAGGTTGCCCCCAATATGTCCATTTGTGGGCCTTGAATAAATACTATTTATTTGCTAATGAAGAATGGTAGCTGTAAGAAAATAGCATGAAAAAACAAAAACATACACACACACACATTAGGCGTGAATCAATTGCTTATCATAGGCAGTGCATGTCATCAGATCGCGAACATTATCTTATCGGGTTAACTTTATAAGGAAGCCAAAGCGCGCACTTACACATACATAACTAACATCTCTAAGTACATATACATATGAGTTTTATAAGTAGACCTTGATATTAAGTGCTCTGGGCTCTTGGCCACCGACTGAATTCGCATAATAAAAAGCCATATTTATGCGATGTAAACTGGGCTTGCAAACTGGACCCGCATCAGAGACCCGTTAATGTTAACGTGGAAGGCAAAGGGTAAGACCGAGAGTATCTGCCTCTGGCCAGCCTTCCAGCTGCATTGGAAACTAGTTTCCAGATAATGTAAGAGTGGCAAAATAAATACTGAGACGCTGTGTGGATATTTTAAGTGTGCCTTGGCTATCTGTCTATGCCTTGATGTACATACATATGTATGTACGTATGTCTATGTGTGTGTGTGTGTGTGTGTGTGTGTTTGCGTATGTGTTTATGTACTTACAGAAACCCGTCGTCAGAAGCGCCAAAAGCAAGAGACTGCAGAATGTTAAACCGTTGCTGTTGGCACGCATTTTCGTTTGACTTGTCTGGTAACTTCTTTTTATCAATAGTCAATTAATTCGCTTATCACTCGGTCGTAAATTAAATAATATTCTGTCCGGTGCGTCAGCTGATTATTGGCTAGGTGAGTAAGCTTTGGGATATTTCGGTTCCAATTATTTAAACATAAAACACTTCGATCATTCACGAACTGTAAGCCCGAAAAGTTTTTGCGCGTGCGCTCGCGATGAGTTCCGTGTGAAGACTGAACGAGCGCACAGTGTTCATTTCATTGGTCTGCACTAAAAAGCTTTTGAGAACGAAAGACAGAGAGACAGCGCAAGGGAGAGCGTACGTCAAGTTCAAGTTAAATGAACAAAGCGCACGAAAAAGAGTACTTATTTTGTTTTGAAAAACCAGTTAAAAAGCGTTGCCACATCCGCTGGAAATTTACTGTTTGTTGTTATTTTATTTTTATTATTATAAGTATACTTGTTTTTATCTATTATACAAAATTACTTGTTTTCATTATAGCTAAGCTGTTTTAGAATTTAGCTTTAGCATTTCTGGCTTTCCAGAATCAACATACAACATAGGTACATTTCGTACCTGCATTTTATTTGGTACATTTAGTTTGAGAACCCAGATTTTAGCCAAAATATCAATAATGTCAATAAAAATATGTATTTCAAAGACTTTTGTATTTATTATTAAATATGCTAGACTTTTAAAACGTGTAGCAATGATTATACAAATAATAAGTGTGTTAATTGATGAATGTGGCTCTTTAGTTTCAGCTATTCGGTACAGTGAATTTATGTCTATGCCCAAGATGTCTGCATAGGCTGGCCTTAAAAGTATTAACAAATCTCCTATACTCAACAATTTAACTTAAGAATTACAAATTGCTTGCACTTTCAGCTTCAACATTTAAATTTGGGCCAATCACTTGCGGTCTCCGAGCGCCGCCGGCCACGCCGCACTCTGAGCACCCAAGCTCACGGTTTAATATACAGCTTACAAGATAGGATAAAATATACAACATATATAGCGCCATGAATGGGCGGTCAGGGTGTAGCGTGGCCGACGATGACCGTAGTCCGTCAGAGCCGCGTGCCAGGTGCATAGCCAAGCCAGCAATCTACTGCATCACAGATAAGCTAGGAAACCGACCAGCAGCCCCGGCTTGGCTGGGCAGAAGCACGCGACCAGCAGTTGGCAAAATAATCTTCGAAGTAGTAGAAGTATAAGAGCGAAACTTTTGCACACATATGAAGAAAATGAAAACCAACTGCTACGTTAAAGTAGAAGTGTCTGTCGTTCGTGTGTCTAGTGTCTGGGATGATGAGAAACTTAAACTGCTTAGTGGTAAATTGTGTGCAGCACGTTTAAACAAATTGCTCCTGACTGTTGGCCGACAGCTCCATCAGTCGCCAAGCGGCCTTGGGATTGAGTTCGTTTCTGTCACGGCACAGCACCCACACGTAATGCACACGCATTACCTTTTCCGGATTCCCTTCGACCACCTGGCCCTTCTGATCCCGCACGCACATGATCTGTTGCGCCTGGAACGTGATTATCAGCACGGGTCCTTGCTCCATGACTTTGCCCATGGCCAGCTCAATGTTTTCAATGTCGAGGATCTTGGAATCCAGATATAGACCGGCCTTTTTCGCTTGAGTTATGGGCGTTGCAATTATGTTGTACGTGCTCTCGAAGCACCAGTCCTTTAGAATTTCCAGATCTCCTCGCACAATGGCCTCCAAAACATTGGGAATAATGTCCTTTTCGCAATCAAGCAAAAACTGCTTCTGATCAAAGTTCGGATCTATTTTGACTAGTTCGGTCATCGTCTCAGACAGCTCGGTTTTTGAAAAGAGACCGCCCATCACGTCGGATACCTTGTCGGTGAGCAGACGGGAGGCTCGAATGACAGGATTCTCCGATTCGTCGTACTTTACTTTCCAATCAAGTACTTTATTTACATACGTATTATTGTTCTTAAAATTCTCCCACGACTGGTAGAACTTTGAGTCCTTGTGAAGCTCCAAGCCTACAAAGCATATCATTATTACATTTCTAAGCAAAGTCAGTTATTTGACTTACCTAATGCTTCCGTATTTGCCTCTACAACCCGCGAGCTATCGGACAGGTCCACTTGAACGCGTTTTCGCAACTTCACGGGAGAGCAATAGACGCGGTTTTCTATGCTCGTCTCATTCATTTCCTTTTTGATTAATTTCGTTGTATCGGAAATCGCTTGGAAGGCGCCAGACTGTCCCAATTTACCGCTTGTATCCGAAATAGTATCGGTGACACCCTTTGCCGTTTTGGAGAGCTCCTCGGAAACTTTCTTGGCTAAATCCGATTTGGAGGCATCGTCCAGAACATCGCCGACTTTTTCCTTAATGGCACCCAATTGCTCTTTCAATATGTTGGAAGACTTTTGCGCCTCGGATTCAACTATGTTGAACTTCTGCCGCGCCGATTTTAACGCATCTGAT
The DNA here is from genome assembly GCA_035047565.1 of Drosophila mulleri. Taxonomy (NCBI): domain Eukaryota; kingdom Metazoa; phylum Arthropoda; class Insecta; order Diptera; family Drosophilidae; genus Drosophila; species Drosophila mulleri. Next base: position 5,596,506 of record JAWNPK010000069.1, on the reverse strand, counting down.
TGTTCCAATTTTTGCGCCTCCTCCCGAAACTTTTTTATGCTATCTTTCATCTCTTTGTTCTTGTCCATTTCGCTTCGCACATTATCAATGAACTGCGAAAAGAATCCAGGCCGGCGTCCAGGTGAGCTATAGAGCCGTTGCTATAAGTCGAGCAAACAATAAACTATATAAGATCTTGACTCTAGATAAAAATTAAATTGATTGATACTCACCGGTTGCTGTTGCAGGTTGTAGCTAGCTAATTGATACGTAATGAAACATGCGCGCTCGCGCGCTAAGGCAGCCAATTTGTACTGCAATGAAAGAGCGGGTTTATAAATTAAATATATGACGACGGGGGCTGCAGCAGAGCCAAATTTAACCTCCAAACGGTCACATGTATACATGAGCATTCCTGTTGTTGATGCCAATATACTACCTATAATGTATGAACCTACCATTGTGACAGGTATTGCTGCTCCGTGGAGTTTTTCCGGACTTTAGCTATGCAAGGAATGCTTGGGCAACTCACGTCAATCGCACCAAATTTATGTAATTCGGACCGTGAAACACGCACGTATAAGAATCTGAGTGTCAGCTGTTTGGAGCGTGCAGTGTTGGCTAATGACGAGTACAGTGCTGTGGAACGTATGTGGTCGCTAGCGGAATTCGAATTGTTGGATTCAGTGGGACGATGGTGGGTGTATGTGCAGCAATCGTAATTATTGAATGATGGCGGGTGATTGTCGCCACAACTACCGATGTATTAAATAATGAATTGATGTGTATTTCTTGGTTGCTCTGTTTTAGTATTTTGTTAATTCCCTTTTCGCCTGCCATTTTTGAGACCATGTGGCAACCCCCTGAGCGTATTGCGCCGATACAAACCGTTACTTCGCCGAGCTTAGCCGAAGACTTCCAGGAATTAAAGCGAACGCAATAGTTTTTATTCTCACTTATGTATTTGCTTTTGTAGTTGGCGCCACTTGCCGATCTTTTAATTTTTGTGCCAGTTTAAACGGTGAATTTAAGTCAAATCATAATTAAATATTAAAGAAGTAGCGCATAAATATACTTCAGCCAAAAAATAATAATAATAAAAAGAAGCAATTTAACTTAATTTTATGTGGGAAAGAATTGGTGCAAAACGAAAAGCGCAATAACGGCACTTTGTACTTGTCTACATTCCAATAGACATTGTTTTTGGCATTTATCATGTTTCGCAGCGGCAACAACCTGGAAAGCAATATGCCAATGGTAAGTGGACGCCATTGCAAATCGTAGATTACTTTTGATATTTGTGAAAATAATTGTAATTTTAATTGTATTCATTCGCTAGAACAATATGTCAGCCTTCCATGGTATTGGCGGTCTCAATATGTACTTGGACACGGCGTCGCAGAACATCTCGCCACCTGTTTCATCGGCAACTCTGAGTCCTCCTACGACCCCATTGACACCGGAGCCTACGATGTCCTCGACTCAGTTTCCCCTGCTGACGGACAGCAACCAAGTAAATATGAACGCCTCTGCGGCCAGCACACTGTACCTGCAGCGCCAATACCAATATCACTTGCTATTGCAACAGCAGCAGCAGCAGCTGGCTTTGGCTAAGCACCAATTGGCTTTGGCTGCGTCTGCGGCCGCTGCGAATAACCAGCAAAAGGATGAGATAGCGCATTCATTGAAAATGTTTGCCCTGCTAACAACATGCAATACAGGTGAGTGCGAATGGGAGAGGTATAGATGGGTAGGCAACGGTACAGTCACAGTCATAGAAAGAAAGTATTCTTTAACGGCAACAACGGGACATTCATATTGAAGTGTGCAGACCGTTAAAATAAAAATGGCGCTAATTAATGTTGTACCTCTCCAAAGATAACAACAATGGATCTACACAAGATGCAATGCAGGAGTTCGCATCCAATGGATACGTGAGCGATGAGTTCAATTGCTTTCAGTACAACAATCAAAGTTCCGCCACACCGCAGTCGTCGCCTCTGCCACGACAATATCCAACTGGTAATTCGACGGCTGCGGCATCCTTTGTGTCGCCCTCACTAGCTGCTGCCCATTGGCTTAATGTCAACAATTACCGCGAGCAGCTGAACAATATGTGGCGCAGCATGTCCTACGTGCCGAACTTGGCCCCCACTGCAGGAGCTGCTATGGGCACTCAAAAGAACGTCAATGTTGGACTGCCGATGCCACCGGACCAAGTACGCAATATCAGCAATGTAAACGTGGCGAGTACCAACAAACTACATAAGCGCTATAATAATGGCAAGTCCAAGGAATTGGTAAGTAGAAGACTATCTCTGCTAGTCGGCATAGCTCCCGATCATTCTGTATTTCCTCCATGCTACAGGTGCCCAGGCACTGTGTTTTCTGTGAAAACAACAATGAGGCGGAAGCTGTGGTCAACAGCCATTCAGTGCGTGACTGCTACGGACGAGTGCTGTGCCCCAAGCTACGCACCTACGTATGCCCCATTTGTGGAGCATCCGGCGACTCGGCGCACACCATCAAGTACTGTCCTAAGAAACCCATTGTCACTATGGAGGATGCCATTAAGGCGGAGTCGTTTCGACTTGCCAAAAGCAACTACTACAAGCAACAAATGAAGGTTTAATTGTGGGAGAAGCTCTGGTAGCTTTTCATACGTTTACATAATCTATATACACATATATATAGCGTTATATATATATCGATTATATTATTATATATACGTGATCCACATTGAAATGCTCAACAATGAGCAGCGATAATTTAATGCGCCTGGCGCGTTCGATTTTATTATATTTTTTTAAACACTTCGGTCAGATTAGTGTGTTCATCATTAACAAAACACACGCTCAAACTTCAAACATATTTGTTTCATAAAATTCAATAACTAAAAAATTACTTACGATATCGTAACTTTTGTAGAATCGTAGCGGGAGATAAATATGTCTAAACACTGGCTTATTGATTTGTGCCAGCATTTTTGTTAACGCTAACGACACTTAGCGATCAGATAATCTGCAATATTGGTCTGAAATATCTTATTCTATTATTTTTGGATTGAAAGACTTTGAATTTCGAACTGCCAATCGTGATAGAGTTTAATTTGAATGTTAAAGAAATGAGCTATGAATATGTTCGATGGCAGACTTTTCAGAGTACAAGTTTTTAAATTTTGACATCAAAAAGTTGATTAACAACAATTTTTATTATATGTTTCATATATATTCTTTTTTTTTTTTTATGTATCAACGCTCATTACCAGTATATATCCATTTTATATATTTATTAATATGATGCGATCTTTAAAACTCATAAATCATGGTAAATGTTATACAAAAGTATAATTTATTTTATTTTATTTTATTTTTCTTTTTTTTTATAAAAAATGCAAAGAATATTTAAAATGTTCTAATTAAGTTTAATAAAATTTTATGTAAATTGAAGTTGAAATTAACTGCAAAAAGAGTCAAATAAAGTACTTAAATATACTATGTGTGTTTTCCTCAAGCTGACCTATTCATTGTCAGCATCCGGGCATTTCTCGAACATGGCCAAAAAGATGCCGTCGGTCAGATCGTAGTCAGGCAGGCAATACAAACAGTTCTTGCCAATTTTAACGTACTCCTTGTCGCCCACGTTCTGCCATTTATTTCGTAGCGCTTTCTTGCAACTGAGGAGCTTGAATGAGGGATTCAGCTGGAGGCAGCGCTGAACCACCTGCTCGTTCTCCTCCTTCCAAAGGGAGCAAGTGCAGTAGAGGATACGTTTGACATTTGGAAATGCGCTCATGGCGTGCGATAAAATCTTGATTTGTAGCCCAGCCAGTTTATATAGACGTTTGTCGTCTTTCTGCTCATCACAGACGCTGATGCGGCTTTGCATTCCATTACCGGAGCAACTGGGATCCACCAAAATATACTCGACGTCTGGACACTTCGTGGCATCTAAGTTCAGAGAAGATGAGTTAGATAAAGAATGTAAAGCGATCGTTGTTTTCTACTGACCCATAGTAAGAGCATCGCCCAGTATGGGCGTGACTATCTGGCAGCCCGCCTCGTTCGTAATATCGCACAAGGCCTTGTATCGCTCTTTGGACTGCTCCACGGCATAGATGCGGCCTTGGTTGTGCATTACATTGCAAATATGTAGAGTTTTCATGCCAGGAGCTGCGCACATGTCTAGGACAGTTGATCCAACTGGAGGGGCTAGCAGTTCGGCAGCTAGGCAGGTGGCCTTGTTCTGCAATATGAACTTTTTGGAGTGGACGAACTCATGAGAGGCCCAGTAATGGCTCCACTTGTGATGGAATATCAGCACCCCTTCCACATGCATATCCATCAGGAACTCGTCCTCCTCCAATGCCCGAATGGCTGCCAAAAAGTCAGCATATGTGCCGTCTGGCTCCAGCTGCTTGCGCCGCCACTCCTCGCCATACAAGTAGTCCAGGGCATCGGCGACGCTGAGCAGATTCGTATTGATGCGTACATAGCGTGGATTGGGCTCTGTGTATTTAAATAAAGAAAAGCATGGAAAAGTGTTACAAAAACTGTCTTTTATTACATCCGAGCATAAACTAAATTATTGTTCCTTCTTATTGTCGTCATTCTCAATTGCCAATGCAGGCGGATCCTTTTCACGGACAGCCTTCAATACATACATGGCTACTATTGTATTGACCACCAGCACGGCCGTCAGCACAGAGTAGCAATTCACTTGAAATGTGCTCAGCTCGGGAAAGGATTCCTCCAGCCAGCTGCGCACACCATAGAAGCCAAGGAAAGGCAGCGTAAACATGAGCACGCTGTATGCCATTAGCCAGAGAAACACCTCCAAGCTCTTGTCCACATATTGTTGCTCAGCCTCGGGATCAGGCTCAACTTCCGATTTTTCTGGTTGCACAGCTGAACTCACTGGGGCAAAGGCAAGCGCTGATTGCTTTTTCGACTTTTTGCCCATTGCCAATTAATACTGTTTGGTCTACAGCTACGTCTATATTGGAGCACCTGCCTTTCTTCTGCTGCTCTGAGCCGCTAATTGCTTGTTGCAATTTCTCCTTGTACGAGCGAACTGTTTGCACTGGCTTGCTTTCTCCGTTTAATTGTCCGCGTCCGAAAATGAGTTCCGTAACTAGCACCTTGGCCAGTGCCGAGTCCAAGTTTGGATTTTCTTTCAGCAGTCCCGTTTCCTCGATAGCGTTGTCAATGGCTCCTCTGTTGTCGCTGTAGTGTTTTAGCACCGCTTGCAGGCTTCGGACGCGCTGTTAATATGAAAAGATTCGGTTGCTCTCATTAGGTGTCTGTCAATTGAACCAGACTTCCCACTACTAACCGCATGCTTTTCTTCAAATATCAGCGATTTGATTGATTTTTGTTTCTCAATGGCAGCCTTTAATATTTTGGCTGTTGCTTTATATTGGGTGGGCACTTTTATTGAATGTGTGAATTGGCTCATGATGTATCACGTGTATAATTGTATCGAACCATAAGAATAAGTTCGCATGAACAACAGATAAAACTGAACCACAGAACTAACCAGTTATTCATTTAGTTCATTTTTATTACTGTTAACAGCGCGCGCACTTCGATTTGAAAAAAAATCATGTTTTTTGCAATTAAAAAATTTATTTGTTTATTATAATTTTGTTATATAATACTAATGGTTTCATGGCTTTGAACTCTCTTTTACAAAAGTTTTATTTGATTGTTTTAGATAGCAGTGAAATAACAGTTTTCACACCAAGTTTCGATAGGCAACAATACGATAAGCATTTCGATAGATTTACCTGTGTATTCGGTTCAAATATTTTAACGAATCATGTTAAACGTCCATTAAATGCAAAAATAAATAAGTAAAACAGTTATCGATTCAAAGTATATGTTAATAAAATTTACTTCATAGACAACGACTAAAATGCATATTAAACATAGATTATAGCTTAGCTAATTGTGTATATAAAATTGTTGTGTTTTATTAAAATTAAGAGCATCATAAAATTTAAACACATATCAAGAGGTGACTACATCTAATACGGTATTTGTTGTGGTATATGTATGTGGTTATGAATACAAATTCAATTGCTAACTGCTTGCAGTTGTAAATGCTTATCTAATCAATGAATTAAACTATTGCGCACCTGTTTTGCCAACTCTCTGCCTCTTTCTAACTCACTGTCTACGTGCTATTTTCATTTATGTTGGGCTTGAGCAAGTGCAACTTGGTCGAAATGGGCCGCGATGACGATGTTAGTGATGGCGATGAATGTGAATTAAGAGTGCTGTCGGTGCTGCTGCTACTTAAACGCACCGGATTCGTATGATCCGGCTGCACACCTGCCTGAGTGGTTGAGAGGAAATCTTCTGGAAGTTCCCCGCGATAGGCGCCAAACTGTGGAGTGGTACGTATTAGCTTCTCCAATGGTGTTAGCCCGTAATGCGTGTGACGCGAGTGTCCACTGTCGCGACCGTCCAGCTTCGGGGGCAGCACCAGAGTGGAATCCACTACAGATTTACCATCAAAGGTATAAACGGCACCGCTGGGAACTCCAGATTGTGGTATCTTCCGGTTGTCAGGTGGCAAGTAGTATGTATCAATGCGCTCGGCTGCTTCAGCTACCTTTTCGTCTGGTTCCATTTCCAGATCCTCATCTAAACGGTCCTGCATATGGTGTTCCTCTTCCGCCGATGGCTCGAATAGGCTACCTATGTCATCATAGTCCATATCCTCATCGGCTGCAATTGCTGTTTCTGAAGAGTTTTGCTCTTTTTCAATTACATTTGGCTGATTTGTTGCAGTCAACCGTTCATCCTGTCCCTTTGCTTCGCTTTGCGCCTCATCCTCGTCGCCGTCAAGAAACAGCTCTTCAAGCGATGGCTTTCTCAGCTCAGCCGCCGCTGGCAGTGTGTGCTTGATTGCCACTGAGGGTAATCTCAGCGGAGATGGAACCTCTGGGACTGGCTCGATGACTTCTTCCTTACCACTCAATGCAAGCATTGTTGCATTGGTGCTGTCCAAGGGAGATGGTATAAACATGGGCTCAAAGCTCTGGGTCTCGGTACCACTTTGTGCGGTTAGGAAAAGCGTGTCTGTTTCCATGACTTCGTCTATTTCAGAGCCCGGATCCTCGCGCCTATGTGCTACCTGGTCAATCAACTCAGATGGGAGCTGTACGCCGTTACCATCTTTACGCACAATCGGACGGAAGCCGCTCTCAACAACAACGGAGTCTGGCTTAAATCCTTGATTAACTGCCGGACGCATGCTGGCAATTTGTTGGGGCGATGGCTCATCCGGGATCGGATGCTTAATAATTGGCGCTATCGTCGTTGTTGTGCTGCTTAAAACTGGCTGCTCCACATTGTTGTTTGACTTAAAGTAGGAAGTGGTCTTGAGTGAGGCCTGAGGCTCTAGATCTACATACGGCACGGGCAACGGAATAACGGGCTTCGACTTGATTTTGGCACGCTCTGCGACATCGGGTTTTCTTTGCCCAATGCCATTGAGCTCCGTTGGCTGACCTAATAACAAAACCGAAGCAGCTATCGGCTGTATGGGAAAGTGCTTGTCCTTAAGGAAGGGCTTCAGCAAGCTGGGCACAGGCTTCCGATAGTGGTTAACAATCAACGATGACTGTGGCAGCAGTCCACCAGGCGGCGGATGCTGTTGTGGTAACACTGGCCTAGAGGCAGGCACCTTCTTGATGGGGCCGGGGAAGGGTCGACGTCCGGGCAACTTGACGGGATGGAAGAGCGGAGCATTTAGTGGGGGACGCAGATATTCAGATAGGCTAATTGTTTTTTGCGCCAGCGCTGGAAGATTACTAGTTAGATTGTGATGCAATTGCTGTGCAGTATGAGCGTGAATATGGTGTGGATGAGGGAATGGGTAGTGTGCGTGGTGCAGATGCGGATATTGTAAACGCTGATGCGAATGAGAGTTAACAATGACAGGCGGTGATTGCGGTGCTGCGAAAATGGGAAGTTTTGAATGAACCGATGTTGTGGATGAGGATGATGGTTTCAATGAATGAGTTTCGCCATGCAAAATCTCCGGTCTGGCTGGGGCCAGTAATGGTTTCGATGGTATTCTAGAGCCAATATTATCGATGTTGTTGTTGTTGCTGTTGTTATCTCTTAACTGTGTCGGTGGTGCGGAGATGATCGATTGGTTCCTCAGTAGGCTCTCCTCGAGAGCCTCAGCAGCGCGGATCCCATCTGAAATCAGTTTGGTTATTTCCGAAGATTTCGTTATTTCAAAACTCAGTTTAGGCGGTGTTCCATTCATATTGTGATTCTTAATCAAATCGGTTTGGTGCTTCAATAAAAAATTATCGTTGGGGCTGACCTTTGTTTCGTGACGAATCGATGACTCGGCAGCATAGTCTTCCCGGACGGGTGCTGGCTGCCGTAACTCGTGCCGCTCTGAGGCAGCGCCTAAACCATCACCAAAGCTGTCGCATGAGTCATGCACGTGTATCTTCCAACCCAGGTAACGATGCGTGAAGCAGTGATAGTAAACGGTGTCCGGCGTATTCCTATCCGGCTTCCAGCTGATCACTCCCGGCTCGCCAGCATCGCATTTCAATGTCAATGTGCGCTGATACGCTCCGAAACTCTGATAATCATCCGCTGGCGGTCCTTCCACGTCGGGTGTCCAATTGCACAAGCGTCCCACGCCAGTGGGAGTCACCTGACCGGATCTGGATCGGTGCACACCGGCAAAGATGCGTACGGCCTGGAGTATGGGAGCATAATATAAGGTAATGTGCTGTAATTTAGACGCGTTTAATGCCTTTACCTTCTTTTCTTCCTCTCGCTTGTGCTCATAGCCGCCTACTGGATCATCGCTAATGTAGAACGGATGGTACTTGGCGGGTATGTCCGGATTGTTGCCGCCCTCCACAACAAAAGTGTAGGTCTTTCCTCTAACCACATGAATCTCGGGAATCAGCAAACCGTTGATGTACCAGGAGATACCCCAGCCCACGTGACCTATAAAAATGAAGAAAATCTGTTAGCTAAAAGAAAAAGAGGGGCCTCTTCCGCAATGCTCACCGGTTATAGCAGGATAACCATGCTTGCCACCTGTCGGACCCATTTGGGCGTAGAATACACCGTCCTCTGGCTCGTGGCATTGTATGGCCGGAATATCCCAGGCACCATTACTGCTCACTGGTCGTGGTGTGGGTACCGGTCGACGTTGCGTAGACAGCGTCTCTTGGCGCCTTTGTGGTGCTTGAGCGGGTGTTGTGCGCTTCAGGGCTTGTGGGCTATTCTCATAAAACTCCTCGTCAGGCTCAATGCTGGGACGACCCGCAGGCGGATAACCAGCACCGCCAGTGGAGCTAATCTGAGTAACTTCTTCCTCTTGTTCGGCTGAGCTGGTGCTGCTTCCCGGCTTGGCGCCCTCCGGCAGGGGGCAGTTCCATTTGGGCTGGCGCCCAAACTCAATCGGATGCAAATGCTTGTTATAGTAAGTATGGAAGGAGACCTCCCTGAAATCGTTCAAGGGCCCGATCGCCCACACAACAGACTCCGCTTCGCTCACTGATATCGGCAAATCCAAATTATCTGTGGCGGACAGCGAGCGCTGATAGGTGACAATGGAGTAACCATTCACCATGGCCGCATTGAGCAGCCGGACGGAGTTGGTGTTCGGCACTATCTTAATGTCCGGACAGGCGCCTCGACCGCCTGAGCACTGAGACTTGCCCTCCAGGAAATAGTCCTGTGCAAAGCCGTTGCCAGTTTCGGGATCCACCCACGCCACAGCGGCATCAGCTCCAATCATCTGGCTTATGTTCTTGTTCGGCGAGATGCCAAAGGCCATGTAATTGTTGGGTTCTGCGAAGAATTGAAAATGGTAGTAGCTATCTCAGAAATGTAATGCTATTGGGATCGCAATCAATGAAAGTTGCTCGCCCCATTTCTGGGGGCCAACACAACATGTTCCTAAATGGGTGCCTAGCCAAGCAGCGCAGCAGGGACCGGTTTTCAGATTCAGATTCCAGGTGAAAATTCCCAGTTGGCATTCTTAGCGGTTTCGAATTGCCAATCGCCGCCACTGCCACACGCAAGGCTCAAGACCAGTAGCATCATAACATCGCCGCAGCATCCAACGCGTGCCACTAAAGAACTATTCACTCGTAGATGGTCATGCACCAAGATTGTGTTTACCGAGTGCTGAGTGCTGAGTGCTGAATGCAGATGCGCGCCATCGGCAATGCCAGCATCCACTTTGCCATGGCTATTAATTGCCCCATCATGCTTCATGCTTCATGCTTCATGTTCCGTGCTTCGTGCTCTGTTCTCTGTGCCCAGTGCTTAGTGCTCTGTGCGTTGGTTGCGCAATAAACCAGTCGTCATATTTTGCAACTTGTTATTCTACTAACGATGCTGCCGCTGATCGGTCAATTTGACTGCTAACTGGAATTGTTGTTGTTGTTGTCTTTGGACACAAGTGCGGAGACTCCTTTATTGACTATGCTCAAGCAAAATGTCAAAGCATCATAAATCGAATCAATGTTTAACTGCTCTCAATTTATTTGCTAGTCAAGATCTTCATCTGCATTCAGGGCTTGCGTGATTCATTGATCTTAAATCGAAAACTGAGCTGATTTGTATTGATAATCAGATGGTAATGACAATGATGAACAGCAGGGAATACTGTTTTGTTTTTATGCTGAAACTTGGCTTTTTATTTTAATTTTTAAATAGATTTTACTTTGGAAAAGGTTTTTTTTTTTAATTTATTGATACGTACACATTGGACATTGGGATTCCAAATAGATTTTGCTTTAATTTTGCTCAAAAAAATTTGAAATACTTCCAGTGAAAACAAGATCACTGCTCAACTAATTATTGTTGTAAAGCCTTATAATGTTTGCGTTATAGAATTTATTGAAATGTTAGAGGTATAGCAAAAGTCTCGAAAATTTGAAAACATTTTTCATATTCCTAACGAACAAGTACCTATATCTGATTTAAAATATTTATATGTATCTTAGGATGATTATTATAGGAATTATAAAAGATTAAAAAAAAAAGTACATAAATAGGCGACGAGGAAGGTAAGGATTATATAGCCTATGAAATGCTTTATATATGGTTCATATATGTACCTCATATGCAATAGAATTAAATTATATTCTTAAGCAGATTTCAACTGAGGATTCCTAATTAAGTTTGAAAAAGGTTTTCATCTCATTTTTTTAAAGAATGTTATTTTACTGAAGGTATTGGGGCTAGAAAATAACCCAATAATATATTGCCAGAGAGCATAGAATTTAATTGCAAAGAATTATAGAGCTAAATGGAGTAGTATAAATGCATTCACTAGGGTAATGTCTAATATATGGCTAATGAAATGTTTTGTATATGGTTTTATGGTAGAAAAACAATCGAGCAATAAAGTAAAATAATATTCCTAGTCTGTATAAGACATAAGGAAGTCGTCAAACTTGTATGACTTCCTTTTTCATAGTACAAAGGCAGTTTGATCGCATGTTTTATTGCTATGAAAGTGATTTACTAATGAAGAATTTTCGTATTTATCTGTTGTACAATCCTACAAGCCAAATGAGATGAAATATCAAGTTTAATTAGCACGATCATGCGAAACGCAAAGATTGGCCAGAGAGTTTACTCTAAATTGTTTGGCCAGTCATTAGGCACTCCTCGAGCCGTGAATTTATCAATCAATTTGAATTGATCTGCCGCTCTGCTAATGCGATAATTCCAGCCGTTTACAATGTGCTAAATTGCTTTGGCACTTTGGCCTTTTGGGCGAGTGTCAAGTTCGCGGATAAAGGAAAACCGCAAAATGTTTCCGCATTTGGCTCTGCGGCGGCGACTTAGACTTACCCAACTTGGCGACCAGCTGCACAACGATGCTCTCGCCGGCCACGGCCCAGCGTACTTCGAAGGCCAGATCATCGTAGAGCACCTCGCAGTTGAGCTTCGACTGGAAGAGAATTAGTTTTGCTATTGTATTGCAGATAAGCATTGGAATTGGAGCATCATGAAATGAGTGCACTTGTGTGGAGCGGTGGAGTGGTGGAGTGAGTGGGCATGAGGTATTAACAGATGTGGATTCGGATTAGGATGTGGGTTAGGAGATGAATGAATGATTAGCGCTTGCCAAAGTTAAATTTTGTGTAAAAATTGCTGTCTTTTCTTTTATTTTTCTTTTCTTTTTTTTTTTTGGTTTTTGTTGTGTTTAAAAATTTTGCTTTTCGATTTGATTAATTTTTTATTGAAATAAATCACAATTAAAATTCAGATTAAAACGTTTAATGAAGCTCATACAAAATGAAAATGTTTGTAGTTTTGACGGAGGGTACGAATACGACGAGAGTTAAATTAGTATGGCTCAGGGGATTGACGTATGTGTATTTCGTATATATGTTTGTATGTGTGTGTGTTTATTTGTGTGTGTGTGTGTGTGTGTGTGTGTGAGAGAGAGAGTATAGGTGTTGGGTGTTTGGGGAGAGCGGCTGGATTGCTGGGCTAAGGACTCAGTGGAAGGGTAAACCCAAAAGAAAGATTTGCACACATTTCATTTTGTATAGGCGCTCAATTCAAAAATACAAAGCAAAAGTTTTTTTTCAAACTCAACAAAACACAGAAGATGACCAATTTTTTAATTGTATATAAAAATGTGCTGCACATATATATTTGTATACATTGAATTCGTGAATTGAAATTGTAGTTTATAAAAAATGCACACACTTAGAGTCTAGTAATTTCAAATAGGCAACTCGATGGCTATGGTTAAACAGACGTTGCACGAGTACAAATAAATACGAGCATTAAGATATAAAATGTTTAAATAAGTTCCACGCACACCTCAAATGCTTGGCGAGTGCCTAGGGCCGTCTGGGCCATTAGAGCTGCAGCTCGCTGAGTATTTGATTTAGAGGCTTCTTTACCTGTGGACTGATGCCCAGCATTTTGAGCGAGGGCGGCACATTGAGGCCCTCCGGCAGGCGGACATGGCCAAAGTCGACGGTGAACGCCTCACACCAGACCCCAAAGTGTCCAATATCGAAGATGGTCAGATCTTCGGGCAGCGTCAATACAATTGTCTTGCGATCGTAGCGACGCAACGGATTCTCCTTGCCGTTCTCATCGGGTATGCGGAGGCCGTCGGCCGTGGGACGCTGGCCACGACCCACCCAGAATTTGGCGTCTGTAAAATGGAAATCGAGTGCCAACGTTGGAGGGCGATCCTTCATTAAGCCACGCGTGCTGCCATTTACTCACCTGGCGCCTCGCCATCGTAGCTGAAGTTGGGCACCAGCAGCGTCTGGGCATCCACAATGACAATGTTGTCGGAGGAAACGCCGTGCACGCCTCTCAGTGCGCCGATCTTCTGGGGACGGGGAAAGTCTAGTGTGCTCGGAATGGCGACGTCGCCAAAGTTGACGGCGAACTCGTCGCACCACACCGAAAACCATTTCACATCCCGCAGCGTCTTGCCCTCCGGCAGGGATAGGGTAATGTCCTTGTTCCTGTAGCGGCGCGTCAGCGAGGCGGTGCCCCCACGCTCGTCCCGCAGGCGAGAGGCGCCCTCGTTGCTGGGTCGGGCGGTGTTGCCCACATAGAAGTAGGCGGCGGGCGCTTCGCCATCGTAGTTGAACTTCTTGATGAAAATCGTACGGGAATCTACGGCATAGACGTCACCGGAAACGCCATGATGCAGTCGTGTCAGCGAACCGATCTTTGTGCCGTAATATGGGTAGGCGGCATCACAGCCGTGCTGCAGTGCTGTTTTATAATTTGATATTTTTATTGTTGTTAGCGAGAAAACAATAACAAAAACAAAAATACAAAAAAAAATCGAGAAAAAAATAGTAAAGCCGCAAATGTTAGGCAAACCAAAACAAAAGACTTAAGCAACGAACTTGAGTCGACGCCGTCAGCGCTTAACTCACGCGAGCTAAAGCAGAAAGAAAATAATAAAGTAATAAATAAACTGTTCCCTGGCACCACTTAGCAGCCACTTAATTATTCGCATCAAATTTACATATTAACAGCAATTTTCAAGCAACACCAACAACAACAACAACAAAAACAAAAACAATCACGTCATATTCTTGACCGCCAAATTAATGTTGAGCAGGCAACAGAATAGCTAGATCTGGCAACAAACAGCTAAATTAGAATTAGAATTAGTCCGAAACCGAATCTGAATCTGAATCACAAGCCGAAACCAAATTTATTCTCTGCTTTGTTATAGATTCTGATGGCTTCTTATGGCCGCACATGCGTCGGCTTTTATGATGATTACGACTATATTTTGTTAATGCGACTCGAACGATGCTGGTCATAAACTTTGACAGGAAGTTTTCGCTTCATGCCAAATACGGCCACACACACAACAATGGCAATAGAACCCAAGCGGAGTTTGTGGGGCGTGTAACCCAGATTCTGATATTAGTTATTTAACATTTAAGCAAAGCAGAGCAGCGGCTGAGTTCAAAGCGTTCGCCATGGGACAGATACAAATGGCCCGTGAATCAGACAATGGAGAATTGCGTCTCCCACTTTCGGGTGAAGACTTTTGGCCAATTCTATTTTAAAGCTGGCGAATCTGCCAAACTTTTGCAAAATTGTTTGCGCGTGTGCGCGAATATCTTTAAAAGCTTCAAATTTTACCTTCACAGGCCTTTGGTCAAATTTAAACAGCGAGCGAACATTGTTGCTGCTGTTGTTGTCGCTGTTGTTGTTGTTGTTGTTGTTGAAATTCAATTAATTTTTGTTTTATTATTATTGTTTGCTGGGGCTATAAACACGTTTGTCTCTTGCTGCCACTATCAGGCCAACAACTATGGGCGGCCTCCATGGCCTGCAGTTTTAGACGCGACTCGATTTGGTTATGGGGCTCGAGTATTCGCATTGCTGTAGTTGTTGCTGTTGCTGTTGCTGTTGCTGTTTGTCGTGTTGTGTGTGTGGTGCCTACGATCGATACGATTCGTGGCCATGGCAGTTGGTGCTCCAAATTAACAAGATGCCGACAAGTCTTTCCTGTCTGAGCGCAAGAATCTCGGCTACTGTTTCAGCGCACACACAATTCACACTTAATTGAATCAAAGTGCCGGCTGCGAAATAATTCACGAATAATGGTCCAGTTTTGATGCTAGCTCAGATCTACATATGTTTGAGTGGGGCAATAAGTCATATGAGGTACCTACGTTTATCAAGCCTAAATTGTTGGCTTATAACAACAACAACAACAGCGAACTAAATGCCAAAGGTGTAATTAAAAGTTAAATAAAAGCAACAGCACTTTGCCGTCGAGTGTCTTATTAATGATGCTCGGGCCAGAGTTAGACAGAGCCATTAGCCAGGCGGGCAAGCGAGCGAGCGGGCGGACGGGCGGGTAAGCAATGTTAGCCTATCGAGTGATCAAGCGGTTAAGCAAACGAACCCAAACTCAAATCTAAGCCCAGCTGGAACTGGTTGCCGCAATTGCCAATCATTTGCAGCCTGGCCAGCAGCATTTAACCAATCAATATATACATGCATACATATATACACATATGTATATATAAATTTATCTATAAATGATGCTAGCACGGACATACACATGATACATGCATGCATGTGTATACATGCATATGTACGTATGCACATATTCGCAAAAACCCAACAAGCAATCTTCAACCTAGAGACCTACTTTCACGTTGCATACAAAAATCGAAATGAAGAGGAAGACGACGACGACAACAAAAAATTACATTGCTTTTCCATTGAGGCAATCGCCTGATCGGAGGTCTCCGAATTGTATCAAGGAAACGCAGCCGCATACATAAATTTATGCTAATCCGTCAGGCAATGTTAATGCAGTCTGGCAGTTGGTCAGTCAGTCAGTCAGTCAGTCAGTCCGTCAATCTGGCAGTCAGTTTGGCAGTTGGTCAGCTTGGCTCGGTGGCCAGTTCAACGGTCAGCGGCAGTCATAAACGTGGACTGGCGACTGCTGAATATTCATTTGGCATACTTTGCATTCACACTCACACAAAAGATGATATATTTGCGCCGTGTCATTCGGCGCATTGTCTGGCCGCCCTCTCGCCATTAAAAGATACATACAGACACAGACACAGATACAGATACACATACAGATACTTTAGTGTGTAGCGTGTGTGGCTGGGGCACTAATCTAGTTTTTAGTTTTTATTTGTATTTTATTTTACTTTATTTTTATTTCATTTTAATTTTTTGTCAGTTTTTACTTTGGTTAGCCCCCAATTTGCATCACAATACGCGTTTGTCACTCATAAATCACAGCTACTTAATCTACTTACAGCTCAATGCGGCCAGTAGGCCAACAAGCAGCAGCCAGAGCTTATCCTTCACTGCTGACATGGCTGCCAAATGGAACTCCAAAATGGAGCTGGAGTGCACCGTTGTTCACAAAGTTTGTTGTTTCTGTTGTTGTTTGTTTGTTTCGTGTGTGTGGGTGTCTCGATTTTTCAGCAGATCCTGCACACAATTGTTATAAGACACTGTTGGACACACATACACATGCACACGCACACGGACACGGGCACGGATACACTAACAAGTCGTTGGGGGTGCTGCACGATCACGACCAAACGCTATGAACTCCAAAACCGCACTGAAACGACGTTGCGTCTGCGCTGTGCTAGTGAAGAGTTGCGCACCTCATGAAGTTGCTGTCGACGTCAGCAGCGGGCTGGTTTTAGCTGCTGTAGTTGTTGTTGTTGTTGTATCTTACAAGTGCTTAGTTGTTGCTATTGCTTTGGCACCAGCAACAGCAACAGCAACAGTTGCTGATGATGTTGTTGTCGCTGTTGCTGTTGCTGTTGCTGTCGTTGTTATTATTGCCATTGTGGTCTCCGTCTCATCAGCGTCGTCAATAATTATCGCAGTCAAAGCCCCAAACTAAAAACCTCAAAAGGCGCTTTTGGCCGGCAACTCAATTTTTGCACCTAAATTATGTTTGTGACGTTTTTATTTTTTTTTATCAATGTTTATGTGCATATTCAAATGATATTTTACGCTATGAACTTGTTTCGCTATAAATGCAATTTTCGTCCACAATTTGACTTAACTCTGCTAGAAACGTCTTGTCATTGGCAATATACATACATATATAATAACATACATACTTAAATATAATAATTTAAGAAAATACACATAAAAGGCAATTGAATTTTGCGCTTTTTGTTACTGCTCATTAGATAATGCCGCTCAATCGATTTCCCATGATGGATGGGGAGAAAGACAAACGGAGCGCGAGAGCAGCCAAGTCCCCAAGTTCACAGCTGGTGGTCGACTGACTCGTGGCTGGAGGTTGCCCGGCGGCTGCTTTGCACAACTTTCTCGTGCAAGGGTTTGCAAAAGGTCAGGCCAACGACTGTTGGGGCTATCATTTCTGGGGGCTTGTAACTGGTTGGCCAAGGCGCTTGCATAATTCAATTAACATAAAAACTGATTTTTGCGATCAAATCGACACGAACATTTTTCATCTCTCAGCAAACTGAATGCCCAGAGGCTAAGCTGGCTATAAATCCTTTGTTCTTGGTATCTTTTATTTATTTATTTTTAATTTTTTTTTTTTTATTTTCTGTTTTATTTTCAAGTGCCATTGTCTTCGTAATCCCTCAAAAGTATTGAGCTAACAATGGCATTCCGCTCTTTATGTATTGCAATTTATTTGCGCATTTCGTTTAGACACATTTTGCGCATTTAAATAAATTAGCTCAATATTTTCAGAGAACGCACACATCGACCATTTCAGTGACTATTAAGTTTCTATATCAGATTAATTGGTCGAGCTCGAAGTGAACATAAAAGATCTTCTCGTTAAGCTGTCTATTTGACGTGCCATGCCACTTACATATATTAATAAAGAAGTGAAAGACTGCCAAATACATGTTCACCAAAAATCGATGCGTATAGAGGAATCCCCTGTGTATATTAACAGGTTTAGCTGTCGAGCAGGTGAGCAATGATCGAATTGTAAAAGGCTCTGACTCTGTCTCTAAGTGTGTTCACGTTTAAATCTTTTCCGAGTTGGCACATCGAAAATGACGCATAAATAGAGAGATTTACATATAATTATAGTTCTCGTTAATCTATTAAGGTAGCAAACTTGTTGTATTATTCGAATGAAGCTACATATAAAGAAATAGTATTTACGATTTGTCATGCCCAAAAGTTGTAACTATATGAACTTGATATTCTTGCTTTATTCTCTTGCATACTTATCAACATAAGCTATAATTGTTCGATTTAGATTCAAGATTCAAGTTCAGAATGTCTTTATTCGCTCTATTTTTTGTGCTCATTGCGGTTAAAGTAAGAGGACAATGGGAGTGGGAGGAGAGGGAGGAATAAGTACACGCCAATTTAACGAACATACAGCGCTTTTGCCGTGTTTCAATCAGAACCATTAGAAGAAGAGGCCAGAATAAAATAGTCAATAGAAGAGGTGTAGAATTTCATCAGGATAATGCGAGACCTCGCACAAGTACTTTTATGAGCATGGCATTAAATGCTTGCCCCAAAAATTACTAAAGGTAGTAGATAAAAATCGAGAATATATAATTGTCATTGCGAATTTACTCAATAAGCTTGAAACCAGTCAAAAAAAAATATTTTTTTTTTAAATATCGGGACGAGTTATCGATTTTTAGTGATAAACTCGATATGCGCGCTGTATTTACGGTCATTTTAAAAAAAAGATCAAGTCTCTAGCTCTTATATCTTCTGAAATCGACGCGTTCAAACATACGGACAGACGGACAGGGCTAAATCGACTCAGCTCGTCGCCCTGATCAAGAATATATATACTTTATGGGGTCTGCGATGATTCCTTCTGCCTGTTACATTCATTTCAACAAAACCATTATACCCTGATTTCCCATTTTCAATGGGTTCAGGGTATAAAAACATTAATTCAATACTAATACAATTTCAATGCACAAAAAAAAGTTAAATAAGAAAATGTTAAATAAATTTTTTTAAATTTAAATAAAAAAAATTAATTAAAAAATAAATAAAAAAAAAATTTAATAAAAAATAAAAAAAATTAAATAAAAAAAATATTTACATAAAAGAATTTTTAAATAAACAATTTTTAAATAAAGAAAAAACGTAAAAAAAAATTTACATAAAAAAAATTTTATTAAAAAAAAAATTCAATAAAAAAAAAATTTATTAAAAACAAAAATTTATTAAAAATAAAAAAAAAAAATAAAAAAAAAAACACTTCACTTCATTACCCTACACCTGCGACTGAGCCCACCGGGTCTGGACGACTGAATAAATGCCGCAGCTGCCGCCCTTTATATAGGGCAACTTCCACTCAAAGCTTGAGTGGCACTCAAATTTTGAGCAGGGCACCAGGTAGAGATCAATGGGAACATTCTCTGCTGCTGCAGTCATTTTCTAAATGATCTCCTAGAGTTCTTCTGCATCCCTTGCTCTTCTTAAGCAGACGGACGGAGAGACAGACTATGAGATAGACATGCAGGCATGATAGGCAGCCAGGCAGGCTTTCACGGGAGGGAAGGGGGATCGTATATATGCACACAAACATATATAGTTAAATTACCTCATTGGACTGCTTAAGAATATATATATATATATATATATATATATATATATATATATATATATATATATATATATATATATATATATATATATATATATATATATATATATATATATATATTTAAGTTACATGGACAAAAACCGGAACACTTTATGGAGGGATTTTTCTACATTTTCTACAGCAAAACCGGCAGGGTATATAACCAATATACTCGCTTCACTGCGGTAGTAAAAAGTGATGTGCATCCTGCTTAAGACTTCAATATTTATTCAAATCTTATATTTTTCGTTCGACTCGGCAGACTTCACTTTTGACAGAGTCAATTATTTACGCTGTGTTCATAATTTATTGATGTCTTCTTTAATCTACAATTATGATCAATGTTAGAAAGCTTTAACACCTCCTTCGCCTTGCTCTGCATGCCCCCCGCAACAAGGGAGCATGGGGAAAGATTTCATCAAAATGTTGTAGAAAGTGATCATAAATCATAAGTTAGTTACATTTCTTGTTTCACTGGGAGTTTGATTGAGCAGATCATAATTTAGTTGATGAAATGCCTTTTCGTAATCAACATTTCGGCCGAGAGCCATGCGCCAATTTAACGGGTTTTACGTTGCGTGAGCGACTCCTATTATCTGGCCGTAAAGGCAACTATTCCAGTGCGTGCCTTCTCCCATGAGCATGTATACCATAATTTGAGTCGCCGACAAATTAGTTTTGAATTTCTTCACTGACATTGAAGTTCAAGCGAGCGATGACCAACTAACAGCCCCAGCAGCAATTAACATTCAAAATTAAGACGTAAAGCTTCCACATTTGGCTCCCCAGTCGCCAGCTCGGCCGGAGCTAAGTCAAGCCGGCCTGGGTATCGCCTGGCCTAGTCTGGTCGGGGCACTTTCGCAAAAAACTTTATGTATATATATAGATATCATTTATATACATATGTATATACATACATATATATTTACTTTTATACCTCGCTGACAGCGTGCTGGCCATTAGATTTATTGTCCAAGTATCTTCGCATGCAAATTCAAATATGTCGCTCTGAGTGGATTGATTCGATAATAAAGCCAGAGATTTTAGATCTTGGATAAGAGCAGCTCCGACCGCACGTAATTAGCCTTTGTTATTCCAATTTTGATTTTCGCTGCGCTTTTCGTGTAATATATGTACATATGTATTTATAATGATCACAGTAATGCCCTTCACGCATATATTCATATATTTATGTCCCTGGCAATTATAATATCTTCAGCAGCATGACGGGTAAATAAATAAACAATAGTAGTATAAATCATTTAGTTCATATACAAGCCCAGGAACTGTCGATTGAAGAGACTAACAGAGAACCTAGCGAGACATAGGAAAGATCAACGTCCAGCTGAGAATAACAATATATGTATAATATAATATAATGCGATAAGTGTCTTGCATTGAAACTCCGAAATATGTTAATTTTCTATATGGTTTCAGAAATGTTTTAATCTTAATTCCAATCATAATCTTACTATTGTTTAAATGTTTATTGTTAAATGCTCGGAGTATGCATATTTAAAATGCGGAAGCTGCAGAGATTACCCAGACTACAGAAGCCACAATAATATACATACATTTATAAATATATCAATTTCGAGAACTTGTTTACGTCTGTGCACTATATGTTTTTCCACCGCACTAAACAGTAAGTTTTTATTCAAATTTAAACTGAAACCAGAATAATTGGAACAGACTAGATCTTTCTAAACGAGGCTGTAGCTTGAAAGTAGTCTATTTATTTATGTATATATATTTTACATTTAGCACTGATAAACTTATCAACTTAGCAAGCCGAGAAATGATATTTGCGTTTCATTTCCTTTTCCCGGTCTAGCTCAGCTGCGAGTGCGAGTTCCTTCCTCTCGCTGGGTAATCACTCACACCTTTTGCACTCGACTCACACCTGTTGGTGCGTTTGGACGTCGGGCTGGCGGGCTGGCATCGCGTGGGTCGCCGTTGCACCTAAATTAAAACTTTCGAAACGGTGCTCGAGCTGGTTGGCAAACAGCTCACACATTCAGCGCGCTAAGGTCAAGCGAATTGCACAAATCCGGAGGGGGCGCGTCTATAAAAAAATATCACTAATCAAAATGGTAAAAAATAATCAAAAACACGCTCAAATACACATATCAGTTCAACGCTTCGCACTGCCTCAGCTCAAAGTGCTTGACTAAGAGTTACCCTCTATTTAATTAGAATTTATAAAATACAAATATTAGAATTTTTTTATATTTATATAGGAATTTTATGTCAGATTGTTATTTGTTTGGAATTTATTTTCTAATTTACATTTTCCACGTTTAGTCACACATTTAATATTGCAGCTTGGCCTAGAAAAAATAAAAAAATTATGTATTACATATATTTACGTTAAAAATATGAAACCTTGCATTTTGGGTCTTCACCAAGGTGCATATACTCCATCCAAAAATTTGCTCGCATCAAACGCTGCAAATAATTTATCAATAATGAAATAACCCAGTTAACATTTTAAGTTATTTCTTCATTAATAAATTTGTTAAATGATATTTGTAATATAATTAAATAATTTTTCTGTTTTGTGAAAATGTTGCAAATATTTAAAAAAAAATCCAAATTGGAAAAATAGAGACAAACGTAACATTAAAGCAGAGAAGCAGTGAAAAAAGCTTAAATGGAGTCAAAAACGATTTGTTTATGTTGTTTTGGTCGTCTAAATAAATATTTTTATTTTATATATGCTAGCTATATAAAGTTTGAAATTTTGACTCCAATATGCACAAAGTATTTGCATAAGCCACATAAGCTATACAATGCATCCATTGTACAGGGTATTACGAATTGGAAAGGCAGCAGATTAACTTTGATGACTGCGATGACTCAACATTTTCTAATCAGTCCAGGAGCTAGAGCCATCATCATTAGCAGCACAGCAGCAGCAGCAGCAGCAGCAGCAGCAAAACAAAATTTAAATTTTTGCTGAAAAAAAGACCCAAAAAAAAAAACACAAACAAATTTTGGAATATTATCAAATTGTTGTTATTCAAGCAAATCGCGTGTCTTCAATTTTTAATTAACTTAATTAGCCGCACAAAAGAGCTTGGCTTTGTTGGGGGGGGGGGGGGGCTCTCGGCTCTCTTTCACTGAAGAACCAAAAAAAAAAAAAAAACCTCTCTGACCTTGGGTTGATCATCTCTTTGTTGTTGTTGTGGCTTGTTGGCGCTGTATTCGCAAGCGCGTCAGAGGGGCGTCTATTGGCCTCTTGAGACCTTTCGGCTGCACATTGTTTATGACTTGATTGTTCAGGTGCCACCGTCGTCATCTGCAATTCAAGGGCACCACAGCTAACACGGTCATTATGTATGTAGGAGCTGTTGCCGCTGCCACTGCTGCTGCTGATCAAATTGAATGGCTACCCGGCGGCCGCAATGATTTCTAATTTAAATTTTTACTACCATACATTTGCAAATAATGCCAAGACACTCTAGACTGCATGCTGGCGGACAGTTGCTTGTTTGCCTTATTTATGGCCAGAGCTGGTGTAATTAATCTTCTGTAAAGTAGTAATACTAACTGTACACACACAGGCGCACAAGCATGCAAGCATAAGTAAGTGCATTCGAGCCAGGCTAGGCCGGGCCAAGCAAGACTTGGCCAGAGTGCCACATTATTAGCCACATGCCATTAGTTTTCGCCGCCTCGCATATATTTGCAATTTAGCATTTTGCATGCATTTCCAATGCGACTTTTTATGACATTCAGAGGTTTTGGCCGACTTGAGCTACGAATGTGTGCGTAGTCAATGGCATTAGACAAATGCTTAAATAAATATAGACTTGAGCACATATTTAGCACCTATTGTTCGCACGGCTCGGCTTATAGTTCGCCTTTTTAATTGCGCTCTTTTACCTGCAAATTATATAAACATATTCAGGCAGATAAATGCCGCAGCTTAACAATAGTTTTCGCATATTTTGCAGCATATTTTGGATGAGGAAATCGCAGTTGCAACAGCGACTGTTTCTCGGCAAACGGCGACCCACGCATAGACAGCAATTAACTGCCATATGACGACATCAAGTTGTAAATAAAAAAAGAAAAAGAAAAGACGCTGCGCATTAGCTAGACAATAAACATATACATATTTCCACAAATGCACACGGCTATACACTTATATATACACACATACATATATGTATATGCTTGCATGCATGCATGCTCAGCGGTCCCCTGAATGAACACACGGATTGCACGTGAGACACAACTGTTGCATATTTGTGGAAATTTTGGATATAATTGGAAAATTTTGGGATTGTCAAGCTAAAGTGAGACTAATGTAAAATAATTCAAAGATATTACTGCCTAACGAAATAATCACTGTAAGTGACAATCAAATAGAATTTGTGTAGCTTGCAAAGCTCAAACTAGAACTTAGCAGAGATGAGCTATGCTAAAGTGTAAGTAGTGATGGGGATTTAGAGGCGCCAAAATAGCTTGACAATATATATTTGTCGATCTCCCGTATTTTTTAGCTATCAGTAAGTATTGAATGTTTTCTATATCATTTAAATTCTATTCTTTTAGAAAATTAAAAGTAAAAAACAAAAAAAAAAAAAAATAAAAAAAAATCGATTGCTTATAAATGGTCATTAATAAAAATAATTAATATATATTAATCAGATAGTCAAATAGTATATATATATATATATATATATATATATACTATATTTTTTGAGGCCTATAATTTGTTTGTTCTCCGACATTTCCGGCTTTACTTTCCAGTATATATATGTATATACTAACTTGGTAGATAAGACGCGATTTTCTATTGTAAAATATGACATTTTGTTATCAATAAAGTACAGCAGTTCAGAGGAATTTGACACACAAAGATTATAATTTATATTAATCAATTTATTTAATCTATGTATTAATTATGTAATTCAGTCTGAGTTTAATTCCAACTAGCATCATATTTAATATTTCATTTTTTTCTTTTAAATATAAATAATAATTATTTTTAAAATATATTCTACATTGAAATATTAAAAATATTGGTACAACAAAATTTATTCACTCGAAAAATTAATTATAATTAATTGAATGAATCACTAATAATTAAATATCTATTTGCGACATTTTTAGCCACAATTTATGCTCACATATATAAATGTGTAATTAAAGTAACTTAACATTATCAGTAAATGTAAAATTGAAAATATTATAGAAAAGTAACTAAGTATAAAGAAAAAATTGTGAATATAATGTGTAAGTACAAATAAAAAGCAGCAAAATACTGTTTTTTATATTATTTTAATAATTACTAAAAGCCACACATTTACTTTCACAATTATTGAAAAATGTACTACGATTTATAAACTAAATTATAGACTAAACAACTAAATAAATAAAACATCAAGAATAGCTGGCACTATAAAAAAGGCTAGGTCTGGCGGGAAAACGCTGAGCTGACTGACATCACTGCTAACAGAGGCGGAGACCCATAGTAACAGCGCGAAAGGGAGGGCAAGAAACGGAGAGTGTGACAGAGAGCGAGAGAGTGTGAGTGAGCAACGATCGCGAGCATATGCTAAGAATACACATGCGTGTGCATGTGTGTGTGTGCATAGAACTGTTCAGCACCCGACGCGTCGTGTGGGAAGCGCATATCAGGCCGAGTGTTCGAGTATTCGAGTGTTCGACTATTCGACTGTTCGAGTGTTCTGCCTGGTGGTAGAGCTGGGTGCTTCCGATACTGTTTTGAAAAAGGCGAAACAGTTTTGAAACGTACGCGAAACAGAGCAAAACGTTCGCTGTCCAACTGTGGAGAAACGCCTCACTAGAGAAGCATACAGCGATATTTGGGCGAAGAAAGAAAACAACAAAACCGAAATACCATTTGTTGATTAATTCAAGAAACAAAAAACAAAAAACAACACAAAGTGAAGCACAATGCACAGCAAACTTTTGGATGAGGTATGTACATACAAATGGATGTCTATTTATCATTTAAGTCTTTAAGTATTTCGTATGAGATCGCGTAAGTTTCTTTCTTTTTTGCCGGCTTTTGTTTCTATTTTTGTTGGCAAATGATTTGTGGCCAATTACTAATCGATGGATGCCCAAGCGAGATTACGCTCTTGGTTTTCGTTACTTAGTCATCAGATGCCCTCCCCCCGATCTCCTGTGCCCGCCTTGCTGCCATGAATCTATTTACATTCATCAGCATCATAAACATTGGCAGCCAATGCGTCGCCGTTTGGTGTGATTCGCAGAAAGCCAACTGCGGAGAAACATTCGTTTATTGCCTGGGAACAAAGACTGCGATGGCCAATCGAGGAAATGTTTTAGCGCTGCTCAAAATTAATTCTCCAGCCAGACGCATATTTTTTCGGGTCAGCTCTCGAAACATTCTGTGGTCAGCCTTGTCCAAATGGCATCAAATTATCATGCCCGATCAACTGGTTAGCCCAGCTCCAAATGGCCCAAACATTCATGCATATTCATGCCCATTAGAACTCAGCTGGAACGCGCTCAACACTGGGCCCTGCTCGAATGTAACTCAACGCGTTCTCAGCTGCGATTATGCAAGCGCCTTACGACACAGCCACACAGTCGCGGACTTGTGCAAGTTCTAGTTCAACAAACGCTGACTTAATAGCCAGCAGAGCTCCGTGACGACCCCTTGTCAGTTTAGCTGAATTGCACATGCCCGAGCAAATAAACTGCAGTCGATTACGGAATCAGCTGCTGCTCAAGCTTGTCATAACACACTCTCAAGCCGATTGGCTGACCTCCTGGTCTGTAATTTTCCACGAGCTGGGCACTTGGATTCACATAATTCAGCCATCCTCCCATTGTCCAAGTTTCCCAGTTTCCATTTCCCATTTCCTTGACACTTGCACGCGCATTTTATTTTAGTGAAATTTGTCAAAAGGTGGGGCGACGGATCTCCTCCAATGATCAGTGCAGGTGTGTTGGTGCCTTTGAATCACTGCGACTATTTATACTCTTGCTTTTCATCTGCTTGCTCAAAGCATTTTCAAATATACCGAAACTAAGAGAGCGCCCACAATAAAACTGATTTGTGTGACCAAGTAGAATATTGAATACCCTTTGCGTAAACACTCTTCAGAATGTTGCATGTTGCACAACAAAGTGTATATACTTTTTCAGTTGATAGAGAGAACATACCCTAAGAATGTGTGAATTTTCAATTTCAATTTCAATTTCACATTGAGTGATTTCAGTGAATGGGCACGAATTTCGCTTTTTGTATGTCAAATGCTGTGACCACATTGGCATGCCTAGAAATTTGTTAATTAGCAGGTGCCACAGCTGACAGTGGAATACAAAAGGAAACGGACTGAAGGTTAGCTCCGCTTGTCCCCGGGGGAGATAGTGGGAATAGCTGCACTGCACGCATGTGCTCATTACATATAGTCGGTCAGTCTGATAATGTGCGTCTGTGTATGTGTGTGTGTGTGTGTGTGTGTGCGGGAGTGTGAAGCCAGACGCAGACCAGACGGCGCAGAGATAAGCGTCACATAGCACAGACGTTTATGAATCAAACCGGACCTTCACCCGCTTTTGCGTAGCTGCTTCAAGTGTTTCTAGCAACAACAACTGAATTTTGCTTTCCATTGGCAGTTCAACGAGAATGGCTATCTTGTCATAGAGGACTTCCTGAAGCCCGAGGAGGTGGAGACGCTGTATCAGGCGGGGCGAGCGCTGTGCCTGGATGCGCCACAGTCGAATCGGAAGATCTTCAGCACCGTCAAGGCGGAGGATGCGCACAGCAAGGAGCTGTACTTCTTGGAGTCGGGCGACAAGGTACGCTACTTCTTCGAGCAGGGCGCCATTGGGGATGAGGGTCAGCTGGTTGTGGATCCGATGATCGCACTGAACAAGGTGGGCCACGCGCTGCACGTGGAGCATCCGACCTTCAATGCGCTGACCTTCAGCAACCGTGTCAAGGAGATCTGCTGGCAGCTGAACTTCAATAGGCCGGCCGTGTGCCAGAGCATGTACATCTACAAGAATTCCGGCATTGGCGGAGAGGTGACACCACACCAGGACTCCTGGTTCCTGCACACAGAGCCCAACTCGGCGGTGGGCTTCTGGTTCGCTCTAGAGGACTGCACCCTGCAGAACGGCTGCCTGCAGTTCATCAAGGGCTCGCACAAGAGCGGAGTGCACCGTCGCTACGTGCGCAATCCCGACCCGAACGCCTCCGAGCTGATGGTCTACGATCGCGCATCGCCCATCTATCCGCAGTCAAGCTTCACGCCGCTCCAAGTGAGCAAAGGTGAGTAGCTGAAGCTGCGGCCAGTTCCGCAATACCAGTTTAACCTGTTCTCATTCCTGGACAGGCACCTGCATCGTCATCCACGGCAATGTGGTGCACAAGAGTGAGCCGAATCGCTCCCAGAAGAGCCGCCACGCCTACACCTTTCATGTGATTGAGACTGAAAACAATGTGAAGTATTCCGAGGACAACTGGCTGCAGCCGCCGCAGGACAAGCCATTCCCTGTGCTCTTCGAGCGCAAGGCCTAGGCCGAACGGAATCGAATTGATTGATTTGTATCACAAATTGATGCTGACTTCGGTATTTTTACTTATAAGATTGAGAGTGAGTTATTTGAATGACTATGATATCGCCATATATTTTAAGTTGTTGTATATGACATGAGTTTTATGAAACTATAATAAATCAAGCCTAATATGTATTTTAATTCTTTGATGTGTTTACTATGAGTATAGAAATATGAACTTCTAAATGAATTAAGAAGACAAAAGCTGGTCAAAGTGACCTCTTGCACTTTCATAATACTCTTTGTGAAAGTAGAATTGCGCAAATAGAAGTTGGATAATTCATTTGATTTACACAAAAATAAATTACTACCGACACTTTTTCTAAATCTGCTGAAAAATCTACTTCAAAATCGGTTAAGTGGTTTTAATACTAAGTATTTTTAATAAAAATATATCATATGTGCTGCCAACTAGAAAATTCCAATAAGAATTGTCTGCAAAAGCATCCGACATTAATCATCGACCGCATTGGTTCTTTGTTCGGCTAAGCGCATCGTTGATATTCGGCTGCTTTGGTTTTTGGCTCTGCTAAGCATCAGCAGCGAGCCTCGATAATCGACAGTATAGGTTCTTAGCTCCGCTAAGCAAAAAAATCAAACAATTCCTGTCAGCTTAAAAGTATGTTAAGCTTTTTTAATTAGCGTATTTAATTTAGGCTCACAAAACGTAAGGTCATATAAATTTATTGATTTTAATTTATTATTTAAATTATTATAAATGAGATTTGCGTAATTTGAAACATTTATCGTTTGTTGATACTGAAAGGAAAATAATCTTCAGTTTGATGAATATTAATAGAAATTTGAAAGTTGAATTTTAATTATGTTATAAAAGGTTCTGTAATACTGTTATAAATGAATAAGCTGAGCTAAAAGTATGCACCATTGTGTGCAACAATGGTATTTTAGTACACATATTCTAGATCAGCTAGCAGCTAGAAACTGTTCTACATACGGTATTTAATGCTTGTGGATATATTTATTTTGTGCGCTGAAAAGTATGCAATGGATTTTTAATAGTGGAATTAATATTTGCTCTGGTAAGCAACTGTTGCCAATCCTATTAGATTTATTGCAGTAGGTACGTTCAGAACATATATTCTGATCTACTATTAAATGGTTGGTCTATTGCTAATAATAATTAATTCTTTTCATTTCTTACAACAAAGAGAGTGTAGCTTTCTCAAACTAGACATATGCACAGTTAAATATCCTAAAGCATTTACATTCTTTATACATTATACATTATTGTCCTACAGTTTTTAAAGGATATTTCTATTTAATATTTATTTATTTATTTATTAAACCTATTATAAAAAAAGTCAATTTAACATGTGTATTTTTAATATGCAATAGGTAAATATGAAATAAGTATTATGTACAGATATTAAAATACTTTGCCAGATATATAATTATTTTTGTAGTCTCCCATATCTATATATCTAGAAAAAGCTTTGGTATAATTCTAAATGGAGAATTCTATTTTCTGAAATATATTGTAAGATATCATTTAAAATGAAATTAATTAGCTTCTATCAAAATTCTATCTACGCGTTTGCTTGCTTAAAAAGATTTAAGGTTCGGACAGACTATTTTGTCACTTAATACATCTTTCACAACTTTATCAATGTGATTAATCTTTAAAAGTTGAACTTCTAGAGCCGGAACTAAAAACTCTTGTATTTGAAATATGTTTTTTTTTTTTGCGAAACGAGTTCCCTGCTTTCGTTCATAGTTTGTTCAGTTAATGAGCTATAATTTTAGAGATTTCTTGACACGTGGTTAAATACCATTTACAGTTTCATTTGGAATGCAGTTGGTTTCTTTTACCAAATGTATCCTTTAGCTGCTTCCAGTTTTTTGCTTCTTAAATGAGATAGAATCTGGCATCCTTGCCTTCACTTATAATTAATGTGACTAATTTGTGATAATCGACATGGGAATCTTGTTTATTAAACGTTTTGGCAAAAAACAAAACCAAAGCCAGGGGAGCTCCCATACAAAGCCTTTCACATGTTTCGGCAGCCCCGTCACACACACGCACACCTGTACACTAAATGAAGTGGACAGTTTTTGCTCCTT
Source organism: Drosophila mulleri (assembly GCA_035047565.1). NCBI lineage: Eukaryota > Metazoa > Arthropoda > Insecta > Diptera > Drosophilidae > Drosophila > Drosophila mulleri. The sequence goes on along the minus strand of JAWNPK010000069.1, from coordinate 5,566,242 downwards.
GAGTCTTTTGTTGTCGCTGTTGCAGGCTGCTGTGGCTTCTTCTTATATGTATGTAATGTTCTTTCATGTTGCAAAACGATTTGTTGGGCGCAAGATTTATGAACTTGTTTTCGCTGACAGCCGACAGTGGTTAAGGTAACACACACGCACACACACACACACACACACGGGCGACACGTTGTATGTGTATGTGTATGTGTGTGTGTGTGCGTGAACATGCCGCTAATTAGAAGATTTTAATTATCTGTTTTCAATCAGCTTCCACTCAGATAATGATAATGCTGCCTTGTTCTCGTTTTTTTTTTTTTTTGTCTTTTTGTTTGTGTTTCTCTTGGCCTTTTTTCTGCTTTTGGCTTGCGGCTATTTAAGCCAAAATGCTGTTGACATTTACCGGGTCGACGGCGACCAGCAATTTTGGAAGGTGTTTTTAGTATCACGGCCACGCGAATGCTGCCAATAAGTGCTGTCAAAATGTCCTAAATCGATTAGAATTGATTTTGAGAAGCTCGCTGACAGGTCAAGCGAGCGCACAGGGATAAGCCCCTCCAGTGCTGGCCTGCTTCTGATCCTGTAGCTCTGCCTCTGCTTCTGCCTCTGCCTCTGTCTCTGCCCCCGTTCGTACACAATCACAATAGCGGATTACAGTTGTCTGTCGTGTTCTGCGGCCAGCACGTTGATTGTCGGCCTTTTTGCCCAGCTGAGCCCGTCAGCGCCCTCGTTGCGTGTTTAAGGCCCAAAAGGAGGCGATGTCGCTGTCATTGACGATTTATGTCAACTGCCGCCGCGGCACAATATTCAAATTCTTTGCATTCACTCATCACTTGTCGCCAGCTCGCTGCTCGCCTGCGCCCCTGCAGCGGATGGCGCAGAGCGCGGCCTGTGGACCGAGGATTGGGGGTTGCTGGTTGCTGGCTGCTGGCTGCCGAGCTGCCAGTTAGGAGCTGGGGACGGCATGAGCTTTTGATGCGCTGAGCTGCAAAATTATGTGTCCGGCATTGAATACCTGACGAGGGTTGCTCAATGGCTCCATCAAACTATTCGCTGCTGGGCAGACACATACATACATATATCAAGTGTGCTAACTATCAGGGCTATAACTGACAATGTGAACCAGGTGCGCCGTTGGAGAGATGAATCGCATAGGCGGCTCATTGGGGCCAACTGTTAATTAGAAATATCTTCTGCATACTCTATAAACACATATTCAAATGGAATGTAATCTATGTTTCATCCGTTACATCTATAATTGAAACAGAAGCAGCGCATCAAAAGAGAAATTGATTAAATATATAAAATATTTTCTTTTTTTTTTACATTTTTCGGCTATACAATTATACTTTTAGTTGGATTTGTCAATATATCTTCATTAAATAAAAATAAAATATAAAATATTTAATATAATAATACTATTATAGGCCATTGCAACTATAAAAATCAATTCATATAATTATTTTAGACATTTAGATTTTGTAGTAGTTGTTAATAATTCATTATATAACATAATCCATCATATATCATACCATATGAACAATTCTATCTGATTATTAGTTATATATAGCTTTTCTTCTTAAAGCTGAATGCAAATAATTGCATAATGCCTATTGTGCGATTTAGCAATTCAATGATTGTCTAAGTCAAATGTTTCATGACAGATTTTTTGAGTCGTGAATCAAAGCTGTAATTGATTATGATAGTTCAGTGCTTCAGCAGCTCATGAACGAATTCATTGCTTATTGAAATGAACTAGAATGCGTTGCTCAATTCTGACTAGCCCTAACTGAACTGGTTTGAATCCCATGCATATTCTTAGTTGAATGTCCTTAGTTGTTAAAGCTATTAATTAGATTAGAAATGACTAATAAAACTTTCTCTAATAATATAAATAGAAAATAATTCAAAAATCGATAGCGAAAATCGCAATATGCAGGATGCTATGGAACATATTAAATTCATTTATTTATTTTGTTTACAAATATTTTCTCATTGATCTGATGCACTTATATATCTTTTTGTATAAGAATAGATATTGTACAATGTAAAATAAAATAAATTAAATACTATTAAACAGATATCCTGTAACCCTTGTTAGAAATATAATCTAAAAAAATGTATTTTTTTCATGTCAATTATTCAATTTTATTTATTTATTTGTTTATGATATGATATTAAATATATAAATATTTTTAAGGCTATGTATAAAATAGCACACAATGTTCTGGGTCGTCCCTATCACAGAAAAAGTTCAAGGTGATATTTCGAATAAATATGAAAAGACTTCCTTTTCCTTTCTTTTCAAATATGAGATATCAAATATATACGTATATCCATATAATACATAAGGGACAATCTCTTTTTATATAGCTTTATCATAATTTATCAAGCTACCCTCTCTGGAGCCAAGTGGTATTTCTGTCTAGTTAACTCGCAACACGTAAATTGAATTCAAAAACAAAATTTATTTAACTCTAATGGATTTGGGCATCGCGAGTGGTTGCCCGAGCTTCGCCTTTGCCCTTTACGCCTGTCCGTCTGTCCGCCTGTCCGTCTGTCCGCCTGTCCGTCTGTCCGCCTGTTCGTCTGTCCGCCAGTTCTCCGCTTTCCATTTCATGTTGCGTTTCTCGCACGCCTTACGTTGCCTTTGTTGCTACTTTGATTTGACAGGATTCATTGTCTCCGCCACTTGAATGACTTCAAGCTTACGCGTCGCAGTCGCAGTCGCTATCTCAGCCGCTGTCTCGGAGTTGGAGTCCGTCTCGGGCCACATAGCCACAGCGTTCGCCTCGCGGAATCCATCGTCGTCCGAGCCTGAAGTCAATGCGTATTGACATTTTAAATGCGTCCATCACATTGGGTAGACTTTAGCTTTGGCCTGCGGCTCATCGCCTGGCTGCTCGCTTCTCTGCGTGCTGACGGAATTGATTTAAATATATTTCTGCCCCAAGGGGCCAGGTCGTTGGGCATTTTGTGTATTCCTTTTTGGTGGGCATGGGCAGTAAATTGGTTGGAAGCTGCAGCAGCAGCAATGGAATTTATAAGTGACGCGCATTTTGGACGCTTTGATTGACTTGTGTCACTTTGTCTCATTTGTCAGGCGAACGCCTTCATCCAGTTGCTGGCGCTTAAGTGTCAGGTGTCTCATTGGGCACTCAATTGAAATGTTCGCCATCAATACGGATGGCTGGGAGCGGCGTGAGACACGCGGCATGAGGCACGGATCGGCTGGCACTCAAGGCTTTTGTCCAAGCCAAATGACATGCGCCTACATTCAAATGCCCATCAAAACATTATACGGATGAGCGGCCACTGAGAGACTGAGAGACTGGGGGACTGGAGAGAGAGAGTGAGGTGGAGCTAGTGGCAGCGCATCCTTTTGGCAATATCCTGCCGCAAAATCCCAACAGCGACTCATACAAGCGATTTATGACAGCTGTGTGTATATGGCCACCGGCTGGCACAGGAAATGTCCTGCCTGCTAACCGGAGATATGTTTCATATCCTGCAACACGTAGTCGACGGCCGTGGGAGATCCGCATTCATTTCACAATTGAATGCCGCAACTCAGGCCCTGTGACAGCCAAGATTTGTTTGTTTGCCCCACCACCCATTAGCAATGCCGCCCGCCATCCACATCTTAGCCGACTCGAAAGGGGTATCTGTTCTGTTAATGCGCCAGCAAATACATGGCTCAATTGCGTTAGCCTCAACTGAATGTGTCCTTGCCGTCACAGCATGACAGCGCTGCCAAGCTCCCTCTATCATTTCTCAGCCTCTATCCTGGGCAAAGAAGTTTTCTCAATGCCCGAATCATTATTCCAAATCTATCGGATGTTGGACTCATTGAATATATTTAGAGGACGGATGGTCATTCGGACGAAACTCTTGGGCCTATTCATATTTGATATAGCTTGAAATATTAGCAAGGATTTGTATTACATATAATATATACATATATGTAATACTTATAAAGCCGTAAAGATGTGTATTCAATGACATAGACGGTGAGAGGGGGAGGAGAGAACAAGAAGCTGGGTGGGAGAGCGAATGGGAGTAAGACTGAGAACGTTATAAAGATAAAGATACAGCGACATATCGAGAGAAGCAAGAGATTGATGCATAGAGAATTGGTGTAACAGTCAACATGAGTTGCAATTATATTTATAAGAACTTTCACGTTTTTTATTAATGTAGCTTATTTAATAAAAACAAATAATTTTTAGAGAGAACAACTAGAAAATTAGATATTAGTTATATTTAACATTAAATAAATATTTAATATTGAGCATAAATAAGATAAAGATTCGTTCGTAGTCTCATTGTTTCACAATAAGAAATTGGGAATATTTAAAAAATATAATTTGAATATATTTAATTTGAATTTTTTTATATATTTATTTTTTTTAATTTATTACTATTTTTTATTAATTTTATTCATTATTCTACATCATTTAATGCAAACTCTCTCTATATTGTAATTTTATTACTCTTCATTAATTTTATTCATAATTATATTGGGTAACATTTTATGCAAACTCTTTTTATGTTTGCATAAAATTATACTCGACTTCATTAACAACTAAATTAGCTAAAACTAATGTAATCCGTAGATCCGTGTGGATGGAATGACTTCAAACTAGTCGCTCTTAATCTCTTTATAATAGTTTTATGCTTAACATTTTTGCTTAACTTTCTCAGCATAAATGTATACATTTTTGTCGATCCGCGAGGCTTTTAAAAAAAACTTGAGAACTATAAATGTTAAATACTTAATTATGGTTATTTTAATATTTTATCTCTTTTTCTACGCTAAACTAACGAAATAACAGTTCTTGGACTCTGATTTTTGAAATGAATTTGAATTTATTAAAATCAAATATACGGTGTCAAGGCTAGAGTATCCCCAAGTTCTGCATTCTTGGCAATTTTTACTAACTTTTTAGTAATATTTTAATTTGAAAAGTTTTATTAGAATACAAAATTTGTTTCCCCTTATGACTTAAGATCGTATTTCCCTTAGGAAAATCACCGTAACCTTAATCGATATTATGAAAATAAGTCTCAACAAAACTTAAACTATCGGAAATAAAACATTATTCGCCCTCAAGCGATCTGCACGAATTTCCTTCATAGAAGTATTTCATCTCGATTTGCTCCACAATGTATAAATTTCGAATTTGCATTCTCTGATGATTTATTTCGATTTCGTTTGGCCATCGCAATTTATTTAGATTTAGTGACTTTCCGTTTGGCTAAACGCCCTTAAGACATTATCATTTGTCAATTAGCACAATCACAATTATCGAAAGGCACAGCTCAATAGGTTTTGGATGTGGATAACAAATGGTGGATAGTTTGCAAGAGGTGTTTCCAAATCTTTTAGCAGCTACAACTGCCACTGGAACTGCAACGGCAGCTCCAAGTGGATGTGCAACTGGAGGACTCTCTCTCTCTACTTGCTGCAATTATGAATTCGCCAAATGTTGGCGCACAGATGGCAGCTGCTGGCAGATAAGTCGGATGCTATTGCAACGCCCAGAGGTGTAGCCAGCTCAATTGCAAATTGAAAGCCAAATGTGAGCGGCCCAGACGCCCCCGAGCAACACGCCCATGTTGCTGATGTTGTTGCTATTGTTGCTGTTGTTGCTGTTGTTGCTGTTGCTGCTGGGTTAGAGCACGGCTCTTTGGCATTTGCCACAATTGCCAGGCACTTTGTAACTGTCGGCGGCTATTAAGAGGCTCATTTTTTGCCACTGCCGGAGCGCAATGCACGCCGGTGTTGGCATGCAAATCCAGAGCCAAAGTTGCTACCGGCAATTGCAACTTGCAACGGGGCAACTGGCGGCAGCTGTAAACTCCTTGCGCCTTGTAACAATGTGGCCAAAAACAAGAGCTGATCTTTGCCAGTTGCGTAATTTGCAAAAGGCAACAACAGCGTCGGCCAACAAGCAGCAACAGGCAACAGCAGCAACAGCAGCAACAGCAGCAGCAGCAGCATGTGGGTTAGCTTGGCGGCTGAGTTTTTGATTTCTTTCAAATTGGCAACCGGCGCGCAATCAACTCGGCCAATCCAACAGAGTTGGGCGATCGCGCCGTGCCCTGCCCCCCTTTGCCAACGTGCGGCCTTTTGAATTGAATTCAAATTTCAATGCAATTTTGCATATCCAAGCGCATTATAGCCGCTTGCCAACTTACTCTTACTCTTACACTCCCGACACAAAGCCTATTGAACTGTGAGCCATTGCCAGCTTTTTGATCTGCCGCCGACGGGCGGAACGTTTGCTTTTGTGCCCAGGCGAGATTGAGTCTGGCTCGAGTGATGTTCGCCATTTTGCTGAGGCATTGCAACTGCCATCTGCAATGCGCTGCAACTGAATTACGCAGGATCCGACAGAGCGCTGGAGATGGACTGTGGATGTCGCGAATTGCGACTTTTGGTCAACAGCCGACGCACACACACACACACACACACACAAACACACACACACATACGTAGCTCCATCGACATCGACGTGGACATCAGTTGGGCAGCGATGCATTTGGCTTTTCGTGGAATCAGAATATTGACATTTTTGTACAGCAACAACAGCATTTGCTACATTTCTGAAGCAACAACTACCAGTATTTGCCTGGCCTGCCTCCGCCGCGATGAGAACAATGGCCAAAATGTGCCAGAGTGGGCAGGCATCATGTGGAGACAAAGCTTCAGCTTCAGTTGGAGCTGGGGCTAAACTTGGAAGCAGCTCAGTTCTGTTTTGGTCTCGTTTAATGCCGCCAATTGAGGCAAGCTTACGTTATTTTTTTTTTTTTTTGTTGCTTTCAGCAGAGCTGCAAAGATGCAGCCGAGTTGCCTTGACTGTGCTAAGCAGACTTTTGTAATGAGCTACATATTTATATGAAATAGTGGGAGTCTATATGTGTATATATTTATATGGAATACTTTATCCTTAAAGACCAAACGAATGAATTAAATCTCTTTAATTTTTTTTTAAGTTTTCTATTCATTTTACAGTTTTTATGTTTTTTTTTTTTTTTTTTTTTGCCTAGCTGCCGAGTTTGTTTTTGTATTGAGCTCTTATAACAAATTATTGTGTTTAATTAAAAAAGAAGCTAATTTAAATAATTCCTTTAAAAGAGTCATTTACATTTTTAGAGGCTATGCCGGATTAGGCAAACTTAGGCCGCCTTTTCACGTCCGTTCTTTCATCCTGCTTTTTTAGGTTTTGGGAAAATTTGAAATTTCTGCCTACTTTCTAATCCTGGGCTTCGCTATGATTTTTAAATAATTTGCAGAATATATAAACACTTCAATGGATTGCACATATAGACAAAAGAGGTATGTAGGTATGTACCCGCTCACGTTTTGCAAAATTACATAAATTATTCACTTAAATTAAATGATTATCATTAATTTTCTTGCTTTGAGAGATGCCCAAGCCAGAAGTTGATTCCAGTCCAACAGAATTCAGTTTAGCTTTGCATTATCTCTTCCTCTTCTCCGTTTCTCTCTGTTTCTCTCTTTCTCTCTCTTTCTAATTGCCTTTCACTCTCCTTGTGCATCTCTGTGTCTCTTTAACTCTGCCTCTCTCTCTCTCTCTCTTTCTAATTGTCTTTCTCTCTCTCCTTGTCTATCTCTCTCTTTGTGTCTCTTTTTGTCTCTGTCCTATCTCTGTATCTTCTCTCCCTGTCTCTCTATATCTCTCTCTCCTATTCTATCTTGCTATCTCTTTCTGACTCCCTATATCTATCCCGCTCCCGCTCAGTATGTAGCTTTTTGTTCCTCTTTCTCTCTCTCTCCCTATCTCTCTCTTTTTTTAAACCAACTTTAATTGCATTTCCAACTGTCTCTAGTCATTCCTCTGCACTAATATACTCCTTTGAGTGTAGCGCATCAACAATTGCTGCCGACAATAGTGTACAGTAGGGAGTTGCTGCGAGTACCAATATCATCGCCGTCGCCGTCGCCGCCGCCGTTGCCGTCGTCATCATCGTCATCATCATCGATGTGTCGGCGGCTATTTGGGCAGCGCTTTTTGTCGCTCCCAGCGGCTGGCGTGGCTGCTGTTGTCGTCTGGTTGGCCGGTTGGCTGGCCTGGGCTGCTGCCTGTTAGTCAATGGAGTCATGTCCATGTTATAAGCACTTAATCTGATCTGCAGAACTGGCCTTTGTTTGCCGCAGTCGCAGGAGAGCCAGAGGAGAGCTTCTTTTGTTGTTTGGGGCTGGGGATTGTTGCTAAATTATTTGGCGACTCTGACCTTCGGTTCGGCGACTAATTTGCTGAGGGCGAAGCTAAGGCTTCACATCAATTAAAAGCAACGCATTTGACTGAAAGGCTTCGGACCCTACTCAAGATGTCTATCTGTCTATTGGAAAGGCTCGGGAAAATCAACGCAGGATGCCAAGGAAGTCGTAAATCGCCTAACAGTTTGCCTACAAAAAAAAAAAAAAAAAAAAAAAAAAAAATAAAAAAAAAACGAAATGAAGAGCAGCAGCATTTTATTAGTATTAATTTGTGTGCGTATGTATTTTTAGTTTATACAAACTGCGGTAGGTTAATGGCTCGCTCAAGTGCCCGCAATGCTTTCACTGGCATATGCTGCGCCGGGACTCGGAGATACGGCGGGACCACACAGCGGCAGCGCGTTGCAGGCACTTGTGTTATATGTCACACATAAACAGGCAGCGGAGGCGGTGTGGGCTATCAAAATATTTAGAGAACGGCGAGAGGGTGGCTAAAGTGAAAGTAGTAGTCAAATTTTAGATGCTCAGCAGGAGCTGTCTAATCCCGGCCAACAGCAGGCGGCATTCGCCTCACAATTGACTTTTGCGGCCCGAGCACAAAGGCAAATCCGCAGCGACAACTGCGACGACAACAGACAACAGACAACAGACAGCAGACAACAGAGATCGGACATGGGACAGGGGACAACGGACAGAGGACAGTGGACAGTGGACAGCGGACAGCGGACAGCGGACAGCGGACATCTTCCATTGGTTCCTTTAGCGCATTATTTCACTCTTTGCACTGCATTTGCATATCTGGCCAAGTCGCTCAGCCACCGTTGCAGTTTGGCTAGCACTTTGTGGCCAAAGCCGCTTGCCATTCCCATTCCCATTGCCATTGCCATTGCCATTTCGTCATGCTTGATTGTTGAGTGCTCCTTTTATGAGTTAAGCTGCTGAGCTGAGCGGTTGAGCGGCTCAGCGGTTGAAATTCGCAGAAAAGGCACAGCCAACGGTGCACACTGATTCCAAAATTCACAAATTAAAAAAACAAAAAAAAAAAACAAAAAAAAAAAAACAAAAAAAAACCAATAAACAGAAACATCAACAACAAAGCAAAATAGCTAAAGAATGTTAGGAATATCCGCATTTGAAAATAAATAAAGAAATGCATAATTTAATAATAATAATAAAAATTAAGAGTCGCTCGTGAGAGAGGGAGACAGCTGTAGCATGAAGCAGAGTCTTTAATACATATTTTTGTATTATTATTTGTATTTTTATAAGACTTTACCTAAACTCAATTAGGTATCTCTAATGTGGAGAGTATATACATATATCTATATAACGTCCACATTCTAAGATAAATATATAAATTCCTTAAAATTTGAATGTAGATAAAGAGTAAGAGCTGAGTAAGCGAAAAATAAGTGACTGAAAGAGACATAATCGTGGGGTATAGAATACGGAAAAAATATGTATTAGTATAAATCACATATATTAGATAACTCATATAAGTATGATGTATCACCTATATATAAACACATACAACTGTAGTTCGTTTCAAACTTGATGGTAAAATTTCATTTATTCAATGCCTTTTATTATTTTTTAATAATTTCTGTTCTATTACAGTCAATTATCAAAATTAAAATATTTCTTCTATCTGAATGATTAATTTAATTTGCTGACATATCATTTTGAACTTTTTTTACCAAAATTGTACAGAATTTAATCTGAAATATTGATTGAAAATCTTTAGTTTAAACTTTTATTTTTATTAAAAAAATATATTGAAATATTAAACATTAATGTTTTTATTTTATTTAAAAAAAAAAAAAATATATATATATATATATATATATATATATATATATATATATATATATATATATATATATATATATATATATATATATATATATATATATATATATATATATATATATATATATATATATTTATTTATTATTTTAAAAATATAAAACAAATAAATTGAAAATATTGTAGTTTTATTTTATATTCTAAATTTTAGTAAAAATGTTATTTAACTATTATTTTAAAAATAATTTAAAAAAATTAAATTTAACATAAGTATCTATTTATTTTATTCCATATTTTAAATTCTTAAGCAAATTTTATTTATCTATTATATTAAGCAATGCTGACAGCCTTCTGATGACCACTGTGGTCAGTCAGTGGCTGGATGAGTCTCCGCCTCTGCCGTCGTCCCGTTGCCCAAATAAGGTGCAACAATTGCGGCAGCCGTTGCAACTGCAGAAGCAGCAGCAGCAGCAGTAGCAGGAGCAGCATCAGCAAACTGCAACTGCAACTGCAACAGCGGCAGCAGCAGCAGCAGCAGCGCGGCGACTCCTTTGTTTGTTTCGTTGACGAACGATTGCAATTTATTTGTATTGTTGCATTGCCGGCATTTGGCAATGCATTTTTGATTATGTGAACTTATTTCCGTGGCATATCAAACAGCTTTGCCGCCGCGTTGCCTCTGCAACGATCGGAGTGCGCGCTGTGCCCGGCGATGCCATTGCGAGAATGCCCCATCAAGAGCCAAGAAATAGCTAGAAATTGTTGCCCCAATTTGTTCTGCATGCACGCGCCTTCTTTTTGTTTATTTATTTACATTCGAGAAGTCCGCCAAGCTTCTTGCTGTTTGCTGTTTGCTGATCGCTGCTGGCTGCTTGCTCATGTTGTTTTTAAGTGGTGGCGCCAATGGCCACAGCGCCAGTCAAGGGTCTGGATCCCGCACAGACACCCCCCACCCACCGCCCACAAATACGCCTCCGCTGCCATGTCCTCATCCATGGCAATAGCTTTCGGCTGCATGGCGCATTTTTGTTTAAACATAAATTTTTCATTTTTTTAAATCAATAAAGTGAAAAGCAGCAAAACCAAACAACGCCACGAGACCAAAGCCGCAACCACAATTGTTTAAATATACCATGTGTGTGTGTGCGAGTGTGTGTGCGAGTGTGTGTGTATTTGCTTCTAATTGAGCTTGACTGAAATTATATAAATAAACAAATCAGTCGCAGTTCGGCCTGCATCGACATCGTCGTCGTCGTCGTTGTTTCATGGCCTTCTAATCTCTGGCAGATGGATGCTGTGGCTCCAGTTGTGGGTATCCGATGTGCGTCTCTTGTTGCAAACATAAACAGAGCAATGCTACAAATTAGCCAACAGTCCATTCGCAGCTCATGGCTCATGGCTCATGGCTCATGGCGCATGGATCACAGCTCTGGAGTCCAGGGCGTGAGGCAGCTTTGATAGATTTGCTGCGATTGATTGATTGTTCGTTCGGTTGTTCACTCATACCTCCGATTGATAGATCTATCAAACGATCTGCTGGAAATTGAAGAGTTTTTGATTTATTTAGACGCGATTTGAAAAGTGAAAGGCGAGTTCAATCACTTTGAGACAATTAACTAAAAGAAAACCCAACTAAATAAAGCCTGCATCAGTTACTCACTATATATGTACATATATATTTACCATCCAAGCAAGACTATTTACTAGTTATTTATTTTACTTTGTTAACAGAAAAGCTGCAAAATTATAATTGATTATGTTTTACAAATTATGAAGGAAACATAATTAAATAAACAAACGTAATCACAATAATTGATAATGGTTGTAACGAATATAGATTATATATATATATGTATACACTATGTGTCATTTTGAATGTTTCGTTAATGTTAAGTATTTTATATTTAATTCGTGCTATAGTTTTACCAATTGTTTTGTTGTTTTATTATTGGTTTAAAAAACAAAATCAAATTGGAGGTTCTATCAAATTCAGTAAATGGTTTATAGTTTTAATCAGTATTATAATTTGAGAGAAGTAGATTAGAGTAAAAATTAACTTATTATAATATCTTTAAAAAAAATTTAATATTTTTAGAATTGCAAAAATTAAATGTGAAAGGCAATAGTAAAAACGTTTAAAATAAATGTTCAAAATAGTTAACCCAATATATTTGATGTCTGAAACTAACTCTTATTTTATATAAATATAATTTTAAGGCATTCTTTACTCTTTATGGAAGAGAGACCTTAACCTACACATTAAAGTATCGTTTCTAGAGTGAGGTCGCCCTTTAATAAATGAAGAATTATCGCAACAACTTAAAGTTTTGAAATAAGGTTTTAAATGGATGAAGAATCGTTCGCATTCAAACCGGAATTCAAAAGCTAAAATTCATTAGTGATATTATAATAAAGTTCACCAAACCACACTCCACTCAACTCTGAAAGATATTTATATTAGTGTCTTCACTTGGGTCAGAAAAATAATAATAGGCCGATAGAAATTAATACATATTACAAATACATTTGTTAATACTTGAAAAGAGAATACATGAATATTTATAGAATTTCGTATATATTTATATTTATATATCTATATTTATTTTATATATTAAAGTATTTTAAAAAATTTGAAACAGACAAATAAAATATACATTCAAATATTATTATTTAATGTTATTTGTCTTAATCATCCCTTACCGTATTCCTAATTATTTCAGATTTGCTTAGCTAATTCAGCATGGCACATTTTGCTATCTAATACAACATCTCCCAGCTAAGGAGATCGACAAATTGTTTATTTATTAATGTGGACGTAGGCAATTTCCAAATTTCTTTGGAATGTACTCGATTTCGATTAGCACTTCTCGTCCGCACTGTCTCTTTGGGTCTCAGGTTTCCAATGATTGTTGCCCTAGCACTTGCAGCTGTGTTTTCATTTTCCATTGCAGAGCCTGTCAATTGGGTTGAGTGACAGTTGAGCAATATAGCGTGGCTATACTGCTCTGTTCGAAATCGTGCAATACTTGATTTGGGAACTGCTGAGCAGTCGAGTTCGAGTCTGGGGCAATTCCAGTCTCAATACCACTTCCACCTCCATCTGCTTGTAGCGTGGCATAATCATAGCGTAACGTTTATATGCGCAATTTATCAATTTTTTAGCGCCGGGGTATTTATCAGATAATTGCTGTTTACACACACTCGAGCGAACAGCTCACAGAACTGTACGCAAGCATGTGTGTGTGAAAGGGTGAGGGGCACGAGAGCCGGGCAATGGGAAAACCGCAAAATCATCGGCTCAATTGAGTCTTGGGGGCACTAAATTGCAACAGCAACAAGAACACGATAGTTAATTGGCCCAGAGAGCAGATAACTGACAGCTAAATTGCAATATCGCATTGCGTTTTGTTGGTTACTTAAGTTTACTTTACTCTTAGCCTTTATTGCGAGCGACCTGCTTGGGGCTAGCGGCTGGTGGGTAACTCTGGGACTGCTGGCTGGGGTCAATTTGATTGAGCACAGCTGGTAATTCAAAGTGATTCGCTGCCATTCAAGGCGATTCGAGTTCGATTGAATGCGCTCCGATTCATTTTCATGCGCACTTGTTGCATTCATTTTGCATTCAAAGCTCATTCGTCGCTGTTCGCATCGTTGCGCCAATTCCCATGCGCGGCGCGCAAAAGAGCAGACACGCCCCACGCGCACCGCCAGCCAATCAAAACGGTCGCCATATTTGAAGCGAGCGAGCGAACACACCATTGAGCGAGCGAGAGAGGGAGCGAGGGAGAGAGAGAAAGAGCGAGCAACCACCAAGGCGAAATCGAAGTGAATGCAGCAACAGTGGGGGAGCGAATTTGTTGTTGTTGCAGTTGTTGTTCGCCTGCAGGCTGGCTGAGGCTGGGGTTGGCCTGTCTATTTTTACTGCGTAGTACATCTACACGCCGCTTGGTGGCGCTGCTGCGTGTGGGCTGCTAATTAGCTGCTTGTACGAATATATGTACGTTGTTGCAGCAGGCGGAGCAGCTTAAATTCTACTTTTGGTTACGCACTTTGGCGTGGGCCTTTGAAAACTGTCTGGCAAAACACTCAAATGCAGAAACGCCATAAAACGCGCGCTGTCCATCAACAGACAGCGAACAAATAAAAACTAAAAACTAAAAGCGAAAAAGAAAAAAAAAAAGAAAAAGAAAAAGAAAAAGAAAGACCAAGAAACACTGTGAAACAACACAAAAACGCAGCCTGTTACCGAAGCTATTTGAAAATTAACTACTTGAGATGTGTTTTGGCGATAAGTGCGCTTACACGAATGCTTACCAGCCCTGATGATTAATTGCGCCACTGACCAGCAACAACAACAACAGCAACAACAAGAACAATAATAGTAATATGGCAGGCAGCTGTTTTTTGCTGTGTGGGGCAGCCGTCTAAATTAACTTGCCAGCTAGCGGGGCCAACGGCTATCCAATGCAGTGCAATGCAATGCAATGTTATGTTGAATGCAGCAAATGTCTCATGTCTTGCCGGCTGGCAACATGACGACAACGTTAAGGGCCCAGGGCCCGTGCCTCAGAGTCGGCTTCGGTCCCCGACGGAGCATTCGAAACATGCAAAAAATGTTACGCCATTTACGGGGCTCAACTACCCCCCAAAAAATAGGGTCAGCAACGAGCTGGCGGTAACTCGGCAGCTCACCAGCTCAGCAGCTCAGCTCAGGTCTGCCCATTGTTGCGTGGCGAAGGCTCATTGGCCCAGACCCGAACCCACACACACAGGCACATATAGCCTAGGCTCCCCCACTCGCATAACTCAAAAGAGCGCGCACACCGTTAGTTTGTTGGCTGCAAAATGCGAAAATTGCATTTGCATATGGACGCAAACCAAATGCTTGAAAAATAGACCGAAAAACAAAACAAAAAACAAAATAGAAAAACAAAAACAAAAACTGCGCCCACTTTACGGCAATGGTGGAGGCAATGGCAATAGTATAATGGTAATGGTAATGCTAATGGTAATGGTAGCATGCATGCATGCATATAGGAAATGCAAAAGATTGCTATCGCTCGAGCCGACTTCGCTCGGCCTGGCCTGCGCTGGGCTGGGCCTGGGCCTAGCTGCAGCGCGGCGCAATGAACGACGACACAATGGCCGCCGGAAGTGATAAATTAAAATTATTTTTCGCAAGATTTTGCCCCAATCGAAATGCAGCCCCTCCGGCACACAGAAGTGCGCCTATTGCCTACTTTTTGCTTGGCGCTCTGCTGCCAGTGCAGTAGCCGTCCAAAAGATACGCCAAAGAGGCTTTGATTTGATAACAGAGCAGCTACGGCTACTTACTACCATGTGTGTGCGTGTGCGTGTGTGTGTGTGTTGTCGGTGTCCGCAGTCTGGTTGGGGTTGTTGCATTTTTCAAATATTTTTATGCACTGTCGCACATTGCGAATGGAACTTTGCCATTTTACATGCAGATGGGCGCAGCGCAGAAAAAAAACCTTTGCTTCCATTTTCGAATTGTATTTGGCCATAAATAAAAAATAAAACATAATTTAATGAAATTTATTTCATTAAATTTATTGAGAAATCAAACATTTGACGTGCTGATTGAGAATCGTTTCAGGTTTTCATGACAATCTCACCCGAAACTGTGCTAAATTACGTTTGTCATCGGCGATATTTGAGGCTCTGTAACATCAAGTCAAAAGCTCAGCGAATATATCTGTGAGTAATTTTCCTTTACTCCAAAAACTCAAAAAACTCATTTAAAATGACGTTATTTATGGTTGATGATTGCTAAATGCAAATGCTCTGAGATGGATGTGGATAATATGTTTCATATTGAATATACCCCAAGTTCAGTTAAAATGGCAAATTCTTGTTTAATGGCTTTCTTAAAATATATGCTTTACCTATTGCATATGGGAGGCTAGCTAAGGGTGACTAGTTGAGTCTGTTAAGGACCGTTCTGTCCGTACGTATAAATGCGTCGATCTCAGTATCTACTATGATATACATAAGAGCTTACCTACTTTAAATAAGATTTCTTTTTAATAAGCAATATATTTTATTAGCTAATTAGAGTATGGAATATTTCAATTGCATGTGTGTAGCACGAGGTTCAGGGTATCTCCTAGTCGTGCATTCCCCTTCTTTTCTTTTTAAACTATTTTATTAAATATTCGATTAGGGCTTACCGGCTTTAAAAACTTACCACTAATTTAAGCTTAAAATATTTTAATTAATTCACAGCTTGAATATTCCAGTTTTTTTTAATATATGAAATATGAAGTGATGTTTTAAATATAATATACATAAGCTATGCCATACGAATCGTCGAACTCTTTTAAATATAAATAAAATAATAAAATGAGATTTAATTGAATTCAGATATATTTTATTACAAATATTTAAAAACAAAATTTATATTTATATTTAAATGATTTAATTTACTGGATATTTAATCGATTTCAAAAGTAAAACTTCTTCGGATAAATAAATTTCTTAAACTGTTATTTCTTATATAGACAAAAAACGAAAGCCATTACTTAATTAGTATTCATAGATTCCACGTAACACCTCTCTATGGTCCAGTGTCTATTCATATGGGAGAGCCCATTGTCTTTTCTATTCTGGTTTATTTATTTTATTTTCTTCCCCCTTCTTCAGCATTCTGATTTAATTAGTTTGTTGTCTATCTGGGTAGATCGAGCTGCATCACATATTTACCACTTGATCAGCAGTCATGGCCGAGTCTTAGGCACAGCCTCTGCCTCTGCCTGTGCCTGTGCCTCGGGCATTGGGTCAGTGTCAGTGGCTGACCCGGGTGCAATCCGTGCGCCGGCTGTCGCCTAATCGCAGTTTATATGCGCTCGCTGTGCACACCTTCTGTCGACTTAGAGTGCGCTCATGGTGCAGGAGCGAGATTCAGCAGCTCGATGGCTGCGCAGACGCAGTCGCAGGCTCAGGCGCAGGCACAGGCTGGCTACATAAATTCGTCGATTTAAGTGCCCCATGTAAAGATTGCCCAACAACAACCACAACAACATCCACAACGAAAGCTACTACTGGACTACTGACTACTACTGCTGCTGCTGTTGCTGCTGCTGCTGCTGCTATAGCCTGGCTGACGAGCCTGACCGGCTGTTCAGAGTTTGGGCTCGGTTGGCGCATGAATTTATGGCACAGCGTCACATAACTTTGCTGGCGCGCGTAACAAATTGCCAAGGAAGTAACGAGATTTAGTGGAAATTGTTTAATTGTGAATGCAGATACAGTCGGCATTGGCATCGTCGACGCCGCTGCCACTGTCGCAGCCGCTGCCAACAGTGACGTCGAGGCGACAAAATACTCGTACTTGTTGCTGTGCCTTGTCGCCTCGGCCAGCGGCCATTGGCGACCCTTCGGCCCGAAGCGCTGCATAAATTAGGCTTAAGTCTAGCAAATTTATGCCTTATGAGTGTCGCACGAAATGAAGTTGTTAGCCGGGGCAACATTATTCCGACTCCGCCTTTGTGTGCTATGTATGTATGTATGTAGTTGGAGCCTAGAGCTTGGAGCCGGCTCTGCTCAGCCCCGGCTTCGGCCTGGCTCGACTCGGCTTGGCTTGCTGTCGCATAATATACGATTTGATTTTTCTTTAATTTTTATGGCCGGGCGTTTGTCACCGCAACGTAGGTGGCTTGTAAATTGAACATTCAGCGACATGGCCGAGAGTTTTCCTTGAGACTTTTCTCTTCATTTTTTTTCGCTGTTTGTTTGTTTTTCTTTCTTGTTTTTTTTTTTTGCCCATAGCTTATTTATTTTTATTAATTACTGCACATTTTCCGTGTGGGCTGGCGCTGGGAGCGCACATTGACATAAATTGCGTGTTGCTTGTCCAATTTTTGCTTGTCGCACAGCTGCATAGTTTACCCAGTGCCAGAACCAGAGACGGTGTCAGTGCCGGTGCTGGTGCACAGCGGAGCCAGCGAACAAATGTTGCCCAGCTCATTTGCTTCAATTCCATTATCGCCTTAATTTTTTATCGTATCAAAGCGCAGGGCGAGCTCGGTCTGGTCCGATCGCCGGCCCCACCATGGGTCCTCCACATCAAAGGAGGATGCACGGCACAGTTGGCGGCCCACAGCAGGCAGCAGTCACTCATAAGGCCAACACGCGAGCCTTGCCTCGATCGCCTGCCGGCCCCTATCCACCAGCTCCTAGCCCTTACCGCCCTGCACCCTCTTGGCCAAGTATAAATGGCAATGGAGCAACAGCATGACGTTATGCAGCCTTAAATTATCATATGGCCACGTCCTCAGACGCAGAGTCAGACGCAGACTGAGACTCCGACTCGGACTCAGATTCGGACTGGACGGCAACAGCAACAATCGCTTGTTGGTCGTCTGGCCGGGGTCGCCAGGAATCGGAGTCCAGCCTTATTATTATAGTAGACCTCTCTCTTAAAATCTCGCTTCCTGCTGTGCGCCGCATTTACGTTCGATTTTTAATTTGAATAGTGTGCGTCGTCCTCCTTTTTGTACATTTTATTCCGCGTGTCTCCTCACTCTGCGTTGCTTTTTGGTTTCTCTTTTTTAATTATGAGGAAATAATAAAAAACAAACACATACACACACACGCACACACACGCACGCAAATTAAATAATATTAATGCATTTGCGTTTTTTCGATTTAAATAAATTCCTTTTACTCAGCGCCACAATCTTCCGCCTTGCCCTGCTCCGCTGCCCTCAGCTGAGGCATCAGAAGCAGAATTGCAAAACAGTTGGCTCTGCCAGCTAACATTCGTATCCATTATATGTCGGAGAAGCTAATCTAAACTATTTATTGAGCTCCTCTGTCGACTCTTAAATAGTATTCATTGGGAGTGTCTGACTTAATTGTGCGGCGTATGACAGCTTAAGTTATGCCCCCCAAAAAGCAAGACAACAAATTTTATTCCGCTTCGATGAATACTTTGCTTTAGTTTTATCCAATGATACATCCATCAGAAGGAATTATTTAATTCAAAAATTATTCATAAATTAAAGTTCATTTTATTTAAAGATTTTAATTAAATTTAATCAAAGAGAAAAACAACAACCACTTAACAGCTATGTATATACATATTTTTTTTTTTAAAGATGGTCTTATTAATTATTAATTATTGATTAAATAGTAGTTCGAAAAATCTTTCACTTGCACTTAAACTTCTAGAATGGGAATCTTATATAAGGGAGTACTTATGCGTGGATAAAATAAAAGGGGAAAAAAAGGAAAATTAATATATCTACTATCATTTAATAATAATATAATTTCATATAATTATTGTTAATGTAATATTCCATTCACAAGGATTGCTCCTCCCCTACGTTCGCATATTATGTTATTAACAGAGTTAGCCACTGTTAATAGCATAACTTCCAAGTTAACGATTTCGAATGTACGTTAGCTGCTTGTTCTTGCATATAAATTACTCATATTTATAAATAAATTTACTTTACAGTTAACTTGATTTATCTACGATTCAATAGCAATTGCTGTCCTTATTGCCGGAGCGATAGATTAACTAATTACGAATACACATATTGCAATTGGTGTGAGGAATGAAAATAAAATATTGCAGCTGCATTTATGTTGACTTTTCATTTATTCAAGTACCAAGTACCAAACAATAGAAAATAGACCAAGTAAGACAATAATAATAAACGCTATATTTTTTCAGCTTCATTAAAGCATTTAAAAATGCCAAAAATGCTAAATATGTTTTGGTTGCAGAATTTAAATAACAAATGAATCGCAACTAAAAACGCCATCAATTTAAAAATTCATTATGAATTATGAAATTTGATTTATTATTTATTTATGAGTATTTTCTATGCAAAACTCAGCGTCTCATAATCATATTCCTTGCAAATACATATGTATCCTAAAGGTCAATGGCCCCACTCTTAAGTTTTGTAAGCAATAAATTAGTTCATTAATAGTTTCTTATTTCAAAATCAAATCAGCTTTTAATTGCTCACACGTAAATTTGTAAATTTAAGTGTGAAATTATTATTATTTGAATATATTTTTCGTTAATTTTATTAATCGGTGAGTCAAGCAATACTCGTACATCATCCAACCAATTAAGATCATCGTGACGAGCTGAACTCTTTCTTTAATTTAATAGTTGCAGAATCTGCGGCTGACCCCATAAACCACAGCTCATTAGAGCAATGTTGTTCAGCAACAGCAACAGCAGCAACAGCAACAGCAACAACAAAACCAACAACAGCAACTTTCTATGTGTTTGCCAAGATGCTAGACAAACTGTAGAGAGATGCTCCTTAGTCATGGCTTATCGGCCGAATGCATCTGTACCCACTTATCATCCAAAAGCTGCAAGCTATTTTTATCTGGCTATCATGCAACTGTCATCATGATTTAAACGGAGCTCCGGCCGGGTCCCCAAAGCGCCACGCCTGCCCGGCGTACCGTCGTACCGGCGGGCCAAAGATAAAATGCGGCTCGAAAATGTCAATAAAATGCATAAATGGCATTTAAAGCTGTGCTGCCTTGTTGAACAGCGCCTACTAACTGCTCCGCTGATGATAATTGGTTCACTGATGACCGACGATGATGAGCTGGCTTTGAGGCGGAGCGGGAATCGCGTCGCATTTACATATATATGAAATGAAACGAATATTTTTTCTTCGCTTTTTTTTATCAAACTTGAAAATATCAACATAAACATGAAATAAATGTGTCCGTTGATAGTCTCATACACAATTCAGATGGGTATCTGGGTGTCTGACGCTGTCTCTGACTCGGGCTCCGACTGTCTCCACAAATACCACACAAAAGGGGTCGTCGGTGAGGTCAGCTACGATTCGAATTTGAATCCGATTAGAGCTCTGATTCTGTCTCGAGAGTTGGGATCGTAGCGCAGCACGTCGCTCAATCTGGTTGGCTAGACGACTCGTCGGCCAGTCTGTCTGTCGGCTGAATTTCGTTTGCGGCCACATTAAAATACTCAATGTGTAAGGTCTTAAATTTAAATTTGAAATCCATAAGCGATTGAATGCAACATTCATAGTTCGTTTCGGCAGCTATCACTAACCAATTTTTCAGGCATTTTTCCGGGGCTCGCTCTTGATTTGATTTGCATCTAAATCAGTTAGTGAAATCATACACGCAATGCTGGTTGCATTGGTGCCGAGGAGCCAGAGAACCAGTCAGCCAGCCAGCCATCCCATCCCATCCCATCCATCCATAACTCTTGCCACTTGGCTTGAGTTTTTTTTTTTTTTGTTTTTTTTTTTTTCAGCAGGGTCGCGTCAGCATATCGTTTTCTTCTATAGCTGCTCAGAATTTTAATACACAATTCCCCCCGCACTGTGTGCTTTGATTTTAAGTGTTGCTGCGATCACTCTGCTGCCCCATGCTCCATGCTCAATGCTCCATGCCCCATGGCCCATGTCCCAACTCAATCGATTCATAGATCATTAATATTTTAAGCATAGCCCCAGAGATAAGTTATGGGTTCCCTCCCCTCCGCAGGCCGAGCGAGCGTTAACTGCATGTTGAGAGCGTAATATGATAAATACTTATGTATCCCCAAAAGTGAAATATAAATATAAGAAGACGAAAAGAAAAAAAAAAACACAGCTGTTCAGTAAATGCATTTCAATATCTTTGAAATGGGCAAAATTTTCGGCGTTGAGGCGGCGGCGGCATGTTCAAAATGCCACTGGATGATAACCTGCTGTTCCTGCCGGCTGCCCTTGCTGCTGTCCACAATTGATGCACACATGTCCAGCGCAGACAGACAAAAACAAAAAACCGAACAAGAACAAGAACAAGAATTGCGCAATGTCAAAGCAGGGAATGTGACGGAAGCGTTGCCGTGTCTTCCACTGTGAGTCGGATTCGGACTTGGACTCGGACTCGGATATCGTCGCATGTTTTCGGCGCACTTGAGAGATTAAAGCGATTAAC
The DNA here is from genome assembly GCA_035047565.1 of Drosophila mulleri. Taxonomy (NCBI): domain Eukaryota; kingdom Metazoa; phylum Arthropoda; class Insecta; order Diptera; family Drosophilidae; genus Drosophila; species Drosophila mulleri. The sequence goes on along the minus strand of JAWNPK010000069.1, from coordinate 5,544,245 downwards.
ATTTTTACCATGTCGGATGTCCACTGTCCGTCCATTGCCCGCTGCCCATTGCCCATTGCCCGCTGCTCGCTGCCCGCTGCCCGCTGACCTGCAGGTCGCTGCGCATGCGTCGAAGTTGCTCGAGTTCTGGGTAAGCGCGCGCATAAATCACACGCCCTGACACTTGTCCAAAATGTTGTCAGTTTATGGCTTGGGTCGAGCCGCTCTGATCCCAATGCCGATCCCTGCACCTGTAGTACGAGCGCGGCCGTTCTGCAGGTTAAAAGTTCATTTGGCCATTGTTTGCTTTGTCATTCGCTTGGCTTCTCTTGTCTTACAAGCCCCATTACGCCTTGTTTCCGTTCGCCGAGATACCTCGGAAGCCCCACCACTTAATAGTTATAGTTTTAATTGCTATTTAAGTTGAGTTTCCGCCATACGCAGCCGGAAAGTTGATGCCCACAACTCGAAGACCAAGGGTGTGTTATTATTTTGGGTGTGCTGCTGTGCTGTTGTGTGTGTGTGTGTGGCCATCCAATCTGAGTCATGGTGACATTTATGCGCATTTTATGGACTGCTTCCACTGAAAGCTTTCAAATTGGCATTCTAATGGCAGCACTTCTCAAAACAGATACAAATCGTTTGAGTTATGGCCATCAAAAGAGAGCCACAGCCACGGACGCATCTGATATGGTCAAAACTCATATCCATTGTTATTACACTTTGTGCTGGTCATCTTTTATGGCAGATTAACGCGTTACAAGAAATTTAATTTAATTTGATGTTGATGCTGATGCTGATGCTGCTGCTGATGATATATCACTGTAAAAGGTGCGCGTCAACTTAGCTCTTCACAAATTTGTCAACAGATATATAAATGAACTCGCCTAATAGGTTTCAAATGCGAATCACAATATTAATTAAGTCGATTTTTAAATAACATTTCTCGTTTTCAGTTCACATCATAGATATTAATGCCACAGAGACACACACGTTTATGACATGGTCCACACAAATTGGTATTTTAATAAACTTCATAAAACGAGAAATGTCCAGCATAACATTTATGACCTAACGCCTCTGATTTCCTAATCAAACATGTTTATTTAAATAAAATATTATACGAGTGTTATGCACTAAAGTTACAAATGTAGATAAATAAATCGGAATTTAAAATAAAAGCAATTTGGTATTTGTTCATTTAAAATAAAATAAAAAAAACTCTCGTTACTTTTGGGAACGTCTAGTGTTTACTATAAATGATTCAGATTCAATCATACTAACTTTATTAGATATGTATGTTAAATATGTGACTATTATTATTAAAAAATATAAATAACTTAAAATTTTATATATGTAGCTTAAAAAAGTAAAACAAAAATTAACGTTGACAATTTTAATACTTATCCTCAAGTAAATTACTGATATATGTATCTATTGCTTAATAAATTTTAATTAATATTTATTAATATATAATTTTACTTTTATTTTCTAATATATTTTTTTATTTGATTAATTTTGTTTGTTAATTGATTGCAACATTTACCAAACACAATATACGAAGATATTGGACTATTTTAACATTTTAATCTCTCTATCTCATTTTGAGAATTGTAGAGAAATCTTCAATAGAATATTCTGCGACCTTAAAGTTAATTAAATAATTTCAGTTGCGTTATATTTAATAGGAATGTAATTACGTTGTGTTGCAAATATTTCGTTTTTTTAATTAACTTCGCTTAGCATAAAAAAACTTTGCATTATCGCTGGATGGAGGATTCAAATTTATAATTAGAATATTTTCTAATCATAATTGTCATACTTCATATGAAAGAATAATAAAAAATAAATAATACTAATCTAAATAAAATAAATATATTTCAATAAAATCAGTAAATATGTAAGTCCAATAAAAGGAAAAGATAAAATCATATTTATTTAAAAATAAATAATACTAATTTAACTAAATAAAATATTAAAATAAAATTAATAAAAATACGTTAAATAAAATGAATGGATAAAATCATATTTCTATACTTTTAAAATTAATTAAATAAATTATATATTTTTAATAGTTTGAGGAAAATGTTTCCTTTATCATTTTCTTAGAAGTTTAAATTAATTAAAAGTAACCAGCAAAAAATAATTATTAAATAAAAATATTGAAAACACAATTCAAAACATTCTGATTCACTTTTAGGTCTAAATTCTAAATATATCACCCATCCTATAAGCTCTATATTTACAAATTCAAAATAAAAGAAAATGCGTAAAAAGATAATACTACCATAAGCAAAGCAGAAAGCGAAAGATTTATATTTGTAAGACAGAAACATAGCATATCATAAGTCAAGAGAAGAACCATATAGGAAGCAAGCCCTTGACGCAGCGACAACTCCTACGCAGTCGAAGTAAATCCCAACTTATGTTCTCACATTGATTTTCAGGCACTTCGATTTATGTTAATCCATCTAAATAGCTGCCAACAGCTTGGACACATGCACGACTATATTTGTTCGAGACGATCGGGTTGATCTCCAGCTTGCATCTTGCAGTTGTTGGTGTACCTGTAGCTGTAGCTGTATCTGTAGCTATAGCTGCGGACACGCAAATGTATCTGATGGATACACTTTGTGAGAAATCATACGACCTGCCCCGTTAGCGGTTAGCCGTTTAGCCTTTTGTCGAATTCGTCTGTCCCAGCGGCTTTTCTAGAAAACAATTTAAATTGATTTCAATCAAAAAAATGCCTTTTTGTTTTCGGGATTTTCAATTTTTGTTTTGTGTTTTGTTTTTTCCTTTTCTGATTTTTTTTTGTCTCTCTATCTGGCACTTGGCGCGGCATTGGATTGGATTGCTCTTTCTGTTTCGCCTCGGCTGAAGGTTTTTGGGAAAAAGGGACACACGCTTTCAGCGTAAAGATCGCATTTAAACGAAACAAAATTTGACTTTATAATAATGCCAGCCTGTGCGCTTGATGTCCGTCCGCCAGCCTGTATGTCCCGCTGTCTCTCAGTCTCTCTGTTTGTCCGTTTGTCTGATCGTTCTAAGCCAGCAGCATATCCAGTCAACCAGTCAGCCAGCCAGCCAAACGAACGACGATCCGTAAGATACAATACCGGATTATGTGCCTTTGTAGTTTGCTGTTGCTGTTGTTGGTGTTGTTGTTGTTGTTGTTGTATGTAGATATGGCGGCACGAAGCTCCACGTCTCTGCGGCTCTTTGTGACGGCTTTGTGGGCATTCATTCTCCTTTTTGTGTGCGTGTTTTGTCTTTTTCGTTTTTGACTTGATTGAAAATCTAGAAAATCAGGTTAATAGCTTAGGTGACAGCCAGCAATGTATATGCGGTTGAATTGTTTAGAACCATACAGATACACACACACACACGCACACACATACGAATACACATGCATACTCAGGCATACATATATTTACCCGAAATCGAAAACGTTTGGCATGTTGTTGCCGTTGTTCTGTTTCGTTTGTGCCTAGTGCCTGTGATAAGATTGATTTGAGCCACAGATACGTTGGCCACAGAGCTCTGAGTGTGTGCCGGCTGTCCATAAAAGCGTCATATGCGCACATTAAAGGCGGCCTGCCGGTCCGCCGTTGATCCCAGCGAAATGCGCGCTCTAGGGCTCATTGTGCTCGCCACTCAATTAGTTGGTTTGATGTAACTTTTGTCAGCCGAAGCTCGAGTGCTGGGGAGCATTCGGCTCTCCACCAATCCACCAATCCACCAATCCAGCAATCCCAGAGCGGAGCTGTGATGGCAACAGACGGCGACAGACAGCGTGTCAGTGGCGGTGCTTTTAGAGCCTTTGTGATCATGTCTACAGCATGAATATGCAGATTCTGTATCGAAACTCTGGCCACAATTGCTCCACACAATTGTAGATGGGAGTACGAGTGCGCATAAGAGTGCGACGAGTACTCTGACTCGTATTTATCGATGTTCAGTGTATATATATACATATATATATTCAATTACCGACTTTGGCCTCTCGCTTGTCGTTATCAAAGGAGAAATCGTATTGTAATTGATTTTTATAGATGTATTTTGTACCACACAACATCGACTCCATCTACACACATGTATATGTGTGCGAGTCTCTCCAAATGCCGAATTCCATTATAATGATCTCTTTTATGCCACTTCCATCAAACGCTTTTTGGCATTAGCTCTAATAGCTCTGTGTCGGCGAATTCTGTTTTATTGTCGATTTGTTCCGCTTAGCCATAAATATTTTACATATTGTCTCAAATGTTGATCAATTGACTGGATGTAGGTAACGCAATGGAATGTAGAGCAAATGTCTGATGCTTCACTCTATCTAAATAACATATTTATCGATCTATCTATCTTTCCCTTATTGTATGCCATTATTACCCGTGTCAAATTAGCAATATTAAATATTTAGGTGATACGCAAATTATTAAAGTCATTGACTTCAACTTTAAGCAGTTAAAATAATTTTGAATTTAACTTAAAATAAAATACTTTTTCCCCACAGTTTCTTGAACCGCTTACGGTGTTTAGAAGAAAACACCGGCTCTGCAGAAATTGTAAGTGAAGTTAAAGTAAAAACTCTATTGAAACAAATGTGGAACACCGTAAAGGTTGTAAAGAGGAAAAAAAAAAGAGAAACAGAGACAGGAACAGTGGAGTCCATAGCACATAGAAGGGCTCTACCTTGAATGTTAGTAAAGAAAAACTCCTGGGTCTAAGACGGGAGACAGTCCGAAAAAGACGATACCCTGGTAAGAGTGACAAACTGACGGAAGATGCATAAATCACTTTTACCTAGCATCTAAAAAAAAAGAAAAATAAAATTAAATAAAATGAAAAAAATCTTTGAGCCCCAATTAAAGTATTTGCATTATAATTAAAATGAGAATGTTATTTTTGGATTATTAATAGTAGTATCATATTTTTATTACTGATTATTATTATATAATAATTTGATTATAATATACATATGGAACTATCGAAAACTGATTTAATAAATCACATATAAATTATTCTTTATTTATTTTAATAATTTAAATTTTCTTCACTCTTTAACATAACAAACTAATTCAATCGATTCTTGTGTTCATCAATGCGAACTTGGAAGCTACCAGATTTCAGCACGCGTTCTTCTAGATCATTTCCAAATAGATTCTCAATGAATACTAATTAACTGTTGAATATAATTTCGCAATATCTCATTCCTTTCACTTGATGATGACGTTATAAGTTGAAATAAAAAAAAAAAACAATAATATCGCTAAAAATTAGCTAAAGACTATATCATTGTTGGTATCTAGCTCTAACTAACTCATTTGCACTGGGACAACATAGATGAACTTTAAACTTTATAATGATGGCACAATTATCACCAGAGTGATTATTATAGCGTGAGTTGTGTTAATGATATTTGTTTGTATAACCTTGATTGTTTAAGCATCAGCTAGATGGGTAATTCACTCTTATTTGTATATATACATATATATATATATATGTATGTAATGTATACCAAGTCCAACTCTAATATATCGAATTCCTATAGATGGACAAAAGAATACTTGTTGTTGATACGAGCAGTTGATTACGTTGTTAGCTGTTTGATTTGCATTCACGCTTAGTGTCGATTCCAGGCATTCGCAGATTTGCTAAACTGTTTCCCATGCAGGCTTGCCATTAGCCATTGCATCCCACAGGCAATTAGCAGCTAATGCCGTTTTGAAAACTTTAAGTGCCTCGTTCAGGGGGATTGGGGAATTGGGGGACTGGAAGCTAGGGGCCTGCCTGCTGACTGGTTTTCGCTAGGCGTGCAGGCGAGATCTTTCACTGAACGGCATTTAAACACATTTCTAATTATTTTTCATTACTTTGGCTTGTCGCACGTCGAGAGTCAACTACATAAAATCGTTTAGTTTATTGGCCCATCAGTCACTGGAGCTGCGCATTTGCGGTCGCCGGAGCCATTACATTGAGTTATGAAATGAATTTCAAATTTCGCGCAAGAGCGCTAAAATAATTACAGCGAGCTGAAGCAAATACAGTAGCCCCCCAATGCTGGGCGGCCCAATGCTGGCGGGGTCCGCCGCCACTCTGCTGGCCTCGTCGCGGCCGCACTTAGCTTCGCCTCGCATTGATACGCGCTCCAATGCATTTGTGATTTATCAGCCGGACGGGCATTTGGCATTTGGCATTCGGTATTCGGCATATAGGCATTCAGGCATTCAGTTGCCTGGACACCATCTGACCATCAGTAGCTCATCTGCCATGGCCGGCTACCGGCCCACAGCTAACATGGCTAACACAGCGCTAACATGGCTAACATGGCCACTTGGTTTTAGTTACCACTGCGTCGCTCAGCGTGCGTTCTTGGCGTTTGTTAAATTGAAAAGTTTTCGTATTAAGTTTATTGCGACGACCCGATGCTTATAGGCGTGGCAGGCGGGCGTTGGCGATTGCATTCGATGTTGCTGCTGTGGCTCTGTCTGTGTGGATGCTGTTACGATATGATTGCGCATATGTTTTGTGTGCCAAGTTACAAATCAGTTTTCCCAAGAATTTGCTGTGTTGGCGCTGATATGATCAAATGTCATGCATTATACACTGCGCTACATGCTGAATTGATTTCAGTTCTCCAATAGCGAAACAGACTATTAGAGAAATGCTAGAGTTCAAGTAAAACAAAAATTAACTCTGGCCTCAATTTAAATTTGAGTAAGCATTAAAGATTTAAAAAGATTTGAGCACTGTAAAAAATAGTTAGTTTATCTATTCCATTTATCATTAAATTTAATTTCTGGCAATTGTGTGTGCCGCCTGAAACTTGTAGCCCAGTGCTCTTGCTTAATACAATTTCAATCTTAAGAAATCCATGTAAAATGCATGAAATTATAAGCCAAGCAATTTGGCTTACCAGCCGAACGGGCGGACCTTAAACATAACCGTCTCAGCATCAGCCGCAATCGCAGTCGCAGTTGCAGTCAGAGTTTTAGTTGGAGCTGAAGCTGGAGCTTGAATCTTTGGTGCAGTTGAACGCAAAATGCGCCCCGTGGAGCGAGTTGGTAACAAACAGCGACATTATAAAAGGTGTAGCCCCGGTTAGGATCGGTGAGGCCCGGAACGAGTGAAGGAATCAACTGTATCCAGTGGCCTGCAATTTTCATGATAATTAAATGCAAAAGAGCAGAGAGAAGAATTCTAAAATTATTATAATTAAATGCACCCGCCAAAGCGCATTTCAGCTGAATTGTTTTATAATTTCGTACAGCCAGCAGACACTGCCAGCTGTCCGCTGCACCTGATCGCTGATCGCTGACGTTGACTCTGACTCCACCTCTGACGCTGACTCTGCTCGGCTCTGGGCAGGGATCACTTGATCGCTTGCAATAAACTAAATATTTCCGTTCTTAAATTATTTATTTTGATATTTGGTTAAGGCAAACAGCGCCCGGAGACGGAGACAAGTCAGACAAATGTTGAACAATATTTTGATAGCGGCCGCCTGGGCATAGCAAATTAGCCCCGAATGGCCGAATGACACAGGTCGATCTCGATCTTCGATACCAATGCATCAATGCATCAATGATGAAGCTCATCATCATCATCATCATCGTCATCATCAACAACATCATTATCGTGATTATAGTCATCTGTAATTCGTGCATAAATGCATGTCATGACAGCTAGCACGGGCACGACATATAACACCTTTCAATGTTGTCGTTGTTTGGTCCTCGACTCGAAATGAATATGTCAAAATTTACAATTCGTATGAGATGATCGCACATTGAGCGTCTCACGATGACAGGCATAATGTTTGCATGGCGATGCTCCAGGAACACTAAAAACTCTGCTCGATTTTCTTTTGAACAAATCCTTCACAATTATTTTCTGTTCTGTTGATTCACAGCACTTGTGGGCAACACAGTGAGGCAAAACCGCAGCCACACTTCATAGCCAAAGAGATGATAATAAATCAAGGCGCATTAAAAGTGTTTTCAATTTCATCGTAACTCAGCTACGATGCTGAACAACGCAACCTGACGACGCCGACGACGACTCTCTGATTAAGATGATGTTGCTGATGTTGATTTGCCAGTGAGTGTGGCTCTGGCTGCGGTTCTGCCTGTGGCAGAGGCTCGAAATGTAGCATATGATTTGGTTGTTGTCCCACGTCATGTTCTACATGCTGCCGAGCATCATTTGAACATTTGCCGCACACCAAACTGACCCATGATTTATGTCTATTGGTCGTCGTGGCCCGTCTGGAAAGCCAAGTAGCCTAACAAAATAGAAATATTATGCTTGTGCTGTGTTTGTGGGGGCTTAGTTGATTTTGATTATGATTTTTATTTCGTTTTTCGTTTCGATTTTTGTATTTTTTATTTTTTATTGATTTTGTCATGGCGCTGTGCCTATTGTGTTGTTTCACTTAATGGCGAAGGCCCACAATTAACTGGTGATGTGTGTAGCGAACGCCTCCTGCGGCTTTTCACGCATGCGCGCGATTTGATTTTGAAATTTGTGTGATGTGATTTCGACACGCATTCCACTATGCTCGCCATTTCGTTACGCAGCGCTCCGCCATCTCCGACGAATTGACAAGTTCAAGATGGATCGTGCGTTTGGCATTCAGAGCAGACCTTTAGGCGACCGCCTAGGTTGCTCGACCGACCCCTGCCTATTGGTGGCGCCCGTGAAGCCCTTGGCGCTGCTGCTCCCCATGGCTACGCGAAAGGCGAACGGGCAAACGGGCGAACAGCATCGCATGGCCAATTAAACGTTTGACAAATGATTTGACATTTTCATTTAGCCAAATGGATCGCACTCCACTTACTCCCCCGGCTCTTCTACGGCTGCAGGATTAAGTAGTTCAACGCTGACAGCGCATGCGGGCCTGAGAATATAAATTGGATTCAAAATACTTTGCTCGATCTTGCAAATATATGATGGTGTTGACGAGTCTCTCTTGATGATCGGACGGACGCTCGGATGATGCCTCGCCCATTGACAGTAATTCAAAAGAAGATTATTAAATTTGCCTCCAGCACTTGGCTTGATGAATACAAAACGATGAACCATTAATGTACTTAAAACAAAACATTTGACTGTCCGGGCTGAAGTAAATTGCTGGAATCGCCCGCTTTCTCTGCACACATTATTCTCATATCATTGAGTTGGACTGTAGCTGATCTTCTTGTGAAAATAAATATTTTGAAGGGATCATTTAGTGATTTGAGTAGCTGAAGCTGAGTATTATTTTATTCTTATTTTATTTATTTAAAGATGTATTGACCAGAACTAGTGAAACTACAGATTATTATTGCAATAGTATCACCAATCAATATGTCTATCTATATATTGCAATTTGGCATATTTAGCAATTTAAAACCAGAGAAGAGCTCAGTATATAGAGCTCGACCAATTTAAGTGCAGAGTACAGAGTACAGAGAGCCAGCATCTATGCTAGTAACAGAATTCTGTTAGAGGGTACAGAGTACAGAGAGCCAGCAGCGCTATTAACAGAATGCTGTTAGGGGAAGCGCATTTCCAGTTAATGAGATCTGGCATTAACAGCTGACATAAATTAGATATAAAAGCAAAGCTATTGTAAATCATAAATATTTTAATTTACAATCTTTTAAATATCATCATTGCCAACTAGGCATAATTAAATACATATATAATTTTCTTAATCAAAATAAAAAATATTAATAATAATTTTATTTTATATATTTAAATGTTTTGCCCAAATTAAATATTGATATATTGATGAATTAGTATCATATTATTATAATTATTACATAAATATTTGTGTATAATAATAAATAAATAATAAATAAATAAATAAATAAATATCGAAATAAATAAATAGACAAATAAAGAAATATATAAATAAATAAATATATAAATATATAAATATATAAATATATAAATAAATAAATAAATAAATAAATAAATAAATAAAAATAAATAAATAAATAGATAGATATATGTGTATATATATTTAATCTTTTCGGCCAATGCAATTTAGAATTTATCCCTTAATTTAAGTTGAGTTTAATTTAGAAACACAAAAGGATGGCACATTGAGCTAATAACCGCAGGCCCAAAATAAAGTTTCACATGATTAGATTAAGAGTATGAAATGCATAGCGAACAGCAATGAGAACTATTTGCGACCCATTCACAATTGAATAAATGAGTGGGAATCGGTCTCGGACACGGTTTGTATACACACACACACACACACAGATACACATAAATGTGAGAGTATAGCAGAAGGCGTCGTGTCCCTAATTCAATGTGTCAATTGAGTAGCATCGTCGTCGTCGTCGTCGTCATCATCGCCGTTTGGTGTCGGTGGTGCGGCGTCTCTGCTGGCTGATGAAGAATAAGGGAGTTTGATTAATGTAAAAGTTGCCACTGATATGTCACACGCATGTCAAATTCTGACATTTGACATTTTGCAAGCGAGAGACGCCAACGCCAACGCCGTGGCGCGCTCGCATGGTAGCTGCCTGGTTGGATGAGCAACGCACACCGCCAGCAGACCAGCACCACACACACACACACACACACACACAGCCAGCCAGCAACCACCAGCAGCAAGAAAGTTGAGTGCAAGCGACGAGTTTCTCGTTTGCTTACTTATTTAAAAATACATCGAATGCGCGGGGCGTTAATACATCCGTTAGAGTGCCATTTTGTATGTCAGCCCAGAGCAGAACCCTCAACCCCCCGCATCCCACACCCCACACCCCACACCCCACACCCCATCCTCGGCTAGCACTGAGTCTGGGCAGAGACAGGTGGAGGGACGAAGTTTGACCTCCTGACTGGTTGTTTGCATCCCTTTTCCATCAGAGCACATCCAGCACATCCAGCACATCCTGCGACTTGGCTCTGCTTCACTGCTGCTGGCACTTGACAACGACGACATTTGCGCATAAAAAATGCAGCATTATTTGACTGCGAATTAATGTTAAATTGTTGTAGGACGCTGCTGGTCGGGCGAGCGGTTCGCTTCGGCTCGGCTCGGTACGTTGATGTTGATGTGGGAAATGTCACATTGTGACAGTTGACGCCGACAAGTGTACGCCTTGTTGTTACTGTACATTTTTATAAATATTTAATTATATTTTGTTTCCATTTTCGGCACAGGCTTTAGCTCCAGCTCCCGTTTTGGCTCTGGATGTGGCTCGCCGGTCGTGACCCACCCCTCAGCCCACACTTGATAAACATTTGATTAATCACACGCACACAATTACATCTACAGCTACAGCAACAGCTACACAAACAGATACAAATACAAATACAATTTTCACACTCTGGTAAAAGATCAAAGCACTCTTCTGCCTTCGGCAATGCAATAACAGTCCGTCAATTCGTCCAGACCAACCAGCCCCAACTAGTCAGTGAGTGAAACTATTCGCGCATTATGTCTAAATAAACAAACAGAGCAGCGACTGGCACTGCCTGATCCAATCCAAACCAATCCATGAGCAAGAGGAAGAGCAAGAGCAATAGCAAGAGGAAGAGGAAGAGGAAGAGCAAAGGAAATCTATGGAAATCGTTTGCCATCTTTCGATAGTTGCTCGTGAAGACTTCGTTCTTCTGTTAGTAAGATGTATGGCGCTGTGTGTGTTTCATGTGGGTGGAAAATTTATTTGAAAAACAATTTTCATGAAAAGTATGCGCATACAAAACTGACAGCTTTTGGGTTCAAGAAAAATCAACAAACTGCTCGCGACTATAAATCGCTATCTACTGACCCAAACATAATATTGTTTGTAAAGAAACACATGGATGGTATCTGGATCTGGATCTGGATCTGGCCCAAACTGAATGCTGAATGGGCATAAATAAATGTAAGTTTGTTTCGAAAGCCACTGGAACTGCATAGTATAGTGAAATTAAAATGTCATTATTGATGGCAAATCCCAAGTGGAATATTAATTGCTCAGGCTAGCTAAATAAATAATAAGCATTGACAATGATTTGATGTACATGAAGTAATGAAATAATCAAACTAGGCAATGGTCCTGAGCTATAGTAGATATAATATAATGAGAACGAGTTGTAAATATTTTAATAATATAAGGATATTTGTACTCTGCACTTTTGATATGTATGTAGCTAAACTCGAACTAAATACAATAATGCTAAACATGAAGCTCAGTTAATGACATCATGCCTAATCAAATAAAGTAAGGGCTTCTCTTTGTTGATAGTAATATTAGAAGGTCTTGCCTTATTTAAAATATTTAATTAATTACATTGGAAATGAGAAAATTATTTAAAATGAAGTCCATCAATCTTGTTATCTAGGCGCATTACTATCTACGTTTTATGTATATGTATCTGTAATATATGCCAAGTATTCAGCGTCATAGTCACTCGGTATACCCTATGAGATCCTGCACTCACACTGAGGTAACACCTGTCGCCCGGACATAAATTCACAAGCACTCATAAGGGCAGCGAACTTCATTTTCATTAGCAAAAATGTTGAGTTGCCCGGCGGAGTTGGAGTTGGGCCCGGCAGACATGCCAAAAAGTGCAGCCATCAGGCAAACGGGTATTTACGGCCTCGATGGCGACTGGCGCATGAGTTTTGGGGGCCGTGCGTGGTAGTGTGGGCAAAGATAGCGACGCCAGCCGCAATGGGAAATTTATGTGCGGCGCTGCGCCAGCTAAAATCAGAGCCAAGTGCTCATAAATAAATATCGGACGAGGTGGCTAAATCAAATGATGTGCCCTAAGTGGGAGGCAGCTCCTACCTGGCGAACTCTTTCAGCGACTCTGGGCTGATTAGCTATTCCGAATGTCGTTCGAAACTACACACACACATACACAGATATATGAGAGTCACATTTGCGAACTGGGCGTCTGTGGATTAGGTTCATCTCCATTTCGCCTCCAGTCATCGGAGTGCGCGACTTTTGTGCTGGCCTTTGTCTTGGGGGACCCACAAAATGTGAATGTGTCTCGCAAGCCTCGACTTATAATTTGCATATTAATTACATTACTGCTGCCCGGCTGAACTGTGCTGAACTTTAGCTTCGACAGCATCTAATCGGTAATGCCGAGAAATTAAAAAAAGATTAATTTAAAGCGATCAGTGAACGCCATTTGCTCATTAGGCAGCCGTCGCAGCCAGCGGATCGGCAAACGAGCTTAGCGCTCTTTTCGTTTATTTATTTATTTATTTTTTTTTTTTTCTTACTTTTTGGAAGGCCAATCAAAAATTTAAATGAAGCTGCAAAGTTCCGAAACTAAGTTGAAATGCTTAACTCCTACCCCCCCCCCCCCTTCCCACCACCGAATATTTCGTATTTTGTTAAATTAATCTCAACAAAATTCAAATACGCAGCTAGCCGCAGCCTTTGAGAAACAAAATAACAAATACCAACATCTTTGCTGAGCTATTTTAGTGCTCTGACGCATCTTGATATATCAAAGTCACATGCGCTTTAAGTTTTTTCAACAGATAGTATTTTAAATTCAGGCGCAAAAACTATGTGTGTGACTTTTAAAGAATCGAATCATACTACTCCGAGTATGTACATCATGTCCAGGATAGTTGAAGATGCTTTGGTTTTATATAAAAATATAAAATAAAATAAAATAAATAATAAAAGTTTCAGGAATTACAGTTTTTATTAAGGTTTTCTTTGGTACGATATATAAAAGCAATTTGGTTTATACAATGGAAGGATATTAAAATTTTATATATTTATTGAAACTTGAAACAAGCTGATTCCATATGTATTTAGAATAAAGCAAAGTCTTGTGTAGGAGTTTCAATAAATGTTTTATCTGAACTGAAGTAGATCAATTGCTAAATCATATTATAAGTAAAGTAAATAAATATAATTTTTGTATATCTATCAGTTAAAAGATATATTGCTACACAAATTCTTAGGTTATATATTGTGTGAGATTATTTATCGCTTCAATTTGCCACACTTTTATAAGCAACCCGTTTTAGATTTTCAAAATTAAAATGTTGAATTAATTATATACAAAAAAAAAAAAAAAATACTAGCGAAAAATCTAAGCCACAAGTTCAAATGTTCATCGACCTTGGTTATCATTATAATACTCAACGAATGCTTCGTGATAAACCAAGAGCGAAACAAGCTCAGTTCAAATTTTAATCATGCATAATTTGCTGTAAATCGAGTCAAGAAAGTTTTACATTTGCCTTTTAAATGACGACCTGGCTTAACAATCCAACTCTTTATATGTCTGATTCTATCAAAGCGAACTGTGACGAAAGATTGATTATGCTATTGGAATGCAAATGAAATGGAAGCAATCTAGTAGCTCTTCAGTCTTGCATGACGCACGATTCATTTCAGTAGTGAGAGACTTTCTTTTGTCTGTAATCCTTATATCAGGTCATCGGGCATTACATGTGCTAAGAAAACCGCATCATCCGTCAACTGGCAGATGATCACGCAGATGCGGTTATGCGGATGCGGATGCGGATGCGGATGCGGATACGGATATGGATACGTATGGTGCAGCTGATGCGAATGTGGATGAGGCTGACCCTTCTTGCCGGCACCCAAAAAGTCAACGCCGTGATGAATAGCGTGCTAATTGTTGACAGACAAGCAGCCGAGCGCATGAATGTCAAATGCACAACAAACACACTGTGCGACATTTGATTGAGATCGCTCGGGCAAGGGGCGGCCTGGCCAAAAGGACTCGGCTACGAATGCGAATCACTAACAACAAAACGGTTGACAATGCAGTCTCAATCCAGCCTGTTTGTTATCGCTGCCGACGGTGGTGGTGGTCTTAGCCTGACATTGAGCCGCGTAACTCGTCGTCATCGTCATCATCGTCATCATCAACGGGAGACAAGTCAGGTTTACCCATATGCGATTATCCTGCATATTTATATGTCTTTACCCCTTGCCACGCTCGACGCCTGCTCAGCTGCTGCGTTTGTCGAAATTGACTTTGACTTTTCTGACAATTATTAGTTTAACGCATGTTCTGTTTGCTGCCTCTTTTATTTAGCCTTTCAAGCGCGAAATTGTTTGTTGTTTTTGTTGCTGGCACTTTGAATCAAATGCCCGGAACGGAGGGGGGGGGGGGGGATTCCGGGGCCAAGGAGCTACTGAGCCAGCCAGCCCAGGCCAGACCAGGCCAGGCTGTTGTTGTAGCTGTTATTTTTGTTGTTGTTTGAACTTCCTGCGATTGTTCACAGTCTCGCTTCTCTGACAGATCTGTGACAGCCAGAAGCAAGGCCAGTGGCTGCAGCCCGACTCGCCGAGCCAAGGCTTGCCTCGATGCGGCTCCATGGATCATGTGGGGTGGCTGCCTCATGCCTGATGGCTGCTGGCTGCTGGCTGCTGCATTTGATGGATGCCACTTTGGCCATTGTTTGTAAAGTGTTAATGTGCTGCCGTTTGCCATTTGCTGTTGCCATGACTGCCTGCGGAAATTCAGCATTTTCTGCTTGGCTAGTCCAACTGAATGTGGCCTATTGAAATTGATAATTTTTAGCTGGCTGGCTGGGATTCGGATTCACCCCAAACTGTGGAAATGTGTTTATTTTTACAGATTTACATAATATCTATAGATCGTCCTGAATGGATATAACTAAGCATAGCCTACCCGTCCGACCCTCAGACCTACTCGGTAATCTAAAGACATGTGCAATGTGCCCGGATTGTCGCCGGCTTGTGTGAAAGTCAGTGCGAAGAAAGAGCAACAACGAAATGAAAGCAAACGGAGCAGGAGAGTGGCAGGAAAACAGAAAATAAAAGAAAACGAAGAAAAGAGAAAGATTTAATGTCGACTTTAGGTGATTTATTACCAACAAAATTGCGTCCAGGGCATCTACGTTGAGTGCAACGCGACGCGTACAATACACATACATATACATATATATTTATATATACGTATATACGTATATATGTATGTCTATGTATATGTATAAGGCTGCAACAATATAGAAATGGAAGTATAGTATAGAAAATAGAATGGAAATAAAAGACAAGGGCAAAGGCAAAGGACACACAGCCAGCCAGAGAGAAACAGACAATTTGGTTCACTTCAAATGTCAGGCAATCGCCAAAGGAGCTGGGGAAGGGGACAGAGACAGAGACAAAAAGAGAGACGGAGACGGAGTCGGAGACGTGGACGGGGCTGGGATTTTAAGATGGAACTAATAGCATTAAAACTTGCGTAAATGCACCAAGATAATTTCTATTTTTGAGGGTGTGAAATGTATACACACACACACACACTCACAGGAACAGGGAACAGGGCACGGTGAAAGTCATTTCGGGGTCGAGATACAGATGCACACACACACACACACACACTCACACACACTTACATTGTACAAGTAGAGAGAAAATAGAAGTCGAGCAGGCAGCGTGAGAAATTTGTTGCTGTTTTTAATTTCTTTTGTATCGATGCGACGATTCCGATTTGGATTTCGATTTCGATTTCATTTTCGTTTGTGTGGCTGTCGTCTAAAATTGGATTTATTTGTGTGGGGGCTTTACTGTATTTAGCCTAGGCAATAGATCAAAATCTACAATTCGCCTTTGTCTGCTGGGGCTTACTTCAGCCGAAGGCGTTCTGGGAGCAAAGCAGAGCAGAGCAGGGCACATCTATTGGATACCATTTGTATTATTTACAAATTTAAAATTTAACATGTAAAATGCTTGCGCTTTGGCTCTATTAAATATTTATTTGATTCTGGCAGTTGTGTGTATCTGTTGGATACGTTTTCACTTTGCACTCTGCCATCGACCCACTCAATTATTCATTTGCTTAATTAGTGGGCAAATCGTGCTCCTCTCCTGAATTAAGCTAATTAAATAAAAGGTAGCTAAATAAAAATTAGAATTTGTCTCACTAAGGGAATGTGACAATTTTCCACGTTTCACGTCGCATACTTAATGCCTGATAAATGAGCCAAATTGACTAGACCAAAATAGATATGAAGGCATAGAACTATATAAAACGTGAGATAGTCGAGTTTTTTATTTACTATACAAAAATATTGCATTCACTAAGCAGTCTTGAATTTTCGTACTTTACTAATTCTTTAAGATTTTTGATTTATTTCTCTTTAGTTTTTTTTTTTTTTTTATCAGCCATAGTTTCCATATTATAATTCGAGTGAGATATACACTTAAATATTTACCATTTGGCTAGACCAAAATAGATATGAACGCAATGCAGCTTATGTACATTAAATGCTCAACAGCAATATAATTGATATAATATAATTATATATAAATATTGAACATTTGTATTACGCAAATTTACTTGACAATTTAGTATTTATATTGATATTTTAATTTCAGTTAATATATTTTGTTTTTCCTTACAGTTTCTTTAATACTTTGTTGCAATCCCAATAGAAATCGCTACAAATTGAGCTAAGAATATATATCGAATGACTTTAGGTTTCAGCTCGCACCCAATCCAATTCAATCTATAGTTAAAAGTATTTATATTTATTTACTGAAATCAATTTTACATATGCTTCATTCCAGCTTTTAAATTATTTATAAGTATATTATTGTATATATAAATCCCAGATTTAAATACTTAAATATATATGAAATTGTTCCCTCTCTTTATATAGACTACAACAAAATTATTTATAATAAATAATATAAATTATATAGTATAATATAATAAATAATAATATATATATTTATATAATTTATAATATAATAATAAAAATAATAGTATCAATATATTTATTATATTTATAGTAAAAATTTCTTTCTTCTTTTCTAAATTTGTATGTAAATAATTAATTAAAATATTATTTTACATATCAAATACAATATATATAAATAAAATATAAAATTCAATTTTAACACAAATATTTGTCCATGTGTTTCCATATAATGCTGCCACCTTATATAGGCTTATTAGCATTAGTTTTCTGTTGTCGGATCATGGCTTATGTGGCTGTGCTATTCACCTACATTACAGCTGAATGCGGAGTGTGTATGTCTGGCCCACGCAGCTGAATAAGCCGTTGCCGCGCCAAAGAGGTTCAATCAATTCCACATTACCGAGAGCCAAGTAGATCAGATGCCAAAAAGGCGTAGGGCAGGGCGCGGCAGAGTGGGGCAGGGCTGAGTGCATGGCCAGTTGCTAAAGTACATACATACATATATGAGGGCACAGAGAGCGTACGGCGTATGGCAAAAACCAAATCCCACTAATGTGCTTAAATAAATTTTGCCAGCGTTTAAGCCAATTAGTCCGTCGGACATTTTACTTCTTGTCAACTTTGGTAGCCGGCCGCTTTTGGCCGCGTTTGGACGCTTCTGGGGTCGGTTGGTCGATTTGTCTGTCTGTCTGACTGTCGGTCTGTCGACCATCCAGTCGTTGGCTTGTCGGCTACTCGTGGGCTGGCCCACTTGCTGCTCCATGCGGTGCGTTGGCTGCTGTTTCTGCTGACAATGTAGCTCGGGGTTTCTGTTTCTGTTCTTCTCTTTCACTATCTCTCTCTCTCTCTCTCACTCTTTCTCTCTTTCTGTCCTTGTCTGTAGTGCTTATGCAGCAAATATCCGTGGGATTAAAATTGTATGTGCCTCGTAGTCTTTGCCGCGGCTGCCGCTTTTCATGCCCTTTTACGCATTTTTGCCTTTTTGCCTTTTTGCTTTAGCTTTTTTCGGGATTATTGAAGTGCAATTAAGCTAAAATGTCAACGTGAAAAAAATTAATCGTTATACTACCCTTTTTATGGCTTCCCCTTTCGGGCAGTCCTCTGGCCTCTTCGCCTCTTCCCTCGCCTGCTTTCCCCCACCCATTCGCCAAACTCCTCCTTAGCCTTAGCTCTTTCTATCTCAGTCCCAGTGTCCCGCTTATCTGCTGCGTTTCATCGCAAGTTTTACAAGCAAACTCATTTACCGGCAGGTTGCCGCCAGCTTGTGGCTCCTCGCGGCTCCACGCCAGTCCTGCAATTGCAAGCGGACGAGTTTTTAAAATCTAATTCATGTACATGTCAAAAATTGGCTTGCATTATGAGGCACCACCATCGAGAGGCAGCAGTTGATGATGCCGCCGGCTATGTGGAACCCAAAACCGATTCCTACCGTACCCCAAGCCGACTGACTGTTTGTCGTCCGTGGCGTCGTTCATGTCGCCGTTGCCGTAATGATTTGTAATTTATGAATTTCGGTCGCTGCCAAAGGCTATCAGAGCACGTCTTCAGCTTGCCAGCAATCTTATCAGACCGAAATCCAAAAGAGACTGCAATTGTTTGCCCACTGCATCGCCAACTTCGTTCGTTGCCCGCTGCTCTGCTGCTCTGCTGCCTTTTCGTTTTGGTTAGAGTTCGAGTGCTCGGACCACCATAAACAATTGCCTGGCAACGTCGCTAATCGTCGAGTTAACATTTTATCGCTACTGTGCTGGCACTAGGCAAATATGTGCATTGAAAAACTGAAACTGAAACTGAAGCAACTCAAATATTTTCGTGTTTGCCGTGCGGCTCAGCCCGGTGACAGATTTGCGGCCGGCACCAGCACCAGCAACGGCTCTAGCACCGGCTCCGGTTCTGGGTATAGCTTCGGGCTCGTAAATCTCAGTTGTTGTACTATTTTGAAACCATATACGCTCTTCCAGCGGCTGCTCACCATGATTGCCACCGCTACCGCTACCGCTACCGCCACCGCCACCGCACATTTTTATCACAATATCTGAACAAAATGTTTAGTACGCAGTAATTTTGTTATCTTGGCAGCGCAGCGCAGCTATTTATACAATGCGAGCGTTTTAGGCAATCTGTGCGGAGTGTGGAGGGGTACGGGGAGGGAGAGGTGTGTGGCACCCTTTGATATCTAGCTATCTGGCAGCTATCTCCAACCGCTCTACATATGCATATGTAGATACGTGCCCATGACGTTGTCGCATTCGCATTGTCGCATTATGTCAATGACGACAGCAGCGCCACATGAATGCAGTGATTGTTTAGTCGGAAATTATTGGCTGACGCCCCACCGCACCGAGCTGCCCAGCGTGCCCAGGTGGCTCAGGTGCGCAGCAGCAGCAAGATGGTGGGCCGTCGAGTACTTAGCCGGGCATTTGCCGTGAGAATCGATTCCAATATGTTTGCCGCGTCACTTGTCTGCAATAATTGCTAAATATAATACAAATAAGCTCAACATGGTTTTATTTTATGGTTTTATTTTTTTCGGGAGCATTAAGTATATGTGCATATGGATTTATGTTGGGGCAGAGTTGTTAAAGGGGGGAATAAATAAAAAAAATAAAAATAAATAAAATAAAAACAATTTTAAATATTTTTTGTACATAAAATATTTTTAATTTAAATTTTATAAATTGCATATATCAATAATCCATATCAAGCCTGTTAACTTGAATTAAAATTTAATGAAATTGTTTAATAAACCAGGCATTTAACTCAGCTCAAATTGTATATTTTCTTTTTATTTTTAGTTTTATTCCACATTATTAACGTTTATGCTCATCACGTTTGGTAAAGGAATTTAGTTATTATTATTATTTTTGTTTATTTATTTAATTTAATGCATTGATGAAGCGAGTGTCAACAGCAAGTTAAAATCAAAACATTGAATTTATATAGCTTAAAGATACATAAAAGATATGTGTACCAATAATGTTATTATTTATTTTTTAGTATATAATTAATTAATAATTTATTTTGATCATCGTCACAAATTGATATAGTCAAGCAGAAAAGCTAATGAAAACTGTTGATTATGGTAGCACAGAAACTTACAAAAATATTATTCATTATTAATTATTGTAAATAAACAAATAATTTAAAAACAAATTGACTGAAAACGAGAATTAAGTAGCTTTAGATCCGCTCAACATTTTTAGTCGTTAATCATTGTAATTTACTCATTTAACATCAAGGTTAATTTGGCTTGGATATATTTATAATATATTTATATTTTATATATTGTATTTACATATACAAAATCAATTTTAAAAATATATTTTTTGTTAAAGTATCTGAATAGATATATACAATTAAATAGGTCTGCTAGTTGAATCTCATTAGTATTTCGATCCATAAAAAATAATTAAAAATATGTTATAATATTAAGATATATATTCCATTACATTTATAATATTTCATATATTAATAAAGTATATTTATTTAACTGTTTCTCTTTTTTCCCAAGCAACTCACACATAAATCAAAGAGTCTTTCAAAAGTTTCTAAATTACATTTTATTTCCACTCGCCAGCTAATGAATCGTTTTATTTTCGTGAACAAATTAAATGTGTTCATGTAATTCCATAAACTCCCCCTCAAGTGTGGCTCGATGGGTCACTTGATGGCCCGCACTGCGTATGTGTCACGCCATATATTAAATGGAATTGAGCTATCAAGTATTTGGCCGGAACACCCACTCCTTACATGCTTGTAGATCATAATCAGTGTACAGATATGAATGTGTAGTTGGCTATGATGAATTCGCGCTGCTCGAACAGACGGCAGACATAATTTTTTTGCACCTAACAAATAACCAGAAAGCGCCATGTCGCCAATGGCAGTTATCAGAGCAATGCCATCAGCTGGTAGGCTCGGCCGGCCAGGTGATGATATTTAGTTGACATCAGCCTGGCACTCGGCCCAGAGGCCAGTTTGTCTTATGAGTGGCTGACACGCATATTAAAAGACAGCGAGAGATTTAGAGAGGGTGGGAGGGGGAGAGAGAGCCACTAAAATCACGTGTCTCAATTGTTTTTGGCGATTTTAATGGGCCCAAACATGGAAATATCTATAACGGCAACAGCAGCGTGGCCTTTCTGGCCGAGATGGGCTGGGCTGGCCTAAACTGCCTCGGGTTGGTTGCTGCGTGTGGGCACTGTGCTGCTCTAAGCGTGGTGCTGTTTATATTTTGGCCTAGCATAAATTAAATTTGAATAAAAAACCAATTCATCTTCGTTAGGAAATGCGTTGCGTTGCGCTGCGTAGCCCGGCGTAGCCGATCTCGCTGGGGCCGACCCAGAAAGCAGTTATGACATTTGTGAAATGAGAATAAATGGAGAGCTGGTCAGCTAAGTGACCGCAACGCCCACACCACACACAAACACACACACACACACACACACACACACAGCAGTGAGCAGCAAATGCGAGAATACGAAAATGGGTAATTGCTTAATTATGAAAATTCCTTTTGTAACGCCTGCCAAGTCCTTTTGGCCGTGTGCGTGCTATGGGCCATCGACTAGAAGGTGCTGCCCCTCGCTTAGTTGGGTGGGCCGAAACGCATTCTTACAAGCAATTGGTCAACCATCTGGCTGGCACTCTAATTAAATTATCAAATTCTCATACACAGCTCAGAGCCGACTCGCTTGGTCTGATGGCCAGCTGAGTTGAGCCAATGTACATACATATGTATGTATGTATTTATGTATGTGCGCATTGAGCCGGCTGGTCATTAATTTCCATGTTATTTAGCTCATCCAGGGCGACGTTGTTGTTGCTGTTGCTGTTGCTGTCCGATGTGACATTTATTTGCCAGCTAAATATTTTGTGACATTGTTTAATTGCCATCGCGCGATCCAAGCTCGGGCGCCGGCTTATCAGCTGATGAGCTCGCCCGATGGACACTTGATAAATGAACGCGTGTCGTTCACTTGGCCGCTTGCATTTTGCATTTCAATTTGTTTACTACCTGGCCTACCTGCCCGCCTGGCTGTCTGTCAGTTGGCCGCGCTGCCGGTCTTTGGGCCCCAAAAGTGTCATCGCTGACGTGTTGACAGCTGTCAAAATGCAACTCTCTTTCTCTGTCTCTCTCTCTCTCTCTTGCATGCGCAGTGACAGCACAAAAATCGATAGGCCCCGACGTCGATGGCGACAGCTTTCCTTGTCGCGCACGTTAGCGAAAGCTCCAGCATCAGCTTTGGCCTGTGGAGCGTGGAGCGCTGCGCAGTGAGCGCCGCTCAGCATCCAGAGAGAGCATCTGCTTCTTCCCTTAACATCCCTGAGAGCGTCGCCACATCCTTTGTTTACAATGACAGCACGCTGACTTCAGCTCCAGCTCCAGCTGGTGCTCCGGGCTGCAGGACACACGTTGCCAATGGCCCCGAGCGTACTCTCCAGAGTGCAAGAGAACTGGAGAGCAAAGCTGTATCCTGCCATCTCTATGCGCCTGTGTTTGTGTGTGTGTGTGCGGGTGTGTAGGTTTAAATGTGTGCGTATGAGTGTTGAGCGCAAAGTGTCAACGCGTGCTTTGGCATTTTTTCGTTTGACTTTAGACCACATTCCAATAGGGCATATAGCCTGGCTAAACAAACATGCTGCTTGAGTAACGCTAGCTTAGATTTGAATGTATTGCATAGTTACAAATGTCCGCATTGTCAGCTCTTTACATTTATAATACTGACATGAATAATAATACATACATATATATAAATTATTTCTAAATATTTGTGACAGTTTATGATAATGATATGAAAAATAAATTAATATGCATATGTAATGCAAATAAAAAATAATAAAAATATATATATTTCATCTGCTATCCTTTCAGATTTTTTGTAACTGCCCTATCAAGTAAATTTCATAGTTATCTAACATTTAATTAGATTTATATACCATTATATATATATTAGTAATAATATGAGTAATATAATATTTTCAAAAAGTTTTATATTTATTTATAGAACAAAAAAAAAAAAATAAATAATAATTGCATTTCTGAAATGAAATACAAAAATGTGTACTACAAAAGAAAAATTATGAAAAATAATATTGACAATTCAAAAATATATATATATATATACATATGTATATAATAATAATAATAATAAATACAAAATAAAATAAAATACAAAAATAATGATATCAAGATTTAAATTTATTTTCTTTTGTAATTTTCTATTCCATCTAATATAATTATTTTTTATTTTATTTTTTAGTATATTAATTTTTGTATTAATATTATTAAATATACTTTAATTATTTTTAAATAATTGCAATAAATAAATATATATTTTTTTTATGCATATATACATTTCTATACACTATTTGAATTTGTAGTGCATTCACTTGCGTCGCTATGGCCGAAGCTCCAGTTGGAGCTTTTTATTGTTTTCGGTTTTTAGACGCAGCAGCAGCAATTGAAGAGTTGCCCACCGTCGAGGGGTTATTTGGGGGGTTGGGCCGTGCATCGCACTGTACATGATACGAAGGCGATGCTGGTGGGCTGCTTGGGTGGCTCGACTGGTCGGGTTGAAAACTATTCTGGCCCGTGCGCTTTGATGCTCACTTCACTTTTTTCTGTTTTTTTTTTTGTTTTTTGTGTTCTCCTTTCTGTTTTTGCAATTGCTTCACTGTTGTTGTTGCTGCTTTTGGCACTGCTGCTGCTGCTGCTTTTGGTACGTTCGATGGCGGCAACGTTTGGTCCTTGTGTGGCTGGCTGGCTGCCTGTTTTGCTGTGTGTGCCCCCGGTTTGGTGTTGGTTCGCTGTGTGAGATGCGAGATTTTGGCTTTTGTCGCTCGCTTCTCTGCTCTTTGACAAACGCGACGCGACGCGAGTGAACAGTCAGCCAATTTTTTGTTGTGGCACCGCATTAAAAAAAACTCACACGCAGCTATTTTTCTAAATTTTTCTAATCAAGCCGAGAAACGAATGTGTAAATAGGCAAACGCGTTAATTGGCCCCAAAATGAAACACTATTTGTGAGCCACGGCAAATCTAAATAAATACAGCTCCCGTTGCTCTCCGCAAAATCGAACCTGTCGCGGAATTAGAAAATTTTTGGTGCCTGTCGTCTGTCGCCTGTCGGCCGTCGTTGTTGTTGTCGTCGTCGTCGTCGTCGTCGGCCGGGCTGGGACGCCGGCGGGCCATGTTAGGGCGACGCTTTGGACTCGTTCTAGCTGTTATTGTTACCATCGTTGTGGACGCCACGTTGCCAGCGTTGTCGTTGCGTTCGCGTCCAGGTGCTGTGCCCACGTCGCGTCTCTGTGGCATTGGATTTGAAGCGGTTCGCGGGCGGCTGGAGGCGGCTACTTTGAGGGCTGCTGGCCCTGTGGGTGCCATGTGGGCATGGAGCTAAGATTTGGCCATTGAAGCTGTTCGACTTGGATGCGTAAAAGGCGCGCGCAAGCTAGGAAAAGTCGCGTAGCCCGCCGCCAGCCATCGTCTCCCATCCTCCATCCACCCCCTCAGCCTCTTCCTCTCTCATCCACATTAGACACCCTTCACCCGCAGACGTAGCACCGTAATGTTTTAGTCTAAAAGGCTCTCACTCGTTCGCTCACTCGTTCGCTGGTTCGCTCGCTCACTCGCTCGCTCGCTCTCTCCCTCTCCACGTGGCTCTCGCGGAGTGTGCGAATCCCTCTCTCGGTCTGTCGTCCTCTCGCTGGTGCGTCCACGCTCTCTCTCTGTGAATCGCTCTCACAGTTGACATGTTTATGTTTTGGCAACAAACGGTGCTCTCTGTTGCAAATTTTGACAGCTGCACATGTCAGCACAGTGGTACAATTCATAAACATTTCGCTCAAACTTAAAATCTGCCCATTCGGCAAGTGGATGACAAATTGAGTCCAACAAATGGTTCCTAGCTAAAACTACACTGATTTAATGATGCACGACGAGGAGGGAACTTGACAAAACAAATTGATTGGTGAGTCTCTATTGAGTGGACGTTGAATAAGTATGAAATATATTGACAATAAATATTATGATCTTAGAATAATATATAACATATTCTCACTCCAATATGAAAATGCTGAAACACAAATTTCTCTGCCTGTTGATTCCATCTTCTCCCATCCCCTCGCTAGAATCTAATTTATTTGTATGCTGATCACACATCTCAAAAATAATTTGTCTTTAATTTGTATAATTTTTAGTATAATCTTATGCAAATGTTATATTAAAGGCTTAAAAAGTGTGTGAGTGTATATCTTGAACTGGAATCTCTTAGGATCGAGAAGAGCTTTCTATTATTATCTTTATATCTAATGCTTGCCCTCTCCTAAATTAATTTTAATCTTTCCTTTTCCAATTTGATGCATAATTATTCACGCTTTCGAGGAGGATATTAAAATTGATATATGCATAGGCAGTGTCGACAAGGGAATAGAATAGGGGCGAGTGTAGGAGTTTAAGAGACATCTGATTAAAGAAATTTACTGACTGCATAATACCCATTCATGATCTAAAACTATTGGATATTTACATTAAAGTAATCATTAAAATGGCTCAACTATATTTTGAAATTCAAGCTACGAAGCATTATAAAATACTTTTGCCACGTCCCAAAAAGAGATTTATACATATGTATTTAATATTTGGTATATCGCTAGTTATAATATTTGCTAGTTATAATCATGTACAATTTTGAATGTTGCCTATAATATACAGTTTTACTCAACTTGTCATGCCCAGCCCTCTGAGATTAGACATTTTTCTTGGTCTCGAGTTGAATATGCGAAAATATATTCAAAACATTAAATCTCTAGCTTTTTAGATAAAAGAATTGATGAGATGCGAGATATAGTATTAATATATACAGTATATATCTCAATTTAGCCGCATCGGTAAAATCAATTGCTCTATACATTTCGAATTCCAAGCTTCTCTAGCTTCGGTAGAGGCGGAATGGTTTGCGTGCATGGGCAAACGGAATGTAGATTGACAAAACCAATATACTCCATCACATAATTAATTAGACTGCAGAGTGCAATTCCCTTCAAAATCATGTAATGAAGAGCTCTAAGCTGTAATTTCCTAAGGAAATTCGCAGTTCTATTCGGAATGAAAAGTTGTAAGCTCTTGTTTAGAAAATGTTGAATATAAACGATACAATTTGTCCAACACAATTAAATCACAACTGGTTCAATACTATTTACTGCTAGTTTATTAATTGTTGATCACATCAAATTGATATTTCATAGAATTTACAGAAATGCCAAATTATTCCCAACACACGCGCCTCAAGTTCTATTATTTAGAATGCCTGCAATTATGCGAGCTACAATTAAAATGTCGTCTCCAAGCCTAATCATCCACTTATCTAATATTGATAATGGAAGCACACAAAATCTAATTTGCCGGCCACGTAATGCTGACAATTTGAAATCAATTTGCTTATTACTAATGCCCACTGGCCGCCGCAGTGATGAGGCCCCAAAGCCCAAAGCCCAAAGCCCAAAACCCAAAACGCAAACTAGGCAAATATGCAAATTGGATGAGCGGGCAAATGGCAAACATTTGAAATGTCGATTTAAATGCTGGCGAATGAGGCGAGCGAGTGCTGCATTTAATTAAAAGTGCATTATTACGTATATTATATAACGCATTATGAGAATATTTGAATGTGCATGCATAAGACAACAGGCTGTCTGCTCAGCGCTGCTCGACTCGCCTGGGCTCAGCTCGGATGGGATTGGATTGGATTGGAGCCGCAGTCGGGCTGGACGTCTGCCTTATTTGACAGGCCAGACATTCATCAACACAACGAATGGTGCACAGCTCGTAACATTTGCACGAAAACTCATTATTTTAATTAACTTTCTCTTCACAAAACCATTTGGTGCGGTTGCCATGGACATCGACACCGACAACAACAACAACAACAACAACAACAACAACAACGACATCGACACCGGCGACTGGCGAACGGCAACAACAATCCGGAGCAAAGGCGAATGTTTTGCGATTTTGTTGCACTACTCGCACCGAATGTGCACTGACACAGCCGGAGAGACCACGAGGCCACGAGACCATGAGAGCTGCCTGGCTGCCTGGCTGGCATCGCAGCTGCTCTTGGCCGGTTCGCTGGTTGGCTGGTTGGCTGGTTGGCCTGTTTGGCTGTTTGGGCTGATTGTCTGGTTGGCCAGCCTGCGGCTGTCCTTTATCCTGCTAAATCGCATTACTAACCTGTCATGTGAAATGTCAACCGTAAAGCGCTCGCTGATTGTTAATTTCACTTTTATTATCGCTTCGCGTTGACGCTCTAGCAGCTCACTCTGATATTGTTATTGTTGTACCCGTTGTCCGCCATTTACCATTTTCCCATTTTCGCATTTCCCAATTGCCAAATGCCAATTGGCAATTGCCATCGGTTTGTCTTTGGCAGCTGAAAGCTCTTGCGGCTACAAATGGTGCCTAAGTAGCCAAAGCCGCATAGTTTGTTGACTTTAAGCTACATTTGTAGGGATTTGCATTGGCCTTGTCAATATCCCCAGCCTATCATCAGGTTTGACATGGCCTAACGATCACATTCCAATCGTATTCAATTGTCCTTTACTTATTTTTCTCTGCATGAAAGCAAATTTATTTATATAATTTAGTGTATGTACATATGTATATAATTAATGTGATTTTTTAAATAAACAATTATATCTTTAGAATAGAATTAAATTTTAAATATTTTGACTAATTGATCAAAATTGTATTCCATTGTATTCCTGCATAGTACTTTATGTTTTACAAAAGCTCATCTTTTCTTAACATGGTTTACTACAAAAGCTAAAAAAAGTTCTGATATAAGTAGAGACTTTTTACTTCTATATAAGTACCTCTATATATTCCATAGATAGCTCATCTGACTCTTAACGGAATACCTTGAGTAGCTTACCAGCAAGCAATACCTGATAAAGATTGCAGCGAAGTTAGATACAATGAAATAGGAGTCAATCTATGACTAGTTGCTACTGCATTAGTTTTTGTGATCATTTAATAAGAGACTTACAAAAGCTGAATCTGATTTTTGACTGTAGAGATTTTATACCTCTATTTATTGTTATTTAACAATTACAAATTTCAATAATAGACTTGCATCTTTCTAACATTCTCTTTTATACCGTGGAATCTATAGATTTTATTATATTATAAATAATAAACAAGATATTTTACATATATTAGTGACATTTATATTCCATTATGCTCGAAGAGAAGACACATGACCTGGCACAAGCGACGAAGAAAGCGAAAAGCTTCAAAATGTGACTAAACTATGTGTTAAATGGGAACACTTCACATGGTATTGTGTTTAATAGTATTATGGTATGTTGAATAGGGGTATTCCAGCACTATCTCTATCTCACTCTTTCTCTTAAAAGCCCCACCGTTTGCAGTCTTTGTTGAACTGCAAGATTTATAGACATATTTCGAATTTGCCTCACATATTTTGGAGAATACTAAAGGTATTAGAAGCACAACTAAAATACACGCGTCTTTTAAATAGATATTTATTAATTATTAACTTAAATGATTAGTAATAGTTACTTTTGACATATCAATAGCAACAGTTTGATCTTCTCATAGGCTTTACAACTTGGAAAAATACAAATCAATGTCAAATGCTTTAATGAAATCATCTGAGAGCCCACCTGACACCCCACACAATTCGCATTGTAATTAATATCTTATTATGTATATAATCTTGTTCTGGTAGTAATTTGTTTTATATGTATATCAGTGGTCGTCGAGTGGTGCACGTATGCAGCTCTTTTCAACAATCATGTCGGGACTTTGTTCTGGGCAACATTTGGTCAATTGTCTCGTTAACAAATTGCACGGCGCAGAGCTTCAGCTCATTTTCATAAATGCAATTCGCGCTGTCTTCTGTTGTTGTGGCTGTTGTTTCTGTTGTTGTTGTTGTTGTTGTTGCTGTGGTTGGGGCTGTGGCTTGGCTGCATGCCCCACTGCCCATCGGACTTGCTGTGGGCCACCTTCGTGGCAGCGCGTGGCGTCCTGCGCCCGGCTTCAACTAGTTGTAGCTGCTACCGAATGGTCGGGGCCAAGCAGCTCATTGCTCCACTCCACTCATGCGACGGCGTCTGTCACTGGTTATTCCCAAAGGTGCAAACAAAGTGATTATACTTGGCCATTGTTCCGACTCTCTTTGTGGAATGGTCGTGGGAGTGGAAGTGGAAGTGGGAGTGAGAGTGCTGCGTGCTCGAGTGCGGGACGGTGCGTGCACGGCGGTGGTGTCCGGTGGTGCCCGGGCAGTGTCGGTTGGGAGCGAGCGGTTTATTAATTGAAATGTTAGTGCAGCAGTTACAAAGCAGCTCCTAAATAATAGATTTGTATCGAGAATTGTGGCAAGCAGATATTTGATGCTCATTAAGTAAAGTGGTTTTAGTTTTGCCCTAGCTCGTTTTGCAATTTATGTTCTCGGACCATGTCGAGCTGCCACTACGACGACGACATCGACTTTAGTGACGTTGTAGCTGACACTAAGGCTAACACAGAGTCAGACACAGACTCAAACTGGCAACTGGCAAGTGGCGGTTGGCGGCTCCACAAAAAAGGTCCGAAGATGAATTGGGTCTCGTTTATTTTAATGCGCTGTCGCCGCAGTGGGTCGTACAGATGTCTGTCTGGTGCCCGGCTGAGCTGGTCTCACTTATTAGACATTAGCCCAGTCGATGCTCGTGACTTTGTTGTGGGGCGCTTTTGTCCCCATTCAAGCATTGCGATCCAATCCAAGCCGATCCCGACCAAACACCATAGACCATAGTTGTGGGGGCCCTTTGTGTAAGGTGCACATTAGTAGTAATTTTTAATGGTTTACTTTTTCGTCTACTTTGTTTGAATGCTGCGAACGGATTTCTATTTAAATTGCCTGCGTTGTTTCTGTTTCTGTTTCTGTTTCTGCTGTTCCCCAAGGTTTTTAGTGGTTTATTATTTAAATGAGAGTTCAGCTTAACGGCCATGCCTATTGTCCCGCTTTAGTGTGCTGCTGCCTCATCTTTGACTTCTTTTTTCTATTTTCTATGCTATGTAATGCTTAGATCTCTCTCCACATCATTCTGCTCTGTCTGCTCTGTTCGAATTTAATCAATTTGATTTATTCTCTTAGTTCATATTGTGTTGAAAATATTGTACGAACGCATTGTGTCCATGCGTATCCATATCCATATCCACGACCACAGTCACACACACACACACCGCACCACCGCCACAGTCACAGCCACAGCCACAGCCATATCGTATGGCATACAGGAAAAACAGATTTTAATTTTTGGAATTTCTTTTGCCGTTAAGAGGGGAGCTGAATTAGCATAAGCAGCTGAGGGTAGGGCCACGAATCATCTCCGCCTCCGTCTTCAACTTTGACTCCGACTCCGATGCCGAGTCTGAGCTCTTAGGGATCTGTTGGGCATTGTGTTTGATGCGATGCTGTTTCTTAGATATTCAAGCTGAAGAACTTAAATTTCTGTTCCGATACGCACATGTGCACTCACATATTTACATCTAAGTTTGTAAAATATTTATGGCAGCCTCGAGTCACATAAATATATAACGGGCTAAGGGAAGTCATCTTCAAGTGGCGCATATTACATAGAGTGCGGTATTTATGTGGGTCACGCAATAAGCTGAAGAGATCTATCACACATATGCACCACACGATCCGAATGAAATAAAACATACTCTAGCCTAGACAAAGACCAAATATACATATATACAAATATGTACAAACAGTTCGACATTTCTGGCAAGGCGCAATTACGAAATTGAGAAATGATTTATTTGCAAGCTCAGTTAAGATGTTGTTCAATTAACATTGAGTAAACTGTTACATATTAAAATTGAATATTGTGTAATAAATAAACTATAATAATACATATATAAATAATTTATATAATATCATTAAAGTAAATAGTATTCAAATGTAATGTACTAAAAACATTTGATGACAACAAATATTTTCTGTATTATGAGAGAGGTTTAGAGAGAGCGAGAGAAAGAGAAAGAGATATTGATACAGGGAGAAATAGTCATAGGAGAGAGAGAGAGAGAGAGAGATCGAGATTGAGAGAGAGAGAGAGAGAGAGAGAAGAAGAAGAGATATTGATACAGGGAGAAATAGATATATGAGAGAGAGAGAGAGAGAGAGAGAGAGATTGAGATCGAGATTGAATCGAGATTGAGATCGAGAGATAGAGAGAAGAAGAAGAGATCGTCAGGGAAAGATATCAGTGAAGTAGAAATCAATAGAAATCGATCAAGAGAATGCGGTCGATAGAAAGAACGAGATAGATTTATACAGTGAGTGGGAAAGACGGAGAGAGATCGACAGAGGGAGATATTGATAGAGAGGAAGATCGATAGAGAGAGAAATCGGTCGAGACAGAGAGGGAAAGAGAGAGAGAGAAAGTCAATAGACAGAGAGAAAGAGAGACCGGCAAAGAGATATATTGATATAATAAGAAATCTGTAGTGAGATAAATTGTTGAGAGAAAAGTGTTAGATAGATAGAGGAGAGATTGATAGACAGAGAGAGCGAGATATCGGTAGACAGAGAGAGCGATAGATCGATAGACGGAGAGATTGATAGAGAGAGAAATCGATAAAAAGACATATTGACAGAGAGGCAAACCGATATAAGAAGAAAGATATATATATGAGGATTATATTTAATTATATTTAGAGTGAGATGTCTTTGACCCTATTAGGAAAAGTATGTTTTTGCTCATTATAAACTTGTATTTATGTATGCCCATATGTAATACACTCATGCGATCTCCACGTGCCTTAGCATTTTGCCCATCTCGAGAATAGCATATTTAATGAAGTCACAAATCAGGCAATATCTTGCCTTTTTAGCTGTCGTAGGATTTAATACTAATTGAGAAATGTTAGCCTTTACTGTTATCTTAATGCTATGTTAATGCTATGTTAATATTATTTGCATAATGGTTACATTTATGGCGTCGAAATGACCAGCAGAGAGAAAACAAGCAATATATAAAAGGTTGTTTACCAAAATGACGCAAGAACGGATATTTATAAGCTCTAAGAAGTTTTCTTAATTTAATGTAGATCGCTCGGAATGGACCTAATTCTGTATCATAAATAATGCATGAAAAATAATGAGTTTGCATTTTGAGTGAATAGAATTAATTTTCATTTCTGGCTGACTTCAGCTCAAGTCGCTGCTCCTGACTTTCACTCCAGCCTTGTCAATCGAAAAAGCGATCAGGTACAGCTAACAAGCTGAAGCCAGCTACTAAATCCGCTTGCCACTTGCAGCGTGCAACACCCACCCAGCAGCAGTTAGGCCAGCGCATTTATCTCGATGGCCACATACAATTGCTGAGCAAAAGGAACAGGATCGGGCTGGCAGGCAAACACACACACGCACACACACACACACACATACAGCACACCACACCCAGTCAGCCCACTTTTGTTTATGAGAAATTACATTTGAACTGCAAGCAGCAGATGCCAATCTTATTAATGTTGCTTGCTGCTTGCTCGTCCGTCTGTCTCGGTCGGACGTCTGTTTGCCTGTTTCTTGTTGTTAGTCGTAGTTTCAGCCAATGCCTTGTCGACTAGCCAACATTTTTGCATACAACAGCAGCAACAACAGCAACAGCAACAGCAACAGCAACAACAACTACAGGTTACCTGGCATCCCAGTCTGTTCAGGCCAAAATGTATCAAATTTCAATGCACAATCATCACAATCAAAAATAAAAATTCCGAAATCAACTTTTGTTGGCTTTTGGCTGCGCTGTGAGATCTCCGTTGTGACGATGACTGCAGCCGGGCAGCAAGCAAC
Organism: Drosophila mulleri; assembly: GCA_035047565.1. Classification (NCBI taxonomy): domain Eukaryota; kingdom Metazoa; phylum Arthropoda; class Insecta; order Diptera; family Drosophilidae; genus Drosophila; species Drosophila mulleri. Next base: position 5,510,717 of record JAWNPK010000069.1, on the reverse strand, counting down.
TGTTGCCCAGAGTCACACTTGGACGTTGTTGTTGTTGTTGTTGCTGCTGCTGGTAGTGGTGTTGTAGCTGTGGCTTGTTGTTGGTAATATAAGATACGAAATCAAAAATACATCATTGGCAACAAGCGCAGCCTGGCTGCTCCAGCAAACGGTCTCCAGCTACGAGACCATCGGGAATCGGCCATCGGTATGGGCATCCTCCTGCTCCTCCTGCTGCTGATGCTCCTCCTGCTCCTCCTGCTGCTGCACGTTCATTTGTCTGGGCAACGCTGATTGTATGCATGTTTCGCTTTTCTTCTGCCGCACGCTAAATGAAGTAAGCAAACGTTGATTACATGGCCTCAAGTGTGCGCCGTGTTCGCAGCCGCCTTGTTGCGGTTCGGTGGGAGCGTTGCGCGGAGTGCTCAACCGGTCAACGGTGTCGTCTGGCTGAGTATCTGCATGTTGGCGCATCGCTCGTCGTTTTTAATGATGACTTCAAATGAGATGCTGTTTATAAGTTGCTCATGCAGCCAATCTGCGAGGCAGGCCTGGCCATAATAGACTTCATTTTAGCCTGATTAAACGAATTCTCTTTTTGCTGAGCCTCCCTCCTGCCGTTGCCGTGCTCCTGCTCCATCTGCAAATCGAAGTGTGTTAATTTTTAATTAGAGTTGTACTGTTATTTGTTGCCGCTGATGCTGTGTTGCTGTTGCTGCAGTTGCTGCAGTTGCTGTTGCCGTTGTTGTTGCTTGATCAGCATAAAGGGTTAAGAATGCAATTGACTTTGTCTCGCCCTCTTGACTTCAGCCGCCACAAATTTGCAAATGCGAAGGAGACACGAGACAGGAGACAACCATATAAGGTGGGGCCCCGATTCGCTGCGACACAAGCAGCGACGACTCCTCTTTACAACTTACATGTTCTTAATTACAATAAAATGTTACAAGCTTAAGGTGAGGTGAGGCTACGTACAACACAACAGCAACAGTAACAGCAACCACGACGCCAATTCCAGCTTCAATTGCAGCTCCACGCTTCGGTACACTTTGATGTAGGCAACAACAATAGCCCCAACCAAGAACCCAATGAGCCAGCCCAACTTGAACTGAGCCGAGCTGAGCGATGGCGGCCACGAGTGGGATCAGCCCACAGAGCACTTTCAATATTGTATTCGCGTATTATTATGAAATCAAGTCTGTTGCCCCTTACCCCTCCACATCGCCTTCGCCTTCGCCTTCCCATTCTCATTCTCATTCTCGTTCTCGTTCCGTCGACTCTGACTCCGCGGCCAGGTATGATATGCATATAAATAAATAAAAAGAAAATTGACAAGCTCATAAACTCGCTCGCGCCTAAGAGAAATTCAATCTCGTAGATACAAATGAAACGCAATCATATTTTATGCATGAGCCCGAAAAAAGAAAAACCAACAACAACAACAAATCATGTACAAAAACAAAAGCAAACAGCAACAAAAAATCACCAAACTGCAAAGATACTTACGACTGTATATAGTATATACGAAAATGTATGTCCCACACATGTGTCATTGCGGTCACTATATATGCACATACATACATGTATATATATTTATATGAATGTGAGTGTGTGTGTGTATGCGTGTGCAAATTTGGTTACTTAGTAGGGTGTATCAAGGCTAATAATTATGAAACAAAATTATTATGGAAAGCATTTCTAAACACACATGAAATTATATTAAAATATTAATTAAATTACAATTAGGGAAATGATATATTTATTGTAGTATGATATTAATTTAATTATTTTAGAAGAATGAAAATAATTATTTATAGCAAAAGTTTTTTATTAAAAATATTCAAGCTCTGTCAAATTTATTTAGGCTTAATATATATAATTATTACATTAAACATATATAAATAAGCACAAAATTAATTAAATTAATACTAGAGCGAAAAACTTTGACAAGTAAACGATTATAATCTATTTATGGCATGGACAACCTTAAGAAATTTATATGAGAACATTAAAATACATATATTGCAGTCTAACTTGTGAATTAAAGCAGAGATATTTAAAGGGCAGACATCCAAAAGGGGTTTTCCTTAAGAATATAAATATTCTTAATATATTTAATATGTACTTATAAATTATATATTTTTTTAATTTCAATTTATTTCACGCTTTGTTAAATTAAAGATTTTTTTGTGAATGGTATTAAACAATAATTTAAGAGTTTAAATTATATATTGATAGATATTATTTATTATAGTATAACTATTCTTAAAGTATAAGCTTAAAATAATTTTATAAATAATCATAATACAACTTTTCTTCAATGGGAAAACAAATAAATATTTTTATTTATATATAAATATTTTTAATAAGATAAATTAAGTAAATATACAAGGCAAATATTATTTCTGTCTCTTAGTAAATTTTTAAAATAAACCTATTAAAAAGTATTCAAATGATCGAACAGCTATAGAAATAGATATCCAAGATATTGAGAAGCATTAAATTAAAACAAATCAAAATTGAAGTCTTCTGAAAGTAATTAAAAATAAAGGATGGGCACTTGAAGTTTAACCTGTTTAAAAGGTCCAACAGCTCGGTTTGAAAACAGATTTTTTATTTATTTTAAAATACAGCTAATGTGAAAATAATCAAAAATATAGAATCAATACACAAAACTCTCAATAAGACCAATTTTTTAGAGGGTCAATAAATATAAATGAATCGCAAAACGTTCAAATGTGGCTTTTGTACATATTGTTAAATAGAGCAATAGACCATTATTATTGCAAATAAAAAATAAATTCATTCAATATTTTTCTATTTATTTATTTTTATTTTATATTTGCATTAATTATTTTCTTCTGTGTTCTTTTGTGAACTTTTGAGAATTTTGTTGGCTTGAGCAACCCTGCTGAGCATGTGTGGCGTTTTGCTTATGCATCTGAGTGCAATACCAGGCTGGCACTCCAACGAAGGTGTTAAGTTATGGCACAGTCTCCAGCTACACAGCTGGGCATCCAATTTGCTGGCCACCACGCGTGCGTCCGTCTCCTTATCCAGAAATTAAGCATCAGCATCGCATTTCGCAGCGCCGTTGTTGTTGTTGTTGTTGTTGTTGTTGTTGTGTGGAGCAGTCATACCTATGGGTTTGGGTTTGGGTTTGGTTTTGTTGCTCAGCTTTGAGTGTGCTGCAAATACTCACTGTCACCGGTCACCAGTCACCGAGAGAGAAACAGAGAGAGAGAGAGAGAGCGAGAGAGAGAGAGGGCGAGTAAACCACACGCCCCGTTTGATTTATTGCGCATTGTCAAATTATCCTTGATAAGTCATTAATATATTTTTTGGCCACTCTTCTCAGTGGTAGCCGGCAGAGTCGTCCCCCAGTCGTAGTCGTCATTAATGCCGTCTGTTTGTATTGTTTTGTTTTGACGTTGACTCTTGTGGCTAACGTTTACATTTCTGCTGTTGCACTCGTTGCTGTTGCTGTTGTTGTTGTTGTTGTTGCACAGTTGCACAGTTGAACTTTAATGCTCAACACTTTCGAATGTGCAACGCCCAATTCACATGGCCATAAAAAGCGCTAAGTAACCGTGGCTACCAGAGCGCCACACACACACACACACACACTCGCACACACTCGCACATAGTCGGGCATAATTTATGTCTTTACAAGCTCTCAAATGAAGTGGCAAATTCACACTTTTAGCCAGCCCGTAAAAATGTAATAGTTCGGTCAGCTTGTATGACCGACCACAAATAACATCATCATAAACCCCATAAAACAAATCATAAATATAAATGAATTTGTGCGGAGCAGCAATACGAATCCAATACAATCCAATCCACTCCAGTCCACTCCAATCCAATACGATTCAAACCAATTGCACGCCCAGACGCCAGACGAGTGCCCTGATCATCGATCCATTTCGCATACAATAAAGCAATCTGATTTTCGTATCATAAACTTAAAATGCTCTCAGCCGGGCTTCAACATTTGCGTTTGCCAGCCGTAAATCTACCTTGGCCGACCGGCCGGCCGTCCAGCCGTCCAGCCGTCTGGCCTATCAGCATGTACATGCTATCCATGCCAGATACCGAGCTCTGCTCCTCGCCTGGCCCGGCCCGGCTCGGCCTGGCTCTGGTCCAGTGTTTGCGCATGCGCACGCGTTGCGCCGGCGTTGATAGATTTATGGCGCCAAATAAAATGCCTTAAGACAACAAACCAAATCACCAGAGAGCATAACACAGCCACAGCCACAGCCACAGCGACGGCCACAGCAGCCGAGGGAGGCGTCAGGGACGCTCAGATCAACCGAGTCTGGTTAATCAAATAGTAGATGCGAAAAAAAAGAATGAGAGAAACCCCACTAAACATGATCATTTGCGATTTTACTGTGGGCCATAAATGACTGGCGATAGTGTTTGAGAACAACGACAGAATATGGCATCCTCTATGTACAATTATAGATACTTTACGATGTATTCAAGCATTGAAATTATCACTAAAAGAGATTTGATAATCGTTGCCACAAGAGGAATATCTTGAGTGATTTAAAGACAGTTTTTATTTGATATGTACGTTTTTATTGAGTTCTTTGCATATGCAAATAAATTGATGTAAAATAAAAACTGTTTAAAATATAACTTAAGATATGGAAGAAGAATGAATATTACGGTTTATAAATAAATTAAATTCAATTAAGTTTTTGTACATATATGTGTTTCAAAGAATCGATTAAAAGTTAATCAAATAATAATAAAAGATAAACTCTGAGACATTTCTCATATATTATTAGATGTAAAAACTGATGAAATTAAATTAATTGAAAGAATTTATAAGATTTAATACTAAATATTTAAATGTTATAAATTACAACAAAAAAATAAATAAATAAATAAATAAATAAAAATTGGTGCTATTGCCATTATTTAAAGTAATTTTTTTCGCTCATAAAAAAATTAAAAATTAAAAAAACATCTATTATTTTTTTTTTGTAATAAAAAATATTTTTCATTTTTTAAAATTTCTGTAATTTAATAATAATAATTTCCACATATAAAATTTATTGTTAACCACTTTTAGTGTAAGTTGTTCAAAAGGCAACTGAACGTTAACTAAATGAATATAAACAAATTAAAAACCTTTTCTTGAAAATAATAAACAAAAGAATAACTAAATTCAAAAATCTGTGTAGATTAAGCTGCCTAAAAGTTGCGGTAAGTTAAGTATATCTAAATAAATTAATTAAAAAAGTAAATAATAAAACATATATATCTATAATATATATAGATATAAAGTCAAGAAATACCAAAAAAAAATTTCTTTTTTTTAATTTGTGTTCTGTTTTTATTTATTATAAATATCTGTAAGTATATCAAGTATTACTAAAAATAGGATATACGTAAATATTTGTATAAGCTTAAAAGTAGAATATAGAAAAATATATTTAATATTATACACATATTTAGTATTACAATATTTTTAAAAGAACATATCGCCTTAGCATTTGTAAAAGTATAAATCTTCAAAGAACTTTAGTATTAAAAGCGAGTTAAATTCCTTAATTAAATGTGAGCCTAGGGTATGGAAGATGTCAACTCAGTTGTGGGCAAATCGAAGCTAACTAACTAGTCGAGCATCGCGAGCACACAATTTGCAAATCACGTTCATAATAATTCGCAGATACGATAATTAGTCGCAATGCGATTATAAGAGATCGCCTGACTGCTCCAGTGGAGCAGAGGGAAGAGTAGGAGGGGGAGGAGCAGGAGGCCTACGGCGACGAGGACATTGCGCATGAGTAACGCGCCAGCAGGGCAAGATTTATGGCCGCAGCCATAAGCCAAGCAAGGACTTGAGCAGCGAGGGCGAGCTGAGCAGGCAGAGGGGGGGAGCTTACGTTCATTTGCGACCAGACGGCGATCTCGTGGCCGATCTGTGGCCGATCTGTGTCCGACTCTCGTAATTTATGCGCTCACACGCTGACATAATTGCGGCTGGAGTGTTGGATGGGCGTTCTACAAGCCGATCGTTGGCGGTGGTGCGGTGGTGCGATGTAGCGGTGGGTGTGGGGTGGACTGGCGGAATGCTGGGCTGTCTGGCAAATTGATTGAAAACTTACAAGAACTGTAGCACAAATCGTGTCCACGGCGAGCGAGCGACCGAGCGAAAATTTTTATTAAAAATAATTACACCTTTGTAGTTTGTCAATCAAAGCGTTAACGGGGCCAAGAGACGACGGCTCGTTGAAAAATCGCTACAACTTTTCGCTGACTCAACAAGCACACAAAATGCCGGCCAATTGGGGTCCTCGCGGCGGCGGGCGGACGGGCGGGCGGACGAGCGACGTAAATCTCATTTGAGCCTCTACTGACATGTCGCAGGATTAAGTTGTCAATTGATGTAGCCGTGGAGCAAACGCATGGCAACGCCTATCTCGTTGTTGTAGTGGTTTTTGTTGTTGTTGTTGTTGTTATTGTTTCTGGTTTGTATTGCTGCTGCATCTCCTGTTTTAGCAGTGCGAAAATATTGAAATAATGTTGTTGGCCCAGGCAGCTCAGCTCGAGATTAGTTGCAATCTCAATACAATAAGCGCATTTTGATGGATTTTCCATTGATTTACGATACAGTGATACAACGATACAGTGGATACCTGATCGCCTGGCTCCTCCTGCAATTAACTGACAGCATTTGGTCCGGGCTGCCGCAAAAGCTGATTGAATGGCTTGGCTGGCTGACTCCGCCATTGCAATGGCCGCCTGGACATTTGGCCAATAAAGATAATTTATGCATAAGTGCAAAAGTGTGATGGACTGTGGACTGTGATGGGTCTGTGGCCGCTCCGCTCTTCACTGAGCTGCGTATTTGCTGGACAGACTGTGCCCATAAGTCAATTAGTTATCCACGTCTGGTGCTGGTTTTGCGGTGCTAGAAACTCGATTTGCGATAAGATGGCCCAGTGATATGAAATTGATTTTGTGGCCGATAGAAGCCAGCAACACGCCAAGTGTTTAAAGCTGTGTCCTTTCAATTACGGCCAATTAAAGATCTTTGAAACACTTTTAATGAACGCATTGACTGCCTGACACTCTCACGCACACTCCACTACTCTACTGCGCCCCAATGCCTAAATGAACGTAACGTGTTTTCAATAAAATATGCCAATTAAGATTGCTTTTAAAGTACTCGCGCAGTAAATGATAAATGGATATTGGCCAATTTACAAGACTAACTTTATTAACTAACAAACAGGCACACACACACACAAATACAGCTCTTCAAACTGAAGTTTTTCTTCCGAGGCAGCTCACAGACGTAAGTCTCTCGCTGATTAGCAGGGGCTCCATTCGTATGCCTCATATAGATTACTGAATAAACATGTGAATTTAAGCTCGATTTGCTTCTTCATATTGTTACGATTTTACTGCATGATAATTATTGTATTATTATTTATAATCTCCCTTGTGCCAACTGACGTAAAAGCTAAGTTATTTGACTTTTCAGAATGAGGATTCGCTTTCCTCAATTCACACAAATGATTCTGCATAAAGAGTCATAAACAAAGAGCTTACTTAGGTGGGATGTGCTAATATATATTTATCTTTGAATTTATACTTTCTTTCAGGAAAGTGTAGAGATGAAGTCTGAATCTCTGAGTCTCAAATTGGAATTTGTATAATTCATTATCTTTGTTATTGTTGCTTTGTAGAACGAGTTGTACCTGAGTATTGATTGATATGATAAGATGTACAACTTGAATTGTTTCGTTAATTTAGATCTTATTATGTAGCAAAGTCTTTTGGTGAATATGTCAGAAAGGGAGTACATTTTGTCCTGTTTTGTGGTTGGTCTTCGATCAAGGACACCTTGATCATATAATTATTTTTTACTAGTTCAAACTTGTCTTCGTAGGGTGGTATCTGTGGCACGTATTTTGTTGAGGCAATATTTTAATGTAAAAATTTTAAGCAGGGCGCCAGATAGAGCTAGAGATGTAGAGGAATTAATGGATAGGGCAAAGCAACGTTTGCCGGGGCAGCTAGTTAAATATAAATTTATGACCATTTTACACCAAAAAAAAACACCTTTTCTATAGAAAATATTTTATTATTTTATTTTTTATATTTTATATAAATAATATAATAATTTATTTTTTATATAAATAATATATAACGAAATTCTTATTAAAAAGAAGACTTTATACATAGTTTATAAATGATATAAAAATCATATATAAATATATATACATATAAATTAATTATAATCATGTACTTTTATTATATATTATTATATTATTAATATATTTATGTATGTACATTTATAAATATATAAAAAAATATAAAAGAAAAGACTTTTAGAGTTTATATTTAAGTATTTCTACAGCAAATTAATTATTATTTTATTGTTTATATATTACTATATGTATATTGAGATAATAACAATTAAGTTTCGCTTGCAAAATATAAATAGATATATTTAGAAAAACTTCAATTGCAAATACTAAACTTTCTGTCTAGTTTTATATTTGAGAGGCACTAGCTAATTGAGCTAAAGCTTATTAGCCAAGCTAAGTTCAATGAAGTATGAAATATATTATGGCAATTGTGCACAATTTACAACAGCTCTCAGCATCTTTACACGAGTTTGCTAACGAGTTGTGTCAAAAGCAACTTTCTCTTCTGTTCTGCACTTAAACAACGAATGCATTGCATTGCCAAAAAAAAAAAAAAAAAAAAAAAAATGAAAGAGAAGTAGAAAAAAAAAGAAAAGTGCAACACGTGAACATTTGTCATAATCAAATCAAATTTTATGCACGTGAAAATGCATCAGAAAAATGTATTTCCATTTTCATGTTGCTGCTTGTTGTGAAATGTTGCTCTTGCCAGTTGCCTGTTGCCTGTTGCTGTTGGCCTGTAAAAATGAATCGTGTTGATGATGATGACGGCGACGGCAACGGCAACGGCGACGATGATGGGCCGATACCAATAGCCATATCCATGCCATATGCATAATTGGGCACGCGATGCAATAAAATTGGCACAGCCAGCGCCAGCAATCGCTGTTGTTATTGTTGTCGGTGTGGGGGGGGGGGGGGGGGGGGGGGGGGGGGGGGGGGGGCAGGCGTGTCGCTGTTTGGGGCTGCTATGTGCACTGGGGGGGTGGTGCGGATGGGGCCTTTGCATTTACAGTTTGCATATCATGCCAATGACGCAAGCTGTCAACTTCCCGCGGTGTTCATAAAAGTCTTGTTTTGTTTGATTGTCGCATAGCTCACACAGAGAGAGAAAGACTGTGTGTGTGTGTGTGTGTGTGTGTGCGTGTGATACCCACATATGCATATGCAGAGTCATTGCATTTGCATTGTTATCTCATAGATACGGATGTCCGACCGCCAGACAGCTACGGCTCGACATTCCCGTTGTTGTTGTTGTTGTTGTTGCTGATGTCGCCCGGGTTTTCGGTTTTCCAGTTTGTTCAGTTGGCTCTGGGTTATGGCAGCCAACAAATATCTATCAACTGCACATTCCTGTTGCTCTCAGCCACTGACACTGCCGCTGCCACTGCCACTGCCACTGCTCCTGTTGTTGTTGTTGTTGCAGCGGCACTTATCACTTCATTGCAGTTTTATGGCGCGTCAAAATTGATGCTTAACGGTTTTTCGCGTTTGGCCACATTTAGAACCCGTCGCAATTGCAGTCCCCAACTTTTTAACTGCATCTGTCTGCCGTCTGCCTGGCTGCCTGCATCGTCATGGCCCATGTGCCATACAATGAATTTGATTTTCATTTTGATTCCGATGTGGATTTTGCCGTTGATTTGCCTGCAGACGATTAGCGTGCCAAAGGCAACTTCATGTTGCAACTGTTGCATGTGTTTTACACTTGATCAACCAAGAGTTTATTGATGACGATTCCATAAAAATCCAGCATGCTAAACTGTATATTCTTCAGCTGATTGGCAGCTGAAGCGATGCAGAAACGGAGAAGATGCAACAAACAAGATATTATACATCATTTGAAATATATTTGATATATAAATATAGTAGAGTATTCAGGCACTCGAGGTGTAAACTATTCGAAAGATCATCAGTTCGGCAAGCCCAGGATTTTTTGATAATTTCTTAATTTAAAAATTCCAAAGTGTCAGTTGCCTTTTTAAGGCTCTTTTTTTCCATATGCAAAAGTTTTTAAATAAACATTCCCAAAAGACATAATCAATCGAACCGCATGATATACATATTTCTATGGCTTTAGTCAAGCTGCAAATATTCCGAAAATACCTTGACAATCGAAAAGCACTTGGATTCACAATAATCCAATATAGCTTCATACCCAATCACATCAAGAGTTTATTTGGCAATTATCTTTACGCAGTAAACTGAAACATCAGAAAGAAAGAAACTGAATGATTTTCAAAATGAGAAACCATCTGAATAAAAGTGTTCAGAATTCATCTCAGCTTGGTTAAAAAATATAAAATCCTGTTGATTTGACTTGAGTTGAGATGCTTTGAATGAAAATCTCAACAACTAGCAAAATGCAGCTCACTTGCCTGTTCATATTTTTGGTATTCCACTGTATTTACTTTGGATATTTTAATGTTCCTTTTATTTAGACTTGCATTATAATATTCCTAAAAGAAAAACATACTGAAAGCTTATACAATTCTTCCTATGCCATTTTCCATCTGTTTGCAATCTTATCTCTCTGACTATGAACAGCAAATGTTTTGCTTCTACTATTACTTGTACAACTGCATCAATCCTCAGCTTCCATTCCGCTAATGAACAGGTGTCCTCGCATATCCTTGACTCACTTGCCAGGCACAACGGCAATTGCTTATCGCTTTATGCATCTCAGATTAGCTGGCATTATCTTATCGGATGTAGAGCATGGCGCAATTAAAGTTTTATAAGCAACAAATTAATTTCCACTCTTTGTTCGATATGAGCTTGGGCATTTACATCTCAATTCAATCGCCTACGCACGTCCTCTCTCTCTGTCTCTCTCGCTCTTCCACTCTGTATCTTTATGTCTATCTCAATCTATTTGGTGGGGTCACAGGTTGAGTTTTATTTTGCGCCATTGATTTTATTACCAATTTTAGGTGATTTTTATGTTCTAACAACAATTTGAGACGTTTTACGAGACGAGACGAGACGAGCATGAACTCTGGCCGAGCTCTGCTGGCCGAATGGGCAAACATTTCGTTTTTTCATCTGACAACTGCTCTGACAACTTTTCATGCATTCGGTAGACTTTTTACGATCATTTAATTGAATCGTGAACATTTCTATTTGGTCATTTGGTCGAGAGCGCAGCGATTGGGAGATGCGCATAAAAATGCCCAAACAAATGAGGCTGTGAAATATGCAAGTGGATATAAAATATTTATAGAGTAGACGAACCATAAAAAGCGATCATTAAAGGGGGCTTGACTTCAAAAATTGATAATATTATTATTACGTTGCTGCTCGAAATCAAAAGGCAAATTGAGTCACTGGCGCGATCCCAGGGGAAGCGGAAAGGCGACAGCTGAAAGTAAAAACTGTACAATGCTCGAACAACTGGCAGGCATGTGGTTGCTCTCTCTGTCTCTGTCTCTCGATCGTCCTGGATGGTGCACGGATGCGCTTGAGTCAACACAGCCACAGGGCAGGAATTACTCAAACAAAATGGTCGTAAATCGAGAGGTTGACTTCTTGTCGTCAAAAATGAGGACAGCAACAGCAACAGCAACAGCAACAACAAGCAACAACAACATCGACATCAACATCAACCACTAAGCGGATTTTCAGGTACGGCGAACCTTTCGGCCCTTCGTTTTCCTTTGAAAAGTGCAGCTGAACGCAGCTAGACGCGCTTCGAGGAAATTCAGCCCAAAGACAACAGCACTTAGAGCAGTTCCAGTGTCTGGGGCGCAACCAGAAATTGAAACAAAACAATCAGCGAAGCGCAGCAAACGATGCGTTCTTAATTTCATTACCCAAAAAGAAACAAGAACAACAATTTAGAAAACTCCAACTGTGCATCACTTTCGCTTTCTGCGCAGCGCAGCGCAGCCAAGCAGATCCTAGATCCTTGCACATGTAAGTCGACACCTTGCGCTGGCTGTGAAAAGGACCTCGGGGATTAGGTACAGGCAGCCACAGGGACGATCAGTCAGTCAGCGAGCTACTTAGTCACTCGGCCAGCGTCAGTTCTTTCACACGAGTGCGTACTGTGGCAATCGCAATGCAATATATTCTCCATTTGATGGCGGGCTTCTGCTGCTTGTTGAATTCGAGTTTGATTTTTATTTTAATGCTTGCACATTAAAATAAATTCATAAAAAAAAGGAAACGTTTATATTCTCTTATGATTGTGCGACTTAACACGTGATAGTTTATTTGGCCAATAGAAGCCGATCATAAAAGCCAACTTTTATATGCAATTTAAATGCCGCCCGGGACATGTGCAGCTCGCTCTTTCTCACTCTAACTAACCCCACATCGCTCTCTCTCTCTCTCTTTGGGTTTCACTCAGTATTTTAGCATCAAATTAAAGTCCCTCGTTTCCTCGATTCCTCGTTGGACTTTTATTCTGGCTCGTTAAAGTTAACACGCTCTGGCTCTGACTCCGCATCGGCTGCTGCGTCTGATTTTATGCGATTTATATAGCCGATCTGGGCAGTAGTCTTAGCTGAATGCTGCTGCTCACCAATTGCGATCAACCTCACCTTGCAGTCTGCTTCGCCCTCTGCACGTTTGTTAACTTTTATTATAGACTCCTATAATTAGACTCGTTTCATTTGCTCACTCCAACACGAATCGCGATAAGGTGCTCTAATTGATTTTAAATGATTTGACAAAATCTGAGCGCCCTGTATCGCGTCTGTCTTAGACATACAGAATATCGAACATCAAACATTGAGCAGTGAGTGATGATTCATTTGCTCGACGTTCAGCCATTTGACACATCACTTTCATTTCACCAAATTGATGATGTTTACCTATCAGTGGGTGCGACTCGACGCGGTTGCATACGCCCACCTCGGCCCATATGTAGGTTAAAGTACGTTAATCTATAGTGCTTGTTTAGCGGATACCCTGTAAATACCATACAACTGATTGAGTTTTTGATAGATGAGACATGAATAGATGAAACATGAATTTATTGAGAATTTTGTGAATGAAATGTGTTGAAATTTATTATAATACATGTAAAATATAGAGATACATACATATATGTTGTACATTTATATACCAGAAGGAGAAAAACAAGCGGAAAATTCAAATAAAACTTGATAATAGAGCAAATATTTATGAATTCATGGTTATAAGTCATTTATATAAAAAAGAATTATAAAAGATAATTAAAAGTTATATATGTATGTACAAATTCTATTTCAGTCCCTAACCACAAATTAAAACTTCATAATACTTATATATAAATAATACTTATACTTAAAATAGATACATAAAATATGTAGATAAATAAGAAAATGTTTTTTATATACAAGTAAAGAAATATTTCATAAAAATAAATTCGAGTTCTTAACTTCAGATATGAGTATTATACCCTATTTAAATATATATATTATATATAGAGAAATGGTATGAAGTGCATTTAAAAACTAGAAGAAGAAGAGACTCAAATGGTGATTGACAAAGGATTAAAAATAATATGAATTATATATAACCTATATTATATATAGAGAAATGGTATGAAGTGAATTTAAAAACTAGAAGAAGAAGACTCAAATGGTAATTGACAAAGGATTAAATATAATATGAAAATAATCAAATATTTTAAAATCTCATAAAAATTATCTTTGAATTCTTAACTGCAGATTAGATTATTTTAGTATCATTCTATAATATACATACTATATAGTTTTATTTAGAACATACATATATATATATATATATCAATTTTTTATGTAATAAATTAATTTGTTGTTATAAATATATATCAATTATAACAAATTAATTTATTATAAATTTTGTTAGAATTTATTATTGTAAAACGAATTCCATAATTAATATAATTTATATATAAATAATATAAAATGTAGCTAACAAAAATAAAAAATTCTATATCTTCTGCGCATCAAATTTGATTCATGAGCTCTCTCTGTGCTTTCCCTTTACTTTGAGCTGGCCTATTGACCTTAGGCTATCTTTCGAGCGGCTTATCAGTGGGCAAGGCAATCACGTGGGTGCCTTCCGAAAACGAGCCCAGATAGCTATCTAACTAAATACTAAACACAATGCCTAGCAGCCAAAGTTTTGTCTATTTGGCGGAGGTGTGCGATGGGGATGATAGGGGTTAACTGGCCGAGCGGGGGGAGCAACGGGGGCTGATATCTGCCACGTCTCTGTGTGGCAGCACCTGAACACAAAATATCAGTGATTGAGCGATCAGTTAAAACGTTTGTGAAGTGAACGCGAATGATTGAGTGGATATTGTGGAGCGGCGCGCCCCATGCCCAGCATTGAAATGGACTTGGACTCCTCAGTAACGTTGGTTGTTGTGGTCGCATGCTTACTTATGGGGTACGAGCGATAAACAGTGAACGGCAAGTGTAACGACAATGGCAAACGGACAGAGGCAACGTCGGCATTAAGTGGCATTAGGCTGTGTCAAAAAAAGCATTTACTATATCGCAGCATGTTTATTTTGGTTCACCTTGTGGGAGTTTCTTCAATTAATGTGTATAGATATCGATTTGGGTAACGATGCGACATGTCCAACGGTGGGATTCACTGGCCGACTTAACCGCTGAGCCCCCCAACTGAATGATCGGGCGAGCGAGGATCGAGTGTGCGAATGGCAAAGGACCATCAGAGCAGCAGCAGAGCAGCAGCAGAGCAGAGCAGCGCAGCAGCAGCAGAGCCATCGATTGGCAAGTTTACGGCAGGCAAATGGTCGATAAGTTGGACGAGTTTATGACGTAGCACTTGTCAGTTTTGACAAGTTCGTTAATGGGCCGGCCAGCCAGCCACGTTGCATTCCGGCCAGGCCAAGAGCGAGCGAGCCAAGTGCAGTTGTGAGGCGTGAAATGCTCAATTAACACGAAATTTACGATGCGACGGGCCCTCAACCCATTAAGACAACCTGTTATTAGGCAAGGTCCTTGAAGCCAAACCAAAAAACAAAAAAAAAAAAAACTAACCAGCAACACCTACCCATGTGTGTCTGTGTGTGTGTGTGTGTGTACCTACAGCAAGGCCAACATAATTTATTTGCCTTTTCTCGCCTAGTTCCCAGCAGCTCGTCGAGTGTATAAAGAAACGCTCGTAAAAACTTTCTTTTGTTTCGACGTGCGCAACTTTACGACTTTGCTGAGTGCGTTCCGAATTTCCTTTGCCCTGAGCAATTTCTTTTCCCAAAAATTTCAGGCGCGAATGGGGTAGACGCAGGGGCAGTAGGCGAGGCCAAATCACAGCCATCGGCAATGAAATATCAATAAAAGGAGCTACAATTTAATTTACACAAAGAACTCTGACAGCTTGTAAACTGTCCGAGCGGGAGAGAGACTCGACGCTGTCATAATGATAACGCTTACTGGGCCATCAAATAGACGCATCGGGAATTTTTACGAGCCTCGGTGTGTCGCTGGTGAAAGGGTCGACCAGGAGACGGTGCTGGGTAGTGCCTAGTGCCTAGTGCCTAGTGCCTGGGTCGTGCAGGGGTCGACGTTGCTGTGGACATGGTTTGTCATAATTTTCTATTTATCGTGTAATTTGTAGCGCAATTTGTTGCTCGTAAAGTGCTCAAGTGAAAATATGATCGGGTAATGTTAACTTAAGGTTAACATTAACGTTAACATAATGCACAATGGGCCATATAAAAATCGTAAAATGCGCTTAGAGCTGCCCAAGCTGAGCCAAACATCGGCGAATGACATGACAGCATGAAATTTATAGACTTCTTTATGAAGTCACCAAATCATCCATTCTGTGGCAACTTTATGTTCGCCTGATGAAGCGACTGCAAGCATTATGAAGCGAAGTGGATAACTAACTAGGTTGCCTTAATAAACAAAGAGATTCTTATGTGAATATATAACGGGAATATATTATTTCCATGATTATTACCCTGTTTAATTCTCTGTTGGTTAAATACCATTAATTGTTGTGCTGACAGATATTTGTAGGATATAGAATCCATTTGTAGACACATTATACGACGAGTTCCTTCAAATTAAGATAGAGAGAAAGAGATAAATGTAGGGAAATATATTGATATGAAGTTAAGTGGGTAGATAGATAGAATAATTAAATTAAAATTGGAAAATTGATAGATAGATAAATATAGTTATAGATATCGATATATCTGATTAGATAGATAGATAGATGGATAGATGGAAAGATTGATAGATGGATAGATAGATAGATAGATAGATAGATAGATAGATGGATAGATGGATAGGTGGATAGATGGATAGATGGATAGATGGATAGATGGATAGATGGATAGATGGATAGATGGATAGATGGATAGATGGATAGATAGATAGATAGATAGATAGATAGATATATAGATAGATAGATGTATAGATAGATAGATATATTGATAGATAGATAGATGGATAGATAGATATCGATATTCTTTTAGATAGATAGATGGATAGATGGATAGATAGATATCGATATTCTTTTAGATACATAGATAAATATACTTATAGATATATGTATGAAGGTAGATCGAATAACATAGATAAATATATAAAGATATAAAAAAATATATAGTGCTGCCAGATAGAGATAGAGAAGAGTGAATTACTAAAACACAATAAAAAAGGTATTTTATGATTAAACTTGACTATTGCACTTCTGAGAATCGCATAGGAGCGAAATATTTCAAGTTAGATTCACATTGAAAAAGCTGCTATCAAATTAATCGAATATGCATATGAACTCATTTAATTCTAATCATTTATGAAAACCTAACTTCAAACATAACGCATGATTATAAGGCTTTCCTCTAGAAGATACCATGAGGTCATATTAGACAATAGTTATTTCAGATATGAAGGAAGTTTAATTCATTTCAAAGAGCTCAACTGACTAACTTTTAACTCAAAGCTCAAGTCATGAATACCCATACTTTTGCTCCTTGACTGGAAATACAAACACTTTTTTAAATAAAACTCCACAAATATTCTAGTTTTACTGCGGGAAATGCCCAACGCCCAAAGGTCAAGTGGCGGGGGAACTCACGCAACTCGTTTGCAGCGCGCGAATAAGATAATCAAGAGGCGCTTATCTTAGTCTAATTATAATCGAAGTATTCTCGAGTGCATTTCAGCCGACGGCTGAGCTCTTATCAAGTGTTTCTGGGAATCGAATTCCAGTCATTTATCTGATAAGACTGTCTACATATATGGAATACCTTTCATACATACTTTTACTATATATTTATAATATATTTTTATATTTTTACACATCTATTGGCGCTTAAAAATAACACATTTCTGCTTTATATACATTTCACAAACTGATCTAAGACAATTTTGTCTGATTGACTGCGTGTGTGTATAGACTGTTAACGGTTTTTTCCATGCGATTCGCCTCTTAATATATTGGCCTCAAATTGAACAGTAAATTGATTTTGTTTCACGATTTGCGTAATTTCTTCGGTCACTAAATCAACTGCAGCAGTTAGTTGTTTATGATAAATAAATTATATATAGAGATGTGAGATGGAAATTTGATTTAGGCAATTGCTCAAAAGGCACATAAACCATGCAGAAGTGCAGCGCGTACGAGGCGTATGCGCAATCTTTAATCTACGGCACAGCATCCGTTTTTAGACATATCCATCATCATATCGTACCACACACACACACACACACACACACGCACACGCACAGAGTCAGCATGAGGCGCAGACACACGAAAGTATTTTGCAAATTTGCGCTCAATTAATTGCATATAATTCATTTGTTGTTTGGCAACGCACGCAGAGGGCGGGCAGAGAGGCTGAGGCTCCTGGTCCTGCCGCTGGCTGCTGACTGCTCTCTTGGCCAACACTGGGGTATTTTATGGCATTTTGATTTGATTTTTGACAAACGTCGACGTCGCCGTTGCTGTTGTCCAGCCAATGCTCCGTTTTTTGTTGTTGTTTTTTTGTTGCTGTTTGCTCGTGTGCAACGCCCTCCCCTTTTTGCCCGCTCGCCAATTTGATTTATTGCCGACCTTGTTATGTGCAGGCGCATTAGCGATATATCCATTTCACTTTCCATAATGGTGGCGGGACCCAAGTGACAGCCCCCGTCAGCTCGTCAAGCTGCGGCAGACAGAGCGAGACGACAATAGCAGCTGCCTTTACGATGTTGCTAGCTTGTAAGCTTGCCCGTCTATGTGTGTGTATGGGTCTGCCTCTGTGTATGTGTTGCCTTGTAATTTAACAGGGGAAATGTGCTGCGCTCTCTCTCTCTCTCTCTCTCTCTCTCTTGTGCGCCCCTCTTGGTTTATAGCAAGTGGAGAGAGTTCGAGTGCAATGCGACGCAGGGGAAATGGCAACACTATAATTTATGGCTGCGCTTACGATTATAGCATGTGCAGCGCTGCGTGCTCAAATTTACGAGTTTTCATAATTAGGAAATGCAAAAGTGACGTCACGTGCCCTTTGTGATCCTGCCGGGCAAAAAGATCTTACGTTTATTTATTGACAGCGCGCCATAATAATTAAATTTTATATATAATAACAACAAAAGGCAACGCCCGAGAGGGGAAAGACGACAAGACAAAGTCGAGAGGGGAAGCAGAAGTGGCTGTACCCTTCCCCTCTCGCCTTTGTCGTGGTTTTTTGCAAATTCTTATTTTAAGCTTTACTTAAGTTTTTGAGTTTTTTCCTTTTTTTTTTTTTTTTTTTTTTTTGCATATTGGCAAATAAAGGCAATTTATAAAATTCGCTTATTCTGTAGCCGCTTTTGTTATGCAAATGAGAAGAAGAGCAAGAGGGAGAAAAAAATGTTACATTTTTGGCGGAATAAGTGAGCAACTCGCATGGTCAGTTCGTCAATTAGTCAGTTAGTCGGTTAGCCAAATGTCGAAGTCGAGCTGAGACTCAGATTCAAATTCCGAATCCGTTTCAGATTCCGATTTTTAGCCGGTTTGGCAGCATTTCCGCGCTGTGATGGACACAGCTTTTAGGGAGCTCTCGAATGGATCTCGAATCTCGATTCGCAATTCACGATTCTCGATTCTCGAACATCGAATTTGGCATTCGCATTTGGATACGCATGCACGGTAAAGGTCATTCGGGTCATTCGACGAGATGTCGATCCGCATTCGAATGCGTGACATCAGTGGGGCTGATTTACTTCTCCACCAAACGCCGAGCACACGTATAGAATTACCCAAATTAGCAATTCCGTTGCGGGGCAGGCGATATTTAAAGTCACAAAACGTCGATAAATCGTTCAATTCCAATTCGACCGTCAGCACATGGCGAAATCTCGAGCGGGGCAAAGAAGAAGACAAATGAAAGCAAACAATTTGGACTAAAGCAAAGCTATAAAATACAAATAAATAATTTTAAAACAAAACACACAAAATGTACATTTTTATCAATATTTACAGAGCATAATATAAATATAACAAATGGTTAAAAAAATTGAAATTGAAACTGAAAAAAAAAAACATAATTATAATGAATAATTTCAGTTTGAGATATATATACATATATGCATGTACATGTAGAGAGAGTGAGAGAGAGAGAGAGGGATATTCCCATATATCTTTGAAAAGCCGATTCTCTTGCATAAAAATTGTGGAGATACAAAACGAATAAATTTTTAAGTTTTCATATACAATAAAATAATAAATAATCCAGCCTTATATATAAAAAAAAATCGAAATGTATTCTTTGATACTTTAGACTATTTATATGAATTATTTTGATATACATATTTGAAAAACGTTAAAGAAATATAAAACTTCTAAAAAAAAGAAAAAATAAATAAATGATAATAATAAATTGTCTAAAATCTCAGGGAATACATTCAGAATTTCTGTTATAGACAAGGTTTTATGGATTATTTAATTAGTTGTGTTAATTTTGTTTTATGAATTGACTCGTGTCAAATTGTTTTTCTTTTGTATTTATGTATTTATTTATGTTTATTATACCAATAAGAAATAACTTTCAATATTATTATTACACAGGAAATATATGAGGAATCTCAAAGCCGCTGAGAAGCATTGGATCTCGTTCCACTATCGACTGGAGCTCTCTCAGTTGTATAAATGCAAAAGAACTTCGATTTAAGACTTGCATTCCTGACTCTATATAAGTGGGAGTAAAACCCTAATGCAAAGCATTTCCAACTTGCTCTTTTCTCGGACAATCTTAGTCAAGTAATGGGGAACACCTAGAGTTTATTCATATCCACAAGATTACACACACACACATACATGCATATATCATATATATCATAATACTATTCCAATATTATATGGATTTTTGACTGAGCTATCATAGTTATATCAGATCAACTAACGGCGAATGGTATCTAGAATCTTATCTAGAATTTATCTATATATATATATATCTTATCTATAACATATATACATCAAAATACCATTTGAATATTTTGTGAATTGTGAATTATGAATAACTAATTCTGACTAACTAACTAATTCGCAGTTAGTTAATCTAATACAACTATGATGGCTCAATCGAAAGTTCATCAAATATTCGTAGCCAAAATCGTGTCTTTTCATGTACTTTTAGTTATTACTACTAAACTAAGCAACATATTGACCTAATTCTTTTTGTGAATTAAGCTTAATATATAAGATAATAAAACTGCAACAAAATTGTAATTAGTTTTTTACTATTTATATGTCTTTTTCATTCCCAAAGTAACAAGTTGCTGCTGTACGAAGACATTATTGGTGCACTGTATGTATATCTAAAGTTATATATATACATATATAATAATTCCAATCATATATTACAAACGTTTTTATGGGCTTTCGATTGAGCTGTACCATATGCACTTTGGGTATTACCCCATTTTAGCAGTTCTTGAGTCCAAGTTTCGTATCCCTTTCGAGCTGTTAACTGTAGTTTCTAGCTGGTTTGCTTTTTCTTCTGGTATCTGCTTTCGCGCACATTCTGCACGACCTTGAGCACAAATTGAAATTGTTGCACTTTGATTATCAGCTTGTTGTTGTTGTTGTTGTTGCTTTCATTGTTTGGCTGCTGGTCAAACAGATTGAAATTATTTTTTTTTTTTTAATCTTTTTTTTTTGGCAAGTTTTTAACAAGCAGCGCGAACGACGCTGCGAGCTGAACGATAAAGCCGCAGCAGCTGGAAGCTATGGCAGGCGTTGGGTATGCGAAGGGGGGAGGGGGGATGGGGTGCAGCAGGAAGCGGGCACAGCCACAGGACTCTGGCCAAAGGCCACGTTCCTTATCGAAATGCCGACAGAGTCGAAACAACGTTTAATTAGAGTTTGTTGTTTATTTATTTATTTGTATTTGCACGAGTGTGTGCAGTGTGTGTGTGTGTGTGTGTGTGTGTGTAGCTGGTAGCCAACTACGAGCCAAGGCGTCGTCGTCTGCTGACCATTTGCACAGCAAAGTCGTCCCTCTCTATCTCTCTCTCTCTCTCTCTTGCTCTCCACTGAACTGCTGCACTTTTACGAACATTAATAATTTCATTGAGCTGTTGTTGTTGTTGTTGTTATTGTTGCTGCTGCTGCTGCTGTTGTTGTTGTTTGCAGAGCTCGACGGCAACGGCTTCCGTTCTGGCTGCCAATACACAGACAGCTGCCCCGCCTACGCCCGGCCCCCGCCCCAACAATCGTCCACACACATGTCCGGCTGGAGTATGTGTCTGTGTGTGTGTTGTTCTTGTTGTTGTTGTTATATTTTTGAACATTTCATAAGAAATCGTTTGTGGCATTATTTAATTTTGTTATTTTTGTTGCTTTTTCGTTTCTTTTGTGTTGTTTTTATTTGCTTGGCTTTTTATGAATGTTGTTGTTGCTGTTTGTTGTTGCTGTTGCTGTTGCTAGTTGTGCACATTTTATTTACTTTGTTGTCGCTGCGAGCTGACGAATTATCTTCAATGAGCACTCGGCCGGGTCCTTGCCACGTCCTTTGGCCGTCGCTGCGGCCAGGCGATAATAATATTTGTTATTTACTTAAACGGAAGGAAGAGAAAAAATACAAATAGAAAAACAGCAACAAGGAACAAAAACGGAAATGCACATAAATATCTTTTTCGTAGATTATAATTCCTACACTCTCTCTCTCTCCTTCTCCTTCTGCCTTCTCTTTCTCACTCACTCGCTTTCACTGTCTGTTTGCCAATAGTTTTCCCTCAAGCTTTGCCCCACCCCCTCCCACTCCCACTTCCTTTTCCTCTCCCTCTTCTTCCTCTTCGTTTGGCTACAGAGCTGCAAAAGCTCCAAATGGCCGCAGCGCCAGCTTTTCGAATCTATAAACATTGAATGCTCCAAATACTATTTCTCTATACGTATATTTCTCTACTTATTCATACTTTGCTCAATTTCAATGGGAAAAACTTTGTTGATGCAAATATGAAAAGTTTTTTACTCATTTTTACGTAGAGGAAATGGAGTATATCAGCTTAGTTGTAAGGATCTTAAAGTTTAGCCATCTAAAGACCGCCGGTTCCTTCGCTTGCTCGTTCGTCCTTACGTCCGTACGTCTTTCCGTCGGAAAATATGTTACAATACATTAAGATTTGAGATTCTTGATATATTTTACAATATTATATATACATATGTACATACATATATTTTTTAAAATTATCAAAGCTAAAGATTTTTATAATTTAATTATGAATTATTTGAATTCATATACCATATAAACCGATAAAAATAAATTAAAGTAAGTAGTAAATAGTTTATATAAGAATCGGCTTAGTATGTCTATCTTCAATAGTCCTCGAACTCGAGATCCTGAGAATTTTAATGTTGAACCAATTCAAACTATAGATAATTAGATTTGAAGTTCTTAAAATGCTCGAAGCGAAAATTGTTAAGCTCTACAGATATTTCATATACATTTCTAAATGATTTATAGCTTGCAATAGATATATTCATATCCCGATACTTGGACTTACCACTCAGTCGAAAGTTGCGAAGATTCGTAAAAATTCAAATAGATCAGCATATAAAATAAGAAGAACCCTGGTAATTTGAGAATATTTCGAGTAAAGTTTTAATGAAATTTGTACTAGAATTAAGTATTTACGTATTTTCTGGACTATACTTATGATTATATTATATTATTATTATAAAACGCATGAAATTGAAGTTCGTCTTGGTTTTGGTTTTTTTTTTTTAAATTTCTTTTTTTTTTTTTTAATTTCTCCACTTGTGCTTTCTTCCTCTTTGTTTTCCTCTTGAAGTGCCATCAATTGAGCAATTGAGCAGCCAAAACTTGAGCATTGCCCCGCTCGCCTCCTGCTGCTGCCGCTGCCGCTGCCTCACTCCTCCTCTCCGCAAGCATTCGATGCACTTTTCATCTTTATTAAGTTGTATTTTCTTATAGACAGGCAGCAGCAGTCGCAGCTCTAATGCCATAAGTAGTTTTTCATTGGAAAAACAATATGCTTCTGTCTCTGTATGTGTGCGTGTGCGTGTGCGTGTGTGCGTGTGTGTAGAAGTGATTTTCACTTCGAATGTCCCATGTCCCGCTCCGCTCACTCCTCTCCCTCTTTCGCTTCTGTGACAGTTTCAAGTGGTTTTTCAGGGCAATCAATCAAAAACGAAAAACATTTCTCGTGTCTGCTGATCGCTTCACTGCCAAAGAGAGAGCGAGAGAGCGAGAGAGGGAGGGCAAGAGTGGGGCGTGTACGACACATGTGGCCAGGCTGCATGCCTGATGCATCTTAATCCTGCATCCTGTCTCCCTTTCACACCCACTGCCGCACTCTCTCTCTCTCTCTCTCACTCTCACTCATTTGCATGCTGACTTTTGCTGTTAATAACTGAAAACTAAATGAATTTCCACAATTTTCTTTTCACCTTTCGCAGGTAACGTATGATGAATGGTCGCTCTTTAGTTGTTAGCACCAACGAAACGTCAGGTAAGTGTCCTTTTGGCATCTCTTTAAGTCCTGGCCGAATCGCTTGATAAATTGCAAAGTGCCTCACAAACTTTGGCCCATACAGTGCCCGCCCAACCTCAGCAACAGTTGAATGTCCTGTCAGAGGCAGACGAGACGACAATTTGTTGCTGTTGTTGTTGGGCGGCTCACGCGGTGGGCGGGGGCGTGACCGGCATATTTATTTGTGCATATCGAGCTATTTTCATTTGTGTGTGTGTTTGTGTGGGTCTAACAACGGAACTTTAGGTGCCGGTCCCAAGCCCGTTTTATGGCAAGCGTTGAAAGTCACAAAATTTCGTTCCTTAGTCGCAGGCAGAGCCCAAGAGGAAGGTAAAGTATGACGGCGAACAGGTAAATATGCATTTATGTAAGCAGGTAACAGTTCAAACGAAACGTATGCGATCATAAAATGTGCAAAAATAATGAGAAAACTCAAAAACGAAACGCAAACACAACTCAAAATAATTTGGTCCGTGTCGCGAGTCCAATGACTCTACAACTGTGCGGCACTCCAGAACAGCTGTTTCGGTTTGCCATAAAAAGTGAGTGCGCACATTTATCATGCTGGCCCGCTCGCGCACTGCGGCGAATTCGGTTTGGTCGTCGTCGTCGTGTTTGAGCTCGTTTGCTGCTCTCTCTTTGTCGTGCGCGCAACGAAAACAAAAACAAACCATTAAAAGTGCAGCGAAATGGCCGTTTGAGCGTGAAATACGAGCGAAAACAATGCGGCGAAGAGCGGCGCGTCGCGACTCGCGAGAGTGCCGTTGTGTGACTGTGTGTAGATGTGTGCGTGTAAAAGAGTGTACACTTGTCTGTCAAGATTATGGCGGTTTTTCAGTAACACCGAGTTGGGGGCTGCCAAAAGGAAAATCATCGTCGCTATTGCTGTTGCTGGTGCTGTTGTTGTTTCCTCAAGCGCCGACGGCAACTCCTATTTTTCTTCATGTGCCATTTTATAATATTTTTTTTTGCTGACTTTGACTCGCCAGCGACTCTTGTATTGCACTCGGCACTCAGCAGTCAGCACTCAGTTCAAGTTGAGTTTGAGTGAGTTTCGCTTGTCTCACATACGCAGCTTCAGTCATACACACACATACATACATCCACATTCACATCAAGTTGATATCGTGTCGTCGTCTTCATCTTTGCTGTCGCTCGCTCGTCGTTTTCATTTGATAAATTGCGTTTATAAGAAAGAGATGAATTGTCATGCACAGCAGCGCAGCGCCAACAACAACAGCGCCAGCTGTTGTGTGTGTGCGAGTCTGAGCGAGCAACGGTTGGCGCTCATTTGGGGCCCGCTGCCGCCGCTTTAAATCATATTGGCTGCGCCTCAGTCTCTGCCTCTGTGTGAGTGCAAGTGTGTGAGTGACTGAGTGTGTGTGCCAGTGTGCGTGAGCTTTCTCATCGCCACATTTTTCGCTCGCACACAGTTTTCTTCGCCTGCCTTGCCCCTCTCAACATCAACGTTCGCTCCAAGTGCTCGGCGCTCGTCTGGGATTGGAAGTTTCCAAATGCAATTTTGCTGCCTTGAGCTTTTCGTCTTATTATCAAGCTGCCGTTTCTCTTTTTTTTTTCTTTTCTTTTTTTGTATGTTTCTTGCACGTTTTCTCCTATTTCTTTTTTCTGTTTTTGCTCAGTGGGTGGAGACCTCGATGCGCCCATCTCTCTTTCACTCACTCACTCTCGCGCTCGCTCGCTCGCGCCTCCTCTGCCTGCCTGCCTGCCTGCCGAGCTCTGCTGATTTAAATTTCATGGTCTCCTCAATTTTTGCCAAGTTGTAATATTAAATTAAATTAAATTCCCTTTGCATTTTTCTTCCTCTTGCTTTCATAGCCTGGCCTTAAAGAATGCAATAGACAAATTTTTGCTAACAAGCACCGTTATTACACGCCTCACACCCGTTGCTCTAGTTAATTAATTGAGCAACTTTAAAATTGCAATTGGATTAGCATAAAGTAGAGAGTTCTTAGCATACGAGTATACGTATTAAATATCATTTGATTAATACTTTAAACGTATTTAGAGATGTTATTGAACCGTTAAAATGCCTAGGAATTACTTTAATTGTCTATGAAATTCTTTTGTAAACTTTTTATTTGAAAACTATTTATTTGGGGTGTTAAATGGAAGAAAAATGTTAATTTTTATATAAACTTTCTACACGTATTATAGTACATAATAGAAAATAAATATTATATAATTTTCAATGTAATAAAGAATAAATTTATATTTACCCAAAAACAAGCATTTATTCAATATAATACATAAAGTAAAATTATATAAAAAATACTTTTGAAACTTTTCATTTATTTCCTATTACCCATATTATTATTATAAACCGATTGACTTACTTTTATTTAAATCTGCATATAAAATTTTCAATTGTGATATTGTAAAAACAAATTTAGATAAATTGAGAATCGTTTTTAAAGATTTTTGTTCATATTTAATTTGAATAAATTTATATAAATAATATCAATATGCTTTTCTCTTAAATTGGTATGAAAGATGTGAAAAATGTAATAAGATGCATTTATATTCAATATAAATACTAATTTAGCAATTTTAAATTTAATATTATATGTTGATAACATTTCATATTCACTTAAACTATTTTTTATTGGTTTTATATTTTTTATTAAATATATTTTACATGATTTCCCCAAGGTCTGCTATCCTTCATGTGCATCTCCTTGAACTTGTGTATTAAATCACTTCAATACCATTTTGTTCATTTCTTTCAACGAATCCGTTTTTGGCAATAACACCAAACCACCCACCCACCCACACACACACACCCATATTCACTCACATTCACGTGCAAATAAAACAGCAATTTATTACTTTTAATTGAATTTTCAAATGAATGCAAAGTCTGTTCGCTTTTGTCTGTTGAGTTCTGTTTTTTGTTTTTTTTTTTTCTTTTTTTTGTTGGCACACAAATTTTGCATTAGCGCGTCTTAAATTTAAAACACCTTGAGTTGCAGCAACAACTTTGCGTTGAAAATTGAAAAGGCAACAACAAAAATCTCAAACCGCAAATCAATCAACGTCTCATAAATTTGTCAAGACGGCGACAGTTAGACGAAGAGGAAGCGAGGACAAGTGTCGCTCGCTCTCTGCCTCTCTCGCTCTTGCCAATGCAGCTCAGCATTTGTGGAGGAGGGCTGGGGGGAGGGGTTGAAGTGTGTACAAAATATGATCAGCTGTTTTGAAATGGAAACCAGATTAAGTGCAGCATCATCGTCATCATTATTATCTTTGTCATCGGGCCACAGCCCGGCAGCGGTGGCAACAACAATATCCTTGCCAACGCCAGCCAGCCAGCTAGCCAGCCAAAACAAAAAACAAAGCAATTTTTCATTTTTTGCTAAAACGGCGGCAACATTAAAACGAGCGCCGGCGTCGATGTAGCAGCAGCAGCGCCAGCAGCAGCCGCTCGTGTTTGCCGTTGGCTGCCCAAAAAACAAAAATGGCGACCGGGCGCCGCGAGCCGGTTAACCGAAAAAAACAAAAACAATTGGAAAACGGGAGCAACAAAAGCCAAAAAAAAAAGAACTAAAAGGACGCACAGGCCAAAAATGCGTTGTTGAAAAATTGCCTCGAAATATGTGTTAACTGCTTTTTAAACTGCCACGAGGACGACGACACGACGACGGCGACGACGACGTCGTCGCCAGCAGCAACAACAATAACAAGCAGCAGCAGGATATGCATTTTGGGCCGTTGAATTTATCGGTGGGCGATTTATTATTGCACACAAAGTTCACGGTGCGAACAGCTGTTGGTGTTTGTGTTGTTTTTGTAGCTGTTGTTCCTGGCAGGATCATTGGCTAAGTGGCTGGATCGCCATGACGCCTGGCGACGGCGACGTCGTCGACAATGACGACAGCGACGGCGACGTCGCTGCAGCTTTTGAAGGCGTTACCTATTTGACTGTCGTTGTATGTGTAAGTGCTTCTCTTTTCGTATGCCTGTGTGCGTGTGCATGAGTGTGTGTCTGTGTGTGTGTGTGTGTGCAAAGAGCGCAAAAAAATTGAGCGAAAGTTGAGCGCGTTTTGAAGTGACGGACAAGCGCAAGCAAGCGAGCTAGCAAAGCAGCAGCAGGCGAAGGCGAAGGCAAAGGCGAAGGCGAAGGCGAAGGCAATGCCCAACAACAAGCGACAGCGTCGTCTGGAGTGGCGGCAAAGACTAGAAAACACCTGAAAGCACTCACTGACACAAACACGAAGCACGTAACGCAGAGCAGAGAGAGAGAGAATACGCTCAACCCCAACCCCAGAAACCACCCAATGCCCAATGCCTGCGCGCACAGGTGGGGCGGCCAAAGAAGACTGAATGGCAAACTGATGCAAACTGCCACTCACTCAAGCGAAAATAACAAATGGGATTGGTTTTTGCTGATTTTCAACGCACGCACAGCGACGGCAACAGCAACAGCAGCGACGGCAACGGCGACGACTACGACGACGAGTGTACTGGCAGCAGCAGAGAGAGGCGATGCGACGCTAGCAGCGGCCAAAACCTATAAGCCGTCTCCTTTTGGCCAAAGCCAAATAAATTTCAAACGAATGAACGAACGATGAGCGAGCGCCAACGACGACGACGACGACGACTACGTCGTCGTTGCGCAAAAAGAGTCGAAAAACAAATGGCAAAACAAAAACAAAAGCAAAAAATCACACACACACACATGCACATGCATATATACATATAGCAAAACTGAGCGCAGTAGAGTAGCGCAGCCCAGGCATGGCATAGCCAGATTGTGACAAGTGTGTGTATGACAGAAAAGGCGTACTAACAAATCAGTCATCATCCTTTGCGCTCTGCCTTTGGGCCCCATTTTGTAGTGCGCTCACAAGAGCGCGCCTGCGCTCTCGCCGCGCAATTCGCCGCAATTACAGCAACAAAGCAGCCAGCAAGCGCACACATAAATACACACACACACACGCACGCACCACAATTCGCCGGAGTCGAATGTGTTTGTATAGCCATCGCACTCGCACTGCTGGTAAATTTATGAGTCTCCGCGTTGTACAACCTTTTTTAATGGCACAATTGTTGCGTCGCCGTCGTCTTTGCGACTGTGTGTGTGCGTATGTGTGAGTGTACGATCGGGCAGACAGTGGCGTGCAAGCGTGCATGAGCATGATTGACAGTGTGTATTTGCCTTCGAACCGCGTACGACGTGCTTGTGCTTGTGCTGTCTGTGTTGTGTGCGAAGCGAGAAGCGAAGCCGAAAACGCCGAAGCCGTCGCCAACGTCGCAGCCGTTGAGAAAAATTATTATTATTACTATTATTATTGCTATTACATAGCATTATTATTGTTATTGCCGCACAACAACAGCAACCAACAACAACTAAATCAAGAATAATAATAATCATAACTGAACATATTTTGGATGCCGCCAAAAAAATTTTCTCGTCGCGATCTACACGGCTAGCCAAAAATATCAAGGAAAAACAAAGAAACAAAAATCAAATCTCAAATAAGCAAAAAGCGCGCGCGTCTCGTTGCGCGACGTTACGATCGGTCGTTACGTTACGTTACGCGGTACGCAGCAACGTTAACGGACTTTCGTCGTGTTGCCGCTGCCTTCGCCGTCTCAGTCGCCGCCGTCGCGTTACCGTCGCTAAAACCACATTTTGCAACATTTTCCCATTGCACGCGTTTCGTTAGGAGTCGATTCCAAAAACAAAAAGTGCACTAAATGCCACTATAAACTGTATACTGTAAACTGTAAACTGTTGACAGTTAGTTGATGTTCTTCGATTGGCTGCTGGATTGACAAGCTTTTGGTTTTTCATAGTATATTATAGTATGTAGAAGCAGCTGTGATAAATAGTGCGCATATTATACGAAGCAAGAAGTATACGACATACAAAGCAAAACAAAAAACAAAAAGAATATAAAAACAACAACAAAATATTAAAAGGAACAACAACAGCAACAACAACATCTTTAAGGCATCGAAGTAAACGAAAAATAGAAGACCAAGCAGAAGAAGAAGAAGAAGCAGCTGCAAAAGGCCCGAGCAATGGATTTATGACAACAACAATAACCCACGAGCAGAGCTAAAAGGCAACAGCAACTGCAAACTATGTTGCCTGGCCCACACAAGCAGCGACTACAACAACTACAACTACAACTAGAGAGAAGAAGAAGAACTACTACAGCAACGGCAAACACAATATGAAAACAAATTGTATACGATTTTTATAAACCGCAAAACAAAAACAAAAATTATATATAACTACAACAAATTATATGTAAATATATATATATTATATGTATATATACATAAATATATGTATACAAAACAAAAAAGATCTCCCGCTAATAATAAAAACGCGCGCGTAACTACAACAACAGCAACAACAACAAAGTATACCAGAAACAACAACAACAAATTAAATACATAAATCTAAGCAAAGAATGTAAAAAAAAAATCTAAAGCAAAGATTTTAACAAATGTGCCTGTGTTAAAAAAAAATAAAATAAAAATAAAGAGAAGAAGCAGAAGCGAGTAGTAGAAGCATAAAGTGCAAAGCAGCTAAGAACCACGTTGAAAAAAGAAAAGAAAAGCAAAGAGGAAGCAGAAGGAGTTAGAGGAGAGAAAGAAATTCAAATTATTAATAAAAATACACAAATTCTAATAATATTTTTGTGAGTGTCAAGCATAAAGTAAAAAACAAAAAATAGAAACAGAAAAAGAAAACACAATCCGAGCGTAGCAGGAGGCCCCAACACATACAGAGATCTACAGAGACAGAGACAGAGAAAGAGCCAGAGTGAGAGAGAGACAGATCTTCGCTCCATAGAGAGATCGGCACGACGACGACGACGAGGACGAGGACGCAAGGGACGCGGGCCCCTCGTTTTGTGTTGAGCCGCCAACTGTCGTCTGTACACCACTAAAAGTGGCACAAATCGGGTTAGACGTCGCTCCCAGAGCATTAATGGCTCAGCCTAGGGTAAGTACTATAACTGCAATTAACTGTAAATCCAAATTCAAAGTCTCAGCGTCAGAATATTAGTGAGAAACATTGGTATATGAAAATCTTGGATTTGGCGACGGCATTTTTTATGCGACGGTCTTTGAGCTGGGAAAACATTTTCATTCTCAGCAAAGATTTTCCACTCGGGTGTATCGTAATTTGTATAAAAAGAAGTAAAACTGGAATTTCGTGTTCTATAATTTCGGAAAAGTTAATGCCAATTATTTGACAATTCAGTAAGAGCTATAATTATTTGTGAATATTCCCGAGTTCTCGAGGCAAGTGCAGATTTGCCCAATTATAGTGTTGCAAAATTGTGTAAATTTTCGTATATTTAGTTTTAGTTTTTTTTTTCCTTTGCCGTCGGGTTTTGGATTCGGCTTTGCTGTATCTCTGTGCATATATTTTTATTAAGCATTTGATTGTGGCGTGACAAGATTTTTATAGATATATCAAGCTATAAAAAAAATTATAATTGCGAGAATTTTATCAACCTCATAATCTGAGTACACGTTAGTATTTAGGTATATGCATACGTGTTTTCAGAGAGTTATTATCAAATCAAGTCTGCAAATTGTTGCACATGTTTTTATTTGTTTGTAGAATTAGAGAGTTTTGGAATCTCGCAACAAAATGAAGAAAATAATTCTTAGATACAAATGTGAGATAGATGATTAAATGATAGAATAGAATACAATCTGATAAAAATGAAATATATATATAGAATGTGTAATGGAAATAGAAAGAATATATAGTGATAAATATATGATAAAAATATAGATAATGTATAATTATTACATTAGATATTTATATATGTAGGATATATATCTTGTTTAACTATTACAATATTATGAGATACATATATAAATAATAGAAATGAAACGAATATATGATAGAAGGAATATATAGTAGAAATAGCAAGAGTATATAGTAGAGATGTAAGATAGAATCGAAAGTATATAATCATACTATAAGATATACAAATATAAGATATTATCAAATAAAGTATAATTAGCAATCCATCAAAATACTTATATAAGGAATATACTCGTAGTACAGAGATATTAGGAATATAGAATAATAAATAAAATAATGAAAAGAATATAATAGAGTTAGTAAGAATACGGAATAAAAATATATTTTCGATAATATTAATTGTAATAAATATTAGCTAAATTTCATTTGCGAATTCATTCGATTTGCATTAGCATGAGCTTAGAGATCTCTGTAAAAGAAACATTTACAAATTGCAATTAACATTGATTTATTTGCACATAACTTAAATAATAGAGTTAAATTTTTTTTGTGTGTTGCCAAAGAAATTTCGAACTATTTATTTTGTTTGATATTATTTTTATTATCATAATTTGCCGTGGAGCTCCTCTGGCGAGACATCAATAAATTATTTATCAGCTGACTGACCAACATACTTAACGCTCTTTTCTTATTTTCTGTTTTGTTTATTATTATTTATTTTTTGTGTTTCTGTTATTTGTTATTTACCAACTTTATGAACTGATTAACATATGTGTGTGAAACGAACTTGATATTTCTATGGATCGTTAAATCGTTAGAAAATGTATAACAAAACGAGAGCAAATCAAACTCAATAGGCAAGTGTGTGTGTGTGTGTGTATAGTTGATAATTAGTATACTGTGCGTGTGTGTGTGTGCTTTACACTGTCGCACAGAGTTAAGGCACTTTGCTCAGCTAACGATTTGCCTTATAGTAAAAGTTTAAATTTTCGCGTTGATTTAAATATTTTAACTGCACTGCATGCGGTTCGGTTCGGGGCTCGGGGCTCGGGGTTCAATGCGTTGCGGTTCGCTGTTGGCTGGAATGACAGAAGATGTGAGCCGTTCGTTGTTCACATAAATTTACACTTGTGGTTTAATACGCCAAATTCTCTCGCTCTCTCTGTGTGTGCCATTGCTGTGTGTGTGTGTGTGTGTGTGTGTGTTTGATGTGATGCATATAATTTTATTGCACAGCATAGAGGCAGCCTGAGTACGGATGGGCAGCCTACGGTGTACGGCGGCCTGTCCGGCATTCATTGAGGGCAGCACGCTGTGGTTTTATTATTTACAATTACGATTTCATTGCATTTCTTTGCGCTGCGAATTCTTTTATATTTTTATAATTTACACTCAACAAGAAAAACAAGAGCAACATTTTTGGATACATTTATAATTTGATTATCTGATGCCTATCGCAGTTAATGAAAAAGCAAAAAGAAATAAAAAGAATACAAAATGCGAGCAGCGGCAATTGCAAATTGTTGTGCAGCTGCCACACTCACACACACATAGAGACACAGACATTCACACTCACACAGCTGCAGTCTCCCCTCTGCATAGCTGCAACATTCAACATTCAGCACAAAAATTGTTTTGGTGTTATTTTAATTTAAAGGTTAACCGCAGCGTAATTTGTGGCATAAAATATAATTCGTCTAGTGTGCGCGCTCGCTGCGGAATGAAAAAGTCAAGTAAAAATCAAAATCAAATACAAATGCAAATAAAAATAATAAAATTCAAATAAAAGTGCAACGAAAGCAAATGGCATTCGCGTTCGACATTCGCCTCCGTTTGCCACAGTTGCAGTTCGCCATTTGTGTTTGGCGCTGCGGCTGCATTTTCGATTTGGCCTTAAATTGTTTTTAGTTTGATTTGTATTTATTTTTTGTTTCTGTGTCTTTTCGGTTTTGTAGGTTTTATTGTGCACAATTTTCACATTTCTCATGAGTCTTGCCTATTGGCAGTTTAAGAGTTCACAGTCAATTCGTATGCGTATTATTCGAGCTCCATAAATTGAAAGGAATCCATTTTTACCTGATATGGCAAATAGTTAAAAAAAATAAATACGTTATAAATAAATATATTTAAAATATATATCTAGAAATTCTTGAAAATCTTATAAAATAATTTAAAGTATTTCTAAAACATATAAAGAATATATTTGAAAATTGCTTTAAATGAAATAATTTAAACAATTTATAAAATATATAAAGAATATATTTAAAAATGTTTTTAAAAATATTTTATTATGTTTAAAATATAGTTTAAGCCAAATTTATAATAAATACTGCATATAAAATATATCTAAATTTTTTAAATATATATAAAATTTATCTAAATATTTAAGAAATTCACAAAAACATTAATTATTAATTGTTAGCTAAGCTTGTGTAGGAGTTCTTTAGTTAAGTTAATTACAAAAATTATAGAATACACATTTGAATGATACAAATATATTTAAAATGCAATAAATGCAATTTAATAAATATTTATTGTGCTAAGAATTCTCAACTCATTTCTTGAATCCTTACATATTAGTAGGAGTTAGTTATTATATTTATTTCATTAGCTATATATTTTTAAGTTTAACCTAAAGTAGATTTACATTGAATTTATGTATATTTATTTATTTTTTATGTTTATATAATAATATACAAAGCAATAGATGACAAAGTTTTAATTGAATTTCCAAGTTAATGGCAAATAACTTAAGAGCAGAGATAAGTTAACTAGATAAGTTAGACTAGAAGAAATTTCTACAGTTATATGACCGAAAGTTGTCTGAGAATTATTTGGCGTTTGCCCGTTTTTATTCTCGTTACTTTCAACTCGAGTGATTCATAGAAAGCCAATCTGTGACTTGGGAGACCAAGAAACACGCAGTCTCCAATGAGTCATGAGGCGGATCTAAATGGAATCTTGAGCAGCTGAGTGGAGTGGGAGCTTGGTAACTTGTTCACTCAGGACTCAGGTTCACTGGCGCAAATTTAGTATAAACAAATTATACAATTTATGTATATGTATGTATGTTGGCTGTTATATATGTATGCATATTTTTACCATATTCATAAGAGAAACAACGGCGACTGCATAAAAATTATGCGCTGCAGGCCACACCGAGCCTCCGACAGAGAACGGTACGACTCTGGCAGTCTCCCGGTATTGGATACCCCATTCACATGGACTGCTCTGGGCTCCTCCACTCTCGATAACTTCTCCTGTGGCAGTGTTTGGGGTTTTATATTTTGTTTTTTCGTGTGCTAAAGAGCTTCATGTTTAATGATCAAATTGCGTGCCTCGTTTGGTGCCTGTTGGTGCGTTGTTGTTGTTGTTGTTGTTGGAGCTGCTGCTGCTGCTGCTGCTGTTAGTAGTTGTTGCCAAGAGGCCATTGGAAGTGTTTTCATTAGTTTCATTTCTTTTTACATTTGCGCTCAAATCGTCTTTAATTTTCGTTCGCTTACAAATATTTCGCACAATGTAATTTCCCCCAACATTAGCGCTAAGCGAGCGTTAATTTTCGGCAAGTTAAGTGAATTCCATTACATCTTTTTGACTTACGCGCGCTGGCCAAAAGAAAGATATGTACTATAAACTAACTGATACAAGCTGCCGTTGGGTTGGCTACGGCAGGGGGAGGCCAAAACAACGAAAAGACGTGGAAAATCATTTAGACAAGTTGCACGCCGCTCATTAAATTAAATGAGCCATCAGCACGCAATTTATTTTAGTATTTTTTCTTTACTTTTTTTTGTTTTTTTGAGTAACTTTTGCCATGCCAGACGCAGACGCAGCTACTTCACAGTTTTGCCATAGCTTCACTCCATACATAGCTCCCGCGTCTCTGCTCCTCATCTGTTTCTTTAGTTCTTTCAAGCCAATTTAATTAAATAGACACCGCGTGCTGCTTAAAAAATTTGATAGAAAATGTGAGATAATATTAAAAGTTGTTTTTAAATTTATAAACATACATACGTATGCATATACATATACATGTACATATACATACATATATGTATATAAATATATATTTAGAAATTAATACACCGTATAGACCGACAGATACTAAAATGCCTTGAAAACGTGTCTGAAAGCGGCAATATGTTTAATGATATTCCAAATATTCAAATTCATATGAGATTCGTCGTCTGCTTGTATTTGGTTCATTTCATATGTATTTATGCATAAATTAGTTAAAAGCAAAATGACTAATCTAATTTGTAGATTTTTATTTTGTCTTTTAGTTTCTTATTTGATTTGAATTTTATTTTCTCTTAAGTTTAACAACAATTTGGATGAGCTTGAATATTTTTATTATTACTTTTTATAAACAAATACAAGCCAACGTATTATATTGCTTATATTTATATTTCTGTTTAATCCCAGGCGTACTTAGGATATTTGAAATGCTAATTCCTAGAATTTCAATTAACTTTGATTTTTGTTCTGGTTGAGCTTATGACAGGTTCGAAAATTGCGCTAGCTATTATATTAAAAATTTTAAAGTATTTTTGGCACTGCTCTTAATTTAATAAATGCTCGCACTGACGTCATTTGTTGTTCTTGTTGTTGTTTCATTTATTTTATTTTTTTTTTAACTTTTTTTTTGTCTTTTAGACAAATGTTAAAGCAAGAAAAATGTTTGCTTGCTCTGTCGCGTTGTTATTTGCGTAGTCGTTGCTTTAAATTTAGCTGCCGATCGTTTGATATATAGTATAACTACTATATATGAGCTCGAGACATTCGCTTCCCAGCATTAATATGAACTTTTAAAATGAATTAGTAATTGGCACGAAATGAAATAAATTCTTCCTTAAGAGCTTGGAGTTAGTTATTATTTATTTATTTTTTTTAAATTTGTATTTATTTTTATTAATATTCTTATTTGTGTCTAATTATTTGTATATTATTGTTGATTCTTAAAATGTTTAATATTATTATATATTATTTTAATTATTATTAGTAATTGGCACGAAATAAAAAAATTCTTCCTTGAGAACTTCAAGGCAATTATTATTTATTTATATTTTATTTATTATTATATATTATTTTCAATATTATAATTTATATTTTGTATATATGTATTATTTATGAATTATTTATTTTTATTATGTTTTTATTTGTTTTTATTTATATATATACTTTTTATTATTTTCATTATTTTTTTTTTATTATTATTATTAGTGGTAATAAAAACGAGCGTGTTCGATTTGACTGCGGCTGCAACTGTAAATTAAAACAACGCCGAAACACGCAACAAAAATTAATTGTCTAACACCAAATAAACTATACAAAACATCGACGACGACTCAAAAGCAAAAAACAAAAAATAAAGAGAAAGAAGTAATAATAAAACTGGGCGTGTGCCCAGCTTAATGAAATGCTCTTGGCTTTGCCGGGGGGGAAGAGGGGAGGCGTTGTAGGGGTGATTGGGACTATGGCTTACTCCAAAACATTTTGGGCGACTCTCTGACACACCTACAACACCAACCAATTCCAATCCCCATCCCAATCCCAATCCCAATTCGACTTCTAGAGGCAATGGCACTAGCATATCTCAGGGTCATGCGGTTCTGCGGTTCGTCTGCTAATTAAGCAAGCAAAATAAAATAACAACAACAACCACCGCAAAAGGGGGGAAAACAAAAAATTAAATTAAAAAAAGAAAAAGAAAACGAAAACGAAACAAATTCAAATACAACATGATAAACAATTAATTTTGATTAGCCGGCCAACGCCGCACAATTAAGAATGTGAAAGAATGAAAAGCAAAAGTGTTGTCCGAATAAGAAATCAATAACACTGTCCAACACATTTAAGCACCGAGCTCCAATCGAGCGCATTTATGTATATGGAGCACACACACACCCCCACACACACACACGTGCTGGTGCTTTAAGGGCTTGCTAAAATGGCGGCCATTGTCACCACACACGCACACAGACACACATACAGGGGCACACACAGACAGTCGCACCTATAATTCTTGCAGTCTGGCGCTGGTCAGTTTTAGGCGCCGCTAGATAAACTCCCCAACAGCAACAAAAACATTGAAATTGCCGCCTAAACTGAACACCTAACGTACCACTATTTTCCATCTATCTATCCCACTCGCACTCGCACACTGTGCTGGCCAACTGCATCTGTGTGGCGCTGCATTTGGCTACAGTTTTTGGTTTCAAGTTCAGGCCAAAAATGTTTGCGCAAATGTTTTGGTCAGTTTTTGCCAGCCGCCCACTTTTTTGGCCGCCTGCTAGGTTGACACACGCGTGTGTGTGTGTGTGTGTGTGTGCGTGTGTGTTTGTGTATGTTGAACTATAACAACGAGCACAGCAACTGCCTAATGCGAGCTTAAAGTGCTGCACAAACTCTTGTAGGCCTTAAAGCCAACAATTGAGTCGAGTGAGTTGTTGTTGTCGTTGTCGTTGTAGTTGTAGTTGTTGTTGTTGGCTCGATGACTTAATGTCTCGCAATCACGACAAAAGCACACACACACACCCACACGCACAGACTTATACATATATAGATAACACACACACACACACAGAGACAACAAGGACAACAACAGAGACTCAGCAACGTGGTTGAAACTCGTCCCGTTATCCCGTTGGCCATGTGACTGCTGCGCCTGTCACTGACAGCTAGCACACCGCCCCGCCCCCCCGCTTGCTCGCTGGCTCGCATTGTATGTGTGGCCCGCAAATACATAAATTTTTGAAGGATTTCGGCGCTGAACTTGTCAAAATCAGACGACAACACCAACAGAGCCAACAGAGCTATATATGTATGTACATTCGGAGCGCCCGTTCGCGTCCCCTGATTGCTGGCTGTGGGTTATTGATTCACCCATTGGTAAAGAGAGGAGTGTTGTGTACATACAGATGGACAATGCGAGAGCAGAGCTTGCGACGCGCTCAACAAGGTCATTGGCTCGGGTTCGTTTGGGGCCCGCAGATGATCATCAATCAAATGGGGGAAAGCCTTAAGTCTTCGGTGCCGGGTCTTAAGTGTGTTTGCCTGTTCGATTTTTTGGCGCGTTCGGTTACAAAAGTAACAAAAGTCCGCTCATTGGGAATGGGAATGGAGCATGGGGCATGGGGAATGGGATTCGGGAATGGTAGTTAGGGAGCGCGCGAGGGGAATACGCGCCGCTCAATTCCCACATTACTTATGTACAAGTACAAATTGTGGTAATTTTCAGAGATCTCTTTGTTGGCGATTTTGTTTGTGCTTTGCTTTGTTTTCTTAGCTGTGGCCATAACTGTGGCTCTGCTCCGCTCTGCTCCACAATTTCCTCATTTCTAAAAGCAACGTTGCCTGCGAGCTGTATATTCGCTTTGTATATTCGCTCATTCGCTGCTGGCTCTGCCACCAACACTAAAATTAGCATAACAACTTTATAGTTTAACTGCTCGACTGCCTGGGTCTGGGCCCGACCCGGCCTGCTCCGGCTCTTGCTCTGGGCCCGTACGCTGGCCTGCAACTGATCCGGTCTGGCTGTATCTATAAGTTTGTATCTTGCATGCATTGCATATACTATATACACAGGGACGCCAACACTAAGAATGAGTGACAAAGAGACAAAAAAAAAAAAAACATGCCGAGAAACGGAACAAAACTCGATTTGTGCTGGCTGCAGCTCAAAAGCTGCACAGTAACTAATCTGTTGTGTGTATCTAAAGGATTGCAGAAAGCCAAAATGACAAAAGGTCTCGCTACGTTTTGCAGGTGGCTGTAGCAGCTGCTGAGAATGCCAAACTAGAAGCCATGGGTGGGGAGGGGGGTAGAGGGGCTAGGCAAACACACAGCCAGCTCAGCCATTGATAGACCCATTTCAAAGCAAGCACTCACACACACAGACACGCAGACAGAGTCTGTCAGGTGCAAATCCTGGCTGAATGTTGAATGCCAAGTCAAGAGCCACTTGCCTCAAAGTGAACCCAATGCCAATCCCAAGCCGCCAAGCGTCACTCAGTCAATTGCTCATTTAGTGTCAAAGATTTTTCCAAGACGATAACAACACACACATACACACACACACACATACACACTCACATCAATTGCGAGGGAAAACTGCGGCAGCAAAAAGTGCCATCATTTCTTGTCGCTGCACAAAAATCTTGTCAACTGGCTGCGCCACGGCTTCAGCTCCTCGCAGCTCCAAAATTATGCAGTGTGAAGCGATGACGACGACGACGACGACGACGCCACTTGAGTATAAAAATGATAAAAATCTTACACAAAAACAACAACAACAGCAACAACAACAAGCAGCAGCAATCACAATCACAAAAGGCCGTAATCACTGAAGGCGGAGAGCAGAGCCGCGCTGAACTTTAAAAACATACATACATATATACATACATATGTATATTCTCTTGTAGTTGTTGCCGTTGTTGCAGATACGTGAAACCAGTTTGCAATTGAGAGCGAGACGCAGCTAGTGCGCGCTCACTCACACACACACACACACGCACACACTGTGAGTGAAACAGATTAACTGATAACATTAAAAATTACTTTTTTTTTTGCTCTCTGTTAACTGTTTTGCTGCTGCTGATTTTTGGCGCTTAATTAATATGCAAAAAACGTCGAAAGAAAAGAAGCGACAACAGCAACAATCAGCTAAATATACTTATATCTCCATATACACACATAGAGGTATCTATATGTATATGTATATATCTATATATATATGCATATAATGCCGTAGCCAAAGTAATCACAAGGTCAAACACAATGCGAACCGTTTTATTTTTTTGGGAGCTTCAATTTTTGTTGACGTGCTTGGAAATAATATAGAAATGAATGTAGGTAGACAAATGTACCGATATATAAATAATACAATATATAGAAATAGCTAACTCTGGGCAGGTAAAAATCTATGGACTGACGCTGAGCAAGATTTCTGATTGAATTAGTTACAAAAAATCAAACAAAAATATTGCCAATAATTTGAAATTATAATATATTCATTCTTTTTCTCTCTCTCTCTCTCTCTCTCTCGCTCTTAGTATGACGATGGCCTGCATGGCTACGGCATGGACTCTGGCGCCGCCGCCGCGGCGATGTACGATCCACATGTCGGCCATCGGCCGCCGGGACTGCAAGGCCTCCCCTCGCACCACTCACCGCACATGACGCACGCCGCGGCAGCGGCCACAGTTGGGATGCACGGCTACCATTCGGGGGCCGGAGCGCATGGTACACCTAGTCATGTATCACCGGTTGCTAATCACCTAATGGGCGCAATACCCGAGGTACACAAACGTGATAAGGATGCGATTTATGAGTAAGTAATACCCACAATAAGAAACATTTCTTCTTACCAAATCCCTTTCGATTGCTCAAATCAATTGACGCTGAGCGCTGTGAATGAACCAGTTCAGCGATAAGCGCAGATCATAAAGTGTTTGCTCATTCATAAATTGGATTAGACTCGATCGAAGTGTGTAAAGTGACTAGCGATTTGGAGTTTAAAACATGATCACGTGAAATACTTGATAGACTTTGATCTATATATAGATCTAGACTATCGAATCAGACCACCAACCATATCAGCTTTGAGATTTAGTGCGTCAAAGAGCAGCTCATACAAATAGATCTTTATTATGCTCAAGCATTTATAGAGGCATTTATGCTGATCTATCAGTTCTTTGGGCAAATAGATAAATAGATCACATAATGACTATAATCATGATAAACACGATCAGCTTTAGGTTGAGTACTTGAAAACCCTGCTCATTTAGAGTGATCTTCAGTTAGATCAATCATTTGTAATTTTCATGATCATTTCGATTCTTCATTCGACCTAGATCATCTTGAGTAAATGACAAATGTAGCTTTTGGCCAATTAATTTATTTAATTTAGCCAAGTTGCGTCTGGCCTCCTGCCAAGATCCTCATCAATTTTGGGGCCTTTTGATCAGTGATCAGCTCAGCTCACATATTGAATACCAATTGGCAGGGATCGAACCCTGGGCCGAGCCGCCACCTGTTGCCGCCTGTTCGCACCTCTGGCGAAGCAAATACATACATATATATTCGAGGCGAGGGAGTAACATAATTTAACACACACGCGACTCAATGCCCACGATCCTGCTGCAAAGCAAACAAAATTTGAAAACGGGCAACAAGGAAAGAAAAAAATACAAAAAATACAAAATGTTTTTCTCTTGGCTGGGCGTGACCTTCTGTGTTTTGCACAAAATACAAAATTATGGGTTTCCTTTTGGCAAGAGAATTTCTTTTTTAATTTGTGAGCGCCGAGTGCGGTTGTTGCTGCAGATCGGGGGGTGTGGCTCGTGTTTAGTGACGGACACGGCACGGCACGGCACAACGAACGTGCTTAGGCATTAGGGAGTCCATTCCAAATGAGCAGCAGGTTGTTGTTATTATTGTTGTTGCTGTGCCTTCTGTTCGGTGCTAAGTTGCCAAAATGCGGTTTCGGCTTTTTCTAACTTGATCAAGGAGCCGCGTAGGACACGCTCTGCTCGTGTCATTCGCATTGCTGCAGTTGCGTGCGTCCTGCCAACTGCCAATTTTCATGTGTTGCAACTGACGATGGCCGGACCCGGGGACAGCTGCTTGAACCTTGTT
Source organism: Drosophila mulleri (assembly GCA_035047565.1). NCBI lineage: Eukaryota > Metazoa > Arthropoda > Insecta > Diptera > Drosophilidae > Drosophila > Drosophila mulleri. The sequence goes on along the minus strand of JAWNPK010000069.1, from coordinate 5,468,253 downwards.
TGTCTTTGGCTCTGCCTTGTCTTTTTTGTATTCGCATTTTAATAAGCAAATATTTGCTTCAATTTTTTTTTGCTTTTTGTTTTGTTTTTTCTGTGGCAATTTTATGAATGAGTTAACTTTGAGCTGCCATCAATCAGCTGTTGGCCGCTGACTGTTTGATGAGCCTCCGTGCTCATCCTCTGCTATCGGGCTCTCAAGTGGGTGAGCAAACATGGCGCATAACTTCATTAGCACACTTTTTGGCTGCGACTTTGGCTGTGCCACCTGCAACTGCCACTGCCTCTGCCACAGTCACTGGCTCTGGCACTGGCACTGTAAATAAAAACTCGAAAATGCGCTTCTTATTTGTACAATTGACACCTTGAAAGCGGCAGCCAGACACAAAAAAAAAAAAAAAAATAATAATAATAACAACAATAAGAAATGGACGCGGTGAAAAAAGCAGCCGCTACAATAAAACTGAACATGCGCAGAACTCTCTTAACACCTTCTCGAGTGGAGTGCTGCAACAACAGCAGCAACAACAACAACAACAACTTCAGCTGCCTGTCACAAATGCCAAGTCATGGCAAATGAGTGCACACTTTTTTTGTTGTTGCTGTAGCTTGGCTCGATCCTGGCCAGCGGCAAAGGGCATGGAAATGGAATTGAAAGTGGGAATGGGAAATGGGAATGAAAACTCTGCTGCTGCTGCTGCTGCTGTTGTTGCTGGTGCTCTGCGCACTCGACTGTAAAAAGCGCAAGGGCCTTGGCATTAGCAGTTGTTGCTGCCGAGTCGAGTTCAGGGGTTTCGGGCCATGGTCCGCTTATTAATAGTTGTTAAGCGCACGGCTACACCCTCGCCTCGCCAATGGCCAATGGTCAGTTGTGCCATCTAATGACCAAATGAAGAGTGCCTGGGCTGGGCCAAGGAACAGCCCCGACGTTTGCGGAGAGGGTTCGTTCGCTCGCTCACTCGCTCGCTGCCTAATTTTGTTCAGGTGCAATTTGTGCTTGGAGCGTGAAGAGCAGTTAACAATAATAAAAAACAAAAGAAAAGAGAGAGGGGGAGAGGGTAACCAGCCGAAAATAGAAAACAAAAAATGGTCAAATCATGCATAGTTGCTGAACTAATCCGTCAAAATGTAGGGCCAGGTTACAATTGGAGGGATTATATGTAGATGTGGACGTATTTTCTGTAGGTTTTTTTTTTTTTTTTGTTCTCCGTTTTCTCCTTAGGCTGAAACGAAACAGCTGCTGTTCATTTGCATGGCAGGAAATAGTTAAAAGCAGCTGGCAATCCACTGGGAAATAATGTTTCTAACTCATGAATATATATAGTACATACATATAGATATGGCTTTGCCATCGACCTTAACATAAATCGGCACAAATCTTAATCATCATAGCATAGCTCAACTCTTTTCGGTTTATTAATGACGTGAATGTAATATGTTAATGTTAATGAAAATAATAAATATATATGAATAAAAGTAATACAAATTAAAACATATAAATATATATAAAATATATAAAATATATAAATATATATAAAATATATAAATATATATAAAATACATATAAAATATATAAATATATATAAAATACAAATAATAAAGAAAAAAATAAAATTAAAAAAAAAAATTAAAAATAAAATAAAAGTCAGAAAACACTAAAAAGCAAAAATTCATAGAAAAAATTAATAAAAATAAAATACAAAATGTTATAAAAATAACCAACATTAAAAAATAGAGAATTTAATTATACAAATAACAACATGAATCACAAACAAAAATTACAAATAAATAAAAATAACAATAAAAAATTGCAATATTAAAGTTCTAAGTATAAATTATACCTTTAGTATCATTTTAAAATTAAACACATTATTGCTAGTAGATTTTGTAAAATTAAAAAAAATAATAAAAATAAATATTAACGCTAATCTATCTCTTTCTCTTGAATTTTGCAGACATCCGCTATTCCCGCTCTTAGCGCTCATATTCGAGAAATGCGAATTGGCCACATGTACGCCGAGAGAGCCTGGCGTGCAAGGTGGCGATGTTTGTTCGTCGGAATCGTTTAACGAGGATATTGCAATGTTCAGTAAACAGGTAAGCAAAGATGCCCAAGAAGAAGAAGAAGAAGAGGAAGAGGCAGGCCAACAGGCTGCTATTGCCCTCTCTGTCATGCTGTTCATTTTGGGGGTAATTGGAGCTTTGCCACATGTGCCACATGCGGCACAGTCAACAGCTCGCGGCACACGAGTCTAACGAAGCAAGCCGTTAAATGATCGGATTTCGGCATCTCTCTCTCTCTTTCGCTCTCTCTGTTTCTCAAGTGGCTGCAGCTAATTGCAAGTGACTCTGGCCTGCCACATGTTGCAAATATGTGCCTCCTGGCACAATTGACAGTTCCCAAAAACAAAAAACAAAGCAGAGAAATAAAGCGAGCTTATAGTAATTCTTTGCCACGCTGACATTTCAATAATTTACGATGTTTTAACACACAAATTATAATGTTGCAAGCTGTAAGCACATCCTGGCGCATTCTCTACCTCCCTCCCTCTCTCCCTCTCTCTCTCTCTCGTTCACTTCCTCCGTCCTCCTCTCTCTCTCTCTCTCTCGTTGTCTGTCTTGCTGCCTTCTATTTATATAAACGAGATCACATTAACGACGCTCACTCCGAGGGCGAGCAAAACTTATGGCTCCATCCAGAGAGATTTTCATGTTGCGATGCAACATTTTTGGCGCGTCAAAAAACAAAAAATAAAAAAAGGCAAAGAAAACATTTTTAAATAAAAATGAAATGAGAAATAAAATATAAGAGGAGACTCACTTTTGTTGCTGTTGTTCACTTTGATTCGCAACACAGCAACAAACACCAACAAACAAAAAAAAAAAAAAAAACAAAAAAATGATGTTTTTATTTATGGCCCATTTGGAATTTTGACAGGCCTGCCATGGGTAATAAAACCAACAACAACAACAACATCAACACGCGCATTTATCAAGATACATTTTTGGTCCTTTGGCTGGGCGAGATTTTGATGAACTTTTGTCAAATTGACAATGAAATGCCAAAATGAAGTTAACAAATTTCACATTGCCCGAGAGGTTGGTTGGGGCTCTCAGGTTCTTATTATTAAATTTTAATTGGATTTATCTCTCAACTTCATAATTCATAATTTCTAATGCCTGTCAGACATTACTTCACACTTTTGCCCCGTGAATGAGGCAGACACACACAAATATATGTATATATATAACTATATATGTGTATGTGTATGCTACAGATATAGACAGCATCAACAACTTAGTTGTCGCTTGCATTTCATTTGATTCGATTTGAATTCATTTGGCTCTGTTCTTAGTTGGCCACTAAATTGATGCTGCTGCTGCGGGGTCGTTGTTGTCTCCGTTGCCGTCTTCGGCTGACAAAAATAACTCAAAAATGTCATTCGCCCATCGAATTTTAACAAACGAGCAGCAGCAGAGCGCTCACCCAGTCGACTGACTGCCGAGTGCTGCCAACATGGGCGCTAAAAATATGTGGCGATGCTTTCCTTTTTTTTGTTTTATCTGCTGCCCCACTGTCGATGCATTTTATATAGATAGTTTGCATCTTCTCTGCAGGCACATCAGATATGTATATATGTATGTATATATATGTGTGTCACTTCATTTTGAGTAAGCAACTGCGTAAAATGCGCCAACGCCAACGCCACAGATCGACAGCGTGAACGAGAGCAACAGATCGAGATCTCAACAATCTGAAAAGTCGGCGCACTCGGCGCATCGTTTGGCATATACTTAGTTAGGCGACTTTTGGTGTTGGCGCTGCTAATGATGCAGCTAAGGAAACGCTTTATAATTTCTCTTTAAAAGCAGCTGAAGAAAAAAAAGAAACATTATATATACATATAAATATATACATATGTATATGTATATAAATATATTCAGTTGTGTGTACTTTATAAATAAGCAACAAAAGCTGAAGATGTTGTTGCTCCCAAAGCAACGCATCGCACATGTCTGTCTCGCTCTCTCCCTCTCTCTGCCTGACTGTGTTTTGTTTTGTTTTGTTATTGTTGTTGATTTGCTTAATGTGCTGCTGCGCAGCCTTTGTCTCCAATTTGCCTCTGCGCCCGCTTTTGTTGCTGTAAGACAAAGACAAACCCCATGCTGATTGCCCAAATAATTTTTATGATTTCATTTTAAGTAATTTTTAATGAAAATCAGTCGTCGTCCGCCTGACTTTTATTTTTTTTTTTTTTTGGCGTTTTGGCTAATAGTTTCTACATGCGACGAGTTGACATTTTGGCGTTGACAACGCAACTCCATTGTCTGATCCTCGAGCTGCTGCTGCTGTTGTTGCTGTTGTTGCTGTTGTTGCTGTTATTGCAGATTGCAGCCATGCGTGCTGCAGCAACAACAACTGCCTGCGTCTGCTTCTAAGTTGTTGCCTCACTATGTTGGGGGCTGTCTGTTTTGGCATGATGATTAATGAAGTGCGGGTAAAATGATGATGATGCTGCCGCTGATGTTGATGATATTTTGAATTTGAGTTGGACTGTAGCTGTTGCTGTTTTCCATATGAGCAACATGAAGTTGTTGTCTGTTGTTGCTTGTTGCCTGCCTTGCCACTGTCCTTGACATTATGGCTATGGCAAAGACTGTAGCTACATCTGTCACAACATTGACACGGCCCGAACTGAGCAACTTTCTACCCTGGAAATCGAAAGAGACAACGGGAGAGAGAGAGAGAGAGCGAGAGAGGGAGAGAGGCAGGTTATAGGAAACGCCTTTGGGCTATGGCTCGTTTCTGTCGTTCTGGATTAGCAGCAGCCGTGGCAGCAGGTAGCTCGCAAAAGAAATACGCAGTGGAACCCGAACAGGTTAAGCGTTAATACCAATCAATGGCTTGGCCTATGGCTGGGCCAACGTTTGTACAAAAGCAATTTAATGTTGTGTGCCCCGTACCCGGAGACTCGCTTTTCCCAACATTCTGTATTTTGTTGTTGTTGTTGTTGTGTTTTTTGTTTTCGTAAATTGCATTTTCTGATTTCGAATGAAACGAAACGAAACGAAACGAGAAGAAAGACACAGATTTCTATAGTGAGCCCATAATCAGGTATGAAAGGTTACGCTTGCGCAGTTGTGTATTGTCAGAGAGCGAGCAGGCAAGGCAAAGCCAAGGCAAGGCAGGCAGGACGGCGGGACAGCGGGAAGGCAGCCAGAGCTAGCTCACCAGGCAGCAGGCAGCAGGCAGCTTGGAATGCTCACTTGGAACTGTGCCTGCATCTCTACGCATTTGCGTGTGTCTCGTTTGCTGAAAGGAACTTAATCTCCTTTGTGCAATATTCCTCCCCTTTGGCCGCACTCCGCAACGGAGTCGCAGTCGCAGTCGCAGTCAGAGTCGGAGTTGGCCAGGCTCTCGTTCCTCGTTCCTCGTTGTTGTTTTTCTTTTAATGATAAAAAATACAGAAACCTTTGCCTTTTTATTTGGAATTCGGTATTGGTACCTTTTTAATCTCAGCAGCTGTGCGAGCAAGTGAGAGCGCTCAGTCAATCCCTCCCGCTCTGGCTTTGAGCTATGCGCAGTTATATTATTAAAGCATTGTTCTTTTATTTGCGCGCACAACCCTTAGAGCCAGCGGGTTCTCGGTTTTGAATTTCTTGGCGAACAAAGGCGCAACTACACACACAATCAGGCTCAACTTGTTAGCCAAAAAAAAAAAGGAGAGGATAAGAAAAAAAAAAAAAAATACTGCGAAAAGAGCAGCGACATTGTCCCGTTTGAAATGCGAATTGCGCAGCCGCAACTGTTGCCAAATGGCAAATGGCAAAGGGCACCGCTGAGAAACCACAGGGAAACTATTTACAGCGCACCGCCCACCCACTATTTACTGCCCTTTACAGCTGCAAACGATGCTCGCTTTTCTTTTGATTACATTTAAATTCTTTTCTATTTGCGTCTGTGGCAGCTTTTCAGCTATTTCGGGTTTTTCGCTTTTCCAATTGCTAGAATTTCGAATTTTCTTCGTTCTATTCAAATATTTGTTTATGAAACCACTTGGCGCCTTTTAAATGTTATTATTTAGTTTGCTATGCGCGTATGTGTGTGTGTGTGTTTGTGTGTCTATGTGTGTGTTTAGATTGAGCGCGCATTTGGCCGGGGTCGTTAGACGAATCGTCTGCTTAGCTGATGACTTTCAATATTTGTACAGTAGTTTGACCCTTCCTAACAGCTCTATATGCACGATATGAAATGGTGCATGCTGCATTTCGTAGATACATTATCGCTGTGTGAGTGCCGCATTACTTAGGCCCTAATACGTTCATCAAATACAGGCCATAACCCATTAGATTGGCCCTATTAGCTGGCGATGGAATGCAGACGGGCAGCAGCAGAAGCAGCAGAAGCAGCAGCGCAGCCACAGAGAACGAGTTATTTATGTACATGGAAATATATGTATACATATCTTATATATGTACAGTTTATATATATATTCTTAGATAGATCCAATTCTATCTATTCTGTTGACTATTTCGTGTGCTAGAACATTTTATTAGCCAGGTGGCCATTATCATTTAGTTGTGTAAGCATCTCAAGTATTTCATTCTGATCCAAAGTCTTTCGCTGCGCCTTTATTTATGTGCCGTTACTTATGAGCCGCCATGATTTATGTCCCGTTCTCGCGAACGCGACGTGTGCTAAACGCTTGCAATTAAAAGGTGAGGGAAGAAAGCGTCGACAAATTGGGCAATGAGCGCTGACAATCGATGGCACTGGATACCCTGTAAATTGCCAATAGGTGGGGCATGCACGCAACACCGAATGGGTGCACGATAAGATTGATTAGGCACATCTATTCAGTTTTCTAGTCTACTTCTATTTCAATTTCAAATTCATTTTGATATTTGAATACCCTGTAAGTTGCAAAATAGGCATGTAATCGACTCAGACTCAATGATTGGGTACTTGTATGATTAAGTTATATTTATGTTTATGTTATATAGAGCATTTTCTAAGACACTGATACTCTGTTAACTTCAAATAAATGGGGTATACCAGCATTATTCAATTATTAGGAACTTTTATCTTGTTTGACCTTATTATTATATGACAAATATGAAGTCTCTGAATTGAATGAGTATTTGTGGTCTATCCATCTAGGAGTCTATTCATCTCTATTCATGTTGATAGCAGTTTCGATAACATTTATACCCTGTAAGAGTCTAGAAAGTGGGTCAGTTAATACGCTAAGACATCAATGCATTTTATGACTGAGAACTTGAATCATCTATGATATTTATTTTGCTAGCATTTCAAGCGATTCTAGTCTCACAATTGTAACGCGTATCTGCTCGTCTATACATCTCTCTGAGTCTACTCGTTTTAGGTTGTCTATGTCAAACGCATCTATAGCGTATTTAGTTTGCATTTTCATGCTGTTATCAGTCAACGAACGCCGGATGTTTGTCCAGGCCGCGCGGCCCAGACGCCTCTGGCATGATGAGAGCGATCCATGGGGCACAGGTACCATTGATATGCGCCACAAGTAGTCAACGAAAGCAGCACACAAATTGTTGCTGCTGCTGCTGCTGCTGCTGCTGTAACATTCCAATGCAAATATTGACATTCAGAATGTTGCTAATGTTTACGCGCTTCTATGCCAGATTGTTAAAAGGTATCCGAGCCGGGAGTGGCTGCTACCTCAGTGCTTCGTTTGTCTTGGGTCGTAAAAGATGGCCATAGACACACTTATAGATACAGCCACAGATACACACACACACACACACACACACACACACACAGAGGGTATCATAAAAAGTAAATCAGTCGAGACGCGCCGCATGTGGAACTGTCCCATTATGGAGCTACGCGCATGTAGCTTTTACTCGAATTGTCACCTCAATTGTCGTAGTTTTTTCTCTCTTGTTGTTGTTTTTTACTACTGATATTGTGTGCCCATTATAAAGATAAAAACGATGGCACTGCCAGATCGAGCGCGTTACACATTTCTCGCTGTGTGTTCGGTTTGGCTTTGCTTGATGTTTATGTTTATGTTTGTGTTTTGTTTTGGTTTTCGGTTCGGTTTGGTTTGGTTTTCTGGCTCGGTTAATGGACGGTTAAAGGTAATCAGGCGACATTAAACAAGCACTACAACAGCATTATCATTATAATCGTCATTATCATTAACGCGATTATCAACATCAGCAGCAATGCCAACACACGTAACGTCATCAGCTAAGCAAATATCATTTCATTTTTTTTTTTTTTTTTCTTGTTTTTCGGTATTGCATTACAACAAAATTATTGTTCAACAAAGTTTTTTTTTTTGTGTTTGTTGTGTGTGGGTGAACTGCAGCTCGCACTGGAGCTGGGAATCAGTTGAGAGGGGGGCGTGGAGGGTTAAAGGCGTTGCGGCATTGTGCAAGCTTTTAGGTACTTAACTGTGGCTAGCTGCTGTTCTTGTTGTTGTTGTTGTTGTTGTTGTTGTTGTTGTTGCTGTTGCTTGTAACAACTGTTGTAGGTGTGAGAAATTTGATAGGCTTTCTTGAGTCTTTGGTTACCGGGCTGAGGTAACTGCAATTTTCAAGTGAATGATTTTGGAAACAGATGTTAATGCCTCATGCCAAGACACGGCCAAACGGCGAACTGATGCGACAGGGCTCGCGCGGAGCATTTCAATCTCTGAGAGATAACTTCATCAGTCGGTTTGCAGTTTGATTGTTAATAATAATTAGTAATTAGTAATTGGTAATTATTTATAGCTAGTCGGCAAACCAGTTCTATGAAAACTTCAATTTCTTATAAATTACATAGCCAAACACACACACACACACATAGCAAGGGCATTTCAAATTGTTACCTGTTGAGAAGTTAAATTTACTTTTTTTTGGTATTTAATTTGGTGTTCTAGAGAGATAAAAAACTCGATAACATTTCGACAGCTTCTCTCGGAAAATGTTGCGCATGTTTGTTGTTATAGTTGCTGTTGTTGTTGTTGCTGCTGCTGCTGGGCTAATTCGTTTGTCTTGCGTTTGTTTATGATAGAGGCAGAGTCAGAGCCCGCATGCGGCTGTACGGCTGTGCGGCGCAGAGGGCTAGAGTCGGAGTCCGGCGCCGTGGCACGCAGCGAAATACAAAAGTAATAATGAAAATTAGTGTAGCGACGTGCAGCAATTTAGGCGCCACAGAGAGGGAAAGAGCGAGAGAGAGAGAGTGAGAGGGAGCGAGCAATGCCATTAGCTTAGATAAACTAATAAGAGAAACGTGCACAATGAACTAGTTCCATTTGCAGTTACGGTTTCAGTTTCATTTTCAGCTCATGAGCTAGCTACCTTTGGCGGCGCTGACGTTGCGTCTGCGATTGCTGTTATCACTGCAGTTTCTCAAGTGCTTTGGGGTTTGGCGGGGGCTTTGGCGCTGGCGATCGCCCGTTGTCCGTCCGCTTGGCCGTTTGGCTACTGTGCGCGCTGATTCCAAAAGTCGACATGGCAGGGTGCATAAATTGCTTTATGGCCGTTTGCTGGGCGCGTTTTATGGCCATTACTCAAGTGCTCAAGACTTCACTATACCAACACACACACACACACTACACTACACTACACAACACACACACACACACTACACTACACTACACAACACAACACAACACAACACAACACAACACAACACAACACAACACAACACAACACAACACAACACAACACAACACAACACAACACACACTCCATACACTCTATACACTTGCACCTCGTCCTCTCTCTCTGTAGCGCGCACAGGTTTATGGCCAACACAGTGCCCGGGCTATAAACCCGGGCGGGCGGACTTGGACGAGCAGCTCCTAGCTATTGGCATAATAAAAACGTAGCAAAAAGAAAAACAAACGCTCTCCGCTCCGCACAGCACACACCACGGCGGTTTTATAGACTTGAGCTCTTTTGTGGATTGCGTTTCGATTTTTATTTCGGTTTTTAGTGGCTCAAATTTCTATAAATTTATCATGTGAGAAATTAAAAGCAGTTCTGATTGAATCATAATTCTAAGTATATATACATACAGACATATATTCATGTGTGTATATGTGTTTTGGGTTTTACTTTGGCGTTTTATGGCCCGATTGTGGCTGATAGCACGTGGCCAGGTTGATGAAATAAATGAATTTGATTTGAAAATGCCATACAATTTATGGCTGGCAAACGAAACGTCAGCAACGCAACGATCTTGCAACTGTGTTGTATCTGTTAGCTAGACAATCTATGGCAACGTTACCGGAAGAACACAGAACCCGAAATCGAATTCGAAAACCCTCAAAACCCCAGACCGAGCCCCCACCCCTCCGGCTGTCAGCAGTCGTTGCTGGTTGTATAATTGCATTTATTGGGGGGACCCATCATAAAAGCGCTTCAAGAGCAGTATCTAAACAGTAGTGATTTTATTTAGTCGCCGTGCTGCTTGCGAAATTTATGAGCTGCCCATGTGAAACTGATTAGAAGCCAAGAAGAAGAAGCAGACAGTCCAGGGGCGAATATGACACGCAATTTTCTATTTTCTAATTTATTTTTAAAGTGCGTGTGCATGTGTGCTTTGGGGCTTTTGTGCGGGGTTTCCGCATTGGACACTACTTGGAAATTGAAAATGTGCTGCTTTTGCGCCTGCCTGGCTATAAATATGAAATTGTCAGCTGCAGACGCCCACGCGGCTGTGTTGACAAAATGTTCGTCGTTCATATAGAATTTTCCTTATGCTTTCTCATTTTCATTTTCATTTTCATTTTGATTTTCATTTCATGATGTTGATGTTATTTTCACGCCCGCTGCTGACTCGGCGTTCCGGCATGTCCCGGCTTATTTATAGACTTGTCTCATGCTGTGTATTCGCTTGTTGGCAATGATTTATACATTTTTAAAAACCGCATCGCAGACAACGGCATTTCGTTGGCCCATTGGGCTAGCCGCTTATCAGTGGCTCTCGGCTAGTAATTACCGCTGAGAGCGCTCTCAGAGATAGAGAGAGCCTCTTGGAGGAGCGAGCGAGGGCAGCCATTTTGATTTGGAGAATGAAAAGTGCGTGTGTGCCATATGCCCAGTTCCCCGATGTCTCGCTCTCTGCATCTCCATCTCCATCTCACTCTCCCTCTCTCTCTCTTTCTCTGCATCTCCTTCTCCCTCTCGCGCTGGCTCTGCATAAAGAAACCGCGACCCTCGTGCTTTTCATATCAGCTAAAGCAAAAGCGCGACCTGGTCGCCAGTCAGCCATCCAAACGGAGAGTTATCATGCAAACCAGTTTGACAACTTTAACTGTATGTGTGTCTCTCTCTCTGTGTGTGTGTGTGTGCAACGCCAGCGACCAACCAGCATTTGAAAATGCAACATTAAAGCCAACGGGCAACAGCTTTGGCACAAAACACTCCACACGCAACTTCAGCCTATGCTCAATGGCTGTGCCTTGTATTAGTACCTATTGTTGTTGTTGTTGTTGTTGTTATTATTGTTGTTGTAGTTGTAATTGTTGGTCTGCTTGCCGCACAATGGGGCGTTTTTCTCATGCTTCATTGTGGCCTGATGCCCACATATTTGCAGATGTTCGACTTGAAACATGGAACTGCAACTCCTTAGCGAACCAAACCGTTTGCTCGCTCGCCACATAATTATTAGTCATCTATGGCTCAGTGGATTCTAATTGCCGTTACGATACTCCAAGTGGCTTCTATATGGAGTGAGAGATTTGCCAGCAAGTGTGAATAATTACAGTAGTTTCTATATTAAGTGCTTTAATAGACTGAATTGCCTATTTTAATCTGTAGTACTTATAAGTCAGCATAGTTAAGCGGTCTATGAGGCAACTAGCAGTCAATATAAGCTCCAAGGAGATCAGAATAAAGATCAACCTATGTATTAACAGACTCTGAGTACTTATAGAAATCTTATGAGCTTCACCTTTAGAGAGATCGCTGCAATTGGCTCGATCTATTAATGCAGCTAACTTTCGTTATGTGTGTACATTCAAGAGATCATTGCTTAACCTCTAAAGAGATCACTTCAATGATCGATTTATGCATTTATAGACTTATAGACGTTTCCATAGCTCAAACTCTGCAGAGATCATTGTAATTATTGATCTATGCATTAATATAATACTAAAAGTATTTTAAAAGACTTCATAGCCTGCATAGAGATCACTGCAATTGTTGATCTATAGATTGATAGACTCAAATACTTATAGATGCCTTCATAGTTCAACTTCTGCAGGGATCACTGCAATTGGCTTGATCTATCATGTAGCTATCTTTCGATATATGTAAATGTATAAATAGAAAACATGATAGCTTAACCTCTGCAGAGATAGCTTCAATGATCTATCCATGCATAAAAGACTCAAACTTTGCAGAGATCACTGTAATTGTTGATGTATCATGTGGCTAACTGTTAATATACCTGCAGTGTTAGACTTGAAATACTTATAGACACGTTCATAGCTCAACCTCTGCAGAGATCACTGCATTTGGCTCGATCAATAGTTATCTGGTGCTGCGACCGCCTGTAGTGCAGCCTTCCAAACATATTTGCATTGGGTGGTCTCTGGCCAAGGCAAGGGCAAGGGCAAGAGAATAGAAAAGACACAAATGAGTATGCGAGCACAAGGTCGAGTCGAGTTGAGATCGTTGCGTTGCTATGAAATTTCGCAGCGGGTGTAGCTCTTTTTTTTATGTCTTGCCTTTTTTTATCTACACATATAGCTATCTATCTATTGAGGAACGACCCAAGCTGGTCTCACAGATCTCGCACAGATGGGGCAGTTCCGTGAGAGCCAGCAGAGCGCCTCGAACAGCGATCTTCGCTAATGGCAACAGCCAAACCAACAACAACAACAACAGCAACAGCAACAATAATAAAATCAACAAATAATTCGCAGCATTTATTTGACCTTCTGTCGCATTTTGGTCGGTCGGTCGCGGTCTGTGTGGCCATTTTTTTTATCTAGCCACATATTGCTTTTGTGATTTTTATCTAAGTGTGGGGTTTATTTCTGTTGCCTTTTGCAATAAAAATAAAATAACAACAACAAAAAGCGAACAAAATAAAAACGAGAATCGCTTTTATGGTCACAGCGAGTCACCTCTGATGTCTGATGAGCAACAACAGCAAAAGCAAATTTTACGCAAATGTTGCGTTTCCCATGCTGTGTTTTGGTAACCATCTCCCGTTGTTGTTGTTGTTGCTGTTGTTGTTGTTGTTGCTGTTGTTGTTGTTGCCTGGTTTTATATGTAGTATTTAGCTTGCTGAGCGCTTATCGCTTGGACTGTGAGCTAGCATCATAAAACTACAGCGACACCGCCAGACGGACAACGGCAAAACATTGGCGACCTAGTCACGGAGTTGCTGCAGTTGCCACCTGCCTGCGTTCGTCAAGAATCAGCAGTAGCAGCAGCAACAGCGGCAGCAACAGCTGCCACTACCTATGCATATTTGCAACGATTTGAAACTAGTATACATAATGTTTCTCTCTTATACTCATGCCATCTCTCTCTCTCTCTCTCTCTTGCGCTCTGCCTCTCATTTCAGATAAGATCACAGAAACCCTACTATACCGCAGATCCCGAAGTCGATTCACTGGTAAGTAAACAAAACGTCGCCCGGCAACAATGTTGCTGCAACATGCCTCTCTGCATGTGTGTGTGTGTGTGTGTGTGTGTATGTGTGAATGCCTCTCTGCGATCACCTTGACCCAAAACAATGACAACAATTGAATAATTTTCTTTTATTTAGAATAAATCACAGCAAATTTAGCTGCAGCCAAAGCAATTTATGAGCATTTGTTTGCTCACTTGCAAGTCGAAGTCGACATCCATTGCTCAGAGCGGACCAAGTTGTTTAGTCATTTTATTGGACAGCGTTGCCATACTTTTCTCTCGCACGCATTTTGATTTTGCATGTTGCTGCAGGATGGGCACGGCCAACAACAACAACAGCAACGAACAGGGGGTGGGAGGGGGTAGCGACAACCAAGCGACCAAACGACCAAACGACCAACGACCGACTACAATATGAAGCAGAACGATTTAATGATGCATATGACATTTTTGCACTCTCTAAATGGCCAGCCTTTGGGTGTGCAAAAGACGACGGCAACAACAGCAACAACAGCAACAAGAACAGCAGCAACAGCAACAACAATAAAGCCATCGTCGTGCTCGTGGGTTAGTTAAATGCATTCAGATCTGGGCAGTCAGAGTCATAGCCCCAAGGCAAAGGCAAATGCCATCAAGACAACCTTGACGGCGATCATGGCATGATCATCAACAACATCATCACGACGATCATCATGATCATACTCATCTTGTTATTGCGCTGCGGCAGCAAGTGTATATAAAGTCCTCCTCGAATTATGCCAATCTCTAGATTAAGAGAATATACACATGTAAGAGAGTATATAGCTATATAGAAGCAAGATTTAGCTTAGCAACACATGAGTCAGCATATATGTATTTAACTGTCTGTCTGTCTGTTCGTCTGTCTCTCAGCGCATTCCACGGGAGATATTTTGGAGAACATGTAAATCAAGACGGAAATGCTGCGTGCAAAAAGTGCAAAACGATCCATGCAATTGAGCAACAGTTGCTGCTGCTGCTGTTGCTGCTGCTGTTGCTGTTGCATATAAAGAGATTAAGGGGCAAAACTAATTTTAATTGCGGCTGCCTTCGTACCACACGACAGACAGACAGAGGCCGCTCTGCCCAGTCGTAAATGTGTCACTCACAGAGATGTTGCTGCTGTTGCTGTTGCGGCGTTTAATGTCGCTGGTTTTATGGCGTATTAGTCGCCGGCAACAGCAGCAGCAGCGGCAGCAGCAGGGCAAGAGAAATCTCTGGCGGTGGCCCTAATTTTATGCACTTGCAGATTAGTTTATTAGTTGTAGTACAAACTCACTGAATGCCAGCTGAACTGAACAGCAGACTGACTGAGAGAGTCGAATGGGGGCACCCGGACCTGCCTTCTGATCGGCTACCGCTCCAGCTCCAGCTCCAGCTCCAGCTTTGGCTCCCGCTCCAGCTCCGTCTCTGGCTCTGACCATGGCCGTGTGCGCCTGCGTACTTTGGCCATAAATCATTTTGGCATGCCACCACTCGGTGGTGCTGCTGCTGCTGCAGAGTTCATGTTTGAACATTTAAAAGTGCATTTAGTAACACTTACTTAAACAAAAATACGCTTTGGCTGCATCATCATATAGACACCAAGAGCAAGAGCTCTGCGGCTGTATGGCTGTGCTATAAAAATGTTTATAGCATGTTTTCTCTATGTTATTATTTTACTATGCGGTTCAGTTGGCCGCAGCTTGGCATTAAATGAAATTCTTTAAACTTTTTGCCGGCCGCAGCTGAGGCAGCAGCAGCAACAGCAGCTGCTGTTGTTGGCGCACCAGCACCAGCAACAACAACAACAACAACAACAACATGATCGACAACAGTGGCAGCCACACCAGTTAGCAGCATCGTAAAAATGTCAAATGTCAAACTGACGTTTTAATTAGCATCTGGTCACCCTAACAGTTGGCGCTCTTGCGCTTTGCATGTGTGTGTGTGTGTGTGTGTGTGTGTGTATGAGTGTGTGTTTGTGGTTCCGGGGCGTCAAACGATTTGTTTGAGAGCCAACTTTATGGCATTGCATTTTATGATCTCTCCTTTTGATATGCATAACTCATCCTTGCTCTCTTCCGTCTCTTTCTTACGCTCTCTTTGCAGATGGTGCAGGCAATACAAGTGCTTCGGTTTCACCTTTTAGAGTTAGAAAAAGTAAGTAAACATTGATCAATTCGAATATAGATATATACATATCAATTTTTAATTCACTCATTAAAGGCATTTGCAATACGTTTTCATAGTGTTTAAGCATTAGTTGGTAATTAAATTGTAGCCATCGAGTCTTATGGCAATTGTTGACTCGCCTCGTGGTCAGTTAACTTGAAACACTTTTATGGCTGACTCCTTGGCTGCAGATCATCAGCTCAGCAGTCATGCAATTAACTGCTGGCTGGGCTGCCAACATTTATCACCGACCCCAACGACCACCCATAAAACCCATAAATCAATTGCAAAAATAAAAAATAAAAGAATTAAAATCAAGTCCGGCCAGATACCCTGCAATAAAATAGAGGATATAAACGCAATGCATTTACGATTGCAGCAGAGCAGGAGTCTGGGATTATAACTGCTATTAATATGAACAGCAGTTGAGTATAGCTGGGCTCAATGATCGATGCGAGCTTCAGCCATCATAGATTTTTATAGGGTATATTGTGGCTTGGTTAAACACGGCTGCGCTGCGCGAGCTGCCAACATTTGTGTTGACATTTTATTGAGCTTGGAGACACACACATACACATACAGAGACACCTGGGCTCAGCAGGCGGCCATATCTCTCTTGCAAATGTCTAAATTAAAGCAGCAACAACCGTTGGCCATGCAGCTGGCCATGGCCAAAACTGCATTAATTGCCAATCAAAATTGTAACATGAAAACCGCTTGCATAGCTTCAGATAGAGATAAACCGACAGGATGTGACAAAGCGTTTACACCGCAAGATACGAGCCGAGCAGAGGACAAATATTTGTCGCACAGGTGTTTATCGCCTCAGTCAAACACAAAAATTTCGGCTCTACGCTATTTGCATTAGGCGCCGCACAATGCAATGCATTCATGGGCGGTGCGGCTTTGTTGTCAATTCATGAGGTGTGGATTTATACCCCCCCCACTCCCCGCCACTTCCCGCTCTCAGTCTCGCTCTAGCTGTGGCCGCACATAAATAATTTTTGGGAATGCTGCAACAAGCAACACCTACTTTATTATTGGACACTTTATAGTCTAAATGAAAAAATTACAGGTTGCCTAATTTGTTTTAATTTCAAATAATATGCAAGCGCTTGACTAGACTGGGTGCGTGTGTGTGTCGGCTAATGGAAGTTGTTCCTCAACGTGGTCGTAATTAATGCCTGCACACTCCCTCTCCCTTGCCGCTGCCGCTGCCGCTGCCGCTGCCGCTGCCGCTGCTGCTGCTGCTGCTGTGCCAAGAAAATTAATTAGGCAAATGCGCAGCGAACCGTGGAGCGTCGAGCGTTGAGCGTTGGGTCGGGAACCGAAACTGAAGCCCAGCTGAAGTTGGGGCTGAGCCGGGCTTTGAGCTAAGCTCGTCATCAGACTTTGTTTTTTTTTTTTTTGTTCTCTCTTCTCTTCTTTCGTTTTTCAATTAACTCTTAAGTAAGAAATTATGCAAAACATTATATAAAAAAACACAAAAAAAAAAAAGAGAACAACAACAACAATAATAAGAACGCACGGCAAACGCTATAGGAATACGAAGCTGAGGCATTCGGGGCTGAGAAATGCTTTTTTTAGGCGGCCTCCACGGCAGTCATTTACAGTTATTGGAACGCTCTGGCATATGGCTAATGACACATTGACAAATACGAACAAGAAAAGTCAATCAATGTGCAATTAGTGTTGGCCAATCTTAATTACCAACTGCAGCGCTTTCTATTGAAAGTAGTGCAGTAAGCCAAGTCAGTCAGTCAGTCAGAGAGTCGTAGATGGATCAGTCTGCCCCATTCAGTCATTCAGTTATTCGGCCAGCTGCAATTTGTTGCAGCCAGCACCCTGTATAACAAACAGAGTAGCGTAGTGAACCGAACGAGATCTTTATCATCATCACACACAACAGACAAGAGACAACGGAGCACAGAGCACAGAGCACAGAGCACAGCGCACTGCGAGCACAGCCCACGACAGGTTTTTGTTTTGTCATTTGTCACTCACACAGCTTGCGACACACACGAACCACGACACAGCCAACCAACAGCCAACAGCCAACAATCGGCACAAAGAACTGTAGCAACTTGTACGAAGACAACAAAAATACAATTCATTTATATGCAGCCAACAAAATGCAGCGGGCGATTTTGGTGTATAAAATAAATAAAAACACACCGAAAAAAAAAAATATATATATATATACAAAAAATAAAAAATAAAATAAGCAAAAAGAAATAAATATAATACTTAAATAAAATGTGCGGGCTGACTGGCACAAAAAAAAAAAAATCGCCTATATATGCTATGTATATATATATTGCATGTATGTATTGTATCTGTATCTGTGCATATTTGTTGCTGCTGCTAAAAACAACACACAGAATCAGTTAAAAAGACGCTTCAAGACTTGTGTCTGTCAAAACTGGTTTGCCAGCCCCATTTGCCCAGTCCTCAGTTCCCATCCAGCACGGACAATTCTCGTCACACAGAGTCACATGCAAAAAAAAAAAAAAACGAAACGAAAAAAAAAGAAAAAAAAACACTCGACAACGACGGCGCATTGCAATTGACAAACAGACAGTGGGACACAGTGCCACAGACAGACGGAAGAGACAAGCGGACAGACAACACACGTTGGGTCAGTTGCACACACCCCGGCAGGGGGTAAGCAGTCGCAGCTTGGCGGCTGTACCGGTACTGGCACCGGCATGGGGGCTCCACTGCGACTACCACCACCAATGCCCCAGCGTACACGCCGAATTGGGGGCCTTGTTTTGATGGCCTGGCCAGTTTGGTGCTACAACACCAAACGACAAGCAACAGCTGTATTTTATTTGAATTCTGTTTTTGTATATTATTATTATTTTTTGGCTAAGCGAGACTTGAGCTGCAAGCTGGACTTGAGATTTGATGGGGCAACAAAAAGAACAAATCAAATGAAATGTGTGGGCTCCACATTCATTGGCATTAACACTACGAGAATTTCGAATTTAACAGATGATATAATAATAGAAGGCCAAAGTGGCATACGATCAATGCTATTTTGCATTCCTCTTTGAAGCGTCATCGTAAACGTAACGTTTCTTTTACGTCAGTAGCAAGATATGTCCATTCCTCTTTCGAGCATATTCGTAAACGTATAGGAGGTGTTTTGAACTACTCAGTTTTCTTATGAAGCGGTTTCTTAAATGTAATATTTAGTCAGTTAACTCCTTTGCTAACGCATTTCTCTTTTAATTCCTCTTTGAAGCGTATTCGTAATCGAAACTTACCTCTTTCAATTACATTCGTAAACAATGCGTTTTCTAACACTTTCAAAGCGTATTCATAGTATTTCTTCAGCGAATCAGTTGTGTTTTTATGTTCCTCTTTGAAGCACATTCGTAAACGTAAACATATTCGCAAATGTTACATTTCTGTACTTCAACTATAACATTTTGGCATTTCTTTTTCAAGCCCATTCATAAACGTTGACTGCAAACTCTCAGCTCTTCGTAAATTTGCAATTCCGCTTCATGGCATTTTCCTTAAGCGTCATTCTATTTACAAAATGTTTGATATTAATTCGTGTTGGCAGAGCATTCACAGTTCGCTACATTTAGATCTCAAAGTCAAATAACATTGCTATCTATTTATTTATTTGCTTTGTTTTTGCTTTTTTCTGAATTAAAATATTTATTTTTGCCAAGCGCTTAGATTCAGTCTGTACTGTTTTGTCGGCAAGCGTTGTTATTGTTGTTGTTGCTGTTGCTTTTTTAATTACATTTCATTTAAATGTCAGCAGTGTTGTACATTTTTTGCCGCACGCTTGTTAAACAAAATGCAAAAAATAAAATAGAGGGGGAGAGAGAGAGAGGGGAAAAAATAAAACTTGTTGCTTGACTGGGACTGGGACAGAGACTGAGACTGAGACTGAAACTGAGACTGGCATCGAGACTGGAGGCTGTGTCAGTTGGTCGGTTTCGTGTGAATCTCAGCCGGAGCTGGTCTAGTCGTCATCTCCGTATAGAACATTTAGCGCTATCTATGAGCGGAAATCGAAAATTACCACTGCGCAGATTGGAGCGATTTACATTAGATTAGAGCGAAGCGAATGCAGGCAAAGTGCAATAGTTGCATTGACATAAGGAGTGGAAGAGGGGGAGGGGGAGACAGTGTATGCAATGGAATGGTAAACAAAACTATATGCCCGGACGCATTGCGATCGTATCTCTGATAGAGGAAGCTGTAAAATGTAGCGAGGACGGTACTGTGAAAAGTTTTGCTTAACAGGATGTACAAATGACTGTAACATTTACAATGCTTGCAACAAGCAGCAACGCCCCCAGTAGTGCGCTGGCTGGCAGCTGCTGTTGTTGCCGTGGGTCCCAGCAGTGAGTTGCCCACCCAATGTGCAACAGCAACAGCCAGACACAGCAGTGGCAGCAGCAGCAGCAGCAGCAGCAGCAGTACCAGTCATAAATATCGCAATGAGCTGTTTAAATGTCACACACAACGCTGACAAATTAATCAAAAATTATCAGCGGCCAAGCATCGGCTGCAACAGCAACATGAACAACAGCAACAACAACAACATGCCACAAAGGGCCCAGCCAGAGACTGAGGCAACTGAGCATAAAGCCGCATAAACATATCAATTTAGTAAGTATTTATGCCTTGTTGCTGGTGTGCGCTGGCAACATGTTGCTGGCGTGCTAATTGCGCACTTTATGTGCATTGTTATGGCAACTTTGACAGCTATACACATATGCAGCATCAGCAGCAGCAGCAACATGTTGTTGTTGCTGTTGTTACAGTTGCTGTTGCTGTTATCAGGCAGCAGTAAAGACAAATTTGAGTCCTGTCATAAACCAGTTGCTGCTGCCAGTTTTTATCATCGTCATATTTTTGGTGACAATAACATTGAACACAGCCAGCAGCAGCAGCAGCAACAGCATCGGCAATGACGGACACAGCACCAGCAGCAGCAGCAGCCTGGAAACAAGTTTGGCAAGTTTTGGCAATGGGCAACAAGTTAATAGCCAGCCAGCCGGCCAGACCGTCCGCCCGCCTGCAACTGTTACAGCTTTCGCATGCCTGAAAAAAATGAAAAAGAAAACACAAAACGAGAGCCGCAGCAGCAGCAGCAACGTTGCAAGAACACAGCAACAAGCAATTTGCATAAGCAACGCGCACTTTTTCGTAAATTAAATGCCTGCCCGTTTAAATGGAGCACCCTGTTGGTTGTTGTTGCTGTTGTTGTTGTTACTGTGGCTGCTGCTGCTTCTCTGTCTGCTCGAGCCCAGCGCAATTAATTTCTTTTTAGCCGTGTCGGCGGCTGCATTCCTCTTTGGTGCGCAGCCTTTTTGCATATTTGCATATGCGCTCCGCCTGACTCACACTCACTTTGGCCTTATCGCATTTGTTTTATCATACATACACACACACACACACACACAATCGCACACACGAGCTTACACACAGTTTTTGGATACAGACAACAACAAGAGCCTGGTTTTAAAAACGCATTTTGTTGGCCGTTTGCTGCTGCTGCTGTTGCTGTTGCTGCTGTTGCTGCTGACGCCAGCCAATGGTCTGTGTGTTGCACGTGCTGCTTGCTTAAAAGTGTGCCCTGCGGCTAAACTTGGCTGACCAGCCAGCACTTCCTTTCTGGCTCGAATGCTTTTGGCCAGCCAGCCAGCCAGCCAGCTCTCTATGCATATTTATGTGGCCGGGTCGGGCTCGCATTTTTATCGCCTGCAAGCGCGTACACCTTCTAAGCTTAGCGGTGGCTGTTGCTGACGTTGTCTACGCCATTTTTGAGTGCCATCATCAACCATTTGCGTGGCCCGAGTCGAGTCCAGAGCCGGGCCTTGGATAACGCATAAAAAGCAATTTGCATGCCATTTGCAGCGGGAGAAAAAAAAGCAGGTTTTAGCCATATTGTTGTTGCTGTTGGCTGAAAGAATGCAATGGCGCTAAGTGTTTGCAGCTGTCTCTGTTGCTCAAGTTGAATGGTTCATAAACTAACTGAATGCCTAATGAAGTCCCGATTGTGGAATATGAAAACGTATTGCCCGATGTCTGATTAGATTAAGTATTATATTAATGCATATCCTTATAAAAATATTTATTTATAAATAAATACATATATATGCACTATTATATGCCTGATGATCAATTACTATATCGTAAAATTTCTTATATATTTACATATGTTACTTTTCATTTTGGCATCGCACCTTTTCACTCACACAACAATCTCTTTCTCTCTCTCACTCACTTTTTGCGGGTCTCTCGTTGCAGGTGCATGAACTATGCGATAATTTCTGTCATCGATATATCTCATGTTTAAAGGGTAAAATGCCAATAGATTTAGTGATTGACGAACGGGACACCACCAAACCACCAGAATTAGGTTCAGCAAATGGTGAAGGAAGAAGTAATGCCGATTCAACATCGCACACCGATGGAGCTAGTACACCAGACGTTGTGAGTACCCCCTTCGCGGGAGCACATGGTCCTATATTGGCGAGCTACAATGCGGTGGTGCACCCATGTTCGTAGTACGATAACGACCTTCTTGCAAAAACGAAGCGGGTGCTCACAATGCCCTGGGATTAAATGAATCAATAATAATAACCAAAAAGAAAAAGAAAAGAAAAAATATGAATGTTGCGAAACTGCATAAGAAATTAAGTAAAATTAATTCATTTTGCAAAACTTCAACAAAAGTCCACAATAATCTCAATTGATTATTTGACGATCATAATAACAATAATATAAACAAATATTGATGAATAAAATCCAATCAAAAACGCAGAAGAAGTTGTACGTAATTATGAACAAGAACAAGAACACACACACATTGTAAATTAGTCAAGTGAATTCAAACAACAACTAAAAAGAATATTAAAAAAAAAGAAGAAATTCAGTACAAGAGAGCAAATACATAAAATGAGAAAAGAAGCAAATTCTAACGAGAGCAATTGCAGCAACATCAACGACGACAACGTCAGCAACCATGAGCAATGGCTACGCAGCAGCAACAACAACAACAACAGCAGCCCAACAACAACAACAATTGCAAGGACATTGCATTAGCGGCCAAAACGACAACGACAACGACGCCGACAACGACAACAACAACACGACACAATGAACAACCAACCAACCAACAAACAACTACAACAACAACTACTACAACAAACGAGCTTCCAAGCGGCCGCTAAGCGAGGATCTTCGACCATCCACACATTGACAGCTGTTGCTGTTGCTGCTGCTGCTGCTGTTGATGTTGCTGCTGTGCATTGCTGTTGGCTGACGACTATGTTGGCAACTGTCGCTGCTGCTGCTGCTGCTGCTGCTGCTACTTCTGATGCTTTGGCCGTTAGAATTTGTCTGTTTTGTACAGTTAACTGAGAGCCATAAATTTAAGTTTAAAAAAAAACACACACACACACACTCAAAAACAAAAAGTATAAACAAAGAGTAATGCAATACATAAGTCATGTTATTTATTTTTGTGCTCTTCTCGCAGAGACAAAAATAGAATACATTCAACTTGTAAATTACTTAAAATGAATATTATGATGAAGAAGAAGATACAGCAACTGAGCAACAATAATTAGCGCAAAGAAAACTATAAATTTGCTTAATTTGTAAAAAGTACCAACAACTAAAGAAAAACTATTCAAAAGAGAAAAAACAAAAAAGAACAAACAAAAAATTAATAAGAAAACAAAAAGAAAAAAATCATAAGTAAAAGTTCCAGTCCTTCGTTTTTGCAAGAGGCCCATATAGCTCGCCAATATATTATTAATTATTATTAAAAACATTTAACAACTTTTTATTATTTTCACTACTTAACAACACAAAAATTAAACTATTAAACAAAAAAAAAAAACTAAAAATTATTATATTACAAGAAAGTTTACTAACCCAAAATTAACCAATTTTAACAATTTACATATGCACATAACTCTCTCTCTATATATATACATATATATATAGAAACTATATACGTATAAATGCATATATATATATATATGTGTACACACTTATATGTATGTATATATATTATATATATATATAAATATGATATAAAAGCTAGCCTAATATGCATGGTCCAGACTATGCGGGGGCTGCGCCGATAACTTTCGATAGACGTGTTATCGTTTTGAGTTCGTAAACTTGTAAATATCGCCTTCGAACCCCTCCACAAAGAAAACCAACACACAGACAGACATATTTAGTTACAGCAACAGATGCACACAATATCATCGACACTTGATCTACTTTTATATCTAAAGCCCCCCATTTCTCTCTATATATATATATATATTACAACTCTGGTGCCAAATTTCTATTTTGGAACCCTAACACAGCCCCACGCCCAAGACTTTGCGCCGCTGGAAGAAACCTATGCCAGTTATCGCATCAAGCACGAGGCGGACTTTTAATTCGCTCAGCGTGTGTGCGCGTGTGTATGAAAGTGTGCGTGTGTGTTTGGGTGAGCGTCACAGCAGGGACCCCAAAAAAGAAAAAAGAAAAGAAAAGTAAAGAAAAGGATAAAGGAAAGCCCTACGTTATTTGGTCAAATCAGAAAGCATAACCCTAACTACGAGCAAACTTCTTAAGAAACTAAACTATAACTTAAAATAGAACTTAAGCATGTAGTTGTACGAAAGCCTAGGCTGCTTACAAGTCAAAAACAAAAACAAAATCAGAAAGGAGAAGAGTAAGAAGAAAGAAAAACAAATGCAAATTATTCATAATGAAAGAAAAGTTTATTCCTCTTTTGTTTGGCTTTTCACTATTATTTACTTCAGCAACGTGTATACGATTTTTCAATACGTCCTTTTTCAAGGTGTTTTACAACACTGAAAGAACTTGCCAAAAAACAAAAACAAAAACTAAAACTAAAAAAAGAAAAAGAAAAACAAGTTTCTAATCTTTAATTTTGTTAGATTTGTTTCCATTTTTTGTTTCGTTTCTTTTATAAGTCTTATTTCAATGCGTTCTTAATGAGAATGGAGAACCAAGTGCAACTCATATACGTAAACAAAAAGATGAAACAACATAATGAAATCAACCTGAGTTCAAATGCAAAGTATACGAATAAAACATAAAGTAAAACATATGTTTTTCTATTGTTTAAAAAGTTAAAAAAAAAAGAAGCAAAAAACAAAAATTAAATACCAGATTAATGTTAATTTAATTAATTGAGAATTGAAACGCGCATATACGATGACATTATAAATGAGCTAGAATCCGTGCGAACTAAATATACGTAATGAACGGGATACTGTTTAGGTTATAATTCAAGATCATTAACAAAAAAAAAAAAAAAAAAAAAAAAAAAGAACTTTAAGCATTTACTAAGCAAAATTTTTAACTATACAAGTAAATACGTAAAATGCTACACGCGATACTATTATATAAAAGTAAATGTAATTATTAATTAATAACAAATATGGTACGTAACTACGTATATAGCGACAGTGCAGCTTCTGGTGCTCAAAATCACAGCAGTTAAGAGATGGAATAAGATAATCCCATTGTACTACTATCCCAATCAGATTATTGCAACTAGACTAGGCCTAATCCCGAAAAATAGTAGCTGTCGAGCAATTGCATTGATTTACTATTATCTCTACCAATCCCCTCTCACCCGCCCCTATCCACCTGTCCATCCCCCTTCAACTGAATGTATACTATAGCGGTTTAACTAAATGTACGTTATATAGTTCTTAGTGTCCGTAACGGAAGGCTACGTATTATTAGGTATACTAAGCTAAACTAAAAACTAAAGCTAAACTCTATGTTTACCCTAAAAACTAATTTCGAAATGAACTCTTCCCAGCTCTAGGCACTTTCTCTATCGCTATATTCTCCTACCTTTTGAGTTAATGCATACTAAACAACTCTAAAACAAAAATCTACCAAACATTGTACTTAATGGAACTGCACTCGGTTGCAGTCCAGCTATATGGGCAGTCATTTGTATACTTACACTTTACGAGTAGACTATAAACCAACTGGTTTATTAGCGAAAGAAACAAACCAAGTAATAAAACAGAAAACAGAATAAATGAAAAAATAAAAAAAAATAATGAGAATATGTCAAAGCTTTTGTACTATTTTTTCAACTTAAGAATAAACACAAAAAAAAAAACAAACAAAAAATCTTGCAAATAAAAAATAATTTGCAAAAAAAAAAAAAAATCCAACACAATATAATAATTAATAAATAAAACTAGTTGTTGTACTTTGTCTCTTAAAAACTAAAAAACAAATAATAAAAACAATTATTTGCAAACAACAAAAACCATACGAAGTGAATACAAGCTGTAATTATAATATAATTTTAGCATAAATCTGTGGCCAAGCGATCTTAGTTGCTTTTTAGTTGAAAGAAAAAATTAAATAATAATAATAATGAATATACAAGAAAACATATACTATATATATTTATAAATATATATATATATATATAAGCTGTTGCAAAATTGGCTGCAACAAATTGTTTCCTATGATTTTTGCGGGCTTTTGCATTTTGTTGAACACTTTGTTTAATGCTTTTGTTCTTACTATTAGTTTTTTTTTTGAGTATTGAACGTTTTGCAAACAAAGCGAACATTTTTTATTGTTGTCATGTAAAAAAAAAAAATGAAAAAAAAAAACTAAAAAAAAAAAAAAACACAAAATACAAAACTGAAACTGAAATACGTAATTGCTTTAGGTGATATTTTATGAAAATATAACACAAGTAAATATAAATAAAAATAACGCAACACAAACATATACGTAAATATATAAATATATATTTTAAAAATAATTGAGATGCTTTTTGCTTTTATTTTTGAAATATGTATATATAAAATATACATGCATAAAATTTAGTTCTTCTTTTCTGTGTGTGTCTAATTGCATAAATTCTTATTATTGTTTCACGAAACAAATTTTATTTAGTTTTTAGCAAAATTGTAAAATGAGAAACACGATACGAAAACTTATTGTAATGATCTTAGCAGAGAAGAAAACGCAATCAAAAAGAAAATGAAAACAAAACAAAAAGAAAAACAAAAATTATATATGAATGAAAAACAAACAAGCAGCAACTTCTATACGATATACGAATACATTTTAATGTAATATTTTTAATTATTTATATGTATACTAATAATATAATTAAATGAAAACGAAAAAGAATTAAGAAACAACAACTACAGAGTAACGTTTAAAGAGTTAGCCAATAAATATATGAAAAAAGTATATTTGAAAAGTAAACGGAATGTTTTTTTTTTCCACTTACGAAATTGAGGCTTAGTTTGTAAGGCAACGCATTTAGCTGGCCAGTCTCAACGGGATCTCGGAAGAACTCACTGATCTGATCGACCCGGAGCAACCCACAGAGAGATCGATGCGCCTGATGGATCGATGGATACATGCGAGAGAAAGAGAGGGAGAGAGAGCTGTTTTAGTTGATATATATGTATATTTCTTATTTTCAGCAATAGCTCACACTCTCTCTCTCTCTCGCCCACTATCTCCCTCTCTTCATGTCTCTCCCTTCCTCTACCCCTACTTAGCTTTAAGCGTAGCTCTTAAGTGCGTAAAGTGTGTGAAACGTGTGCGAATTTGTGTGACTTTCAACGCAGGACGCGCAGCAGATCGTATCCTGGCTATCATTGCATGTAAATCGAGAAGCCCGCTCGTATTTCGTGGCTGCATTTTATTCATAACCATTTCAACCCATACACACACACATACATATATAATACATATATCTATATATTGTACTCTGCCCTGAGCCGTGGCACGTGCATGCCGCTCAGGAGGCCGTCCACGCCCCCATCTCAGCTCAAGTGTCAACTGCAGTGCACAGCCGTTGCAGTTAAGGATCTGCGAACTGCCCCCGCTTGAGCCTGGCCAAATCTGCGGCCTGCGCCTGAAACCTGAGCGTCGACCCGGCCCCGATCGAATTGCCTGGCAGCTGTGTGAGCCTGAAACAGCGCAACGGCAAGGGGAGCGGGGCTGGGTCTGCAGCTCGGGCTCAGGCTCGTCTCGTGTACGACTTGTGGAAAACACCTTAAATGACTTCTTTTTTCTTTACTTTGTGTTTTCTTTTTTGTTGGCCAAGTTGGAGGCTCTGCGTGTTAGATGATTTCGTTCTGTTAATGGTAGCTACATGTAATTTGGCATTTTGCGTGATTGCCTGGGGCGTGTTGGCTGTTAGACATCGTTTCTTTTTCATCTTTACTATTTTTTTTTTGAGCATTTTCCACTTAGGCGAGCGAGAGAGATAGCGATATAGAGAGAGGCAGGGCAAAAGAAAATGCTTTGTGCCTGGCTGCATTTGTATTAATTTCTACAGCAACGCCCCGCACAATTTTCCAGTTGGTTTCGAAAGACCTATAATTTTATAGGCATTAAGTCAAAAAGTCGAACTGGTTTTGGGTGTCTGTTTGTCTGGCCTGGTCGGTTGGATGGTCGGATGGCCGTCTGAGTTCCAGTTTTCGTGGCAAAGCAAAGCAAAAAAGGATGCTCGCCAGGCTCATTAGCCGCGCTCTCACCTGAGTAATACGAATACGAGTTAGTTTGGCTTTTTTTTTTTTTTTTTTTTTTTTCGTTCTGTGGCTTTGTGCTGCTTGACCAAGCGTCATACTGTCTGTGACTCTAACCGCAGGCGACTGTCCGAAATTTGTGCATTCATTTGTGAATAAAACGCAGCCGACTGTCCAACAGCTCCGACTCCAACTCCAACTCCAACTCCAACTTCAAGTCCAAGGCTAAGGCTACAATTAATAAGCCACGAAAGCCCTACAAATGCCGCCGTGATGGCTCAACAAAGAAGTTGTCCCATACCCAAAACCCCAAAGCCCCGAAACCCCAAAAGCCAATGCCTAAGCCCTGGCTCAGTGTGCAGCGGATCGAGTGTGTGACAAGGCTTTTGACTTTTGACGAGCGGCGATCGAGGCGTCGTTCGGCGATCCACTTTTATTATGTATGAAGTGTCGCGTCTTCAGGAATTTCAGCCAACTGGGCAAAAAGTCCAGCCAGCCAGCCAGCCAAAAAGCTAAGGCCTTTAAAGCCAACGGCCCAAAACAAAGCGGCATCAGAAGATGAATCGCAGACGCAGGCGCAGAGCCAGACGAGCGGGTGTGGTAGAGCTGGGGTGGAGTCGTGGTAGACAGGGTGCGGTGGGTGCGGAGGGTGCGGAGCAACCGCAAAAATGTCATCACTGCTAATGTTTCAATGCAGTTGCCAATGTGCTCGACAAGTTTTTAGCTTTGGCTCATCTTGTCTTGTTTTTATTCTTATTTTTCTTTTCTTTTTGTATTTTTTGGCTTACTCTGCCTGCTGTTGCTGTTGGGTTTCAAGTCGCGTTCAATACAAAACTTTCAGCAATTTTTGTCGCACTGACGATTCTTCGATTGCCCAGGGAATTGTACAAAGTCCAAAAGCGTTGAATGCGATACCTCGAGCCATTGGCGTGAAACGACATGCCAAAGTGACGATGACGACGGTTCGTTTCCATTCATCGATCGGGGATACTAAGGAGATTCGGATTAGATATGATGAGGGAGCATCAGCTAGACTAGACTAGAAGGCATTTTCTATTCAGCTTGCCCTAACTTGAGTTGATTAGAGTCCAAGTAGAAACAATATAAATCTATTTTATTATGCTCATTCACGAAAGTGAAGCGAGTATATTGGTTTCTTTGAGTATACATATGTATTTATATTGAAATTCATTTCAAAATTTCAGTTGCATCCTATTGATTTGATATTTGCAACTCAGCTTAATGTTTCATTCATATTTAGCTCTCGATGCTTTCGTTTTCCTGGAATTCTATCCATAAAAAAAAAACGAAAAGAGCACAAAAAATGCTGAGCAAATAATGAAATCTTAATGAATATTTTGTTGTTGTTGCCATTTCGTGTATACATAAATGTTTTTGCTGTTTTATTTTGATTTTGAGTTTCTGATCTGTCTATGGCTCAGTCAAGTGTTGCTTCAAACGGCAGCCGCCGCTTCAAAAGCTCGCAGTTTTTTTTTGTTTTTTTTTGCTATATCGAGTGCCCACATAGGTATATATATATGTATATATATTTATCGATACACTCATATCTACCTGATTGTGTCAACCTTTTGGCTTAGCCACAAATGTAGCAGTGCGCATCGTTGTTTTTGTTTCTTGTTTTTGTTTTTTTTTTTTTAAGAGTATTTTTAATATATAGAGAAACATTTTTTTCCAATTTGCCAGCGCAAATTCAATGGAAATTTATGCCGTAAAACAGCCGCAAAAAGCGAACAGATACCCAAAATAGCTGAGCCGGTCTGAATTGGCTCTCTTTGTCTGTCGCCTTTGTCTTGGGCTTGAAAGTATTTTTTCCGCTGAAACAGAGAGTTTTTGTTTTTTATTTTGCGCAAAAAAAAAAAAAAAGAAGAAGACATTTCAACGTTGGCCTCCACTAAGCTGCAAATCGGTTTAAAAGCTTACAAATTATACAAAGTCCGATGCGTCGCTTACGCTTGGGTCATTAGGCAAATGCAGGCGAGCGCTTAGCGCACATTAGCCGATGAGGCTTTGGCCCAATGGGAAGCCATACGCTGGGGCGTTGGCCAAGCTGGTGCCTGCTGCTTGCACAATTACCGTTAATTACCTGAGCTGTAGCTGCACTTTGCACCGCAAAAGCAATTGAAGTCAACTCGAATATCAAAAGGACGATTTACGCTTGTTTCAAACTCGATTAGCCAGCGCAGAGGCCCACGCTCACCATTTCAAGTGCCTTTCAATTATCATCGATGCACGGGCACGCAAGCGGATTGCTTGCTGGGTCGCGACCACAAGGCAGGGAGGGGAGGGCAGCGGTTCGGTCAATGGCAATGGCAACAGCAGAGCTGCTAAGGTTCAGCACTTAAGGCCCGCTTAGCTTGTATTGGCCACTTGTAAATTGTAATTTAATCCGCCTAAACGGGAACTTAACTAGCCCGTACAGGCGCAGCCAAATGCGTTTCCTCAACGGGGTTAAATATCAAAGGGTTCAAACCCTTTTACGTGCTGACCATTGGTAATTGAATTTCTCATGTGTCTTTGGTATTTTCAATATTTAATGCGGCACTCATTTGGCATTCGGTATTTCGACTCGACAATTGACATTCCGACTTTTGATTGATTTTGCTTGTGGCCAGGGCTCGTTGCCCCTCGCTCGCTGCCCCGTCACTCGTTGCCATTTGCGATTTGGCGCATTTATGTCTACATCAGCTAATTTTCTGACACACACACATGTATGTGTGTATGTACGTATGTATATACTTAGTCACACAATCCCCTCCCTTTTATAGAGCACATAAATCACTTGCACTTAAATCCGCTGCTGGCGACGTCTCAGTGTCTGTCTGCTGGCCATTAGGGCTGCCAAAGCAACATCTCAGGCCCCGTTCAGCCCCAGCCAATTCAATCCTTGTATGCGGGGTGGGCTGTTTGCTTTGTTTGTTGTGCTGGCATTTCTATTGGCCCGGAAGCAGTGCGGCCAACATCTACAAAATAGTCAGCCAAAAGCTTGGACGCTCTGCTGCCCGCATTCCGCTTAAGTCTTGGCCTCTTAGTCAGCCTCGACAGGCTCGACAGGCGGCTGCCTGGCAATTTTTATTGCCTTTTTGTGGTTTATTTCCTGCGCACTATTTGGGCCGCTTATGGGCCTCGGATTGCAGATTGGGCTTTGCTGTCTGTCTGACTGTCTGTGTGAGTGTTAGTGTGAGTGTGAGTGAGAGTGCGGCAGGGGGGGCTAGCTCATTGGGGGCTTTATGCCTCAATGGCGCGCCGAGCATTAGATAATGGTGTTCCTGCTTATTGCTTACATTGACTTTTCTCTTTCTCCCACCCTCTCATCCTCTCTCTCTCTCTCTCTCTCTAATGCATTGTCAGTCCCTCGTTGGGATTTTCTATAATTTGCAGGCAGCTTAGCCGAAATGCCAACGCAAAAAAAAAAACAAAACTAGCAAAAATAATTTATTGCATATCTAATAGCGCACGTGCCGGTGTCTGAGCCAAAGGACACTGCGTGCAAACAATATGCCGACCTACTTAGGAAATCATGTGTTCAATATTAAAGGAGCAATAGCTAGATCATTTAAAATAATACAATACAAATGAAACTTGAAAATGCAATAATTCAAATTTAAATGTAATATATTATAATATATTAAATTAATTTAGTTTCTCCCTTTAACAAATATTACTCCGAGTTTTTTCCTTTTTTTTTCAAGTCACTTTGAAAGAGTTTTTCATCTGCTTCATTAGGCATTGCAGAGCCGCAAGACTCGTTGCTTGTGCTGCCATTAGACCAGCCCATATTGACACATTTTGGCAATTTCCCCGGCCAGTGGCAAGAGGAAGAAATTCTATTAGGCAAACGCCCGCCAAATGCCGCATAAATCTCTAAGCTACTTTACTTTGACGCACTTTACTCTTAGCTCTGGCAATTCCCATTTGGGCGCCTTCGCCTGCCCTGCATATGCCCTGCATTATGGGCATAAATAAAAATGCTTGTCGAACTGCCGCTGCCGCTACCGCTACCTCTACCGCCACCGCCACCGCCACCGCCACCACAGACGCCGTCTGCTAATAAATGAAATATGACGCTCAGGCATGGGCATGGACAGGGTCGTGGGCCACCCCTCGTTTACCTTCAAGCTGGCTCTTGGCTCTGGCTCTCGCATTGTCGTAGCTCCTGTTTATTGCGCTCGGCCTCCTGCCAGCCATTACGATTTGAAGTATTCCTTGGGATCGTATTGTCGCTGCCGATGCTACTTCCGTCGTTGCGACACAATTTTCTATTTTTGGCAAATTATTTTTCTGTGTCGTATTGGATTTCCGAGTTGCGTTGAGCTCAGTTCAGTTCAGCCTTGGGTGGGCCTTGGGGTTTTTCGGGTTTTGGTATGCGCGGTGCGAAAACAAAATTGACGTCAATTACGCAATGCACACACGCACACGCACACACACCAACACAGGGCAAAGTTACCCGCAGACACCCAAGCCGTAGCCGGCACCGTCCCAGACCCAACCAGTTGCCACCAGGCGGCGCTAGAGCTGGAGCAGGAGCAGGAGCAGGAGACCGCACCCCAGTACGCACTTGCATGCCAATGCTTCACTAATCCGCTTCGGGGATTTTGGGAATACGCGTAGCATACTTTTTGGGGTTTTAAGCGCGACGCGTCAGATGCTCTCAAGTTCGCTTGTTGTTGTTATTATTTCGGTATTCGCACCCCAACCAGCACTCAGCTACGACTCCTGCTGCTGCTGCTGCTGCCTGGTGCTAATTAACGCATTAAATCATATTAATGTCGCCAAATGTTTCAAAGTCAGTCGCCATAGCAACATTTCCTCTAACTTCTATCTCACTCTATTTCTCTCTCTCTCTCTGTCTGCTGCTTTGCATACTTATTGGCTGTGCTGAGGCCTGCCAATAAGCCGGCATAAATTGCGACTAATGCTGATGCAGCTGTTGATGCCGCCGCTGTTGATGCAGAAAAATCACAAATTAATTAAAGAGCTGCTGGCTACGTTTGACTGGTTAATAAAACTTATATAATAATTGTTAATAAACTGAGCAATTTTATGGGTTTTCAAATTAGTTTGTCATGCCTTCTGCCAGTCGCAGTCGCAGTCGCAGTCGCAGTCTGGCTTATATGCTAGTTGTAGTTGTTGTTGCATGTTGCTTGTTGCATGCAACATCAACGCAGCAGCAGCAGCAGCGCATCACTGACTGGCTGCCATGCCATGCCGTGTTGTCAACTATTTCTTCGGTTCATAAAAATTGTTATTAATTGGCACTTAAATGCTCAAACGCAAAAGTTGAGAGACGTCGTCCGAGACGGCGTCGCACTTTTTGTGCCGTTGATGCTGTGCTTCGCTGCTGCATGTTGCTGTTGCTGTTGCTGTTGTTGTCGAGCGTGTTGTGAAATTTAAGCTTTTTAGCAGTTGCTGTTGCTGTTGCCGTTCGTTGCATGTTAACCTTTGCCTCGCTTGTAATGAATGCAACTGCAGACGTCGACATGGAGGAGGAGGCGCGCATGCAGCAGGGTGTATGACAGGAAACGGCAACGGCAACAACAACAGCAACAACAGCAACAACAACAGCCACAGCAGATGGAGACTTACTTTAAGCTTTCATATAAATTTCTTTACTTCATGGCACTTGTTTAAAGTCCATTTGGGCACTGCGTGAGTGTTTATTGAATGTTTCTTCTGGTGTTGGCAGCAGCAGCAGCAGGAGGCGAGAGTTAGTCTACACAACTTGAAGCATTCTGACAAAGACAAAGATCTAGCACTTCACTAACTGTTACGCTGATTGCCTGCCTACATAGGCCCAGCTTAATGCCATACTATAATCTAATAAAATAACTTGTACTGGAAGTCCGATAACATAAAACATTCTCTGAGTGAAATGGGATAGTAAGAGGCGAACTAAGACCTATTCAAAATTAAACAATAAATTGGGTATTCTTTATGCTGTTGTATCTTATATATATCCTATGATCTATTAAATTGTATAGACAAAGATAGTTTTATAGATTAAAGACTTGAAATCTTAATCTCTCAATATATAAATTAATTTGCACTCAGTTTATATTCTCAAACAATTACTACTATTTTATGAGCGTCGTTTTAAACGAACTCTACTATATGAATATATATAATACAATCGACTCTTGTTATTTCACACCTGCCATATTTCGAACCTCTCATTTATTCAAAGTAATCAGGAGTCCTCTACAAAATATTTTTATATTTCGAACCATTTAATATTTCACTTGAACTCCAACTGAAAAGTTTTTATGTATATGAAATAGAAGTTTCGTACAGTTTTCCTCTCATCTTTGACATATTATATTATATTATATTATTAAATTAATTACAATAATGTACGATATACATATATACTATTATATTATGATATATATTAATTATATAATATTACCATATATATTAGATCTGTTCTAATTGCTAAACACATTTATGTATGAGTATTAAATATCTAAAAATATTAAATATTTCTTTATCATATAATATGTACTAAACCATTTCCAACTCTTCTATCTTCAACATTTGCATCAATTCATATTTTTGCCGTTCCATTAATAAGTGACAATATAGTATTTAATTTAATTGTCAATCCTATTTGATCTGATACTCTCAAGTCTCGGTTATTTCTCCAAGTGTATGCCGATTCTTCAGCGTGTACATTGTAGTTAAGCTGGTCAGCCTGCTCGATTTATGACTTTTAAAGTAGCGGCTCAGAGTTAAGAAGCATTTAGTTCGCTTTTGCGGCAATCAGTCGACACGAGCTAAAGCTAAAGTGCCTTATCATTGCCACACACACACACACACACGCACAGACATTTATTCCGTTTCACTTTAAACTCGGCTCGACCGCTCCCCCGCACTGCCTTTTGGCCATTAAAGAAATTAATAAAACGCCATAAAACGACAATAAAACACAGCTTCATACATATGAAATCAAGCAAAGCGAAAAGCTTATTAACTTTTGTTAAACATTTATTATGATTTTTGTTTCTCTCTTTATCATTCAGCTGTGCTGCGCATGCGAATTGCAATTTTAAGCAGCAGCAGCAGCAACAACAGTAATAATAACAACAGGCAACGGCAACGGCAACGACGTTAATTAAAATTGAAAAAAATGTGCAAAAGAACACCTTGAAAATATAATTTTGTTATTTGCGCGCCACACAGCGGCAGTCGCCTCACCCGCCCCCCGCCGCCTCCCACAAGCAGTATTCGTATTCATAAATACAACAAAGAGCCAACGAGCTGAACGCTAGCCGACCGCTGGACCCCGTTGCTGGTCCGTTGCCATTTTTGGATGACCGACCGCTGTGCCCCAGTCGAGAGTGTAAATGATATATGTGGGCAGGGCGGGCGATCAGCAGCAGGGCGGGGCAGCAGCACTGAAGCTGCACTCACAGTCACAATCGCAGTCGCCGTTGCCGTTGCCGTTGCCGTTGCCGTTGCCGTTGCCGTTGTTGTCTTGTCTGTCATTTGAAGGCATACGAGCCACACCACATGCACGGCCGTGCCCAGGCCAGGCCAGGCCAGGCTGAGCCCAGCTCCAGCTCGGGCCAAGTGCAAATGACTTATAAGAATTTAATATTTAACAACACAAATCAATTCAAAAATCATCAGAGACCGGGCACAAAAACTCATTTGGTGCAGTCGGCTGTTTGGGATTCCGGGGGTTTTGGGCACGATGCGAGCACCTGGAACCCAACCGGTGCCCCGGTGCCAGACAAAGTCTCATTTCATTTCATTTCATTTCGATGTTATTCGCTTTTCGGTATCACTGCGCAAAGGTAACGAAAATGAAACGCTAAGGAAACGATGCCGAGCAGACAATGTAGACGATGACGTTGACCGGGGACCAAGAGGCGCTGGCTCTGCTAGGGACCGGGCTCAAAGTCGTTAACATGAAGCGTTTCGTGGTGGTCGTTGTTGTTGTTGTTGTTGTTGTTGCTGTTGTAGCCTTTTTGTGGTCAGAGCAAAAATTATGAAAATCAAAAAGTTTTTGGCCCTGGGTCTTTGTATGATTTCTCAGAGCCTCTTTCACTCATTCACTCAAAGCTTTACTTGTATTGCGCCGCTGCTGCTTCTTCTTCTTCTGGGATTTTTTATACTTTTTGATTACTTTTATTTATATTTATTTTTAGTGCAGCCAAAAACTTTGCTTCCTTAGCTGCTGCCCCTTGTCGCTGTTGTTGCTGTTGTTGTGCACAAGGTTATATGAAACATACAACAGACATAAAATTAAATCTGAAAAACCCAGAGAAAGAGGGCGCGAGAGCAAGAGAGCGAGATAGATAGACAGAAGATGCATTCTGCATTCAGCATCTCCCGCTGTGTCGTAAAGTCATTTCGATGTCGAGCCTATAGCAAGACAATGCAATTCAGCCAAAAAATCACGAGAAATAAATGTATATATAAATACACGTATATACATATATATATATTTACTATATATAAATATATATATATATATATATATCTGTACATTGCTGCCTCACGAAAATTATTGAGCATTTAACACCGACAGTCGACAGATCGAGAGCTCAAGATCTTTCAAATTCAAGATATTGCTGGCAACGCCACGTTGCATGCACATTTCTCTATAGCCGAGGAGGAGGAGGGTGCCTTAGCTGTTGTTGTTGGAGGGCAGTGGGCTGGGGGAGGCGAAGGGGCTCACAGGCAATACAAACACTTTGCACTCAACACCCATTTAGCTAGCTAGCTGCGGCTGCGGCTGCTGCTGCTGCTGATGATGATCATGATCAGTTACTGCTGCTGCTGCTGCTGCTGTTGCTGCTGATGATGATAATGATGATGATGTTGATGATGTGGCCGCCAGCCGCCAGCCAAATTGTTTACAATCAAGAGAAAAAAATTTGCGATCGATTGCAGCGACGGTGGCAAGGAAAAGTGTGAGCAACCGCAAAGGCAATGCCACAGCAGCAGCAACAACAACAACAACAGCAACAACAGCAACAGCAACACAACTGTAAACTATTTACAGCGTGGCAGGCTCGTTGATTGTTTTTGCTGCAGTTTGTTGTTGCTGTTGTTGTTGTTGTTGTTGTTGTTGTTGCTGCGCTTTATACAATAAAATTTATTTGATTTTTTTACGCTGCTTTCATGCCTCAGTATTTTTCTTCAATTTTCCTGCACTTTTCAACTTGATCGTTGTGTTCTCTAGCTGCTGCTGGCCCGCGTGAAAAGCGGGAAAATGAAAATGCGGCGTCGATGCTGGCGGCGGCCGCTTCGCTTCGCCTTTTATAAAAATAAATTGTTCGCAGACGTAATGATGCGAAAGCAATTGAGAATTCTATATATGCATTTGTCTATATGCCTACATGTGTGTGTATGTGTGTGTGAGTGTATGCGTGTGTATGTGTGTGTATGTGTGTATGTTTGTTTGTTGTTTGTCGGAATGCGTAAAATTTCAATTGACTGTGGCAAAGCATACAGCGATCTGTCGATCTCGATCTCGATCGCTCGCGCTATCGCCCACTCTCTCTCTCTCTCTCTATGTCTATCTTTATCATTAACTTTGTCTCTGGCCAGTTACGCAATCGAGGGCAAATAGAGAGATGATTGGCAGAACCCCAAGACTCAATGAAATTTATGAATGCAACCAGGCAGCAGCAGCAACAATCCTTAGTCACAATCTACGCTGATCCTCAGCTTGGCCCCTCGTTATCAGTGCGATAATCGATGGCTGTTTGGACGTGCCACTGACAGTTGCAGCCATTGCGCAACAGCGCGTGATCATGCAGTGTTGGTAAACGCTTGGCAGCGATCGCTAAGCCAACAGGCGGTGCATGTCGATTGCTCGTTTCGGTTTTGCCTTTCAGCCCAGGCCACAGACACGCCCACTGCTAGATTGCAAAAGACACACAGTCAAAGAGAGAGAGAGAGAGAGAGAGAGAGAGAGGGCAATAAAAAACAAACGAACGAACAAAAGTTAATTGTTAGCGCTTGCTTACCCCCCACCCCCCTGGACCAAGTAGAGCCTTTATGCGCCTGCGTGAATCTCGACTCCGGGTGGTACAGTCTGCGAGTTAATCCGATTTGTTGCGCCCCTGCGCCCAGCCGACTCAGCAGCAGCTCAGCAGCCTCTGCGCAGGGGTGGGTTATGCGAGGCTGTGATTGATTGCCTGAATATTTGGACCAGGGTTGTTTCGCTGCCCCGTTCCTGTTTCAGCCTGCATGTGCTGCTCACTCTCTATCGCTCTTGCTCACTCTCGCTCTGTGGCATGAACGTGACTCAGTTGCTTTCTGAGGTGAAAATTTGATTAAGCAGCTCAAAATACAATCACAAAATTAATGAAAAAAGCAGCCCAAATGAAAAGTGAACAACTGTGGGCAACCTTTTAATTATTGCAATTACAAATTGCATTGCAAAAATTGCAAAAATCACGCATTTTATTGATTTTTAATTGCAGCTCGTTGCATACCAAAGCTCGGCGGCTCGGTCTGGCTCAATCAAGCCGGGCACAGAGCCTGGCCAAGAGCCAGACATGCGCATTTGTGCCTTTAATTATGTTGTTGATTGTGCCTGTCCATCCGCTGTCCAACTGTCGCCGCCTGTCAGCCGGCAAAGCCAGCCAGCCAGCCAGCCAGCCAACTGTCCGTCCGTCTGTCCGTTTGTCTGTCAGCCCATTTAGGTGCGAACAACTGCGAACTGTTGGTTGACTTGTAGGGAGCAGCCCGCTCAAGAGTGCCCCACACCAGTTAGTCAAGTTGAGTTGTCATAATTTTCTGTCGTTCAACAAAGGCGACAACAACAACAACAACAACAACAACAGCAGCAACAACACCTGTCCAAGTGCCGCTGCTTGCGGCCTGACCAAGTCGCAGCGCGCCAAATGCCGCAAATAACTCAGTTAATATAATTAAGTTTTGCACGAAATGTGCAGCAGAAATATGCGAAAAATGCCACGCAATCAGCGCCAAGCTAACTGAAACAAAAACCAAAACCAAGAAAAAAAAACTAAATAAAAAAAAAATTGAAAACAAAATAACGCAAACGCCTCAAACGCGCAGTCAAACCAAAAACTTAAACTTTAGTTTATGAACTTGTCCTGGCGTCGACACGTGGTAAATCGCCGGAGGCACACACACACAGTCGCACATATACAAATGTGTTGCCACACATCATGTAAATTACATAACGGGCATGTAGCAAGCGAATGGAATTTATGAACTTGCTCGATTTTGTGTGTCCGAGCTGTACCTCTAAGAGTCTCAGAGTTGACATTTAACTGAGATTCCGCTGGCAATAACTTTTGCGATAACTGTGTTACGTCACAGCGTAACAGAATTGTAAATACACATATTAAGCAACTTCTGGGCTGCTAAGGCATTTGTAATTGAAGCAAGCTTCTGTTGTTTCTGGTTAGGGCATAACACGTAAGCATTGACTACGAAATACCTAATACGTAATACGTAAACATTGACTACGTAATACGTAATACGTAATACGTTTTATGTAATACGTAATACGTTTTACGTAATACGCAATACGTTTTACGTAATACGCTATACGTTATACGCTATACGCTATGCGTTATACGCTATCCGCTATACGTTAAACGCTATACGCTATACGTTATACGCTATACGTTATACGCTATACGCAATACATAATACGCTATACGTAATACGTAATATGCTATACGTAATTCGCTATATGTAATACGTTATACGTAATACATAATACGTAATACGTTATACGTAATACGTTATACTTAATACGTTATACGCTATACGCTATGCGTTATACGTTATATGGAATACTAATTTAGGGCATTGGAACGTTATTTGGGATTCGTTAAACACTTTCCATGTTACATATTGAACTACGTAAGCGATTTCATGTTATTGTTAATTAAGGGAATTGCTGACTTGGAATTAGAACTTTGTACCAATATTGTAAAACAATTACGTATTATTGTGATTAGGGGAATTGCTGACTACTACGAATTTGGTCAAAGGTCTCTATAAACGATAATCCCATGTCGTATAAATCAAAAACATTTTCTTATATGTAAGCTTTCAATACTTGATGATGTAAGAGTATATATTAATTGGCAACATTTCACAACTTGTGTTTGTATTTCGTTAGTTATATTAATTGCAATGTTGCTAATTTAAATATTCGCAATTTAGCTGGAGTAGAACTTGAGTTATGTTAAAAATCCTATTATTATTAAAAATATGAACTAAATCAACATAAATTTGTGAATTGTAGAACATGAAGTCATGTACGTCAAATGGATACGCAGAGTTCGTATCTGTGAACTTCCGACTTTTTCATTCGTAGCTTTTAAATCTTCGATTCATGAGGGCTTTATATAGCTATACTGATCTATTTGTGTAGTGTCTGACTGACATTTTAATGGTGCTGTAATATATTTTGCATGCTGGTCTATTAAATTTCTGCAGCATAATTTGATTACGTTATATAATTGGCTTATGTCGTTGCTTTTAGCTCTTGGTCAAATAAACAACTCCTTCCAGTTGTTGAAAAAATCAAATTTCATACATTCCCATTAAACAGTGCCACACCCCCCTCCCAACCGTTCGCGCCCACTGCGGCATTTGCATACAAATCACGCCGACGCGACGATGCTGCCACCATTTGCAACCCTTCAAATGCGCCACAGACAACAGCAACAACAACAACAAAATCAAGTAAAAGCAAAAGAGTAAAAAAGACAACAGCAAAACGAGAAAAAAAAAGAGAAAGAAACGAAATACCAAAAAGCGCTTCTAATGTTATTTTGATGTTGTCTCGATGGGTCTTCAATGGGCGCTACCGATTCACATGAACATTTACATTCTCATTCTCATCCACATGCACATTCACATTTACTGACACGGGCTCTGGCAGCACTGGCTGTAGCCGTTGGAAACCCGCAAAATGCGTGTTTTAAATCCAATTTAGACATTATCTAATTTAGGGCATCTCTGCACCACTCACCGGTGACAGACTCGACGCGGCTCGGCTCGGCTCGAGTTCAGTTTCGATGCCTTTTTATGCAAATCTATGGAAATTTCATTACGAATACGCTGCTGCGGCTGCACACCCCTTTGGCAGAGCCAGTGCTGCGACCCTGAAAGTGTTTTTTGGCTAAATGCTGTAAACTGTGAAACGCCAAAAGACGTAATAAACTCATTTAAACGCCGCTACCGAGATGCCCCTTGGTTTGGGTAATGAAATTTTTGTAAAGCATCTTGCCACGGCCGCACGATAATATGCAAATGGCCCTTGGCTTGGTATGGGGAGAGGGGGTGGCCCAATGGGACGTCCCGAATGGACGAGTGAATCTCTGCGCATCGTCGTGTGGCAATAATCAAATTTTCTAATTTTTATGGCTCTCTCTGGGCCAAAAGCCAGAGCCAGAGCCAGAGCCTCACGACCAGGTCTAATTGATTTTGCACTGGCCAACGTGATTTTTCGACTGATTTACGAGCTCGCCAGCCAGAGAGTTGCCCTTTAAATGGAAACACTCTCCGAGAACGCGATTTCTGTTTTACTTTACTTTATTTCTTCAATATTCTGTGAGTTTTTTTTGTTTTGTTTTTGCTAGTCATCGCAATGACGATGGCAACGTCGTCTTCTAGTCTACTGCGCCCGGACCGCAATGATGCGACAGTTTCGGCATTCGGCATTCGGCATTCAGCATTCAGCTTTCAGTTAGTGGTGCGGGCCAGGGCTTTTAGAGACAGGCCGCCCCTTTTTAGAGGCCCT
Source organism: Drosophila mulleri (assembly GCA_035047565.1). Lineage (NCBI taxonomy): Eukaryota > Metazoa > Arthropoda > Insecta > Diptera > Drosophilidae > Drosophila > Drosophila mulleri. The sequence continues at coordinate 5,426,140 of JAWNPK010000069.1, read as the reverse complement.
TTAAGACAATACGCGGCGTGCTGAACTTCGCAGCAAGCGTGACTTGGCAGAATGCTGCAATGGCATGGGCGATCCAAGCTGGAATCGGGGCGTTGTTTAACTGAAGTGTATTTTCGGCTTTTAGGCAGCTACACATGAAGATGGAGATGGAGATGGAGATGGAGATGATGATGGAGTTGGAGGTGAATCGGCTATAACAATAAGAGGAAAAGTATAGCTCTGCGAATCTTTTTGATCTACTTTGGAGCTGTGGCTGGGGTTACTTATCAGTGAATTATATCAATAATACGAGTAGTATATGAATTTCACATAATGTGACTCGACAATTCGTGGCCTGCAGGCGCACAGCGACAAATCCTTGTAATGCCTTGTCTATGGCCATGTATCCGCTGGCTGGCTAATTTCAAATGTCAGCTTATCTGGCTAACAAGATGGGTGCCGGCCGATAGCCAGCGCCAGAGTGTCCGACACCTCTTGGCCGCGCTTATCGCATGCTAAGATTGAGATTTTGGCACGTCAGCGCTGACATTGCATATGTCATGCGGGCCCAAATACTTGTTCGAGGAATGCAAATCTATAAAATCTCGTTGGCTAAACGAAATGAAAATGTCTGCTTAAGCAGTTGCCGTCGACAACGTCCCGTCCACGTAATTTGCAAATGAGCGTTCGAGTCAGGCAACGGCTAAACGGGCAACGGGCAACGGGCAACAGGCATGTCCGCCCGATCCCTGACCACGATGTGGCTAATCTCCATGCCAGGCGCTGTCGTCTCTATCTGCCAGCGGAATCTATTTGACACTGTCTCTCTGTCGGCCAGCCTGTTTGCTTGTTTGATTTTAGTCTGCGGCACGCCATGTTACAGGAATCGAGAGACTCCTTGGCTGTCCCATGTGGCGGTATCCCGTGCCCAGTTCCGTATTTCGGTCCCAGGGGCGGGTGTGACATTTTACATGAAATTACTTTGCATACACATGCATCAAATTAATTACACGATTAATGTTCTCACATGCAACGACTGATCCTCTCTTCTGCTCTCGCTTTCTCACTCTCGCTCTGTCAGCTTATGCAAATCTATTTCGCGCGATCATTGCAGCATTTGCATGTTGCTATCTTGATATCTTTGCCGGCAAGAAAATGATTCCATTGCCTTTCGTGATACGTCTCCACAGCCCCAGTCACAGTCTCTCAGCCCCAACCCCTCCGGGCAGCTTTCTTCGTTTGAACTGGTCTGGGTCTGGACTTGAAAGAATGTGTGTTGGAATTGTGTGAAACATGCCATTTGAATAATTATCTTATTTGCATTGCAGCCGCAACAAACAACTGCAGTCAGTTGCAAATTAAAAAGTGCAAAGTCCATGCAGCTCCGACTCGTCTCTCTCTCTCTCTGTCGCTCGCTCACATGTTAATCTCTTTTGGCTGGGCTTTGCGCAAAAGTTCAAATTGATAGCCAAGATTTGCGTCGCAGATAAATCCGCTGACACACTGTGTGAACATTGCCCAGTGCGAATCGCGTGCAACTCCAGCCGTCGGCTTGAGCCGTGCTCCATTTCCGCCACAGTCCAAGCCGAATCTCAATACCAATTCCAGTCCCAGTTACAAATCCAATCTAGTTTCGGTTCATGCTGCCTTCTGTTCAGTCTCTCACTCTGCCTCAGCTACTTTTCCACTGTTTGTGTAACATAATAACAAAGTCAAACAAATGATAAGTGATAGAGGCACAATTGCGCGCCACTCTGCTTATCTATTTAATATTTTTTTTTCTTTCTTCATTCTTTTCTTCTGCTTTGTGTTGTGTATTTCAGGTAGCTTCTGAATTTTTATTATCAAAATACTAATTTCTTTGTTTGCACAAGATTTCCGAAAAAAAAACTATAGTACTTGGACGGCAGCAGCTACGGTACCTGCTTCAATTTGTTATCAACTTATAAATATTTAATCACAGACTTGTACTTGGGCGTGCTTTTTTTTTTTTTTTTTTGGTTTGCGATAGCAGTCCAAGATTTCCTGTGCCTCCGAGCGAGACAGAGCGAGGCAGCAGCAGCAGCAGAGGGAGAGAGAGAGTTAGGCTGGTGCACGTTGTACCACACTGCGTATGAATAACGACGCCCATCTGATCAACATTGTTGTATATCTGAAAGCATAGATAGATAGCACAGTAGTCGCACAATTATGTCAAGTGCTTATACACGAAATTAACATGTTCTCACTCGAGTGGTTACGCCACTGACCCGCTCAGCTGGTCAGTCCAACAGACTTTAACTTTTATTATATGTAGATAGACTACAAAAACTTGTAAATAGATAGGCAGACATAAATTTTATTACTTATACCAGCTGTTGCAAGAGAGGGAAAGACAGTGTTGAAAAAGTTGTGATGTTAATACAAAATATATGATATTTAATATATTTAGTAATAATATGATATGCATTCCTTATATTATTTACTGATGTATAAAAACATTATGTCTTACTTAAAACAAAAATAATAACATAGAAATATGAATACACGAATTTATAAATATGTGTACAGTTATAAGTATACAGTTATAAAGACGAAAAAATAATATAGACAACTATAATCATAACACAAATATGTGTAGGAATAAAAATGAATAAAATTAAAAAAAAAAAGTAAATAAATAAAAAAAGAGATAAATTCATCAAATTGAAAATTGAATATAAAAATATAATTTAATGTATTGCTAAAGAGACAAAGACAGAAATAATAAAATTAGTAGATAGCATAAATAGACTTTAATGCATATACATATATAGAATACTGTAAATATAAGTATTAATATATTACATATCAATATGATATAAATATATATATACATATCAGAATGATATAATATTTGATTGCTCAGTTTAAAGTTCGCTTAGTCTGAAATTGAACTAAATTCCACTTTAAATGGAATTTAAATCGTAGCATATAACTTAGACGAAACAAGCTGCCACTCATATCGACTGCTGTCTCTGTCTAACTTATTAGAGCCACCTGTGCATGAGTGTGTGTGTGTGTGTGTGTGTGTGTGGTATAATTGTGTGTAATTAACTTGCAATTTGATTGAAATTATAGCCTGCACTCACTGCCACTTGCCGGCATAGACGAATGCATATATGCGTACATACACATGCACATGTACATATGTACATATGAGTGTGTGTAGCAATTTGCGTGTCGAGCGTTGAGGGCAACCCCAAAAGGCAGCCATATTGTGAATCGGGAATTGGCAGACCAGAGCCCCTGGCTGGCTGGCTGACTGGCTGTCTGATTGGTCTTGCAAGGAGCAATGCTCCTACGATGCCAGTTTATTTCACTTTAATTAAAAATTCAACCCTTAAACAAAATGGCAAGGCACACACACACACACACACACATACTTGCACTCACATATGTGAACGCATTTCATTTCATTCAGCGAACATTTTACAACTTGAACAAATTTGAAAAACAATTAAATGCCATGCGCGCAATTAAGTACAGAGAAGGTGGCAACAACAACAGCAGTTGAAGTGGCACACGGGCTGGGTGGTGCGAGCATATACCGTTAATTAAGCAGAAGCAGCTGAAAGACTGCCTGACAATGGGGCTGCCAAGGCAAGGCAAGGCAAGGCATAACGGCATGGGAGCCTTGCTTAGGGTTTCTGGCTTGCCACTAAGCGTTGCTGCAGGGCGCTAAAACCACAACAACAACAACAACAACAACAACGACAAACACGACACAAACAGACAAACACAAGCTTTTGTGTGTGTGCGCGCCCCGGCCAATGCCAAACAACAAATCCATCAAAACAAACAGCCGTCGGGGTTTATACGGATTGGTATTTGGGGTTCGGCTCTCCTCAGCTCTCCTCAGCTCAGCTCAGTTCAGTTCAGCTTCGTTTGCCCTGAACCGCAGTGGAAACATAAAGCAAGCGAAAAACTTTCAGCCTGTGCGGCCATGTAAAAAGGATTTAATTATTTGTTCTAAGGATATGGATGAGAATTGTGTGTGATTGTATGTCTGTGCGGTTCTTAGTCAATCTGTGTGTGTGTGTGTGTGTGTGTGTGTGCGTGCTGTCGCTTTGTGAGTGTTTGTACACAAACAGAAAAATATGTTTCACGTCCACTTTCGAGGCTGAACAAATAGTTCTTCCGCTCGCATAGCCCAAGGGCAAAGGGGCAAGTGAGGCAATGGCAATGATTATTGGGTCTGGCCTAAATGCTAAGCTGCAGTTTTTAATTGTGAAAACGAGCATAGCCTAATCCTGGTTGGCCTCAGGCAGCAGCAGCAGCAGCAGCAGCAGCAGATATCTCAATTCTAAATACCATTTGCCATTCCCATTTCCCATTCCCATGGCTCAAAATGTCAAATGCACGCGGCAAACGCTGCAGGGCAATTAGAAGAAGCACTCCAGATATAGCTCCGCTCATGCCCGAGCGCCGCTGCTCTGCCATGCCGTGACGCATTGGCAAATGAGTAACAATCATAATAACAGCAACAGCGGCGGCAGCAACAACAACTCTCGAGATGGCACACGCGCTGCCACGCCCACTCTCGAGAATCCCACGCGCTCAAAAAGTTCTGCCATAATTTGATTGTTTTGTTTGTAGTGTGTGTGTGTGTGTGTGTGGTGGGTGGGTCGAGCGCAGGGTGAGAGCGAAGGGAGGCCGTGAGGGCAGCTCTACTAACTGTTGATTGTAGTGATTAACGGCAACGTGGCAGCCACTGCGATTGCCAGCTAGCAAATTATAGAGCCGAAACTCTAGCGAAAATTGCATGTTTCGAGTCCTGCATTTCCTTGGCACGCGGCTTTGACTTGGGCCAAGGCGCAATTATGCGGCAGCTGAGCCGACTTAGCCAAGTCACTTGGAAAGCTGACCAAAGGCAAAGAAACTAGAGAGAGAGTGAGTGAGAGAACGAGAAGGTGGGGGTATAACAGGCGGAAGTGCGGCAGATACGCAATATAATGAAGTGTTTGGGCAATCAAACAAAACAAAAGTTTGCCAACAGCAATTGACCAAGTGATTGTTTAGTTGTTGTTGTTGTTGCTTAGTTGTTTGTTGTTCATTTTGATGGAGTGGTGGAGAGGGGGGGGGGTGGTAGGGGAAGCGATTACATTTTATGTGAGAGCACAACTTTGCGGTTGTTTAATGTGCGGCACGTTTAAATTTTTAAACAACACGATTGTCATGCATGTCTGGCGGCAGTCCGAGGCGGTCTGGCATCATCATCAAAAATTTAAAGAGCTGGCAACGCCATTTTGCTTATTGACGCTGCGTTTTAGCTGATAAATAAATAATTTGGCTGGCAGGCGGCAGGCGGCAGGCGGCTGGCAGGTCCCCAAACCCCCCAAGTCGATGGCACAGCGTCCCCAAACCCCACAGCGCCAAAAAGGTAAACGAAAATTGTTTCTTGATCATTTTAATGCACCCAAAGGGACACAAAGTGAAAAAGTTTTTGTTGCCGGTGATGAGGCAAAGTGGGAGGGCAACGTGAGATAGGGGGGACAACATTACGTGATGCGAAGCGGCCTGGCGAGTGTCGTGCATGAGTGTTAGGCAAGAGGGGTAGACGTAGGGGAGCGAGCTGAGCTGCCTCAACTCAATTTCATTAATAGTGAAAGCGTCAGCGCTCGGCCCTCATCATTTAAATAAAAACCAATATTTGATAATAATTGTCGCAGGACATGCAATGCGATAAGCAGCAGCAGGAGGAGCAACAAAAGAAAGAAGAAGAGGCAACTGCCATTCGAGTCGTGCCAATGGCAATTCGATAGCTTAATTTCCATGCCGCTTGTTAATTGAAAATGTAATTAATGCACGCATCGATAAGCTCTGTTACCCAGCACCAGAGCCAGTGCGTCCACTGTGCTGTCCTGTCCTGTCCTGCCTGTCCTGTGCCTATCCTTTCAAGGAGCGCGACTGGCATTTAGCACGACGCATGCCGCACGCCGCATGCCGCATGCCGTATGCCGCATGCAACACTCGCCGTGTTCTGGTAACTCGATACAATTTCAATAGCCTGAAGACCGACCAGAGCAGCAGAAGAAGACGAGCCTTAACTTCGACTCCAAAGTGTGTGCGGCAAGTGTGAAAGATTCGAAAAGCTGACCGACTCGAACTCTCCGAAAGCCGACAGCCCTATCGAATTTCGAGTGGCCAACATGCCACGCATAAAAGGAAAGTTTCGTTTGGGAAAATGCAGCCCTTTGTTTCACTTGGGATTCTGGAGTTGATTTTATTTCTGATTTTTTCATTTTTTAATGCAGCTAATTAAATAGTTTCATTTGCTCGCTTTAATGAGCCACAAATTAGGCTGCGGTTGGCCCGCTTTTTATAGCCCATAAAGTAACCAACGAGAATAAAAAAAATCCAATGAAAATAAAAAAACAGTAAAGCGAAACAACAACTGCTTCAGGTCTATCGCGAGTGGCTAGTCGTATCCGTTTAGGTTGCAAAATGTTTATGCGACCATCAAGAGACACCTCATAGCTCATATAGAAAGAGACAGCGTAGCCAATAATTAATACATTGATGGCCAAATTAGCTACTTTTCGAACCAGGAATTAAAAGACAACGCAGACAAATTGGCAACAGGCCAATAACATTTGAATAAATGGCATAAATTATGGCTAGGAATGAAAAAGCAAAGACTCACTATTATGACATAGAAGTTCTATTGGCAGTCTATATAAATTCTTTTCATCAAATAACTGCAATAGGCTTCAAACTTTAGCTCAATTGAGCTGGAGCTACACACCCACACACATACACACCCACACTCATAAAGAGTCATATTATTTGTATTGTCTATAGCGGGGCGCTATTAATATGCGATTTAACAAATATTTAGCGAAAACACATGCGATGCACGCTGCATGCCAAATTTGCTGTACGCACACTCAAAATTCATTGTATTCGAAAGTCAAGAATTTTTACGAGCTTGGGAAAATAATAATTTAATGCTTAAAAATTGTGAGCAATGGACTGTGTATGTGTGTGTGTGTGTGTGTGTGTGTGTACACGTGCATGAATTGAATGCCGTCGCATTTTATGTTTTGTTGACTTCTGCGAGCGACAACAAATTTCGTCGTTATTAGCAGAATTTAAATTGCTGTTACCGATCGATTTCGAGCAGGCAGCTCTAGGCGGCAACGACGTGCTGGCTAAAAATATGGCTACATGGGTACATGGCTATATAGCTATATGGCTATATGGCTATGAGTGCTCTGACCAGCCTGGACATTGACATTTTTGGTATCTGCAGCAGAGCAGAGCGGTTTAATATGCCGCCATCGTTCACGACGCGACGTCGCACAGCTAAAAGATGACGAGGCTGTTGTTGTTGTTGTTGCTGCTGCTGCTGCTCCTAGTTAGAAGACGCACACAGGCCAGCTCAAAGGCAGAGCCAGTTGCTGCATATTAATTTGATAACTTATAAATACATATACATATACATTATATATATGTATATATATATATATATATTTGCACACGATGTTGTTGCTGGTCTAGGCCTAGGCCACGATCGTTGTTTGGGCATTTGTTAGGCCAGAATATGGCCAAGCCATGGCAGTTTTGACAACTTGACAGTCGTGCAGACGTTGACTCAGACACAGACTCGGACACGGGACTGGTACTCCGACTTCGACTGGGACAGACAGACGGGACAGTGGACATTGCGGACTTTATATTGATTGCATGGCCAGTTTTATGTGGCCCATTTTATGGTTGGCGTGTCAATTTAAAGCGACATTTATAAGCAATTTGTAACTAATTCTAACAAACACCTAACGCATGCCTGGCCAACCTGATCAATCTATTGTATATATATAAATATGTATGTGCTCAAAGTTGTATATATATTAGTCTATCGACAGTTGCAACTTGATAATAATATCAACTCTCTTTCTCTCTCTTTCCGTCTCTCTCTCTTTGCAGCGGCCGCCCAGCTCATCGCTGTCGTATGGGGGCGCAATGAACGACGATGCTCGCTCGCCGGGCGCTGGTAGTACACCTGGTCCATTATCACAGCAGCCACCTGTCTTAGATACATCAGACCCTGGTAAGTGTTGTAAAGCTGATTACACTCTATATACACTAGGTATATGCATTTGGCTATTAGAGCTCGTATCATTCGCTCTCCATTGCATAGCAGCTGAAATTTGCAGTCAACTAAATACACACACACACACAGTTACAGTTACGCTGCGTGCATATGCGAAGAGTGGATGCTCTTTACACCTTTGCTCAGACTGGTCGCTGCCTCAGCTGTTTGATTATGTTGTTTGCTTCAGTTTGAAGCCTGAAGTGTTGCAGCGGCCCAAGTTATGAGCGAGCAACTACTTCAGTGAGCAGAGTGAATGCGGCTCAAAGCTTAACAGCACACACACACACACACATACACACATATGAGTGCGACTGAGAGATGCTTAGGGAGAGCCCTAAGCCGCGACTCGTAGACTGCCTGTCTTTTGCATGTTGCAGAGTCTTCACTTGAAAAGTTTGTGGCAACCGAGAGATTTTTCAATATTTTGAGTGTGTGCAGCGGCAACAACAACAACAACAACAACAACAACAACAACAATAACTTCGCACTTGGCGCTTCTTTTTGAAGATTTTTATGCTCGACGATGCTCGCTGCTCGCTCTGCTTGGACTCCACGTTGAATTATTTATGGTGATAGGCAAAATATTTTTTATGTGTTTTTCTGTTGCCGGCAAGAAAACAAAAGCGCGTTCGGCGCAAACACCACTCGACAGCGACACTCTCCGGGCCACTCGTCGTCCGCCTCGAGTGCTCCATGGTGATAATGCAGTTTTCAGTTTTCATTTTTCAGTTTTTAGTATATACATAGATACACATATATGTATATATATGCATATATGTATATAAATATATATATATATTTTTTTGAAGACGGCAATACTTTTCGGCCATAGACCAAATGACGCGCTCTCAAGCCCTGCGCCGAGTTTTACTGGCAAAAGGAGGCGCTGCGCTGGACTTGACGGCAAAAGCAACAAAAACAAAAAAGAAACAAAAACTTTAAAGTGAGCCGACTACAACAACAACAACAACAACAGCAAACTATTGGCAACAAAAATATTCTAGTCGACTTTTACGAGATGTCTTCTTCTTCTTCTTCTTTTCTGTTGAGTTTTGATTGATTTATCTACACGTCGAGTTACTTTGTAGACAAATTAAATTTTGGCATACTCCAAGCAGTTGAAGCTGTGCGCCCGAGAGCGTCTTCTGCATCAGTGTGTGAATGAAAATTATCTACAGCTGAATGAGTTTTGCGGGCAGCGAGCAGCAAATTTTAATGTTCATTTCGAGTTTTTGCCATGGTGATAAGAAATTTGCTCGACTCGCTCGAGTCGAGTTCACAAATTTTCCCTGAGTCGAGCAACATTTGCCGCGCGTATTTCGGGCGTAGCAAATAGATATTTTCTACATTTTAAGTAGACAGTGAAAGAGAAAGACGCAGAGGCAGATAGAGAGAGGCAGGGGCAGAGTCAGGCAGCTAGTCCAGGAATGTGGTTACCAAAGAAATTCACTGCTGCTGCACAAATTCCAGTGCACACGCAGAGCCAGCGTCAGGCAGAGGAATCCTTGGCTCGGGGGGAGGAAGAGGAGGGGATAGCAACCGCTGTCGAGGGTTGCCGTAATTTTATGCACGAATTCGTAAAATGTTATTCAAATGGAAAATGTGATTTTTATCAATTTTGACAGGAATTTTTCGCAGAAAGCATAAAGAAAAACGTAGCACAAGGATGTGTCCTCCTCAAGTCTCATCTCTGTATGTGTGTGTGTGTGTGTGAAGCACTCGAAATGTTTAAGTTGCTCTAATTTATGAGGTCAGGCAATTGCCTAAAGACGTAGAAAATGACAAAACAAATCATCTATTTAAAGTCCTTAAATAATGAGAAATATTTTACTTGAAGAAATTGTCCAAAGATTGCGCTGGAGAATAGTTGCAGTAGGAGAATATTTCTCAGAAAGTATAAGGATCGATATAACATCGGGTTTTTAATAATAGATCATCAAAAATAACAAAAATTAATAATAAATAATAAATAAAAAACAATAAATAATAAATAATAAATAATAAATAATAAATAATAAATAATAAATAATAAATAATAAATAATAAATAATAAATAATAAATAATAAATAATAAATAATAAATAATAAATAATAAATAATAAATAATAAATAATAAATAATAAATAATAAATAATAAATACTAAAAAAATAAATAATAAATAATAAAAAATAAATAATAAATAATAAATAATAAATAATAAATAATAAATAATAAATAATAAATAATAAATAATAAATAATAAATAATAAATAAATAAATAATAAATAATAAATACTAAAAAAATAAATAATAAATAATGAATTATAAATAAAATACAATAAAAATATATATATAACAAAATAAATGAAATAATTAATATATATTAAATATATATATTTTTTATACATACTCATAATAAATAAATAATAAATAAATAAAATATAAATATAAAAAAATAAATAAAAAGGTAAATGAAATAAAAAACATAATTTACTTTATAAATAATATTTATGTAGTTGATCCTGATAAATGAATTATCTCAACATATATAAAGTTGTGAAAAATATATTTTATGTTAGTTAATTGTGAAAATGCCTGCGAAAATTGAAAGACTAAATTTGGCATTTCCTTAATAACTACTCTTAATAAGAAACGGCATAAGAACTCTTAATTGATAAACTATCCCAAGTTATATGTAAAGCACTCGAGTTGTAATCGCTTTCTGATGAGCTAGAAGAGTGTCAATCGATGCTGGAGTTTCTCATAGTTAGGACCGTATTGAGTGTAGGTTCGAGGCTCTGTCTGCCGCCTTGCTCTGCTTAATTGCTGGCCTCATCATAATCGAAATTGTTAGGGGCGTCAACGCGACGACTTTTGGCTAGATAGATTTCCATAAATAAATAATCCCAGCAATTAGTTGGTTGGAAAGCCACAAGTCAGTCGAGTCGAGCACAAAACACAGACAGCTTCGTGTCAGCCAGTCAGCCAGTCAGCCAGCCAGTTTCGATTCAGCTTGGAGAGTTAGTCTTTGGGTCTATATAATTATAGGGCACCCTCATCAACGTCGCGCGTACCAGCGCATTGCATTCAATTAAAAAATATTTGTATATCTTTGTGTTAGTTCGTTGGTTCGTTTGTGTGCTCTGCTCTGTGACCTGCCCAAAATGCTGCTGCTGATGATGATGATGGCGCTGATGACGGATCTCGACGTCTGTATTTTTCATATAATTTTCCATTTTGGCTCGGCTCGCCTTTTGGCGCAACAGTTAATGCGCAATTAAAGAGCCAAAGCAGGCGATAAATGTCAGCGATGTCAGCTAACAAAATATGCTAAAGGTCTGTGCGCGTATTTACAGTTGAGAGTCGTCAAGTGTCGCTTAAATGCAAATCAAAATAAAACGAGATCAATTTGATTGCCTTAGCTGCCAAAATGCAAATAAACAAGAACAGCGGGCGAGCGAGCGAGCGACCAGCCCTTACGCGGTCGGTCCCTGGGTCCGCAACCCTTCGGCGGGTTCAGCCTAACCCCCGGTCTCTGACATTGATTGAAAATGCTGCGTGACGTAAATTAACTTTCATGGCGTGGGGCAGCCTCAGAAGTGCGTGTTATCCTTTCCGCTCAGCGTGCGCAAAAGGTTCGTCAAGCCGCAAGACCCACACAATTGCCAATTGTTACAGTTTTAAAGTAACGAGGGGTTGCACACACACTCTCTCCCTCTCTCTTTCACTCTCTAGCTCACTATCTGTATGTGTGGCAGCTTGTTGTTGTCATTGCGGCCTTAATGCCACATTCACATCGATGACCTGGAGTGCACTTTTCGCTTTTGCTACTAAGGCGATTATCTTTGTTGCTGCTGTCGCCCAATTTTTGCTTATTTACATTGATGAAATGTGCTACAACAACAACAATAACAGACTGAGTAGGAACAATAGCAATAACAATAACAGGAAGCTCTGGCCCTCTAGCCGTTGCCTGTTTGTTATCTTACCACGCACAATTAGACAATTTTCATTTGGCTGGCCGACAGTTTCTCATGAGAGTTTCACTGTAATGTGAAAGCATTTTTTGTTGTTGTTCTTGTCGTTGTATTTTTGCTGGTTTGCTTTTAATAGCATTACATTTGCTTGGTTTGACAGCAACCGCTGGGCCGGGGCGGTGCTGGGGCGTAGCTCTATCCGCGACTATTTCGTAAAAGGTTCTTGCAGTGATTTAGCGACGCCGGAAGTCAGCCAGAGATTAAAAGCTTTGCTTTATCAGCTATTCATGGCATGTAAATATATCTAAACTAGATCTAGAGCTAACAGACATTCTAGCTCTCTTTCGTTAGATGTGGCTAGAGCTGGTATTTAATTTCATATACATATATTCATATACATATAAAGATCCATTCACACCTCAGCATCATCAGTCAATCTTGTGATGCTCGCATCTGCCTTTCCCACAACTTTTTAACTCTTTTGTCAAATGCTGACACAATTTCCGCCACCAACGTGCCACAACAACAACAACAACAGCAACAGCAACAACAAACGACGATAAAAAAATTAAAATTTTACGCATTAAACAACTTTTGAATAGAAACGCTCGCACGGCTGCCAAAAAATTACCCATATCTGTTGTTGCGTATCTGCACACCCTGCCTTGCCTGCCCAGCCCGAACCCAATACCAACTACATATGGAAAGCAATCCCAAAAGGGGCACCAGCTGCCGCACGTACCCTGGCCCAGCTTCACAATCACAATCACAAAAAAAAAAAAAAATAAAATTGAAACAGAAATTCGATGTTGCCTGCGCCTTTCATAATGAGCAGGCCAACCCCAGCGAGCGAAGAGCTTATGTAACATTACGTCAAATTGCACAAAAGGCAATACATCTTCATCCCCTAGCACACGCACACACCGTCTCAGTTCTTGTTTTACAATGAAAATTTACGAACTGACTGTTGCATATTCGCCTGCTGCTCCTCTCGCTGCTGGCACATTATCATATTTCTAGGACCGACACGCCAATGAATAGAATGCGCATCGAATTTCCCAGACCTGGGATTGGGCTCGCTTATATACATACATATATACATATAAATATATATACTCTAGCGGGGGTTCAGGGTGCGGGCTTTGGGCTTCGTCTCTTGCCACATCAAACTCAACGAGCACATCAACAAAATCATCAACACCAGCAGGGAAAACTCCGCTTGCGCCTTGTGGACGGACTCTCTGTCACTGGCAGAGGTCGCAGCACAGTTGACAAACAAGCAACACCAACAAAGACAACAACAACTTGGACGCTTTTTGTTGCCGCGTTGCGGAGGGTTGCCGCCGCGTGCAGACAAAATGCAAACTTCCTGATGTTCTGAGGCATGAAATTTTCACATTTCACTCACTCTTTTTTTAATGTTTAGATATCTTTTGTTAAAAATCGAGTTGTTTTAGCGTGACTTTGACTTGAGTTTGATGTCTAGCTGGCAGACTTATCGCCGTAATATAGTTGTGATCTGTGGCTACACTGGCCTCCCCATAAATTAGCCACAGAGCTGAACTGTATCAGTTGGCCACTCGGTAACCGTATGCTGATAACGACCTCTGTGTGTGCATGTGTGTGTGTGTGTGTGTGTGTGTGTGTGTCTTGTCATGACAGACAAGGCCTTTTGCACTTGCTGTTTTTTTCTTGTTTTTTTTCGCACTCATTCAACAGACGCGTCAGTCATAAAAAATCATGTTCGTCTTGACTTTTATTATTCATTATTTTCACATTTATTTCGCTCGCAACAAATTTGCAACTTCAATAATATATCGCCATTTTGTATCAAATCAAAATGAATGAAGCAGCTCCAAAGAGCAACAACAACAACAACAACTACTGACTGTCGTTTGCCTTTAATAGAGCTATCAAAAAGTGCAGCCTGCTGATGACAGTGGCTTATCAAGTCGCCATACGCTGGCTGCTGCTGACTCGTTGTTGTTGTTGTTGTTGGTGGTGTCCCCCCCGTTTAAAATTGCATTTCTCAACACACAAATCACAAATCACTGCAAGGCATGCAATCTCTCACACAAATCATTCCATTTTTGCCAGCGCTGTCGACGTCGACATCAGCGTCAGCGTCAGCGTCGACGCCAAGTGTCATTAGCGTCACACGCCGGCGACGTCGTCATCGTTAGCTCCATGTCGCGGACGGGAGGTTCGTTCGTTCGTTCGTTTGCTTTAAGTGTTTATTAGTATAAAACATTTATCAGCAATTATAATTATATGGCTATATGTGTGTGCATTAAATGGTAGCGAACTTTGCGACCCGAGATAGCAAGTGGACACGTTTTTATGGTGGCCACTGTGCCGCACTCTGCTGTCCACTAAATGCTTTTTAAACGTAAGCCGCAAATTAAGCAACAAATGGCATAGGCTGCACAAAATATCTCGAGTGGATGGATACACACACACACACACACACACACACACACGCCCATTAGTTGAGACGCTAGAGCAGACTAAGAGCAAGAGAGGGGGAGAGGCAGAGAGAGAGAGCGAGTGCGATGGGGTAGCAATACCGTTTTTTACGCAAACAGGCAACACCTAAGACATTAGCTGCTGTTCTGGCCAACAAGAGGTAGGCCAAAACCAAACATTCAATGACAAATTATGCGCTTTGGCTGGGCGTACCCACCTGCCAGACCCAGAGCCAGCCCAACCACCTAACCACCTAACCGCCGATCCACCTACATAACTACCTGGCTGGCAGTCAGACTGCCTGGCCGTTTTCTACCATTAACATTACCATGTTGTTATGCCACCTACGAGCATTCCAATTCTCTATTAAGTGGCAACGGGAGCGTGTCGTGGGCGTTTTGCTCGGCTCGTTGCAGGGGCGTGTCGTGTTTGGGAAAATTTTGACATTTTGTAATGGGAGCGCGGACGGTGAGCCGGCAAACGGGCAACGGGCAAACAGACAAGCCAGCCAAATTATCTAGCGTCAACAGGAAGAAAACGTGTAGAGAACTCTCTCTCTCCGGTAAATATGCTTCGAGGCAGTCCGCAGTAAGTAAGTAAGTGGTAGACTAGCCTAATGATAAACGACATTAGTAAAACACACAGTGCTGGCTGCTATTATTATCGAGAGGGGGTTGTAGGCAAGCCTGAGGGGCATAATGAGCACTGAAGTACCAAAAAAGCAACAAAACGGAAATGAAGTTGTCGAACCGAACTCGAGAGCCAAGTGGAAACTAACGAGCAGAAAATGTGGAGGACGAAGCGACGAGGTGTGATCCTGGGGAGGATCCCAACAAAAAGGTGTAAAAATAAATTGATAGAGTGTCGCTATATAAGAAAATGAAGATATAGAAAAGATAGAATATATGTAGAATATGTATGTATAATATTCTTGTATACTTAAGAGGTCAAAAGTGATAGAGAGAGAGAGAGAGAGAGATAAATTATTTACAATTCATCAATTATTACTTATATGAAATTATTATTATAATTATTAAATTAAATCTGTAGAGAATTCCGTCTATGAAAATGTAAGATATACAGTAAAATCTATAACGACTGAGCTTATAGCGCTCGATGATATTTTGGTTTTATCCCTATAAACTTATATGAAAGGGTCTCCGTCCGGCTATAGCGTTCTCTGGGAATAATGATATAAGATCATCCCTTGAGTGACGTTATAACCGGGTTCTACTGTACATGCATACATGTATATGTATGTACATAGATATATACAGAGATATATACATAAATAGATATGCACATATGTATATATATTTACTGAGGATATAAAGGAATATGGACGGACATATGATGATATATATGTAGAAGCTAAAGGAGGATCATAAGAGGAAAAAGAAATATAGCGCGATAAATGCAGTGACATAAATAAACTAGAAATACAAATATTGATCAGCACGAAATTCTTTCATAATATTTCATAAATATATATATATAGAATATACATAGATATATTTAGTGAGCTCTATATGTATATTGTATGGTATATCGGAAGATCAATATTCTGTGCTCTCAACTGTTTTGCTGTCTCGCCTTTAAAGCAGCAAAAGGAGAATTCTAATAGAAAGTTATTATAAAATTGTATGTAAGTTTCTAAAAACTATTTCTATAAATTATAAAAGCTAAAGGCACATACATATATATATTTACTGATACATGTTTCGTATGCTCGCTTTTAAAGTAACAAGAATTGCTAGCAAATTTAGTTGGTTCTTCTTTTAATTCAAATCTGAGAGATATATATATATAAGTATACTCGCTGAGACCTATATAAGATGTATTGAGAGATCAATGCCATTCTCTGTGCGCCACTCCCCCTCTAGCGTCGCCTGTCGCGCCTTTGACAATGTAGATCATTGAACTTGTCTTTGTGTCATTTGGCTGCTCGACAATATCAGCGCCAATTGTCCCATGTCCGAAAAAGACGACGACAAAGAGCACAAATGGTGGCACATTGGTGTGGGGTGTGGGGTGTGGTGTTGTTGCCCCCCACCCTACGTCCCACTCGCATTGCGATCCCCACCCACTGCAGACACATGTGTTGGTTTGGCTAAATTTAAACAACTTTTGCCTGCAATGCTTTCAATGGAAAAATATCTTTTGTAGCGCCAAATGGCGCCGTGGCAAAAGTTTCATTTTGTTTGGTTTTTTCTCTCTGACTGCTGGCTGCTGGCTGTAGGCCGTAGGCAGTTTGCTGCCTCTTCAAATATTCATTGAGTTTGAGTAAAAGGCCGAGGCCGAGGCTGAGGCCGTGGCCGGGGCAGGGGCAGAGTCTGTGGCAGAGTCGCAGGCACGCAGCCATTTCATTAGAGTAGAGAGGACAAGGCCCGAGCCCGAACATATGGAGCTGACTAACCGACTAAGGCTGCGGCTCCTCTTCACATTTAAATGCGCACATAATTTCTAATTTGTGCCTCTAATTTATGTGCTCCAGCAGCGAGACCCAAACTAAGCACAACAAACTTGCCAATTTAACGGGCGCCCAAGCAAAAGCAAAAGGAGGAAAAAAGAAAAGCAAAGAATATGCCGAAAAGAAAAACGTAAACCAAAAGGAGCGAAACAAGTAAAAGCAAAGAAGATGGCAGGGAAAAACTTTTGCCGCCACTTACATATAAGAAATAAATAAAGCCATTCCTTTTAATATACAAAAAGCCTCGAACTGAACAAGAAATGAGAAAATTACTTTTTTATAAGTACGACAGGCAGCAAGGCAGCTAGGCAGGAGGCAGGAGACAGGAGGCAGCTAGGCTGGAGGCGGCAGGCAAAAACCAACCACCCAAATGGATCCATCCGCCAATCCTACTCTGCCCAGCGCACACCTTGATGATGTGCGCAGCAGCAGCAGGAGCAGGAGCAGCAGGAGTAGCAGCAAACATTGAGTACTTGGCCCATATAAAAAGGGCCAAACATTGCCTAATTTGGAATTGCCTACAAAATGTGCATTAAAATAACTAGAATCTACTACGGCCACGCCCTCGCCCGCGCCCGCAGTCGAGCCGCCCGGCCCTGCCGAAAAAGGTGTGTAATAAAAACAAATGTATGTCGTTTGTTTATATCAGCAAGCGACAACTTCTGCTGCTGCTGCTGCTGCTGCTTCTTCTTTCCTTTTTTTTTGGGCAGATTCTCCTGAGTTTTTTTGTTGTTGTTGCCTTTGTCTGCGTATTTCTCATATTGCGAATGCGCCGCGTGGTCTGTGCGAAATTCGAACCCTTTGTAGCACCTGGTGTGGTCGGTTGTTGTTGTTATTCCTCCTCCTCCTCCTCCTTTGTCTTCCTCTTCTTCTGTTTAGTGCGCTGCAATGACAAGCAATGAAATCAAAAGGCATGCTGCAAAAACAGCCACAAAAATCGAACTAAATTTTACGACATAAACATAAATTTTATGACAGGCGAAAGAGTAAACGCCCGAGTTCTCGACTGCCAAAAGGAAATCAATTTTATGTGCTGGCCAAAATAACAATAACAACAGTTGAGAGAGCGAGAGAGAGAGAGAGAGAGAGAGAGCCTAGCCTAGCTGCACGGAAAGACCACAAGAAAGCGGGCGTAGAGAAATCTATAAAAAATATGTGAGAACTATTAAAAAGTCGTAAACTGAAACCAACTGAGGAGCGTTAAGGCCAGAGGGGAGTGTGGGGGGTCGGTGCGGTAGATAAAGTGTTTAGCTTTGGCTTTGCATGTCGTAAAGTCGCCGTCAGTCAGCTAGATGCATAGATACATATACATACATATATATCTACATCTATCTATATATACAGATATGTATGTATGTATGTTTGATACGGAAATTGTGTAATGCACTGAAACGTTTCTTGGGAGCTGTGAATGTGAACGTTTGCATTAATAATGCCATTAATGGTCGCATTACAAGTGTAATAATAATTGTCCTTGATAGATACACACACACACACACACACACATGCATGGGCATGGCTTGCTGCAATTAGGCCAAGCGAGTGTCCAACTTGGCTCGGCCTGCATTTTGGCTTAATGTAAACGCATTTAAACGCAATTACTTTTCACTCGATGTGCGTGTGTGTGTGTGTTTTCTTACCAACTGACACGTACCAAAGCAATTGCTGTTGTTGTTGTTGTTGCTGTTGTTGTTGATACTGATGATGATTGCTGCCGTCGCTTGGAGTGTCGTCATAAAGATCCTTTATCAAAACGTTAATGGATTGAGTTATATATATAGATATATATAGATGTCTCTCTCTGTGTGTGTGTGTGTGTGTGTGTGCTATAACAGTTAACTTCTTTTTTTTTGTGGCTAGCTCTTGTAGTTGTTGCTTTACACGTGTAGCAACCCCCACCACAATGGTCAATGTTTTGGCTTTGTGCAATTGCACTGAGCTGGCTCACAAACACACACACACGCACACACACACAGAGTGAAGCATTTAATGTAAAGTTAATGAAATGCTTTGCTGGCCCATGTGCGTAATTGTCGACCAGAAGGGTATTATTAATTATAACGCACCCTAATTTGAGCCAAGAGCGAAGATACTGTGCGGCTAGTTGGCAGTAGCCCGTGGCTGAAATGTGCTGAAAGCCTATATTTATTGCATTTTAATGAAACTAGTAGGAAATTTGTGACACACACGATATGAATGAATATGAAATGGAACCCTTTTCCAAGGAAACTTCATCTGCAGCATAGATTAGCAGCGAGCAGATCAAAAGCGAGCTGATAACACTGAAATTCAATGGAAATCGAGAAAGAGAGAGAGAGAGAGAGTGGGAGTAGGAGTGGGAGAGAGAGAGCTACTCATTAATCAACTAGCTTGAGTGGGTTTTTAGAATTCACAAGTATATATGCTTCAAGAGGCGCACTGGAACTAGCATATGGATGGCATCAGTTACATAACTCTCGATGCGATTCGCTTGTTCAGCGCTATTGCTGTCCCTTTTCGCATGTTAGTGCCTATGGCTATCCCTTTCGCAGAGCCAACCACAAATGAAATTAAATATAGGCAGCATTGCAAAAAAAAAAAAAAATAAAAATTAAATCCAATAAAAAAACAAGGCAAAAATCGCTGCGGTTGGCGCATGTTGTTTTTTGTTTTATTCTATTATCAGTTGCCATGAAAAACAAAAACACAAAAAACAACAAAAATAGTATATGAAATGAAATAAAATGAAATGAAATAAATGATGTTTGCATATTTGAGTCGCCGATGGAGGCGGTGCATGTGTGTGTGCGCTGATAAAAAATTCATTAATTCATATGCGAAATGCAATTAAGCGCAGTGGCTGCAACAAAAAAAATTAATAAATAAATAATAAATAAAAAAAAAGTATACAAAAATACAAAAGCAAAAAAAAATAAAAATAAATAAATAATAAAAAAAATATAAAACGACAAAGATGACAATTAAAAAAAGCTCGTGGCATAAATAAATGCGAAACAGCAAACGCAGCGGCAGTTAAATTAACAAATTGCATGCATATTTTAAATGAATATAAATATTTTAATAAGATTAAACTATAATGCAGCCAAATGTCAAAGCCGCGCACTCCCATTGGGATAACACAGCGCGCAGAAAAAGTGCATTTTGCTTAATTTATGCGGTTTTCAATTACCCCTTTGATATGAATTAATGACCGCACCCGGACGCATCTACAGCTCTCATCTGGTTTCTTTTCTCTCTCTCTCTCTCTCTCTCTCTCTCTTTCATATTTCTATCCACACAATTTAATTAACATTCGCGTTTTAATGCAAATGCTATGATATTATAGTAAAGATCATAAGGCCACCCAAAGATTTCTCTACGATGCTCTCAAGCATGCCCAGCTAACGTGCGCCGCTCTATGCGCTTCTCAGTTGCTGACTTGCTTTCTTTGGCTATCGATGTTGCTGCTGTTGTTGCATGCTGCACTCAATCATTTAATCCAAATGTTTTGTTTTGCAACTACTTTGAGCTATGCGCATTCCTGTAACCGCAACAACATCAGCAGCAACAACATTCCTGGGCCCAATGTCTGGCCAGCACAATTTCATGCCCGTGTAAACTATTTGTCGACAATTTTGTCTGCAGCAAAAGTCCGCGTGCCACAGCTAGAGACGAGGCCACAGCCACAGCCACAGTCAGCCAACCAGCTCCAGTCCGAGTCTCCAAGTCTCTAGTCCTCGTCTCATATGCAGCAAAGCGTAAAAGCGCGCGCTGGCACGAAACTTGGCTGGTCTTTGGCTCTTTTGGCGCTCTTCTGGCCAATAGACGGCCTAATGATCAGCGCTCTGGCTGCACATCCTGGCCATAAAAATGCACAAAATATGCAAAGTACATCGATTTAAATCAATTCTAAGCGCTATCAGTGGCTCAGTGCCATTGTTATTGCTCCCTTCCTCTCGCTCTCTGCCTGCCCCTCTCAGTCTATCTGTTTCATTTTGTGTTGCGAGTCAGCGTCTTATCAAAAGTTAACGCGTGTAAAGTAAGTTTACGTGTTGCGCGGCAAAGTGCATTGATAAGCCATAAACCAGCTTGAGCTGGGGGTCTCAGCTCAGCTCAGCTCAGCTCTCGACTTTCTTTGCTTCAGCCTGACTGCCTGCCTGGCTGGCTGGCTGGCTGGCTGTCTGATTAGTTGATCAGCGAATGAATTCAGGCTTTTAAATATGCAAAAAAAAAGTCGAGGGAGACAACGTATGAAAAGTAAAGGGCTACAGCGGAAAATCAAGCAAAACGGCATTAAGAGCCTCTTAAGAGGCAACTGCGTTCACAAGATTCGCGACTTGGCCAGCTCCAGCTCCATTATAGCTCATTATCGCCCCGAGCAGCGTCTTACATTATGTTGATGAGTTTTTTTTCCTCCGCTCACTCGCTGGCCATTCTAATAGAAAAGTTCTGGCTACACAGAAACAGCGATGTAGAGAGAGAGAGAGAGAGAGAGAGAGAGGGAGAGTGAGTGAGTCAGGTAGAAACGAGTAGCGAACAGCCGCTGTGCTGTTCATTAAAAGGCAGCCACGCCCACAATGGCTTTCATTAATTGTTGACAATGATTACCTGGGGCGATGGCCCCAATGCCAAAGAAAATACCAACAACAGCAACGGCAACAACAACAACAACAGCAACAACAACGTACAACAGAAACGGAGCAACGCCGAGTCGAAGACGTTGCCTTGCGTTGGCCAAGCGAAATGCAATTTCAATTTCCAACGACAGGTGATAAATAAATCGAAACGCAACGAATTGAAATGAATCGGCATCGGTGGCATTGGCAATCGATTCGATGCGCTGCGTCCCGCCGAATGAAATTGCGCCATATTTGGGCGTTATTTGTGGCCAATGCCGAGCCAAGTGGAGCCAAGTGGCCCAGAGGCCGAGCGAGGCATTTAATTGCCACCACGGCGTTTTTGACGTCTACGCATCAGAAATCGAGAATCGAGGCCCCAACGCAGCCAGCCGCTGCTGCTGTGCGCATTTTGAAAAGGTGTTTTGTCGCGCAGACCTCCAATCCGAAAGAGCCCAGACCCTGCATCCAGTTCAGTCTGGTCAGCTAGCCCTCTTCTTCTTCTTGTTATTCCTCTTCGCTGTGCGAGTGCGAATTGGCATTTTATTTTGCGCATTTGGTATTTTCGGGGCGCGTTGTTCATTTAAGCGTGTTTAGTGTCTGTCGCTGTTGCGCTTTTTAATTTCATTTCGATTTGTCTCTTCTTCGTCTGCTTCTTCGTTTTTGTTGTCTTCCTTTATGCCGGTGTCAGTGTCAGTGTCACATGTCTCCCCCCCTCTCTCCATCACTCTCTCTCTCTCGTTTACAATGGCAGCCAAAATGATTTAAGATGTTCGACTGTCAGTGCTGACAACATTGACAGTAAAATTATATCTACGCGCGCTGCTGCAGGTTAATTATCATTGATTTATTTACAACTCGAAGCAAAAGGAAAAACATGCAACAAGCAGCAGGCACACAGGACATGAAGCAAGGACATGCCGAGGTTACTGCAGTGAACTTTGTACTCTATGCTTAGAAGAACTTGAGAATATCTGATTGGGATAAAGCAAGCTCACCTTTTAGTTCTTGGTATATTAGAAATAGCTGCAGAGATACGATTCAGATATATCCAGACTCTACAGTTAGAAGTAAAGGAATCACTCCTTAAAGTAATCAAATATATTTGCAGTTAGGAAATATTATTATTATTATACATGGCTATGGAAAAACGCTTCCGGCATGTCCATACTCTATACTTGGAAGTATTGTAGGATCCTTAAAACATAATCTAATTGATATATGACATAAATCTTCTCATCATTCATGAAATAAGGATACTACACAAATAGCCCTATACTATTTACAGAGAGAGTAGAGTAAAGGGTACTTTTCTTAGAGTTATCGTAATTCTCCTATATAGGAATCTCATATATATGAATTTCTCTTTTGAGGAAAGTAATCATGCTTAAGATTAATGAACAGAAAACGAGCACATGGTATGGAGTAACTGAATCAGAGTAAAGTAGACATAGTATAGCTCGTAGTATCTAAAGTTTCATTACATCATAAAATATAATCTGATTCAGTCATTCCATATTATATATTATGCTCAGCAGCAGCTTCTTTTCTCTATATAGATGATTCGTAAATTATACAAAAAATAGAATATAAATGAAATCTATCTTTTGAGTAGAGAAATCTCCTATAATTATTATGCATAACATTTTGTTGTGTGTTATTTTTTGTTTTTTTCTTGCTGGTGGCACACCAAATAGTTTATGGAGTCCATATGATTGGCTTAAAATGCCATAAAACGCAAAAATAACAGCGAAAATGTTGATGAAAAAACGTAATAAAAATTAAATAATTTATTGAAATGAAATGCGTGTAAAGCAAACAAAAAAGGCGAGTGAAAAAAAGAAACACACACACACACACACAAAATTAACCATGACAGCTATAAATATTTTCAAATAGACAAACAAACAACAACAACAAAAATGTAAATCTGTGCGTTAATTTGCATTTTTGTTGCATGATAACAAAGGCAGCAGCAGCGGCAGCGGCAGCGGCAGCAGCAGCGGCAAACGCGTAAACCGCAGGCAAAATTAAAACACGAGACATTGTTAAAATATTAAATTAAAATTAACATTGCCAAATGGCAAAAGCATCAGCATCAGGTGTGTGAGCTGGGGTGCGGTAGGGGCTGTGGCGGGGGTGCACAAAATGGCTTGTCAAAGTGAATTTAAAATAATTATTGTGCATAATGCGGCATGGCGCGTATTAAATTAAATGCTGCACAATAATCGAATTAATAACAATAATGTATTATAACAAAAACGGCACAAAAAACAAAAAAGTGGTAAATGCACCCACACACACACACACACACACAGTCACACACATATGTGTTTGAAAGTATTTCATTTATAAATATATTTTAATGTCTGTCCGCATTATGCGGACTCTAGCGTAAATCCTTTTGCATTTGATATACATATATGTACATATATATGTATCTATAGTTTTTCTTTATCGCTAATTATTATTAAATTGCGCATTGAATTGTAATTGATATTAATATGCATTGCGGTATCTTGTCTCTCTCTCTTTGCAGATGGTAAGTTCTTATCATCACTCAATCCTTCAGAACTAACATACGATGGTAAGTCACATTCCACATTAAGTCATTTAACACATAGAACATAATGCAATACCAAAGCTTCTAGCGAGTACACACTGTGTAGATGTATGTATGTATATGGGGCACACGCTTTCGCTCTGGTTCTGGTTCACACATTAATCACAGGCAGCAGCTTGGCCCAGCACCGATCGAACATTGATGTCTGCTTGTCTGTCACTAATCCTCAGCTTCTGCTGCTGCTGCTGCTGCTCCGGCTCCTGCTCGATCACGTTCGCTGCTGAAGCACGCCCAGTTAGCGCGTCGAGGCCTTGCCGCTTCCTGTTTGCCGTTTCGGCAAGAAATGAGAAATTTCTTTTTAATTTAGACCTAAACAGACGTGGCGGCTGCCGCAGCCCCAGCATCAGCCCCAGCAGCAGCAGCAGCAGCAGCAGCTGATAAAAAATCATTATAAAGTTAAATTTTAATTAAAAACTACAATCGATTATAAAAATATGAGGGCAGTCTGTCTGCGGCTCATAAATTGAGCACACTGGCGGTCTCGTAGCTTTCAACGTGCATGCCACGCCTGCCCCAGCACAGCCCCCCACCCCTCGCTGCTATGATGATGACGATGATGATGAACTTGTGCCAATTTTTGATGCTCGCTGATGTTAGCGCTGTGCGCAGTGGCAGTTGCTACAGTTTGATAGCTGCTCACGATCCAGGCCCTTGATGTGATTATATAAGCAACCCATTTCGCTTTCATTAATGAGCAGCAGTAGCAGGAGTAGCAGCAGCAGCAGCAGCAGCAGCGTTTGCCTGGCACGTGATTTTTTGCTGCAAATTTGATTTATAGCCCGGTTGCTGTCTCGGCTAAGCGAACAGCCCCCGCCTCAGCAGTTTATCGCATTGCAGCTGGCGGCGTTAACTTGAGGAATGGCGTGTAAAGCCATTAAAGACGCTCAAAAATTAGCAAAAGCTGTAAAAGCTGCAGCCCTGTTAGAGAGCAACGACCAGAGCAGAGCAGGGCGCATACGCCCCGTTTGCCGCTAGACGTTATTCATTTGTTTTCCTGCTGGACCAGGACCTACTAACCCAGTAAGCGCAGACAGACAGACAAACGCACACACAAGCATTTAGGCTCTGCAGAGAAACAAAGAAACCGAAAAAGTAACCGAAAATGAAAATGAAATATGCCAAAAAGTGTAATTTGTATTATAAGCTGTAGAGAGAGCGAGGGTGGCAGAGGGAGGGGGAGAGAGAGCGGCACAAGGACTAAACTGGAACACGGTTTTGTGTGACTTCTGTGCGCCCACAACAACAGCAGCAGCAGCAACAAATGCAACGGCCATGGCCAGGGCCAGACACAGACACAAACACACACACAGGCGCAGGCACAGGCACAGGCACATACACAGGCAAACGCAACGAAAGCGAGTGAGAGCGAGCGAGAGAGCGCGCATTTAAGCACAACTTTAAATAATCGTCTGTCAGAACTGTCAAACAAGTCGGCGAGCGCTAGAATTAATGGCACAGTGCAAGACAAAGAGAGCGGGAGAGCAGGCGAGCGAGCAGAAGAGAGTGGGAGAGCGAGGAGCCGAGTAACAGTTGTTCTTTCTGTGTGCCTGTGTGCGTGTGTGCTTGTGTCGTTTGCAATTTGTTTGCCCTGCGCAGGCGCAAAGCGTGCATTGAACCTGTGCCGCTGCCGCTGCCGCTGCCTCTGCCGCTGCCGCTGCCTGCGCCTGTGGCAGTTACCCGTATGTGGAGCAGACATCGCCACAAGTTGAATTATTGTTTTTGCGCGTATCGAATGAGAGAGTGAGCGAGGAAGAGGGAGGTGGAGAGAGCACGCGACGCAGTCGCAGCGAGTTAAAAACAATGTCTGCCCAGGCGTCGACGTTGCTGCCAATGTCGCTGCGGTACTTTATCACTCGGCCCTGCCGCACTCCGCCCACCTTGCCGCCATGCAAGTGTATCTCTGTGTGAGTGTGCGAGTGTGTTTGTGTGTGTGTATTGGTGTATAAACTTTACACAAAATTAATGCGCTGTGCCGCAGCGGGCGAACTTTCAACTGTTGCTGCTGCTGCTGCTGCTTCAAGATGAAAAATTATTGCTTTTAATTTATTGCATAAACAAAAGCAATGTGTGTGTGTGTATGTGTGTGTAATAGCGTTCAAGGTCATGGTTAAAGTGTGCACACATACATACACGGACGTCGCATTGACTGCGCTGCTTGGGGCTTTCCCCGGCGTCGCAGTCGCAGTCGCAGTCGCAGCGCCGCCAACTGTCAAAAATGATTTAGTAGTTCAAAGCCGCGTTTTGTTGCTGCTGCTGTTGTTGTTGCCGTTGTTGCTGTTGTTGCTGCTGTTGTCGCACATCATTTTTCGCACTTTTGCCGACTGCCGCCGCACGTTTGCCTGTCAAAGGCAAATCTAACAGCAACAACAACAACAACAACAACAACAACATTGACACTTGCAGCGGCCATTTTGACAGCTGCTAAAGGTCAAAGTGAAAGTAAAAGTGAGGCAAAGTATTTGACAGATTACACACACACACACAGCTCCCTCTCTGTCTCCCTCTCTCTCTCTCTTTGTGTGTGTGTGTCAGTCATTCATTCAATTGTTTCGCTTAGAGCCGTGTCCGTCCGTCACTAAGTTGTCAAGTGCAGCGCAGTTTTTGAAGCATTCTCGCGCATTTTTATAGTTCATTGCGCTCAATAAAGTCAGCGTGGCAGGCGGCCAGGCGGCAGCAGCAACAATAAAATGCCAAATCAAAATCAAAAACAGGCAAAATTAACTAGTCATAAAAGCGAAGAGACGACGACTAGAAAGCAATTAAAAAACAAAATATACAAATTTATACACAAAACCAGAAACATCAACGCCAAACGGCAACTGTTGATAGATCATTTCAAATACGTTCATATATATATATATATATATATATATATACATATATAGATTTGTTGTTGTTGCTGACAAATTCAAAACTGAAACTGAAAACTGAAAAGCGAGCGCCACGGTTAAAAACTTTGATTTATGATGTTGATAAATGAGAATTTAATAAATTTGCTTATTTGCTCGTCGCGTCGCGTCGCATCGCGTCGGCTTTTGGTTTCGATTTCAGTATTGAGCTTTTAGTTGGCACTGCAAAAAAGAAAAAATCGAGTTGATTCGGCACACAAAACTCAAATGAGCAAACATCAATTAAATCAGTGGAATGCCTGGGGTACAGCGACTCGAGCTGGGCATTGCGAATGCCCGCTTTGATAGACAAATGATGGCGCTTATTTCAATAGATTAACATGCTCTTAATGTCTGTTTGAATGTCTTTGGGCTCTGGGATTTGTTTTCGCTTTGCATATCAGTTTCTTTGTTTGCACACGCTGTCTCCTCGGGGGCAACGCATTTGGCTAAGCAATTGGCAATTAACGATGCCAGCGATGGCATGAGCAGTGAACCAGTTTGAAATGGAACACAGAGAGGTCAATTACAGAGTAGAAGAGCTGCTATTCTTATTCGATAATTCTCTGTATAAATCGAAGAAAAAAAAAAACGGATCCCCATGTCCTTTCGTATTATCGGCACTCGACTGTATTTATACCAAGACCTCAAAGGCTAAAGGCTACGGCTAGAAGAGTTCTCA
This sequence comes from Drosophila mulleri, assembly GCA_035047565.1. Classification (NCBI taxonomy): domain Eukaryota; kingdom Metazoa; phylum Arthropoda; class Insecta; order Diptera; family Drosophilidae; genus Drosophila; species Drosophila mulleri. Next base: position 5,398,364 of record JAWNPK010000069.1, on the reverse strand, counting down.
ATGCGAGTAGAGCTTGAAAGAGTTTTCCCATTTGTTAAGTTCTCCCTCTGCTAAATATTGCAGGCAATAAACATATTCGCTCAATTGAATCCATCTCCTGCTGCATGGCACTTGAAACATATAAATAATACAATTTACCACCCACGCTCCACGCTCGACTCATCATAATTCCAAAGAGATGAGCTCGTAGCTGGTGTTGGGTGGCACGTTCCGTTCAGGCCGGCTGGAATACATAAATCCACCACAATATGCGCTTGATATTCACTTGATGCGCCCGAATCCTGGCGATTGTCCTGCTGAATTATGCATGCAACAAATTGTATAAAAATGTGTGCAACTTTACGTAGTTACGTGCCGAAATTTGAAAATCAAGCGACCCACACAGAGAGAGAGAGAGAGTGTGAGAGAGAGAGAGAGAGAGAGACGATGCTGAAATTTGAGGCATACTTGTCAGTGGCGTTTCCTGCCAGACAGCAGCCTCATCCTTACATGGGATAAGCCAACCCCCGGCGGAGCAGTCAACTTGCTGGGGACGATTGGGTCTGGTCTCTCGTCTCTGGTCTCTCGTCTCTGGGCTGTGTGGCGTTTACAAAGTGATTACTCGTGTTTAAAAATTGATGACTGCTGTTGGACACGTTTTCAATTTGAAACAGCCGCCCCCTGGTCGACAGGTGTCTACATTTAACGAAATTGAAACTTGTAAATGCTGAACAAATAAAAAAGCAACAAGCTCAACTCCAACTGCAACTCCGATTCCAACTTCGACTTTGAAATTTGTCACATCAAATCATTTGCGCGACCTTTGGCATCTCGTTAAACGCCAACGAAACGAGCTTCAGCTCAATTTGTTTGCTTCGTTTTTATAGCCAAGCGACAGAGAGTGGCTGAGAGAGAGAGAGAGGGGGAGAGGGGGAGAGCGGAATGGCAATTAAATGCCTTGCCTATCGTTAAATCATCATCGGCGTTGCTTGACTCGTGGCTGCTGTCCGTCCTTGAAGATTTACGGCCAGTTAAATGGCATGGGGCGCGCACAATATTCGAATTCGGTTTTGTCACATCGCCCGATAATCGATTTCCGAGAGACGCCACACATTCCGGCCTTTTATGATTAGCCATTAAAGTAACGGCCCGGCTATAGTGGATTAGCAACCGGTCGCATCGACTGTAACCAAATATTTTAATGGCCCCGCAGCAAAATAAAACTCCAAAACAAAAACAAAAAACATTTGTCTAATGAATTGAGCTGAATATTTGATTTGGCTGCCAGCTAGCTGTGCTCAAGGGCGCTGTGGCATGCCCCCAGTGCAGCGCAAAAAGAGCCAACAGGATGTCCGAATGTCCGCCTGTCCGCCTGTCCGCGCCCTGAGCTATGCAATGCTCCACAGCTGCATAACTTGAAGGCGTACAGTGGGCATAGGTGTGCGTGCGCGTGTGCGTGTGCTCGTGTGTGTGTGTGCGGGGCAAATATGCAGTTAAGCACATTTGAGGCAACTTTTGTGGCAGTTGCATGTAAAGTTTAGACAGGTTTTTATTAGCCAGCAGCTGCCTTCGTTTTGGCTTAAAGTTTGATTAAACTTCAGCATTGATAGCCAGCCAGCTAGCTGCAACTCATGCGAGAAATGTATAGACGTTGCTCGTTATATATAGAGAGAGTGCGATATATATATATATATATAGAGAGAGAGAGAGATATGTGTGTGTGTGCTCAAATATGGCCAACTTTGATATAGCTGTGCAGCTCATGGACTACCTACTCATGCACCCACTCAACTAACAATGTGATTGCGCAGCGTGGGCGTGGTGGTGTACGTTGGGGCATATCCATTTGCCAAAATAGCAAAACTTGCATAAAAACTTTGCGCAACAACTTGGACTTTTTCATCAAACAAAACAACAAACTAAAGCAGAATGAAACAAACTTTTAATGCAGCCAGGGAGAGCAGAGCCAACCAGAGGCAAGCAGGAGCGAACCCACATAGACACAGACATACACTGGCCCAGCTGTCAGTCAGTCCAAAATATTTTCACACACACACACACACACACTCGCACTCACTCGCACATAGATAGACCAACACAGAGACGGCTCGCCAACATGGCGAACAAAAGTTTGCACGCTGCGGCAAAAAGCGGAAATGCATTCAAAATCTAATATGGCAGCCATGGTCATGAGCAGCAGCAGCAGCAGCAGCAGCAGGAGTAGCAGCAGCAACTGCGACTCTTTGCTGGAAAAGTAGCAGCTAAACAAAAAGTCTAAAGAGTGCCAAAGAAGAAAATGCAATTTTCTGAAAAACCCATTAAATGTTAGCCAGAAAAAAAAGGCAAGCAAAGCAAAGCAAAAGGAAAAAATAATATAAAAAATAAACGATGAGAACTGCAAATAAAGCAAAAGCAGCAGCAAAGCTGAAGCTGAAGCTAAAGTTTGCTCGGGTGGGAGGCGGGGCCAGTGATAGACTAGCTATGTATAAAAGTATGTGGAACGACTCCTGCCACTCCTGCCACTCCTGCTGCTGCTGCTGCTATATAAAATGCCGAGCATGACTTGTGTGTTTTAAAAGGCAGCGCCTTTTGCATGAAGCCATTAAAAGCACTTTAAGCCAGCGAGAGCAGCTCAAACAATGAGTGCCTTAAAGTTGAGTCGCTGCACAGCTGCAGCATGTCCACACACAGCCAGAGCCACATCCTCATCCGTATCCACATGTCATATACAAGGCTCCCAAAAGGCGGCGCCTGGCGCAGGCAGAATGCGCTGATAGAGCCATTTACGCCGTCAGCACATAATGATGACAATGCAGGCGAATGGGTGGGTGTCTCTCTCTCTCTCTCTGTGTGTGTGTGTGCAGCAGCTGCAACGTCTACTGACGGATTTCCATGGCACATAACAAACATTGCCTTGGGCCGCGCGCGTCTGGTATTGAAAGGCGCAGGCGATGCTGCAGATGCAGACTTGGCCAGGACGAATGGAAGCAGCCAAGCAACCAAGCAGCAGTAGCAGTAGCAGCAGGAGCAGGAGCAGGAGCAGTAACAGCAGCTGTTGTTATTTCTATGCCATGTCCTCTGTCTGTTCATTTATCTCGCAGCCACTGTCTGTGCACGCGCGTATGTGTGTGTGTGTGTGTGTGTGTGTGTATTTGTGGCAAGGATATATGCCTGACGATGAAATTTAATGGGGTGCTTTGATGCGATTGGTTTTCATATAACGCAGGCGCTTAAAATCATCGAATCATTCAAAAGAAAAGTGAGCTGACTGCTCCACACACTCACACACACACGGGCTGAGACAGACGTGGCTGGAGCAGGCGCCAAGAGAGCGCCGAGCACCAAATGTTGCCTGCCAGAGCAAAAGACGAAGAGGAGCAAAAAAAAAAATGGAAAAAAAAAAGAAAAACACGCAGCTCGTGTATAAGAATTTTTCTGCTTACGGAAAATAAAAGAAAAGTCGGCAAAAATACGATAGGAAAAAGGCAAAAGAGGAGCATAGAAAAGCTGAAGCTGCTGCACACTATGTGTGTGTGTGTGTATGTGTGTGGGGCATTTTGCTTGGCCCGACGTTGCCGACTCGCTGTCGGTTTTTATATAAAAGGCAGGGAGGCACGAGGATGGCGATGATGACGACAACTGAACTCAACTCGACTCAACTCAGCATTGAGCCAGAGCTGAGCTGAGCTGAGCTGAGCGGAGCGGAGCGGAGCACGAGGAGAGCCACAAGCGAGCGCCGAGCAGCGCTGACCGAGGCGAAGGAGTCGCGCCGCAGCTTGTCGTGGCCTGAGGTTCTCGCCAATACGCACACAGCCAGCTGCCACACCAACACACACACACACACACACACATACGCTTTGTTTGGTCTGCGCATGAAGAAAAAAACAAAGCAGAAGAAAAAAAAACTTTCTTTCATTTTATATTGTTAGCATTTATTCAAGTGTTGCTTTATTTTATGCTCTAGCTTTTCATTCACATTTCTAATAGGACTATACAAAGAGCGCACAATATTCATAGTATTCACATAGTATTCACATAGTATTCATAAATATATATTCGCATTGGATTTCTATTTAGAACTCAGCTTTTGATTAATCAACAAGTTTGAGGCTTGAGAGTTCAGAGTCTATGTATGTCTTATAGACATACACATTAACACGCTAAGCCAGCTGCGCCTTGCGGGGGGCGTGGCCCATTAGTCAAAGGCTTGCTGCAAAAACAAAAGCAACTGCAAGGCCTAAGCGACTCGCGAGCTGCCAAGACAAATCACTCGAACAAATTCAAGTCTATCTCCTGTATGTGTGTGTATGTTTGTGTTTGTGTATGCAGTCAAGCAGTAAGCAACAAACATTACACACACACACACACACACACACACAGCTCGTAGTTTATCGATTATTGTAGCATACTTACTGGCGTCATTCAGCGAGAAATTAATCTTTCTTTTACACATACATATATATAGCAGTAGGAGGCCACACCCCCAGGCGGCCCCCATGTAGATTTGGGGCAGAAATTGCTCAGCCTTAGTTGAATTTCTAGCTGAATCATGCTCAAGTGCAAGTAACGGCAATTTGCTGGACAGTGTAAGCTACAGCAGGAGGCGGACTGTCGTCTGTGGGCAGGCTGCTTTAAAAGTTCTGTTTTATGAACTCGCAAGTCTAGTCAGATTACTTAGGTCTATATACAACATGACATGCACACACACACATGCAAACACACACCCACACACATACACACACACAGAGAGAGAGAGATTTAGCCAAGTTGCAGACGCAATGACAGCGACTATTTAACACGCATCATAGCATGAATTTTATGTGCACACACACACACACACAGACAGACAATGGCTGTGCGTGTGTGTGTGTGTGTTGAGTGTAAAAAAGGAAAAACCAGTGTCAAGGTTAACGACCAATGAATTTATTTTGCTTGAATAAATTTTACGATAATGAGGAAATTGTCGTTGTCGTTTTGGGTATTTTTAATGGCCGTAATGTTGGCGCTTGCTGCACGTTATTCTGATTGTTGTTGTTGTTGTAGTTGTAGCTGTTAATGCGCCTGCGTCTTAGTGCGCAAGCGAGATGCCAAATATACACACATGCATGCGTATGCGTGTGTGTGTGTGCGTGTGTCTGCCTTTGTTATTAAAAAATGTCAGACAATTAAACAGCAGCCATAAAAGACGCTGAAAAAAAAGAACTGAGCCACACAGACTCACATTTACACATGCCTATGTATGTATTGTGTATCTGTGTGTGTGTGTGTGTGTGTGTGTGTGTGTGTGTGTGTGTGTGTGTGTGTGTTTTGCCACATTAATATAGTTTCACGATTTGTTTGTCTGGGCCGGCGCTTATCAGAAATGCCGCAAACGTTTTTCAATTTCCGGCTGGCACAGTTTCCGCTGGAACTGTAACTTGGCGCTGGACTCGGAGCTTTTGACTGGCCTGCGCCTGAATATTCCTGTTAAAGGACTCGCCGTGCGCAACTCCATTTTACGTAACATTAATTCTGTGATTTATTAGGGTCACGTGACCAGCGCAACGGACGAGTGAGCCGCCCGAGTCACGCGGCTGCGACAGACGCTGACCGCAAGCACACACACACACACACACTGCAGGAGCTGAGCAGGAGCGGGAACGGGAGCAGGAGCAGGAGCCGGAGGTGGCCAGAACTCATCAAATGTAGCTAATTTAAGTCAAATCGGCTAGAGTCATAAAGGCTTTATAATACGTACATATGTATATGTACATATATGTATATATATGTACATGTATGTATAATATAAGGAATTTCTTAGTCAGACGCAAAAACAAGTTCTTCACTCAGTATGTGTGTGTGTGTGTGTGTGTGTAGGTGTCATAAAGTGCATTCACATGAATGCGATAAAGTTTATTGTCAGCTCGCTGCGACCTGGCTGGCAACAAGAAAAATTAATACCAAAGCATTTGCTGCCTCTTGTTGTTGTTGTTGTTATTGTTGTTGTTGTTGCTGTTGGCAGAGATCGCACACGCCTACGCAAACATGTCGCAACTGTCATTTCAGCTTAAGTTGGTCCATTGTACGTTTATATTAGTCGCGCGGGCCTGCGTTCAGATAAACGAGCGAGACAGTGCGAGAGTGAGAGAGGTAGAGTGAGGCTGAGAGACCTGTGCAACAGCTCCTACAGCAACTCCAAGTGCTGATGATGTTCTTGCTGTTGTTGTTGTTGTTGTTGTTGTTGTTGTTGTTATTCGCCGTGTGTGTCTTGTGTGCGAGCAAAGAGTTACGAGCTGTGCGTCTGACTTTCAAATTCATTTCAAGTGTAAAGCGATATGTGGCCTGGCAGGCAGACAGACAGACAATGACTGAGACTGAGACTGAGACTGAGACTGAAGAGCAGAGGCAGCAGGAGGCGGGCAGCGGGCAGCGGGCAGCGGGCGGTGGGCTTGGGGCCATTGTGGAGCCTTCCTTGTCGCGCTGGGTGACAAACTTTTGCCTTTGCTTAAGTTACAAGTCATGTTCAGCATTTTTCCCGATTTCTTGGCTTTGGCTAAAGAAAAAAAAAATAAAAATAAAAAAAAATATACAAATTTTTATTGAATTTGCAAACATTGACAACGGATTGCCTGAAAGCCTTTGCCATATGCCAGTTAAGCTGACACGCCCACTACGATCACACACACAGGCTAAAAATAAAATACAAATGAAATATCAATAAATTTCGATATATGTATATATATTTTTATTTTTTTGCATTTATACATTTTTAAACTAAGCTTTAGAAATCCATTTTTGGGCTTATGGCTTTTTTTAATGCATTAGACACGAACAACAACAACAACAACAGCAGCAACAGCTACTATCTCGCTTTCACACCCACACCTCATCACTCTATCCCCCTCTGTCTATCGCTGTCCCTCTCTTTTGCACTGTGTGCACATTTAAGTCTGGCATTATTTTTATAACTATGCGTGAAAAGCATTTTTTTTTTCTTTTCATTTAAATTTAACAAAAAAATTGAAAATGTAAAAATTGCAACGGAAAATGCCAGCAACAACAACAACAACAACAACAACAATGACAGCAGACACATAGACTACATACAGTTGTTGTTGCTGTTGTTGTTGTTGCTTTTGCACAGTCGTAAAGCAGCTGCAGCAGCGCCACCTTCCGGCCAAACTGAAAACATAGGTGCAATCAACAAATTGAGCCTGCTCACTATTAAAATACCCTGTAAACGACTAATAAATGCGTTATTTATCAACAAATTGAGTGGAAGGAAAAGGGAACAGGAAAATAGTGAAAGTCGAAATTCAAGAATTTTAAAATTGTTACGATATAAAATTATTTAAAATATAAATACTTCTTTTGGAACTTTCATTAAATAAAAAAAATAATAATAATAAAGAAAAACATATTTTCATGCAGTTAAAATAATAATAATAATTAAAGTACTTTTAAATGCATTAAAAATTAAAAAATGTTTATGGAAAATGAAAATTTCAGCAATATGTTTTATGATTTGTATTCTTTCAATATAAAAATCAATCAAAGCAAGAATTTATAAAGCATATTTTTCAATAATCTGAAATTGAATAAATTTATTTAAATTATAATTTAAAAATATTTGTATTTTTATGTTGAAGAAATCATATAACTATAAAAAATACAATTATTTGTATTGAAATAATAATCACGCGTTTTTAAATAAATCTGGCTACATTTCGGCTATATATAGCATGAGTTATAGGGTGTAAATTGCAGGGTATGTGCTTTACAGTCGACCCCTCGTACGCTTTAGTGCTTAAAAAAAACACACACAATAAAAAATTTGTGTGTGTATGCAAAAAATTACACAAAAGAGTTCGCAAAATATTGCAGTAAAAAAAAGAGAAACAAAATGGAGATGTGGCAGGAGAATGGTAGAGGGAGTGAGATAGATATAGAGACACAAGAGCTGAGAATGAGATGGAATGAGAAATAAGCTTAAACGGACTTAAATGCAATTTAAAATGTTTCAATGGGATCAAAAATGAAATAAATCTATAGCTATATATATTTAAATATATATATAAAAACACATACATATATGTATATATATTTAAAATACATTAAATATATATACATATATATTTTGTACATATTTCTTACATTGGTGTAAAATAAAAATAGTTATTTCTTTTCATATTTAATAGCAAAAAAAAATAAATAAATAAATAAATAAAATAAATAGATATAGTTGCATATATTAAGTTCAAATTTTTATAAATAAATTTTTATTTAATTTTTTACACAATGTGAGCTAGTTATTTAAATATATTTAAATATATTTTTCCCAACTTTCAATTTTGATTTCTGGCTCTCGATGCCTTCGTCTGTTGTCATTCAGCCGACGGCAATTGCAGCTAGGTAGCTCACCTGTGCTAGCGCCCCACCTGCCCCACCTGCCTTAATAGCTGTCAAGCTTTTTTTTTGGGCACCTGTGGCCGCTGCTCCCGCTGCTGCTCTGGCATTAAGTGCATTCATTAAAGCAACGACTGGCCACGCCCACCGGCTAGCAGCCCACCACTTGCCCACTTGCCCACTTTTGCGCTCGCATTTCGCACGCTCAACCAATTGGAAAATTTACACGTGCAAAATGATGAAAAATTGCTGCGGTTTTCTTTTGATTTTTTTCCATTGTCGTCATTCGAAATTGTTTGGCATCAAATTGGAAAAACCCAAAAAAGAAATGGTAAAGCAGACAAAAAAAAAATAATAATAATAAAATGGCAAAATGTTTTTTTTCCTGCAACATTTTCATTTAAGGTTTAAAGCGAAAAAAAGTCAGAATATATATAAATATATATAGCGAGAGATATGGATATATATATGTATACATATGTATATTTATGTTTTGTTTTCATTTTTTTTTATTTTTTATTATTTTTTTTTCTGTTTTGCTCGTTTTGTGTGTTATTTAAATGTGAACATTGTTGTCGTTTTGTCATTTAGCTGTTGCTGTTTCTGCTGTTGTTGTTACTGTTGTTGTTGTTGTTGTTGTTGTTGTTGTTGCTTTGTAATATTTTTAATTTTGCGCAGGCAGCGACATAAATCATTTTGTCGCGCATTGCAAAAATTCCAAAAGAGCAAGGCGAAAAAATTACAAAAATTTTTAAATTAGCTCGCAGCACACACACACAGACAGGGAGAGTGTGTGTGTGTGAAATGAAAATAGGGGGGCAACTGGGTGGCCCAACTTGGGGGCTGGAATTAAATTTTCATATGAAAAACTCAGCAGCGCCAACAACAATGTGAGAGTGGGCGAATGGGGGCGGGCTGGGGCATGGGGTGCTTTGGGGAAACAAAGCCAAATAGTAGAAAATTGGAAAGATGAAGTTGATTGTGATAGCAACAATGTGCCTTTCGGGGAGGCGCGCGGAGGCGTGGCCAGCAATAGGGGTACTCCGGGGCGAAAAAACAAAAAAAAAACAAAAAAAAAATAGAAGCAATTTTCAATTTTTCTACACAAAAATGCGAGCGACGAAGCAAACGCTGCTAAAAACTTTGACGACAGACAGCAAAAGGCAGAGTGGGTGGGGTTGCTGGGCAGAGGGGGTGGGGCAACGAGGCTGCTGGGTTGGGGTAGACGTTTGCGCCTTGCAGTAGTCGCGCTGGCAAGTGATAAATCATTTCAACTGTCACTTTCGAAACACAATTTTATCTAAACACACACATACATATACACATATATATGTAGAGAGTGAGAGAGAGAGAGAGAGAGACAGTCAGAGCTACAGATACAGAACAGACGTTGGTATTTGGGGTTCAATTGTTGTTGTTGTCTGGGGTGGCTTCTATTTCTAAATGTCGAAATGTCTGCAGTATGGAAAATTCATTCTACATATATGTATATATATACATATATCTCTATATATGTGTGTGTGTTTGTATGTGTGTCACTCGTTGTTTGAGCTGCATTTGAACTTTGTGCCTTGCTGATAAGAATGCATTGCATTTGCTATGTTTTAGTTTTTGATTTTTTTGATTTTTTTTGGGGACATTTTCTCGTCGGCTTCGTAATCAAAATGACAGGCCAAAAGAGTCTAGCGCCATTTATCAGCACTTAAGAGCGTGAAGGGTGTGGGCGAGGAGGCGAGGGGGCGTGGGGGCGTGGGGGCCCCCAGCGTGACACTCAAAAATAGTTAAACTATAAATAGCGACGGGAAAAGCAGGGAGAGAAATGGGAGAATGGAAAATGGAAAATGGGGCAGAAAGAACAAATATTTCGTTTTGTTTTTGTCATTCTTAAAAATTTGTGACAAGAACACACGCCGGCTATTTAAAATATCATAAAAATCAACAACAACAAAAACAACAAACTTGAAAAACTATTTGGAAAATATTTGCTTGTGTTTTTATTTTTGCTGCTCTGCTTTGCCTTTGGCTCAAGTTGTGGCGCGCACATTTTTGTCAATTTATTGATTTAACATTGCATAATAAGCAGGCAGAAGAAGAAAAAAAAAACGAAAAACAAAACACAAAATCATTAACTTGGCTTTGGCGTCTACAAACAAAACAGAAAAAAGCGCCAACAGCAACAGCTACAACAACAACAAGAACAGCCTTTATATTGACTGGTCGTTGCGTCTCGCCACTCAATTCGCTTTGAATTCGCCTCGCACACGCACACACAGCGCGGCAGTTGACTAGCGCCGTCTCGCTTGCACAAGCGCGACAGCTGCAGGCAGCTAAGCAATGGCGCTGCCTTCTTACGATATAAGCAGGCGGCAAGCAGCCAGTGTGCTCAACTTACGATACAGCGACGGGGAAATCTCTTGAGTGTGCATGGGTGTATGTGTGTGTGTGCCTCTCTCAGAGAGCGCTTCAGCGCAGACTGTTTGGCTCGGGCTGCCGTTTGAGTAGTTTCGTGTATGTGAGTGTGTGTGTGTGTGTCGTTTTTGTTTTTATTTTATTTTTTAACTATAAAAACGACAATAAAATTTTTAGTACAAAGATTTATGTGCGAACAATTTGGTCTTTGTCTCTGCTCAGCTCAACTCAATTAATTTGCTTTGCTTTTATTTTTATTTTATTTTTTATATTTTGTATTGTTTGAGCGCATTTTGAATTTGATTAAACAGGTGCGACAGCTGCGACATCTAATATGCCATTAATATTTTTATTAAAATATATATAGACGTTTTTTTGGTGTTGTTTTTTTTTTAACTAAGCATTGTCAACCCTCGACTGCAGTTTGTGTGCACGATAAACACCCCACAAAAGCGTCCATAAAACGTGCCCATTACTACCAAGAAAATTGGCCATTAAGAAAACGAGGCAGACGCCTCAATGTTGTTGTTGTGCTGGCCAAGTTGGAATTTTAAATAAAGGTGCGACGCCCTCAGTGAGCAGCAGAAAAAAAAAAATGAAGCAGGAAAATAATAGAAATTGGGGCGCGAGTGTTAGCCACCCTCTGAGCTGGCAACGCCCAGGCACTTGGCTTCATTCAATGGGCCAATAAACCAAATTATTATTAACGCCATTCTCATCTTATTTCGTACAGTGTTTCATTTAAAGTTTTATGCGCTCAAAGTGCCCATAAAGCTGAGAGGGAGCAGAGGCCATAAGCTACAGATAGTTGTGGGCGTAAGCCCAAAGCGTTCCACCTGTCACTCAATGTCTGTGTGTGTGTGTGTGTGTCTGTGTGTGGCTTAACATATTCAACATACTGTCAATATTGCGCAAATCTTGAAAGTTTGACAAGTGTTGCAAATCGCGTGCGACAGTTCGTTGAGTTGAGTTCAGGTTTTTTGCCGGCAGCACGGCTTAAGAACTTAAGAACCTTAGATATGATAGCTTATATACATACATACATCAATAGAAATATACATATGTATATACAGACAGTTAGATAGTTAGTTACTTTATCGCACATGTTGTTATTGATTTTGTTAATTAATGCGCGGCTTTTCCAATTTCATCTTTGCAGGACGATGGTGTCGAAGAGAATGGTCCTCACCTGCCGATGCTCGCAACGCAGACGCCTCCCGGCGGCTCTATTCCTCAGTCTTCCTTGGCAGTCCTGGTAAGTACTTGAGCTAACTGTAAACAGCAGCCCGCCAGACCCTATCGAACCTTTATCAGTCTTACGCGCCAACTGACGTCAATGTTTCCATTAGATTTCATTGATTTACAATATCGTATTTGCTTTGGCTTTGTTTTTTTTTTGTTTTTTTTTTTTTTTCGGTGGTTTGTTAAACGGAAACCTGCCGCATGACAGTGGTGTGGCATTGTTTTTGTTTTTTTTTTTTTATTTCTTTTATTTTGCGATTGTTTTGTTGCGCTATCGCCGGCACCAGCAGCGAGATCTGTTGGCCAGATTGTGCCAAAGAGTTAACGTTAATGGCAGCGACTACTAACAATGGCTGCCTCTGCCGCTGCCGCTGCCGCTGCCGCTGCCTCTGTCGCTGCCTCATGGCCAGGCGCAGTAGGTAATTTCTATAATGATATACGAACTTGCCACCGGCCACAAAAATGCCAAACAAAGGCAACTGCTGCCCCAACTAGGCTCAACTCAACTGGCCGCCCTCATGTCCAGGTTTCCTGTTAATGGATCAGCCAATGCCACAAGGTGCAGCTCCTGGCATTGTGCAGCAGATATTACGTTTTCATTTGGATTTCATGAGAAACATCTCTTATTTAATAATAATATATAGACATGTGGGAGTAGTCAATAAGAGAATCGAGGAAAGTTGTACTATTTGATGTAGATCTATCGATGATCGAGAGTAGCTGAAGCAGAACGAGAGTTTTGAGTGGAAAGTGAAGAGCAGTATAAATAGAGCTGCGTGAATACGATTTGTTAATCGCGAATTAAAATCTTCTATAAACTTATGTATATCTGAATGTGTATTTTATTCTTCTTTTATACACATATATTTCTATATATATATGTATTTGTTCCTTTTCTATATTTAGACATATTTTTTAATTAATTTGAGCAATTATTTTTAAAAATTATTTGCAAAAAATAAATAAATAATAAAAATAGTTGCTAAAAAATCGCACTCCAATTCCACTGTGAATAACTCACTCAGTTTGTCAAGCAGAATTGCTTTATTTTTAATGCCACTAAATGGATCTGGTTTAAGAACCAAATCCATATAGGAGCTGATATAGTCATTATCATTCGAGGAAAAATCGAAAATTGCAGGCTAATTTGACTTTATTGTACATCACTATATACATATATCAAATATAGCATATACATATCTATGATATATTGAAACAATTCCATTTCCAGAAAGTCTGCTTCATTCCCTTCCTCAATTGCATTCTTTACGATTGCATATATAACATATATATTTATATATAAATATTATATTTATATATACATTGCAGTTCTACAAATTTTTTAACATTCTCTTGCTCAATTTTGTTGCATAGTGTAAAATATGTTGCATATCTATATAAATATATTTAGGATACATTTACCAAATTCCATTCTTAGAAAGTTTTCTTCATTCTCTTCCTGAATTTGGTTATATATGTGTATATATATCTATAATATTTATCAAATTCCATTCCTACACAATCTTCTGCCTTCTCTGGCTCAATTTTGTTGCCTAGTGTAGCCAAATTGCCTAGCTTAGCCAATGGGGCGTAGCTTCAGCTCCGCAATGCGTGCCAATTACATGCAGCTTTCTTCACACACACACACACAGATTCTCTCTCTCTCTCTCTCCCTCTCTCTGTGTGTGTCTATGCTGTAATCAAAATTCCAAATGCCAGCAGGTTGCTCACTCGAGCAATTCGTTAAAGTCAATTTGCAAATCATTTTTCCATTGAAACTCAATCTACGTCCACGTGAAAATACCCAAAAGGAATGAACTTGCGGCTCAGCCAGCTCAGCCATTCGTCCGTCTCTCCGTCTGTCCATCGTCTCTAGTCTCGCTGCTTTGGTCTGTCGTCTCTACAGATTTAGCCACACAGCGCCTCACACTCCTTTGCCGCATCGATAATAATGATTTTCTTTGAAATGCATACTTGAGCTCCAGCTCCAGCTCCAGCTCCAACTCCAACTCCAGCCTCGACTTTGGCCTCGTGGCTATGGCTTAAAAAACAGCAACAGCAACAACAGCAACAAAAAAACTGACAGACAACTTTGTGTGCGCTGCAGCTTAGCTCTCTCTCTCTCTCTCTCTCTCTCCCCTCCTCCTGCTGCTGCCTGCTGCTGCTGCCTGCTGCTGCTGCTTGCTTCGACTTCGATGGCTTCGAACGTGGTGTAATAATACTAAATTGTTGCTGATTATCCTTTTGGCGGTTCGCCTTTGGACATGTTCTTTGGCCTGGGCTCTGTCTACGTTTTTGGCTCTGTCTCTGGCTCTTTTGCATACGCTGGCCTCGCTTTCGGTTCTTTACCTGAAAATGGCGTCACAGTCGCTGAGCAGCAGCGGCAGCAGCCGCAGCAGCAGCATCTGCAACTCTATTTCGACTCGGAACTCCGCCTCTCTCGACGCTCCTCTCCGCAGCATGTGTGTGCTGGCTTGATTTTGAAAGAAATCAAGCAAAAATCAAAGCCAAAGCCGCCAAAAAACACACACACACACACACACAAGCACTTCACTGGAGTGGTGTGGCTTGAAGTGTAGCCAAGAGACGAGGCCCACTTCAATAGCCACATAAATAGACTTGGAGTCGCGCTTGACTCTGTTACTCTTTGGAAAATCGTGTGGTCCGTTGGCTTTTCTACAACGTTTCGATTCTGGGGTTCTTTCTGCTTCTTCTTCTCCTATTTTTGTTTGGGTGCTTCATTTTTATGCTTCACTTGGCCGCTTTGTCGGCACTTGAGCCGTGTAGCGCTTTTCCACTCCGCACGTTTTTCGCAGAAACTTTTCTGTCGCGCTTTGGTAATTACCGTTAAATGACCCAAGTCGCCACGGCCAGCCGCTGCCCACCGCCGCCTCCTGTCAAACTGTGAGCCGACGCAGTCCTTGACAATTGTCATCCGGCCGGCCGTTGCCTCAAGGCTGAGCTACAGCTTCGCTGTCTGCAAATTAATTGCGGCCCAGGCCGGAGCCGGAGAGCCAGTGAGAACTGGCCTAAGCCCCCAGAGCCACAAGTTGTCCAATTCGGACGGGCCAAACAAATTTTGCATACCAAATGCTATTTTGTGTTCGCCTCGTTGTTGTTGTTTTTCTTCTGTTTGTTTCTGTTTCTCTCTCGCTCGCCCAACTCGGCAAAGTTTGTTCGAAGTTGCACTTTGCATTTTAACAGACGGCGACAACTTCCAGCAAAATCAATTAACAAACAATAAACGTTTGTTGGCCAAGCCAGACACGTATTTTATTTAAGTATCTAGAATATTAAAATGGGATCAGACACGACTTGTTCTGCGCGTGAGTGAGAGGGAGAGCGAGAGAGCGGCAGCGAGAGTGAAAGAGAGGCCGTTGAAGAGTGACAAAAATTGAGGCACTGCGTCGGCGACATTCATTGAAACGTTTTTGGAATATTTGAACGGCTTGCGTTGGCTTTCTTTAATGCGTTTTGCTGCGGCTGCAACAACAGCAAAAACAATCTCTCTCTGTGTGTGTGTGTGTGTATGGCCATTGGCCGGGCTTAATCTGTCGCAATGCCTCGGAGGCCTTGGTGAGAACCACGAACCACCCAGCGACCGCCGACAGTCAGCGAGCGCATCAACTTAAGACGATTATTTATGAACTGCGGGCCAGGGACAGGGCCATTGGCAATGCCAATGGATTGTTAAAGCCAACTGCAATGGCCGCTGGCCGCAGGACACTGACATCGACACCGACACCGTCCACCGTCCACCGTCCGGCGTCCGCCGACACCGTCAAGCACCGACACCACAAAACATTCTACATGTGTACAATGTAGCAATGCGTGTTCGATGACTTAAATGACAACAACGGGGCAGAGACAGGGGCAGAGGCAGGCAGAGATGAAGATGGAGTTGGAGTCGGGAGACGATCTTTTGAGGAGCTGCCTGAATGCCGGGCGCAGGCTGTAACAAAAGTCCAATGCGCAGTTCACAAAATACTCTTAGCCATGTTATTACAAGCGGGCTAAATGACTGCCAAAGCGGCAAGGCTGAAGAGTGGCGCAGCTTCAATCAAAATTGACGAGATGAAGGTGGAGATATATCTAGAGAGAGAGAGAGAGAGAGATATTGATATAGATAGATATAAATATATATTATACAGATATATATAAAGAGACATATGTATATAACAAACAGATATATGTTAATATGTTATTCATATTTTAATTATATATATATATGCATATATATATAGAGAAAGATACATATATAGATATAGAAAGATATGTATAAATATACAGATATATTTATATGATATTCATATATTTATACATATATATATGTATATATATATAGGTACTTTATACATAGATATAGATAGATATATATACATATACATACCTATATCTATAAAGATACATATATAACAAACAGATTTATATCTATACGATATTCATATACTTATATATTTATTTTCTATTCTATATTTCTATTATATTCATATATCGCTTGAGTCAGTTTCAACGGCAAAAAAAAAAAGAATAAACAAAAAAAAACTTAAGCGAATAACCCGACTCTTAGCAGCTCGAGTTTGGCTTTAGCTAAGCTTTGCCTTCAATTTGCATAATGCCCCAGGCTCGGAGTGATTAAGAGCCAAAGAAAATCAAACTTTATGCAAAAGCCGAGCAGAGCCATAAAAAACGAACAAATATAATCAACAAAGGGCAACTAGATTTGATTTGCGTGTGAGAACGCAGCAGCAGCAGCAGCAGCAGCAGCAGCAGCAGAAAGCAAAAGTTGAATGGAGACTAAAGAAAAAAATATTAAAAAAATATATAAAATTAAATATACACCTTAAATATATATATGTATGTATATAAATTCTTCTTTTTTTTTTCTTTTTTTTTTTTTGCGTATTCCGATTTGCTGCATTTGATTTGCTCCAAATATTTTTGGTTCACACTTCGGGCTGATGCCGTAGGTTCCATAGTTTTTTTTTTCGCTTTGTTTTTTGATTGATTGCCGAGCTGCCTCTGCTGCACAATGCGTGTGCGAGAGTGTGTGAATATATATCATATTTTTATGGTAACATCAACTACAACAACAACAAGCTGCGGTCAAAGTCTGCACGAAAATTTTAAACATTTTTGTTTTCTACTCCGTTTTTTTTTGTCTTTTTATACCCTGAACCCATTGAAAATGGGAAATCAGGGTATAATGGTTTTGTTAAAAGTATGTAACAGGGAGAAGGAGGCGTGGCAGACCCCACAAAGTATATATATTCTTGATCAGGGCGACGAACTGAGTCGATTTAGCCCTGTCCGTCTGTCTGTCCGTCCGTCCGTCCGTCCGTCCGTCCGTATGTATGAACGCGTCGATTTCAGAAGATATAGAAGCTAGAGACTTGAACTTTTTTTTAAAATGACCGTAAATACAGCGCGCATATCGAGTTTATCACCAAACATCGATAACTCGTCTAGTTATTTTTTTATCGATAAAAAACCTTATCGAAAGACAGTTATAAAATTATATCTCCTACATCTTTAGAGCTAGAGTATCCAAATTTTAAATGTAGATTGATATGCACGTTATAGAATTTCGATTTTTGTTCAATTTTACCTCCCACCCCTATATCCACCCCCTCACCCATAAGTTTGTAAAAGGCGTATTTCAAATACTAGAAACTTGAGCTTTGGCACATACGCGCATATTAATGATATAAACACAATCTAAAAGTTTCATGAAGAACGTACGTCCAGAAAAAAAGTTATTAAACAATTAAGTTCCCATAGTGAGCCCACACTGCAGCCCATGCGTGCCCGCCTATGGATGTCTATGTATGTGTGTTGCGTGTGTATGTGTGTGTGTTTGCTGTTGCTTGAAGGGTTCAGGGGATCTCGTAGTCGAGCAGTCTCGACTAGAGCTTTCTTACTTGTTTTTAAATTTATTTGTTTTTATATTTTTGGTTAGCCGGCAGGCGAACTGTGTTGCGAGCCTGGGTCACACACAGAAAAAGAAGAAGAAATATATATATAAATATATATATATATGTATATGAAAAGATTTATTGTGCTGCGAGCTTTGAGGTCTGAGAAATTTTCGTCAGGCAGCGAATTGAACTTGTTGAGGAAGATAATTCATCTGTTTGTTTGTTTGGCGAGATCGGGTTGTAGCATTTGTAGCTGCTGGCGTTAATTAAATTAGAGTGAAAGATGGGCGTTACACTCGCCCTACCCCTCTACCCACTCCCCACTCCCCACTCCCCACTCTCACTATATGTATATGTATCTATATCATAATATTCCTTCACTAAACTCTCGACTTTCATCTGTTGTTTTCATTGCAGACAATTTCGGAACGAGTGCAAGCGGTAAGCTTTCTCCTTGATTCATATTTATATACATATGTACACAGCTAGCCCGCCTCGCTCGACCAATGAGAACAGACTCACGCCCAGCTGCAAAATGGCCAAGAGTGCGATCTGCAGTCAGCCAACCAACAAACTGAAACTGGCCAAGCAGCCGCCGAGCAATCTGCAACATAGCGTAACGCTCTCCGAAACTGAAAACTGAAAACTGAAAATTGTATGGCTTGTGACTTGCTGGCTGCCTTTTGATGCGCCCTTCATTTAGCATTTGACAGGACCCATAATTATAAACGGGCATAACCCATCATCAGCATCAGCGTCAGACTCAGACTGGGACTGGGACTGAGCAGGAGGCAGAGTCAGAGTCAGAGTCAGAGCTAAAGGCTGGGGCAACAACTAAATGCTGGGCCCATATAAATTTTCTGATTAAGAGCCATCTTATCATTATTATAGACTGTGCGCACGCTCGGGCTGACGCTGGCTGGGGCGACATGCTGCAAAGAGGGAGTAGTAGGGGCAGGGGCACCAAAGAAGAAAAAAACAAAAAATAAAATACCGAAACACACACACACACACACATGAGTGTAGTCGTGCGTGTGTGCGGCAGTCTCTGTGCCCCCCTTAAAGGCATTATAGGGATTTAGTTTTTGGGATTTCGATTTCTCACACAGCGCAGCAAACGGAGCGAAAGAAGATGAGAGAGAGCGAGAGAGAGCGAGAGAGGGAGAGAGAAAAAAATGAAAGAAATACGAAATGTGTAGAACATATTGTTGCTTGGGTTTCGTTTCCGAAGATTTCCTGTGAAATACTTTAAGCCCCGGCCCTGGACAGGCCAGGGAGACCAAAAAGAACAAGAACAAGACGAAGAGCAAGAGGAAGACCAAGAGCGAGACGAAGCCCAAGACCAAGACCGAGAAGCGGGACTGAGACCCAGAATAACTGAATCGATTCGGTTCTCAGTTTTGTGTTGTGTTGTGTTGTGTTTTGGGTTAAACATACTTGAAATTCTTGTTTCAACTCTTAGGCTGGAGCGGGTGCGGGTGCGGGGGCGAGGGCGAGTGCGTTGGTTGAAGCCGTTGGCGAGGGGGCGGGGCTGCTGAGGAGCGTGCATCGGCTCTTTTTCTCTGCATGTGTGTGTGTGTGTGCGTGTAATTTAATACGCTTTCGAAATTAAGAGAAATACATATATATATATATATATATATATATAAATATAAATATCTATACATGTATGTATATGCATATGTATTTATTTATGTCTGTATGTATGTACACATGTTTGTGCGTACAACTACATACTTATATACATACATATGTATGTATATACCATCTCGATATGGCTGGTAGGCATGAAAGGTCACAGCGCAAAGATTTAAATTTGAAATTAGTATGGCCGCATCGAGCAACATAAATAACAACACAACCAAAACAACAACAACAAGAACAACCGGGCAACACATTGACAACCATGTCTTACAAAGCCTTTGTGGCTGGCTAAGAGAGCGGGAAGCATCTAGGAAATATTTCATTATTATTAGACAGTTGCTGAGCAGCCGCCGAGTGCTCGGCTCCTCTAACAAGGCAGCTCATTGATTTGGTCCATTATCTAAAAGAAAGAAAAACAAGTAAGAAAGCTCTAGTCGAGACTGCTCGACTACGAGATACCCTGAACCCTCCGAGCAACAGCCATTTCAATAATTTTTAGTGTCATTCAGCTTAAACAAACACACACACACACGCAAACATATACATAGACACCCATAGGCACGCACGCATTAACAGGCATGGGCTGCAGTGTGGGCTTACTATGGGAACTTAATTGTTCAATAACTTTTTTTGTGGACGTACGTTCTTCATGAAACTTTCAGAATGTGGTTTTATCATTACTATGCGTATATTTGCCAAAGCTCAAGTCTCTAGTATTTGAAATACGCCTTTTACAGAGATGAGGGTAAGGGGGTGGATATAGGGGTGGGGGGTGAATTATAACAAAAATCGAAATTCTATCACGTGCAGTCGAGTCTACATTTAAAATTTGGAGACTTTAGCTCTAAAGGTGTAGGAGATATAATTTTATAACTGGTTTTTGATAAGGTTTTTGATCGATAAAAAAATAACAGGATGAGTTATCGATTTTTAGTGATAAACTCGATATCCGCGTGCTATATACGAGCATTTTAAAAAAAAGTTGAAGTCTCTAGCTTCTATATCTTCAGAAATCGACGCGTTCATACATACGGACAGACGGACAGACGGACAGACGGACGGACGGACAGACGGACAGACGGACAGACGGACATGGCTAAATCGATTCAGTTTGTCGCCCTGATCAAGAATATATATACTTTGTGGGGTCTGCCACGCCTCCTTCTCCCTGTTATATACTTTTAACAAAACCATTATACCCTGATTTCCCATTTTCAATGGGTTCAGGGTATAAAAAACTAGAAAAAATAACAGAGAATAGTTTGTTAATTTATGCAGCGACTGGAGCATGTTATTAACTGTAATTTGCATATTATAAAGCCCCCCAAAAAAATATCAGATATTTTTAATGATTTATATTTCAGTTTCTATTTGGCTTTGTTTTGCTTTGGCTTCTCTCTCTGTCTCTGTTTCTGTTTCTCTCTTACTTTTATTTCATTTGATCATCAAGTTTTCAATTTTTGTTGTTATACAAACGTTTTTCCAGTTACCGAAAGAAAGCCTTTTGCAAACGTCTGTCGCAAGATTTTCCCAGCCAAAAAGTGAGAGGGGGGAAACATATTCCGGTTGTTTTTTTGTGCCTCAATTTTTGTATACTTTTTATATTTTTGTCATGTCGTGACTGATGCGTTATAATTTTCATGCTGTTAAAAAAGCATTTTCAGCATGTTATTAAAAAAATAATAAACAGCAGCAACAACAGCAACAACAACAACTACAGCTGCAATGTCTGCTCCGGTCCGTGCCTTGTGGCTCCGCCTCGACTTTTGTTTGCCGCAATTTGGATGTCAAAATTCAACGCCAGACATTTAGCTTCTTTTATATTCCCTTTTTACTGTGTGCTAAACGAAATTACACGCTTATGGATTGCATAATATTATGTTGATAAAGATTGTTTGCCAATTTATATAATAGCAGCAGGAGTTGGAGCAGAATAGCTGGAATAGAATAGAGTCTTAGGCTTAGTTCACTTCCAAATGGCAAGTGAATGAGACTAAACACGAGGTGTAGAGCATAAAATATGCATGCCAACTTCTGTCTGTCTGTCTGTATCTTAGTTAAGGCTGCGACTTGAGTCTAGCAGTTGAGTGCCACACGAGAGCAGAGCAGAGCTGAGCAGAGAGAACACCCAAAAACAAATTAAATGCGTTGCCATTAATCTTGAAGCCAGCGAGACGCATATCATCATCAAATACACACACACACACACATGCATGCACGCAGTTATGTGTGAGTGAGCTGCACGTCTTTGGTGGCTCCACAGACCGGCTCCAGCTCCGGCTCCACAATCAAGGTGAGATGCATTTCAACATGTCTCATAAATTCGTGCGGATTGAGCGCAAAAACGCGACGTTCGGTTTCGGATTTGCATAAAACTTCAGGACTGCACTCTGTATGCATGTGTGTGCGTGTGTGTGCGTAACGAGCAAGCAAGTCAAGTCACATACATACATATATATATAAATATATCTATGTATATATGTATATACATATATACGATTCTTTAACTGCGTTCATAAATTTGGCAAATTTGACAATTATGCGCATTAATAATAAATAAAATTGACAATAATTGAATTTGAATAATTTGATTTTTGCATATGTAATAACAGAGAGCGAGACAGGGAGAGAGACAGAGAGAGAGAGCGAGAGCGACATATGGCTAATCTGCATATAAGGCGGTTGCTCTGACAGCTTTTGACTGCTTTTTTTTTGGGTAGGCGTGAAAACATGTGTTGGCTTTGCTTATTCTCTTATTCTCTTGTTGTTGTTGTTGTTGTTGTTTAGCCTTTCATTGGCGTTGCCATTTACGCTCGGAATTTTAATAAACTTTTGAGCACTTTTGGGCGACTTTTTTGTTGCAGTCAGAGTTTTTTTTTTGGAGAGGCGCAAAAAAGTTTACAAGCTGCTGTCTGAGAACCAGCAATGGCAAGAGTCCAAGGCGAGGCGGCCAATCTCAGCGGACCGCAAAAATCCGTATAAAAATAATGAGGCATGAACATGTTGCAGCATCCCGCAGCAGCAGCAGCAGCAGCAGCAGCAACAAGCATTATTATTATTATTATTTTTATTATTATATTTTGTGCCGGCAAAACAATGCAACAACTGACGCAGCCAAGGCTCAAAAATATTGCAGCGGATCACACAAATCCGCCATAAAAAAAGATACATAGGTGTATGCGTGTGTGTGTGTGTGTGTGTACATTCATGTCTATAGCATATGCAGGCATTGGCAAACTGGTCAAGCTAAAAGCCAAAGCTAAAGCCAAAGCCGCTTTTGTGTTAATACCTCAAAACGTTTCGTTCTTTTTCTTAACTTTTTTATGCCAGTTATTTTGTTTTTTTTTTTTTTTCTGGCAGCCTCGTTGGGCCTGGGAAGCGCAACAAAAAATGGCCACAAATATTGCTATTGAGGTGTGAGTACGTGTGCGTGTGTGTGTGTGTCGGCCATATGCCCAGAGCTCTGGCTAAACCTTTGGCTGGGCCGCTGTTCTTATTGACTTGTTGCCGTTTTATGGCGTTGCCCGATTGGTGATCCATCATCATGGTGAAGGCTCGCATAATTTGCCGTTTTTCGCACATTAAAATCGTTTGGGAAATTGGGCACACTTAAGTGCTGGCTGGTTAAATTGCTTATGAAAAATAATGGAGGAAAATGGCAGATGCGTTGTTCTGTTGCCCCTCCATAGTCAAGTGGGAGTGCATAATAATGGCAATAATTACGAATGCATTTCAATTCACTTCACCTGAACTATTCAAACTTGCTGTGGCTCAATTTGGCTATAAGGAAAAACTTGGCCCATCAATTATGCGACGGCGCCTCGTGCAATTTTTCAACATTTAATTAAGTCATTCGGCAAACACTTTAAGCTTTATTAATTTGCCTGATCGCATACAAGTAATGGCTTCGCGTAATTGTCCGAGCCGTCGAGATGTGCGACAAATCCTCAAGCGATCGAGCGTGCGGGCAAATTAATTGCCGATGTTTATCACTCACGGCATATTCAATAAACTTTTCATAAGCAATAAATGCGCTTGGCTTAAAGCGGCGCAGGCGTATAAATCATTATGAATTCTGTATGTGAGTGAGTGTGTGTGTGTGTGTGTGTGTGTGAGTGTGTCTTGGCTAATGAGAGTGAGATCGGAGCAGCAGCAGCAGCAACACCTTGGAGGTCTCACTTGGCTGGTCGACACAAGTGTTTGTTGTTTAGCCACCCACTTGAGAGGCAACAACAACAACAACAACAACAACAACAAACAGCAACAACAATGACTATGACAAAGAGCAAGAAGAAGCTTTTGTCATGCGTGAGCTGAGCAGCGCTCGGTGGCTCGCCGCGCTGCCTCAAGTGGGCCAAGCTCGAGCAGCGCTGAAGTGTTTGCATTTCTTTGAGCCGACTGCAGCAGCGGCTCATCTAGCCGTGTGACAAATCATTCATTGTTGTTGCTGTTGTTGTTGTTGTTGCTGCTGCTGGAACTCGAGTCACAGGATGCCACCCAGGGCGTTGCTGATTTCTCTTGACATGTTTTGAATTCAATTAGCTAAATGCCTCAAGTTGCCCAAGGCTCAACGGCTCTCGAGAAAGCCGCAAGTCAATTGCTTGTTGCCATTGCTGCCACGAGTAGCTGCTGCCGCCGCTGTTGCTGCTGCTGCTGCTGCTAGCTAGCTGGTGTTTATTATTATTAAAAGCGAAACTCAATTAGTTGGCCAACCCCATCGAAACGCTCCAAGTTTTCTTCATCATCTTCTGCTTCTGCTTCTTCTGCTTGTTGTTGTTGTTGTTGCTGGTGCCTAGCTGTGAGCTTAAGCAGACTTCCGCCATGTTTAGTGTTCACCGTACGGTGGTTGGCGGCACTCAGGAGGGGCTGGGCAGCCATTGGAAAATGATTGACAGACGATTGGCATGATTTTGTATAAACAAAAGCCCCAAGTCGAAGGCGCAAAAATTGTTTAAATGAAAACTCACACACTCACGCACACGCGCACACCTACACATCATATGAAAATGGAAAGTTGAGCGTTTGGTTTTCATTTTGTGTGTGCGTGTGTGTGTGTGTGTGAAGCGTCTAGGAAAAAGTTTATTTAAAAACTAATTGAAAACTGCTTGCTTGTTGGCTACGGTTCGCTTCTCCTGCTTCTCCTGTTCCTCACCCTCCCCCCTCATCCAGCCACAAGTCAAGTGCTACGCGTTTTTGGCCTGAATTGAGAAAAACAATGCTGGTTCTTTTCCGTTCCGTTGTCTATTTGAAAAGCAATTTGTTTGTTTTCCTGCTGGCCACGCAAACAGCACGGAAAAGTGCATTTCTGTTATGGCAATCTATAAATGCATTTATAACATATTATTTCTATTTATTATTCCAATCAATATCTGTTGCTGTAGCTGTTGCCGTTGCTGCCATATTTGCTTGTTTTTCCGAAAACCCAAAAGTTTTCTCAACTGTCAAATTAAACTGCCAATCGACTTTTTCTCTATCTTTTTTTTTTTTTTTTTGTGCTGAAGAAGAAAACTTTTATTCTGTAATTGTTTGTGCTGTAAATGGATCTATTTTTTTCTCCTTTTTGGTTTCTTATTATATTCGTTAATAGAAGCATTATTATTGTATTGCAATAATGTCATTCTAATTTGAAGAGAATTTATGATATATAATAGACCAAATCTCTCAGTTAGTTCATTTGTAATATATGTATATAAATATATTTTTATTTTATGTTTTTCATTTTATTTAGAGTTTGTATTTTATAAAGAAGTTTGGGGCTATTTTTATTCTCAATAATTTTATATACATATTTATAATGGGACGACTAGCTGGAGGTTCTAGCTGTACTATGGTTCTTTTGCACTATTATTTTACTAATAATAACAGTTTTAGCTGTGTTCTGTTAATGTTAACATCGAGTTATATTCAGTTTTTATGTGAAATACGAAGTGATTTACTACTACTACTCTATGGGATAGTTTCAGTTCAGTTTATTTGAAGTTATTTAAAGTGTTTTTAGTTGATGGTGTCAGGCAAATCGAATCAAGTGCCGGCTTTTAACAGATGGTCAAGCGTGCTACCATTAAAAGCATTTACAACATTTATAAGTAGTCAGCATGCAGCGCTGTCAGGCGAGTGGGCGTGGCTGCTGCAGCGTCTCTAGCTCCCGACGAGCTACGTTGATGGCTTAGGGGCGACATCTGAGCGTGGGTGGTTTACTATTGGGCTGTGGCTTGCCTTGCCGCTTTCTCCCACCCACTCTCCCTCCCTCTTTCTCTCTCTCTCTCGCCTTCTGTGGGTGGGTAAGAAAAGCCAGCAGGAAACTAAAAATGTTTTGTATGTCCGTATAAAGGAAAAATCGCAAAATTTACTGCAAATTGGAATTTTGCGCAATTGTAGAAAAAAAAGAGAAAAAGAGGAGAGCTGAGAAGAGTAGAGAAAAAGAAATGTGGCAAGCAGGGCAAACGAACTAACCAGCCAGCCAATGGCAACTGTAGCTAAACATTTTCTTTTTGCCCGAGCAGGAGGCGAGGAGTGGGGCGGGGCAGCAGGAGCTTTGGCTTGCAATAATAACAACATACGTCTGTCTGTCTGTCTGTCTGTCAGTGTGTCTGCCGCAAAGACGCAGTGGCTCCTGCATCCTTTGTGCTTCGTCCTGCCGTCGCCGGCGCTTTAAGCCAATAATAAATAAAAATGCTTGTTAGCTACACAACCCCCACACCCACCCCCACCCCCGCCACGACCACCACCCGATGGCAGCGGGCAATGGCAATGGTAACGAAAATTGCGACGGCATCGAATTTATTTGCACAACGCAAACTTATTTAGGGAACGCCAGAGAAGAGGGGGCAGGAGTAGGGGCTGGGACTGGAACTGGAGCTGGAGCTGGTGCTGGTGCTGGGCCTGGGGTCTAAGGGCTGCTTCCATAAAGTCGCCAAAGTTATAGTGAAAATTAATTAAGTTTTGCGCTGCGCTTAACAATTCAATTAAAATAAAAACGAAAGAAATGAAGAAAATACGCGGCGCTTTATCGTCCCGCATAGCAAGTGCTACAACAAAAAGCACTTTGGCCGAGACCCAGTCCCAGTCCCAGTCCAGATGCAGTCCGAGCTGGCCCGATCTCTGTTACACGAGTGTGCCGCCGCTCAAGTACCACAAGTGCTTTTGCACATCGTTATTATAACAATAATAAGCAGCCGCGTCGCTGGGCAAAGATTAATTGTGTGTTTTGGTTTGCCAGATCCCCGCCACGAATCGAATGTAAAATTGGAGCACACAGCCAAAGAAATGACTTCGATTCGAGTGTGGAGAATGGCGAGTGGAGAGGGGAGAGGCGCGAGTCGAGAGTCGAGAGTCTTTGGCGCAAAGTGCAATCCACTTGAAGGAATTTACATATCAGCAGCAGATACCGACGGCACCAGCATTCCCCCAGCAGCAGCAGCAGCAGCACCGTCTCCTCCCCATCTCTGCTGCTCTGTGGATGTGCCTCAATGTTGCAGCCAAATGCATTAATCAATTTCATGTTTTCTTAAGCGCGCGCCCGGCGCGATTTGAGTGCTTCGCGAACGATGCCGCCTCTGCCTCTGCCTCTACTCCAGCCTCTGCCTCTACCTCATCGTCTGCGTCTGGGGACGCTTTCCGTATGAGTGGAATAATCAATTTCGAGGATCATAAACAACTTTTAATGAAGTTGTTAAGTGCCAGCAGCTAGTTGCTCAATGCGCCCTGCCTAAAGTGCAGCTCGCCCGATAAGCACAAGCACAAGCGCAAGAGCAAGAGCAACTGCATCCATAATGGGCTCCAATTCCAGCTTCGCTGACTGCTCGCATCACACTCGGAGTCAGACTCGAAGTCAGCGTCGCCGTCGACGTCAACGTCAGCTGCTTCGACTGGCCAGAGCGAAATACCATCGCAATCACGCATTTCCATAATTGCTAAATTATGCAGAGCGCTCCACGCAGCTTAGTGGAAAGGCGCGGCCCCATCCAAATGGCCAACAAGTGTGCCTTTTGGGGTATTCTTTTGTTTCCGACTTTTTTGTTTGTTTGTTTTGTTTCTGGTAAATTAATTTTATAACCTCTGCTGCATACACTTGTGAGAGTTTCTTCTGCTCACTTCCTTGAGGAGTTTAAACAAAACTTCCACTCTTCGAAATGAACTCGAATTTAGAGGCTGATATCATTTGCCTAGCACTGCAAATCTTATTTGGATATACCAGACTTGTATGTAGAGCATTCGGTATTCTGTTTGAGTTTGTTTTTCGCTTTTGTTTTATGGTCGTGTCTAGAAAATCAACCACACGGCTGGCCATGCAGTCGAGCACTCAACAAACGTCTCCATCGGCGACTAAATTAATCAAAACGAACTTCCGGTTTACGCAAAATGGCGTGAAGTCTGCCACCATAAGAATGTATGTGTGTGTGTGTGTGTGTGTGTGTGTGTTTTGGGCATGTGCTACTGTGAAAATTGTTCAGAGCGTTGCTGGGCTGTTGAAAATTAATGAATGAGTTAACTGAAAAATTAATGAAAAGCCAGCGGGCCAAGCAGCCAGCTACAGGTGAGAGGAGTGGGGGTGGGGTGTGGCCAGCAAAGGTGTTGTGCGAAAGATAAAGCATGGAGAATTTATGAAGCAACCGCAGGGAGAGGAACTCGCTGTCATAGAAGCTCGCCTCCAAGTTAGACATTCATAGACGCACCATGTTTGGTGTTGGGAAATATTTGTTTTGGCACACTCGGCTGGATGAGGCGGGCAGGAGTAGGAGGGGCTGAGTGGGAGGGGGCGTGAAATTATGCAATATTGGAGCAGGCATAGTTCGTAGGGTACTGTGGACCTGGTTTATTTTGTTTGCATGTGCGCAGCCATTTGGGGCTTCCTGTTTGAGGCAGCAGCAGCAGCAGCAGCAGAAGGAGAAGAAGAAGAAGGCATTTGAGTTACTTAAGTGTAACTAAGACTTAAAGTAAACACACAAATAACATACTTAATATTAAACAAAAATATACAAAATCATATGATGTGCCAGTCGGTTATGATGATGATGATGATGACGATGACGATGATGATGATGCCGAAAACAGGGAAAACAAATGCCATAACGGAAGCGCTTCTAGTGTGGGGGAATGTTGGATTGTTCCCATGCAAACAAAAGATAAAAGCCCCAGAAAATTTAAATTAACCGAAAATTATGCATGAACATTACCAAAAGGCAAAGCCGAAGCCAGAGCCAAAGCCAAAGCCAAAGACTGCGTATGACAAATATTAATTTTGTTTATAAACCACAACGAGCAAAGTGTGGGCAAAAGGGGGGCGTGGCGGGCCCAGCACTGATTTGACTTGTCTTAAACGGCAGCCACAAACAATGTCATCCATATGATTATCATTATGTTTAAGCAGCAGGAGGCGGCTGGCTGGCTGGCTGGCTGGCTGGCTGGCCGGCCTGCTCTTGGCCTGGCCAGAGACAAGTAATGTTAT
Source organism: Drosophila mulleri (assembly GCA_035047565.1). Taxonomy (NCBI): domain Eukaryota; kingdom Metazoa; phylum Arthropoda; class Insecta; order Diptera; family Drosophilidae; genus Drosophila; species Drosophila mulleri. The sequence continues at coordinate 5,369,339 of JAWNPK010000069.1, read as the reverse complement.
TTTATGCTCACTTGACAAACATTGTGAACAACAACTGCAAGCAAACAGAATTGCTGAGCTAGTGCTCTGACAATATTGACATTGTTTGCTGTTGTTGTTGTTGTTGTTGTTGCTCATTTAGGATCTGACTAAACGTAACTACTGCATCTCATCTCTTCTCTTCTCTTCTCTCATTCACACACACAGGTGACGCCAGCAACGCAAGCATAGGCAGCGGCGAGGGCACCGGCGAGGAGGACGACGATGCGAGCGGCAAAAAGAACCAAAAGAAGCGTGGCATTTTCCCAAAAGTGGCGACAAACATATTGAGAGCGTGGCTGTTTCAGCACTTAACGGTAAGTCCAATCAGCAGCGATACACCTGCGATACACCAATCAGCGCTGCTGCTCCCCCCACATCTTATCGCAATCTGCAGTTACATGCGCCTCTGATAAGGGCTTAGTTGAGCCATATTTGAGTTTTGGCCACTGCGATAAGATTAGTTGGCCCAATAGCTGTTTCTGTTTCAGTGGGCGTGGACGAGGCCGAGGCCGAGGCCGAGCGAGGGCGGTGCAATGCAAAGTGGCCCCCCTCCAGCCCGACGAGTAGTAGAAATTGATGATCCAGTCCGGCGTACTCAGTTGACTACGCCGGAATTTAGAAACTCATTCGGCTGCTTATCTCAATGGCTGGCGAGTGGACTAGGCAAAATAAGGTTCAGCAGCCGAATGGGCATTTGGGCCAGGTTGCCAGTTGGGCTTTGGCTTATGGCCCGCTCAATGCGTCCAATTAGATTTCCATTTGAGCCATCAAAGTGCTCAGATAAATGGCATGCGGACTGTCCCAAACTGTGGCACTAAAACCAAATGGCCAGCAGACGGCCAACTATTGAAACGGAGACCTGACCTGAAATCAAAGCTCAGAGCGGAAAGTCCGGCCAGCCGGATGTGTAATACAAATAAACAGATTTGTTATGCGCCACTTTATGCTAAGCAGCAGCAGGAGGATGAGGAGGAGGAGGAGGGGGAGGACGCTGTGCTGCAAGGGTTGTACGGCAGAAAAAGGCAAAGAAAAAAGTGAATAGAAAATGGGAACAAACAGAACTATAAGATTTTATGCGCTACGGTCAAGCGACTGTTAAGGAAGTTCAAACTGCTGCGCCACAGTTTTTGGCCATTAGCCACATTCGCCCTTCGCTTTGCGGTTGCTGCGTATGTAAAATGATAAAAATCTTAATGGAATTTTGTAAAAGTGTGCACATGTGTGTGCATGTGGGTGCATGTGTGTGTGAGCTAACGACTGACCAAGACCCGATAAGCAAACAAATCGGAAATTAAAGTTGAAGTTTGACGCTGGAATGTTTATCTCTGCTCTGAGCTGGTCCAGCAGCGAGTCTTGAGTTTTAAAATGGCTTAGCCGGGCGCATCGCCACCCCCATTAGCCGAGCGTCATACACCACACACACCATCCCACCACCCACGACCACCCGCCTCTGACATTGATGGATTGCCGTTTAAATCAGCGCATCGCTCATGTTTGCTCGGCTAAGGCGTCGCCGTCTGCTTCGTCTGCTCCGTCTGATTGCGGCTCGGCTTTCACAGCCTCTGGCGGATGTCTGCATATATCCTTGACTGATTTTTTTGTTTTGTTTTTCTTCTTCTTCTTCTTGCTGCATGCCGGCTTCCAGCTCTAAGAGCTTAATGCCATTAACGGTTTGGGCACATTAGGGAAATTGTTTTTGCTCGAACTTAAAGTTCTTTTGTATGCCGAATCGCATTTAGATAATGCAAATGCAATGTTTGCCAATTTGATTTATCGCCCGACTCCCACTCCCACTCCCGCTCCGATTCCAATTCCGATTTCCATTGGCATAATTAACAGTTTTCCAGACATCGGCTGCCAAGTGAAACTCGATGCCAGCTCGTCAGCCATTGCCAGCTATGCGCGACATGCGGATGGCGACGATGGCGAATGGCGACGATGGCGTTGCTAAAGTCGTTAAAAACCAGACCCCAAATAAGACGACGACGACGACGATGACGATGACGTTGGTGCTAATGAAGTGCACTGCTGCAGTTGACTGGCGACGTCGGGCAGGGGAGCTAGGGGCAAAGGGAGTTACGACTGCAGCTGCAGCCCCAGTCGGGACTGGGGTTGGGTTAAGCGCACTGGCTGGCCAACCAAAAACAAAAGCCAAGCAGACGAGGGCAATGCAATGCATGGCTGCCTTGTAGACCTTGTTGTTGTAGTTGTTGTAGTTGTTGTTGTTGCTGTTGCCATAATTATGGCAGGCGCGCGAATATTTTGTTTACATTTGGCGCGCACTGCAGGCAACGAGCAAAAAGTCGCATTTCGCGTGCTCCGCCTACTCGCTGCCTGCCACATGTGCCCCGTACCGTTTCCCCTTCCCCACCCCATTTCCCCTGTGCCATTTGCCATTTGCCTTTGCCAGTCACACATATGCACAGCTCCCATGCAGCTCTTTCCATGCGCAAGTTTCTTCCGGCCGACGCTTGTCGGCCTCGGCTCTTCGATTCAGTTTGTTGCCGTTGTCGGCCCACAGCAAAAGTAACCCCGAAAAAAAAAAAAACGAAAAGCCGTCTGCAAAATGGCCAAAACGTTGCGCTGCAAGCGTTGCATTGTTGTCAGCGCTCTCATGTTACATGTTTCGGCCCAGAAGGCGCAACGGCGACGGCGCTTGGTGTGTGGCAAGTTGCGCGAGCCGGGCCAAGACGAACCCAAGATGCGCTACGTTTGACGTTGACGCTGTGTGCCGCAAGCACCGCTACAATGTATTTAAGCGCATCGAGCATAACCCGTGTCGGTAGGGGTTAAAAAGGGAAAAAAGAAAGCACCAAGTGCGGCACTTTAACCCTTGTCCGCGGCCTCTTGTAGGCTCAGCGCAGTTCTCCTACCTTTGTCAGTTTCTTGACCCTTTTTACACACACACATACGGTGGCCGTAGGGCATCTGTAAAGTCTTCATGTGTGTGCGTGTGCTTTGACTCGCGATTGCTGCAAATTATTTTTCTTTTACATTTGTTTTGTTTCTTGTGCTGTGCTTGTGCTTGTGTTGCTCCAACATGATGACGCCGCCGACTTTGAGTATGAGGACAAAGTTGCGATTAGTGTAGTCCCTTTAGCACTACCTCTGCCTCTAGCTCCACTATATCTTTACCTCCACCTCTACCTCTAGCTCCATTATATCTCTACCTCCGCCTCTACCCCTAGCTCTAGGCTTTACCTCTACTTTCACCTTCAGCTCACCTCCACCTCTACGTCTACCTCTACCTCCACTTTCAGTTCTACCTCTACCACTACCTCTTCCTCCACCTCTACGTTTACCACCTCTCTGCTTGTCTCCCTCTATGCCTGCCATGCTATCTCGCTTTTCACTGGAGTGGAAACACTCATTTGGCTCTGTTTAGACATGCAGTGCAACTGGAAAAAATCTTCATAATGGCTGCCACAGGCCGACGTCGACGCCGTTGCAATTTTCACCGACGTCGCAGCAATTTGCAGTGGCGGCTGTTGCTGTTGCTGTTGTTGTTGCCGCTTGTTTCACAAATGGCGTCGCATTTGGCGTTGTTAATGGCGGCGGCGGTGGTGGCGGTGGCGTCGGCGGCGTCTCTGGCCGGTTGTACGTGTGCATTACCGAGCCAGAGCCAGAGCCAGAGCCAGAGCCGGAGTCGACGTCTTGGGCTTGTTGTGCCATGTGTCACGGCATTGCAGTCATGTTGACATCATGTGGCCAGCCAGAGCAGAGTGAGTGAGAGAAGGAGAGGGAGAGAGAGAGAGAGAGAAAGCTACAGGCCACAATCGAGACATAGGCCTATGCCCGAGGCTTGCTGGCACTTGTCGACATCGCTTGAGGGGGAGCTGAAGGGCTGGCACCTAACTGAACGTGTGTGTGCGAGTGTGTTTGTGTGTGGTGATTGCTTTAAATTCATTTGCCAAGTTTAAATAAACACAACACGAGCGAAAATATGTGGAAAAAGTGGAGCGAGTTAAGCGACAAGCAGACAATGGCAAAACAGTGGCCCCCGCCCCTAGGCGAAGTCAAGCAGCAGCAGCAGCAGCAGCAGCAGCAGCAGCAGCAGCAGCAGCAGGAGGCGGAGGCAAGTCCAATGCGAGAAGACATGGCCAGTGCTGACGGGCTGACGAGGGGCAAGCGAGGCGGCGACATGGCAAAAGCAACTTAAAGGCGTGACAGTAATTAATTATTTTGTCGTATGGTAAATTAATAAACCAAATGGACTTTGTTTCACTTGACATGTTTGCACTCGCCTGCTTGGTTAGCTGCTCCGTCTGTCTCTCTGTCTGTCGATAGTTGTTGAGTGAGAGAGGGGTGTGTGTGTGGGGGGGGGGGGGGGGGGAGAGGAGGATGGGTGGATGTGTGGTGTACGAAATGCATAATTACTTACATTAGCGTAATTGGCGCACCACAGCGTAGCTGCTGATGGAGCCACCTTCAGCAGCTGCAGCTGCAGCAGCAGCAGGAGTAGGCGGCCAAATGAGTGCAGCGACAGGCATTAATGCGCGTTTGATAAGCCACAGACAGGATGATAATGAACTACTGGCTGAATTGAGAGACAGAAAGAGAGAGAGAGAGACAGAAAGAGAGAGACAGAGAGAGAGAGAGAGAGAGCTACTATATATATATACATTTATAGCTGGCAGTGCAATAATGCCAGCCTCAGTCAGACATATGCATATGCACATTCAGCTCTGGGTAAAAGCATGTCTCTAAATAGATGAACGCCACAAAGTATGCTATAAATTCCATTTTAATTTACCTGCATGTAATTTATGCCTTTTGACTTCTTGAGCATTTTCTAACCTTCTGGAAGGAGCAGACTCTGTGTGGCATTGTTGGCCTGGGTCTGGGAACATTGCCATTGGCATGTCCATTGCATTTACATGGACATCTACGTTTATTTGTCAATACACAAATTTCATATACTAGTTTTCGTATTGGCTATTGTCAAGAGCTGAGCAGCGGCGTGGTGGGCGTGGCGCGTGGCCTGTGCAGGACAGCAAACAAATATTGCTGCTACGCAGCGAGAGAGAGAGAGGGAGAGCGAGACTCTAAGATGCATACACAATATCTACAACAACAAGACAACACGCAAAATTTATTAAACACAAACAATAAGGCAAATGCATGAAAGGAGCAGAAGGCGGGGGCGGCGGGCGGGCGGAGCGACAGACGACAGCCCCGAATGGGTGTGCACGGATGTGCAAGGACAACAAGGCAACTAAATTGCATTACAGACATTACGCAGGACATGCAGGCCAAGCGGACAGACAGGCAGACGGACGGAGGGACAGACTGTGGATAGCAAGACAAGCGACAAGGATGTGCTGCGTTGCACATTTCGCATGGCATTCGAAATTCCTGGCACTTGAGCACTTGCATATTGAATACCGAATGCACAAACTACAACAATATATACATATATGTATATATATATATATGTAATTTAGTATATAACTATATATATTTATATATATATGTATATACCTGCATTTGTATACAAGTGACAGTCCATATATTGCACTGCCGTGTGTGTGTTTGTGTGGCTAAGAAAACGGTAAATTTCAGCAGCAGTGGCACAACAATTGCTTCCTCTCTGTGTGTGTGTGTGTGTGTGTGGCAAATTGCATTTGCAGACAACTGCGAGAGCGCCGTGCCGCACATCGCTCAAAAGTTCAATTGCCGGCAACCGCAAAATCACAATACACAGACGAACAGATAGACGGACGCTCAGGCGAGCAGGAGTCGTTGGGAATTGAGGCAGTGCCCTGACGAGTGCCAAAATTGAAACGCCCACAGCTGCCGGAAGTGTTGTTGGTCGCATCGCCAGAAAGGGGTTAAACAAAGCCAGGCGAAGCGACGCATGCGCCAAAGGATCGCGTCAAGCGAAACAAAAGGCCCGAGCGAAGCCAAAGCCAAAAGATTGACAGCCATTTCCGCCAGCGCCAGGTGGAACCGCAGGCCGACTGCGGCGCAAACGCGCATTGAGTCAACATTAGAAATCAAGCGACGACAACAACAGCAAATAAAAAAGAAAATAGTCAAAAAAATAGAAAATTGTAATAAGCGCCAGCCGATTAGATTAGCTGCAGAGCGAGCCATGCGCGCAGGAGGCGGAGGTGCTGCTAGTGGGTGGGGCGTTGGCTTCTGTTTGCCCAGTGACGCCACTGTGGCGGCGCGCCGGCTGCAAGATTTATGAGAAGCTACGGCCAGCCCCAGTCGTAGCTGCATTTCTCTTTCTGTTTGCCTATTTGGCGCTACCGAAAAGCGAGCTGCATCAAAATTGAGGACATTTTGAGTGGCAGCGCCTGATAAGCGCGCCACTCACTGGCCACAGATTCTGATAAGCAAAACCAGCCCCGAGAGCAAAAGCAACAGCAAAATAAACAAAGCACAGTTTACCCCGGTTCAAGTGCAGCAGCACCGTTCGCTGACAGGTTAAATTTCTCCATATATTATGGTTGATATGCCCATTGGAGCAGCCCTCGCCATGATTGATCGACGTAGCTCCACTTGCTGTGGCCGGTGCGTGTGTGGGGCTGCCAGATTGTATATCTTCTAGGCTTTGCCCTGCTAATTGAATTGTGAGCGCTGTTCATATATTAATTCTCGTATTTCTATTTCTGTCGCTCTCTTTGCAGCATCCCTACCCATCCGAGGACCAAAAAAAACAGTTGGCGCAGGATACTGGCCTGACGATACTGCAAGTTAACAATTGGTAAGTACGAAGATGACTTGTGGTAATAGATAATAGATAATAGATAAGCTGATCAGAGATTGAAAGCAAGCATAGCCAGAGATCTGTGAGTGAGTGCAGGCAGATTCCTGTTGGCTGTGCCACACTACTCGTATGCAGGCCAGGCCATTAGTTGCACGCTTTATGGGTAGCTAGAGCCCAGAGTAGAGTCTGTCCTGGACACAGACAGCTCAAGGTATCAGCTTACAGAGAGCAGGCCGAGCCAATTTATAAGGCAAAGAGCTTGAGCAGCTGAAGCATGCCTGTGTCCATGAGATGTGGTAAATAAAGTTATGTAGCATGTTGCACGACGATGTAGCTGGCAACGGGACAATGACAGCCGCACAAATTCTAGCCAATGTGGCAGAGGCCGAGCAGGCGACATCATCAAATTTTGCACATTATGCGACATGCTGCAGAACTTGACACCTGGCAGCCAATGCAAAAGACAAGACAAGCCAATGGCTGCACAAAATGCAGTCACATTTGAGTTAGAGCTAGACAGAGAGAGAGAGAAAGAGAGAGAGAGAGAGGAGAGAGTGGCAGAGAAGCTTGAGCGCCAGTTAAAAGCGCTGCTGAATCTTTTATGCAGTTGCAGCGGCCCCCATGTCTGGGCCATGGAATGCTTTTAAGCAGGGACAGGCCATAATAAAATCTAGCGAGAAATGTGTGTGAGCCGCATTTGGGGCCCGCCTGGAGTGGGCTGGGGCCATTGGGTGGCTGATCTAACGCAGGCACTCAGCTCAATTAAATTGAATTTCGCGCTTACTGAAGCACACTGCAAATTAACAAATACGGCAAGGACTTGCAGGGATCCCTTGCCCATTTCGCTTAAGCACGCAACGCTGCGTAGACAGCAGCGATAAGACAGAGACGGAGACAGCAGGAGACGTAGAAAGAAGAAAAAAAAAAGAAGTAGTAGATGAAGAACAGAGAGAAAAAGGCAACAACCTTAGCAGAAAATAGCAAAATAAAATGTTGACACTTTTGGTTATTTATGGGCTGGCAGACGACACCTTCGCCAAAGCACTAATCCATGGGGAATGGCCACGGGCATCGGGTGGTGCCAGCCACAACAAACCACCCACCACCCGCCACCCGCCACCGGACTAAATGCGTATTTATTTTGCGCAATTTGCGGGGCAAACAGAATGAAAGAAACTGCGTAAGCAGCAATTCAAATGACCACGACGAGAGTGAGAGAGGGAGCTTGCGAGAGTGAGAGAGAGGCTGAATGGGAGAGAGTAAAAGTCCATTAACACCCAATAAGAATAAGAAAGAAATGCTGGAGAGGCACAGCCAGAGGTTTGCTGCTTACGGCGGTAATCGAAAAAGTTTTCTGTTGTAGCCAAGTTTTAAATATTAACGCTTGCTTACAGCTGCAGAGCTGGAAAAAAGTTATAATTGTGGCGTAAGTACATAAATAACGCTGCAAATGTGCTGCTCAGTTATATTGTTGTTATTGCGCTGGACATTAATGTGGGACATGGTGCACGGGAGTGTGGAATGTGAATGTGGGTCTGCCTGGTAGCTGAGAGCTGAGAGCTGAACGCTGAAAGCATCAACTGCCTGCCACACGCCACACGCCACAGAGCGCGGATGGCCAAGGAGGCAGCCAATCAAGTCAGCAGCCAGCGGCCAAATCGATTTGCAGCTTACATCCTCTCACATTTTGCTCTCCCTCTCTTTCACTCTGACTTCTGCTGGCTGTCTCTTGAACTGTTCCAAAAACGCAACGGAACTCAATTCCATTTTGTCGTTTTGATAAACGATTTCAGGGCGTTGCAACAATTTCCGCCTCAAAATGAGCAACTGAAATGAACTGCAAATTGAAAAAAAAAAGAGAGAAGAAAAACCCAAAGCAAAGCAGTCCTTATACATAAAGAGATATATGTATATGTATATATACATATATGATATGATTAAAGGATTTCAGCGGAAGCTTTCGGTGCATTAACCTCGGCTAACTTTCAATGAGGTTAGCTCATTGTTGTTTTTGGCTTGTTATTATTTTAGGCTGTGTTTTTTTTCATACTTACCACTCGAGTGTGTGTGTGTGCGTGTGTCAACCCATGTGGGTAACCGACTGTCACTCCGCTGAGCTGGCTGTGGCGATGGCGGCGTTTTGCTTTAATCATTTCATTTCTTTGGTCTTTTCGTCGCTGATCCTTCACGCAGCGGATCAGCAACGGCAGCGCCGCAACTGCCTGCTTATTATTTCTTATTGCATTTATTAAACGACAATCATAACCAAAGTCGGCATTGGGCTTTGTAAAGCCGGCCATTCCGTTTCCCCAACTCCGTTGCCCAGCCGAGGCTCTCCTCCACTTGCCATTGATGTGGCCCGACTGCCGACTGTCGCAGCAAAAAGTGTGACTCTGGCCAAGATTTGGTTTAGTTTATGGCTAAGTTGTGCACATAAAGCAGGGTGCTGCAAATCCCTGCAGTCGCCAGCAGCAGCAGCCGTCACTGAAATAGTTTATAAATAATTCATAAATCCTGTCGCTGTCTTGCGCTTAATTAAAAAACTAAAACAAAAATCTTTGCTCGACTCTTTCACAGGTTTATCAATGCGCGACGAAGAATTGTGCAGCCAATGATCGATCAATCGAATCGAGCAGGTAAATATCCAATTTCCACTACACTACAAATAAGACAAAAAATATCCATAACTATGAAATAGCGCAGAGCAAATCAAATAAGAAATACCAATTAGAAGCTTTGTCTAATTTCGCACGCAATTTCTAATTATGTGAATTTTTTTCTCTTTCTATTTTATCAACCTCTCAACAGTTTATACACCGCATCCAGGTCCCTCCGGTTATGGTCACGATGCCATGGGCTACATGATGGACAGCCAGGCGCACATGATGCATCGTCCGCCCGGTGATCCGGGCTTCCATCAAGGCTATCCGCACTACCCGCCCGCCGAATACTATGGACAGCACTTGTAATCCAGCGCCGGCAACGGACACGGTGCGACTGCGGAAGCCTCAGCTGGATCCTACACCCACATCCAAACCCAAGCAGAAGCGGCGGCGGCGGCGGCAGTGGCAGCGGCAGCAGCGGCAGCGGCAGCAACGACAGCGGAAGTGGAGGGCAATGGCTGAGCGTGCCCGTAAGCGGATGTTGAGAAGCACGCCGGTAAAGCGACAAAGCCAAAATCATAGCTTAAACCTACAACTACAACAATACTAAAGCAGAGCGAATGCAGAGGCGAGGACAGAGACAGACAGTGGCCAGGACCCTTGAACCGTGTAACTTACAAAACCGAGTGGCAATATCAGTCAAGTAATAGATGAAGTAAAAACTGTAGTAAAATCTAAAAGAAAAAAAAAAAATGAAAACACAAAACAAAACAAAATACAACAAAAAGCATACACACACACAGAAGATATTAGCTAATCGAAAGGCAGGCGCAACAACAGTATCACTAGCATCCACAGCAACAACAACAGCAACAGCAACAATTTTGAAGGAAACTATTTGTGTAAACCTTAAACATACATAACAACTACACATGCAACAAAATAAATAATAAAAGCAAAACAAAATATATATAAAGAAGAGAAAGATATTTATGCATATACAAAAATGAAACGCTTAGATATAAGTTAACTAAACAAAACAGAAGCCAGACACACACACACACAGCGAGATTGAGAGAGAGAGAGAGAGAGCAACGAAAGCTTGCTAATTATATTTGATTTATGCAAATTTTTACTTTCGAAAAGCTACAAAAGGCAAATGCAAAAAAAGTATATATATATATTTCAAAGCATGAATTTAGGCGCAATCCAAAACGAAATAGAATTTACAAATTAGGCTAAAGCGATTTGATGTGCTTGGCGAGCTAGTTTTGTTTTATTTTTTGTTTGTTTATTTGTTGTTATTTAACATGAATTTAGTAAATGCGCCGCCCTGAAAACTGCAGAAGAAAATTGAAAAAAAAAGAAACACACACACACAAATAAACAGAACGGAAAATTCTTTGCTAGAGTTTAGTTTCTTTTTAAATTACACTTATAACAAGTCAGTTGTAGTAAACGCTTTTGTTCTTTTTTATTAGTTAGTGTTTAGCATTGTTTTTACGTATGCATACAAGTGTATATATATACATAAATAGTAAACAGCAACGGCAACTAATTAAACCTAATTAATACATTAATTACCAACTATTTACTTATGTATATGCTTATGTCTTATATCCTAGGTTAAACGCTCTAATTTAAATAAATTGAATTGTTTTCTAATTTTACGCGTTGCAAAACTTAAGTGGAGAAAAAAAAACCGAAAAGAAAAAATTTTAAGAAATTGAATTTAATTTGAAAAGAAAAAAAAAATTGAAAAATTGAAAAAGAAAAATAATTTAAAGTTGATATAAAAAATTTGGTTCTTATTGTGTGTATTTGTAGTATTATTTCCAAGAAAATAAAGAATATATCAATCGATCACATATAAATATATAAATCTAAAGATGAATACACACACACACACCCGTACATACACACATACATACACATATAAGCATAAATATACACATACACAATACAGATACAGATATAAATAATAATAAATTATGAATAATTTTAAATTGTATTTTTATTTATGTATTTTAATTTGTATGCGTTATATTTAGTTACTATTATTATTATTATTATTACATTTACTTAATTAATGATTTAATTATAAAAACGTGAATGATGATTAAATGATGAAAATAAGAGTAAAATGCATATATGAAAAACAGTTGCAAAAATACGATTTCTGGTCTTTTTATTTCAATTTCATTTCGCTTTCATATCGTTTCAACTTTTCAGCAGCTTTCAATTGCTCTCAATTGAAACATACAAACACCCACACACACACACACACGCATAGAATTTATTCAAAATAAGTTGCAAAATATTGTTTAAATTTATAAAATTGAACTGAATTCAAGCACAAGTGCGTTTAAATTGAATTTACACAGTTTTTAGAGTATATAACAATCTAAAATCGTAACGAATATACGTAAATGAGGAAGAGAAAGAAACTGAACAATTTAGTGTTGTATTTCATTTTGGATCATACTGAAACAAGTGTAAAAATTGTGAGTACCTAGGAATATTTTTGTTCTCGAGCTCAATGAATGAAATGCAGAGATCATTTAACTTAACTTATCTTAACTTAATTAAGATCGAGAGAGCTTCTTTCGCATGGAGACTCCTAATTTCATTAGCAGACACTATCTACTGACTACTGACGAAACAATCACTCAAAACGTATACGAATCTTCTCAAAGAATACACCATTTACTACATACATATAAATTATGCTATTGTTTCGCACGAACAGAAAACTTATTTACAAATTGCTAAAGGCGAATGTTTTTTTGCAAGCCCTATAAAGAAAAGAATCAAGCGAAAAGCGAATGTTTTCTCTAAAAAAAAAAAGAAAAAAAAAGAAAAATAAAAAACACATACAAAATTATACGATTTATGCATTGATAGTAATATATTAGACTTAACGCTAGTTAAATAATCAACACTATTGACTTGAGAAACGATTAAACGCAAATTGTACAGAACGCCTTAAAAAGAAAACTAAAAAAACTAAAAAAGTAAAACGAAAGCATGGAATAAGCGAATGAAGTATACGAGTCTATATATATATATATACATATATATATATATATATATATAGAATATAAACTATAAATTACTAGATATATTATTATTAATTTTTAAAATGAAAAACAAAAGAAAACAGAAACATACATAATTAATTTAGTAATGTACATCTTAAGCAAAGGAACCAAAAGGCAATTTGATGGAAATGGCGAAAATCCAGATGTTAACATGTTGAGGCGAAAAAAACAAAAAACTCTCGGAGAGTGTAAAAACTTTTACGTAGTTCGTTTGCTGATCAAGCGATCATGAAAACTTCTCTTACTTTTCCCACATTTTATATCGATCAGCATTTGTTCTCCTAGAGCCGACATGCTACCCGAAAAGTATTTCCATTGAACGCTTGTAAATTGAAACCGCTAAAAGACGATGTTAAACGTGAGTCTAGATGAAAGTAATTTAGAAACTCAATTATTTTGTATCTCGGTGACCGCTTGCTTGGCATTTTGAAAGTGCCCGTTATGTGTCAGTGTTGATAAGCGTTAAATTATGCTAAATATAAATAAAAAGTAAAAGAAAAAAAAAGAAACAAAACAAAAATGAAAAGAAATTTAAAAATAAATGCTATCAACAATTACAAATGAATACATATTGTATATGAGATAATTTGTAATACGCTTTTTATGTTTCAACTTCTTTCGTATCAGAATTTAAATTAAAATGTGATTTTTCTCGAAACTTTAATGTATACGCCGTAAATATTTAATATGATTATTAAGGACAACAGCAACATTTATTACGATGATTATATTTACATACATACATACGTATATTTAATAAATATTGTACATTTTTGATAGCCTCTCATTGAAAATATTTTGTAAATAGCGCATGCATACATTATAAACAGAAAAGAAAACCGAAAATGAAACAAAAATATGAAAATATTATTATTAAAACTGTATTTAATGCTAGTTGGTAATCACCGAAGCAAATGCAAACCCTGAGCATAGACTAAAAGTGCACAAACAATTTATACAACTTTCAACTTACCCACGCGACAGCATCGGAACAAATAGCAGAGCAAACGAGACAGCCACACAGGATAGAGAGAAAGAGAGAGCGAGCGAGCGAGCGAGCGAACGAATGAGCGAACGAGTGAGCGAAAGGGACTGTCTGTGTTTGCGTCAGATAAGAGTTAGTAAAAGAGAGAGAACTAACTCTAAAAAGTTGCAATAAAAATGCAAAAAAAAAGAAGAAAAAACCAAAAATAATAATAATAATATATTTATATGAAATAAATTAAATAAATGTTTGTGCGTGTAAAAATTAACTTTAACTAAATTCCTAGGGTTAAACAAACAAAGAAAAAGAAATCATGAAAACATGGAATAAAAAAAGTAAACTTAATTATATTAAAAAACACACAAAAAGTATCATTAAATTAATAAACTAATTGAAGCTTCTATGTAAAGAAATAAAAAACAGAAACCCTAAGATTATGAGCATATTGGAGAGGTAAATAGAACAACAACTTGAAGGAAGAGAAAGATGGAGAGAAAAGAAGAAATTATGAATTATGAGAAAATATTGAACATAATTTTCAATTGTAATAAATTATGAAATAAAAGATTATGAAAACCTATTCGAAATGAGGCTGTTATTATTTTATAATTAGATAAATCCTCTTTTGTCAGACAACTGTTGGGGTCCTGAGATATCCCATATAGACTGTGGGAAATCCAGACACTCGAAACATTTGGCAACTGACAACTGATGTGGGTGCCCGTTCGCAATTTGCCAACTGTCAGCTGGACAACTGGTTGACCGTGCCTCGCTCTCGCTCTCGATGCCGATGCCAATGCCGATCCCGATCCCGATCTGGATCACAGCTGACCCCGCCAATATGTCTCGCTCACCTCCGCCGGGCAATAATTGAACTATAATTGCCTGGAACTCGGCTGCGATGCGGGGCACACGCTTCCTGCCACCTCAGCCTGTCGTGACCGGCAGACGGCATTAGTTGCTCATCAGTTGGTGTGAACTCGATATGCACCTTTGTGTCTCTTCTTGGTTTCCTATTTGGCTTCCAATTCCAATTCCACTTCAATGGCACAACAGCTGTGCGGATTGCCACGCACAAACACTCGCACACACGCATGCAGGAGTCGCACTCTCAGGCGCACGCTTGACCAACAAATTCAATTAATATTAATTAGCCAAGGTGCTGAGCTGGTTGCTCAGCCTGTACGCTGTTGCTTCTCGGACACACACACACACACGCACTCACTCGAGCACAAATGGAGTTTTAATCATTTTCCAAGTGTGAAAATTAGTTGCGTTTAAGTTGCCTATAATTAGTGACTCGCCACACACACACAGATACACCCGCACGCATTAGACAGTCGGAGGCCTGGCCGTTTGTGACACCAGCCAACACCCCCGCCTCGGCTGAGGCCAGCCCTCGGTCCGCGGCAGCTGTAATTACTTTTACGAGCTGTTTACAGCTGCTCCAAGCAGCCATTATGCGGTGGCTAACAAAATTTTCGCTGTCAATTTTATGCAAATTTCTTGCGTTTATTTAACAAAGTTCCAAAGTTTTTCTTGTCGCGCGTTGTCCACCTACATAAAGCTCTTCATATTGTACACTTGTGGCAACTGCACTTGCTGCCTGCTCCCTGCCCCCTGAGCCCTGTCACCAGCCTCCTGCTTCCATCCCTGTGCGACGTTGTAATCTGGCGCTGCTTTTAGTTTGTTGTTGTTTCGAAACTTTAATTTATTTTCATTGCGCATTTTGATGCTCGTAATTCCCTCGTTATTGTTGCCTCCTGTCGCCTGCTGATGCTGCCTCCTGTTCCTCTGTTGTTGTTGTTGCTGTTGTTGTTTTTGTCACGCTTGGTGTTGGCATCATTACATTTTGCCATTGTATTGTCGCTGTTGCTCTTGTTTTGCATATGAATATGATTTGAGAGCCGAGTGTGAGCATTGTAAACTGCGCTTACAAAAGCCACAGCCCCGTTCGGCGTTTCCCTCAGCCCTCAGCTCAGTCTCCGGTCGCAGTTGCAGACAAAGTCTTCAGCCCCTTCTCGTGGTGGTTGTTATTTTAATTTCATTATATTCTCCTTTTTTTCCTTTGCAGCCAAGCTGTGTACACTCCACTTTTATAATTTCAAAACAGATTAATGTTGCGCATATGTGACACCATTTTATGCGACGGGTTTATCTCTTTTATGGCATCATCATCATTATCCTCATCGTCGCGGACTCGAAGTCGGAGTCGGAGAGTGTGTGCCGGCTAGGCAAGTGTTTGGGCATGCATAGGTCTTCTCTTTTCCAGCAAGGGGATCAGTGGGAACTTAAGTAGGATCAGAGTTCGCCTTAATGAATGCCAGATCAAAGCAAATAAAACAAGCGTTCAACATTGTATCTGTATCTGTATCTGTATCTGTATCTGTATCTGTATCTGTATCTGTATCTGTATCTGTATCTGTATCTGTATCTGTATCTGTATCTGTATCTGTATCTGTATCTGTATCTGTATCTGTATCTGTATCTGTATCTGTATCTGTATCTGTATCTGTATCTGTATCTGTATCTGTATCTGTATCTGTATCTGTATCTGTATCTGTATCTGTATCTGTATCTGTATCTGTATCTGTATCTGTATCTGTATCTGTATCTGTATCTGTATCTGTATCTGTATCTGTATCTGTATCTGTATCTGTATCTGTATCTGTATCTGTATCTGTATCTGTATCTGTATCTGTATCTGTATCTGTATCTGTATCTGTATCTGTATCTGTATCTGTATCTGTATCTGTATCTGTATCTGTATCTGTATCTGTATCTGTATCTGTATCTGTATCTGTATCTGTATCTGTATCTGTATCTGTATCTGTATCTGTATCTGTATCTGTATCTGTATCTGTATCTGTATCTGTATCTGTATCTGTATCTGTATCTGTATCTGTATCTGTATCTGTATCTGTATCTGTATCTGTATCTGTATCTGTATCTGTATCTGTATCTGTATCTGTATCTGTATCTGTATCTGTATCTGTATCTGTATCTGTATCTGTATCTGTATCTGTATCTGTATCTGTATCTGTATCTGTATCTGTATCTGTATCTGTATCTGTATCTGTATCTGTATCTGTATCTGTATCTGTATCTGTATCTGTATCTGTATCTGTATCTGTATCTGTATCTGTATCTGTATCTGTATCTGTATCTGTATCTGTATCTGTATCTGTATCTGTATCTGTATCTGTATCTGTATCTGTATCTGTATCTGTATCTGTATCTGTATCTGTATCTGTATCTGTATCTGTATCTGTATCTGTATCTGTATCTGTATCTGTATCTGTATCTGTATCTGTATCTGTATCTGTATCTGTATCTGTATCTGTATCTGTATCTGTATCTGTATCTGTATCTGTATCTGTATCTGTATCTGTATCTGTATCTGTATCTGTATCTGTATCTGTATCTGTATCTGTATCTGTATCTGTATTTGTGTGTTTGTGTTTGTATCTTTATATCTATATCTCAGTATCTCTATCTCTGTAGCTCGTTAAATATGAAAGAGTCCATCTACATATGAATTGAAATAACTTTAAAACATTTTAGCATTCTCTTGCTCAAGTTTGCCCTTAAAGCACACTTCATTCAGGATATGTATTCGCAATCGCATTATGCCGCCCACAATAGAGCTTCGCTGTGATGGAAATGAAATTTATACCAAATCAGCTTGGCTAATTTGGTTAGCTCGGTTTCTGTCGGCGGTGCCAAAATCTTGCTCGAGCCGTGTCCATTGTCTTTTGTAATGTGATACGGAGCCCATTCAAGGCAATGCTGTCAAGCTATCCATCCACTCATTGGCAATGCCTACGGCTATGGCTATAGCTGTGTCTGTGGCTGTGGCTATGACTGTGGATGCGAGCTCAGTCCGAGGCTCATTAATGCACTTTACATAATCGCAAAATCATTCAGACAACGTCGACGACGATAACAATAAGAGGCAACGCGACCATTCACCGACTACAATGGCAGAGACGGAGTCAGAGTCAGAGGCGGAGTTGGAGACGGAGTCAAAGTCGAATTGTATTTGAATTTGGGAGTGGGTGCGCCAGTTGCCACTGCCAGAAGCAGAACCAGAGCTAGTTGCCAGTGGCAGTGGGTGCAAGTAACAGAAATGAATTGAAATGTTTTCGGATAATTTAAATGACTTAAATTATGTAAATTGTCGCTCCAGACAAAGGCCATGCAGCTCAATGCGATGCGATGCGATACGATGCGATGCGTGGTGCGATATTCGCGCTTGTCCCAGTCCCAATCTAAGTTCCAGTTCCTCATTGTCAGCTCTCGTGAGTGTCGTCTCTTGAAATGCAGTGCCCCTGTAAATGTGGGGAAGTGGGGGGGAAAGTGAATGGCAATCGCTGCCGTCGTCAGCCCGCACTAGATTCACTTACAAATTTAATTAAGTTCAATTGAAAGTAACACCATGGACGCTGTCGCTATCGTCAGCGTCAGCGTCAGCGTCTGCGTCTGCGTCGCGCTGCGCTGGAGGAAGGAGGTAGCTCCATGTGGATTCGTTGACTTGGGCCATGTAGCGACAATCCAAAACTTTGTTTTGACAATTGATACAATGAAAAATTTAGAGCGATTAACGTGCCGTGCCGTGGCCCGGTCTGGCTTGCTCTGGCCCGGCTTGGCCTCGCCTCGCCTCGCCTCGTCTCGCTGCGTGGGCCTGTAATAGCCTCCACAGATGTCATGCGGCACAGCCGTTGGAGCGTTGGGGCAGCTTTGACTTTTGCCTCGTTTCGCTTTACACTTTCATTGGATCTGTGCACTTGCCCCATATATGCGGCAGCTATAGCATTCCTGGCATAATTCGTATGTATGTAAAGGCAGCCTCTCTATATGCCCATCTAGATGCCAGCAGATGCGTGTGTGTATGTGTGTGTGTGTGTATCCGTATCTATATCTGGGCCTCTGTATCTGTTGATGTCTAAATTTACATAATTGAATTTGTTTGCTTGATTGTCGAGCTGTCGATGCGCGTTGCCGTGCGGGAGGGCACTCACTAAAATGACAATTGCTAGTTCCGGTCGTTTGCAGTTTGAAGTGCCATTGACGCAGCCGACCGCAGCGACTGAGGGGAGGCGGGCAACGGCGGGGAACGGCCCTCATGGATGCCGCCAGCAAAAATCAACGCAATTTGTCAATAAAAATGTAACTCTAACAGATTGTGAAGTGTGCGAATGTGCTCAAAACAATCGGCGGGCATAAATTATAGTCAATATATTCGACTAACCCACTGTGAGTGTATATGTGTGTGTGTGTGTGTGTGAGTGAGTGACTGGAGCAACTGCAAAATGCGCGAAGCTTCTGTGGCTGCGGGTAGCCATACTCCTCGTGTTATGCGGCATGCACGGACTGCTTGACTCTAATGGGTATAATGATTTCCAATGCAGATTAAACGATCCGATTATGTGAGGCACTTCAGATTCTCAAGTGCGCTCGTTCCCTCTCTCCATCTCTCTCTCTCTCTCTCTACCTTTCTCTCTTTGGAGCACCCGTAGATCTGCGTTGATTGTGTGTGAATTCAAATGGTAGATAAATGAGTTACTATTAGGCGGAAAGAAGATGAGCCATAAGAAGAAGAACTTGAGTAGATATTTATACCACAAAAAGGCTTAAATGAATTGTATACAAATTTCAAGTACTTTCAATGCTGCATAGAGTATATCTAATTACAATTAATCATATATGGAGAATTTTATATATTTATATATACATACATATATCCCCTTTTCGTATGTGGTCAATAAATTGCTCCACTCAAGTCGGAAATTCGCAATCAATTTTAATGCATTCGACTGCAATCAAAAATGTTTGTTGTCTGCCAGTTGACTTTTGGCCAGGATTTTCATACATAACTTACAAGACACTGGCCACGCCCCAACAACGCCCCCAATGCCATTTTGTCAGCCAGCAAAAATAGAAACGAAGTGAATTCAATTGCGAACTAAAACATGACGCAAACGGACAGTTTTGTAAGAATGCATTCACATTTATTTAGATATTGCAGATAAAGCCAACATCGACTCATACCTATATTCATACATATTTAGGTATGCATGTATATGTATATGTATATAAATGCGAATTTAAGGGTCTGTGGCACGCTGTGCAGCACAACAAATCGTGCATCGATTGCACTTTGTGGCAAATACTTTGCGCATGTCAACAAATTTGTGTTTTCTGTGTTGGCAAAATTATAAAAGTCGCAATAATTTCTTAAAATCTTTGCATATTTTCACAGAGGGAGAAAGAGAGAGATAGCTCTAGTGAGAGATGGAAAAAGCAATGCTGCATTGTTGTCAATAATGATGATGATGATAATGATGATGTTGCTGCTGCTGCTGCATTTTATTTTATGCTTCCTTCCGTTTTTAAGACGAACTTTGCTCAGAGCTTCTTCTGCTCGCTCCTCGCTTCACCTCCACCCCCACCTCCTCCTCCTCGCACTCCGTCCGGCTCTATCTGCAGTCCACGCATTCAGTTTTCGGTAGGGTTGTTTATATATCCGCACTTAATGCTTAATTCAGTTACATCTGCTCTGCTTCGCTTTGCTTTGCCAGCGACGTTGACAACGTTGTTGTTGTTGTTGTTGTTGTTGTTGCTGTGGCTGCTGCTTCCATTGACAATGACATCATCATTATTGCGTGCTCAGCTCCAGCTCCAGCTTCAGCTTCAGCCAGGATGGTCCTCCGCTGCTTCCTCCTCTTCTTTCTCTCGTCTTGGCTGTCACATCTTTGTTATATTTTTGCGCAAAATAAATGAAGTAAAGTAATATTATTGCACTTAGACCGCATTAAGTTGTACGTGGCAATCTGTGCTGGTGTCGCCGCACTATCTGCGCAGGGGACGGCTGGGCATGGCATGGGATTTACTTAGTTTTGAAATTTAAGTGCCAAGGATTTTCTACGAAATTAGCCAAAGAAATGCCAAAGGCAGCGACAGCGACAGCCACATAAACAGAGACAGAGATAGGGAGAGAGAGAGAGAGAGAGAGAGAGAGAGAGACAGAGACAGAGGCAGCCAAGACAACCCTGTGCTAATAAAACCATAATCAAGTATACGCACTTACAGCTCTGCCTCCCCACACTCCAATTAGGGTTGCCCCGAAAGCAATCCTCTCTCTCTCTCTCTCCCTCCATTCCTCTCCCTTCCTCTCTGTCCATATCTCTCTCGCCATCTCACTCTGTGCTTGCTCTCCTCTATCTGCTGGCATTTCGGCGCAGTTAACAATGGAAAATTGCTGTTGACATGATTTTGCACTCTGCATCGACTGCATTCGGCAATTAGATTTGTCTCTCTGCCCTGTCTACCGGCCCGCCCCGCCCCACACTGCCCTGCTGCCGGGTATCGGTATCAGGCTCTGGTATCGGTGTGGCTCTGGCAACACATTTTGGTGGCTGGCATTGCAAAAGTGCAGCGGTGCAGTTTTCCATTGCGTAATGTGCGGCTGTCAATTTGTTTGAATTATTCGACGAGCGGCCGCCCGCCCCACTGCAGCCCTCAGATGTCAGTAAAACGGAAAGCGCTTTTAATAAACTCTCGAAACAACTCGGGAATCGCCCCTCTGGCTCACCAGCTCAACAGCTCAACAGCTCACCAGCTCAGCTGACCAGCTCAACAACGTCTAGGTGTCATTTATGCAACAGTTTGTGTTTTATGGCGCACGGCCGGAGCTTCAGGCCCGGGCACTTGACCATTTTCGGTGGGCCGGTCACTTTTGCAGGCCATAAAACTAAAATATAATTATTGCCAGGGCTTTTTACTTTTTATTTTTGAAACCTGCGGTCTTTTACAACTCTGGGCAGCAAGGGGAAGGGGCTGGGCAGCGAGTCAAGTCTTAATAAATATGACGTCCAGTCGTTAAACGCCAATGCTCTGTAGCGGATATCCTATAGGCAGACATCCGATGGGGTATCTTGGGCTATTAGTGTGGCCTATTCTTAAATATAGCAGAATATAATATTCAATTTTAGAATTATTTAACATTCAACGCAGTTAAATTTTGAATGAACAGATAATCATTTGTTATTATTTATAAAAAAAAATATATTTATTCAATACATTGTGAATTTAGAATAGAATATGCACAAGTAGCAAAAGTATTTAGACATGAAAAATATGATATATAGTATAAATAAAATTTAATGTGAATTTCTTCCAATTTTGTATATTACAAAATCTCATATAGCATATTTTCATATTTTATGTATTTGTAATTTTGATATTTTTATTCTTAAATAATAACTGAAGCTGAAGTGACTACAATAAAATAAGTTTTCAAAATATTTTATTTGATTTTTATATATTTTTAATATTTAACATAATAAGTCAATAATTTATATATCTATTAGATGTATCTAAATTTTAATTATATTGAAACAATATTGCCATGGGATTTGTTAATCAATAAAATAAATAATAATAATCTAAATTATTGCAGTTTAATAAATTTAATGCATTGCCAATAATATATATAAATATAAATCAAATTACAATTAAATTGATTGTAGAATTACTTAATAATTTTAATAATATTTGTCAATATTAGATAAAAATAAAATTAAAATAAATTTTGTATAGAATTACTTAATAATTTTGACAATCTTTTAGATATATAAATCTAAACAAATTTAAAATAAATTTGTCATAGAATTTAAATTTACTAAATACATTGGGAGTATTGAGCACTTAATCTGAGTCAATTATTAATAGTATTGTTTTATTTGTTCACTTTAAGATATTTTATATATGTTAAATGTGGCAGTAAATCTAAATGCATGTGCACATGTGTTTGTTTTACACTTTTTATTTAATTTTTTTTCTGTTTTAATAACAGCTTAACGAACTAGAAAGCATTAATTTGCATGGGATTATCGAATCGATAAATGAATGCAAATAAATTTATATAAATAAATATGGCAGGGCTTAGCTTAATTACAAACACAAATAAATATATTAAATTATTAATTAGCATCAAGTTGTTTTTATCTTATCATTCGATTTATTATTCAAATTCAATTCATATCGAATACATGCATGCTTTATGGACTTGCCGACTGGCAACTACAGTCCTAAATGCTTTTATAGCCTGGCGATGATTCGTGCATCTCGAGTTATTTGCATAGATCAGCGCTGCAGCAGAGCTCAGATGTCAGACGGAGCTGCGGCTGAGGCTTGTGTCGAAGAGGCCACAAAAATCTCATAAACTGAGCAAATTGAATGGGCAGCAACAAAAGCGCCGCAGCGGCCATCAGGCGGATGGACACTCGATGGACGTCGCGTCGCCTCGCTCGGCGGCCAAGGAGGCAGCCAGTTGACCAAGTTGAGCTCAGCTGCGATTGGAATTCGTTGTGGCCTGCCTGGTGGGTGGACACCACTTTAATTAGCCTGCGTTTGGGTTTGCGTTTGCGTTTGCGTTTGGCATTGAAAATGCCGACTGAAGAGCAGATGGATAGATGATTTCACGGACTGCACGAACGGTTGGATGGATGGATGGATGGATGGTTGCTTGGCCGATAGATGAAGCGTATGAATGAATGACTGAATGACTGAGGAAGACTCGAGTGCTTTTTGGCTTTTTGGCGGGCGTTTGAAGTGCGCCAATGATGATTTGCTTCAGCTTCATCATCATCGACTTCTTCTTCTTCTTCCTATTCTTTTTCTTGCGTTTAGCAAAATGTTGTTTGCGGTTGTTGCTGTTGTTGTTGTTGGTTTCTGTTGGTTGTTGCTTGCTGTTGTTGGCGCATAATTAATTTCAACAACGATTTTTCATTCCGGGGCGCTGAATGAAACAACAAGCGAGAAGCAAACCAAAAGAAATGTTTGCTCAATGAAAAGTGCCAAAAGTAATTAATTTCATGCGAATGCAACGATGCGCGCTGAGATCTCTCTCCTGCTTCATTTCTAGCTGCTGCTGCTGCTGCTGCTGCTGTGTGTTTTTGTCATTGCCGTGCCCCATGTGACACAAAAATCACTCATGCAACAACAGCAACAACAAGAGGCATTAAATACAACAGCAGCAGCAGCGGCAGCTCCTCAGTCGATTTCCTTGCCATATTTTTTGTCGTTTGCACTGATAATTGCTTTAATTTTCTATTAATAAGCAACGGAGGATCGCGGAGGAAGCTGCTAACAATTAGCCGCTATGTTGCATGCGACTTATAACATGGCAGCCACAGACTTACAGACGGGCAGACGTACGGACAGACCGCCACATTGTCAGATTTCAGTTCGAAAATACGAAGCGACGACAGCGTCAGGTTCGTGCTGCTACTGCTGGTGAGGGTCACCCCCCCCCCCCCCCCTTCAATCCTCCTGCTCAGTTGAACGATGGGGGCAACAAACATGGCGACAGTTGCCAGTTGTGGCAATTAATAATTTTGCTGCGCGCACATACGCGATTAATTATGGGGCCCAACAGGGCATGGGGACGGGGTCGGGGGGCGTGGCCGTGGGCATTTTTCGGGCTGCAGCAACTGTCACGCGTTGCATTTTCATTGAGCCTGCGCGCGGCCGAAAATAGACAATAAACTGGGGCCTGGGCCCTGGGGCTGCCTAGAGAGGATGTTTGGCAGGGGGAGCGGGGGAAATTTCATTCATTTTCCAATTAATTGAAGCACGCGCGTTTACTTTCACTTCTTCCACTTGCAGCTAAACGTCGGCAACCTCGACTTTCATCGTTTCGCTCTCACTTTCCGGCACATGCGGGTGGTTGCGTGGTTGGGCGGTTGGGCGGTTGGGCGGTGGGGCGTGCCGAGCTTAATGGCACTTGAAAATCAAATTGGTAAAAGCAATTAAATGACGCCCCAAGGACACATTACAACAGCGCCAGCGACAACAACAAAAGGCAGACGCTCGCAATGACACACGCACGCACACACACACACACACACGTACACATATGCGCGTGATTGGCTATAAAAAAAAGCAGAAATTCTAATTATAATTTAACGCAAATTCGCAGTCTGCGTACTGCGACTGCATGGCTGACTGGCTTATTTTTGCTTAAAGGTCCGCTCGAACCTTGGACAATCCACCCCCAGAAAACGGAATGATCTCTGGGTCTGTGTCGCAGCAGCAGCAGCAGCAGCAGCAGCAGCGGTCCCCTGTTGCGCGCGGCTCGCTTTGTTGGCGAGTCCTAAAAACAGTTGCCGCACAATGCGCCTGTCAATTGCAGGCCAGCTCGCCTCGCACTGCAGATGACAGCCTCTTCTGCTGCTGCTTCTGGTTCTGGTTCAGTCTGCCAAGTCATGGACTCATCCAGGCCGACAGCCATTCAACCCGGCAGTGCTTCATTCACTCGCAAACTTATTCATTTCGCGCCAGATTCGAAGTTCATCTCATAGTCATGGGGCTGACTCCGACCCCAGCTCGGCTGGCAAATTGGTTTCATATCCACTGGCCCAGCCAGCCGCCATTGTCGTCGTCTGCTCCACTTATTGGCGGCGTCTCAGACGCCATTTTGTCTTACTTATTAAAATTAAAATGCATATTTTCCGCTTCAGCCCACAAGTCCGTATTAATGCCACAGTAAAATCCTATTTATATATATTTTTGTCTTTCGCTTTTTAATTTCCACATGTAAGGCCATAAGGCTCCATTAAAATGCTGAGGTGGAGTCCATTTGAAAATCGCCGAGCATATTGGCTTGGCCATGTCCCAGATTCGCTCACTATCAAAACGAACGAGTAGCGAGCGAAGTGAGCTGAGTGGCTGCCTGGGCTTGGGTGGACTCCACGCGTTGCCTGGGACTCTATTACGCGCTGGGCTCTCCCATCTGATGCACGAGGCAACGCAGACGACAGAGAATAAAGCAAATAACTTGCGTGGAGCTGGTCGGAGTAGTGTATTAAATTATAGCACATACCGAAGGTCATGAATTCTTATTTTCTTATTTTCTCATTTTACGTATTGCTTTTCCGAGCCGCACGAAAGGCAACTCCAGCAAATAAATGAAAATTGTCTAAAAGCACAAAAATAAACTAAACTCGCATATTCGCATTTTTGTCGAGAGGAACGTAGCAGCAGCAGCAGCAGCAGCCCCCAAATAGTCCCCTCCTCCCAACGGTTGGCATGACAGCCAACCCAACCCAAGCCCAAACCCAGCCCAACCGAATCCAACTCAGCTTCAACACCACCGAAGCCAACAACAACAACAACAACAACAACAACAACAACAGCAATGGCAATGGCAACATGGGCAATGGCACTGAAAAAAGCAACAAACAGCATGGAGAGAGCATACAGAAAAACGCAAAAAGTAGCGGAAAAAATAAGAGAAATTGTATAAATTGAAGTCCTTTCGGACCATATATCACTTTACTTGACAGAGCAATTCCCTTATCTTTGAGAAATCCTGTCGACTGGAAAGTGCGCAAGGACGCGGCGTGCAGGCAAACGGCCTGAGCATGGGCGACGGCAGCGACGGCAGCGACGGCAGCGATGGCAAGGACCTGAATGAGAAGAGAGCGACAAATGCGGGCCATGCCAGGAGGAGTCCTGACGACGGCAAAGCTGCTAAGCTCAAGTTTAGCAAAACCCACAATGGGGAAAAGCAGCGCCAGCTGAACCTAAAGGTGGAGGCGTGGGCAAAGAGCATGGGCGTGGACGTGGGCGTGCGTTAGCAGAAGGCGTGGCATAGCTTAAGATGACAGCGCGCGGTTTATTTGAATTTCTTATTATAGCCGAGGCTGCTGTTGCGAGGGCGGCTGTCGCTTTATTTTTTATTTTTCTGTTTTTTAATTTCCCAGCATATCCTGTGGGGCAAATCCTTTCAGCGCTGCACGATCCACACCCCATGCCCGAGCAGACGAGGCGTATTCAATTAGAGCACCTTTTTATGCAAATGCCCTCGCCGTAAAAGTTCAATAATTGGCGATGTTCTACAAGTCAAATCAATGCGTCAGGTGAGTCCGCCCAGGTCGGTCCGTCCGGCCTTTTAAAGAGGCGCTGCTTCTGCGGCCGCTCGCACAATTTCAAATGAAAGCCAGCAGAGCTCTGACAACTTGGGGTTGCTTCGGAATTAGTTTTCTAACCTGCGGGCGCGTAGCTGATAATTAAAAATGCAATTTTTTATACGCTTCGCTACCTCGCTGCCTCGCTGCCTCGCTGCCTCGCCCGCCCTCGACCGGGCCGAGCTGAGAGCTGAGTGAGATAGAGACGCAGCTCAAGACAATGACGGCGGCATCTTTGCGTCTGACGCATAAACCAAAACGCAAAATGTTGCCCCAGGGAATGCGGCGAGTCGTGGGTTGTGGGTAGCGCAACCCTTTGAAAATGCCACACGGAGTATAGGCATACAAATAGATGTACACACACATACTATAAGTGAAGATGTATATGTATATGTATCTATGTATTGTTAGGGCACGCACACAGCAATTGTGGCAAGGAAAACAATCTCATTTTGGGTGGAACTTGTGCATTATCCTCGCAGTGCAACTGGCCTTATCTACCTTTGCCATTGGCCCGAAAACCGTAATGGCAATTTGAGCTGATTTTCAATGTTCCAACTGGGATTTGGCTGCTAGTTGGGCTGCCATCCAGCTGCCAGCTCTTTATCAAGCCATTATGCGAGCCAGTTCCAGCTACAGTCTCAGTCTCAGTCCCAGTCACAGCAGAGTAAGCAAAGCAGAGCTGATTAAGCCATCGATAAGTCGCTGAACAGTTATGTGACCGAGCTCTGTCTCATGCCTCGCCCTACATGGAGCGCCTCCTGCATCTGCATATGCCTTTGCCTGCCTCTGCTACCTGACCCAGCGATTTGGCTCACTCGTCTCTCGCATTTTCTCACATTTGTCGAGAAAAGTCTTCATCCACATGCTCGACGCGCATCCAAGTCGACAGCGGCTTCATTTTAATGAGGCGTTAATTAATTGCCCGCTTGCGCGTTTTGACACTGCCCAACCAACTGGCCAAGCAGCTCCGTGGCCGAGAGCCGAGAGCCAGAGACAGAGCCAAGAGATTTATTGTCTTTCGCACTCTTAGCTCGCTGTCTTTGCGAAAGTGTTTATTAAAATATTACATTTGACATAATTGGAATTTATGTGACACTGTGCCGCAAAAAAAGCCGGCCCAAAATAAATGTTCTGCCACAAAGAAAGTATAACAGACAATAGACCAAATACTATTGGCCTGATTAGCAGCTAAAACACAGAATAATATATGGGAAAATACAAGCTAAAGCGGCAAGTACGAACCGAATTTTGTTGGAAAACGATTTAAGATGAACTTGATTTAAAACATAAAATTCTCTTTATTTTAATGTATATCATTATTATATTATTTTACTATTATTTATTGATACCATGACATTCTATTTACAGAGCTGAGCACAATATTATTAATATTTATTATTAATATTATTAAGCTAGATGATCAAATGTACATATTCAGCATTTAACCTGTTTTACCTGTTAAATATAAATTTCAAATAAATCAATTCAAGTTGCTTTTAATAAATTACTATTAGAAACATATTAAAGTCAATGAAATTAAGATTCAAAATGCAAAATAATTTACAATTAAATAAAAATAAATTAAGCTAACATTTTATATCAGTTTCCACTGAAAAAACTCATAGTTTTTATATATTTTTTTTTGGTCTTGCTATTGAATTCAATGTAAATGATTTCAAGAGAAATTTTTGCCCATTATTAATACATAGATTAAACCAAAATTATATTGAATATAAGAGTAACTAACTTAAAATTCTGGTGATTCCGTTTGTATAACTCAATTTTAATATTGTTTTAGTTGAGAAAAACATTATCAAACTCAAAGTCATTTGGCCATATTTCGCAAGTTTTTAAATCATAAGACAGAGCAAATAAGAACAAAGATTTTTATATAACAAATTTGATGGGAATTTGCTGAAACAAAATCAATTTTAATTCTGCTATTTATTCGCAAAAGTACTTGGATTATATGATCCAAACTTCATTTGAAAGTGAGATAGTATTATGCTGCACCTGATCAAGAAACTATATAAACATATCTATGGCGTAGATTGAAACCTATAAATGTGCCAAGTATTTGCCAATACATATATAATATAAGCCTGAAGGCCTCTACTACCTTAATTCCTTTATTGTTTCCACTTAGGCGAGCATAATATTAAAACGATTTATACTTAATGTGTTCATTTCTATAAATTATTAAAATGCTTTCGAAGCAATGAGCTGATTAGACTGTAAGTAATTTATTTTATGACGCAAATGGGCGATTGCAGGTAAAGTTATGCGGACGCTGAGCACTCTTTGAGGACTGGTTTGGCTGCCCAATTAGAAATCATTTTAAGCGCCTTAAGCCAATTGACATGGACACCACACAATGGGCATGCAACAACAAACAACAAACAACAGACAACAAACAAAACAACAGGCGAAACAAGCGACAACGAGCAACCCCATGGCCATCTTAAGCGCCTGATCTCTTGTCTAAACGCACATAAAAGTCATCAAATTCACTGAAAACAACATTTGGCTTTACGTTTACGTTTTGTTGTCATTGTCACCGGGACAGAAACAGGAAGAGGCGGAGGCGGAGGCAGGGTTAGGTGAGGGAGGGGCGACGCGCTTAGGCTTTTAACTTTTTTGTTGCCATCTAGCGACGCACACCCCGCAGTAATCAACAAGAGTGGCAATGGCGACGATGCGCACTGCGTACTGGCGCGTCCTGGCGCGTCCCGGCGGCAGAGCCAGCGACGTTGCCTGCCCTCAGGGAAACGTCAAACAAATGACAGTTGATTAGACAAACATCTCGACGGCGGCAGCACAAAACGAGCATCAAATGGAAAATTGTGAAATTATGCAATACGCTTTCGCACTCACCTCGTCGCCGTCGCCCGCCCGTCTCCTGCCGTCTCCTGCCGCGTCCTGCCACCCATCGCATCGAGTCGAGCGAGTCAAATGAAGTAGTTTTGGACCCGGGCGATCTTAGCTGGCTGATAAGATTAAACTCCGGCGTACGCACCACGCCAGTTGCGACACCCATTCAACCTAACTGTGCTCCAAACCGAAAAAAAACCAAAACCCACCCGCCTAGCCCTCGGGTAGAGCGACCTACAGACAGACAGACAGACAGACAGAGGCTGAAATACAGATACATGAAGGAAAACACAATGCCGAAATAATTGAATGCGATGAGGCTCATAGCCATCGTTGGCGTCGTTTTTTGCCATCAAGCCGTTAAACAACAGGCGTAAAGAACAACAACAACAACAACAACAACAACAACAACAATAGCAATGCCCTCGGAAATGGGAATGGCAAAACGGCACAGCAGAGCGGGCACAGAATGGGCCTCATAATAATTTGTGAAATAGGCAATATCAGTCAGGCCAAGTAGTTACAATTACTTAAGTGCCTGCTAGCAAGTCCTGCTCGAGCCTAAGGGGACTCAGCTTAGATGAAGAGCAGGACTCGAAATGATAGCGAACTCAAGGAGTTTGATGAATTGAGAGTATAGTAGTAGTAATACAAGCAAGAACTGTATGCTAATCAGTTTCTATATAGAATGTAGTTAAATCAAAGAGTCTGATGGGGCAGGCATCCAATGCAATGTAAGCAATGTCATTCAAGAAATATGCTCCGACAACGTATGTGTGTCAAGTACAAGCCACAATTTATCATAGGCCAAGCACATTTAGCGTATGTCTGCAAACAAATTCAAATTCAGCTAAAAAAGGACAAGCTACGCAATTTCGGACCATATTCTCGAAAAAAACACACACACAGAGCAGGAGAGAACAAAAAGAAATGCAGAAAGTCAGCTGGAAAACCACCCGAAGCCACACCCGCACCACAGCCAAAGAGCTGAGCCACAAATGAAAACAATGCAGAGCGCAGCAGTTTTCATTTCTCTACCTTTGTGCAGGACTCGCTCAAATGAATGAAATGCAGGAAGAGCGCACAAAGGTAGAGGCAGGGGAGCACCAGGCGCAGGAGCAGGAGTTGGAGCAGAGACCTCAGCTGCGTTGAGTGGAACGTCTGTTTCTAGAGCGTTTGTTGTTTTTATTGTGGTTTTGCAGTCGCTGTAGATGCGAGGGGACGACTCATCGTCGACTGCAACAAAAGCCAAGCACAAAAAAAAAAATGTCTCCTTCTGTTGTGGTTGTTGTTGTTGCGTGGGCGATGCTTAACAAACAACAGAAGCTGCTGCTGTTGCTGCTGCCGCTGCTGCTTCCCGTTTTGTTGATGAAATAAAATCCGCCTTTTGTGCATTTAATTTTTAGAATGGCAAACAAAGCGCTGGCAACAACAAAGGGCGTACCAAATATAACGCAACCGGCAACAACAACAACAACGAGAACATCACCCGCAACAATGGTTGCTCACAATGGGCAGCAGGACACTAAAGCTGTGCACACTGCACACAAAAACCTGAAAGGTTGTCGTCGTTCTACTCAACTCAACGTCGTCCTCATGCTCCGACTCCTTCTCATTCTCATTCCCATCCACATTCTCGACTCTCGGCCTCTTAACAAAGAAGCACCAACTGCAAGCAGCCTTGCAATTTGATGCCCCTGCCTAAAAGGGTTGTGCAGTCATAGCTCTCACTCACTCTCTCTCTCTCTCTCTCTCTTACTCATTCATGCTGGCACAGGCGTTCGTTAGGGCAACTTAATTATTGGCACGCGTTGCAATTTTTCTCATTGACTTTGCATGCCTGTGCCCATACCCTGTTCACAAATGCAAGAGAGTTTATTTGCTTTTCGACACAATATCTATTTGTGGGCAAACCTTTCTTACTTAGAGGCAGCTGGGCAGGATTCTTGTGTTTAGGCAGAGCATTAAACAGTCAGTTGCATTGGGCTGCAACAGTCAAAGTTTCTTAATATACCCCTGTTATTTTTTCTGTTGGGCGAATTTGAGACGTGCCACGTGGCGTATGCGCAACCTTTGACCGCAGCGTTGGCACAATAACAACAATAACAGCAACAGCAGCAGGCGGGATGGCAACTATTAAATAATAAGAAAAGCTCCCTTCATAATAGCAGCAGGAGGAGCAGCAGCAGCAACAATAACAAACAACAACAACAGCAAACAACTCCCCGCGCGCTCGTTTCGGAGCCATGAAATTGCAGAGCTTGAAACGGCGCCAGAGAATCTCAAGACGCAGCATTGTAAAAATTACATCAATGGATTTGGTCTTGCTCCTCTCCATCTCTCTCTCTCTCCCTCTCTCAGTCTCTCTCTCTCCCTGTCTATCTGTTATCAGGGCAGCTAGCTCGTGTATTCAATGTGAAAATAATTTCTTTATCCTTTTTATGTGCCCATTTGGCTTGTGCCGTAATGCCAAAGCCAAGCATCGCTCGTAAGAGCGAGATGGAGAGAGGTAGCATGGGCCTGGGGTGTTCAAGTCGACGGGTTGGCCCCGTTGTTGTAGTAGTAATAACATCCCCCAAATGGGTCATTTGCGTATCCTCAAACAGCGAATAAAAATCAGTGAATAAGAAAAACAGGAAGTGTCAGAGGACATCCGCATGTTTGTTGTAGTTGTTGTTTGTTGCTTGTTGTTTGTTGTTGCTCTCGCATTGTTCTCACTACATATCTATCTGATTGTATGCGTGTGTGTGTGTGTATGTGTGTGTGTGTCGCCATGAGTGTGGCCCATAAAAGGACCACAGTTTTTGGGTCCAAATACTTTTGATTAAGAGTTCGACATCGGAGCACGCTGCTAATTGCAAACGACGCTCGACCTCACGATTTATGTCGTGCCCGAAACGCTCGCCGCCTCCTTCCGGCTGGCTCCGGCTGCCTGCGAATGGACAGCCTCTAAATGGGCATGTCTACTAATTATCAGAGGGCGTGTGTCTCGAGTGCAGAACGAGTGTTCACCCCGAGCCGAACAAAGAGTGTGCAGTAAATTGTAAACGCTTTGCTTTGCTGAGGTTCGAGAAGGTTATTCGATATTGGATCTATACAAAGTAAGTGTTTGATGAGCGAACAGTTAGTCAAGAGCCGAATAAGTATATGCGAGAGTAAAGCATAATAGCAGGAGTTTAGGATTCAATTATGAAGCAGATTATAAGCGATTTTTATGCTCACATTCCATTTTCCACTTGAAATGTTTCATGTCTATTGCTTGATGTCTGGCCATATTGAACGCCTCTTTGTATCGATGTCTTTTAGATATTTCGCCTGGCTAGCCAATATATGTATGTGCACATGCTAATCTCGAGACCTATTTATGCAGTTCAACTTTCTAAACGCTGCTCGTGTAATCTTCAACGAGCAAGCAACGACGCGTCGTCGCACCGTCTGCTCGTAATCCTTTTTTCGCAATTAACAACACATACGCATGTCAACACAACAGCGGGCAACAGCCACAACAACAACGGCAACAACAACAACAGCAACAATATCAACCTAATGGCCACAAGGCAGAGATGCAGTCGCCAGCAACCGCCAAACCGAGGACCGACAACCGCCATAGCCATCGCAGCTCCGTGTCTGGCGAAGATTAATGTGCGAGTCGCGTTCTGTTGTGGCTGTGGCTGTTGCAGTTGTTGTTGTTGTTGCTGTGGATGTGGATGTGGTTGTGGCGCGTCTTGGCGACTTATGGAAATTCATCATTATCAGCGACTCTGGCCGCTAGCCGGCTGCAGAGTGCGTTTAATGAGTTCTCAAGCGATGTTCAATTCAACTCATTAGCTGCGTTTTCCTGCTAGCCAAAAACTGCAAATCTCTCTCAGTCCTCCGCATGGTTTCTTTTGCATATATTAGCTGCGTGCTGGCTGCGACTGCGACGGCGACTGCGACTCGGTCTCGTGTGCGTATTTGTCATTGTCAACATTGGTGTAGAACATGGCGATGGCTATGGCGATGACTCCTTCTAGTTGCAGCTGCCCAGGCTTTCACGCAGGTGATTAACATAAACGCCAAATGTCATGTTTTGCACTTTTGGTCGCCAAATGGCAAACGGCTCGACGGGGCTAAGCTGGCCACAGCCCTTACAAATTGTCCAAGCACATATCTACATAGCTATATATATATATATTTGATATATTTGTATATGTACTATATGTGATTTGGATTGACCAGCAGCCACCCCGGCAGTGTGCTGCGGCCCAGCACGATCCCTAATCCAAGTCTTGGCACGCGCTGAGTTCCATAACAAACGCCAAAAACTTTCGAGGCCATAAATCACGGCGTTTGCCAAACAAAACAAACCGAAAAACCCGCCCGGAATCCTCGAACCGCAGCTAGGCAAACAAACAAGTCAAGGGGCGGGCCAAGCCAACGGCGGACAGCGCCAGCACCTTGATAAATTCAAAAGCACGCACTTTTGATTTAGGCAAATCCCCACTAGGATATGAGAACACGGATACTTCCAAGTCTCACGAATATACTTGTGCGTCTGTGTCGGTGTGTCTGTGTGTGTGAGTGGAGCCGGAGCTACTATATCATGCATTGGCAGGCAGCGCTCCAGCCGGAAAGAAAGAAAAATCTCCATAATATATGCCGGAACATATTCCGCACACAAATTGCACACAGCAAGCGCCCTGACCAGTCCAACGCAGCTGAAGCAGGAGGCGGAGCTTGAGCTGGAGCTGGAGCTGCTGTCTCTCTCGCCTTCCCTGTTGCCTGTCAAGTCTGCAGCTTCGTCTGAGCATTGCAATATTATAATTCAAATTTATGCAGCCAAAAAACCCTTTTCACACGCACTTTCTTATCGACACCATATGATTAGGAGCAGGACATCAGCAGCTCTGCTGAGCGGAATAGCTTTGTCTTCATTTTTTTTTTTTCAGCTTTTTTTCATTCCCATTAAAAGTGGCTGAGTGAGTGCGGGTGCGGGGGTGAGGAAACGGAAATGAAGCCAAACGGAACAAGCAAAACAAATTTACAAAATGAAAATGCCACACACACACACACACATGCACATTGCGAGGGGTTTGTAGTTGGGCCGGTCGTATGACAAAAAGCACACAGAGAAGACAGCCGAGCAGCATCCCCACGGTATTCGTTTGGCGATTTGCCTGTTACAGGGTTGCAGCAGCCGCTGCCCCTGCTCCCTCTACTGCCACTCCTCATGCTGGCTGTCCCAGCAAATAGCTTCGCTGTCGCCGTCGATGCTTGTTTTATTTATTGCTTTTTTAACCCTTTTTTGGTTGATTTGCTTTCGTTGTAGTTGCTTGTTTTCTGGGTTTCCTTTTGCCCAGCTCCCCTTCTTCCTCTCCCGCTCTCTAGCTGTACGTCGACTAACAGCAATGATAGCACCACGCCCACCACCACCGCCCACTGATGGCAGCGTTTGGCGATTGGCAAGTTTCACTTTTGCGTGCTGCAATTCAACGGCCGCTTAATGAACTCAACTCCATTCGAAATGCATCGATTTTCCGCTGGTCCCAAAACTTTTTCACAACCTTCAGGTTGTCGCTTCCCTTCTTCTTCTTTTTCTTTTGCTTTTTTGCAATCAATGGTTTTTAGCTTAATGAAAAGCAAACGCAATGACGATTGAGGATAGGTTGCATTTCCAACAATAGGCAAGAAATTTCAGAACTTTAATTGTAAACAAAACTTGCTGTGGTAGTTTAAATTGGTAGATATATATATATATGTATTGAAATGTATATGTACATATATATAGTGCATTAAGTGCCAAAGGTCATGTCAAGTTAAGTCACTGAGCCATACACAGAAACTGATGTCATTGTCAGTCAATGGTAAACTTTCGCGAAAGAGCTAAAATATATATATGAAAAGGGGCTTCATTTGATTTTTCCCTCTACCAAATGCTCCATCGATCGACTGAACACTTCTACTGATTATGGATCTATTTATATAAGCGTTAAGATTTTATATTTTTCTTTTTTTTTTCATATTTAACAATAAATATAAAGCAGAAAATATTATTCAAAAAATATATTATTTAAAATATATTATTTACATACCATATTAAACAAACTATATATATATATATATATATATATATAAAACATTTAATTAATACTAAAATATTTAATTAGTTGATAAGTGCGGACACTAAATGTTTTCTTTATTATTCAAGAAATTCGTTTGTCATTTATGTAGGAAATAACACTCCATCTATTGTAGTGATAAGACTTACTTATAAGAACTACCAACAACAATACCAAATATGCGCTCAAATGTAATCTTGAGGTAATAGAATAATGTAATGATATATTGTACATAATATGATAATATATTTAGACACAAAATGCAAACAAGACAATTCCAGCATAGCCATAAAAATGCAATGAAAAATTTTGTATCACTCGATAATATATTGTATATATGCATTAAGATATTCTCAGATAATTTGATGAATAGTATGGAAACTTCATTCAATAACTAATTATACCTGATTTGAATTGTCCAAACTAATGCTAAAATTTCACATCTTTGGAAATATTAGTCAGAAATAATTTTCTGCCGTTCAATTTGATGCTTTCTAAACTGAAATATTCTAGAGTATATTTCAACTTTATTCGAGTAATTAAATTAATTAATTAGCATATTAGAGATTAAATAAAATGCCAATTGAGCTCTTATCAGCCTGAATTTAATGCTTGTCCCGCCTCATAAAGCTTTCTCCAATCTTTCCTTTAAATGCTAGTGCATACGCTGCGTCTGTCGATAGATGTACAAATGTAGGTATGATTATTTATCCGTATGCTCCAATCACAAAATCGTTGATCAAAAACCTGATCAGACTTTAATGCATCTACCAACCGCTCCAGCGACTCGTCGCGGGGATTCGCTGATAAGCTTAATTACTCGCAGATCTCGGCGATTCCGCGGGCTCCTAATTAAGATGGCTTGGTTGCCAAAGCTCGCATATTTTCCATTAGTTATTATTTATTAAATGGCGTGGCTGTTAATTTTGCCACCTTGTAGCGCCCCAACTGGAGGCAAAGCTAGTTTTATTTGGATATTTTTTAATGTTTCTTCTTTTTTTTCGCTTTGTTGTTTTGGCACTTTATTACAGATGATGTATGCTACTGCTGCTATTGCAGATAATAATGGCAATGATGACGATGATGATGATGATGATGACCTCATTGCCAGTGAAACACACACTCACACTCCAGCTCTATACGAGATTATGTTGTTGTCCATGCAAAAACCAACATGTGGCGCGCTGGCCAACAACTCGCCTCGCCTCCATCGCCGCCATCGGCATCGGCCCCATCTTGGCTAATAATTTCAGTTGTTGTTTGTTATTTTTTTTTTGCACTCGCTGCATAATGACAAAAGTTTCTGTTTCTGTTTGCTGCTGCTGCTGCTGCTGGCGCTCATCTGCTTTGCTCGGTGGTGGTCAGAGCTGGCCAGGCGCGCACAGCAGATGACAATCATTTAATTAGAAACTTTCCCATAGGCTCGAGCCAGCTCGCAGTGTTGGTTGTTTCACTTTTTGTTTTAATAACAATTTATTTAGTGTTTTTTTCTGTTTTTCTGTTTTCTTTTTGGATTTTTTACTATTCACTTATACATGTATGCATACTATATGTATTTGTATGTATATATATTTGCGAGCTGCTAATTAACTTGTTTTAACAGGTGTGAAAAAGTTGTCACTGTGGCTGGGGCCGGTAATTACAGTTGGCCAACTTTTCATACGCTTTTCAGATGCTGATGCTGCCTTTGTCTCTCATATTTGCATACAGCAGCAGCAGCAGCAGGAGAAGTACAACCAGCTGCGGTCTTTATGCATTCTGCAGTGACATTCATCAGACAAGGAGCCACTGGCGTTTGGCAGAGGCCTTGCAGAAATTACAAATTCCGATTGGAATTCCCCGATAAGTTGCCGCCGCAGAAACAATTAAATATCGCTGGCGTCGTCCACGACACGATTGGCATTTGTTATAGGCGCCTCGGTGCTCGCAAATGCGTAGCAATTGGCGCTACATTTGGCCACAAAATGCAGCGGGCGCTACGTGACCGATCGCTGTTCAAGATATGGGCGCAGGAAAGCGACAAGCTGCCAGCCCAAGTCTCAAGTCTCAAGTCTCCAGTCCCAACCCATGCCCAAGCCCAAGCCCAAGCTAAGACGCCAGACGGACCGAGACAAGACAACTACAATTGTCAGGGCGCCGTTCGAGCGGCGGATTTGCAATTTGACTGATGATCGTGATTAGGCGCTCGTTTGGACTGCTACAACGGGGGTTAGACGAACGACCTGGCGCACTGTGCGCCGAATTCCACATTGAGACAGACTGAAGCCGAGCTACTACTATTAGTGATATCTCTCCTGGCTATATAGTTAGACAATTAGAGAGCTAATGCAATGAGCTCATATATGTAGCTAGGTGAAGCTCAGCTCAAGTCGGATCTGTGCGGTTCGTGAGTGCTGCGCTGGCATGGCATACAGGGCGCAGCGGATCGCCCTCGGGCCCGGCCATGCGATCGATCGTTCATTAAGCGAACGCTTTGTATAAATTATGCTAATGATGCTTCAATTGATTTGTAATAAAAATCCAAAGCGCTGCTGCAATAAGATAAATATGCCCAAAGCACGCACTTTGCAGCGCAAGGAGTCGAAGCTGGTCTGGTCTGGTGTGCAGCGCCGACTCCTGCATGTTCTGTCTGCCGCCTGTCGTCGTCGTCGCTGTTGTCGCTGTCGCTGTCGCTGTTGTCGGTGTCTTGGCCATGGCCAGAGGGGCAGCTGGCTGTTGCTGTTGCAGCTGAGTGCCTTGGCATAGCTAGCAACAATAGCGGCAACCACTACAGCAACAGCAACAACAGCATTTACATAATTAGAAAGCTGGCACATATGCTGCCGCCCACACCAACAGCAACAGCAACAACATCTTTCTCATCTGCAACAGCTTTGGGAACTGTTACTTCATTGCAACCACCGTAGCCGCCAGACAAGTTCAAGTTGCCATTTTGAACCCTTTCAGCCAATTTGAAACGGGTACCGCGCCGAACAGTTTCCCGTTGCCCAGCTGCTGCAATTAATGCCACAGCCGTGCTCCATTCGCCCAGCTCTCTCATATGACTGTGCGACTATATGTGTGTGTGTGTGTGTGTGTGTAAAATTGAGAAAACATGCCTAATTTCGTGTAATTGCTATTTGATTTATTACAATCTACAAAATTTGACTTTTGGCGCAGTCTGCGACGCCGACAAAGTCCCCAGTCGCTGCTGCTGCGGTTGCTGCTGCTTTTCGGATTTATATTGGGTCTGCGACTGGGATTGGCTAGCCCACCAGTCTGAGTAGTTTTCGCACAGTGCTCATGTATCGCATGTATTTACTGTTAGACGTGCCCGGTGGCATTTGGTGGCATTGCCACCCACCAGATGCTGCTTGTTCTAGATGTTGCTGCTGTCGCTGTCGCTTGTCGATGTTGCTGTAGCTGTTGCTGTTGCTGTTGCTGTTGCTGCCAGCCGCACAAATTTTCTAATGAGTAATTTGCCAGTGAAACGAAGCTGCCTTGTTAATGATGTGCGTGCTGCAAGGTGGGAGAGCTAGCGGAAAAACAACAGAGCCACAGCCGCAGCCGCAGCCGGAGCCGGAGCCGGAGCCGCAATCGCAGCCGCAGTCGGAACTGAAGCCGAACGACACTGGGGTACGTGATAAGATTTCTGCATTGAGTAATGGCTTATTACAAGACAGTTGCGAGCTTTATAAGCCTGAGCAGCTGTCGGAGAGCAACGAACATCTAATGATGTGGCTATCGATTAAAGACCGAACGAAGCTCGACGAGACACGCAGAGGCTCTCTCGGAATAGTTCGGGAATCTTAAGAGCTCAAGTGCTCAATAGGTTTTATGCGATTGCTGTTGACTGACATTGGCGAGATTTCCCTATTTATTAAGTATTATTTTCTACATTATTTAAGTAGCATATTTAACTAATTTAGGCAATATTTATAAACGTCATGTGAATGTGTTATTGAGCGTGGTCTATTCTATTGTGTCTGTATCTGGTATCTAAATCGGCTTGGAAAATATACCCGCGTTGACAATGCTAAATCAAAACTGTATAAATGATATATTAAATAGCTTAAATAGTTTTTGATATGTTAGCACTTTCTTTGTGTGCCTGTGTCTGTGCATATTAGGATGTATTTCAAGCGACTTCCTAATTGAGCTGCAGCGATGCGCTGATTGCTCTAATTTAACATTATTCATCTCGGCAAATAGATTATGAGCCACAAATTGAGAAACACTCGTCTCTGCGTGGAATAATGAAAGTGCATTGCAAGTGGTGTCATCTGGGGCCACGCACAGCACTAAAGAATAACTACATATACATACATACATACATATGTATATGTTTATACATATGTATGAGCCACCAATAAACACGGACCTTAATGATGCCTATTCGCGTGAAACGCTTCAGAATGCACCCCTGCGCCCCCGCACGACCCCCGACGGCCTTGAAGCTGGCTTGCAACCCATGTCAGAAGGCTTTTTGCGTTGACAATTTTCCTGTGTGATGGGCTCAAGATTGATGGGCCGCAATTATCGCCAGTTGAGTAATTTATATGAATACTAAAATGGGCGTGTCGCACAAGTGACGATGCGCAAACACAGTGTGTGTGTGTGTGAGTGTGAGTAAATTCAATTAAAATGAAGTGCAATGCAATATTTTATGCAGTAATTGGAATTAAAATTCAAAACTAAGTATATATCGATTGCAAAAGAGAGCGGGCTGCGGGCTATGGGTATACAAAGCACGAACGAGCACAATATACAGAAGCACACATCATTCACACACACAGTCAAGGTAGATGAGTGTGTGTGTGTGCGAGTGTGACTTCATATGGCAATAACACAAATTACACAACATATGGTGCCAATGATGTCGACGTTGCCCTTTTTGGTGGCAACAACAAAAGCCAAGCCCAAGTCGCAGCCGAAGCTGAAGCATTTGTATAAACCGTAAGCGAGTGTGTGTGTGTGTGTGTGTGTGTGTGCGTCTGTGTGGGGTTGTGTTTGCGAGTGTGGCACAATCCTTTTGCCTGTCAGTGATTTTAATGCCTTTATATTTCTCGAACACAAGTTACTTTGGGTTTCCTTTTATTTTTTACTTTCGACAAGCTTTTTACTTTTTTAATCTCAGGTGACGCCGCCTGGGTGTCGTAAATCACGCCACCCTTACCCGCCTTACCCCCTCCCCGCAGCCAACGACGCGACCTTATCGGGAAGGGGTTGCTCCTGTCGCACTCTGCATGTGTGTGTGAGTGTGAGTGTGTGCGATAATTGAGTTGTGAATGTGCTTTACAATACTCGTTTATTTTTCGGCGCGTTTCCGCCAAGAAATTGATATGCCGCTCAGGATGTTGCGAATTATCGCATTATGCATTTGTGATAAGGAAAATAATGGCCAAGAGCAGGAGGCGGATAAACAGAGAATATTTGCTAATTTCGAATAGACACTCCGCCTATATTTCAGGCCACCCGCTGAGCCGCTCAGCAACTGAGCCACTGAGCCACTGAACCGCTGGGTCTGGGACCATTTCCATTAGTTAAATTTCACTTGGCCAGTGCCCCATAAAGAATTATAAAATGTCTTAATGGCCGCATAACAATTTCAACAATGGAACCCGCCCCGAGAAGCGACACTAATCGCCAAACAAAATGAAATTTATACAAACTTTGTGTTTGCCCCTTTTGTCTCCGAGATGCCTGCTGACATAGGCCAGATAGCTTCAATGGCTTTGCTCGGTTTTTGTGGTGCTTTGCCAGCGGAAAGTGTTAAACATGTCAGGGAATTTGTTTATTGGGCTTTACTGGGCCACTCTGTATCTGCGTCTGAGTGTGGGCGGGCAGGGGCTTGGTCGGGGGCATCTGTTTGGCAAGAAGCAGAAGGCTCTTAGCCACAGCGAGCAAATTTTAATTACCAGAGCTGCAAGTTTAATTAAAATTTAACAGAAACTGAAGTCGCAGTGAAGCCCAAGTCGAAACAGTTGCCGCCGCTGTCCGCCAGGTGGCGGCATATTTCTTACGCAATTTCGGAGCCGCTACGCTAATTTTTAATTAGCTGAAATTGCATAAATTGCTGTCAGTGCGCTCTGGCAAACCGGCAAGGCTGCCAGCCGCCATTGTTGTGAGCCGTGAGGGGGTAGGTGCCAACTAAAAATACAATTCAAAATGGCGGCCGACAAGCGCAATTACAATTACCGTTGCATACTTTTGCGCTGCGTACATAACCTCAAAAGTGGCGCTGGCAAATGTCATTAAATAAAACTTAATTGACAATTTGAAAAGCCCACAACGAATGGAGAGAGAACGAGAGAGAGAGAGAGAGAGCGAGAGCTTGAAGCTAGAGAGTGTGGAGAAGTTGAAACAGTCAATTAAGTTTGTCCGTAACAAACGGCAAATAAAGAATAAACAACAATTGCAACAACAACAATAACAACAACAACCATGGCAGCTTCTGACTTTTGCATTTATTTGTGAAAATCCCAACAAAACTGCACAAATTAAAAACTGAATCGGCAATAATTTAGCACTTCTCGGCATTTATCGTACATACATATATTGGGTTTCACTGCGGATTGCATTCGCTTAAAGAAGAGCAGGGCAGGGGGCGTAGCAGGAGCCGGCACAATTGGCATGCAAACAAAATGACGCTTTAACGCTAACTGACAGCTCAAGTTTAAAATGTCTGCTTATCAAATGGGGAATTATTTAAATATGCGCTGCTAATTAGGCAGCAAACAAATTCGTTTAATGAACGAAATGTGGACAATTTCACATAGATAGACGTTGCCCATTGCAGGCAAGATACGGCCATGATAGCCGAAAATAACTGAGACTCATTTGGCAGGGAGTGTACGACTGAGAGATAGAACCGAACTGTAGAGGACTGTGCAGAGCATAAAATTGTGATATTACAGATATTTTCAGTGGGCGAAAAGAGAATGATGCAGTCCTCGACATGTTAAGCATTTTAGGAATACTTCCTGCCAAATGACTGGGAGGAAAAATTTCGTTTCTACTTTGTAGTATTAAAAAACTATATAAAATTATGGATATTATTTGAACTCTAAGCAAATGAAGTTCGATTTCAAAGGTAATGCAGTATATAGGATTTTTCTCATATTTTTTCAATTCTTTGGTTCAACTCTTAGTTCTGATAAATAATATATAAACTTGATATATGTATTAATAGTGTGCAAAGATACGTAATTCTAATGGCATGGACTCAACAGTTATTAAAAATAATACTGAATAGAAAATAAAATACAAGAAATAAGCAAGTTGTCTGAGACATACAGAGAGACAGACAAATAATTGATTGGTTTAGGGTTTGAGATAAATATGCTGTAGAGCCGTAGACAATAAAGTGTCTGTTATAAATGTGGGATTTCCGAAAATGGGACATCCCTGGCATTTGTCAAATTTTGTAGCGAGCGCAAGCTTTGAGCTGAGTTATTATGAACCGCTGGTAGAAAAGAAGAAGAAGAAGAGAGCTGTGTAATAGCCGTCGAGTTGAGTAGTTGGTGGCGCTCGGTAGCAGATCGTGTGGAGGAGGTGAAGAGGTTTGAAAAGAAGAGATAATAATGAAGAAAAGATAATAATGAAGAATAGATAAGACAATTGAAGGCTTAATTGAAATCATGTTTTGCGTTAGTTCAATTTAATGATTTAAGTGTAACTGAATTTAAGCTTCAATAACAAAATAATACAATATAATCAAGTTGTATTGAGAAAAAGTTGTAATTGACTATTGACAAGATAAAATGTGTATGCAAATATAATAAATAATAATATAATAATATTCAACAAATACCCCTTTGATGTGTCATTCTAAATAGGCATTACTTCTTAAATGTAAACATTTACAGCTTTATACATGCTATACTGCACGTAAGCTTTCTGCTTTAATCAATTTTATAGGGTATACGATGCTCAGCTGCTGCATTGCATTGCATTGCCATGACCCCCGCCATGCCCTTTGACGGGTCGTGCCAATTGGCGGGCTAGAAATGTTCATTTGATTGCAGGATATGCGCCAGAGTTTAATTATGCAAACAGCAAACAGTCGAAGGAAAAAATGAAAAATAGACAACAGAGGCTGGACCAACGAAAAATGATATACAACTAATTTATTTTCAATTTTCGGAAATCATGAGCGCTATTAAAATTTAGTTGCATGTCGCATGTCTAACGGACTCTGGCCGGGCTAACGGACTCCGCTCCGCTATAATCAGGCGGCAGTAAATGTGGCATGAAATTTGCGCAGGACAACGCTGACGCCGACTGCGGACAGCGGACTACGGACTACGGAGTGTGGCCAGTTGCTGGGCAAATTGCAGCAGGACTCCCGCAGTTCGCTCGCGGTATTCGCATGTGGTTGGGCGATTGTGGCTGGGGCTTGTGGTGGCTTTTTATTTTTGCATTAACAGCAACAAACACGACAATGAAATGACAACTGAAATGTCCGATTATATTCCACACAGGCCCCATCCCCACTCACACTCACACACACACACACACACACACGCACGCTAACAGAGACAATACACAAATAATAATGCAA
The DNA here is from genome assembly GCA_035047565.1 of Drosophila mulleri. Taxonomy (NCBI): domain Eukaryota; kingdom Metazoa; phylum Arthropoda; class Insecta; order Diptera; family Drosophilidae; genus Drosophila; species Drosophila mulleri. The sequence continues at coordinate 5,325,426 of JAWNPK010000069.1, read as the reverse complement.
TATTATTTTATTCCAAAGAGCTGCTCGGGGGTGGGGGCATGTTTGCTATTCATTTTGCTGACCGGCGGCCATTGTCGGACGGATGTTAACTTCCACTTAAATGGCTTCGTTTCCGCTTGTCGTTTATTTGCCTTTTTAATATAATGCACATAATTTTTCAATTTTTATTTATGCATATGCATTTGTGTGCATGCATTTCATTTGCAGTGGCAGCTGCATTTGCTGCTGCTGCTGCACTCTGCCCCTGCCCCCATACGCCCACTCGCCAAATAATAATAATAATAATAATGCATAATAAAAGCGATTTTTCTGGAAACTGAACCGCAACTGAAGCTCGATGTCGACACAAATCAGACGTCAGCATTTTTCACAATTCACAATTCGCCTTTTTCTGCTTAATTTTGCAATATTTGCCACAAAGCGCATCCATATCCACATCCAGATCCACATTCCATTCGCCATTCGCCATTCGAATCTGCCTCTCAGCCTTGGTCATTCCGTTTCTCTGTCCAATAGTCTTTAGCTCTGTCTCTGTCTCTGTCTCTGTCTCTGTCTCTGTCTCTGTCTCTGTCTCTGTCTCTGTCTGTCGGCGCGTCCGTCTATCTGCTCGTCTGCTCGCCTGTCATTTCAACTGCAGCTGTGTGCGTGAATATATGGCTTTCATATGAATGCACATTCACTCACACACACACACACACACACACACACGCACACACACTCACACACTCACTGCATTGTTTATGAATTTCAGCCATGGCAGCCCCTTGTGACAGCAGCCATTGCCACAGCTGTGCACTCTTCAATTAAATATGAAAATTTGTCAATTATTTTGTGCAACATGCGACAATTGTTAAATTTTTAATTATTTCTGTAGGCATTTTTCAGCGAATTAAAAAGACATCCGCACACGCACAAATAACTTGATTTAACAGCAATTCGTTACACTTAAAATGACAAACTGTATGCGAAAAAACAGCCATGAGGCAAGCAACTGGCAATTAAATAGACTTTACACGGATTTTCTCTTTATATTACAAATTGCAGAAGAAACGTACAGAATTTACTACAAGATTCGACATAAGAAAGTAAGAAAATTAATTAAAAGTTAATAGAAATATTTGCCATTTGCACAGCTATTAATACTTTTGCGCAGAGCAACATACAATATAAAATATATAGTAATAAATAATATATACCGTTACTTTAATATACAATAATTATAGTAATATACATAGAATATATATTATTTCTTTAATAACTCCTCAATGTTGGCTGACCAATATATTTATTTTCATTTCTCAATCATTAATTTCAATTTTTAAATATTTTTTAATATTGTAACTTCATGCGGGAGAATATTATTCTGCTGCCGGCATCGTGGTGGAATTTATGACCACGTATTGAGTGTAAGGAAAACACTTGTGTTCACGACAATAGATAAGTTTTTATATAAGAATTTTAAATAAAACACTTCGCTCTGCAGAGCGATAATCAGTTTTGAAATGATCGCTGTAACTCATTTATCGACTTCTTTGTGCTGCTCTAAGCATCTCGCATTGCTGTAAAGGTGCTAGGAGAAAGATAACAGTTCAGTGTTGTCTGTATTAATTCAACAGAGTCGGCTTTGAGTGTTGTATGTCATTCATCTCAAACATTATCTGTCTCTGTCTTATCTCACACATAATCTTTTAAGCCATTTGAGTGCATTATGAATGCATTAGAGCGAGCATATTAGTACACTCTTCACATCTACACTCTCATTGTTAGGCTGAGCAGGAAAAAAGCAAAAAAGATTCGAGTAGCTTTCCGTTTGATCAGAAAAGAGTATCTATTTTTCGAATCCTTCCCAACCCAAGCTGCCAGAAAATTAAATGTAAATCCTCTTTTATTGGAAATATATTAATGCACCTAATATAAACAGTTTTAACAACAATAATTTAAGCAGAGGCTGAAAAAGAGAATCAAATTCCTTAATTTTCAATAAATATATTTTTGTATATTGTACCTTTATAATTTTCATCTCAAGAATATTTATCGAACAATTATTAAAAAATTTACTAGTCTACTAATTTACATATTTGTTAAATTTATTTATTAAACTAACTATATATTCTGTTACCATTGTGCTATTGGAGCTCTGTCGGTCGCTAAAAATAGGTCTGCAAGTCAACCTGACCAAATTGCCAGCCATTCAGCATAAACAACTTCGAGTCAGGCAGAGTTCATTGCTTTGCTCGCCTCAGTGAAATGCAATATGCACTTCGTACTATGGACTTTGCACTTTTGTTGCTGCTCCAGAGTTTAGCCGCCCACTCCATTCGTGGCGCCATTTACCATCGTCAGCTCAAAACATGCACCCCAACCTCACACACACACACACACACACACGAACACATGCATGCAAAATGGAGTGAGCTGGATGGAGTCTTGCAACTGCTGTGGCCGTAATAATTCTGCAGTCATATCTGCATGTGGCGACATTGAGGCCGCGACGTGCTTAAAAAGAAATTGCGGTTGCTTTTGCCTAGTGACTGTCGCCTGACATGTCGTTGTTGTTGCTGTATGAGTGCGTGTATGTGTGTGCGTGTGTGTGTGTGGCATTTAACACTATCAGAAGTCAAAAGTGCGTAGTGTGTGCCATATGCACTTAGGAGCGCTCGTTCCATGGCGAACTTAACTCAAAAATGTTTGCATGTTGCGTGCCAAGCAAACATTTTGCGCCATCTCCAGGCCAGCCAACGGGCACGAGAGCGAAAGAGTGAGCGAGAGAGAGAGGGAGGGAGTAAGCGAGAGTGCAAGCGACGCATTTGCATGCCAGATTGGGCACGCGCATGTCCAAGTTGGCGCGTTGCTGTTGCTGTTGTTGGCCATTTGCCCTCTTGCAGCCGAGCTGCGGAGCGGCTGAGCAGCTGAGCAGCTGAGCAGCTGCCCGCTGCGATTGGCTGCTTGAGCTGCCCTTTTAGCCATTTTCCTGTGCCAGCTGATAAGCCAAATGCATGCAAAGTTTTCCCAAAGGGCAAACGGCCGCTGGCAAAGACGACAACATGGCCAACACTCCATGCATTCCGAAAGCGAATGCGAATGCGAATGGGAAAGCGAATGCGAATGCGAATGCGAATGCGATTCCTGTTTGTTGTTGCCTTTTCAGTGTGACATTCAATCACAAAATGGCGTTTTCTTGTCAACGTCTGCCACAGCAGCTACCCGGAGCATGTCACGCCCACGAAGTGCTCGCCTCATGTCCACGCTGACGCCGGCGTCGACGACACAGCAAACAACAAAGCGCCCAAACAATAACTCAAATGAACAAACAAACATGAAAACAGAGCGACGAGCCACAGAGCAGTTCTCGTTTCACACACCAAACAGCTAATACACTAGCCAAGGAAAATATATATGGAAAATACATATACGAGATCTAAATAAATTAGCTAAGGGTAATGCTAACTAAGTTTGTTGACTTTATATGAATATTACGAATTTAATCAATTTGACATATGTAAGTATGATTATTCAGTAAGTGAATTCGACTCATATGCATTATGCATTATGTGGAAACAGAGACAAAGTAGTTCACATTTCGCACAGTGAACGGGAATACACTAGCAGAAAATATATATATTTTTCTGTTTCTTCGTTTAAATAAATAAAAATCGATTTCAATAATTTAATTAAATTGTGCTTCTTTGAATATATTTTGGGGAATGGAATAAGATTCATACTATAACTAGATCTAATAATAACCATATGAAAACAGAGCGACAGAGCAGCATATATTTCGCAGAGCAAACAGGTAATACACTAGGAAAAATTAAAAAATATTTATATTTATATACTTATCATTCTTTTTTCTTTTGAACAGTGTCTTACCCCATCACATTGAATGTATTTTTCCGTTTTATATGATTATTAGACCGAATTAATATAGTATGAATATCATTTACGCAAAAATACTATGTATAAATATTAATAATTAAAAATAAATAATAAATTTAAATAAAGTATGAACAGTTTTCACTTATCATTAATTTAATAATTCATAATAATTTATGTTAAACTAATATATATTGCTAGCTTTACTTTTATATATTTCATACACATACATAATTATAAAAATAATAATACAACAAATATTTAATAAAATTATAAGAAACCCATTTAAAACATAAAAAAGTAATGTTAAACAAAATCGATCAATATATTTAATAATTTCATCACATTTGTGATATGCTTGTATATTTAATGTAATTTAAGGGCAGGTAAATTCAGCTCATATAATACCAACTGGGTCCAATAATCATGTGCCTTGTGTGAGCAGCGAAAAGCTGGCAGAGATGTGGAGCTGAAGAGGAGTGGGTGCCCTCCAGTCCAAGTCAACATTCAAATGTACGCGACGCGCGCTGCAGCTCGTAAAAATGCGCAAAGTCCAAGAAATGTCAAATAATTTTAGAAACGATATAAACCCATTTCATGTTTACGACAAACGCTGGGGCGATGGCAATGGCAACAGTGCATGGCAGCATTTGCATGTGCCACACGGCCCCCCTCTCCCTCACCCCCCCCCCCCCCACAATCCAGCAGAACTCGACTCAGGCTCTAGCTTTGGCTATGACTATGACTATGACTATGGCTATGGCTCTGGGTTTGGGGCTGGCCATAGCCAGGGCCAGTGCCACCCGCACTTGGCCGCAATCGCCTCGTTCTGCTGGATGTGCGCATGTGGAGGCGTTGCTGGCTTCACTTTGCCGTTGCAGTTGTGCTGGTGGCTCTGCTGTTTTCTAATGTCCTGTCATGTACTTTATGAGATGTCGAGCGCCAGCGCATTGCCAAAGATGGTTGGCTCTGTTTTGGCCAACGCCAGCAGCAGCAGCGGCGGCAGTGGCGGCAGTGGCGGCCGTGCGCGTTATCGTGTCAAAATGAAGGGACAAACGACTACGACAACGACAACGAGAACGACAACGACAACGACAAGAATGAAACGAAGCGAATGCCACCAGAGAACAGAGAATTACAGCACGGGGCTAGGCCTCTTTTGGCTTGGTCAACTGTCGCTGGTTTGTTTGTGCCCCAGCTCCAGCACCAGCTCCAGTTCCAGTTGCAGCTGCAGCTACAGTCCCAGTCCCAGTCCCAGCCCCAGTCCATGGGTTTTGGCCCCTTTGATTGTTGGTTTTTGGCGTCGGCTCGTTTCTCATAGGCTCTGGCATTTGCATTTGGCTGACATAGGCACAAGTGCAGCCTTTGGCTAGGCCGGCCTAGACTCCGCTCAGCTCGGCTCACAGCTGGCCGGGCACAGTCGCATTAGCTTAATTTGTGTGGGAGGCGTCATTAGAGGTGGCGGACGAGTGCTTTGTAATCAAAAGCATTGCTAAAAATAGTAGGCAGAATGAAAGATGAAGAGAGAGAGAGAGAGAGAGTGAAAGGGAGAGAGAGAGAGAGACAGAGACAGAGAGGGAGAGAGAGTACACATCTCAACAATCAGCAATCATGAAAGATGTGCCCAAAGCCTGACGCACATGCCACTCAATGTGCGATATGCATGAACAACGCACTGAGAATTCATAGAAGAGATGAGCTGCAAATGTTGTATATTACAATGGCACAAATATGTGCTACTGTGTATTATTTAATATATTTACCCTCGAGCGAAATACAACAATTATAGCAGCTAACAAATTTATCGATACCTGGTTAATCATACGATTTGTCTTTACTCCCAAAATGTGCCTCAGTTGCGGCAGCAAATATTCTGTTGATTCTCTGAGAACAGCCAAGAGCTACTGACAACCAACTCTGTAAGATTTAAGCCCCATTCACTAAATTTTTACATAGTTTTTCAGTTTGTTCTGTGAAGCATCTTTAAATTGTATCTTAGTTTTCATTGTCCTGAGGAAACTTCACTTGCTATTGCCTCAAATGAAATATTTTTACTATGACATTTTATCCTTCAAAACCTCCACTAAATCTATGTTATTCGGGGCTATACGTTTGTCCCATTTCATGACGATCGAAGTCTATTTATTGTGCCAAGCTCATCTCAAAATACTGCTGCCATAACTCTGCTAGCTGACTGTAGTAACCCTCTTTACTGTCTCAGTCTACTGAGATTTCGATCGTTTATATAAATAATGGAGTGAAATAGTTAATATATGTTATGTAGATGTATAAATATGTAAAACTGGAAAAACGCTTAAAGTTGATTTGAAATGATATTAAATTTAGTAAATTTAAACAATTTCCCAAGCAACTTGTGAATATTTGCATTCTTAAGGCAATTCCAAATCATAAAAATTATCTTATCCGCAAACTTGATTTTTATTTTTATTAACCGAAAAATGAATTATGCAATTATTAAGAAAATAATAAAACGGGAGACTCCCGAACGTAATTTAAAGTACAGTGGAATCCGTCTATAAGGAATCTGCCTATAGAATTCGTACGACGAAAGTTCTGGTCCCCAGACAAACTTATATGAGTAAACTATATAAGTTATAGCGTCTTCCGCGTATAACGACGATTCCTACTGTAGTTATTTATTTTTTTTTTCAGGCGACCAGGCGCACTCCTTTGACTTCTTTTATGGAGCTTCCTCTTCGAATGTCACCCAAGGCCTTTTAATATGTAGCTCTACATTTGATATTTAACAGGTTGGGCTGTAAACAACAATTTGATTATCTCTCTGAATTTATAATCCCATGTGAATGTGTAATACCCTAAATCTGCCAGCGTGCGTTGGCTCTAGCGAATTTCAAATTTCAAATTTCAATTTCTCTATCAGACAGGCCATCGAGTTGGCTGAGGCCCGAGCCAGCATTTTGTGTGTATGAAATCTAAGGCCCCACACTTTCGCATATTCGCATAGAGTTTTTTTATATTACGTCGACTGATTTATGCATGAGATAAAACAAACTTTGTAGACACTCAAAGGCGGAGCAGCGACAGCAATTTCCATGAGGGAAAAAATGTATATTAGAGCTCACAAAATATGCATAATATTTGATAATGCTTTCAGCGACATACAAAACATGTCCTTGTTGTTGCTGCTGTTGCTGCTGTTGCTGCTGCTGTTGTTGTTATTTGCGCCAGGACTTTCAGCACGTCTACGCACAAGAGCAGAGGCAAATTTACTCTCGGCCCGCGGCACGAGGCAACCGAAGATCTTATCCGAGGCGCCATATGAGCATAAATTTCTGGGCGTCGTCATCGCCATCGCAAAAAGGTCACGAGCAATATGTGCCCAGCCCAGAGGCCGCTCCCCGCCCCACCCTGACCCGCTCTGCCTCTATCAACTGGAGTGCAAATAAACGTGCCTAACTCATGCAGCTCGGCTGGCAGCAAACTCCAGTGAAAGCCTCAAGACTCGCAGTGCAACCAGAAGCAGAATTATTGAAACAGCCGACTGTCAATTGGCTCGGGCTGTGGCTGTGGCTGTGGCTGTGGCCAGTGGGCGTGGCACGTGGCTCTCACTGTGGCTGTCGCTGTCGCTGTCGCTGCAAGCAATTACAAGACGATACTACAATTATTTCTAAGCAGCGATAAACGAAAGCTGGAAGCTGCAAAGTTTTGCTGGTCGGAGCAATTAATACCAAAAATTACACACTTCCAGCTGGAGATGGACGCGAGCCGCAGGCGAAGATTTGAAGTGCCTGCTGGTTAGTTGCTTGTTTAATCGCTGATTTCCTGCCGGACCCGGCCCAGACAGACCTTGGCCAGCCACAGAAGCAGAAGCAGAAGCAGAAGCACAAGCAGAAACAGAAACGGCAGCAGCATTAGAAGCAGCAGCAGCAGCAGCAGCAGGACCAAGTTCTCGATGCCCGTTTCCGTTTGCACTTGAGTGATTTTGTTGGGCCTGTGGGTTGTCTTGCTTTGTTTCTGTGCAGTCGAACAAGCTCATAAATAAATTTACCAAACAAATAAATTCCAAAGCCATGAATCGTTTCATAATCAAGCGCGTTGTCTTTATCGCCGCTAAGTATCTGCCAGATAGCAAAGAAACTTTCCGTATCCCAGCGTGTCCCAGTGTGTGTGTGTGTGTGTGTGTGTGTGAGCCCCGTTTGGATTGATGCCCTTTTGGCCGCCTTTTGTCTTCGCCATGGCGGTGCGTAGTGGCGCACGCTCTCCCCGAACCACTGAAGCGTCAAGGTGTACCAATTTGCAGCGCATGCTTCACTGCGCCTAATAAGTTCGCCAACCGCAATGCCAACAAAGGGCCACCATTGAGTTCTTTTATTTCGCTTCTCTTCGCTCTCTCTTTTTTTGGCCAGCTCCAAAAGTTGTCAGGCCAAATGAATAAATTTTAGTTGGCATTGCTCCCATGGCTGTTGGAGAGAGGGGAGTAGGTTTGGTGCTTTTGATTTCCAACTTGTCGCCTGATTGTCACACGTAAACAAAGCCTCAAATTTGGTGATCCGCTCGACGGCCAGCGGGGCGCGAGGCTGGGAAGCTGGTCAATCCACCCCGTACCGAGCCCAGCCCTCGGCTGCTCGTGCGCAGCAGCGTGCAAATGATTAATGGACGCTTAGACAAATGGAAATTGTATGAATTACATTAAAGTGTAGTTAGTTCGAGTTCGGGTTTCATGAAAGGGGCGAAGCATTCATTCGGCAATCCAGCGCGCTGGACAAAATCTTAAAGTGTTCAAACTTTCTCAATTTCCCCATGACGTCGAAGTTTTTGTGGCACTTGCTCGATGTCGCTTTGGCAAAAGTTACGATATCATCAGGAGGAAACATTGTCCAGCGCGATGTCCAAAGTTTGGTGGATGCCTCTCCCCCTCCACCGAGGCTATTGTATTGATACACTAATAGGCTATATGAATACTGACGGGGTCAAGAGACAAGAGCATCTATCAGAGGCAATATCAAATATATACATAAAATGTCATCTATTTGCTGAATACTGATCTATTAAACAAGTCTGAAATGTATGTACAATGTAAGTATAATTAGAATGATGTAAAACCGTAAACAGAAACGATTTAAAAAAAAGAGTTTTAGCTGCATTGGCTTAGTCATGTCGTATGTAATTTAAAAATAATTGCAAATTGTAAAATAAAAGAATATTATTTGAAGCCATAAGAAGTGGAGTCGGAGTAAGCAGGAAATGCGCCATATATACATATAATAAATTTTAAGATGTTTTTCCAATAATTTTATTTATTTATTTATTTATTTATTTATTTATTATTTTTTTTTTTTTGTATATGAAAATTTACAATTATAGAGAATATCCTTTTCTCTAATATAAAGCTTTCTGCTGGCTTAAGATTAAGTTTTTATTTTATCCTTTTGGTTTGATTATATGTTGAGCTTTATGTGTTCTACTTATTTATTTAATTTTTTTTTTTATATATAAAAAATTAACTGATGGTATATGAAAAGTTTTCTCTTCGATCAAGTTTTGAGCTAATTATAAATGAATGAAATATATTTAATCTATAAAGCTCATGTATTTCATATAATTACAATATATTATAGGTATTATTATTTTTAAAAATGTTTTCTCCCATATTTGTTAAGTTTTTATTTTATCCTTTTGGTTTGATTATATGTTGAGCTTTATGTGTTCTACATATTTATTTATGTATTTAATTATTTTTTTTATATATATATAAAATTAACTGACGGTATATGAAATGTTTTCTCTTCGATCAAGTTTTGAGCTAATTACAAATGAATGAAATATATTTATTCTATAAAGCTCATGTATATCATATAATTACAATATATTATAGGTATTATTATTTTTAAAAATGTCTTCTCCCATAGTTGTTTAATTTTATTGGTGTTTGGCTATGGACAAGAGACTGATAATGAGTTGAACCACCGCTCTAGAGGCTAATAGCCGGGAATAGTTGAATAGTACGAGTCTCACACTTGCGCCTTGGCGCTGGCTCGCCTTGGGAAGTTTGTGAAAATGTTATTCCCTTCTTTTGAGTTTTCAAATTTGGACAAGTAAAATTGCAGTCAAACGTAAGAGAAAAGATGGAACCCGAGCGAAAATTTATGATTTATGAGCGAAACAATTACGCCGAGACCGCAAAGATGTTGCAGCCATTAGACGTTGGCTGCGGGGAGGGAAGGGGCCAGCAGAGCTCAACTGCAACGAAAATTAAAGTCGTGGCTGGCAGCCCCTTTAGCTTTAATTTCCGATTAAACTGAAGAAAAAGCTAAGTGGGGGCTACAACAACAACAACAACAACAGCAACAACAAAAGCTAAAAAACTGAAAAAATGAGAGAAAAAGAGCAGAACAAACTGTAACAACATAAGAAATTGGCAGCAAACAAGCCAAATGCAACTGGACGGACAGACGCCTGGACGGTTGAAGAGACGAACAGACGGACAAACGGCCATTGCAATGGTGTATCATATAATAATAACAACAAACACAAAAGCAACAAGAACGGAGCAAAACAAAATTATTACAAAAGGCAAGGCAGGCAAACTGGCTCCGTGCCGGGACAGAACTGGGCTGCCTGAGCCAGCAGCAACAACAACAACAACAACAGTAACAACAGCAGCAACAACAACTACAACTGGCCGCCACTCGCACTCGCATCATTTTGGAAAATCTACCTTGAAGGTAATTATAGTAATTACTTCACGAATCGCAAGTAGTGAACGCTGCTCCTGCTGCCGTTGCCGTTGCAGTTGCTGTTGCCGTTGCTGTTGCTGGTAGTGGTTGCTGCTGCTGCTGTCGCTGACGACGTGCGACCGCCTAAAAACATCAACAGTTGCCGGGACCAGACACCGCGAATTGCAAGCCGTTGAGGGTCCGAGTCGAACGAAAGCTCCAGCTGACCAACATGGCGCAGCATTTTGGGCTGGCTAACTCATTGATACCCATGGCTGCGGGCTGGCTGGCCTCAGACTCGAGCTCAGACAGTCATGGCTGCTGCTGCTGCTGCTGCTGCAATTGTTGTTGCTGTTGCTGCAGCTCGCTTATCTGCTGGCACCGCAGGCACTACTCTTTAGTCTCAGCCTCAGCCAGAGCCTAAGCCCAGGTCGTATGCAGCCTTTTGGCTTTGTTGTTCTGCTCGTTTTGCGCATTCTGTTTCTCTGTCGCAATCGGATTGGATTTAGTTTAGCCCTTGATTAGTTTTCGCTGCGCTGCGAGGATACCGCCAAGTTGCTCTTATTATTATATAAAAGTTGTTCCTTATTGGCGGTTGTTGTTGTTGTTGTTGGTGCTGCCTCTTGCCTCTTGGCAAGGGACTGCAGCCAGAGAGCAAGACTAATTTTCTTGCACACGAAGCTATTTGAATTCGCAGCGCAGTCGCAGAGATCTTTCAAGGAATGTGTTGTTGCTCTTGGCGGGCGCTTGTTGTCGATTTGTTGTTGCTGCTGTTGCTGTTGCAGCAACAAAATTGCTCTGAACTCTGCTGCACTTTGGAAATTTGCAGTTTCAGATCACGATGTAATTTGGGAAATTGCCATGTTGCACACTCGTAGCTGGAATGTTGCGCATATTGAAGGCTCTGCCTTAGTGTTGCTGTTGTTGCTGTTGCTGCTGTTGGTGTTGCTATTGTTACAATGCACCTAATTTGTCACCGCCTGCAACAGGCAGCAAAGTTTTCCTTTGTCTCAAGCTAAGCCCCATTTGGAGCCAGTTGCTAAGGAATTATGACTTCCCGCTGGCTCGCCAATTGCATAATTAAAACTTGTGCTTCAATCCGGGCCTTCGTCAGCTCTCATTGATAAATTCTAATTGTTAAATTTAATAGCCGTATCGATTGCTCCTTTGGCCTGTGAGAGTCTCCACAGCAGCAGCAGCAGCAGCAGCAGCAGCTCCAATGCGTTCCCATTCGAATTTATTGGTACAAATGGCATTCTTAATGATGCCTGGCTTACCTGTGCACCATTTTGGCCCGCTCGGATCGTGGCTTGGCGCCCGTTCGCTGTTCCTTTGTCGGCAGCCGCGGTGCCCACTTGAAAGTTGTCGCAGTAGCCGCTGCGAATGCTGCTGACATCAGTTTTCCCAATGCATTATAACCGATTTTTATTGCCGTCCATATATTTCATCTTATTGAGTCGTTGCCCGGCTCTCTGCCGCTGCTTCCTGCGCGCAGCGCGACGACAGCAGCAAGTGCACTACTAACTCATTTTAAGTATTCGGCCAGGAAGCGCTCTGTCAGACAATAATACATCAGACAATATAATTAAAGCGGGCTCAGCAGCTTCTCAGTAACGGGCAACCTTTGATGGGAATCAAAGGGATTGTTTAATCGTTATATAAATGCAGTGAAATAGATATCTAGTGACTTCAACAATATATGAAAATAATCTCAGTGAATAAAATATTTGTATACTAATTGATTTTAACTGGCAAATCAATGAATAACTTAGCTTGAGTCTGTACTCTTCTTATATGTAAAGATTGATTTCTCTTCAATATTATAAATGTGTGTAATAAATCCAATCAATTATCATAAATTATTTTCTTACTGCATATCCCAAAAATACTTTTTATAAATTAAAAGAACCTGCTGCAGCAAATTGATATTTAGTGTAATGAATCTATTTAGAATGAATTATTTTCATCTTATATTTTTATTTATTATTTATTTATTTTTGTTTGCAAAATGCAAGAAAATTCAAAAGATCAAAATATTTTTAGATCGAATTTTGGTAAGCCTCAGCTTACATCATCTTTGACAAGTATTTATATAGACTTTACTAAATTCCAAATAAGTATATATGTTTGTATATAAACAACTATAAGTAAGTGTGAATATAAATAAGTAGTTGCTTTAGTATATCAATCAAATTCAGTTGCTGCATATATTTATTAATTTAAGTCATGTATGTATGTTTTCTATGGATCTTTTTGATGCCGATGCAGTAAAACTTTTGACCAAATGTATATAAAAAGAAATAAACATAAATAAAAAAAATAAACTTACAATAATTGTTATAAATGCATTAAATCCTACATGCCATAAAACAGAAATAATGAATTTGTATTCACAATTAGAAAAGATATTTATAAATATGCGTATAGCTAAAGTAAAAATAAATATGTATAAATAAAAAATAAATCAAATAAAAATAATTGCAAGATTTGAATGAGCGCAAAACATACGACTCCTAACTAAATAAATAAAATATGTATATAAATATATAATAATTTTATAAGTGAATAATTCATACCGAAAAAGTTCTCACTCTATTAAAATATAATTCTTTTCATACGAAATATTTAGTACATTAATACAATATGAATGAAATGAATTTTGAAAGTGAATTATTCATACCGTACAATTTGTCAGTCTATTAAAATGTATTCCGCTTCATTTTTCAAAGATTTTGTGCATTAATTTCAAAATTACCTTAAATATAACATAATAAATAAATTAGTTATATATCAATTACGAAGCTCTTACATATTCAATCATAGCATTCGCCTCTAAATAGCTAACGAGATCCACGCTCAGCTGAAATCAAATCGAATTCCGCAATGCTGAGATCATGCAGAAGAACCTGACTTGCGATGAGCTAACAATAGGACTTGGCCACTCCCAGACTGGGAAATGATGGCGCAAATTTCTGGCTAGCAGAATTATCCGGCTAATCAACAGAAGGCCAAACCAGCAAGAACAACAACAACAAGAAGAAGAAGAAGAAGAAGCAGAATGTATATAATATTGTATAAACACAATATGCAGAGGTATGAGTGCCCTGCCCTGTGCGATCATATGATAGCCATCAACAGCACTCGAGCATAACAAAAATGAAGAAGTGCGTAGGCCGCAGCTGCAGATGAGTCGAGGATGATGCTGAAGCCGAGACCGGGACGAAGACGGAGACTGTGGCAGGATGAGCCAGACAGCAAGCCAGCCAGCCAGCCAGCCAGCCAGCCCGAGACATTTGCGGTCTTGAGCGTAGTCGTGGCCGTTGTTGTCTCTAATTTCGCTGGACCAAATAAATGTCGTTACAAATCACGATGGAATTCAAGCCGAGCCGTGTCGAACTAGACGTCGCCAGCCAAGCACAGCCCAGGGAGCGATAAATGGCAGACAGGCGCACTGGCAGCCAGTTGGCCTGGCTGACTGGGCTGACTTGGCTGACTCGGCTGACTTGGCTGGCTGGCTCATTATTTAATGGACTGATCGATCATAAAAAATGAGCTACATGTGAATGCAGCATGTAAGTACAAGTTGTAGTCGTACCTGGACACAGATTCAGTTGTTGCAGCTCCAGTCGTCGTAGGAGCGGCCACGTTTGAAACTCAACTCAAATAAAGCGCGTCACGTCTCGGGGCCTCATGAGTTGTACAAATGTTTTGGGCCACAATTGGAGCACTTCTGTTTGACAGTGCGTATGATTTATGAGTGCCTGCTGTTTGCTGTTAGCTGCTTGCAGTGTCCACTCGTGTTCACTGAGAAGGAGACAGACAGGCAGAGTCAAAGAGAGAGACGGAGTGAGGGCGAGAGACTTTCATGCGCACTTCCGGCGGAATTTCAGACTTGACTTTTTGCTGCTCAGCGGCTTTTAAATGCAACAGCTTGTGCACTGTGAAATTGTACAAAGTGAGCCTGTTCCAGCAGCTGTGCTGCGGTGGTGCGGTGGTGCTGTGGTGCTGTGCGCAGGTAGTGGGAGGCGGCAGCTTGAGCAGCCTCCCTGGCAAGTTTATTAGAGTGTCCCGCAGGACTTGCCTGCCACTTGCCCACTTTACATCCGCTGCCAGCAACAACACAACGACTAAACGAAGTCGAGCAAAAGGCAACAAACCAAATTCAGTGAAGCAATTTCTATGAAATTTATTTCACATGAAGATTTATCGCGATTTCAGACAGCACTGGCGACACCTGCCAACGCCTACAAATGTAATTTATGGCTGTCCCGCATTATGCACACCAGCACACCAACAAACACGCACACACACACACAAATACAACTAAATATACTAACACAAACAGGCACAGCATGTGGCAACTCCTGTTCTCTCTCTCTCTTCGCTCATTTAACACCAAAATGCTCATAAGCGCGCGCTTGGACCCTGCCTTCCGCCCCCTCCACTCCACTCCACTCCACTCAGCCCCCGCGACATCTGACACCCGTCCGAGCGACCGACCAACCGACCGACCGACCGACCGCCCACGGGCCACTGCATAAAATATATTGTCGTATCTGTCGCAAAATTTGACTTTTAGTCATTCACTCTGCACGAGGCGAATGCATTCGCAACACTTTTCCCTCCTTTCCCCTCCGCTTGCCTCCTACGCTCTTCACTCCTTCAGCAAAGGGCGCTTCTAGCTCTCGCCAACCGAAATCAACTCTCATTTGAATACACACACCAAAATATATGCATATCTTTCATTAATTCGTTTCCTTATGCAACAAACAAAAATCAATTCCAATTACCTATCAAAAATATTCATTAATTGCCAAGCTGGAAGGCGAATCTTTATAGTAAATATTAAAAGATTTAATAAAGTCAAATGCTGTAAGATTTAATAATATTTTTGATACTAATTAAGAAATAGTTATTTAGTATATGTGTATATATATATGTATACTTTATTTGATATTCTACAAAACAGTTTTATGAAACTTCTTCTATATGAATTACACATTGTATAAGCAACATTGTCATTAAATATATTTACGTATATACACAATTATATTTAATTGAGCACATTAACAATAAATTGTAATCGAGATGAGAGTGATTAATGAAAAAAAAATATTTTGAATAAAGCCAAGTTTAGTTTTAAAGCAACTGAATTGATTAGCTATACATATATGTATGTATTTATAGTATAATTTATTCCACTATTTATTTTTATTTATTTATTTCAAATTTTTGTAATTTATTTGTTGATTTAACCATATGTTTATTAACATAACATAACATAAATTTTTAGCTTTTCGCAGTGTAAAATTTAATTAGTTTAAATAAAAATCTTTGAATAAAAAGATACATACATATATATAATTCTTTTTATTATAATATTCCTTTAAAAACAAATGAAATGTATCACAAAATTCTTCTAGAAGATGTGTTAAAATAATGCGAGAAGTGTTAATCAAATATGTGTATAAATAACAGAAAATTACTTATAAAAAATCTAAGGCTTAAATAAAAAAATAAACACATTTCAGAGCCCGATATGTCTATAATATAAATAATACTTATCTATCAATATATTTATGCTTATACAATACACATTATTATTTAGAATGTATTTAGTATTACCTAGGATTGGCTAACGAACAACCATATAACGAGTGCAAAATTGTTCCCAAAGACAACATATTCGATAAATATTATTCGTAGTGCAAATATGTATATGTCATTGGGCTGCAACGATCCATAATACACTTCTATCAATTTCTATCAAGTTTTTAAACGAACAAGCGTGTCATATGGATGCCCTATGCATTAACTATAGCCAATGCATTTCACTCTTAAATTACACTTTAAGTTTCATATTACTTCTTCTACTAATATTCAGCAAATAGTTCCGTTTATCGTCCAGCTACAAATCGATTGTGTTACATATGGAACTACGATATGTAAGTTTGCTGGCAAAATGATTTTTAGCGCTCAACTGCTTTGCTGGCTGTGCATAAATTCCTAAGTAGCTTTATCGTCAGAAGTCCATTTTAGGCAGGCCACAAACCGATGTTAACTCGGCCGTCCTTTGATATGTTGAACATCATGGCACTTGGCGCAATTCTGGCTAAGAGCTGTGTATGCATTTGCATATAGCAGCTAAGCGCTGGCATTTGCAGGAACTCCGACCCGAAAGCAGCCACAACAAAAATCAAGAAATGCAACACTAAAGGCAACGGCAACAGCAACAACAACAACGACAACAGCAACAACTGTCACTGTGAGCTTTTTGAGAAATTCATAAACTGAAAAAGTGGATTTTCATATGAAATTTTTGTGTATGCAACTCAGAAATTCAAATGCGTCGCAATGACAGGCAGCGACGCCCCGCCTCCCGCCTCCCGCCTCCTGCTCCTACAGCCTCTTTGGATGGAGCACAGCGTGTCGCACGCATGAACACCTCGTCTGCTCTGAGGGTCGAGTGGACGAGAAACGTTCCTGGACGCAGCAAACAACATAAGTCGCACTAATGCCCATAAAAGTCGCACTTGGCACCGACTCCAGCAACGGCAACGGAGCAACGGCAATAGGGGCGCCCGCAACCCCCTTGGCAATCATAGTCAGAGTCAGAGTCAGAGTCGGAGGCCAGTCGTGAGCTCGTTTTGGCCAAGTGCTTGAGATAAAGCTGAGCACCTGGAATAGAGTGACAAGTGGGCAGCATTTCATACAAATTGCTGTGGACGACTCAACGAACGACAATTTAATGATAAGCATACTGGGTCGAAGTTTTTAGTTTAACTCACAAGCCATGTTGTTTGCTGGCTCGCTGGTGTCGGATCTCCATTCTCCAGTCTCGGGTGTCTGCTTGCCACAACTCAATAAAGTTTACGGCTATGAAATTGCTTGCAACGAAAACGCAATTTAACAATTAACAGCACGAGCACTGAGAACCAGCCCACCAGCCACAGCAACAACAGCAACAACAGCAGCAACGGCAACGTTTATTATTGTTATTAACATTTTTGCCAATGCCGTAAGGTGAGTTTTAATTGATGGTGCCTTGTGCCGTGCTATGCCGTGTCGTGTCGTGTCGTGTCGTGCTCTGCCGTGCCTCTAATGCAGTTGTACAAAAGCTGATGGGGGCCCGGGTTGAGTTGGTTAGGGCCGACTCATCGGCTCGCTGACTCGCTCTTTTGCATGTGCCACGCCCCGCCGCACAAGCGACACAAGCCGTCTCGCTCGCACAAAGACAAAGTCGTCGGCTATTACGAAATTATCGTCTACGGCTGCCAAGCCGAAGACATTGCCCAGCCCTGGCCCTGGGGCCATAAATACATGCACCGAATGGGCAGCAGTCCAGTTGTTGCAACCAGAAGCTGAAGCCTAATTGCAATTTACCTTTACCTTTACCTTTTGCTGTGCTTCTCTCTCTCTCTCCCTGTCTCTCTCGCTCTGTCTTACTGTCTCTGTTTCTGTCTCTGACCAGTCGCAGTCGCAGTCGCAGTCGCAGTCTTTGTCTGGCAGCCTCATCCCCGCTAGCAGCTAAGAATTTTAAATTGTTTAATGGTGACTAACTTACGATTCCGAGCCGAGTTAATTACGTCGGGGTGCATATTTGCCAATATGGCTGGATTCGCGGCCCTAGGCCCCATAGAAATGCCAACTGCTGGACACACACTCTCGCTGGCCGGGGCAACAGGTGCTGCGTGCTGCTAGCCGCACAGAGGCAAGGGGCAGCATTTGTGAAAAATTTTACAAAATGAATTTGTAATTTCATGTCATAAATAATTGGCCGCTAACTTGGCCCCTTGCTCCAGCTACCATTCGCAGTTGGAGACGCAAAGCTGCAGTCGCAGTCGCAGTTGCAGTCGCAGTTGCAGTTGCAGTCGGAGCTTAAATTGAAGCCATCGCAACGCGCAGCCATCGTTGCTTTTGGTCCAAGTAGGAGAACGTTCAGAAATTGTAAAAGCTAAAATTACGCTAAATGCTGATTAAGTGAACATTTATCATCGCTCGTTGGTAGCTGCCCGCTCGCCGTTTGCAGCTGTATTAAGGAAATTGAAGCGGAGTGAATGGAGCGGGAATGGAGACGCTGCGCTGGCAGGGCCAGTTAATTTTCTTGGAAAACCGACAGGCTACAGAAGCTGCTGCTTCCAATGCCTTCGTGGCCAGCCAACGCCAACGGCCGCTGCATTATTTTAGCTGAAAAACAGCTGTTGCAATCACTCAACTCGCAACTCGATTGAGTAGAGAGATTATGATATGAGACAAGGGAGTTCCCCACGTGCCGTTGGCCTAGAGTCATACTTGAGATTATTTCCAATATTATGATATGGTATGGAAATGCATATGTCAGTATACATATACGATTACTTAATATTTCTTTACCTCCATATGAAATTTAAGAGAATCAAAAATTGATTTATCTTTATAATTGAACATGATTTCGAATGAAAATTTTCATTATAAAATTGAAACCCAAATAAAAACCTCAATGTGAACTTGAGGGTTATCAAAATTTATATGGTACTAAAAGACATACATATATATATATATGTAAATAAATACGTTTATTTGCTGCTCTTTTATTTCAATATGAATTATAAATTAATCATAATTTAATTTATAAATATTCGCCAGAGTCAAATTAATTAAAATTAATGAAACTTTTTTAATATTAATTGGTATTCTGTAATTTTCAAATATTTGTTTAATTTTCCATAAAATTAGGTATTATATATGTACATGTGTATAAGTTGAATTAATTATTATTTATTTTTATTTATATTTATTTTTTATTATTTATTATATATTTATCTGCTTTATTTTTTAGTTATTTTTATTTTTTATTTATTTATTAAAAAAATTAAAAAATATTAAACTATATAAAATTATATAGAATTCGTTCTTTAAAAGTTATATACAGTAATTTTAGATATTGGCAATGACTTTTAAATATTGTATATATTTGTACTATACAACATTATTAAAATATGTTTTTTGTATCACAAGAGAGATTTTATTTTAATTATTTATATATATATATATATATATATTTTTTTTTTTTTACTTTATTTTATTTATTTTGTTGTACTTTATTTTATTCACTTAATTTTTTCTAACAGATATATTTTGAATAAAGTGTTGCATTCCGTAGAACTTGTTATACTACTATAATCAAAATGGAATTGCGACACTTAGATATCCCTTGAAGAAGCTTTCGCTTGGCATGATATTCGAAACTATTTTAGACTCATGCCATGCCATTATTTCAACTTATTTATTTACAAAAACTACAAAAACTTTACTCTGCTCGGTGACTTGTATATTGCTCGGTGGCTGCCCGCCAATCTCTGAGAGAGCAGACAATGCTGCAGTCGCACAACAATATAAGGCACCAGAGGAAGACAATTGACAAACATACAGCGACAGATACTTACACCAAAAACCGAACTGCCAGAACACAAAATGTCGGCTTATCAAAGGCGACGGGCGACTGGCGACCAATGTCCAGTTCGCTGGCCATAGACAATGACTGCGGCGGCGGCGGGCGGGTGGTTTGACGGGGGGAGCCGACGAGCTGCAGGAGTTGAGGAAAAATCAAAGACAATGACAAGTAGCCACGAGATGAAAATTCAAGAAGATGCAACGTCAATTTGATACATATTTATGATAATATGCTCAGTGGAAGCAGCCATAAAAACAGCCTGAGCGGCAGCCCCAGGGCCCAGCCGAAAGAGCGAGCCAGCCAACGGAGTGCAGTCAGCCAAGGAGCGGGAGCTCCGAACTGCGAGCTGCGAACTGCAATGGCCGCAGCGGCGGCGGTAAACAAACGAATCGAAACGTAACGAAAAACGTTGAGCGGTTCCGGTGACGATGCCTCTGACTCTGACTCTGGCTCAGACGCTGCCGATGGCGGGCTTGTTAGTGGAATCTGGATGTGGAAGACGTGCGACGACAGCGACAGCGACAGCGACCGCTAGTCAGGCTCAGGCACAGTCGGAGGCTCAGACTGAAGCTTACATTGTTATCGAACTATATCAAAATGATCGGCGACGTTGGCCACATTTGCGTACCCAAACTGAAGTCGGAGTCGGAGTTGGAGTTGGACTCGAACTCGGTGCTGTAGTTGTAGCTGGTGCTGGTGCTGTGATTGTGCCGAAGCACCAGAAAAAACAGCTACAAACAATCGCCGCCAGCGATCTGCAGGCAGGGGAGCCAACGCTCGCTTGGTTGGTATGCAGATCAGCAGCAGCAGCAGGAGGAGCAGCAGGAGAAGCGAGCTAGTGAGGAGTCGCAGTGGTCGCATTTGCATGTTGAGGCAGAAGCTACGGCAGGGGCAAAGTGAGGGGAGCCGCTTGCCAGCTGAGTGTAGCAAACGGGAGCGCTCCCAGCCCAGACCCAACGACGACGCTGTGCGGATGCGACTCCTGCCAGCAGCAGCAACAGCAGCAGCAACGGCAGCCGCAACAGCAGCCGCAACGATGACGATGATTGCTGGCCATTGATAAAGCAGCGGCTGCCTCGTGTACGCGCTGAAACTAAAAACTAGAAGCATTTACCGCAATTGTAATGTCGAAAGTACATGATATAAGATCATAGATAAACGCTTCAGATTCTGTAGCATCTCTAGACATCGCTATGTCCCCTGCCCTTCCCCGCTCCTGCTCGACCCACTCATCCAGCAGAAGGCGGCTTGTTGTGCAACTGCGTTTGTTCTTTTATGTCGTAAGACGTTTCTTATTTTTTCTCTCGCTGTGCCATTCAGACTCGAATCGGGAGCTCTGCTCCTGTGTTAGGCCTGATAATCCACGCCAATGTTGAACTGGTTTCACCATCGCCGTCGCCTTCGCCTTTGCCTTTGCCTGCTGCACTCGTTGTAGTTTTTGGTGCGGTTCGGTTTCGGTTTTATTAGATCATTAGTTGTCTGCAGATCGATAAAGATCACACAGACGCTCGTTCACCTGACCAGCTCCTGCTCCAGCTCCAGCTCCAGCTCCAACTCCAACACCAACTCTAACTCCAACTCCAAATTCAGCTTCAGTTTCATCGGCATCGGCATCGATGTGTGATTGCCAAAGAGCCAAAGAGTCTCATATCGCCTCGTATAGCTCGGCTGGTTCGGCTCAGTGCAGTTCGGTTTGCTTTCGTACTTTTTGCTGTCCATAAAGTCGTTTTGTTTGTTCTTAATGACTGCGTTTAGATCTTGATAGCTGGCCCACATCAAAGAGCCACTGCCGCCGGCGCAGCTCAGATAGCCCAGCACAGTCGCTTCACAGCCATATCCACGTTGTTTATGGTGCACTGCCAGCTCTGGATACTGGATGCTGGATGCTGGATGCTGGATATGAGGCACGACCATTGACTGCAACTGCGATTGTCCCGGGCCAAGACAAAAAAGGCTCTCACAGGTGCGGGGCACACAGAAAGCCGATTCCGTTCGATTCAGCCTGAATACTGATAGTTCTCCTCCCCCCTCAAATTTATCAACTATCACATGTGCAATCTGCCTGCTGCTCCGATAGTGAACAATGCTCACTTCCGAGCATTAATGCTCCATAGCTCTTATTGCCTTTTAAGTCTTCCAATCAATATTAGTTATCAACTTATTTCTGCGAACTTCTTTTCACATGCTAGATATAGTAAAATTTGAAAGATATAAGTATGTGAATTCAACATATATTAGCATGGAAAATTATTAATCTATTCTTTCTCTTCTAGTCACAGTTTGTCCAATGTTCTTGAGCATGATATGAAATATTTCAATTGACATTCATGCTTAACAAAATTGAATAAAAAGTAAAAGTATGGAATAAATATTGAAAAAATTAATAAATAAATAAATAAGTTTGTTGTTTAAAAACTATTATTAAATGCATTTATATTTTGATAAACTTTATATTTAATATTTCAAATTAAAGCAAAAGCAAATTAGTTTCTATTATGATTAAGGAATGCAGAGTATTAAATTATTATCAAATAAGTCGAATTCGAAATCAAACCTTTATGGCAAAGAAGAAATTAATTGTGTGAAATATTTATATATATAAACTAAATCATAAGAAAAGTGTGTTCATTAATTAATGATTATTAACGATAATAATAGTTAATAGTTAATTAGCAGATGTCTGCTCTTATGAATTTAAAAAATCGTATACCATAAACCAACATTATACAGATTCTATCTATTGCCCACTCACTCTCCCGTTGATAACAATGCTTGGAGACACATCTAAGATCCTCTTAATATGTATATATAGAGTGATATATAGCTGTCAATTTTCGCCAATCACGAACTGGCCAAATGCACCGCCTTCACTTTGATTCAAGTGCATGAGCTGGAGAGTCCGCCGGCTTCTGCACTTAGGCGACATGGACACTTCAATAGCCATGAGCCAGAGAGCAGAGGTGGATCGAGCATAGGACAAGTGGGGGGCAGTGCTGGCTCGCGCCATTAGGTAAACGACTTCGTTGAGCAGCCGGCAAAATGCAAAGGTGCGGCCCGAACAGAGCTGTGCAGAGTACACTGACAAAAAAAAAAGCCCGCATTAGATGCTGTGAAGTGCATAAATCGATGAAAATGGCAGAGACTATGCCACTAACAACCTAATAACTGCAACAGCCAGGCCAACAGACTGACCGGCCGGCTGGCTGCTGGCTGGCTGGCTGGCTGGCCAACAGCAGTCCAGGCCGGGCCGACAAACTACAACCGACGACATCTAATCATGGCCGGAGTATGAAATGCCCAAAGTAAAGCCACTTGCAGCAGCTCGGACAGTGGCAGCAGGCATTGTTCTTCTGGGTAAGGTGGCCAGTGGCCAGTGGCCAGTGCTCAGTGGCTGGGAGAGGTGGGCGTTTGCAGCTGTGCACCGGTAAATTTTGCACTTTAGCTGGCAAAATGTCATTGGCAGCAATGGACGCAAAAACCGCAAGTACACTTGAGTGCTGCACTCGAGATGCCGTTGTCGATGGCAGGAGGCGGGGGCTTTTACACAGTGATTGCCGGTAACCCGTTGGATGTGGAAGTGGATGTGGATACAAACGCGGCTGGGACATGCACGAAGTTGTTGATGTCACAAGGCACAAGCACAGGAATAGGCAGTTCTCAGGTCTCTTTCAGCTCTAGGCGGCAGTCGCCAATGCAGTTAGTGTTGTGCATGAGCATGTATACAAGTGTATGAGTGTGTGTGAGCATGTGTGTGTGCGTGTGACTATGTGTGTTTGTCAAGGCTTCAAGCTAAAATTCAGCAGACATGGCCGGGCCAACGGTCGAGCCGACGGCGAGAGATTTCATGTGAAATTAGCATGTCGTGACACAAATGACTTAAAAGCACTCAATCGCACCGAGCAGCCAACATCCAGAACAGGGAAAATCGAGAGGGAGACCCAGAGAGTGAGAGAGTGGGAGAGAAAAGTACTGTGTGCACCTGGACTATGGCTGGGACATAGCGGAGCAGGAGTCGAGTGCGGGTTAAGCCTTTGCAAGTGTCGCTCGCCCGCTGCGTGCAAAATAATTTACATTCACACGTAGAGTTCATCAACTGTTTGTGGCACCAGCAGCAGCAGCAGCAGCAGCAGTGCCAGTCATAGCTCCTTCACCTCCAGTTCCAGTCCCAGGCTCAGGCACCGGCACCGGCAGACTGCCAGAGCCCGGTGCCCGATGTCCGGTGTCCGGTGTCCGGTGCCCAGGGTCCAGGCACAACTTAATTAAGCCCGCCAGGCAGCAGAAGCATCAATGCAGCCGCCGCCACTGCCGCTGCCGCTGCCGCTGCCTCCGCCGTGTCAGAGGCTCCACAGCTTTCGTACTCGTATTCCGAGACTCATTCGCATTCGCATTCGCATTCCAGACAACATCCCATTGATTGCATTAATGTATTTCTTCAAAATTATTGTTTGCTCGGGCGCGCCTGCTTATCATAAATTATGTAAATGGAAAAACGCGAACCGGAAAAAAGGCTTGGGCTTAACAACGGTTCTCAATTAATGAAGCCCACGATATCAGTCGCCAGTTGCAGATAAAAATGCAAAAACAACTGCGCATCGAAAGCGAAAACAGGGACTCGACTCGACCTGGCGGCTGCCTTGGCCGGGCCTTAGACTACCTGAAACGACCAAAAACTTGGCCGAGTGCGCCAAAAAATTAAGCAGTGACAGTTGATAATTTGTCAAAGCCCCAGAGTGAGAGAGAGAGTGAGAGGGGGAAAGAGGGAGACCCCTGGGCCCGAGATGTGGCCCGAGGCGAACAAGAAACTTGTTCCACTCACTGCTGCTCAGTGATCGGGGCTTCGTGACTTTTCAATGATGTTTGTCGATGGCAAATAAATGTAAGAAATATCAATTAAAAAATATATGAAATCGATATAGCTTCGGGGCATGCACGACTTATAGACTACCCAGTGGGATTTTTATTTTATTAAATTAATTATCTATAAACAACAAAATTAGATTTTACCTACACAATTCATGATGAGCTGACATTCATTGCTGCATCTTTATGTCGAAGCTGACAACTACTTTGGACAAAGTCTTGGTTAAACTGATTGTTATTGTTGAAAGTGTGAAGTAGACATAAAATAAATTAAACTTTACATATGTATATAAACCCAACCTCTACTGCCAATGGAGCTTCAGTACTAAGAAGAAAAGGGAAAGGATCTATTATTTGACATTTGGCTTTCCAAGTTGACAGAAACTTTCTACAATAAAGTGCATGTCATAAAAGAAAGTGTGAAGTAGACATTTTTTTAGAGAGAAATTTGAATGGACTATAGACTTACACTCTCCTCGAGCAGGAGTACTTAACAGGTAGGCGAAGGATCTATTAATTTATCGTTTGCTTGTCAAAGCTAACAACTACTTTACACATCAAATAATTACTTCCTATTGTATAAACTATGAAATAGTTTATTCTCTGTGACATAAATTTGATTAGACTATAAAGTTGGCCCCTCCTGCTAATGGATGAAGCAGGAGTAATAAAAAGGCAAGGCAAAGGACCTATTAGTTGGTCGCTTGTCTGTCAAAGTTGACAATAATAATAGCCTCGCTCTCTCTCTCTCTCTCTCTCTCTCTCTCTCTCTCTCTCTCTCTTAGACAGATACCTGCTTAAACTATAAACTCTGCATCTCCTGCTCAGAGCAGGAGCACTATTAATGAATCGTTAGGCCAGGGTATCTAAAGGGTATTGAAGCGTCAGTTCAAGAAACTGCTTAACTCTTTGGCTTTTAATGATGACATGCGTTCGCTGCTCATAAGCTTGGCCAGGACATGGACACGCATGCGTAAGTTGTTGCCAGTGTAAGTGTCAGTTGCTGCTGATAATTAGCGATTAAATTTGCCGCGCACTCAACTGTACGTATGCGGAGCTGGCTCGCAGTTTCTGCTGTTGGCCAGGCTAAAGGGAGTGCGGGCGGGTAGGGGGGCATGTGGTTAGTTGCAGCGGCGCTGATTAACTGCCAGCGGTTGCAGCCAGGCTCAAAGCGATGGTAGCTGCAACCCTAAAGGACAGGGGCAGGGACAGCGACAGGGCCAGGGAGAGGGTCGGGGGGAGAGCTATTGGGGCTGATAATGGCGTTTGGTATGGACTACAGTCGAACAGCGGGACAGCGCTGGACACGCACGCACATTTTGAGGTTAAGCACGAACATTTTAATGCGATAATTTAACCAGAATTTGTGGTTACATTGACTAATTGAACAGGTGTGGCTATTAAACAGCCGCAGGCACAGCAAATGCAATCGCAATTCGGGCATTTGCATGCTAAGGACACCGTGCAGGACTCGCACAACTCGAACGGAGCCCGAACGCTTCCTCGATACGGACACACATTTGCGTGACATTCCAGCGAGTGACCGAAAAGCCAGCGACAGCTTGATAATTTGTGAGCCTGTTGACGGTTAGCAAAGACCTCTCAACTTCCTATTATGTGCGAGTGTGCACATACATACATACTTAATAATAATGCGTTGCCAGTCCCCGCCCTTCCCCCCTTCCCCGCGTCTCTTCTGTTTGATTCGACCAGGGTTCGACTTGGGTCTTCCCTGGTCAAAGTGCATTGCGGTTTCGGCCAGGCCCGGGGCCGGGCTGCTCATTCAATTGTTGCATGTGGCACGGCACTGGCTGCAGCACCTAAGTTGCGAGGACTCCCAAAATTAAACACTGTTGACAGCTCGCACTCACACACAATTTGAACAATTTGAATGCACTGTCCATGCCCATGCCCGTGACTGGGACTGGGACTGGGATGGGGTCTGGCTCGGAGTCTCAGCCAGCGGTTCGTATTATCCATAGCTGCTCAGCATGTCAACGGGGCTGCCTTTTGTCTTGACAGTTGCATGAAACTCTGCTTTGCGAGTATGTTTGTTTCTTTTCGGGCATTGTGTTTGCGGTTGCCGAGAATCATTGTTGCTGGCGAACAAAAGGCTTTGATTCTATCGAAAAAAAAAGAAAAATAATATTAAATATCTCGTTTCATAATTGGGTAATTTGAGTGGGCAGCCAGCGTATCTATGATAGCTAATTAGTGCACTCACATTGACCGCCGAAAGCCAGCCTCGCATCAATGGGGGACTCCATGAGTAGGCGAGAGCAGCAAATAATGCGGGTTTTCGGGAAACAACAAATACTCATTTAGTGGAATGCAGAAGGGCAACGCGCTCTAAACTGCCAGGTATACTAATCATATTTGATTGTCAGCTCTATATTCTATTAAAAAAGAGAGAGCTGCATTATTGAAAATATTTATTTAATGATTTTACGCCAATGTGTGTGTTCTACAATACTCTATTTATTTAAACTAAATACTATTTAAATTGCCCGATGATTCAATATCCCTGAGCATATGTGAATAGGAGCAAAGCCGGCCTGTTGAGTATCACAGTATCCCAGTATCGTAGTTATTTTTAAAACACCTAATCTCTGTCTCTATTTACGCTGCATAAGAATATTTATATTTTAGCTTTAACTCTTGTTTGCCACTCGTTTCGTTATTACGTCTAAGTGAAAATAAATAAATTTGTTTTGTTTGAATTTTGCATATATTCTTTTTCTCAAACGCAAATAAAATATGTAATATTAATGAAAATTAAAATTGAAATATATGCAGCAATTATTATGTATCCGTTGTGTGTTTATTTTAATAAATATGGTATTAATATTATGATCCGAGTATTAGAAATTTATTGATTCAATTTGAGCATCTTCAAAACACTCTGATTACTTGAACTTCTTTTAATCTTTAGCGTATCTACTATTTATCTATTTACTCTATCTATGTTGTACTCGAACTGTCTTCTTCATGAACTGGTGTTGCCATACTGTTGAGATTGTGCAACCAGGCTGCCACACTGCTCGACAAAGCAGGTCATGCAACTTTCCGTGTATATGTACATACATAATATATCATGTATATCATACAAAATATTATTAATAATATTTATTTCCTCTATTTTGCTGTCTATATGTGTTTTATTTAGGCTATTCAAATCTTTACAATATTACAATATATGTTGAAAAGTAATTTAAAATTACATAAAACAAGTGTATAGCTCAATAAATTAATGAACTCTTTTTACTTGGAAATGAGTGTGTTTATATATTTATTTTTTATATATTTTATATATATTCAAAGAATTTATTTAATATTTATATATGCATCTATACAGAGTATTGCATATGATATGATATGATATGATATGATATAAATAAAAGCATTTGTCTCACCCTTTTTATATCAACAGAGACTCAAATGCTTTACACACAATTCTTATTGAGCAGCCTTCCCCAATTCAGTAATAAAATATATAAATAAATTCAAAGAAAAAAGCGTTTTACATATATGTATAACAAAAATAATTGCGCAAACTTTTCCGGTAAATTGCAAAATGAAAATATTAATAGATCAATTAACTGATTGGAGAATAGAACATGTTCGGCCACTAACAACTCTGACATTTGAATATTGGGCTGCAAGCGAAATGTTATTACAAATGCAAGCCTTCTATCATGATTTTATTATGAGATGCCTCCCCTCCCTCTACCATTCGAATACCAGCCGTACGTTCAGCCAATTAGTTTTAAATTTGTATAGTCAAAGAACAAGCTATGCGATAACAACAACAACAACAGCAGCAACAACAACAACAACAACAATGGCAAGAAATAACTGTAGATAATTTGAATTGAGGAATCGAAAAGCGTGCAATCAGCATTGTTGCCACATGCTGGCGGTGCACGTCTTTGCACACACACACACACACACACATAAGAACTATTGTTGCATGTGCAACGAGTGTGTGCCACATTGCGTATGCTTGACTGTGTGTGCGTGTGTGTGTGTGTGTGCATTTGCATAGCCAACGATTTTTTGACATGTTGACAGTTGATTTTTCTGACAATTTAACTGGTTTCAATGTAAAATCAGTTTCGAAAATTACACTCAAATGTCGACTGACGACTTTAAAGGAATTTTGCAGTCGGCCTCCGTTTTTATATATGTATGTACATATATGTCTATATGTCTGTGTGTGTTGCTGACCATCGCGTGCAGTAAATTGTCAGAATGTGTGTGTGTGTGTGTGTGTCTGGTTTATTGTCTCAGTTTCAGTTATAGCGCCCGATACTATTATTTTTCACAAAAGTCAGCAAGCAAATTAGTTAAATTGTTATTTAAAAGTTGTAATTATACGTCAAGAGTAATTAGTTTTTGATTTCCATTTTATTTTTAATCTTTTCCAAACAAGTTTCAGAAAGCAACAAAAACAATGGCGCTGACATAACGAGTAATAAAAAAAAATTAAATAAAAAATAAAATTAAAAAATTCTGCATACTTTCGGGGCGCAAGCGAAAAGTGGAAGAAGGTCTCATTACATATGTATACAATTAAATATACCTATATATGTGTGTACTTATTAAATGTGTATGAATAATATAAGAAAATACGGTTTGGAATAGTTTAGAATTTGAGTAATAACTATGAAAAACATAATTGTGAAATCTTTACTTTCAAGTTTTAAATATACGCTAAATACTATTTATTTTATATATATTTTTTATTATTAATATAATTTATTTGTTTTAATTTAAACAATTTTCTTGTTATTCCAATATTCCCATATACTATTAGAAATTAACTTTTGTAAAAGAGTTCAATCGAGCTATGAAATGCTTTCAATAAATTTAAATACAAACATTTTTGTATATATATTTTATATATATTTTATTATATAATCGAAAATCTTGCAGCTACCCTCGTATATTATAATAATTCCATATACAAATGAATATAAAAACATATAACAAAATGTGAATAATATTAGAATACAACGAATAAATTACAATTTATATACAAATAAATTATTTATAATTTCCGATTCCTATTTCATCTTACAAGTATTCAATTATTAACTAAGATATTTTATTTAATAATATTTCCCTAAAATAGCATAAATAAACATTTCTAAAAGTATACAAAAGAAGGCTGAAAAGTTTACAATAAATACAAATTAATAAATGCATATTAAATATGTTTTTTTACCTTATATAAATACAAATATTATAATTACACATTTATTATACAATAGAAATGCTTCAAGCTGCCCTCGCCTATCATAATATGAGTTGTTACATGTTGCACAGTTCATAATGAAATTGTTATACTCCTTCTTGGGCGAGCAACAAGGATGAGACCCAATCGCGAAGAGCGAGAAGTGAGAAGTGAGAAGTGAAGAGCTCCACGCGCTGTTTGTGGAGCCCAGCCCCCGAAAACTGTGCTGCAGCTTCGCTTAATTAATTAATGCACTCTAGCAATTTATGAAAATATATCAAAAGCTGACAAGCTGGAAATTTATGTGCCCAACTAACCAGTCGGCGCACAGAGGCAACCTGAAATGGCAGCCGGCGCCGCTGCCAATACAATTTTGGCTCATTTCAGTAGCAACTGAGGCTGCCCCGTTCTGGTTGTTGTTGTTGTTGTTGTTGTTGTGGTTGTTGCAGTTCCAGTTGCAGTTGCAGTTGGAGCTCGCATGAGCAGCAAATGCAGCGCAACTAATGCGCCTCAAAATTCCTGACTCTCCACTCTCTGAATGGCTGACTGCCTGGCTTTCTGGCCTTCTGGCATTCTGGCCGGCCGAGCGCTGTCACTGCAGCTCCTTTCCCAGTCGCGTCCAGTCCAATGCGATGTGGCACTTGTGAACACTTTAATTATATGGTAAGGAGAGTTGTCGAGTTCCAGAGAGAGTGAGAGAGGGAAACAGCGAGAGCGAGAGGGAATTGAGATTGGGCTGGGGCCTGCTGCCTGCTGCCTGCTGAGGTGATAAAACACTCGATAATCGCACAGATCGTTTTGCAGCCGCTGCTTGCCTCTTCAGCATTTTTCAGCAGTCCCATCGTCATGGCCATCGCCATCGCCATCGCCATTTGCCATCGCTGCATGCAAACATTATAATTTAATTGACAAGATTTATCGCGTACGCAATTAGCGCGGCAAATGCTGCCATTGCCGCCGTTTCCGCGTAATTCGGTGGAAGCTGCCGCAGCCTCAGCCTCAGCCTCTGCCTCTGCCGCAGTCGCAGTCGCTGCCGATTTAGACAATTTTTCTGCACAGCTTGCATAAATCTCTTTGGATGCCGTTGCGTTGCCGTTCTCGTTGTCGTCGTGCTACCCGGCCTGGCAATTATGCGCATTTTGTTTTAAATGTCGAAATTAATAATTTTCACTTTGGTAATTATGACATGGCCGCTGAAGTGACAACGACAACATCAAAGGCGCAGAGCAACTGCCTCTGACGTCCAAACGGCCCAAGAGGCGGAGGGGCGGCGATGTCTTTGGAAATCCACATAAATTCCAACAGCGAGTGCTGCTGCATCAGACCACAGCCAGACAAATGTTTCTATTGCAGATTTATACCATTTTAGCTACAAAATATATGCTAACCTGACAGATGCAACTGTTCGCACATAGAACCACCAGCTCAGTCCCCAAACATGAATGTCGTTGAAGATTTGAAGACCCTTTTTGAATAGAAGTATTAGAAAACATAAAATTTGGGATAACTGAATTGTCTTACCTGAAGAAACGAAGAAAAATATACAAAAAGTATATTTGAATTGAAAGTATATAAATTGTTAAATTTTAATAGCTAATTTAACTTTATATGAATTTCGTAAATTATCATCATTATTAATTATAGTCATTAAGAGGTTTTAAAGTTTCTTGTTGAAATGAAATCCAAAATTATAAGTGTAAGTCTCATCAAAAATGAAAAAAAAGAACAAATAATAAATAAAAAAAATCCACTAATATGTAAGAGGCTCTTTTTTGATCATTTTATTGCTTTGAAATATTATACAATATATTTTTATAATATCTAGAAATTAAGTGGGCTAATATTCACAAGTTCGACTAATATAATTGCATTTGCACTTATTGTATGTCTCAATTTGTTCATTGAAATAAAATGTAAGCAACGCTTCTAACGTTTCAAGCAGATAGACAAACTAATAACTCAATCATCAATGTAATATTATGTATATGAGATGGCTCCCCAGCAAGCATCAAAGGCTCCACTCTACTTTCTTTTATTCACTGATGCAATGAGTCGGACTGTTGCCTTATCTCTTTTTGTATGATGACTCCACTTCTTTTCCTAAGTAGTGCCTCACTTGCTCGATGCGAATCTCTCGCGGTCAAGCATCGTTGCATACATGAAATGTACATACACTATTAAAAGATTGACTTATGCAGCGATCATGGGTGTTTAAAAATCTCTCATATACTTTACATTAAAAACTTTACAATGAAAGCTTAAATTTAAATCAAACTCAGCCCCAAACATAAACCAGACTCCAGCACTTCATCATCGTTCACGCAGTTTGTAAATAAATAAATATGTTTCTAACTCTATTATAATCCAATATGTGAATAAAAGTAAAAACTTGCTCAAGTTCCACTTCAGGTGCTCAGGTCGTACCCACTTGATATGCCAGCTCTCACCTCTCTGTGACCTTTAAGAGCTGCAGAATAATTTAATGCATGTTGCTGGTAGTGTCACACGTCTTGTTTGCTAACTCAACTGAATTTGTGTGCAGCACTTGCCGCATTCTCACGCAGACCAGCAGCACCGGCTCAGTACATCAGCTGCTCCAGCTCCTGGTGTTCCTCCTCCTGCTCTGGCAATACTCATAGCCCCAAAAACCACAAATGCTAATATTTCTGTCAGAGCTGCTTCGCTGCCCAAGGCTGGAGCGGGGGCGGCAGGCAGAAGGGTTTTCGGGTGGAGGCTGAAAAGCACTTTGGATTTCAATTTGTGCAAAACGAAATATTTCAGCTGAGCACCTTGCAGCTCCATTGCTGCTTTAATCCTCTGGATTTCTTAAAACACCCAGAAAAAAGCAAAAATAAAAAAAAATAAAAAGAGGAACGCAACAAAAAGATACTAAACCAAATAGATAAACAAGCACAAGGAGCACTCGCAATCCCAGCCCAAGCAGAGCGCGCAGCACGCGCATGTTATCCTTCGAGGCACCTGCTCCGGAACCAGGCGCTGTCTCTAGCTCTTGCTCGGGCTCTGTCTCCGTCTCTGGCTCTGTCTCTGTCTCTGGGTCTGCCAGAGCTTCAAGCTCTTTGGTATGCATGAAATGTACGCGCCGCCAAATTTGTTGTGCGGCCAGGCGAATGCGCAAAATGTGTGTGTGTGTGTGTGTGTGTGCACCCACTCTTACACACTCACGTATACATATATTTTCCAATTCTTATTGCATATAAATTCGCACGTGGTGCGACTGTAATCAACGTGGAGGACACTTAACTCCTTACCTTCATACCAAGCGTATCTATTTTATTTTTCTTAAAAACTTCCCCCACTCACTCTCTCACTCTCTCTCTCTCTCTCTGTCTCTCTCTCTTTATGTCGACTACAATCGGGCTGGCTCATTAATCTTGCTAATGATGCTGCTCAGCAAATTGCATCTCAAACAATGAATGAAGAAGGAGAACAAAAATAAGCACGAAAAAATGAACAAGTTTACACAATTTGAAAATCAGTCAAGCAAAAGCCAAGGCGGCGCGTAATGAAAATGAAAATGAAAATCAAAATCAAAATGAAAATGATAAGAAAATTTCTGCAGCAATGCACAGGGCAAGTCCAGGGAGAATAGAAGCGAGCAGAGCAGCTCGAATATAATTAAAATACCTTCCATCATTAGTTTCGCAGAATGGAGAATGGAAAATGGAAAATGGTTTGCGTGACATTTTCGGGGCGCTGCAGCCAAGCACAAGACAGCGATAAGTAAAGGGACACAAACAACAACAACAACAAGGACTATCGCTGGGCAAGCATCAAAAAAGTTAAATTAAGGCAGCACCCAGCAAAAAATAAAAAAAAAGGCAAAATTTTCATTAAAATTAGAAACAAATCAATATTTTTTTTTTTTGTTCGGCGAAACAACAAGGAAGCGAGCTAAAAGCGAATCAGAAGTCGAGCAAAACAAGAAACAAGGATAATTAATGATTTCTGTGCGCTTATCTGGCGGCAGGAGTCGAGCCACTGAGCCAGCCCAGTCGAGTCGTGGGAGGCGTCCTCGTGGCTGACAACTTTGCCCATTGTCTGGCATTATCTTTTTTGTTAGCTCTATGCGTGTGCGTATGTGTGTATGTGTGTGTGTGTGTGTGTGTGCTGGTGTGTGCGCAAAAAGGTAAACGAGCTAAAAACTTGCAGCCACATTTGACCAGGACCAAGCGCGGCAGGACATGCGCCTAATCTTTAAATTCAAATCTCATTTTCCAAACGAACCGCCTTCCGCCCCATCCCCCCGCAGTTGTTTTGTTGTGCTTTATAAATTAAGAGCAGCCAGAGCGGAGTTCTCTAGTTTTTTTCGTTTTCGTTTCTCTCTTTGCTGGCTGTGCGCCGTCCATTGTTTGATTACAATTTAACATTTCGTGACTGAGGCCCGAATGAAGGATCTATTTGTTGTCGCGTAATCTGTGCAATCACTACAAAACGGCAATAAATCAGGATTATGCGAATGTGGCGCGATGTGTGTGTGTGTGATATGCCCAAAGCCAGAGCCAGAGCTATAGCCAATACCAAAGCCATAGCCAAAGCCAAATCCAGATTGGCTCTCACAGAGTTTCCACATTTGCCAGCACCTTTTGCTAATGCTCGGTCTCCCGCCAACCCTCGCTACGGGATCTTGGCTTACCCAGAGGCACATCCCCTCCACGCCCATGCCCGACCCGACCGACCCCGCCCATCCGCGCCCTTCGCTATCGCAATCGCTCGCGGGCAATGTGCGTGCGGCCGCCGTGCCATGATTTATGTTTGTAAATTTGAATAATTTATAATTAAAAATGTTTTGCATAGAATTTGGTTACTTAATGTCGTTGACTTTGGCTGCATTTTCTTTTCTTTTTCTTTTACTACTCTTTTTTTCTTTTTGTCATCCCTCTCTCTCTCTCTCTCTCTCTCTCTCTCTCTCTCTATTTCGTATTGCTGTCTTGGGCTCCTTGTGTTACGGGCTTTAATTACTTTTATCCCTTTGTGTCGTCCTTTGTTTTCTTGCATTGCCTGACATTTCCGCTGCTGCAAGTTCCTTTCCTTAACGTTTCTTTTTTTTCCTTTTTATTTTGTTTTTGTGTTTGATTTTGTAATCTAGTTTCAACCGTATGCCTTTTAATTTCCTCTCTTTCTCTTTTCGGAGTTTCTTTCGCTCAATTTATCATTTTGTTTTGGGTAAACAATTTCAGCTGAATTTTATCTGGAGAATACAAGACAATAAATGTACCACTGGGAAATAAAGAGTTTTTTTTAGCACTCAACTGGAATGCGCGTCAAATGGAATATGCAATATACATATATACAATAGAATATTTTATAGAAAAATATATTTTAATTTAATTTCTGACAATTGGATAGTCAATATTTGAAAATTCTTAATTTTAAATAATTTTGTGATTGTTTAAAAAAATATTTATTAATTAAATTTAAAAAAAAAATTAACAACCTTCTTCAATTACTATAACTCACTTATTATAACTGGAAATATATTTTTTAATAATAGAACTTATCGTAGGTTCAAAGCTGACTATATTTTTCGTAACTATAACTATAATCATTAACGAAGGCTGTCAAATTCTAGAAGAAGAAGGAAAGTCTATTATTAATTATTTTTTTATTTTTATTTTTTTATTATTAATTATTTTTACTATGTAATTATTATCACAACTATGGTAGTCGATGTAGAACTTTTATACTTCTTATAATATTAATTTTGTGCTTCATGTTAACTAAATGTTAATTAAATTGTTGCATTTAGTTATTATGTTAACCAATCAACAACATTTATGTTAAATATTCCTCTTATCTCTCTACAAAATATTTTCCTTTTTATTATTAGTATTTTAATATGGTTATGTTAATGTGTTAATAATTTATTATTATTATAATATTATTATTATTAATTGATCAATGATAAATTTTCGCTGTGCTAGCTCAGCTAATTCATTCAATCTTCCCATCCAGCTGAGTACGTTTACCAGTTTCTGTTATTTTGTTTTAACATTTACCTCCAAATAGATATTTTTTTGCGCGAAGGCCTGCCCGAGCTACCGGCCGTTGCTCATAATGCTGTCTGTCTGTCTGCCCACTTACTCATATCTAATGACTTCTCAATCTGTGTCCCCAAAGTGCGCTGCACGCTTCCAGTGGAGCACTTAGCGGCGACTTCCGCCCCAGTGCGAGCCAAGGCACCGCCAGTGGCTGAGGCTCTCGGTGCTGGGCCTCGGTTCGGATGGACTCATTTCATTCATGAGTGGATGGTCAGGTTGCTGCGCATCGGCAGCTCGTTTGGGGCTTTGATAAATGCGTTTTTCGGGTATGTAAGTCAGTAGCCAGTTGTCGTTGTGGTTGTCGTTCCCCTTCTCATTGTTGTTGCTGTTGTTGTTTGTCGTTGCATTGTCGTGCTCCTCGCCTCGCTGCGCTTTAGAGGCGATCTTGGAGCATTGCTGGCTGAATGTGAAAAATTATTATGCGTTGCTCTGGCTTTGAGCAGTCGCCGCCGACGCCGCAGCAGATTAAATAAATTCAAACCAACCA
Organism: Drosophila mulleri; assembly: GCA_035047565.1. Taxonomy (NCBI): domain Eukaryota; kingdom Metazoa; phylum Arthropoda; class Insecta; order Diptera; family Drosophilidae; genus Drosophila; species Drosophila mulleri. The sequence continues at coordinate 5,288,780 of JAWNPK010000069.1, read as the reverse complement.
AGCAGCCAGCCAGCCAGCCAGCCAGGCAAACCACTGAGCCACAGTCGGCTTAATCTCGAACAAAAAATCCACAATCCTCAATCCGGCAGCCGCTGCAGCAAAAACTTGCAAACTCAATTGGCAAAAGCTGCAGTTCACGGTGGATGCCAACCGCTTCTAGCGGGTGCGGGCAAAGGGGCAACGGGGCCAGGGGCCAGCACGTAATCCCAGTTGCTCCATCAGTCTTGTTCGATCAATTGCACATGCGCACAGGTTCTCTCTCTCTTGGAGCATTTCTCGTTTGCTACTTGACTCTGCTGGCCATTTGCTGTTGGCCATTTGCTGTTACCAGTTACCAGTTGCCAGTTGGCTCATTGTTTGCAAGAGTTTTTTGCTCGATCTTTGCGGCATTTGGCGGCTGCAAAGGATTATGTTTTATTTATGCGCCGCACAACGAACTTAACTTCAATAAATGTCCGGCAAATATGTGGAGCATGTGTTTCTTGGCAATTTTTGTCGTAAATTTTTATGTTTGATCGTCGTTTGCTCGTAGCTCGTAGCTCGTAGCTCGTTTAAGGCCAGTTTCAAAAGCTGGCTGGCTGGCTGGCTGGCTGACTGGCTGACTGGCTGACTGTCGATTGTCGGCGGTTATGTTCTACATTTCGTCATATTATTCGCAGCATTATTGTCAACTGTCTGACTGACTGGTTGGCAAAAAGTGATGCTGACTCGATTCCAATAACAGCAACAACAACAGCAACAAACTCAACCACAATAACAGCCGCTTCCTTTGGCGGCGCATCTGAGAAACTCGGCCTTCAATTGCCTGTCGCTAAATTGTGAAATGCAATTACCAATCGCAGCATTTAGAAATGTCCAAATCCAACGCCCACTTGCCAAACCAATTTTAATATGAAAACCCAATTATCGGCTCTACCCATGGGCCATGCCATTGCACTCGATGCCTGAGTGACGCTTTTGTCTGTAATTGTCTGTGGTTTAATTATAAAACGCCTCCTGCTCGCCGGGGCCGGGTATGCAAAACCGCAGTCCTAACTGGACGGCGATGATTCGGGCCGAGCTACCCCGTCGACCGATGCGACGCCTCTCCTAATTTGCCAGCCCCTTTTCTGTGGGCCCATTGTACATCCGGCTGTCCAGCTGTCCCACTGTCTGCTGGCCTGTTAATTTTACACTCGCATAAAATGCATTATCAATACATTTAAACCATTGTCAGGTTTGGCTTTTTGAGAGCACCTGCCCCTGTTTGCGGCCCTGCAGCAGCAGCAGCAGCAACAGCAGCAGCTCTGATATCTGCTCCACCACAAAATATTTTGTGCAAAAGCAATTATGATTTTGTCATTCGGCAGAGTATCCCAAAGATATGAGCTCTCTCTCTCTCTCTGCACGACACTCCGATGCTGCTTTTATGCATTGGCTGTTGCTGCAGTTGTTGTTGCTGTTGTCGCTGTCGTTGTTATTATAGCAATTGTAGTTGCTGCTGCTGCTGTTGCTGTTGCAGTTGCAGTTGCAGTTGCCTGGAGGCTTCGTCTGCCCGTTTCTGTTTTGGCCAAACAACACTCGTCCCCGATATGAATGGCAAATGCAAAACGTTTCTGACATGCCCATTCCGTAATAAACATTTTTGAGTTATCACGCTCGGCGAGCCTTTTAAATGATTACGTTCTCGAATGCGCATTCTCTATTTAAATCTCTCGCTGACCAGGACTGAGAGGGGACTCTCGAAGCTCTACACTCAGTGCATGTTTAGTGCCTGCAGCCGGCCTAATGAGCTGCCTGACTTTGATGAATCCTGCCACAAGGCGCTGCCGATGATGTTGAGTCAGCTAACAGCAATAGTAGCTGCATTAAGGTTTTAAAATACATAGTCAGCTCAGTTACAGTGTGATATATATGTACATAGCTGAAATGAGCTATAAATACATGATTAAATTTACTTATTTGAAAGTAAGCAAAGTGCAAATCTGACTTCTCTTACGCATTACAGTTTTGCTCGTCAATGTATGGACTGTTTAAGATCTGTTGGAAGATGTGGAAGAGTGAAATGCAATAAGCCTAAAAGCTTGCGTGGCACTTGACTGGCTGGAGTTCAAGTATTTCCTGATGAATTTCAAATAAAATATAAGCAATGCAAAAATACTCGGAGCAAGGTAAAGCTAAAGCCTTTAGATTGTCTTTGAACTCAAACGAATTGACAAATATTGTGATTGAATTTCAGGCCTCCCAACACAATATCGCACAGTGATATACAAAGACTCGATGCATTTTCTTATAATTATTTCTCTTAGCAAAACTTAATAAATAGTCCTAATTAAATTATTCTGTAAGCAGCACGAATAACAAAAGAAACAAGTTTCATTGGCCCTAATGAGATAAGCTTGGCCCAAACTATGTCCATTTCCAGAAGCAATCCCCACTTGATTAATGTTTTCTTTCTCGTTTTTATGCTTTCCAATCTGCGCAAAGACAAAGCAAAGCAAGCAAAGTTTTGGTTAATTTTTCCCCCTCTGGAAAATTAGATCTAATTACCGATGTTTTTATGAAAATCCTTGGGGCAAATCAAATGTGTGCAAATATGTGAAGGACTCGGCGCTCGGCGCTCTCGCCCAGCTGAGGGTTGCTCGGGGTCAGCCCGGAGTGTGCTCGTAGCCACATTCACCCTTTGAGCCTTTGCACTTGGCCAAAGCAGTCATAAAGTTGTTTAAGCCCAGGTCCAGGAATCATGCAACTCGGGCGCACTAATTGACAAAGTGTTAAATTTCATTTCCTGGCGTTTAAAAATGCCTCTCAGGGTTGACATTAAGTAAATTATATTTAATATGTTTATAGACTTGTGCATATGAACTATGAGTATATAAGTGTGTGTGTGTTGTAATTATGTAATTTCCATATGGATGTGATTTAATTACCGTAATGGGATTTGAGCCAAGCCTAAGAGACTGATGCGCGCTGTGTAATAAAACGCTTAACATGATGAATGATGAATGATTCAGCAAAGGGTTCACGCAGTCCCGCAGAGCCGATATGTGCAACTGTCATATATATACACATATATATATATATATATATATATATATATATATTCTAGATATATGTATGTATATAGTTCTAGCATGTGCAGTTTCCCAGGCGTCGTTTAATTTGCTGCGTGTGGCAAATTGCTTCAATTTGTTAAGACAACCGAAACCTGCGCAATATGAAATAGTTTTTCGATTCCTCAGGTTGGCCGGAATTTCAGAATTCTGCTTTTAGTTTTTAGTGCAAGGCGAATAAATTGCGTTTCGTCCTGCTGTCAATGTCAAAAGTATTTCAGCTACGGTTTCGTTTTTTCATTCTCTTTTATAATTCTCTTATATTATTATTTTGTTTTTTTTTTTTCGGGTTGGTTTCGTGATTTCGTGTTTTCTTCAAATCGAAAGTCTGTAAAGTTAAATTATTCATAGCAAAAAAGCAATTTGAAGCGCGACTGCAAAACTTTTGTAAACGCAGTCAAATTGCAATTAGCCTTTTCTTGCAGTGCGCGCCTTGCCCATTGTTGTTGTTGTTGTTGTTGTTGTTGTTGCTGTTGCAGTTTGATGCATGCGTGCCAGAGTCATGCCACGCCATGCCAAGGCTCGACTCAAATTTTCTTCCTCGTCTTCTTCTTCTTCTTGGCGCAACTGACAGCAATTTTCCAGTTGTGAATTATGTGAAATTTGCTGGCTGCCACGGCTAATGGAAATGATTGCCAGCTAAAACGCAATGCCCAGCCGGCGGGAGGTTTCGGCATTGCTATTGCTATTGCTATTGCTATTGCTGTTGTTGTTGTTGTTGTTGTTGTTGCCGTTGCCTGTCAGTTGGCTTTAATTTAATTTTGCACACGAATTATAAATGAAATCAGCAACATAAAAAAATAGCACAACAACAACAACCAGAAGAACAAAACATGACCAGCTGTAGGCGAGGGAGAGTGGGGCATCTGATGTGAGGGGATTGTGATGCCAACAAGCGCAAAGAAATGTAAACAATTCATTGAATTTGCAATTACACGCACATTTGGCACACTCACACACACACTTACACACGCACACAGCGATGCGTGTAATGTTTGTTGCTGTTAAAATGTAAAGGCTGCCAGCTATATATAAACACAACACACAGCTCTTGTTGTATTTACATGGAATGTATCTCACAGATACGCATCATATATATCTGTGCGTTCGGTAAGTGAACTGAATTGAGAGACAGGATAGCCAGGATAGCCTGGATGGCCAGGATGGGAGCGTGTAACGACGCCATTTAATGTTTGCACACATCATGACCCGCGATACGCTTTTGTAATCACAATCCAATTGTAAACACAATACAACTGAATAAAAAAAAAAAAAAAAAGCTCCCAACATTCTATATACAAATAAATTTGACGCAGAACATTTCCGCCTATAAATACCTGAGCCAAATGACGTTGAGCCACCAAACGCAGAAAGCAGCGAATTCTCGACGTTTCTGCAAAAGTAAATATATATAAAAAATATAATATTAAACACATATAATAAATATATACAATCATAATTATAATTCAGATAATATTATGTATGCATATATTAAATATTATTATTTATATATTATTATATATTATTATTACTATATTTTATGTGAATTGATCTATTTTAGTATATTTAAAATATTATTATGATTTTATCTATAATTATAATAATTATAATTCAGATAATATTATGTATGCATATATTAAATATTATTATTTATATATTATTATATATTATTATTACTATATTTTATGTGAATTGATCTATTTTAGTATATTTAAAATATTATTATGATTTTATCTATAATTATAATAATTATAATTCAGATAATATTATGTATATTATTATATATTATTATTACTATATTTTATGTGAATTGATCTATTTTAGTATATTTAAAATATTATTTTGATTTTTAGAAACTTTTAATAAACTTTTACTTCTACCTTTTCCATTTATTTTAGCGCATTTAATTGAATAACTGTATATTTAGTACTGTATTGTATTAAAATATTTGATCTAATTAAATTTAGGAGATTACTAAGAAGCTTTGATATAATTTTACTTTTATTTTTTATTCAAATATTTTATTTATAATGTGGATCTCCCAAATATTTTGTATATAATTTTACTCTTACCTTTTTCACATATTTTAGACTCTTTGAATGAATAGCTATATATTTAGCTTATGATGTAATTATTTTCGAACATTTTTTAAATAATATTGTATTTACAATAACATATTAACAATAACATTAACATTTTCTATATTAAATTAAAACTCTTGATCTAGTATTTAAAGAGATTATTATGAATTTTTAACATAATATTACTCTCATATTTTTCACTTATTTTGGCGTTTTATGTACATTTATAAAACACATTAACATTTTATATATTATGTTACAATTCTTACTCTACTATATTCTAATTTCTAATCTATTCATAATCTAAATGAATAGCTTTATATATATAATTTATAATGTCATAATCTATATTTACATCATCCTTTTCTATAGTAAAATATATTTAAAAATTTATCTATATATATAAAAGAAAGTTGTGTAAAAGTGTTACTACACTTATAACTTGATATGTGCTGGATCAATTTTTATGGTTTTTAATTTGTTGGATTTGTCTCCGCCACGAGTAGGATAGTAGATCTTAAAAATACTGCAAAAAATTGACGAATACTTGAAAAACGCGGTTTTTTCCCTAAAGGTTCAGATTTCGGTCCTGGTCTCATGTTATACAATAGTATAGAAGTAAGTAAACAATGTAATCAGACAGTCTACGGCACAGCCTCAGGAGAACCTGACTAATCATAAAAAAAGAACACATTTGATAAAAAAAAAAGATTGAAAAATAATATATATATATATATATATATATATATATATATATATATATATATATATATATATATATATATATATATATATATATATATATATATATATATATATATATATATATATATATATATATATATATATATATATACTGTCTGTCTCTCTGTCCGTCTGCCTAAGAAGAGCAAGGGATGCAGAAGAGCTCCAGGAGATCACTTAGAAAATGCCTGCAGCAGCAGAGAATGTTCTCATTGCTCTATCTGGCGCCCTGCTCAAAATTTGAGTGGAAGACGCCCTATATAAAGGGCAGCAGCTGTGGAATTTATTCAGTCGTCCAGACCCGGTGGGGTCAGTCAGTACGTGCAGGAACATTTTTTTTTTTTAATTACTATTTTTTTTTTGTTATATTTTTTGTTATTTTTTTATTTATTTTTTTTTACTTAAAATTAAAATTTTTTTTTTTATTTTTTATCTAAAATTTTTTTTATTTAATTTTTTTTTACTTAAAATTTTATTTTTATTCCATTTTGTTTTTTTATTGAAAAATTGTTTAAACTTAATTTTTTTTTTTTTTTTTTTTTTTACAAACAACTACGACTGCCCCCTCCGAGTCTGCCCTTTATATAGGGCGACTTCCACTCAAAGCCTAAAGGGCACTCAAATTTTGAGCTGTGCGCCAGGTAGAGATCGTTTCAGTCGATCCAATGGGAACATTCTCTGTTGCTGCAGTCATTTTCTAAATGATCTCCTGGAGCTCTTCTGCATCCAGTTAGGTGCATCAAAATCGCAAGAGGCACGAGATGCGCGAAACCAGCAAAGAACGAAGAGAAGCGTGCAGATTCGAAGTCAACAGACGTAGTGGAATTAATGGATAGGGCAAAGCAACGTTTGCCGGGCCAGCTAGTTACAAATAAAAGCATTATGAAGTATATATTAAGTAAATAATTAGCATCCCAAATAAGTACGGACTGTGGGATTTGTCGCTTTCCTGCTCATCAAATTAAATAGATCTGCAGCATTTTAGAGCTCCTGAAAAACATTTGCATACCCCTAACCCATTAGAATTCAGTTTACATTTTAGCTATTAGTCGCAGTACAATTTAAATTTGCTTAACTCACCACGCCTCCAAGAGTCCCAGATACATTTTATATTAATCTATAGGTAGAAGACAATAGCAAACCACCAAGATTTTTGTATATCTTCCTAATAATTTCTTTTAATGAATTGGGTTTCATGGCGATTTAAAATTAGCAATTTTAATTGAATGCAAGTTAATAAAATCTGTTACAAAGTCAGAGAATGTGCTGTGTCATTATTGCCTTTGGCTATCTTTTGAAGACGCCGAGCTCTGAATGCAGAGTGCATTAGAGTTCAGCCAGTGCTGGCTGCAATTCGGCATGATTAATGGACAGAAGTCATTTCAGCCGAAGGCGGGGCTCTGGGTCAGGCTCAGCCTGATTTTCGCACAGGGGCGCAGGGGGTCAGGGATTCAGCTGAAGTGTTGAGCAATTATGAGCGAAAGCCTGCGAAACATTAAGAACCTCTGGCAGGCGTCAATCAAATCACAAGCCAGCCAAAGTGCATAATAGAAACATTTTGGTCCGTCGACAAACGCACAGAGGCCAAATTAATAAAATCAAAGTGAGTGAGTGAGGGAGCACAACATGAGAATTTAATAAAAACTGCGAGACACAAGTGCAACACATGCGTGGGGGTGGTGCGCCAGCCAAGGGGGAGTGGGGGCTTGAAATAAGATTAATGATTGCAATAAATCTAGCGACAGGCGGACGGAGGGACAGACCGCCAGATGGACGCAGCGCCAGAGCGACAGACAGCACGCTAATAGTGCCACCAGCAAGGACACAAAGGATACACTCCTAGCCGCTGCTAATAATGCGCAAGCAAGTCCAAGAAATCGGGCCAAACTTACGGCTCACCAGCAGGCCATCCCCCCGCCCCGCCGCCTCATGCGAGCAGAGGACTAACGTACCATTACGCTGATTAACACACGCGCCAGCGCCGGCAGGGGTTGGTTCTGCCCCTGTCCACCGACTGCGACTCCTGCTGATAACGTCGCACAACATGCCGTAAGCTGCCCGGCTGCCCGGCTGCCGACTGCCGACTGCCGGCTCCGATTGCTGTCTGCGGATTGCTCATTTGGCCGTGGTCGTGGCCCTGGCCCTGGCCCCATGGGGTGCACTTGCAGAGGATGCGAGCTAGAGAAATTCATCATCTTGCTATGTCGCTGGTGCCATATCCTTAAATCTAATTACGACTTAATCGACGCCAGTGGCGACAGTTGCAACCGAATCGAGCCACAGCCGCAGCTACCGTCACCAACCACCGAGCCAGCAAGCCACCGAGCCACCCTGGCCAGGCTTATGACGCTCAATTGATAAAGTCAAACCCCGGGCACAGTGTGCACATGTGCCTGCATGTCCTTCCACAGTTTTCATGCTGCTGCCGCTGCATATCCTGCATCCCCCCGAGGATTCTCGCCAACTGCGTCGCTTACATGTGTTAATCACAGCCGGCACTGCTCGTCTTTTGTCTCTTTTGTCTCTCGACCAGCCGCGCGCTTTGTTAGTTTTAATTGCCTAAAAAGAGCTTCAAACAATCCCAGCAGCCGCAGCAACAACAAACAGCATGACTTTTCATAGAGTACACAGCGGGTTTTATAGTTCTCGATTCATATTTCTGCTGATACCCTTAAAACAAAGAATTGCTTAGTACCTATGTATCATTAATATAAATATCTTAACTGAAATATAATGGCTTCTCAATATATATAGTAAATTAAATATTAAATACTTATAGCAAATTAGACTTTCATTTTGTCCTTTTTGAGTGTATAAATATTATTATAATATCAATAATTTAGTATTATTTTTAAATAGCATGGTATACTTTGTGTAATTGTCATTGATTTGATAGAACTCGATAGTTTTACTGCTGTTCTTCCTTCCTCCCTTCCCACGTTATTTTGAACTTCAATCAATATTCGACACTTCATATTGTAAGACTTGTTTTAGAGATTTAATAGATTTGCATGATCTATAAATTGATAAATAGCTGAATCGACAAATATGTACATACGAAGTAGATAAATAGATACATATATAGATAGATACATATGTATATATTTATCTATTTACCTTAATATATATGTATATCTCTATCTATATATCTATCTATTTATACATAGATATACAGATAGAGTAGATAGAGGTAGATACACAGATAGAGTAGATAGAGGTATATATACAGAGAGATAGATAGATAGGATATACTCTTAGATAGATAGACATAGAAGAGTAGATAAATAGAAAGGTAGATATGATAGATAGAAAGCATATGTATATATAATAGATAGATAGATAGATAGATAGATAGGTAGATAGATAGATAGATAGATGATAAATAGATAGATAGATAGATAGATGATAGATAGATAGGTTTATATAATAGATAGAAACATAAATAGCCAAACATAATGAGAGATGTTCGATATATATATTGTACAGAAATACATTTTATATTATTTAGGCACATATGAAAGACATTTTAGATTACTTCACGAATCGCACTATAGATAGATACTCAGAGAGATAGATAGTAATTTATATCGTCTCAAATACAAGTCAAAGTTGATGCATGCCTTCGTAGAATCCATTTACAGGGTATATTACAGCTAGTGTTTCGTATTGGTCCATGAAGAGAAGCGTCAACATTTGGCGTTAGTTTTGTTTTGCATATTGTCCTGTCCATTGTCTCATTGTGTGTTGGCTTGTCTCAATGCCGCTTTTGTTTTCTAACACCCGCAGCGCCACACAACACGAATAGTGTTTGTGTGTGTGTGCATGAGTGTGCGTGCGTGCAAATATTGTTGCATACGTGTGGGCGTAAATGAATAAAATGGCTCGAGCCGCCGAAAAACGATAAATTCAATCGAAAATCGTTACATGTCAATGCATTAATCGGCCATAATCCCATTATGGCGCAAGGATATGCCGGCAAGTCCTCTCAATGTCCCTCTCACTCGCGCTCTCTCTCTCTCTCTCACACTCACTCTCTCTTTCTCTCCCTCACTCTGTAGCTCTGCCTCTATCTCTACATATATCGCGGCGCGAGAAAAAATATTGCTACGCATCCTATTGTTGTTGTTGTTGTTGTTTTTGTTGTAGTCTGCGTGTCGCATTTGATATTCATGCACGCGCATGTTTTGTTGTTGTTGTTATTGTTGTTGTTGTACTTTTTGTTTGCCTGTTTGATGTTTGTTTTGTGCTTTCCGAACGGTTTTATCTGTGGCTCAGCGTCCGCGCATTTGGCACTGCCGCCGTCACGCAGCACCGCCACACCGCCTCAACACCGCACCACCGCACCACTGCCGCTCCGCTTCACCGACGGCAACCACGGACGATGGCGACGCATTTGACAAATGGCTTCTGTTTCAGGACTGCCAGGACAGGGATCTGGAATTGGGCCTGCTGGCTTTGCCCGGATTGGAGGCTCGCCGGATTGGAGGCTCCCAGACCCGGAGGCTTGTGGTGTTGCCAGATGCTCAGCAATTGCATTTTACATCCATTGTTGTTTTACATGTGATAAAAATGCCATCTATTGTGCTCGCATCGCATTGCATTATATTTACCTTTGTGCAGCCCGATCCCGATTCGCTGCAATCCAGCCATCAGCAGGAGCCGCAGCAGCAGAAGCGACAAATACAGTTGACGTTAGGCTCCACAAGCGGACACATTGCATTAAATAGATTTGGGGCAGCGTATATGAGAGCTATCAACTTTTTACAAACATTTATTAGAGCATGCCAAAAAGCATATAATGAACTAACGACTAAGGAAATTTTGTTTGTTTTTTAACTTTACTTAAAAATATTATTCATTGGGTTTCATTTCATTATGAAACTTTAAATTCTCTGCTGAACCAAGAATTGACAATTCATAATGGTAATAATAAAATAAAAAACCATATATTTTGTTATATTGCCAATAATCATAATAGTATAACAAAGGTACTGCAATGAATAATAATAATTATTAAATAAAAAAAGTTATAAAATAAAATGAAATTGAAATATCAATGTGAGACACTCTCTCACAGGCTCATCTCTCTTACATTCCTCGCAGTATTTTCTAGATGAAAACAATATACCTCAAGTAAAAATAATATACAAAGGTACGAAAAAATTAAGACATTTGTACGTTTTCAATAAGAAAAGACACGCACACACACACACATACACAAAGAAGGAGCACACACCGTGTGGACACACATGTGCGAAACATTATTAATATATTTCAGCGAAAGCTGCAACTCGAACTTGGCCCCTTGTCATATATCAGAAATCATAAGCTCCCCGCGACAACAAATAAAAAAGAAGCATGAAATTGTAATAATTCCGGCAAACCGAAAAGCGAGGAGTTCTGGCAGGCGGATCGGACGGTGGTGGTGTTGGTGGTGGGGCGAGGGCGACGAATGAGGCACGACGACATTTGAACGCATAAAAATGCCAGAGCCGGTGCGACGCTGTGCCTTGAGGCCGATTTTTGCTACTTTATATCCACTTTATATGCTTGCAGGATGTCCCAATTACTTTGAGACTCACAAGCGCACACACACACACACGCAGATATGATTGTGTGTGCGTGTGTGTGAGTGTGAGTGTATCGTATTTCAAGTCAGCCATGTGCGAATAGAACTTAATCTGCAACAAAATGTCGCCAAAGGTGGTTGCCGGGCAGGAGCCGAGGCTGAAGCTGAGGCCGTGTGCTCCAGTGTCTGTGCAAGATTACTTTCTATATTTTCAAACGTCTTTTGCTCTGGCCAACACACACGCATGCACACACACACACACACACACATGTGTGCTCCATATAGCTACATAATTTTTTTCTCATACTCGGAACGTTGCCTTCGGAGGATTTGTGACGGGATTTCCTTTTCTATTATTGGCATTAGGCATGTCCTGTGTGTGTTATGCATTTAAATTGCGTATTTTTCTTAGCGATTTGTCTGCTTATCGCCGGGTCGTACCAAAACCAGGGGCGTGGCCCAGCTAGATGGCAATGCAGATGGGTGGGTGAGGGGGGCTAAGAAGTGGGCCTACGCAAGCGGACTAAAATTTCTTAATGTTTATGGGCGCAACGTTTTTCATTAAATTTTTGCCATTCCTTTTGGGCTGGCTGCTGCTCAGGCTCAGGATGCTGCTGGACGAACCTGACTCTAACTAGTTTACGATGCCAGCTCTAAATATGGCCGTAAACTGTGCGCTTCATATTGCGCAGCAGACCAAGCCTGATCCTTGAAATCCTTTTTTAAATACACAGCAATTTTTATATAATTTTAAAACAAACAGTCGGCCGAACGGACACCGAACGGTATGCTACATTACACCCACTTAGAGAGAGATAGAGAGAGAGGGAGGGGGAGTGGAAGAGTGGAAGAGTGGACTGAGCAGACCCGCATTATCCTTTTATCCGTGCAGCGCTTGGCCAGTCCAGTGCCTGGCCACGTTATCAGAGACAGCAGCGACCACAGCAAATTTGCAACCCTTCTCATTAGAGGATTTGAAAGGATAAAGCGCGACGCAGGACGCTTTGTTGTTGAGTGATACTTGGCGCAAGTCGCTCGAGGCGAGGGTGTGGCCGATGCCCAGATGCCTAGCCGCTGGCTACTCTGACTGCCATCAGTAGTTCTTGGCCTGGTCAGCTGCTGCTGCTGCTGCTTCTGCTGCTCCTGCTGTTGACTTCAAATGTGAGCATTAGGTTTTCGTGTTTGTTTATTCAAACGGAAGCAAAGTCGTTCTGTTACAACGCCGGTGGCAGCAGAGCGAACCCCTTGCCTAGCCTCAACTACATCTACATTTACATCCACACACTTTGCACCCTTTGTTGGGCACATCCTTTTCACTGTTTGCTACTGCTGCTGCTGCTCCTGCTGCTTCTGCTGCTCCTGCTGTTGCTGTGTGCATGCAGGCGATCAAAGCTCAGAGCAATTAATCATTTTGTTTGCCCTTTACACCCATTTATTCAGCCTGAACGCCCCACGGAGCGAGCGGACAGCCAGCACATCGAGCCACTGAGCCTGCCTGGCACTAAGCCGAACCAGAAGGCATATCCCTCGATATGCCCGCACCCCGTGGCACCTAAGCAGCACTCAAATGGATGCCAGCATCAATCTCATGCCTAAGCAACATTTTTGGCGCTCATTTCGCTGTCGCGCACAAAAATCACACACAAAACCAACAAGCACACACACGCACGCACACACACGCACACTCACACTCATAGCGTCGTAGTTTTTCATCTTTGACGCAATTTGAAATCGTTTCGGAGCCACATCCCTTGAAACAGTGCCTGGGCAATGGCATCCCGCCCATTGCTGTGCCGCTCGGACCTGACCAAGCGCTTACACCCACTTTGACTCTCTGTCCTGGGCGTGGGCGTGCGTGTGGGCGTGGGCATGCTTTTTACACTAATGGGGGCGTGGCCTGGCAGTCGTGATGCCATAATGAGCTCAATTCTCAAAGAATGTTGTTGCGGCACATACTACTCTATCCCTAGAGCAATCCCAGATACCCCAAGCCCGGCTCGCATCAATGGCGTCAATTATTTCATTGTCGTCGTCCTCAATATTGTTGTTGTTGTTGTTGTTGCTGTTGTTGCTGGTGTCTTTGTAACTGATGACGCTGCTTTTCGTTGCGTTGAAAATTTTGTGCTGATTTTGCATTACGCGATTTTGATGTCAATGCCTTTTTTCCAGTTTTCGTTCCATGGTCCGATTCGGGCGTGGAACGAGTTGTTGTTGTTGTTGTTGTCCTTTTTTCTGCTGTTATGCTACTATTGCGCAGTTTGACAAATTTGACAGGGCGTAAGTTAATAGTATTAATAGTAGGGTGCGTAGCGGCCCGTAGTCATGAGTCATTAGTAGGCAATACTTACTGTAATTGCCTGAGGGAAAGCCAAAAGTCAAACCATCAGCCATATAATCATACAATTTCTAGATATAAATATAAATCACTATTATTATAATATATATAATATTGAATACAAGTGAAAGAATCAAAAACTTAGCTACAATCACATATACAAAACGGATAAACTAAATTTATAAACTATTTCGAGGTAATTTAAATGAAGTGTAGCATGTTCAATATGTTGAATAAACACTGTAACACTTTGCTGCAAAGTTTGAGCAGTGTTTATTCGACATATTGTACATGCTATAGGGGCTCAGTATTGCGCTCTGATTTATTCAGTATTCAATATTAATGTATTCCTTTGCATATATCAGCGATCTATTGAAATCATCTCAACTAGGCTTAATCGATTAGTAGAAGAACTACTTGTCTTTAAATTTCTTATATAGTAACTTATGCCTAGGACCATATCCATATACTAGATAGGAATATCTTAGGGAAAGCCAAAAAGTTTTGCAATCGATTAAGAAATTTCATTTCATTCAAATTTGAATTTATATAATTTTTTTAGCTGTTCATGATCAAGTCTTGCCCGTTATTCAGCTACACGACTTGAACGATCGGCGAAAAAAACTTAATTCGTCATTAAAAACTGGAAAATTAAATTTTAATGTAATGGAGTTTAATATAGATATATTTATTTGAAATTATATATATATAATTATTGCATCCACACTCGTATAAATGAATTTATATTTAAGCATTTCCCAGCCAATCTTCAGTCTGACACGCTCTTAAATGGGAATGGGGGATATTGCTCGATGGTAGAGCATTCGATAGCCCCGATATGGGAACTCTTAGGACCGTAAAATATGATATGATTATTGCTTTATAAGACATATATGTATATATCATAGAATGAAAATAAAATACATACATTGTAAGAATCGATAATAATTTCTTAACTTTGAGAACAAGTCTTTCAAAATCGATATATGTATAGACATACATTATTATTATTATATATTGAAATAAATTTTGAAAGACACCAATGCCCATAGAGATAATTGCTGTGACTATTTGTAGAAAGAATATTTCCATTTGATGCTAGTCCTGTTAATATCTTATAGCACTCGTATGGCATGGCAATTCGCAGCTGTTTTACTGTCACGCATCGCACTCGCATACGCAAATGCCAGCCGAATCACCGGCATATCCTTTCATTTCAGCTCGGGACGAGGGGTGGGGTGTGGGTGTGGGCGCACTTCTTACGCCTGTTCTTTCAGAAACTGTCACATTTCAACTCGCATTTTTATTTATTACATTTATTATGAGAAATTCTACATGCGCGCATACGCAAGTGTTGAAATGCAATAAAAGTGAGATGCCAAGCAGCATACCTGTTCTCCGCACAACCGAACCACCCCACTACCCCACCGCCCAACCACCCAACCACCCAACCAGCACCGTGCACCCTTCGCTTGAACTACGTGCATGAATATGCGCGCACCTTTTTGGTCGCATTTCATTTTTATTTTACTTTTTCTCCTCTCGCTTCTGTCTGTTTCTTTTTGTTCGCTGCTTCTCTCGGTACGCAATTCGCATAATTTCACACACGAAGTAATTTCGCAACACCCCACGCAGGCACTTGCAACTCCTTTTGAATTTTCACACCAATTTTTCAACTCGACAAACCCGCTCGCAAAAAAAAGTATAAAAATCAGCAGCAGCAACAACAGCAAAAAAATCCATTTCATATATGAATGTATGTAAAGAAAAGTGCAAGCAAGGGCTGGGCGGAGAGGGGCAGGGGCAGGGGCAGACTGCCTGACTGCCTGGCTGACGACTATCATCGTTGGGCCATAGGAAACGCACGCTGATGTGCGAGAAAAACACATCCGCCTGGCTGGAGCAGCCCGCAGTCCGTGCCCCCGCGCTCTACGTTCGCCTCCCACAATCCCAGAGCTCAGCCCATGGCCAGCTCGTTGGTTGGCGGGCTCGTCTGTTAGCCCAATTTGAATGCGCTGGCGCATATATCATTCCAGTTGACAGGACAATTCTCTTATCTGCGCAAAGCCAACACAACAGCCGCAGCAGCAGCAGCAGAATCAGAATGAGAGTAAGAGTCAGAGTCAGAGTCAGAGTCAGATCCACAGGCCCTCTTGAGCGCGGCTCGTGTCCAGGCTAAATGAATATTTAAGCAGAAAAATCTCCAGCCCATCAATGGCCCAAATGGTCAATGGCCAATGCTTTGGCCTTAAAGCGGCCACAGCTTTTGATGAAGTCGCCGTCACAACAGCCATCTATTAGAGACTCGCACATGTATGCATGTGTGTGTGTGTGTGTGACACATTTATCAGCCAGCCCCAAAGACAATCAAAATTAACGGTGGGTGTGCTCGCTCGCTCGCTCTCTGGTCAATCACAATCTCTCACTCCCGCTCCTGCTGCTGCTCTCCCTCTCTCCTTCCCACACACACACGTACATTACCCAGGCTGTGTGTGTAATTTGTTCAAGCTGCTGTTGTCGTCGTTGTCATTAAAAAGCCATTTCCCCCATATATCATCAGAGCCACGCCCACGCCCACGCCTCTGGTCCAAGTGCTGGCGTATAAATTACTTTATGATATTGTTTTGAACCTGCGCGACAAATAAGATTGCCAGCCGAAGGACTCGCAGGGTTACACCGGGCACTGAATAGGTCACGCCGTCAGCTGGCAGCATCGAAAATTGAAAGTTCTTGCGATTGGGATTTGGCGAAGCGTACGAAGCGCTTTAACCGCACTTATGGCCCATTTGAATATCCTGTGACCGGGCAATAAAAACGTCACCGACAACCGTCACACACACAGAGGGAGACAGAGAGAGAGGGAGAGAGACAGCTTTGTTAAGGGTCTTACGTATCGGAAGGATGGGCGGCACGTTGTCGAGATGCTTCAGTGTCAATTCAATTTTATTTTCATTGTGTCATAACAATAACATAAAATTAAAATAACATAAAAAGGAAATTGAGGATGCACGGAAAACAGTTCGAGCTGTAGTTGGAGGCTGGAGCAGTCGAGTTGTCGAGTTGCCTGCAAATCAACTCAGCGTAAAATTGTCAGGCCGTATTCAGCTCCAGCTCCTGCTCCTCCTGCTGCAACAGCTGCTGTTGCTGCTGATTCTGTTGTTGATATTATCCTTGTTGTATTTCGTCAGCGACACATAAAAAAGAACAGCAACGACACAACAAAGCACATGAGCTCTGCATAAAACAGGAAGCGGAAATACATCAGCGGAACGGAAGTCGCAAAGTCGTCACATTCACATAACAATGATGGCAGCCACACACACACACACTGGCACACACACACACAGCATGCAAGACATTCTCGGCTTTGTTTTGTCCAACTTTAAAGGGCACTATACATGTGGGTGGGTGGTGGTGCCCATGACGTAAGAGCACATTTATGGCGTAAAGTATGTAACGTAATAATGTCGCCAACAGTTACCAAAAAGCGGGCATCTCCAGCTTTTGGACAATTTCGGCTCTGCAATCCAGCCAAATGGCTGCCACCATTGTTTTTGTATCCCTTTTTCTCTGTGACGTTGTTTGGTGTCTGGCATCGTCTGTCCGTCTGTCTGTTCGTCCGTCATTCTGTCCTGCTGCCGTTGCCAGGAATTCATTTGGAAAATTAATAAAAATATATGTGCGCCATACACATGCTTAAAAAAAAAAAAAAAAACATTTGAGCTGCTTTTGTTGCTCCAGCTCAAAAGAATATTATGCGGGTGTGAGCACATATACATACATATGTATGTATGAATGTGATGCAAAGGGAAAGGCTTTGCGGATTAAATACTTTAATCAGCAAAATCTATAAAATGTTTTACACAGCTTCAAGTTATCACTGATGATGCGCTCTATGGAAACTCACAAAATTTGAATAGACATGCGAGCTCTCTTCTAGTGTAAAATAGACTATAAAACAATTTAATATATGAAGCTCATATAATCTCATACTCTTTACTTTTATGTAATTCGCCATAAATTGAGATACTACTATTTGTTGAATTGGGCTAGAATATTCTTAGCTATAATATATTGGTCTACATTCAAAATAAAATCTTAGTGAAATAAAACAGAGGTCGGCTAATGATGACATTTAAATATTTATTTCACGATTCTACTATAATTTATTAAGGTATATCCATATCCTTCTCTTCAATAAGCTGCAACCAATTGTTTAATTTAATGTTTATGCATTGCAAAAGACTCAAAATACAACTATGTATTGTGTATCTTAAAGAAATTAATGCAACTGCTATTTAATTCCAGGCAACCTCAGCAGTATTTCAATTTACATCAACTTTCCCTATCTCTCTCTTTCTTCCCTCTCTCTCTCTCTCTATCTCTCTTTCTTTCGCTCTCTCTCTACCTACTCCTCTTCACACAGACACATCATTAATGTCAACAATCCGATAACCGCAATTTCCCTGGCAAGCCGTAATGCAATAGACCTAGCAAACAATTCAAATTTTTTCTTTATTTAACTAACAGGCAGTCAAGCGATATACACAACAACAACAACAATGAGCAACTCAATAGAATCGGGGATAATTTTTCAATTTTTCAATTTCGTATGCGTGGCGTATTTAGAATACAATTCGATTAGAAATGCTTTAGCTCTTCGAAATAATAAATTAAATTTGTTGCGTTCTCCGTCTGCAGCCCCATTGCCAATGCCATTATCACAGTCAATGCGTGGGCGGAAGCAGGAAAGCGGAGAGAGGGAGGGGTGGAGTCGAGGGCAACCAGCTAAAGTCGCTTGGCGGGGCGCAAAAGGTTGCGAAATTACGCGACTGCTGGGGAATTCCTGCGGCAACGGTCTGGAAAAGAGTGCGCCGCATGCGACGGCGAATCAATTTCCTGCAAAACGAAACGAAACGAAACGAAAAGGAAAGGAAAGGAAAGGAAAGAAGGCCGCCATCGAGCCATCCTTGGGTGTTTTCTTAAAATAACAAAATTACTTTTTATATGCAGCCCGAGTCAGGATACAGCAGCAGCAGCAGCAGGAGCAGCAACAATAACAACATGCCATTGACAACCATTAATCATGGACGCCTGTCAGGGCGGGTCACAGGCCGGGGTGTGACTGGTAGGGGGAGGGGCAGGGGCAGGGAGTAGGCAGCCAGCGTCATCGTCGCTCGTCGTCTGTCTACTGATTGTCCTGCGCTGCAATGTTGCTTTATTTTGCTTCTGTTTCTTTTTAAAGTTTGCCTTTTACATGCTAATGCCTGGCACTGGGGCTCAAGTCATGCTCGTGCCCATGCACAGCCACGCCCAGCTGCGAAATTGACAAGCGAGCCGAGTGCGTTGTGACATGACACTTGCAAGGGAGCCAGGGACACGGCCAGGAGGCGTGGGCGGTGGACGGCGGGCGTGGGCACGGCTCGAGGCAGACCAAAGGCAGGCTAAAGCCAGGCTGCAGGCAGGTTATGTATGCCATCATTAGACGTGCTCCGTTGGCCACGCCCGTCCTGTTGCCAGCACGGCAAATTGGCAGCTCGGCAATGGACGGCCGTGTCATGTCACAGGCTCGAGCAGCACCAGCAGCAGCAGCAACGGTCTTTGATGGCCTGGTCAAAGTTCAATGCGAAAGCCAAATTCCGATTGTCAAGATGCACTCCCTCTCTGCGTATGTGTGTGTTTGTGTGTGTGTGTGTGTGTGTGTGTGTGTGTGCTGGACATTTCTAATTGCTCAGTTTATGGGAGGCTGCATGTCATAAAGTGCAAATGCCTGCCGATCCACCTAAAAGCAGGCAACGAGACATGCCACATGCCACATGCAACATGCAACATGCAACATGCGCCTCTATTTTCGAGCTCAGCACTGTGATTTGTGTGTGAGTCTGATATTTGACATGCATTTTCAATTTAGCAACAGCTTTAAGCGTGTCTCTGCCCCGCCTCCGCCTCCGCCTTCGTCTTCGCCTTCGCCCAGCTATCGAATAATGAATTCCATTCATTTTGTTTGTCTGCCAACGTCCTGGGCACAGTTCAGGCTGAGACACACTCGCCTGCTCCCGTCTCCTGCCAGGACACGATAAAAGTTTATGCACTGCAACGGCCAGCATTGACATTTCAAGTGGTGCCGCCTCGCAGCGCTCGATGGAGCTGCTCCTCGGAGGCGGTTCACCCGGACTGGCGCCAGCAGAGAACATAGTTTTAATAATGCACAAGACGACGACTCCAGCGTAAAGTGGCATAAAATGCAGGACATACGAGAGCTGCGATGCGATGCGATGGCAACAGCCACGGCTACGGCAACGGCTACGGCTACGGCGGAGTGCGCAAAGATAAGACCCGGACTGTCCAAGTTCCGCCCAAGCACTCGTACAGCCATCATCAACAACAACAACAATGAGAATAGCAAAGCTCTCCGGGCAGCAGGAAAGGTGGCGAGACTCAGAGCCAGCAGCAAAACGTAGTTGGGAAATGCGACTATGTCTATTCGATGTCAAAATGAATACTTTTGCATTATTTATGCCAGCGCATTTATTTGTTGTTCCGATAACGAAGCAACTGAAGAAAAAGAAACAAACACAAACAGTTTATTAACTCTCTGCAAAAGCGAAAAGGACTTTAAGAATTGAATGAATTAAATTCTATTTGCTTCAGCAAATGACAAATCGGTTTAAATTGGAAATTAATAATTTTGTAAATTTCATTAAACTTATGTCAACTGAACCCTACCATGCTGTAATCTTCGCTAGGAGGTATCCAGAAAAATACAAAATAATAATTAAAATTAAATAATTGCACTTATATATTCCTTACACTTACCTTGCGAATAAATTTTCCGTTGATCAAATGCTCTATAGAAGGGTCTTCCTCATACATCAGAAGCCAGTTCCTATTATCTACCCATATCTGAGGTTTGGGATCTCTGAGAACTAGTTCAAGTAAAGCGATGAAAGCTTTCTATCGTTGAGATTGTTCTAGTATCAATCTATAATATATAATGATAATTCTCTATTGAGATCGGTGGACAAAGAAGTGTGACTAGAACAATTTAAATCGGTATAATTGTAAAATCATTGGAATCATATATATAATAATTAACTATAAGTAATAAAAGCGGCACTTGAACGGGACTCCCCCTCTCTTTGTGTTTTCTATGCGCCAACTGCATCTGAGCAAATGTAGAATGAAGGAAGCAGAAAGTTGCAGAATAGATATTTTGGACTTTATGACCGTCAATCCTTCCACGTAACCTTCCATCAAGTTCTAAATTAACCAACTCTATATACACAACATTTGTATTTTCAATTCGTTCAGAATAAATCCTTTGCTGAAAACTGGTTTAAGAAAATCTGCTCCACCACATTTCACAGATTTTAATTTTATTGTACGTGAAAGTCACAAACCATTTTAATGCTGCAGCCCCAAAGTATACCATATATTATACATATATACATATAGTAAAGTCTGGAAATCGCAAATAGTTGAGTGAGATATACAATAAATAAATACATTATAATAAAACAATTTTCTTTAAAAAATATCTAAAATAATTTATATTATATATAACTGTAACTTGTGTGAAAATATGCAAGTATATTATTTAACTATTAACACTGAAATGCAATATTAAATTAAATAATAAATATGAGAACAAGATTTCATAATGATCCGCCTCCATCTTAGTATCGACCCAAGATTACACCCATTTAGAGCACACTACTCAAGGGCCAGAGCACATAGTTTCGCACTTGAGCTCAAATCGTTAACCATTCTTCAGATGCCACACAGAAGGCAGGGCCCATGATACGCCGCGTCACAGACACGTTAGCATTCGAAGGGCAGTCAAGTGCTTGTTCCTTTGCGGGCACAGACAAGTGCACTTGACAGATTCGCAGGAGCCGGCGATGTGTGCTGGCTGTGGGATGTGGGCTGTGGGCCAGCGACCAAATCAATTGAGTCAAGTAGCTGCTGCAATGCTGGGCTGAAGGGAGACACTTGGGCGAGGGCTGGAGCTGGAACTCTTGAGAGGCTCTAAAGGAGCTGCTGAGGGTGTTTCCTTGCCATATGTTGTAGGTATCATTGCAAAAAGGTTCTCTTATATTTATTTATATACAAATGTGAAGGTATTACATGGAGCGCTCCACGAACTTAAACTTGAACGGCATGTTGGGCTTCACAAAGAACTGGGCCTTGAATGCGTGCTCAATCGGATAGTCGAAGCCCACGTGGAAGTTGCGCACCAGCCTGGCCACGGCTATCTCCATGAGCATGTCCACGATGCGCCTGCCGGCGCAGGCGCGCGGCCCGAAGCCGAAGGGCAGGTACATGAAGGGCGTGGCCGTGTCGCCCACGAGACTCGCGTTGTTTTCGTCGCGCAGCCAGCGCTCCGGCAGAAACTCGCGCGCCCGCGGCACAAACTGCTCCATGTTGGCCATCTGGTAGTTGGCAGCCATGCCCACATCTTTGCCAGCCACGATCCGGTAGCCACTGAGCACCACGTCGCACGGCAGGCGGCGCAGGGTTCCAGGGCCGATGGGATACAAGCGAATGCCCTCCTTGATGCAGGCACGCAAGTAGGGCAAATGGGCCATGTTCTCCATGGTTAGCTCGGAGCTCTTCTCGGGCAGCACAGCGCTAATCTCCTCCAGCAAGCGGGCCTGCTTATCAGGATTCTTGGCTAGACTCAGCAGAGTGCCAGTCAAGCTGACGAGGGTCTGAAATGGACGATTGAAGAGATGGAAGCTTCAATTTCGGAACTCGACACGGATTTGGAGCACTCACTGGATCCACGCCGGCAAAGAATAAGTCCATGGCAATGATCACGGCCGTCTTGCGGTCAAACTGCGCCAGCTTTGCCAATATGCTAGTCTCCTGCCCCGGCTCAGTGGTGAGGCGGCCCGCCCGCGCGTCCTCCTCGATGCGGTGCAGCGCCTGCTGTACGTGGTTGTAGCAAATGTCTGTAATGGTGTCCAGGGAGCGCATCAGCTCCTTGAACATGGGCACTGGCAGATACTTCCAGATCGGCGGCATTATGTCCAATTGGAAGCTCAGCTCGAGTATGTTCTCCAATGCCTTGATCAACTGCTTGGCCTCCTCACTCTCCCGGTTCTCGCCGAGAAGGCCGAGCCGCGTATTGAGCGCCACAGATCCAATGGACTCCAGGACTAGGCGACGAATATCTTCGCCAAAGTCAGCCGGCATCTCTTGAGTGCTCGGATCTCTAATGGCTCGAATGCTGCCAGGGGAGAACTTCGATTGTCAGTCGAGAGGACTCTAGCTAGTTCTAGATCTAGCTCTAGATCTACAAACTTACCGTTCCAGGAACTCATCGTTCACGTGTAGCAAATTACTTATGTAGAGCTTGGCATTTCGTGGCTGCAGCAGAATCGGATTGACAGCAGTTCGCATCTTGCTCCAGGCGGGGCCATTGCTAAACAAAGAGATATACCAATTAGAGCCAAGCATTCGTTAATCTTCTCTTGCAACTCACCCGGAAGTCAAGCCGTCAGCGCCCTCGAATATATCGCGTCTATGGACTCTTTTAAAATAATCCATGGTCTCGAAGCTGCGCCTATACGGATACTGTCCCTCGTGGCGAAAGATCGTGGCATAGTCCACCGGATTCAAGGTAATCACAACATCATTGCCCGCCACGCCAGGCATACGAAATATATCGCCATAGCGCTTGTTCATATCCAGAAACATTTCGTGAACCGCAACATTCTTATAGCGACCTGTGATTGGTCGGTGATAAGACAGAAAAGTTGAATCGAAGAGAGAGGTATTAAGAAAGCGCGCAATAAATGAGAGGAACTTAAAGAGAGGAGCTCTTAAAAAGCTTTCGCTCACTCACCGCCTGGCAGAAAAGATCGCACAAACTCGAATTTGCTCGGACCCGGAAGCTCCGAGTAGGGTTTGGCTTGCTCCAGAGGAGTGGCATCTATAGCAGCAGCAGAGACCTGGATATATTGGGACTATACTATAGATTGATTACATTATTTACATCTATGAGTGTCTATACCTTTGTGGCGAACGCCCTCTCGATTTTGAAGAGTCGACCGCTGAGCTTTCGCCATCTACCCAGCTGCACCAACAGCATTTTGCGTACTGAAGTGAGCGCCGTTCAAAAAATTTGACTAGATGTTTTATTAATTAATTCCCTCGTTCTCATATTTCGATGGCGTGCTGAGCGAGCTTTACGCTCTCCCAGCGTGACGTGAGTTGATTAGGTTTTATATATTACTTGTTTTGGGTTTGTTTTGTTTTGGTTTCTGTTTTCAGTACATTCATTCTGTTCGCTCGTCTCTTTTCCTGCACATAAGCTTTAAAAGCTTTGAGCAATAAATGTGTTCTGAATTTTATTTTGCCTTATTCAGATTAAATATATGCGAAATATATTAAATGTAATTTTATTCTATATTAATATAAATTATAAATAATAAAACATCATTTTACAAATTTGTATGCTGAATAAAAATATTTAACAATAATATATTATTATTTGATATAAAATTTTAAATACTTAAATGACAAAAGTCAAATCTTCTATTAATTAATAATAAATATTTGTTAATATATTTAAATATTATATCTTATTAAATAGTTATGTGTATTAAATAAAGAACTCAGTATATTATTAAAAATATATATATTTTTAATATTTTTTGTTATAAAACGCTGATATGGAAGATAATTTGGGTTTGGCATATCATTCGGGTATCCTAATTTATTATTGCTAATTATGAAAACTAGATAATAATAAAGATCTAAAATATATTTAACTACTTCTCTATTATTCGGGAAAAAAATAAATCTAAATATATTATTATTTATTATTTATTAAAATTAATAATAATAATTAATGACTAAAGAAAATTCAGCTAAAATAATATTCCGTATGCATGAGACTAATTTCAAGAAAATACTTAGTTAACATATTCCACTTTTATATAAAAATACTTTTATACAAATATGTATATACAATATAAATATATTATATCTTTTCGATTGAGTATGAGCAGCCCAATGAAAAAATAGAATATACAGTTCAAACATTTACCTAAATAAAGTTTAGTTTTATTTTATTATTATACTAATTTCTTATTTATGTTTAACATTTCACAAAGTTAGTTTAACAATTCTTTGTAGCTATAAAATCAATTACTTTTATTTAATATAAATTTGCCAAAGAAAATATGTATGTTTCTATATTTCTAGATTTGAAATTTTCGTTTTGGAATTTGGAAATATATGTTTCTTATACTCGCGCATTCATATATATTTGTTTTCTTTAGTTCGTACTTATAAAATTGAGCGGTTTCCTCAATTTTAACTTCTAATAAATCTTTCACTTCCTCAAACTATTCCACATATTACGTATACGCAACGTTTTCACTTTCAGGCTTTAAAGTGGCTTACCTAAACAGGGGACACGGGCCAAATTTAAGCCTGTCAGGAGCAGAGCTTCGCCCAGTCAGACAAAAGGCAATATCGCAGCTGACAGAAAATCTATATAGGATGGCAGACAAACGGCTATAATAAAATCGATTTTTTATATCAGCGTCCAGTGACGAGGGCGCGTCGCATTGGCCATTGGGACGCGTCTCGACCGGCGGGCGCATAAATATGAGACACGCAGACAGACACATGTACATATACACACACACACACACACCCACATACAGAGAGTGAGGCAGACAGCACGCCAACTGATGATGGGCATACAAAAGTTGACCTCGACTTTGAGCTGTCAAAGCCAAAAACTAACTGACCTAAACCAACAAAAATCGACTTTGCAGCCTAAACACAAAGCTGAGCGTGACAGGCTGAGGGTGAGGGCGTGGTGTCGTCGGGGCGTTAAAATACAAAATATCAGCATGACGCAATGATTTCCGGCAAGTGAAAATGAAACCTGTTGGAGCTGTGGCCTCTGACCGGCTCGACGGCATTGCTGCTGCTGCTGCTGCTCCTGCTGCCGCTTCAGCTGGTGTTGGCAATATAAACAAATTCAATTTGACAGCTGACAGCGACAATGGCGACGGCAGCAGCTACAGCGACAACAACAACAACAACAAGAGAATAACAACAGTATCCGCGACACGCATACAAACAGAAAGCCGCAAGTAATAAACTTTTACGATCTGTTTTACGGCAGCACGGCACGTGCAACTAGGCTCAGCACATTGGCAAGGAGGCAGGGCGCGGGATGGGGGAGGTAACGAACGGGGGGAGTGCGCAACGGTTCGTTGCAACATAAATTTAATGAAGCCAAAAACGCGGCTCTACAACAACAACAACAATGCAGACACCATAACAAACACAAACACCCACACACACACACACACGCACATATGCGGCACACATATGCAGGAGGCGGCAGAGGCAAGGCAGCAGAGGCGGCGGCATCGCTCCACAATGTAGGCAATAAAAATAAAATAAAAGTAAATTGTTCAAGGACAACAATATTTTATGCTATTATTCTACAAACGCAGCCACAAGCACTGAGCGAGAGCATCAGCCTGTTGTAGATAGCGAAAAGGAGAGAGTGAGAGAGAGAGAGAGAGAGAGAGAGAGAGAGAGAGGGAGAGCGAGAGCAAGAGCAAGATAGCAGGCACTAAAGTCTACCCCCTTTTGTGTTGGCCAAAGAATCTTTCTTTTTGTTTTTTGCAGCGAAAAATTTACAAATTTCGCCGCATGCTTTCGACCAGAAAACAACAGCAACAACAACAACAACAAAATGGGTAAAAGGAGGGTTGTTATCCTCTTGTGTGTCCTGTTGAGCAATGGGTGCGTCTGCGTCTGCGATTTCGATTGCGACAGCGACACAAAAACGTCAGCAGCACTCAAAAAGCATTCGCGTCTGCTGGCTGGCTGGCTGCTGTCCCTGTGTCCTTGCCCGTAATGCCATTGATGGATGATTCTTTTGCCGGAGAGTGCCGAAAAATAAAAGCACTAAAACTTGCAATTTGTATGGAATACATCAGCAGCAGACGACGCGGCCGTTGGCCAGAAAGAGGCGGCACGACAACAGAACCTGAGTTATAGAAAGCCATAACCTGCACTCTCCCTTACACTGTCTCTCTGTGTATGTGTGTGTGGGTGTGTGTGAGTTCTGGGGCGCGCTTTATGATTGCCAGGCATAAATAAACGGCAAAAGCACCCCAATGACGGCAAGGGTGTCCTGCTTCTGTATATAAAACTGTGCGAATGTGTGCATGTGTGTGTGTGTATGCGTGTGCTGGCAAAGTGCACTTCCTGTGTCCTTTCAGTGTTTTGCCACCAATTGCTGCCAGCTACAGCAGCAACAGCAACAACAAAGCTGCCTCGAGTTCACCTGCTTTACATTGCCGGTGCGGCGTTCTTGGCTCGTCCTGCTCCTTTTTCCGCTGGCGTTGGCGCTGTCAACGCCGTCGACGACTGGATAAATGTGTATCCACAGATACACAGATACACAGATACACGGATACACAGATAGAGGGCTTCAGCTGGCCTTGCATGTATATGTGGGTCTGTGTCGCTAACTGCCTTGTCCCCGGTCTCTGAATGGATGTCTGCGCATCTCCTCTCTGCTGCTTAATGGCTCTGTGCTTGCATGTGTGTGTCTCTCTCTGTCGCTCTGTATAAGTGTGTGTGTGTGCGTTAAGCAAAAGTAGCAATTCATCATAGAAAATGGCGGAAGTAATCGTCTCTTTATGGGGGTGTGCATGTGGCTAAGTGCGCGTGAGTACATCAGCTCAAAGCCGTATTCAGCAAGTGGAGCACAAATTAGAATTTCACTAAAGACCAGTTCTTTAAAAATATTCAAATATACCGGGGTATAAAACATGCGTATGATCATAATATATAAATCTTAGCTAAAAATATAAATAATTAAAAAGTAAAAATATTAACAGCATATAAATAATTCAATGATTTTTTAATTCTATTTTTTATTTATTTAATATATATAATTATATATAATATATTTAATATAATATATAATATATTTAATAATAAAATATATTTAATATTTTTAAATTAATAAATTTATATTCTAAAAGTATAGAATAGAAATGTATGCCTTACACATAATAATAATATATTTTTCAATGTTTAATATTACAGCATTTAAATCAGGCTTAAAAATTTGGAAAAAAAATAAATAAAAAATATAAAAACATAATAAAAAACATATACTTAAAGAATTATATTTACAATTTTCAATTATATAATTAATGATGCAAACAACTTTAACATACATTATTTGCACATACTTCACTTTTAAAATCCCAGATGAAACTGATCCCTTTTTTATTTCCAAGAGCATAACTTAATATACAAAAAAACTTTAAACTGCATTAAATCAAACTCATATCAATCACATAAATAAAATACATAATATTGAATTTAATGATTCATCTATATAAGTATGTTACACTAGTGTTCCAATTAAATAAGTCTATACAAAATTCCTATATTTTATTGTTAAAATACAGAAGACATAAGAACCAAACGATTTGCCTGCATTGACGCATTGCATTGTATCGATCCGACTGAGCTAATTGTATTTTGATAGCATTTGTCAGTAGTGAAGATGACACTACGTATATGACTCAGAAAATAGAGAACGCAGTGGTCTTTAGATTTTTATTTTATTGCCTTAACTAGCTGTACTGAATTATCGATTTGTTGCATTTTTGATTCGGCTAGAACAGAAGCTAATGACTCTACATTTAGTGAAGGTCTAAACTTTATCTATTTGCCTATCTAATATTGTAGAGCCTTTACTCGAAACCGTAAAAATTTTATGCATATATACTTATATAGATATTATAAATTTCTTAATAACAAGATTGAATGCCAATACTCTTTTATTTTATTCTATTTCAAATCTCTAGCTCGATCAAAGGTACATTTCAATAGATAATAATAGTAGGTAATATAATATATATAATAATAATTATAATATAATTGTATATACATATCTATACATAATACACATACACACTTTCCCCCAACGTAAGTAATATATATTTATTTCAATATTATATTCTTCAATTATATCAAACTCAGATAGACCAAGCAACAGCACACTGAATAATAATTCATAAATAAAGCCATGGGAGCTAAGCAAAATGTATACTTTTCTCTTGATATATATTTCTTAAGACCACAAAATTCCATCACTCTAATTAATATCATTTAGTAATTGCTTCAATAAATATTTCATTAAAATTAAAATTTATTTGTTGCCTCATAATCTGGACTTAGTTAGTTTAGCTTCGGCCAATCAATGCTTATAATCAAGTTATGTGAATAATCGCCTGGAAGCATTCGTGCATTGCTGCCTAGAGAAAGATTAAATATTATTTAGCCATAATCTGATGAGAAGCTTGCATATTATTGCCAACTATCTCAGCCTAAGGCCCAGCCCAGGATAGTTCCTAAATTATAAAAGAGCTCCATAATTGCCAGACCATGTCGAGTCTAGGCAACTACCCTAATAAAACGTGTTGACATGCCCATATGTTCCACTCTAGCAGCTGTGGCCCGCCAAATGGCCAATTGGATTAGCCAATCCATTACGATTGGCTTGACTACTCGCTATCGGGAGCATCGCGAACGTTCTTAGCATTTACTGCCACAGCGAACATGAAAAACGCATCTCTTCGCCACTTAGAGCCCGTCTAACGACTTTGCACACTTTATAGCCCAGCTGAAGAGCAATCCAAACATACCCGAAACCGGAAACCAGACACCCAGAACCCAGAACCAGAACCCAGAGCCCACTCTCCGATCCACAAGTCATCAGACTTGGCCCAAGAGTCGAGCATTTAGTTAATTTTAAATGCTTATTAGCGCAATTTACAATTTCTCACATGGCGGCGGGCCCTAAAACCGAAATGCCAGAGTCAAGTGCTTGGCGGGAGGCGGGAGATGGAGTATAGCTAGTCCTATTCCCAGGCAACAGGAATCTGAATCCGAATCCCAGCATTATCGCCACTCACATAGACACTTTGGGGCAAGCATATGCAGAGGCGAAATTATAATTTTATTATCATTACCAACGGCGAGTGTCTTATCAGCAGAAGTTTTACGAGGCCACAGATCGCACACACAGGTCATGTTAATTCCATTGTTGTCATTGTTGTTGTTGTTGTTGTTGTCGCTGTTATCCTTTCGAAATGGATATAAACTGTAGCTTAAAGCGTTTACGATGCGTTGACGACATCGTCGGGACTCGCATAGCTGGCCGTC
Organism: Drosophila mulleri; assembly: GCA_035047565.1. NCBI lineage: Eukaryota > Metazoa > Arthropoda > Insecta > Diptera > Drosophilidae > Drosophila > Drosophila mulleri. Next base: position 5,258,726 of record JAWNPK010000069.1, on the reverse strand, counting down.
GCCTCGTCTGTTCCGGACTTTATGTCCTTTTTATGCGCTTTTTATGTTTCATTCTAACCTCAATTTAATTGTTTAGCCGGTGACAATCATTACCCCAGTTGCCAGTTGCCAGTTGCCAGTGCAGGAGGCGTGGAGGCAGGCTGGCTGGAGGAGGGGCGCCAACAACATATGTAGTAGTCCACAGTGAGGAGTTTTACGACTCCAAGGAGCTGTCAATTTGATGTCCTCGATGCTGCCACATTGACAGCACTGGCACAGCTGCCAGTCGAGCAGGGTCGAGCAGGATTCGGGCTGTTGGACGGGTGGCCGCATCCTTGTAATAAAAACATGAAGATTACGCTTTATAGCCTCGGCAAACTTAACGGAAGTTGTAAAACACTCAAGTGTAATGATGCCAGCTCCCGGCTCGGCCCAAGCCATCCGGCTCTGCTTGGTGTGAAAACTAGCGCCGGGCTTTTCATTTCACGTTTCCTGGCGAATTTTACGAGCTCGCCGATTTTACGATGCGCGCGTTGTTATCCCAGCCATCGAGATGAACTCGCTTATTATATTTCTATTACATTATAATTTACAGCGCTTACTGTTTGATTTTTACAGCCATTTAATGGGGCCAGTCACAGATTTGTCAATGCCTCTCCACAAAAATTTACACGTTGCTCCTTTGGCAGATCTTAACATCCTCCATCTATGTATATAGACTACACAGCTCATAAAACTCTGCCTGAGTCATTGAGCTATTTGTTTTTTATGGCCATGTCGATTGCACCACTCTCTCTCCCTCTCTCTCTCTCTCTCTGTCGTTTTGGCTAAAACAAAGTATGGTCTTTATTATTATCGAATGTCAGCGTCGTCGTCGTCGTCATCGCTGTCGCTGTCGTTGTTATCCTTGATCCTTTCTGGCGGCTCCTGCTGCAAAAGGTGTAAAAACGTTGTTGCCCGCTGCCATTACTATTATTGTTTTTACAGCTCTCTGGCTGTAGTCTGGCTCTCGGCGTTCATTGAAGCGCGAAAATGGATTTGTTTTTTACGACTTGATTATTATGACTGCGTTTGATTACAAATATTGCGGCCCCCAAAAGTCGTTCGCTTCTTTTTTACGTTGCTCACTGGAGTTGTAAATGGTTTTGATTTGGATTTTGATTCTGATTCGGATTCGGATTTTGCTTCAGCTTTGAATTTCTTTTCTTGCTTATGTTTATTAATGAGACATCATCGTTTGCAGGCAACGCATCGTTTGTGCACTCAACCAGGCAAATACACAACAACAACAACAACATCGAAGTGTCTACAACATGATTGTATAGATTCTCGGAAGACTTCTTTCACCGAAGAGTTTTCAAAGTAAACTAATTTGATGAATAGTTTTGTAGCTGCTGCTTTTGCTCTTTAACTCTGGCGCAAGAACTTTAAAGACATATATGATAATTATATTGTTTAATTCGTAGTAATTATAGGTTAATTATTAGTAATTAGTACATTGTGCAACTAATGCAAAGGACTTGCAAGAATTCATGTAATTATGCTGTGTTATGACACAAGCCAACATGATTCAGTAACGTGTCTATACTCTTTAGTAGCCAATCTCTGTTCATAAAATAAACGAGCGAAATGCATTTTTTAATAGATTCCGTTTTAGCTTTTAAGTGTATTTTTTGTTTGTTAGATTCTTGATTACATCGTTTCATTAATTAAATATCAGTCTTTATAATTTGAATATATGTTTATAAAGAATGAATGAAATATTTGATTGCAAATAAAAAAGCTTTTTAGCAACACACATACATATATAACTACGACTGAAGACAGAGCTTAGCTCATAAATGTAAGACAAAAGCTGTAGTAAATTAAAGTAAACTTTCTTTTTATAACATTTGTGGAGAGCCGTGCCAAGAAAGCTTTCTGTGGAAGGCGATCTACGCACAGAAAGCTCCGCGGCACAAGCCACTGAATGAGCTTTTGCGCAAGAGCTTTCTTATTGTTGTTCCTTTCTTTCTTGCTTTGCTTTCTGACAGCGAGCGCAACAGAACAAATTAAACGAAGCTTGAATAAATGAAGTTATCATTTGCAAAGAATCTAAATAACTAATAATTGTATTTAATTAAACACTGGTTATTACAGCATCCATTCACCCCATACCTAAGTCAAATATGCAACTGCTCAGACACAGGAAAATCTTTAAAACTTGCCAAATGTGGATTATTGAGAATTTGTTCAAGCTATAAATATTTGGTGCCATTTATTGACAGAAGAGAAACTGCAGAGATATCAATTTTTATATGTGATTTTGCCAATACCAAGTTTAAGTTCACTTGTGCTTTAATAATGGCAATTCCTTAATCAAGCTAAAACTCATTCATCCATAAATAAAATACAGATCGAATAATCGCAATTCCTTAACAAACTTTGGACCCTAAAATGCATTCATTCATAAATAAAATTCAGATAGAAGTTCTGTTTGTTGCGACATTTTTCCTGATTGACTTTGCTTTCCTTAAAAAAAAAAAAAAAAAAAAAAAAAAGAACAAAAAGAAAACAGAAAGACTCAGGTGCAATCGCAATTGCAATTGCAATTTTCAGCAGTTTCTTTGCTGAATTTCAAATGAAAGATTCAAAGGACGCATTCCAGCCAGCCAGGGCAATCAAGGAAACAAAGCTGCAAGTCGAGCGAACACAATATAAAGAAACAATTTTCCTGTGACCGAGGCGAGTGCGAGTGCAATGAAATAAAATTAAATCTGCAATTTTGAGGTTTTGTTGTTTGGACCATAAAAAGCGTCTGGCTTCAAGCCGGCTGCGGTCGTGCTGGGGACGTATTTACCTTTGACCCAGCTAAATGGCCAGCATTGTCGAGACGCCGCCAAGGCGAACCGAAGACATGCAAAAACTTCCATCAGCCAACTTGATTAAAAATGAAACAACTTTCAGCCCAGCTCAAGCCAGCCTGGGCCAGCCCTGGGGAGGCATCCTGGCCGCTGCCAATGGACGCTTTATAGGACTTTCACTTCAAGTTGCGGGCCATCATAAAATTATACTTGATGTTACAGGCGAAATTGCTGTTGAGCTGCCAGATAAGTCCGTAAAGGAAATTACTTGCAGCATAATTGAAAGTGCGACGCTTTGTGGCGGAATCAATGGAGGCCAGGACTTTGGGCTACGCAGCAGCGCATAATTTCATATGAAATGTCTAAAGTCAATTTCAATTCAAAATTTAAATGGCCCGCAAGGTGGCTTCGGCTCTGGCTGCGGCTTATCAGCGAGACAAAGGCTTGCGCCACGGGATGAGTGATGGGCGTGCCAAGGCATTTGTGCTCCAGTTCCAGGCGAGATAAGATAACAACGGCCCCAGCTCTGGCAGCTCTGGCCGCCTGCCTGCCGTTGGCAATTCCAATGAAAAATGAGTTAATTAAAGCCACGTTGGCAGTGCCGAGGCTAAGATCAAATTCTTTGGGGGCTACAAAGTTTCAGATAAAACTCGAAAATGCTAAACAGTCACGCTTGTTGTCCGAGCTGCTTATTAAATCAAGTTAAGAACTTTTAGAGCCGCAATAAAAGTGTCAAAGATTATGGCATAGTTATAGGCGCGCAAAGTGTCGAATGGTGGAGGGGTGGCCTGCTGTCCTGTGTCCCGCTGTCCTCGTGTGCTAGTCTATGAGGATAAAGCAATTAAATTCGCTTTAATTACGACGCATTTTTGTTTTCACCAGCGCACCAGGATGTTTGTTAATTTCATCGCCTCATGCGGCTCAGATAAAATGGCAGCGAAACGCGCAGAGCCGGAAAATTTTTGTGACCAAAGTCGCCCCCTGCTCGCCTCCTTCATAGGTCGCAGCTCGTGCTCTTTGCTCGTTTTGCATGCGCAGCATTTGTTGGGTTGAGATTGGGCCTTGCGGTGCCGGGGACTGGCATGTTTATCTGCACTCAGACAGATACGCCGCATGTCGAGCAGTGGTAGCTGGAACACCAACCCAAGCTGCAACTGGAGCTGGAGCTGAAGCTGAAGCTGTAGCTGTAGCTGGAGAGGAAGCTCCAGCCGGGTAGTGTGTGCAAATGTTGTGCGAGCCATTAATCACACGATTTCATGAATACATCAGCCAGTGAAGCACAGAGGCCAGGCCGGGATATGTACAGAGCGGCAGCCAGACGACGACAGACTGCAGCAGCAGGACTCGAGGCAGCCACAGCCGCAGCCACAGTCACAGCCCGGACGAACATAAACGCAACAAAACGAAATGACTCAAAAATCTTATTTTCAGCTCATGTTGTGCTCGTTTGTTATTTTCTTCTTCTTTTTTCTGCCACTGCTCCTGCCTGCTCCTGTGTGTATGCGCCGCGAAGGGTTATGCGTATGCGTATGCGAATGGGGCGGTGGGGAAGGGGGCTGGGCATGAGTTGGGCTCATATCACATGCGGCCATGCAAAGCATTTCGGTTTGTCCGGGGCTAAGGTGACGCCCGGCTGTGTGAGATGCTAGTTGCATTAATGACATCAGCAGCGACCGGAGACGCACAAGTCGAAGTCAGAAGCAGTCGCTCAAACTGGCTGCGGCTGGAGCTGGAGATGGGGATGGGGATGGAGATGGGGTGGGATTGGGATTGGGACTGGGTCTGTGGCTGTCAGTGCAGCCATTTTCTGGTAACGAATTCTGGACGGACCTAAGGCTTTGGCTGTGGCTCTGTCTCTACCTCTGCCTCTGCTTCTACCTCTGCCTCTACCTCTTCCTTTACCTCTACCTCTACCCCTGCCTCTCCTACTGGGTTCGGCTCCTGGTTAGTTGGAGCTCAAAAATGTTCGTTTTCGCCGTTGTCGTCGTTGGACCATGAGGGGCGTGTGTGACACAGCCGAAGCATTAAGCTCTTGACTTGTAGTCGAGCTGCCGCACCCAGCTAGCTACCTTCAGCCATTGCAGACAGCTGGGCGTTCGTCAAACTGCGTTTTGTGTGCGTCCGAGAGACGTTGGCCAGGCCATTAAGCAAGTGTTTAGTCGGGGCAAAAAATGTAGCTCCAATGACTGATGGGTATTTCATTAGTGAGCCTTAAACACCGCCTGGCAGGACTTTAACTTGAGCACCATCTTTGCAGCATGCATTAGCAGGCTCCTGGCTCTTCCAGCAGGAAGCTAATTAAACATGCGAATGCGCAAAAGTTCGCTGCCAGCAAAGTTATGCCAATTGGAGTTCGCATTTCGCAAAAATCCCTGTTTCACATTCATTCTGATAAACATGCCAAACAAGTTGCGGAATATTCACATATATACACACACACACACACACACACACACACACAGAGCCAACGCCCGCTTCCTGCCAGCGCATAAACAACACACTCAAGCTCGTTTCCGTTGGAGACAAAAGTTTTCTTCGGCGGCTTTAAAATAAACTTGTTTATATTTTTAATTAGATGCACATGAGGTTTTACTTAGCAAACTTCTGACGGCCACATGCAACAACAACAACAACAACAACAAACTCTCAGTTATGGCATCTTTAATGCTCCGGTTGAGCTTTTGCCCGCCTCCTGCAACTTTCTAGTCTTTCCACCAAATGAAAAAAAAAATAAAAGAAATACTTTTCAACTCACACACACACACACACATACACACACATACACATAGACAAGTAATTGTTATTTTTGCAGACACACATCCTGGACACATCCTGGCCGCACAGAGTTTTATAATTTTTCCATTGCATACGCCGAGGCGCTGCTCCGATTTTGTATATCAACAAACTTTTGCAATGGGATTTTAAGCAAAACTGCATGTGTGTGCGTGTGAGTGTATGTGTGTGTGTGTAGCACTCATTGCATATATAATAGCTGCCCAACTTCAGTGTGCAATCGAAACTGCGAAAACTTTGCTTTGCCTCGCTGCAGGTAAATGTCAAAATTGATGCCACTCAAAAGGGCGCAAAACTTTGCTCGAGCTGCATTTCGCTACCTTTTTACATATATATATGTACATATATATATATATTATTTTTTATTTTCCGCGCAGCCTTGTTATTGTTTTCTGCCAGCAGCAGCAGCAGCAGCAGCTGGCCACAAAGTTAAGCATTGTTTGCCGACTGACCTGTGACCTGACCAGAGCGGAAACGCTGCCTAGCAGCAGCAGCCTGCTCCTCCTCCTCCTCACCTGTGCCGGGCACAATTAGCAGTCCAGCTTTAGGCACGGGCTTAGCCTAATTAAAAAAATAAAGAGAGGGAGGGAGAGTGGGAGCGCGACGTCAGCGTCACATTTTGTGGCCTGGCTGCTGGTTGGGGGGCCGCAACACTTTTAAATTGAATCAACTTGAGTGCTCATAAATTTGTGTAGGGCTGCTATGCTGCGGCTTAGCTGACGTCACTTGCAGTCCTCCGCCGGACCATGGCCAGGAGCGAAAGGACGTGTGGCAGCTGCTGCTGCTGCTGCTGCTGTTGCTGCTGCTGTTGCTGGCATTGTGCAAACTTTTGCTTAAGGTCAATCAACAAAAAGTCGGCTTGGCTTGCAATGCTTTGGCTCACTTTAATTCGTGGCTGTCAGCTCTATTTCTTGTTGCTGCTGACACATATACCCACACACACACACATATATCGCATCTGTATTGTCTCTATGCCGCGATACACACACACACAGCATGACATCTCTATGCATGCTTGTTGTGCTCTGCAAACGACTTTGGCTTGTTAATGGCAAGTTTTTCAAAGAGAGCCAATTAAGTTGTCAGTCATTCTTTAGCTGATGCTTCCACTTCCACTAACGCTGCTCCTGCTCCTGCTGCCACTGCCATAGTACCAACTGGGTGAGCTGCGTCTGTCTGACATGCCAATTAATTAATTAAGGCATCTTGCAGCATTTCGCAGCCGAATGCGCGTCTGCGCGCGTCTTCTACCTCAACTAAAGTGTCAAAACATTGCAACAATTTAAGGCAACAGCAAAAATAATAAAAAATAAAACAAGCTACACACACACTCACACACAGATAGGGAGAGGGAACTTCACGCTGCGTGTCGCGTGGTAATTTAAATTTTAATTTTGATCTTAATCTCTTAATGCGAAATAAAATGCCGCACACTGGTGCCCGAGCGAAGCATCCGCAATCAGATTCAGCCATGCCGTACACCTCTCTCTCTCTTTCTCTCTCTCTCTCGCTCTGTCTCTCCCTCTGTTTGCTTTACTTACTTTCTGTTGGCTTCTAATTTACTTTCGCCTGTTGTCTCTGTACGTGGTTACACTTGCTGTAGTCAAAGATATTCCAGCTCATACCAACTTGATAAAATGAAAAATAATATTAAAACAAATATAACTGAGCAGAGCATATATGCATGCATATATAAGTATTGCTATATGAATATAAACTGATATATATTCTAAAGATATCCTAATTATACAAGGCTGAACAATTCCTTTATCGAGGGAGACTTCCACATGCCAAACATTGAAAATTGACATCAAGACAAACTACCTAACGAGCCTAGTGTGAGACAGCTAAATAGCCTGCCTAGGGGAATCTTTCTCCCTCTGATATATTATCTATATAGTGAATTTAGCGATGCCAAATTAATCTTTGTACAGTAAATACATTTTTGCTTCAGAATAATAGCTCGAGCATTTACGTGATTGACATATTTTGGTATTAGATTCAGACTCATCAAGTCTCGAAAAAGACAGCTAGTATTATTTACCAAAATTAATAAAATATGAATTATGACATACACAACAGCACATTAATGAATTAAATTTTTAACACTTATGTATGTAAGTGCAAAGCTCTATAAGTACGCAAGGGAGTACTAGAGTAGAAAGAATAAGAAATCAATTTTACGAATGCCTTTACGTACTATATAGGTATACCTACTTGTTAAAGCTTAGAGATAAATTCTCTATAGAATCAAAGACAATAAGCGAACTGAGCGTAAATAACTCTAGCATTCGAGCTATAAAAACTATATATAGTACTTAACACCCTCCAAACTCGATTGTCCCTTTACCAAACAAACAGAATAATCTTAATAATACTATAATTTAACAATTATTAAACTTATCGCTTATTTATTTCCCTAATAAATGGAATGAATCTACTCCATTCATCATCAATCAATCAATCGATCAATCCATTCTCACAGTCAAGCACATAAAGTCGCTTTTTAACTGAAAAGATTATAATAAAAATATAATATAAAATATATATGGAAATTTAATATAATAAAATGCTTCCCTCTATATATAAATATAACTTGAATATATGCAATTATAATAAATATAAAAAGCAGTTACTTTTCTTTATCCATTTCATATGCATAAACTGCATATATTTTGCTTGAATTCAGTTCAGAATAAATATAAAAAATAAATAAAATAAAGCAATTTGAGTTGATTTTTGTATATTCATAAAATTTGAACATAATTCCTTGATATTCCCAATGATTTTAGCATTCATTGCGAGCAACTGAGCACTTTATGGTGTGAAAACGATCCCAGGACACACACACACACACAGTCGTCCTTTATGGCCGGGCCAGGACGCTGTCAGAGCGCTGCCAGGTGCAGGCCTATGTACAAATGCTGTGCCTATCTCTAAAATCCTCAATGGCCTAAAGGCTCGCACTTTTGCTGGCTCTGGATGTGGCCCATGCCTGTCTCTCTGTCGCTCTCGCTCTCGCTCCCTCTGCTGCCTCCCATTCTCCCCCTGCTGGACAGAGCTCGAGTTAAGCCGGTGCACTTATAGAACTGAAAATTAAACAGAAAATGTCATGCATTTTGCATTCGGCAGTGGCCACAGCATAACAAATATGTATTCAAATATGAATGACCCAGCTACGCCACCGCCACCGCCCCCGCTTACCTACACACACACACACACACACACACACACACAGACGAGATATGCCAACTGCCCACATATTACATAGACACGACTATCGTTTGCCCAGCTCGAGTCTCGCCCATTATACAAATGGTCATATTTAATTCGTTCTGCTGGCAATCGAAAAAAAAGGAAGAATCCCCCGCCACAGCAACATGGAGCACGCACACACACACACACTCGTAGTACAATGTACCAAATCCCGTGTCTAATCTGTGGCAATAATGCTGCATATAAAAAGATAAAGTTCGCAGTGGACATTGGCAGAAGGTGGTCATTGGAATTGGTAAGGTGACCATAAAGTTGTATGATTTGTTTTATGGCCAACAGAGGACGTTATTATTGCTAAAAGGCACGCCCACAATGCCAAACGCCCCGGCAAGACAATGGAACACCATGGCATGGAGGAACAGGTAACAAGGGGGTAGATACACAATCGACCCACTGAATTTTCGTGCACCCCGAATGCTGTGTCCACAGACAACGAGTGTGTGGGCGGGAGGGAGAGAGTGGGGGGAGCGAGAGTGTGAGAGCTCAATAAAGCATAATATGCGCACGTTTTTAATTGGCGTCCGCTGAAAGGCAGCCAGAGAGCCAAAAGATGGCGACGTTAGCTGCTCCGCTGCTGACCAGAAACCAATTAGCGCCACACCAGACGATAGCCAATTTCGTGTGTGTGTGTGTGTGTGTGTGTGTGTGTGTGTCTTTCTCTGTGTGTGTGTGTGCGCGTGTGTGAGTGAGTAAGTGCCAAAGTCTAATTACGCTTCAATTGCGCTACTTGCATATAGAACGTTAAATTATGGAAATTTTTAGCAAAGGCGCATTCCTTACACACACACACACACACATGCACAAACACGTGTGTATAAGTAAGCCTGTGTATGTGTGTGTGTAGCATACAATTTTAATTTCAAATTGACAGAGCACAATTAGGCATTTGTTTCACTGCGAGCGACCCAACCATCCAGCATAGAAGCAGCTAGACTATATACTATATACATACATATATACATACATATATACATACATACATATATATATATATATTCTTGTAATGTATTTTATTGACGTTGGCGAGGTTATTGCATTGGGCATAAATTAATTTCACGACACGTAAATTGAGCAGTTTTTGACACTGGCAGCCACTGGCAGCCACCCACCCCTGCCTAACCACCCCACACCACCCCCACCCCTTACACAAAGCCAATTACGTAGCTAAGGTTTTTGCTGCGCGTGGTGACAATTTTGCTGCTTACCTAAGATTTTCGTTGTCGTAATTGTGTGCCACACTGCAAACCATTAATTCTCGTTAGCGTCCGAAAAGCAACAACAACAATGGCAACAACAACAACAACAACCGTAATAGGATGTGGGGCCTGGGCCTGGGACCTGGTCAGCAACTTGGCAGCTTCTTTGGCTCTTTTCATATTAATTTAGTTGATTTTTGTGTGAATTAATTAGGCAAAAGGTGAAAATGAAGATGAATGTTTTAATTAGGCAGGCCAGGCAGTGAAACAGCGCGGATTTGAATGTCACACGCGACCCAGCCCCAACCCCAGCCCCAGCACCACCCCCACTCCCGAGCCAAGCTCAACTCGCAACAAAAAAAAAGCATGCAACACTTTAAGAGCTTTAAGAGGCGCAATCATTTGCAGCACGACCCGTGGAATCATTGGGGCCCTGCCATAGAAGAAAATCCCGGCAAAGGCTTAAGCACTGTCTGACAAAACACCTGAGACATTCAATTATAGTGCCACGAGCTGCGGCACCAACAACAGCCAGCGACAGCAAAGACGGCAGCGACAGCTGCCACAGCCGAGACAGCTGGGGCAGAGGAGACGACGATGGCTTATAAAATTGTCAACCAACAACAGCCCCAGCTCCAGCTCCAGCTCCAGCTCCAGCAACAACGAATTAAAAAATATATTTATATAGAGAGCTGCGATACAAAAGAAGAGCCAACTGGCATTTCAAGTGCAGGCAATAGATGAATTCTGGAATGCCCTAACGGTTAACGTATGCAAAGCTGTATGAATTATGCAATTTAATAATAATTTGTTTATACTATTTATACAATTTAATGATAATTTGTTTATACTATTTGTAATTGCCTTAAATAAAGAATGTGGGCAATACAAGAGTTCTGGAATGCCCCAACGGTTAATTTATTTAATTTATGCAAATAAATATTTACACAAGTTCATTGTGAAGCATTCCTAAAATCATCTATAAATTCGTATTTTAACACAATTTAATAATAATTTGTTTATACTATTAATAATTTTATAATAAATAAACAAATATAATTGCCTTAAATAAATATAGTAGACAAGTTTTGTAATTTATTTATTTATATAATTAATAAGCACGCATTAATTGTTTGTATAATTCTTAAATATAGAATATGGAATTTTTGAATTCTGAAATGCTCGACGATTAAAAATGAATTACATAATTTAATTGAGAAGTATCCCAGAATTCGGCGTTGAACTCGTATGCTTATACAATTCAATAATAAAATAAAAATAAAAAATAATATATAAGACTAATGCAAATAAAATGAAATTTATAAATTAACGAAATCGCAAATGTGTAGCGTATCGAGATGTGGGTGTGTCGCTCGCCTGAGTAATGCTCTGGCAATATTTACTTGGGGAAAGTCAGCTGGAGAATGCGAGATGTAAAAAACAAGAATAAAATAATAACTCGCTCGGCGGTAGCAGAAATGCTTAACTGCAGCAGGAGTAGCATCACGAGGAGCAGCAGGAGTTGCAACGGCGACTGACTTGAAGCGAGTTTTTCAGTTTAATAAGTGGCAGAGCGGCCAAAACAGCTGCGGTTCATTCAGTTCAGTCTAGAGCCCTGGACAAAGTCGGCCAAGCGCTTTGGCATGGCATTAAGCGAACGTTGGCTCGTTGGCTGACCAAGGCGCTTGCAAAGATTGAGGAAGGGTTTTCTTTAACTGCGCTCCAGACTCTGAGGCAGATTCAGCAGGAGAAGTTCGCACTGGAAAGGGAAGAGTGTCGTCGAGGCCTTTTGCAGTTATGATGCCGCAGCCTATTGGGTGTTTAGTATGTTTATGGGGCAGCTTTAAGTGGCTGGCACATGGCAGCTGGCGAGCCAAAGTGTACAAGTTAATAGGCCGTGTGCTAGTGTAACTAAGCCATGTTTATGCTTAACACTGCACAACACAACTTTTGAGTAGTTCGAGCGCAAAACCCCAAAAGGAGACCCCACATAACTCTCGGCTGCTGCTGCTCAGTTTGTCCCCCAGAAAAAGCTCATTCATACAACATTTAAACAGTAACGGGACACAGACCATCACACACGCACACAGACACACACACACATCAACCTTTGGTATTCAACGTAATCGCTTTCAACCACTTCAACGGCCATTTTGTGTGTTCTTCTTGTGTGTGTGTGTGTGTGTGTGTGTGTGTGTGGCCCAATATAAAACCAATGCTTGTTGTTGTTGTTGCTGTTGTTGCTTTTGGCATTTCGGGGCCAGCCATCACAGTGCCAGACGTACCTTTATCGCTTCAAAGCACAGAAGCCGTGCTGAAGAGTGGAAGATTTATGGCGGATGCTGGAATTTAATGAAATTGCAAAACGAAAATGTTACAAGCACACACAGAGAGAGAGACAGAGAGAGAGAGAGGGAGGGAGGGAGAGAGGCTATATAGAGATAGAGATGGGGCACACACGACACGCACAAAATGGCGGCAAAGGACAAACAACAACAAACAACAAACAACAGCGGCAGCTGCTGCCCGGAATGTGCACAAAGCTTCTCATCAACCCTTTCCCTTGAGTTCTTTTTTGTTGACATTTTCAGCTCGTGCTTGTGTAATTTGAATTTGTGACTAGAAATTAAGCAAAAGTGGCGCAGCTTTAACTTGGCCAACGGCAGCAAGCAGGAGGCGGCAGGCAGGGGGCGGCAGCCGTGCGGGACAAATGCATTAACAGGCACTTGAAAAGTGCAATCTGGCCGCAATTGGAATGAATACCCGGCCGCGAAATGGTGGCGCGTGATAAAACACGTTTTAATATCAGGGCTCACTCTGACTACGGCTCTGACTCCGGCTACACACACACACTCACACTGACACTCGCAATGGCTATAATGGATATTGACAAAGGCCGGCTGCAGTCGGAGTCAGCCAGTTGCCAATTGGCAGTCAGCAGGCAGCAGGCAGCAGGACACTCGCCAAATGTTGCACACAACGTTTTACAAAGTTTGGTTAAGGCCAGCCACGCGGGTGGCCAGCGGCTGGGGGCGAGCGGGCATGCGTTGCTGTTGTAGGCGCCGTTAAAATTCAATGAATTGAAATTGTAAAGCGCGTCGCGACGCGCTGCGACACTGCTGCCCAGGGAGCTGCCTGCTGAGCCTCCGCCCGAGTGTTGACTGGCGTGCAGTTCAAAGCCGTGGCCTGTGTGTGTGTGTGTGTGTGTGTGTGCGTCTGCAACACCGGTAATTACTGCCACGTGACAATGAAAATTACCAGGCAACGCACACCCTTTAAAGCTGCTCAACGCTTCGCAGCATAAATATTGAAGCGCCCCCGCCTGAGCATATGGAGTGCCAAGAGCCATTGCTCTTCGAGATCTACGATCCGGGAGGGGGCAACCAAACCAAACGAATAGACGCCCAAGTCGAGGCCGAGCTCAGTTTATGAGCAGAGCAACAAAGACGGCGAGCCTCCTCTCTATGGGCGGCAGCTTCCAAGGCACTGTGGGGCCAGCTAAGAGTACAGGCTATGGAATATTTCGTAGAACTCACTCTCATTAGATCTATTGATCGTCTCTCTATCGCGCGAATAGAAGCAATCAGCTATGCATTGCATTCCAATTGGATTCTGATTGTTTGTATTGTATTGTATTCAAAAATATCTCTAGAAGGTCAATTGATTCATTGGAAAGGAAGGCGTTGATCGATAATCGATTATTTTGCTGCCGTTGGCATGTGATTATTATTGATTATTCAAAAAAATAATCGAGTCGGTCTCTAGAGAATATGAAGCAGGCACTCTATAGCTAGCAGAGCGCCTTTTCTCTGAGGGGTGTGCTGTTCTTATGGGAAAAGGGGAAGAGGGTAAACACCATACGCCTTCCAAGTTATTGTTTCCGAGTTCTAGACTTAATATATCAAATATTTACGTATATTCGTTTATTTATTTAATATTTGATTAATGATGATTCAATAATCGATTAGTACATTTAGCTCACCATCTCTAGCGTTGACAAAGAGGTAACGCAACATATTGCCTGTTCATTTAATACAGCTATAGAGTTACAGAGCTGTCCATATTCGACGGATCCATCTGGCAATCCCATATCGTTTCGCAGAGCACAATGAAGGATATCATATTCAACAAGTCACTTCAACCTAATAAAATGACTATTATCGTGCTTTTCTTTGATTTCAAAAAAATATATATAGATGAGTTCGTCAAATAAGGGCAAGCTTATAGAGCTTAAGGAATATACTGAAAAATACACTTAATTTCCTCAATGAGTGGCCCACCTCATATATTCAGATATTCCACTGGATATTGCACTTTGCGTACTTTGCGGACACGCCCACTGTGGCAGGGTTGCCAGCCAGTTGGGCCGATTGGGCTGGGTCGGTTGGTCAGCATCAGCTGAGCTCGTAAATAAATCAATGAGCCGCTTTGTATTGCAGCCTGCGCCTTCGCTTCGAGTCGGCGACAGGGGCGCAGTTGTTGCCTCTTTTTTATTCAGGCTCAGCCTCGGAGGAGCAGCGCATAAATTTATGCAGCTCGCCTTGGAGACGGACTCCACTCAGCTGGAACAGTGCTCGACCCAGACACGCCGCTCGCCTGGTTCTTGGCCTCAGCCTCAGAGTTGACCTCGGCCTGCTGCTCGTCACAGCTGACGTATGCTTAGCTTGAGTGGATTTTATTGTGACAGCGTCAGGATTTAGTATGGACAGCAACTGGAGCTGGCAGGCAGTAATGAGGTCTCGATGCCACGCCCCAGCCGTCCGTGCGCCTTAACCATGGCATGCAGCATAGTTTACTATCTCTCTATCTGTGTGTGTGTGTGTGTGTGTGTCCGTGTGTTTTATGCACTGTTTTGTAATTAATTTGAGCCATTTTTGCGATTTTAGCCAAAATTTATTGACTGCACTCAAACATTGCGCATACGACGCGTCTCCCAAGGGCCTCGCAAAGGGGGTGGGAGGGGGGTACTGCCACATGGCTCCGGCTGCAGACTGCAGACAGCAGACAGCGAGCTGAACGCGCCACAAAATCAATGCTAAAATATGCAAATTTTTATTTGCGAGACAATTTCAATTTAACGACAATGACGACGACAGCAGCGCACAGTTTTCTATTAACATTGGGTTTCCTTTTTTGTTTTTTTTGTTTGTCGCCCCCGTTGCTTTGTTTTGAATAGCGAATTACTCTCAGCAGTGCCGTTAACACCACTGAGCCGCCCCCCAATCGAGGCTGGCCAAGGGAGCCAAGGGCAGCGAATCGTTTTCCGAAAATGGGAAAATCTGTAAGCAAAGTTTTGGTACATTTAAGGCCACGGATACGGCTACGGCTTAGGCTACGGCCATTTGCAAGGGACGGGCAGGGGCATGGAAACGGGCACGCATTGAGCCATTCAGGGTATCATTATGCGTACAGCCACGTTATGGCGCCTCAAGTGTCGTTTTTGGCCGGATGCAGGCCATAGGCGTCGCATAGGGGTGGGGGGAGGCAGGAAGTGCCAGCTGCAAAGTAGCCAGAGGGAGTTGCTTGGCCAAGCCAATCAGGAGACAAAGCAAAAGTAAAAGTGAGCTCAAGTTTAGAATTTATATTATTGCTATATTTATATATCAAGCTAAAGATAAAATAGTTTAGTTATTTAACTTGCGATTAATAATAATTACAATAACGCTAACTAAAGAAATTCATGAACAAACTGTGTTTGATAGAGGCGTAGCAGATGATATCAATTGCTGAACACTTTACTATTGCTATATATTATATTATTGATATATAGTTTATATATAATTATAATTATAATTATTATTAATTGACACAAATTTTTATTAGTAAGATATTTATGTTTATTCATATTAATGTCATTTTATTTTATATTATATTTTATTATGTCCCAGATTGCTAAAAATGTAACAATATTTAACTAGCGATTTATACTAATTATTACTAAATATAATTATAAAGTTAAGTAAAGAAATTCATGAAAATATGAAGAAATGGCAGATGTCATAAATTGCTGAACAATATGCGAGTAGAGTAAAAGTCTTTTTTATATAGTTTTTTTTTATTTAAATTATTGTTATTGTTAAATTGTTACTTAGCTGTAAGGGTATTCTAGCAACTTAGTTGGATTTCTGCAATTTACGCCGAGATTAAAAGTTGATCAATTCACAATAGCTCTGCAATGCATTGCAGCATTGAGGCAGTCCTTCATGCGTAAATAAAACTCTTGGGATTTCTATAATCTCTGATTGGACAGTCGCTGGCGAGCTGTGCGTGTTTGAGGGCAAACTTGTCGGATTAATTGCAAAAACTAAAAGGAACATAAACAATTATCATAAGCAGGAAAAGTCGAGGAGCTGAATTATTATTGACAGGACTTTTAAAATTGCGACCAATCCGGAATACGCTGAACGAAATAGCCAAGTCAGCTTAGGCTGCGTGGCTCCATCTTTATCCGCCCCCATCCCAGCACACCACAGCAGAGACTCCCCAGTGCGGACTGTGGAGCAGTGGAGCAGCGAAACTTCGGCGCCAAGATTTATAGCAGATGCGAAGCCCATGCGAAAATAACTTTAGCGGAAAAGTGCCGACAAAACACAAGAAAATGCTTAACCAACAAGGCGGTCAGACGAACAAACACACACACACACACACATACAGGCAGACACACGCACGCAAAGGATCCCACTTACAGATGCTTGGGGTCCTCTCCTGGGAGCTGAAAATTGCAAACGGTTCGCTGCGCAGTGCCAAAAACTTCATGAATTTAATTACCGAATTTTTTCGCTGTAATTACGAAATTCTTTTGGCCAAAAGCGGAATTTTCATTTCATTTTCATTAAAATATTTTGCCAGTAAGTGTTTACAAATATGCCAGACGCCACGCCCAAGCCACGCCACGCCCACCCGCACATCCTTATATACATACCTATATAGATATACATATATGAGCCTTGTAAATCCAAGCCGAGTTGCAAACTTGGCCAACTTGGCCAACTTGATAGCTGAGCAACTTGGCCAAGCCCGGCCAGGCCAACCCGCTGCTGTTTACGACTTGCTGACGCAATTATTCAGTTATTGGCCCACAAAGCCGCAAAGCATCAATGTGGACCTGGCTGTGGACTTGGCCTGGTTTGCACCGGGCTCTGCCTCTTCTTGCCAGTGCATTATTAACTCGACCACGGTAAGCTCATAATGAGGCCGGATAACTGCCCGCCCCCAAATGTGTGGTCTTTTCTGCATCTGTATCTGTGTATGTATCTCTGTCTCTGTCTCTGTTTCTGTCTCTGCATCTCCCTCTCTCGCACTCTCTGTCTCTGCTTCCGTTTCTGTTTGTCTTTGCAAAACAAACTCGAATGCATTACATTTATAGCAATACGTTTATTTAATCACCTTCATATTGACTTCATTACAAATCAATTAGTTTGAATTATGTACGAGTAGACCAACATCTCCCATATAAACAAAGACCTTTATAATATGGATACATACATAGATATTTATGCTTCACGCATCGACAATTCGCAAAGAATCGCATGCTTTCTGCATTTACTCTTAAACGAATGCATTTTTTGAGCAGTATTACGGTTATTAATATTAAGATAGGCAACTATACCCTAGTCAAGAATACCTGGTTTGCAGATAGACTAGACAACTAAGCCACAATCAGTTTGAATATGAAATTAGATTCGATTTAGTAAAACATTTTCTCATAGGCACTATTAGAAATGGATTATGTGATAATGGTACAGATATATTTCCATATTCCATACCATATACTAAACTCTATACTAAACTCTAGCTAAAACAATGATTATGTTCAAAAGAGATCTGCTAAGGTATCTCTGAAAAATGAAACTCACTTGTTAATAGATGGCGTAGCAAAATCGCGCCATCTTTTGTGTATATATGCAACTACTGCCTTTGCTCTGAGGCCAGCAGTAGTGAGAAATTGGTACTTCGGCTAGCAACAGTAAAATTTATAAATCGCAATAATAACAGCCCCATATGCCCCAATCTCCCATTCAAAATATCATAAAATATAAAAATAGCCCAAATGAACAAATGGTAAATCACGAATCAAAATAAAATAATAACACATCTTTTTAAGTTATATGACAAAGTTATATCAGAATTATATAAGATGAAAATAGCATATTTCTGTGTGTAGGAACAAAAATTGCAATGATTGCCATCCAGGAGTTTTAATGCAACATATATTTTTCTTAATAGTCTATAATGCCATCTATCGAACATTTTTATATGTTTCCCTCCAACGCATATATTAGATATAGCGGCCTCTAGCGGTCAAGTCTCTCACTGAATTTCCCATTGAATCTCAAACTGTATTTGTGATTGTACTGTACTGTGATTTTTATTATGTTTCTAATGTACCAGACACATTTATAAAGCCATTACACTTTAATGGCATTAACAATTACTCAATTCTCAATTACTTACTCATGTTACTTATTGCAAATCTAGCACCGTTAAATATCGATAAGCAGTATCGTCAATTTATCGCTTTTACAATTTCAAAATAGTGCCCTATCGATACTTAATAAAAATACCTTGCTTTACAAACTTGTGACATAATTTACAAACTGAATGGATTCGAATTAAACAAAAGTGCCATGAAAGTACGCTGGCAGATAGTCAATAGCTGTCTGCGTCAACACTGGCGCCAACAAAGCAATGCCGCCACAGCTACAGTTGCTGTTCCAGTTACTGGAAACTCAGCTACAGAGACATCAACTAAGAAACCTACAAGCAGCAGCACACGTGAAACGTTCGTTGAGCGCATAGAACGCGGACCCGGCCTGAGAGACTTTTTCACTGTGAAAGCCAAACGAAAGCTGAGGGAGGAGGAGAACTCGGATGCCGTTAGCGATGATATACCTTACCTAAATGCAATAGACTACAATGGTCATGGAAGGCGGGTGCACTTCGAAGTATATGGCTGCCAGATGAACACGAACGACACGGAGGTCGTTTGGAGCATTCTGAAGGAGCACGGCTACCAGCGCAGTGACGATGCTGCCAATTCAGATGTCGTGATGCTAGTTACATGCGCTGTGCGCGAGGGCGCCGAACAGAAGATCTGGAATCGCTTGCGTCACTTGCGAGCGTTAAAGGAGAAGCGCGGCTCAAAACGAGCCCCGCTGCAATTGACAATACTCGGCTGCATGGCGGAGAGATTGAAGGAGAAACTGCTGGAGCAGGAGCAATGCGTGGATGTGATCGCTGGTCCAGACAGCTACAAAGATCTACCCAGGCTGTTGGCCGTTGCTCGCCACTATGGCAACTCGGCCATCAACGTGTTGCTCTCTCTGGATGAGACCTATGCCGATGTCATGCCCGTCCGCTTGAACACGGATTCGCCCACTGCCTTCGTCTCGATCATGCGTGGCTGTGACAATATGTGCACCTACTGCATCGTGCCTTTCACACGTGGTCGCGAGCGTTCGCGGCCGCTTGAATCAATCGTGCACGAGGTGCGGACACTGCAGGAGCAGGGCGTCAAGGAGGTGACGCTGCTGGGTCAAAATGTTAATTCCTATAGAGATAGGACTTCCGAAAATTCGACCAAAGCTGTTGGCAATACGGCACCCGGTTTTAGCACGGTTTACAAGCCGAAAACTGGCGGATTACCATTCTCGGTGCTGCTGCAAAGTGTAGCTGAGGCTGTACCTGAGATGCGAATACGTTTCACATCGCCACATCCCAAAGACTTCTCTGACGAAGTACTGCGCGTCATCCGCGACTATCCTAATGTCTGTAAGCAACTCCATCTGCCCGCCCAGTCGGGCAACACGGCCGTTCTAGCCAGAATGCGCCGTGGCTATACGCGCGAGGCCTACCTCCAGCTGGTAGAGCACATTCGTCAAATCCTGCCCAATGTGGGCTTGTCCAGTGACTTCATTTGCGGCTTCTGCGGTGAAACGGAGGCTGAATTCGAAGATACCATTTCCCTCATCGAAGCCGTGCAGTATAACGTGGCGTTTCTGTTCGCCTACAGCATGCGCGAGAAGACCACGGCACACAGACGCTATGTGGACGACGTTCCAACAGCGGTTAAGACCGATCGACTAAAACGCATGGTGCACGCATTCCGAGAAGGGGCCACCAAATTGCACAAACGTTTCGAAGGTCAGGAACAACTCATCCTAATCGAGGGCAAGAGCAAGCGGTCCGACAGTCACTGGTTTGGGCGCAACGATGCCAACATAAAAGTAATTGTGCCCGCAGCAGCTCTACCCACAGCCAATGCGAATGAGCCCGCGAAAGATATAAGTGTGGGCGATTTTGTGGTTGCACGCATCGTGGAATCCAATTCGCAGGTCCTGAAGGGCATACCGCTGCACGTCAGCAGCATCGGACATTACCACAGCATCAAGCAAAAGTTGAATAAACAGCTGTCTCAGTAGAGGGGCTAAAAAGTTTTAATCGAACTTAATTATTGTACATCACGTTTCCATTGGCAGTTCACTGCGGGCGCTTTCTATAGTCGCCGCGGGCTGATCCTCTCTTCTGCTATGGTATTTGGCTATGTTACTCCGATAGAAATCAAAGATCTCGGCACTGGCTTGTCGGCAAATACATTCGATATCATTAAACTGTGCAATCTTGAAGGCGCCTTTTGTTTGCACCAGCAGCAGGTCTCCATCCACAGAATCAAAAGCAAACGTAAAGCTGGCTTTCTGATGCTGCGTCTCACTTTCCTCAGGGTCTAGAATAAAATCGCCTTTTTCATTGATGATGCAGTGCACGGCCGCAAAGCTGTACTTCAAGGGCAAGCCTCCGATAAGCATGGCTAAACAGGCTGCGTTCAAAGCGCACGCGTCTATCTGCAATATAATTGTTAACAGAATCATTTCTTAAATACAGTATGGACTTCTTACGCTTCCACGATCCTCTAGTTCCTGCACCTGTAGTGACATTTTCGCCCGGGGATAAGCTTCACTAAGCAGCGCCAGCTCCAACACATCTCGTATGGCTGCCTCCCGAATGCGCTCCTTCACCTGTGGCAAGCCTGCTTTAGGCCGATAGTTGCACTCCAGGTAGCTACCTTCAATGCTCAGATTTTGTGTCTTCACCTCGATAGGTCCGAGCACGGCGGCGATAACAACTGTGGCACCTACAAGTGGGAATGTCTCAACCGGCTTTCTAACACAACACGAGCAACGGTAACAAACCTTGGCTATACATGACAGAGCCATCGCAGCGGGAAAGCGGATTGAATTTGCAATGCATCTCTCGTAATTTAGCTTTGGCATCATTTTCAGTATTTGCTTTGTTCATTTTTATCGTAATTATCAATATTAATCAAACCGAACAAACAACGTGCGAGCATTAATAAAAACGATTTAGAGAGGAGCGAAGTTGATTTACCACTTACTCATCGCGAGTACTGTCATACTTCTGTTTCTGAAAAATATCGAATCAACAGGTTTCAGGACGGTACGCTGATCAACTAAAGCAACAGTCAAAATGAATTGTTTTGAAATTATTTGTCATTAATTAGAAATACATTTTTAATAATATTTTATTTCATAAATTAGTACATGTGCATCTATTTGACAGCAAAACATTCATTTCGTGGCACATATCTAATCAGCTGGCAAAAGATTAACTATCGCCGAAATTAATACTTGGTATTTTTTCACACTCGTGAATAGTAACTAAAACATACACACAGCACACACAACATACATATTAGTGGTAAGGCCTCCAAAACTTGTTCATTCCACAAAGTAAACGCCCGCTGTTCAGGTTAAATCTCTCTGAATTAGAAAGCACAACAATGTCTGGTAAGTCGTACTTATAATATAAAGCTACTTTGGAATGTTACATAATTGCTTATAAGGGCATATACTCTATTACAGGTGCTAATCCATTTGCGCAATTCGAGAAATCCTTCACTAAGGATGGTACCGTGTACAAATACTTTGATCTGGCTTCCATTGATAACAAATATGGTAAGTCATATGTGTAACTCCCGCTTACCTGACTACGTGGTAAAGAAACCGAAATACCTACATACATATGTATGTATGTATGTATGTGGCAGCACATATTTAATTCATAAAGAGACGATTTGAAGTTTGACCCCCAACAGTGACCGCTTTAATTTGCATGTCGAAGCAGTAGCAGTGAGAATCGGGCGACTTTTCCACCTCAGCTTTCCAATGCATACCTAAGTTTAGCTGAACGCGAAAGTTATTAATGTTAGAGAAGAGACGAACTGAGGGTAGAGATCGGCAAGGTTCATTAGTGAATGCCAGGCACACGACGAGACCGGCCTGCTCTGATAAGGCCCAACTACACTAGATTGTGCGTTAATAAAGCTCTTGTATTATGTAGTAGACACTTATCAGTAGCAACAAGACAAATTCAAACGGCTGATATCGGACGATTTCGTGGCCTGATGCTTTAGACATGCGAGTGTAAGAACATAATTTGTATATGTGTGAGTGTATGTGCGCGAGCTCCCTATGCATCTCCATAGAGGCAGAATATTTTAAAGTATGACGCGTGATTCTAGTTGCCTGAGGTGAGAGCTGTTGAAGCTAGATTTGTTACCCAATCACAAAGGGCAAGTGGCTAGCTGAAAAACAAACGCCTCAAAGAAACCTATTATTGCCTGATAAGTGCTCGCTATCTGTTTCTTTAAACAAATAAAAGTGTTGTGCCTTAAATGTAATCATACAAAAAAATAATCTGATTGGCTTACAGACCAGCTGCCCTACTCGATTCGAGTACTTTTGGAATCTGCGGTGCGCAACTGCGACAACTTCCATATTCTCGAGAAGGATGTGCAGAGCATTCTGAGCTGGACGCCCGCCCTGAAGCAGGGCTCCAGTGATGTGGAGGTCTCGTTCAAGCCAGCTCGCGTTATTCTGCAGGTGTGTTGCATACTCTGCCTTGAATTATATTTATAATTAATAATTATAAATGTTCATAGGACTTTACGGGCGTGCCTGCCGTTGTGGACTTTGCGGCTATGCGTGATGCTGTCCTAGATTTGGGTGGCAATCCCGAGAAAATCAATCCCATCTGCCCCGCCGATTTGGTCATCGATCATTCCGTGCAAGTCGACTTTGCGCGCGTTCCAGATGCCTTGGCTAAGAACCAGAACTTGGAGTTCGAGCGAAACAAGGAGCGTTTCACTTTCCTGAAGGTGAATATTAAGTTACATAAACATTAACAAACTTTTTTTGAAATACAATCTACGTTGACTTTCAGTGGGGTGCCCGTGCCTTTAATAATATGTTGATTGTGCCGCCCGGCTCCGGCATTGTGCATCAAGTGAATTTGGAGTATCTGGCGCGTGTCGTCTTCGAAGCCGACTCCAGCGATGGCAGCAAAATTCTGTATCCTGACAGCGTTGTCGGCACCGACTCGCACACCACCATGATTAACGGCTTGGGAGTGCTGGGCTGGGGTGTGGGTGGCATTGAGGCTGAGGCTGTGATGTTGGGTCAATCCATATCCATGCTGTTGCCCGAAGTCATTGGCTACAAGCTGACTGGCAAACTGAGCCCCTTGGCCACCTCCACGGACTTGGTGCTGACCATTACCAAGCATCTGCGTCAATTGGGTGTCGTCGGCAAATTCGTTGAGTTCTACGGCCCAGGCGTGGCTGAGCTGAGCATTGCGGATCGTGCCACAATCAGTAACATGTGTCCCGAGTATGGTGCTACCGTGGGCTATTTCCCCATTGATGAAAACACGCTCGGCTACATGAAGCGAACAAGTAAGTTTATACAATTAGATCGTTATTTTTAGACTCATTGAATTATTGCCACTTTAGATCGCTCCGAGAAGAAAATTGATATCATCCGTGAGTATCTGAAGGCCACCCAGCAATTGCGCAACTACGCCAATGAAGCTCAAGATCCCATATTCACTCAGGTTAGCTGATTGCATAACTGAAATTCAAGACAATTCTTATCTATGTGTGAACTTACTTGTAGAGCATCACCCTGGATCTGGCTACAGTAGTGACCTCTGTGTCGGGACCCAAACGGCCGCACGATCGTGTTTCAGTTTCCAACATGCCCGAAGACTTCAAGTCGTGCCTGTCCAGTCCCGTAAGTTGAACAAATTTCGCTCTTATGAGATAAACAAAGCCCAGTGATGCTTAGACATCTGACAAAACTGAACTTAGTGTATCCCATAAATTGAAATCCTTAAGCACTGTTCAAATCTCAAGATCGAAACCGCAACGCGACCGACTGTTAGGCTGCTTACAAAAGAGCTATCTAAAAGAAACAGCAACTGTGATATGTAATAGGTTGAAATGTAAAATCACGGCTACTATTTCCTTAGATAACTCGATATAAATTGATATCGTTTCAACGTTAGACCTATTGCATCACTCGCATCAATCTCTCACAGCGAATTGCATTGATGTGTTAGCTTTACGATTGCGATTCCCCCATAAGCGGGCACACCAATGTAGTTAGTTGTGAAATGCCGGACCGCAGGCATTGGCAAGACACCAGCACGTAACACTCAGAACTGAAACCTGGTTGTTGGCCATCTTGCTCTTATAAGCACCGTTGCGTTCAATGGCCGCTGCCAGCGCATCAAGTTTCCTATGGCAGCGGCATCGACATCGACATCGACAGCGACAGCAGCAGCGACTGATCGGTTTTAGCTATTACCAAAATTCGCTGAGAATGCGCTTTACTTTCTGGCACGCTCGATATTTTTATGCCGAATTTCTAAAATTGTGAAGTGCTATTGTTTTTAATGCACCTCAGTGGACTTTAACGGGTTCTGAACCCGGGCCTGGCCCGGCTTGGCCTGCACCGATGGGGCCTCACGCGCCGCTTCCGCAAACAAACTGACCTACAAATAGCTCGTACAGAGCGGGGTCATTGAACGCCCAAATGACATGTCTTCCTACACAGTTTTAATCAGCGTTTTCTATTGTTGCCACATTTTAGGTCGGCTTCAAGGGATTTGCTATTGCGCCAGAAGCCCTTGCGGCTAGCGGCGAATTCCAGTGGGACGATGGAAAGACTTACAAACTCCAGCACGGATCCGTTGTCATTGCAGCAATTACGTCTTGCACGAACACTTCCAATCCTTCCGTGATGTTGGGTGCTGGCTTGCTAGCCAAGAAAGCGGTCGAGAAGGGGCTTAGCATTCTGCCCTATATCAAGACTTCTCTGTCGCCTGGATCTGGTGTCGTCACCTACTATTTGAAAGAATCGGGCGTCATTCCATATTTGGAAAAGCTTGGATTCGACATTGTGGGCTACGGTTGCATGACATGCATTGGAAACTCCGGTCCTCTTGAGGAGAACGTTGTGAACACAATTGAAAAGAACGGGTTGGTTTGCGCTGGCGTCTTGTCGGGCAACCGTAACTTCGAGGGTCGCATTCATCCCAACACCCGTGCCAACTACCTGGCCAGTCCATTGCTGGTGATTGCATATGCCATCGCTGGACGCGTGGACATTGACTTTGAGACGGAGCCACTAGGCGTTGACAGCAATGGAAAGAATGTTTTCCTTCGCGATATCTGGCCAACGCGTACTGAAATTCAGGAAGTGGAGAACAAGCACGTTATTCCGGCAATGTTCCAGGAAGTCTACAGTAAGTCTATTGGTCTTTAAAATCTTGAACTATATTTAAATAGCTCTTTTCTGCTCATAGGTAAGATTGAATTGGGCTCCGAGGACTGGCAAACGCTGAAGGTGTCCGATGGTAAGCTTTATCCATGGAGCGCTGATTCCACCTACATCAAGCGTCCACCCTTCTTCGAGGGAATGACTAGGGAGCTCCCCAAGCTGCAGAGCATTCAGAAGGCGCGCTGTTTGCTCTTCTTGGGTGACTCTGTGACCACAGATCACATTTCACCCGCCGGCTCCATCGCCAGAAACTCGCCAGCAGCTCGTTTCCTCGCCGGACGCAATTTGACTCCCCGAGACTTTAATTCGTATGGCTCGCGTCGAGGCAACGACGCCATCATGGCACGCGGCACCTTCGCCAATATTCGCCTGGTGAACAAACTGGTCACAAAGACCGGCCCACGCACCCTGCACATACCCAGTCAAGAGGAGCTCGACATCTTTGATGCAGCTGAACTCTATCGCGAGGAAGGCACTCCGCTGGTTCTGGTCGTTGGCAAGGACTATGGCAGTGGCAGCTCTCGCGATTGGGCCGCAAAGGGTCCCTTCCTATTGGGTGTGAAGGCAGTCATTGCAGAATCATACGAGCGCATTCATCGTTCCAACCTTGTCGGCATGGGCATTATTCCACTCCAGTTCTTGCCTGGCCAAAGCGCTGAGACACTTAACTTGAACGGTCGTGAGGTATACAACATTGCTCTACCCGAGACCGGATTGAAGCCAGGCCAGAAGATTCAAGTCGAAGTATGTAGAGAACTTATGGCTTTAGAACATTTCTTTAATTTGCACACTTTTTCAGGCCGATGGAACTGTGTTTGAGACTATACTGCGATTCGACACCGAGGTTGATATTACCTACTACCAGAACGGCGGCATCCTCAACTATATGATTCGCAAGATGCTCTCTTAAATCACCCCTCTTATTGTTTGCTTATTCCACTTGCATTTTAAAATTGTACATTGTAGTCTCCTAAGTTTTTATTGTGTGCTGGTGCTTATCCTAATTAATGGTCGAACCAATTAAATTAAGCCTACTTCTCATTCAACTCATTTCCGAATACTAATATGGTTCTTTCAAGATAAATAAACAGATTTATTCTATTCGTTTTGCTCTTTCCTCTACACTGCTGAATTATTGATAAATAAGATCGGCAAGTACACCAGGTCTACAAGTAGCTCTAATCTAGCGACCATAAACTTGAACGCAATGTCATCGTCTACAGCAATTATTACTTTATAGAATCAAAACAAATATGAAGC
Organism: Drosophila mulleri; assembly: GCA_035047565.1. NCBI lineage: Eukaryota > Metazoa > Arthropoda > Insecta > Diptera > Drosophilidae > Drosophila > Drosophila mulleri. The sequence goes on along the minus strand of JAWNPK010000069.1, from coordinate 5,231,741 downwards.
AAAATTTTTAATCAGTTAGCACGTAATCACTGAACCCCTACTCAATACTGTTGAGTAACATATACTAGATTATAAGCGTATATTTGTTATATTGTTTATTCACATAAAGAATTTGAATGATTATAGAATGCCTTCCATTGATTTAACTAGCTGGAAATTATAGAATCATTTTTAAGATAAGAAATATGTGCAGAATATAGAGGCACAAACAGCTTGATATAATACGGCCAATTTATACACCCACCCGTTACGCTGTCTACAGCTATTGACGCACATGTAAATATTTATCCACAAAATTCGATATCAAAATCATTTTTCATATATCAGTATGACTGTGGATACAGTTTAGGATTTTATTAATTTTTTGCATTTATAAGTTTCCGGATCCAAAGGGCATTCTGAACAGAGTGTTCAATGCATAGATATTATGGTTATACTATCATAGCTAATTGCACACATCTAAAACGAATCTAACTGATTAAATGCGAACAGATTATGCGCAACGAACGAATTGCCCAATTATCTAAAGATATCACGCATAAAATAAAAACGTTTTTAACAATCCTAACCATAACCATAACAAATATTGCAAATCATGCTATCTATTTACGTAATAATTTACCTTAATCAATAGAACTGGATTTCAGGTTCACAATTTATAGGTTGGGATCGCATTGACCATTGAACACATATGAAATTTACGTTTCACAGTGCCAAAAATGTATAAATTCTTGGTTTGTACTTTATTACAATGCATGCTAAGTCTACATTAATATGTTTTATTTTTGTTATTTACCTTTCAAAAACACACATCGAAAAAGTGCCGTAACACGGCGCCCCGTTGTGAGTGAAAGGACACAATGAGGTAAGTACTAGTGTAAGAATGTCCAGTTTGGCTTTATAAAAGTATTATTGTAACATTATTATCAACATCATCATCATCAATTACATATCTTAGAATAATAATGTACTGCTATATATATATATATATATACATGTATACACATGCTCTATGAATTCTTTTTTATCATCTTTATCAACTTTCTCTTGCCTCTGGTAGTACATATGTATAACGTAAAAAATCACTATAGCAAAAATCTACACTTTAAGCTACAACACTTTGGGTATTTTTAAGTTAAATTGCATTAGTTATGTACGTAAACATTGCAGAGCGTAACAAATTTGTTTTTAACTAATTGTAAGATACATTTCAACGCCCTAACAATAATCATAATTGTTAAGAATTTAGCTAATTAACCTGTGCTTTTTACTATTCATCTCGTCAGATATTTACAAAGTTGGAGCACCGAGCTATGCGCTCCAGCTGGCTCAGTAACAAATCTCTGGTGGTTCTTCAGTACGTTGCGTAAATGCAGATGTGATTTGATTTGGTTTTTATTTAGATTTGTGCGTCTCGTTTGTTACCAGCGTATTTGATGCTTGTATTGTTCGTCTATCGCTATGCGTTTGATGGTCTCATATCCAAGAATAATGCTGAATGAGAAGGCTGCCGACTGCACCAGGCGTGCGGACAGGCCCTTGAAGAAGCAGTTTAGTTTTTCCTCGTGCCACAGTTCGCGGAAAGCAACGCTCATGGAGTCTAAACGATGAACCTGCAAGATAACGCAATTAACGATATGTATAATACATAATAATTTCAAAGACTTACCTGAAGGCGTGCTCGCACTATGTCCAATGGATTTGTTAGTATTGTGGTTGTAAACCCACCCAAACTGCCAGCCACACATTGGATGAAAAGATGAGACACCCAAACGGGACATATCCGACACAGTTCGTCTACAATTAAAAAATCGATATAGTACATATCTAATTAATGTCCAAACGCAATGCTACAAACCCTGATATAAATGATAAAACGCCCACCACATCGCAGAGTTAGGCACATAGGCCATGAGGCTGGCAGTGTACCCTCTGTAAAAGCCGCGAAAACCATCACGTCGCAATATTTCACGCCCTATATCCATAGATATATTAAGGCGGCTGCGTCCAGGCCACGTTTTAATACCTAGTGGGTTAATATCGGCTTTTGAGCCGGCATGCGCTGACATTCCCAGCACCATGGCGTGTTGTGATATTACGTCGAAAGGAACTATAATGGTCTGGCCAACAAGCGATGCACATCCACCACCAGCTAAGGCCTTGAGACGGTGGCCAGCGCCCAAGTCAGTGAGTATATGTCGCACACCCTCGTAGGTGCTGATGTAAAAAACGCCGGATACGATTTGCACTGATGAGATCCAGAAACCACGGTACAGACCAGGCACTCCCTCAGATCGATAAATTTTCATGGCACAATCGATCATGCCTTTGTATATATCGCTCTTGTGCTGCACCTGCAGCTGGGTCTTGATCACCGTCAACGGGAATAGGCAGCATCGCACCGAAAAGGAGCTCAGCATAGAAAGTGGAAAGAACTTGGTCTTGTTCATCATGTCCCATTCGATGGTCCGTATGTAGGCGCCCTCCTTCCCGCTAGTCCGGCTTGGGCCGGCAAGATCGCCGTTGGCTTCCATAGTCACGCCGGTGCTTTCCGACATTTTGTTAGCTGTATTTGGAACAGCTGTCGGAGACCGTGTGCTGGACAACCTGCGCTTGTTGCATGCGTTTCCAGTACCAAGTGAAACGAACGAGACACCCGTATATCGAAATCAGCTAAACCGTTTCTGAATCTTTGTTTACAGCATCATTAACCGTCGTTGACAATTTCCGACCGACCGGGCACGCATTAAGTATGATATGCTTTCCTATGTGCGATGTGGATGTGGATGTGGGACTATCTGAAATGGAAAATATAACATTCATGTTATATACATATGTACATACATATGTTGACGCAATTGAAAGGCGACTGCACGAAATCATTTTGATCCCAAGGTGAACGTTCCGATGCATGCGTACTAATATATATCCATTGTCTTGTGTTTTGTCTTTGTACCCCTTGTTTTAAATATTGTTATTGTTCACTTGACATTAGGGTCTTTCGGATTACCTGGACCCATATGTTTACAGATTTGTTTTTAATTATATAATGTGGCCAGACACAACCAACTACACCACCTGACTGAATGAGCGCGTCATCACCACTGTTATCAATTTTGACCCCTGCCAGTCCGTAGTCGGCGAAGTTCTAATTTGATTTTTTCTCAATGCAGATATGGCTTACTTTCGCAGTAGTCCAATGCCAAGTCTACTTGCGTATATTAATATTTGTTGATGATTGAAACACCTACACTTGCACCCACCCTGTTCAATTATTTTTGTTGATGTTGTTTTCATATCGGCCAATCGATATTTGAAACGGAAGCATAATTCTTCAGTCATGAGTTGTGAGCTGGTTTTTTTCTACTACACAGGTCATATTGACTTACTTGTGTCGAGGAGATAAAAAATTTCTTCAATTACATACCAAAAAGATTAAAAGACATTTTAAAACAAACATGTTTAATGATTTAGTTTATCGATATGTAACTATACATCGATATGTTGACAGAAATACCACAGGTATTTATTTATTTTCACACTAGAGCAATGTTTATGCGTACACACTGGTCTAAATGCGCGGAATTTTTAAAATAATAAAAAATAACCCCTTTTTACTACTTTACTTTAGGCATATATATCATAAATATTTAATTAATAATATTATATGTGATATCTTATATGTGATGGTATTTTATCAATGGTGATTAAATGCGTATATATATATATATATATATATTTTTTTTTTTGGAAAACATAATTTCTGCTTGAGTTTATTTTAGTATTACTTTAATTTGAAACATATATTTTTCACTTTTTCCAACTCATACAAATAATGCGCCCTGATTGGTTGTTGGAGATATTGGCTGCACACCAATTGCAGTCCTGGTGGGCGTTTTGCGTCTGCGCAATTTGTCACAGCATCCTAACCTGCTTATTCATCCCTTAATAACCATCACATAAATCGCATTGAACGTTGGCCGTGTGCTAAGAATTTCTGCACACAGTCGCCACGGTTACTTCATAACCGTTACACGGTATTAACGGAATGCGGAGATCGCTGACTGTAACAAGTGAATGCCATGAAGTGATTAATAATTCAAAATTATCGATGCACGGCAACAAGGTGAAATCCTATTAGTGAAATTCCGCATGACAAAAAACATCCAAGTTCAAGAGTGCACCCGTCAGTGTGGTTAAAATTCAGTTAAGAAACAGATACACAGAACAATTACATGGATACAGCTAAACTGGTAAGGGCAATAAGGTCATGAATTAAAATCGAATGGTCCGTTCGCATTCAAAAAACGATCGATAATTCGATCTTAAGTACTTAAAGCTTTATTTCATTCAGACATTGCTCACACTCTTACTTATATAACAAGTCTTATCCATAACTAAGCGTATAGCCCATATTCTCCATGAGCGTCTCCTTAATCGCTGGCTGAAGAGCTCGCTGCATGTACGTTGTAAGCAAGCCTCGCACGCCCATCGAAAAGAGCTTCTCCAGCTCATTGGTCATGGCATCACTCACGAAGTCCTCGTTTGCGTTGATGCCACTGCTACCACTAAATATATCAGCAAATGCACGGGCGTCTGGCTCAACCATCTGCTGCAGCTGCTCATCTTCAAAATGCAGAACATCCTCATTGAAATGGATTTCATCCGAGAAATCGACATTGCGACGACGCCGTCGGCGACGTTTCCCCAACTGTCGCCTCCGGTAGAAGTTATCGCCGTTCACATCAAAGAACTCATTCGAGTTACCGAATTCCTCATTGCTTCCGAAGGTCAGGCTCTGATCTCGCTGGGTGGTTTGCTCCAGTCGAATATCGTAAGTCGGTTTGTGATACTTGCCAGCGTTACCCAAAATAACTTGTGGTTCGCCCAGTTCGACCTGTGGCGCAGTCCCCTCACCGTAACCAAACCGTCGCTTCGAATTTTGCCGTAGTTTAACGCCAGTCGGTCCTTGGCAGCCGTGGGCAAATACGGAAATGAAGCCAGGCTCCGCAAAATGTGAGTCTGTGCGTACGGAGGCGGCGCCTATTCTGCGCGACTGCTCATACGAGGGACCCGCTGCAGCGGGACCCAACGGAACTGTGCGGAACTCGATTCCTGCATGCCTCATTCGTAATATCATATTACAACGTCCGCCGGTGGGCTGCATAACTATCCTACCGCTGAGTGTCAAGTCTGGAAAAATGAGACGCGTATCCAAAGTGGAGTTCTCAGTGCTGAATTTGCACTTGTCAATCTCCACCCAGCGCGAAGAGGCCTTTGCCGGCGGCACCCGTACTTTAAGATCCTCCACCTCCACTCGCGATATGGCCAATTTGTGGGGTTGCCGATGCTGATAATGTGGTTGCTGCTGTTGCTGTTGGTGTTGTTTTTGTTGGTGGGAGGAAAGCAGCTCCTCAAGCTCTAAAGCACTGTTGCTAATGCCACTGTCAGATGTGTCGCCAAATTGATAAGGACGTCCAGTGCGTCGAATACGCTTGGCGTAATAGCCACGCCCATAGTTCAAGCTGCCACCCACATTGTAGAAATCGTCCTCGGGCTCGCTTTGCTGGCCGTAGAAGCTGTTATATAACTGGTATGGAGACTGCGACTGCTCCCACATAGAGCGCGAGCGAGCTCGAGAGGAGCCCTTGGTTTGAACACTGCGGCGGCGCATATGCTCTAGCGCGTTTTCCAGACGATTCGAACAGCGATGCGGCGCTTGGTAAGGCTGACAGACAGCAGCTGTAATCACGCTTGAGAGTCAGCTAGACGATCAATGGAATAGATTTTGGCACTCAGCCACTCACCTTGAAGGAGTGCGCCAAGTAAGACTAAGCATATGAAACTATTCCTTCTGCTCAAGCAGTCTGATCCTGATACTGACATGATGCTAATCTCTCGCAGCACATTGATGTGTTGTATGGGATGAATATGTTAAGTAGACGCGGAAGAGACACCACCTGGTCTGGTCCACAGTTGAATCGAAAATGCGCTCTCAGCTCTAGAGGCAACGCATGCGAGACCGAGAAACTCGCTCGGTCGCGCTTCCATACACACACACACACACACACACACACACACGGACACACACACAGCCGCAGACGCAGCAGCACCCACAAGAAGTTCACGAAGACTGCGAGAAAGACAACGCCGCAGTCGTGTCACTGCCTCATCATGTGCAGTGAAAGTGTTTTCCACGACAAGCGCCAGGCACAGCGACGCACACGAGCGTGGAAAAAACGCCGCACACAAAGCCAAAAAGAAAAGCATTGTCTTCTACCGCTGCTGCTGCAAAGTAGATCAAAATAGCTTACAAACTCAAAGCAAATACGACGTCAACGCTGCGTTTCGTAATGCCAGTTGCGGGCGCGCATGCGTCGTAATATTAGCCACCCGCACTCAAGTTGTTCGAGTAAAGTTCAGAGTTGATCAATTCAGCAAACACGTCACTTATGTAGGTACTCACAATTGCCTCTTTAGCTAATTAAATGCTCCATTATCAACCAGTTTTGTTTTATTACAAGACATGGCCTATGCGTTGACATTAACTTTGAAACGTCGTTTAATTTCGACATTTACCAACACATTCACATTGCTTCCAAAGACAAAAGCAAAGACAACGATTAGTTTCGATAATTCTTGCATTTGCACTAGATGCGTGCCAGGTGGCAACGCTTCGCCGGCTCGGCTTGACGGTTACGGTAAATGATGTCTGTAATTTGATTTAACAAATTGTCTGCGTGCAGTTATTAAATTCAGCACAACGTCTTTACCAGATGCAGACATATTTTGCAATTTATAAATTGCTAACCACTTCCTATATTTATATACATGAGTATGTATGTGTGTATGTGTGTCTTTGCCAATTGCAAAATGTAATGCCACATTTCAGGTTTAATGTACCAAAATTTACATAACCTTTAGCTCTATTTTCTACGAAAATAGCCGGGGAGAAAGCTGCACGCTGCACGTTCTCTGTGCCTTCTAGCTGAGAAACTTGCCGCTTTCTGCGTTTCCGCATGAAGTCAAAGACACTGCAGCATGGGCAAGTTAAGCTACGGGTATATATGGGTATATACAGCTAGGTTTGCACATACAAAGACTTACATACATATGTATGCTACAAATGATTCTCAAATGCAGCGATGCGCAACGCTTGCTGTGCTCCAGTTTTCCAAGTGTCAAGTGCCAATACAGCCCGCAGCAGAAAACCGAAAAGCAAACAAAACCCAATTGCCAATTGTCAATTGTCAATTGCCAATTGCAAATTGACTCGAAAGCCAACAGAAATGCCAGATCAACGCGTTATTTGCCGACAACATCATTAGATCTTGCTGGCGAGCAGCTAGAAAGTGAAAAGATGTTGCCAGGTGTAATGAGCGGAGAGAGTGGCAGATGCCACCGCCCCATAAACTCGGCTGACCTCCTCAGTTCAGGCAGCTCATTAAGTGTAAAAGTGTCAATAAACCGCAGGTTTCCATTGTCTTTCTCATATGTTGTGCTATTCTATTCACACTATAAATGGACCTGCCCCTGTCCCTGTCCCTGTCCCTGTTCCACAATCACTCCCAATCCCAACGGCACTTCCAATTCCAATTGCAATCCCAGTTCCAGCTAGTTGTATACTCTAGCGAAGCTCATTACTTAATGACACGGCCATAAGCACAACAAAAGACAATCGACACCCGGACAGACAGACCGGCAGACAGCCGGGCAGCCGAGCAGCCGAGCAAGGCCGGAGCTAGAAGCTGTTAAGCTAATTGCCACAAACTTCTTCACACTTGAGTATGTCAATGTGACGAACACTTTGTTTCCATTCTGTTTGTACCGGTATCTGTAACTGTAATTGAAACTGTTCGCCGTGACCGTAACTCTAGCCGTAACCTGTTGTGTGCCGGACCAGGGTCCCGGGCAGCGGCCCAGCAGGTGGCTTTAAAGTCACTTAAAGCCCGACCAGCACCAGCAACCCCAAAAACAAAATCACAATTTGGCAATTCATTTGCCAAAATCGAAGAAACTCATAATAACTTCCTGCTGCGTCTTGGTTCATTTCCTTCTTTGGCAGGCCGACTACAGCGAGGCCAAGTCGCATCTTGAGCAGCTACAGCAGACGCTGACGAACCTGGATCATCATCACCATCCTCATTCCCACTCGCATCCACATCACCATGGGCTGTACCACACGGTGCCAAATACATCGACTATAACCACAGATTCGGTGGTTTCCTGTGTCACCTCGACATTGCCGGCTGTCGGCAAGGCCACATCCTCGTCCTCCTCGGCCTCCAGTTGCGAGAACTCTGAAACGGAACGCAAGAAATGCCACAGTCACACTCACAGCGACATGGACGTGAGTCACACACTTATGGAAGCCATCTGCACTCTTCCCTTGCCCACGCACGGCCAAAGGTCGCCGCCCTGCTGCCTGGCGATGGCCGGAAATGGGACGCCGCCTGCTGGAGCTCTAATGAATGGCCTGGCCAGCAACGCCAACGGAAGCGCCACATCCTTATGCAATGGTGACTTAACATGGAGCGCGCGACTCCTGTAAGACTCTCTACTGACCAATGTCCATCATCCAAGCAGATCTCGTGCGTGAATCGACCTGGTATGCGCATCACCACCATCACCATCACCACCACCAGTTGACGGACGAGCTGGTCATGTACACAGCACCAGCGCCGACGGCGGCAGCGGCAGCCGCCATTGGCAAATTCGGCCTGGACACATCCACAGAGGGTTACTTGAACGCAAGGTACAATGGTAAGCGTCCTCGGCCACCCGGATGCAGCTCCATGGCCAGAGCATCGACGACCTCTTGTTTGCCTTTGCTATTTACACGTTTTGTTTATTAACTCCTATTATGAGTTTTCTGATACACTCGGGCAGAGCCATCCAGTCGGGGATGGGGCATCAGCTGCGCTCCGCTGAGCCTCAGCTCACTTCAGCCCGGAGGCTTTTGTTTTATATTGTTTAACTTTTCACTTTATTAAGAAAATATATGGTGGACTGTTTTAACCTGAAGACATTTTCATTCGCTTGAGCGTTGCTTAAAAATCACAAAGTATGTATATAAACGGAAGGGATTTGAAAAAAGAACAGCATTACAGGGAAAGATTTCAAGATTTATTTGACTTGTTAAATTTGAAAGTTTATTTTGAAAATGTATTTAAATATTATGAAATTAATTTTTAAACAAGATTCATTTCATTTTTATATATTTTACAGACTATACTTTATATTTGTATATATTTTAATAAAGTTTCTATAATATATAATGTGTTGCTTTATTATTTATACATTAATTATTTATTATTTTATATAATGTTTTATAAGCACACAGTTGAATCATTTTCGCCAAGGGTCAGCAGTAACTTCACTGTCCAATATTATAGAACTTACCTAAAATTATTGAAATGTACAGTAAATGTAACCACAATATAGTTTTTATCTTAGGCTGTCACTTAAGTATATATTCCTAATTTCGGTTTCAGTTTCTGGCCCTTTCTGAGATAACAGATTTAATATTCCCGATTTGCAGCGCTCATGCGGACAAATGGTAAAACGTAAATTTAAAACCATATTCGCAATCTGGAACTTTAAGGAACTAAGACTTTGATGCAAATTTTCATAGACCTAGCCAAACTTTTATTTACTTATTATTGATGTTTTGTGTTTCGTTTTTGGCCACTATTTTGTACCAAGTGTATTCGCACAACTGTCTACTTAGGAGCTCTAGGCTTGTGCATGTGACAAGCTCGATTTGCAGACTCAAAGATATCCCGGTGCGAGCCGTAATGTGAAATATTATCTAACAAAAGTCAAGCTACCTAACATTTGCTACAGAAAATCACATTAAAAATGTTTCTTTTGCTTGTGCTCCCACCTGTCCGATGCTGCTCTGGATCTGCAGTGAATGTCAAAGGCGTGCGCCATGAAAGAACATCAAGTTTCTTCGACATACCCGCTGTGACCCACCCGCACCCGCACCCGCATCCGCACTCTCACCCGCATCCACACACCCACCCGCATCCCTATTGCTACAGGTAAGTGGAAGTGGAACTGGCAGGTGGAGACTGACAAGACAAGCCAGCAGATTGCAGCTGGGAGAGAAGGCGACTTTAAGTCAATCAGCTTTTTGTATAATTTTCAATATTTTCTTATATTTTCTGTAACGCCGCCTCCAGGTTTCCACCATCGCCACCTGCGGGCATCTTAAAGAAGAGCGACGAAGGTAAGCAAATGAGAATTTGAGAATCAGAAAAGAATTATTAAGGCATGCGCTCATCATTTATTTAAATTAAGCCCAGCTACGTGCACATTGAAGCAGATATAGCTATCAAATGTGCTGCCAATAACTCAATTTGTTTTTCTACAAGATGACTTCAATATGTATTTATTATAATTTTTTCCTTTTTTGAGCGAAACGCAAGAAATCGCGCGCATAATTTACAATAACAATATCCGCGGTGTTAGTAACCGCTAATCCAATTGGTGGCACGGGCATGAAATTCAATTTGATAGCAACTCAGCAGCTCGGCAATGCGATGCTCTTAGTTGGCCTCCGGCTGCTGGGGCAGATGGGCTGGGTGGGTTGCAGTCAAACAAGCGACTCAATCACCAGCCGTTGAGTGGATTGAGCTGAGCATACAAACATGCTGCCCGGGGTGGGGGTAAGCATGAGGGTGGGCGTTGCACCACTGGGAACTGGAAAATCCGTGCTCTGCCAGTACGTTTTGGCAGCCAACAGGTTTGCCAGCTCGTCCCGCTGCTCGTTTGTTGTGCTATCGACAATGATGTTTTTACTTGTCGACACTTTCTCATGGATTATGCAGAGGTATCTCGTGCATTTTTAATGCGCCCAGCGTCGAGTCGCGTTGCCTGCTGGATCTGATTTTGAGCTACGGCCAAGGAGCTCCGACCAGCAGCGTCTAATGAAAACGGCATTAAGCGAGCCCGCTGGGCGGGGGTAACCCTGCTGCTGTTGTTTGCCCTGAAATTGCAGCATATTGGCCATTTACAAGGGCCTGTAGTGGGTTGCCTAAATAATTAATGTGTGCTAAATACCTTGGCCATTTAGTGAAACAAGCAAAGGCGCTCGCCGAAAACAAAGTCTATTTACATATACTCTCTACATGCCACACGTTGCTTTTTTAATTTAGTCAGATTTTGCATTAAATTATGCATTTTATTTATAATTTATATGTATAATATTTATAAGTCCAATTGATATCTCATTTTGGAGCACCATGGTAAATGGTACGTACCAATCATAAATCTGAGAAAAAGGCATAAATTAACTTAACAGTTCTATTTTAGAGCTCTACCTCCAATACATCATTTTAGACAATAGCATTTCTGAGATACTGAATATAGTGTTTTATGATTGTCGCATCCCTAGAGCGACAAAATTGTAGCATCATTATTATTTTTGTGCACTAATCATTGTTTTGCTTAAAGTGAATTCTTAATATTTTTTAAAATTATTCTTAAAAATTTGTAAATTATGAGAAACAAAATACTTGTAGAATTATTTATTAAACCTGAAGCTTTGAGCTATTATTTGATTTCATTTGTAGTATGCTCCAAATAAAACTTAATTGCCTTCAAAGAAATTGAGCAAAAATATTAATTTTTATAGATTTTGATTTAAATAATTAAAGTATTTGTGTATTAAAGTGGCCTTAAAATTCAAATAAATTTTTTTTTTACCTATAACTAAACATAAATATAAATATCAAAACATAAATATCATGAAAATAAATATATAATGAACACAATTATCCAGAAATGTTAGATACTCTTTGCAAAGAGAGTATAAATATACAACGTAATTAGTACTCACTCCTCACTCTTGAACTCTTTGGTTAAACGTGCGTGAAAGCGGCTTTCATTTGGCTCTCTCAACTCCTCTGGCCATCTCTCGTTTTAGACGCAGCCGCCGCTGCCGCTGCCGCCGCCGCTGCGGCAGCTGCCGTATATTGCAACGATGTATCTGTTGGTCAGCACTTTCATCAGCACAATACCAAGATCGAGCATGCCGACTCCACAACGACGGCCGCTGCTGCACAGCATCATCAGCAGCAGCAGCAGCAGCAACAGCAGCAGCAACAACAGCAACAGCAGCAACAGCAGCAGCAGCAGCAACAACAACAGCAACAGCAGCAACATCATGATGCACTCAGCCACCAACAGCCGCAGAATACACATCAGCAGGGACACGCACACCTGACCCCGGTGCATGCTGCCTCTGCCTTCAAATTTAGCCACACGGCGGTCATATCCAGCTCTGCTGTCTACGCAGCAGCACCACACTATACCCACCAGCAGCAGCCGCAGAACCACTCGCATGCCACAGTGTATCGCGATATTTCACCCAGCTTAGCCACCGGTAGCGAGACGGATCTTAAGTACGAGAGTGGTCCGTATAATGCGACCATATCATCAACCTATCCGCCACCGTTGCGCCCCGCTGTGGTTGACTCCACGACCTCGAGTGATGCGGAGCTGCGTCTAGATCAGTTTTATGCCAGCAATTCAATATCCACCAGCAGCAACGGGCAGACCATTAGCCAGCGTCGTGGCTCGCTTCAATTATGGCAGTTTCTAGTAGCCCTTCTGGATGAGCCCGCGACTAGGTAAGTGTGGAAGAGACTGGCATACCCTGTGCTTTCACCTCATTTGCTGTACCTCCAGCTCTAGCTGTATTGCGTGGACCGGACGTGGCATGGAGTTTAAGCTCATCGAGCCGGAGGAGGTGGCACGGCGCTGGGGCATACAAAAGAATAGACCGGCTATGAACTATGACAAGCTGTCGCGTAGCCTGCGCTATTACTATGAGAAGGGCATAATGCAGAAGGTCAATGGTGAACGGTACGTCTATCGCTTCGTCTGTGATCCCGATGCGCTCTTCAACATGGCCTATGGCCACCTCACAAGCAAGCAGGCAGATCAGCAGCATCAGCTGGCCTTGTCGCTGGCCAAATCGTCGCCGGAGTCGCATTCGCATTCGCAACCACTTCGCGTGCAAAAATCTACGGCTGTGGATTACTATGACAGTGGCTTGCATAAGTATCAGTAGGTGGAGTGTGGGAACACCATTGTGCGGGTGTAGCCATATCTCATGTACATTATGTAATTTATTTTCGTGTACGTGTGTATATATATATGTATATGTGTGTGTGTGTGGGAGGAACACGCTGCATTACAGTACAACTTGGTTTGGTTAATGGATTATACAAAGTTTGTAACGGTGCAATTAAATAAAAGCTAGTGCTGGCAAGCAAGTGATGTTCAGAGATGTGACAATCGTTAGACCACCACAAACAATCGACGCCTATCGATCACAGCCACATAGCAGCTAGCTTGAAATTTAAAAGACACGATGGGCAAATCATTTTTATTGTGTTATATTTTTGGTTATTAGATGGCTAGCGTTAGATGTATAGCTCGTCTAAGCCAGGCCTTATCAGCAGTATATACACACATATGTACATCAAACTACATTCATATATACAAAACAGAGTGTCTACCATAAAATATAATCAATTTGAGGTTCAGTTGGCGAATTTAAATAAAGTATATACCGTTTTTGTTCGTTACACAAAGCGCAGCCCGTTTTGTATATGTGTTTTCATAATTCTTCCTTTCTCTTCTTTTTGGGTACAGATTTCTCTTCCGACTCCGAGTTGCTGCTGGAGCTATTATCAACGCTACTGCTGTCGGAGTCAAGTTTCCGTTTCTCTGGCGACATCTTGGCGATTTTTTCCACATAGCTCTTTACTTTGTCCGGCTGTGGACTGTACGCCCAGTGTATCAGCTCTAAGTGTATTTCAGTGGGAGCGCCTGTCTCTTTGTCGAACAGCTTCGCATCTTCGCTCTTAATCTTCTCCAGCAATTTTGCTATTTTCCGATTGCGTACTATATCCCAGCTCGTTGTGTCGTCTTTGGGATACATCGTACGAAGATGCTTATAGTTTCCTTTCGCTTTAGAGCCCCCATAAGCCGCAAGGAACTCGGCCGCGAGTTTATCTTTCGGCTCAGGTAATTTGGTTATCAAGGAATGTGCCAGATATGCTCGGTTGTCCTTGATCCGGTTCTCTGTTTCGAATTTTTCAAGGAACTCTTCAAGCACTTGCACGCCTTCCTTGATAGAATTAATTTTATCCTCATTCTTGGTGCCGGAGAGCACCCGCTTCGAGCTGCCAATCAGACCCTTGATTGCTAGTCTTTGGTAATCTGGGTCACGCTCCTCCAAAATGCTACAATTAAAATGTATCGATACATTAATTTAACACGCATATGCGAACATAAATATTTCTATAGACTGTGGAATGCGTCTCGCGTAGCGTGCCAAATGCTTTGCACATTTACACACACAGAGAGAGCGACAGACTGAGAGGGAAGTCGTTAGTCGGTCTCTCAACCAAATTATTAGACTTCCGAAAGAGGGAGCGTTCACATCAAACACTAAAACTGTGATATGACATCATATGTAGTGGCCGCAAAGTCAAAGGGCCGCTGGCAATGATGACCTTCAGCTAATTCTTATTAGTATGCATAGTGAATCACATCTACCTGAGAGTTGCCAGTGCTGCTGCCTTGTCCTTAAAGCCCAATCCAGGCACGGTCTCCACCTTGTCATCGCCATCAGTCTTTGTATTCTTATTGGAGGAACCACCTCCGTTCTCCTCCAGCCATTTCTCAAACACACCGATGGCATCGTTTATGTTCTTCACCTTGTCTGCAGCCTTTGTCACTGTTTATGAAAATCGATATCGATGAGAATAGTTGTTAAAAGTACATATGTATATAGAAAGAGAATCTTACTCGTTAAGACGCGTTTGGCGCGTCCCAGTAGGCCCCGCACGGTCAGCTTGCGGTACTGCATGTCATGGCTCTCCAGCAGCTTGAGCGTCTCCAACGCCTTCTCCATGTCCTTGAACCCAAACTTCGATTCGCCCTCGGACATTGTTGCTACTCTATTTGATAAATGTTAGTTTCGACAGAAAACTAGCGTCTGCAATCCACCAAAGACCAGCTACGACTGAACGACGATATCTGTTCGCCTGCATGAAAGCTTTAAGGCGAAGCAAAAACGGAAATGTATCGAAAGAGAGCGTGCGAGCGCCTCAGAGATTGGGTGAGCAGTAAATGGGACAGCCAATTAGATAAGCGTGGTCAAAATAACCAAGTGACATTATCAGTGCTCAATTAGGAACCGGTTTGTTGTCGTACTGCCGTAGCAAAACAAAACCGAAAACAGAGCCGCCATGACGTCATGGCTACCAGATGCCGATTGTCCCACATAAACGCATTTCGACGATAGTTTTCGGGTGACCAGATTCAAATAGCTAATGAATAATATGTTCACAATAAAAATATTTTATTTTAATAAAATACAATTTGTGTTAAGATAATATTAAATAATAATTATGTTTAATAAGTGTGTTTTTTTATATTTATTATTAAAATGTCTGCTTTACATGACTTCTATAAAAATATTTAACACAAATCAAATTTTGCATATATTCACTAATCAATCAGAATATTTAGTAGGCTTAACAATAGACTTAATTCACTAGGCATATAATATACAGAGTCACTCAAGCAATATTTTGATTGCTTGAAAGAATAAAAATAATATACATACATACATACAAACATACATATATTCATTAGGTCTGCCGACGATTGATATTCTTGCAGAAATATAAACTAGACATTTACATTTTCTGTGTACAATTTAAGACAAAATAAATTGAAGTGATTAACGAAGTTTGAAACAAATAGTTCTGATAACCGGTACATAATAATGTCGGAATCGGCCAACTCGGATTTCTATAGCAAAAAGTGGTTATAGAAACGATCGGTCGTATATAATTTATATTGCCTTGCTATCGCAAATGTAATTTAAATAATTATATTAACTTTGTAATATTATTAATGCTTTGAGCTAAAATTAGCAGCTAGCCAATTTAGGTTAACCATATTGCACCAAGACTAGTTTAGTATCTGCAAGGATATTATCTCTCTGGCCATCCTAAGTTATTTATCCTTCTTACTAAATCTGAAATTCTCTTTCTCTCTCTCTCTCTCTCTCTCTCTCTCTATAATATAAGTAGACATTAATATATGGCTATGGCTTATCACAAATAAGGTACTTACATTATAAATTTAGTTTGGCTCTTTTCTCAAGTATTTCCAATTCCATCATTTCGATTCGTAGTTTTCCCTCTTGGACTTCTTGGTCCAGCTTTATCTTCTCTTTGAGCATTTCGTGATTATGCTTTTCCTGCGCGCGTTGGTTTTCGCCTTTATAAAATTCTTGCTGAAGCAGCACTAGTTTAATCTTCTCCTCATCCAAGCTGCGCAGTGTTCGTGGATTCATGCTCGGCCAATCGGAACTTATATTCGCTCTGACATCTTTATGTTCAATCAGATTAGGGATCTAAAAACAAAGCATAATATCTTGAATCAGGCACGTCTAAAATTGTCGGCGCTTACGTCGTGTGTATCGGAGCTTCCAAACATGTCATCATCTCCCTCGAAACTGATGTCATTTGGCACATTGGCTGTAAGAGAATTGCAGAAATGAATATATTTAGAGAATTTTTCCCAATTAAGATAATACTTACACGCGTCACTGTCGAATTGGTTGCCCAAGCCTGCAGTTGATTCACCCATTAAAGCAATATACTTTCCTGCGCCGTTGCGAAAGCTGTGATTCTTGTCGTCCACCAGTTCGAGTTTGGACCTTCGTTTCATGTTTATAAACTTATCCCGTAATGCCTTCCATTCTCGGCGTATGCCTGTTCTGGTATAAAAGGTGTCGGCCATTTCCTCCCAGGCCTGCTCCTTTTGCTTCCACGTAGCCGCATCGGACTTTTTATTTTCCAATATTTTCTTCCTTTCCTCGAGGAGTTCCATGAGCACTAGTTCCTCCTCCGCCGTAAAATTTTTACCTCTTTTCTTCTTTTCCTCACTCGACATATTTCAATTTTACCAACACAATACCAAAACAAACAAACTCAGCTGTATTTAGCAATTAGAGTGACCAATCTGTGCAATCTGTTGACCAGACATGCCAACTTAGCATAATAGCGATATAAGCTGTGGGACATAAGAACATGGAACGAAGCTAAGCAAAGAAATAGCGTCGATTCTTGCGAACGAAATATGTACATAAGTAAATTGTGCAGATTGATTTCATTTCTGGATAGAGAACGACCCACCATTTGAGCTTTTAATACGGAATTTGGCTCAAACTATTAAAAGTAATACAAATAAATTAGTTTTAATTCAAATATTTAAGCAATACTAATAGTAATTTTTCACAGAAAAATGTCCAGTTTCACCCATTTAACTGATAAAGCACGTGCCAGAATTGTGGAATTCAGGGATATAGGAATGTCGATTCGTAACACTGCTGAGATTATGGGAATAAATAAGAATACTGTGGAAAACCTAACCAGAAGCCAGCCCCGGTCGTTCACAAATGATTGATAAGCAGGTCAAAAGATGAATAGCAAATCTAGCAGCCAAAGAAAATACATCTCAAATACTGAGTAAGTTGTCTTAGCCGGCATCCACGAGATACATATGTGCAGAAATTCTTAAAGAGCTCGAAAAATGACCAAAATATCGTCTAGGCGGAGTTACTTCCCAGGCATAAAGCTGATCGATTACTGTTTTCCAATGGATACAAATTTTGGGATACTGAATGGAAATTGATGAGAAAACGATCAATTTAAATAATCCTGATGCCTGCGCCGATCATGTCCTCGTGTCCAGAAACTGTTACGTAGTCTTTAATGATATGGGGTACGTTTGAATATAATGGAAATACCTCAACTTTTTTTTTAAATAAGCAAAATGATGTCAAACTATTAAAGTCCGTTTAAGTGCCATTTGCATAGCAGTATAATTCGCCTATCCCCACAGCAAAGTTCACTAAGGCTCTTTAATTACTCTGAAATTCATGTTTTAGAGTGGCCAGCAAGCAACCCGCACTTAAACCCGATAGAAAATCTTTGGGGTACATTGACTTAAAAGTTTTATGAGAACGGGAACCAATATAATTAGGTTACAAAATGCCATTATTTAAGAATGGGAAAAATTGTACATCCAAATTCTGATTATATCAAATCCAGCAAGAATTATGAAAGCTTCGAATAACAAAGGGGCTCTATTTAAATTTAATTTATGGTTTAAGCAAATTCTCAGTTGATTTGTTTTCCCTAGTTAATGCACTTACAAAAATGCAAAATATTATTTTACATACTCACTCAGTAGAAAATAGTTTAGTTTTTAAATTAACTACAAATTTTGAGAACTTCTCCCTCGTGATTCTGTTATATTTCATTGTGTATATTTTATTTATGCGGTCAATGGCATATACTCTTAAATAAGCAATGTAAAACCCCGACACTTTTGTAATACCTAAATATTATTCAAATTAAAGTGTCCTATATAAATATGAAAATAAAATGTATGTAAATATATATGTATATGTATATATAAACATTACTTCTTTCTTCTACCCGTAATTAGTAACGAGTATTTTTACGACGTAAAGCAATTAAACAATTGAAGCAAGTGTTATAAGAACAAGTTGTTTATTGTTTTTTTTTTTTTTCTTTTTACCATATGTATAAATGATACATCAGATTGTATTGCAAAAATCATAGGAGATTTACATTTACATGCAGTTTAACAAATGCATTTGAGTATATATGCATGCATATAAATACAAGTGTTTAGTTATCTTACAGTTTTGGTTTGTTTGTATTTTTTTTTTTTTTTTAAGAAGGTAAGCTGAGATTTTTTAATGGAGAACTAAGGCTAGTTGCAGCTGCGTCGGATTTCGAGTACATCGTCCAGCATGAAATTGCGTAAATGGCACAGGGCCTGCACCACATTTTCTCGGTCACGTACATCGGGGCCAAGCCAGTGCTCCGGCAGTTTCGTGTTGCCCACCTGGTTGGGATGCACGTGGGTTAGTGATCGCCGCCAATTGTTGTTGCAGGCACTGACGCTCAAATGGCTGCCCGTCTGCAGGCTCTCAATGTACTTAATGTATGCCTCGGAATGGATGACTCGATTGGCACGGGGTGGCACAGTAACGAACATAGGCTCTGGAGGCGGTCCCGCAACAATGGTCTGCATCTGGTGTTGTTGCTGCTGTTGTTGTTGCTGCTGCTGCTGTTGCTGCTGTTGCAGATGCATTTGGTGCTGCTGTTGCTGCAATATCTCCGCGTTGAGCGGCGCTCGCGGTGACATGACATTGTTGGATGGCATCGCTACAGGTAATTGCGGTTGATTCTTCTGCTTGCGCGGTATAAAGTTCTTGCTTCGTTCTGCGATGCTAAGCGGCTTGCCACATTTGCTTAGATGCACCTCGCGCACATGCTTGACGAGACGCAGTACGTTGGGGAAAGCTTGTATCGACTTGCGAATACGAGGACAATTGCGCCACAGACAAACGTACTCCATTTCGACTCCCGCTTGCGGATGCCGGTTAATGTGCCCGGTGCCATCCGACAGGCAATGCTCAGTGCAGTCGGCCATTTCCTCGAACTGAAAGTCACATTTGTCCCACTGGCATTCATAGGTCAGCGGCGGACTAACTTCCTGGCCACCCATAGAGTGCTGAGGCAATGGACTGCCGCAGTTTTGGTTATCGTCCAGTTCGCGACGCATGGCGGCCTCTTCGTTCAGCTTGTTGGCGCGATCCTCCCAGCTTTGCTTGACGCTGGCTGGCAGACTCTTCCACTCGTTGCCCACCAAGCGCGAAATGTCACCAAATGTGGCATCCGGATTACTCTGACTGATACCTGGAGGTGGAAGAAAAACTGTTTATATAGAGGAACTACTAAGAGCTCCATTCAGTACTTACCCTTCCGCACATCACTGGAGTAGAGAATATAGCCGGTGAGGCTCTTCTTGGTCGTTTTGACTTTTGCTTTAGAGGTAAGCGGCGTGGAGTTGATCGACGGTGCTGGGGATGATATTGTCACAATATCCGAGCTCAGGGACGGTGTGTCGCCATCCATGGAATCTTCTAGCATGGCCAGCTCGTTCAACTCGGCTTTAACATCCTTCGTCGGTTTTATAGGCGTTTTAAAGTAGAAGATCTCATCCTCTGTAACCTCTGCGCTGTGCTGGAACTTGCGTAGATTTCCAACTACCAGATTCCGCAGAGCCTTTTTCAGCTCATCGTAGACAGACTCGCATATGTAGACGTCACTCTCAGCGATTTCAGTTGGCCGGGAGCTAATGAACTCAGCATACTCCAGCACAGCGCATCGGCCCACGATGCTGATGACAGGACTCATGTCCTCAACAGTGCTGAGAAGCAGCTCCTGGCGGTAGAATTGCTTGCCCAAAGCCGGCGTTGTTTCGCTGGGCGACAGCAGCCATGGTCCCTTAAAGTACGACTTGCCATTTATCTCCCAGATTTGCTGGACTTGGGCAACGGACTGCTTGCCGCTCTGCGTGGCCACATATACGTAGTCCCCGGTCTTGATGACCCCGCTGCAAATGGTGTTGTACTGCTGATAGTACACGCTGTTGTCCTGGGCATTTGGTGGCGCGTCGCAGGTTACATTGGGCTTCTCCTTTTCGATCAACACCTCTTGGAGTTTAAGCTCTTCCAGTTCACCTTTGTGCTTCTCGATCCGTTCCTTGAACACGGACATCACGCGCTTCAGCTCCAATGGCGTTTCGCGCGGCACAAATCTCACCGAGGTGTTGGTGCTATCGCGCGACGTTGGCCAATTCTTGAGCTTCTTGAAGCAGCGTCCCTGCAGGTTGTAGCGCGACTCACAGACAAAGACGTCCTTTTCAGGCAATCCATCCGGGCGTAGCTTAATGTAGTCCCTGATATGCATGACGTAGCACATGCCCAACACCTTGTCCATGGATATGGTCTGCGAGATGCTGCTCTTGAATACCTCTTTCTCGAGGAACTTGCGAGTGGTGACATGATAGGTCTCATGGGGTCGCAGAAAGATTGAGGCCTGCATAAGCTTCTCATTGGCCGGCGTAGTCCACAGTCGCTCAATGCATGCAATGCTGGGAATCTTATTGTCTGGCATCTGCACATACACGTAGTCGCCAGGCGAGTAAACCTGCTGATTGATTGTCATGCTTTCGCCTTTGGCGCTTGCATTGAAGTCCTCCTTCTCTTGCTCCTGGTCCTGCTCCTCCTGCATCAGCTTTTGTAGCCGCATGACCTCCACGTCTGCAAGCAATTTGTCCACTGTGAATGAGAGCGCCGGCGAACTTAACGTGTCTTTGCACAGCTCATCTCGCTTTCGTATGAAGTACGTTTGCAGCTCGATGGAGTCCTGGAAGACGTCCGAATCGGTGCGCGACAACTTACGCGCCCGGTCTAAGCAGGCAAATACATCCTCTTGGTATACGTCTAAGCGTTTATACGCGCCCTTATCCAGGCGCCTCTTGATCAGATCCAGGGAGATGCCGCGTACCTTCGCACCCTCGCCCAATTCATCGTACTCGGGCAGCTCAGCCAAAGAGTCCGAGTAACAGCGTCCCTCCTCATCCTGATGGTTGTAGACCGTCGAGAAGAGAGTTAAAAACAGCTCCTGGACAGCCAACTGAACATCGGGCAGTGCATCGCGCTCAGTGCGCAATTGCTGCTTCAGCTGCAGCGTCAGCTGCTGCAACACCAATGCGTCCTTGTAGATCTGCGAGTCGGGCTCATTGTATTTGCAGGCATTCTCGAGCATAAGCAAAAAGTCAGCGGCGATTTCGTCCACGCTTTCGTACGCAGCCTGCTTCAGCTTTTGCGCAATCCGCTCCATGTCCATGGGATCCTTGATGATGTCGTAATACTCCGGATAGTCGCTCTTGGACGGCAGCTTCGTAAAAATCAGCGACAGTTGCCGCTTGCCTTTCGGCTCTTGATAGTCGCGCAGCGTTTCATAGAACTGCCAGAGACGCTCGCGGTCAGCTAGAAGCGCTGCCTTTGGCTTCCTTCCCAGCTTATATTTCTGAAGTGGTCTCTTCACCTCAACCAGCCCAGGGAACTCCTTGAGCTTTTCATTTAAGGCACGCTCTAGAGTATTGGCATCCTCGTATATATTGGAGCCCTCCTCGTTGTACTGTCGGCAATTGGAGAACATGAGTCGATAGTCAGAAACGACATCCTCAACAGTGGCATAGCGATCGGCCCGTATATTGTGCTCAATGGTGTTCATGTCAATGGGATTCTGTATTATGTCATAGTAATCGGGATATACCTTGCGCGGCGGCTTCTCCATAAACATCTCGATTGGCCGACGGTTGCCCACTGTATAATCCACCAAGTACTTTTGAATGCTGAGAATTTTCTTTTTGATGGCCGCGTTTATAGCAATGCGATTCGTTTTCGGTGAGTTGGAGTTATTGGACGTGTGCGCTGTACTGGAACTGGAATTGACGCGTGGTCTGCCCGGTTTCCGCTTCTCTGGCTGCACGTTGGTCGTGAATGTTTCATCAGTTTCATCTTCGTCCATGTCGCTGGTTTCCTCCAGTGACTCCTCGACCAGCTTTGCATTCATGAGTTTCTGCATTTTCAGTGCATCTTTGTGCGTGCGGTGCGTGACTGGAAATGCCTTCTTGGCATTGTCCAGCATCAAGTACAGGTCACCAGTGAGATCACTTATATTAGCATAGTCGCCCTTCTTCAGCTTTGTGTGGATTTGACTCATGGAAATGGGGCGTTTGATCAACTCAAAATACTCTGGATGAAAGCGACGTACTGGCAGCTTCCACAAAGAGTTGCCTAGCGGCGGGCCAGTGACACCCGGATGCTCCGAGGTACCAGGAGCATTGTACAAATGATCAAATAATGCCCACATGGGTCCCTCGCCTTTCTTGCTGGTCTCCTCATCGTCAGAGCTGTCCAGTTCTTCTTTCAGCGCTAAAATATAGAAGGTATTATAGTTTATTTGGTAAAATTTATGGATTAATGGAACATACCTGATATAGCAGCACTTGATAAGCTTTTTAGGCGTCGGACTGGCTTGGCCTTGCCCATTTCCAGCTCTAAACGTCGCTGCGTAAATATGCGCTTCAAGGCTTTGGCGTCCTTGTAGATCTGCGATCCGGGCTCATTGAAGAGACACGCATTCTTCGTCATTTGTAGTAGATCACGCTCCATTTCCACTAACGAGGAGTAGGCATTCATTTGTATCTTGGTGGCGATCAGGCGCAAGTCAATGGGATGCTCGATGACATCATAGTAGTCCGGATAAATTTTCTTGGATGGCAGCAGCTGAAACATACGATGCATAGCCCTGTCGCCAATCGGATCAGTGGCCGTCATGATAGATGCGAAAAGCTCTTCATACTGATTGTATTCCTCTTCAGTGTCTCCGGCACCGGGCTCAGTGCTGCTCGTCAGCCGACGCGCGTTCCGAGGCGCACGCTTAGCACGTGGTTCCTCCTCTGCGAAGCCATTCGCTTCCATAATGCGCTGTCGATGCGTCTGTATGTGCTGCCACAGAGCAACTGCGTCCTGAAACTCGGCCGAGTCGGGCTTATAGAAGGCCTTTGCATTACTTATCAGTAATTCCAGGTCATTCATCATGTCGTACAGATCGTCGTAAGAATCTGTTTTCAGTTTTTGTTGTACTTTTAACAAATCGATGGGGTTTACCACCACGTCATAATAAGAGGGCTCCTGACGCCGTTTGGGAGCTCTTATGAAGGTGTCACACAGCATTGAGCCATCTTCCTTCTTAATGTTGCGTATCGCGTCATACAGCTGTTGGCACAGTTCTGTTGGGTCTAAGCGCCGCTTTTTTCGCGCCGTTTGTGTCTGCTGTACCGGTGACTGTTCTGGCGTAGAGTCGTCAAGCAACAGTGGATCTTCGTCTTGCCGACTTGATATTGAGCTAGCGCGACGCTTACGGCTCAACATATTTATGAAAATATTGCAGTTCTAATTTAAAAATAAGAAATTTATGTGACAACGACGCCACCGGAAAAATTAGTGATGCGCACTATATAATGAAATGCAACTATCGCAACACTATTTTGCAGCCCTGGAAAATATCGTGTGCACTGTTTACTCAAAAATATAGAGGCATGCCAACTTGCCTTAAATACGGTATGGCTACCTGTAGTACAGTTATTTAAACATTCAAACCGTAACGAGAATTTTTGTGAGGAGACAAAGAATATTTAAGCGAAAGAAATAAAACAAAAATTACATTTAAAAAATTAATTTATATTATTTATTTTAAGATCACAGTAATTAAATAGTTTCCAACAGTCGAAATCAAGCCTTGAACGTTAGGCTAGCAAAAAAAGAGCCGTCAAACTGAAAATAAATAAAACTTGCGATTAATTCTGATTCTCCGAGCGAATGATGACAATATGCTGCTCAGTATGCGAAATGAAAAAGCCATTGGAGTTTAACTTTAAACTATTTTTATTTAAATTTTATCACATAACTTTTAGATGCATATATGTTCTTTTGTTTAGTTTAGTTGATTGCTTTTAGTATGCAATAAAAATGATGAAGAGCGCATCCCAATGTACGCCATATAAGGAACATTATTGTTAAAATACATATGTATATATATATTAATATAAATTATTCGTTTATGATTAAAAATGACAATGAGACGCAAGCGTAAATTAATTTACTTTAAATTAGTACATGTACGAAAATTACTGAATAAATATGTATGAAATGGGGTATCGATACGAACGCATCGACGTTGACTATAGACTCAGACTAATAAAATTTTTCCAAAAAACGCCTACAATTTAGCCTAACCTATTCTGTTGACAGCAGTTTATGTTGTACACGAACATTGTATATAAAATTAAACTTGTTAGACGTTCACATATGTGAATATTGTATGTATGTGTGCGAGTGTGTATGGGGTGGATGGGTGTACGCGCATTAACGGGGAACACAAAATTGAAATGCGGCACGTACACCACTGGGACCCTACCCTATTAACTACAACAATTAAGCACAACGATAAACAGCGCCACATTTAAATATCAATATCAGTTCTGTATAAAGTGTATTATATTCATGCTGGAAGGTTCACCTCCACATTTCATTCATCTCTCTCAGCAGTCCATCTGGTTTGCCTGGCGACTAGCGGTGGTATTATTGCGATTACTCTTACGACTCAGATCGTAGTAATTGGCATATAAACTAGTTAGACTCTTCAGGGGCGACTCAACAAAGCGCCTGAGCAGCTGATCAGCGTAGCGCTGCCGCTGACTGGGCGAGCTTTTGTTGCGCCGCCGTCTTAAATATCAGTTGATGAAGCTCATGTAGTTAGTAAAGAGCACATAGTTCTCCACTAACCGTGCTCGTAGCTCGCGTCGCACCGTCGCCGTAAACTTATTGGCCAGGCAGAGTGCAGTCGTTGTGCCAAACACGAGATTGTACAGCAGGACAATTTGAAAGTTGCCCAGCCACTCGATGGCACCAAAGTCCCCCAGCAAATCGAAGTTGGTAATGCCTAAAACGAAATAAACATTATGAATTAGCGAAAGCCCATGGCTCAAGTATACCAGAGCTCAATCAATACCTATGATTCTGCTTAGCAGCGGCAGTGCCGAGGACAATACTAGCATGAAGCCGCAATTCAACATTAGCTGCGGCAGCGACGTTTGGCGGCGTTTCGGCCGCACGTTGCTCATAAAGGGCATGCTATAGAAGCCGACCACAGAGGTGGCACCTAGGTAGAAAATTAGGCACACCTCCATGCCGGCGCCAACAGGTCCAAGTTTTGAAAGCGACGAAATGCCCAACGTAAATTGCTGGAGGGAAAGTTGAAATATAATTAATTGTACAATATATAAAGTTAAATTGCAAATAGTTGCCTTACCCTTGTGCTGAGTGGCAGCGCCTTGATGCCTATGAGTAGCTCTAATGTGTTCTGCACCACCAGGAGTATTGTGACGGCCGTGCAGAAGAGCAGCAGCAGCATGGCGAGCGGATAGACGAAGGTGCGCTGAAAGGTGCTCGACTTGCGCATCTTGTCCAGCTCCTTGCGCTCACTGTCGAGCTCTTTCAGTCTTTCGTTCAGCATCTGGTGCTCGTTGACATTCCCGGCAAGCGTTTTGCGCTGATACAAATGCGCCAGGGAATGTTGCAGCAGCGGCTGCGGCAGATAGCTCGGTGGGCGACCAATCCCATTGGTCTTGGGCAGACGAGTCCCGTTCGTCGCATCCAAAATGCTCACATTGTGCAGCTCAATGTGGGCGAGCTTGCGCTTTACGCTCGCTTCCTCCATGTAGAATGCGCTGAACTCCTCGTTCACGTCTCGCAGCAGCATGGGTCGCACCAGCACCTGGTTGACAACGCCAAAGAGCCGCACAAATCCGTACGGCGTGCAAACTGTAAATCGTAGTAGTCAGGGCGAAATATAACAAAGCGTTAGTTTGTTTCCAAGGTGTCGAAACAGGCAAACAGCAAGCAAATAAACAAACTTAAATTACATATGCCGTCAAGCGCTGAACGAGTCGAAATATTTTATTCTCAATACAAGTTTCAATATTCACAGTCACAAAATGGAACAGCAGCAGCAGCAGGACCACGATGACTTTACTGATTTCGAGCAGACTCTGCAGAAGATCGACCAAATCTTAAAGGGCGAGCCCGAAGCAGACGATGATCCGCCCAAGGCGAAGACGGCTGAGGACTTTGAACACATCGATGTGGATAAAGTGAAGTTGAAGGTTCGCGAGGATCGCACTGTGATTAATAAGCGAAGCGTTGAGCCGACCTCGCCCTACACCTCGGACCAGCAGGGCTTCATGAAGGAGGTGGAACGCGATGCTAATGAGCGGGCCCAGGCGCGTGCCAAGCGTGAGTATGAGGCAGAGCTACAGCGCAGGCAAGTATATACCATTGGATATAAAATGTGTAATACAATCTATCTAATGTGCTCTCAGTCAGGGAAACGAGGCGTTTCGCAACGGCAACTTTGAGAAGGCTATTCTGCACTACAGTAAGGCAATAGAACGCGTCAAGAATAGCGCAATCACCTATAACAATCGAGCCCTGTGCTTCATCAGGTGAGCGATTCCATTAAATGACTGAATGTGAATTGAGTTAACTGAATTCGCTTCGCAGACTTCGCAATTACAAGCGTGCCATCGATGACTGCCAATATGTGTTGGACAAGCTGCAGGAGTCTAATCTGCGCGCCTGGCTGTACAAGGCCACCGCCTACAAGCGACAGAACGATGCCGAACTGTTCGAGGAGTGTGTGAACCAGGCACGCTTGCACAATCCCCAGCAGCTGGCATACATCGACAAATTCATTGGCCAGATTGATGACAAAATATAATAAGCTTATTTAATTGTATTGTACTTACTCAGCATAAGCATTACGCCCAGAAATGAGACACACGAATAAAGGAACGGCAGGTGAACACTGCCCAAATCTGTGAAGCGTAAAAAGCGGAAATTAGCAATGCATTTACATTTAGATGCCATCCACATGTGCTGGGTGCAGTCCGCTGGGCGATCAAGCGGAACTCTAACCGTTTCAATCAGCTCTCGCTTCTACTTACTTAGAAACCAAAAGAACTGGAACTTTTCAATGCCAAACACTGCACTCAGTACGGCGGTCAGCACGAGCACAATGATGGCCATGAGAACGAAAACTATGAACGTCTCGTAGACTCGGGCCAGGATGCCCTTCTTGTGGCCTACGAAGCCCGTCGACTCGGAGAACAGATAGACAAAGGGCAGAAAGATGAACAGCGATAGATTCGAGAAGAGAAACACATGATTCCACAAACCTGCAACGAAAGCACAAAGATATAAATATTCAGTAGAATTCTCGTAGTTTCTATAACACTCTCCACTTACCCTGTATTAGGGAGCTGTTCAACCACTTCACGTAGTAGCTGTTGGGATACAGTAGCAGCACCTCGTTGCTTGCTATGGAAACCGGCAGCAGCATAGCCGCACCCTCGGCCACGGCCAACGTGAAGGTGCACAGCCAAAAGCTGCAAAGGATATTGCCAGGGTGAATGTGTGTCGATTGCATTACAATTAGCGTTGTAGGTGGTTGACACGCGCCTCACATCACGCTGAACCACCTGCCCGCCTCTGAATAGTCAACAATAAATTACCTTATGCGATAGACCAGAACTTCGTCCTCGTCGTTTGAGTAGAGATCGTCGCGATCGCGCCGTCGGAAGCGAGAGACAACCACATAGGAGCTAAAGTAGAGCAAAATGATGAGCAGCAAGAATATCTGCAAAAGAAAAAAGTATGCGATCAATAACAGGTGAAATCATCAATAAAAGGTAAATATATAACGCAGCTAAATGACGCAGGGAGAAGAAAATTATTTCACTGTTTGCAAAAATATAATACGACTTTTAAAACATATTGTGGAATATGGAAATTGTGCCACACATTTATAATAATATACACACAGGTATTGAAATGAATTGTTGCATTTAGCTTTTGTTGTTTATTCAACTGTGTTATTTTTAGATTTTTAACATGATTATTATGCTAATATTAATACTATATATTAAACATATTCAACAATTATAAGCATGTATATTTTTTCTGGCAGAAAGCGAGAAACTGAAAGGTTTTAAATACTAAATAATATAATTGGTAAAATTAAAAAAATATAATCACCTAGATTGACCATTGAACAATAATTGAGCATTTATTTTAGAAATAGAAATCTTTTAAAATTACTTAGCAATAATATAAAGTTTATGACAATAATTAATCGCTAAAATGAATTATTATTGGACACTTATTAATTAACAATTAAAAATGTATTTTACAAGCATTATATGACTTCAAATAAATTTGAAATAGGCAAAATATTAGTAATTACAAACAAATAACATGAATTCAAATTTGTTTACATAAAAGAATTTTTATTTATCAAATAGGAATTCCGGCCTCATTGGTTTTGTATATAACTCAATTATCAATATAAACAAACATTTAATCGAACAAGAGGCAAAATTGTGATCAAAGGTTAGAATAGATATTTCTTATCGGCAGCTGACGACAAGGCGACAGTTGTATTGATAAGGATTAGATTGAATGAAATGAAAGAGTGACAATAAAGCATTTGGATTATGTAGATAAAGTTTTCATTAATTACGAGAAACATATAAAAGTTGTAGTAATAATTATTATTGGTATATAATTGTTGATAAATAGTCAAATTGTAAATTAAGTAATAATATCTGCTGAGCTCGCATAGCAATTATTATGGCGAATGAAGAATATATTCTTGTGTTAAAAATTAATGAGAATATGATTTTCAATGATTATTTAGTTCACTTCCTATCAATACAGTCACTCATCAGCCATCTATTCGCTAAACTTGCTTAAATTAATAATATATACACAATTTTGGGTAAATTTTTATAGACGGTCAGCAGTTAATCAAATGTAAACAAGTAAGAAAGCTCTAGTCGAGACTGCTCGACTACGAGATACCCTGAACCCTCCGAGCAACAGCCATTTCAATAATTTTTAGTGTCATTCAGCTTAAACAAACACACACACACACACGCAAACATATATGTACATAGACACCCATAGGCACGCACGTATTAACAGGCATGGGCTGCAGTGTGGGCTTACTATGGGAACTTTATTGTTTAATAACTTTTTTTCTGGACGTACGTTCTCCATGAAACTTTCAGAATGTGGTTTTATCATTACTATGCGTATATTTGCCAAAGCTCAAGTCTCTAGTATTTGAAATACGCCTTTTACAGAGATGAGGGTAAGGGGGTGGATATAGGGGTGGGGGGTGAATTATAACAAAAATCGAAATTCTATCACGTGCAGTCGAGTCTACATTTAAAATTTGGAGACTTTAGCTCTAAAGGTGTAGGAGATATAATTTTATAACTGGTTTTCGATAAGGTTTTTGATCGATAAAAAAATAACGGGATGAGTTATCGATCTTTTGTGATAAACTCGATATGCGCGCGCTATATACGAGCATTTTAAAAAAAAGTTGAAGTCTCTAGCTTCTATATCTTCAGAAATCGACGCGTTCATACATACGGACAGACGGACAGACGGACATGGCTAAATCGATTCAGTTTGTCGCCCTGATCAAGAATATATATACTTTGTGGGGTCTGCCACGCCTCCTTCTCCCTGTTACATACTTTTAACAAAACCATTATACCCTGATTTCCCATTTTCAATGGGTTCAGGGTATAAAAACTGTAGCATATACAATTTTCGTGATTGTCAAGCTATCAATAATAATCATTTTTATATAACCTTGAACTTTAATATTAGGCAATCTCGAAATATATAATCGTATATTATATGTATTAAGAAGTCCCAAGTTTTATAGTAGTAAAGTATTTAGCAATATTATAGGACTCGGGCTCATATTGATAAATATCATCTATCTACATATTTCATAATATCATTAGTCGCTTGCCATTTATACGATCAGAAGTAGAAGCTTTGAATGAAGGCAAAATGCTTCTTCAATCTATAAGTGAGTTAAAACAATATATTATACCTCAATCAAATTAAAGTAAAAGTAAATTCGGAGCACAGGGGAAGTACTTATGCATACGTACATAATTATATAAAATAGTTACCAATGATTGGTACTTTTCAAATATAACTAACTTTGAATATAAACCAAATTTGATATAAATATAATTTGTACACACTTCAAGTTAATTTCAAGTAGTTCCTATTTTAATTTTCTTTCAATTCATATCAACCTGGTCCACTTCAGTGCAGTCGCCAATCAATTTATTTTGGCGACAATTTGCTTAAAATCGAAACTCAGATGCCAATTTAAAATAGCTAAAATGTATTCAAACACACATAGATAACGAGCGACACTAAATGAGTAAATGGAAAACAAACGCCTAGCGCGTAGAGCACACGTCATTGCTTTTTACGCTGTGAAAAATTAAAAACAAGACAAAAAAAAAAAATAGAAAAAACGAACAAAAAAAAAAACACAAAGGAATATATGTATGTACAAGCATAAGCAAATATGCAAGTATCATTAATAAAAGACTTTTTTCATGTTCTCAACAGAAACAGAAAAAATCAACAAAATATCTACAAAGCAAAAAAAAAAAAAAAAAAAAAAAAACAAGTAAGAAAACTCTAGTCGAGAGTGCTCGACTACGAGATCCCCTGAACCCTTCAAGCAACAGCCATTTCAATCATTTTTAGCGTCTCCCTGCTTACACAAACACACACATACACACGCAAACACACATACATAGACACCCATAGGCGCGCACGCATGGGCTGCAGTGTGGGCTTACTATGGGAACTTAATTGTTTAATAACTTTTTTTCTGGACGTACGTTCTCCATGAAACTTTCAGATTGTGGTTTTATCATTACTATGCGTATAATTGCCAAAGCTCAAGTCTCTAGTATTTGAAATACGCCTTTTACAAACTTATGGGTGAGGGGGTGGATATAAGGGTGGGGGGTGAAATTGAACAAAAATCGAAATTCTATAACGTACATATCAATCTACATTTCAAATTTGGATACTCTAGCTCTAAAGATGTAGGAGATATAATTCTATAACTGCATTTCGATAAGGTTTTTGATCGATAAAAAAATAACGGGATGAGTTATCGATCTTTTGTGATAAACTTGATATGCGCGCTGTATATACGGTCATTTTAAAAAAAAGTTCAAGTCTCTAGCTCGTATATCTTCGGAAATCGACGCGTTCATACATACGGACGGACGGACGGACGGACGGACGGACGGACGGACGGACGGACGGACGGACGGACGGACGGACAGACAGACGGACAGGGCTAAATCAACTTCTCTCGTCGCCCTGATCAAGAATATATATACTTTGTGGGGTCTGCCACGCCTCCTTCTCCCTGTTACATACTTTTAACAAAACCATTATACCCTGATTTCCCATTTTCAATGGGTTCAGGGTATAAAAACAATAAATACACAATGTCTCGAATGGCCGTTTGTTTTTATTATTTTCGTTCTACTATTACGTTCCCTGATTCTTGGCATATAATGAATACGACAACTTAAACAATAGATGAGATATATATAGACATTTATATATATACATGTATACATATATATATTTATATATATAAGTTGTAGTGTATGCATAACGCTGAAGTATGACAGCTTGCAATTAATTTAATGCTTCATTGAGACCAACAGCGTTGATTGGGATTGATTGATTTGATTGAAAGAATAATTACGTTTATTTCAGCTATTTATAGCACTATACATATATATTGTTAATTATCTCTCTCTTTCTCTCCCTCTCTCTGAATTATTACTGTGCGTAGTTTATTTATAAAAGCCAAAAAGTATTTATGTAATGTGAAAAATTGTGTGACGTTTGCCTTTTTATTTTTATTTCAATGCTGCTGAACTTGGAACGCGTGGAACGTCTCACAGTTCGCTTTTAAAGTAAAACCCAGAGATAAGCGCTATTAAATGCCAAGTCTCAGCCTGGCACGAATACTGAATGAATAAGCTTCAATACGGCGATATGAGCACTTTTGGAAGTCACAAGAACAGACCGCAGCTCGGCTGTGTCCAGTTGACAGCGAACACTTACGGAAATCTATTACGTATTGTTACCCAAGCGCACTTATAGCACGAGCGAGCGTACACGGCCCCACGATACTCTGCACAACAACAACAACTTGGCATTCTTCTCATAGATGGCTTAATGGCTTGTGAGTCGGTTAATATAGAAAGAAAACTTGACATATCAATTTATTCTGGATGATAAAAATGAAAAAGCCAAACGCTAAAGAGTCAGGGAAAGCTATAGATGTTAACAATTCAATTATAATCAGTTGTGAAGGGTAGTGGAGTGTAGGTAGAGCTCTGCGAAGAGCTGATATTCCTATTATTTTACGCTGCTTTTATACACGTATACATTACATATACATGAGCTAGCATATACGTCCGCACGCACGTATAAGCACGCGATCTGCTTAAGGCTTATGGTTTATAGGTTTTACTATGTGAACTTGATATCTAAAGACCATATGCTCAGTATAAATTTTCTTTATGAAGTTTCTTGGGCATGATAATGGCATAAATATGTATACAGATATATTTGCTAAAGCACAAGTCTCAAGTATTTGAAATACGATTAAGAAATCCGAAAATTATAAGCAAATCAAAAATCTCTAGCTTTTATGTTATTTTAATAAATTTTCAATTTGAATTGATCATTAGAAATGTAGAGTATCGGAAAAAATGATAAACTCGTACTGTGCATTCACATACGGGTATACAGACGCTCAGACGGTCACGGCTATATCGACTCAGCTCGTCGTCTTGATCTAGAAAATATGTACTTTATTGGGTCTGTCACGCCTCATTGTGCCCTACATTAACAAAACCATTAAGCCGTAAAGTCCCCATTGAGTTCAGGGTGTAATGAATACATTAACTATGGTAATGATTTTGGGTTTGAGGTAAGCTGTTTATTATAACGAATACCTGAATTCTATTATAAAACTAATACATTGGAAGCTCCGTCGAATTAAAAATTTCTGGAGTATCGATTTATAGATATATATCCTATGATGATACAATTTTTAATCAAAAATTCCAGATGTAGAAACTAGTATTACATTTATATAGTATATAGCTATAAATAGAAAAATGTTTAGCATACTTAGATATAAAGGCATTATAATAATACGTCTACAAAGTCACGTACTCATTGAGATTGCCTGGAATATATCTAGCTCACTCGTTGCCCGCTTGAGCTGATGCACTCAACAAGTTCTGCGAGTTGCATTGGCCAAGTTAACGCAGCGAGTCAATGACTTGACATGAACTCGAGATGAAAATACGCCCAAAACGACTACGCAAAACTTGGCTATAAATAGCAATGCATATATTCCGAATGGAAGAGGGGCAACACGAAACAGAGGCAGCGACAATCATAAATGTTGCCTAGGCGGCATGCTGCTGTGGTTGCTGTTGTGTCTGTTGCCAAGCCGTTGATGTTGTGGTGCAACAACTTTACCGGTGAATGGTGGATCCACAAATACGTTTCGCGCACTTCCATTAAGTGAAAGACGTTTTGCAAATGGCCAAATAAACTATTATTTATTTTCCAGCCAAACAATTAGAAATAATGGGCAGATACTGTGAAGGCTTGTTTAAATTTTAAAGAAGTTCCCGCTTAAGCGGCATTGTCAAAGTGAATATATATATGTACATATATCTGATTGACTTGGCATTGAACATTGATTTATATTTGGGATGATGAGTTTAGAGATTTGCAGTTCAATCTGAAAGTTAATTAATATACTTTTTAAGAAATTTTCGATAGTATTATATAGGCTATATTATTGTATATAAATATACATAGACATAGATTATGAGTTTTCTTTAGTAAACAAGAGTCTAAGGATTTGGAGCTCTATCCTAAATTTAATTAAATAGGACATACATTTTTGAGATATTAGCTCCAGAGAACTTCCACTCATTCTCAAACTGTTTTCCAAGTACCGTTTGAAAATATTGTATTAATGTATTCAGAATGATTAACTGCTTATTTTTTGTCAGTGTGGACGAAATTCTCATGCGATTGAAGAATTTTAGACATATTTCACTTCTCAGTTTGCATAGCCTCGACTTGACAGTTCTCTATAAGTAGAATCTTATCCTGACCAACCCCAACTTGTCTGGCGTGGCACCTACTTAAAACAACACTTGAACGGTATTTCCACTTATCTGTATAAAGTAACGCCGCAAGAGTATTTCAGCTTCGGCATGTCACCGAATCAAGTTCTTTTCATTTCGTTTCATTTTCGATTCTTTTTGAGGGGTTCCTGCATAATTTATGGGCGCTTTGACCAGGTTTTTGGGGAGAGCATTGTGAATGCGATACACGCATTCTAATTGCTGCTGACCCACATACCGCCTGACATTATTCAATTTTCGTTAATAAATGCGGTGTAAACAAAGAACAGCCCCAGCAACCAACGGCTAATGGCTTCCTGTTAAACTTTGACTAAAATGCTAAAACTATATATTAATAATAATAAGTAAACACACATACATATATAAGTATGTATATATAATAATGTATGATTTAAACAAATGATATGTTTATTTTCAGCTGCATAAACATCGCACTGGCAGACATCAACTTTTCGTTTTGACGCTCTGTGTATAGTGTGTCAAGCTGAAAATACTGAAATATATTTGTGAATTGTCCGCCGCGGCTGCTATTGTTTAAACCAAAGACAACTGCCACACTTGAACTTAACAGATTGGGCACGAATCGCGGCCATCTGCCCCGCACTTGAACCTGTTAGCAAGTGCAACAATTTTTCGAAATTATTTCAAATTTGTTTTGTTTCGATTCGTTTGCGCAATGCCTTGTACACATTTATGCATATACATACATAAGTCTGTATGCTTATAGATTTCATTACAAGCCAAAATGTTTATTAATATACCGAAACACTTTCACTTGTTGCTGCGCGTCTCTTTCTCGTGTGCCGTTTTTATTCATTTTTGTATTTCACAGGTGTTAAGTTTTTACAGACGACGCCTCTTAAACTGTTTGGTCATGAAGTTAACTGTCTAGCAGGAAATTAGTTAAG
Organism: Drosophila mulleri; assembly: GCA_035047565.1. NCBI lineage: Eukaryota > Metazoa > Arthropoda > Insecta > Diptera > Drosophilidae > Drosophila > Drosophila mulleri. The sequence continues at coordinate 5,196,117 of JAWNPK010000069.1, read as the reverse complement.
TGGCAACTTAAATAGTAACTTAGCGATGTCGGCGACTATCACAAATTTATATATGTATATATTTTTCGCCTCGTAAATCGATCAACACTCAGCTGATAAGAACCATAAACAAAACGAAACACACACACACACACTTTCGCACACTCACACACATGCATGTGGTTGCTCGGCTGTAACTTGGTTTTTTTCGCGACGTGTACACTGCTGTACCAACAATGATTGTTGCAGCTGCAACAATAACAATAACGTAGGCAGCTGCATCCCGTTAGGGGTGGAGTTGGTGGTGGCACTGATGTAATGTGACGTCACAGTAGTTGATGCTACTTACAATGTGCTCCCGAACTGTATTGTGGAATAATTGCAGCTTCAGATCTGTCACCTCTTCCTCTTCTTCCTCCATGTTCTTGAGGAAGAAGCCTAATTTGTCGTTTTGAGCCAGTTTCGTGCTGATATTGCAAGGCCCGCCCACGCCCTAGAACAGTTTATTCGGCTCTTGAGTGAAGCACGCACACAATTAAATGGCCAATAGTAAATAATTTCACTTTTCTCCCGCGTACGCACGCGACGGCTGTCCGAATAGATATATAGACACTTGTTGTAATTGCTTATTGGTTAAATTCGTGTTTGCTTTCATTGCCGTTTTATACAATTTTATAATAAAAATAATTTTGACTTTTTAGCTGTACAGCATTTTAGCTATGCCCACTATTCCTTCGCGCCGAAACGACCGTCATATACAACTACACGACGTATAAAATTCTTTCAACTGAACTGGAGATGTCAAAAACAAAAGACTATCGACAGAATTTACGATAGACACATTCGATAAATTAACAGCTTGCATCTCTGCAGTGCTTTAGGGTTGCCTATCCCACTCAAACACCAGCTGATTTTTAGTGACCTAAAAAAATGTCCCAACCGCTGAAGCGCCAGGTAAGTTCGGATTATTCTTATTTGATTAATGAATATAATATTTACCTTTATGACACCCACAGGTGCTAAATGCGTTTAAAAAGCTCCATCGCACGAGGCAGTATGTGTTTCAGGGTGATGACAGGGCCTTAGTTGCTGGACGGAGCAAAATAAACGAATCCTTTCAGCAGAACCGCAACGAAACCAATGAAGAGGAAATTAAAAAGGTTGTATTCGCATTTTAGAGTGATTAAAACTAAATCTATATTGTTAACCATAATTGTAGATGATTAAATTAGCAGAGGAAGTAGACTACGAGCTGCGCACGAATGTAATACAGGCTAAACAAAAAGAAGACAACGTCTTCGGTCAGTAACTATTACATAAATATATTCCCATTCACTCAAGGCCAAAATTCTTCCAGAGCTTCGCATTACGCCAGAGACAACTCGCCTGGACAACGTGCTCTTCAATCCCGATGCTGTCATCGAGGCCCCGCGCAGACGGCGAGGCGATAAATCAACTGGTTGCTGTGGTGGTGGAGCAGCCATGGCAGCGCTACAGGCCGAGGTAGACGCGCGCAATAAATGAAAATACGCGTTGTGATTATTGGCAAACTAGACTAACTAAAATTATATGTATTTCTTTTAGCAACGACATGTTAGTCATTATTTTTTATGCTTCTTCTTCGACTTGTGTTTTCTCTTAGTTTTGCTCTTTTTCTGCTTCGATTTGGTGTGTTTTTTGCGTTTGCTACGCTCATCCGAGGAGCTTTCGTCGGAGCTATTAGTGGAAGATGATTCACTGTCGTCAGAGGAGTCGCTCGACTCCGAGCTACTGGATATTGCTCGCTTAGATTTTTTCTTAGATGCTCGTTCCTCTTCCACAGCTCCGCGTTTCCGATCTTTTGAGACATTTTCAGATTCTTTTTCCTTGAACTTTCTTTCTGCTTGCCGTCGCTCGCTTTGTGAGTTCGTCTGTGCTCTAAGTGAAGGCCTTTAAATAGATATGTTACTAAGACATTTACATATAATATTAATTTAGTTACCTGTGATGCCTGTCTACACTTCCATCACGTTGGTTGTCCCCACGTCTGCGCTCTGGCGAGTATCGCGAGCCTCTGTAAGGCGATGTCGGCCTTCTACGATCTACGTTTCGGTCATACGATCTCGATCGTCGTCTCTCGTATCGTTCGTTATGCCGAAAATTTGTTTCTCTTGATCTTGAACGTTGATTATTATTGCGTTGGCCACGATCTTCGCGTTCCCTTTGCTCTTTATGTCGTTGCTCACGAGCCTTTCTTCGTTCTTCCGAGGTTAATTCACTTTTCTGTTCGTTTCTTCGATTTCTATCGGTACGTCGATCTCCTTGGCCTCGCCGATCTTCTTGTCCCCTTTTTCTAGATTTGCTCTCGTGCTTTTTGCCATTGGTTTCTCTCAAGTTGTTAAAGTCCAATTGGCTACCATCACCAACGACGCCTCGTCCCTTGCCCCGCCACGTCACCTTAGACACAGACTGAGAGAAGTCCACGTGTATGCGGCGATCGTCAATCAGAACATTGTCCATTTTAAAATAGGCCGCTTCGCATGACTTCTGATCCTCAAACTCAACAAAGGCATACTGCAGGGAGTCACCTGTCTTGCGGTCCCGTATCACTTCACAGCCTTTCACAACGCCAAAGCGGCTAAAAATTATTTCCAAATCGTCGTCCGTAGTCACGGGATTGAGTTTGCACACAAAGAGCACGTTCTCTGGTGGCGCCATCTCGGCATCTGGCAAGTCACCCACGATTTCCAGGATTGTAGCACGAGCCTTGGCCTCACGCTCTGCCAACATCTCTTGCATCTCTTCCATGGTTTTGCCGTTGGTCTCATCAATGTCCTCGTCGGCCGCGATTCGTCCATTTTGGAGTCTTTCGGCACTGGGAGATGGAGAACGGCTGGGCACTTGAAAGCCACGCGGATTGGGAAATGGATCTTCGAGAACGACGGTATGCGTTATGCGAATATCCTGATAGGGTCGAAAATTTTCGTCTACAATGGCGTCATTCAACTTTCGCAGTACTTCATGGCCCTCCACAACTTCACCGATAACGCAGTGATTGCCATCCAACGAAGTTAGGTTTTCGCCGAGTGTGAAGAAGAACTGTGAGCCGACTAGATTTTTTCCGGCACTGACCAACGAGAGCATGCCCGCGCTTGAGTGGTGTATTTTCGGTATGTATTCGGCCTCAAAAAAACGCTTCTGAATGCCTTCCACGACACCCCAAACGGAAGAGCCGCCATTTCCAAGGCCACTAGGATCGCCGGTTTGAGCTATGAAGCCTTGCTGCACAGTATGAAACAAGTTGTAGTTGTAGTATTTCAGCTGGCATAGTTTAATAAAGTTGAGACAGGCAACTGGTCGCTCGTCCGTGAAGAGGTCAACTGTTAAGTCTCCCAGTGTGGTCTCAATAACCACTGACATAGCAGACCTCTGCAAAAATCCACAATTATTTACAGAAACAAGCGGGAGAAAAGTGCTCTACTCAAACAATGTGACCGTACACAACAATCCAAAATATACATAAATTATAAGAATACTTATAATTCGAATTTCACCGCCATAAATTATATATGAATCCATAAAGACTTTAAAGGTTTTGAATATTTATTACAAATAAATTTATATTTCAATACCGCATTTAAAAAGGGTTTAATTTATATGAGTAAACTAATATATTCATTAGTTTCTTGTATTATATATAAGGAATATTTCTTTGAATTAGCTTATAATGTGGAAAGGCTTCCATTAAGATTATATATATATATTTTTTAAAACAAATATTTAACGTACAAAATTAATTCAATAAATATTTTATACCATAAATTATTGGACGCTAAAAATCGAACTATCCCTGACTATCTAACAATAGTTTAGTAGCCCTCGCCTATCGATATTTGCTTCCTGGTAGATTTTTCTTATGTCGCCATTTTGATTATAGGAAAAATTGTGAAAGATTCTCAGTTGGCATACGGACCAGCACACATTGTAGTCGAGAAAATTTTCAAAAATTATTCCTACTTTAAGAGAATTTTTCATACATACCGGTTATTGTGTTATAATTGTGCATAAGAATTAATTAAAATGCCCGAGATCGGCAAGAAAATTAGCGAGTTGCGAGTCTGCGATTTAAAAGATGAGCTTGAAAAGCGTAAGCTGGAAACTGTGGGTCCAAAGGCAGTGTTAATCGAACGTCTTGAAAGGGTACGTACACGCTAGACTATCACAAAAGTGGTTAGCACCACTACAACAGTGTGTAAAATTGTAGGCACTAAAAGAGGAGGGCGTCGACCCAAACACACATTTGATTGAATCGGCTGCTAAGCCAAAGAAGCCCATGCCGGCACCACTGACAGAATCCCTAAGCGAGGTTATAATCAAGGAGGAGCCAGTTGATACCGAGGAGGAACCTCAAGTAGAGGTTAATGAATTCGATGGAAATGGTGATGGGGAAGACAGTGCTCATCACGCCGACGAGGACGGTCATGAAATAGACCAAGTTGGCGATGTCGACGATGTATGCGTTATATTAGATGATGAGGAAGAAGAGGAGGCAGACGCTTACGATCAGTCGAAGAATGGCACTGAAGAGACCAATGAAGGCGAAGCAGCCGAAGAGGGCGAAGGTGAGCCTGCAGGCGACGAGGAGATGCAGGAGGAGAATACAGGCGACACTGTAAATATGGATAATGACGAGTCCATTAATTTGACAATTGGTGAGGAAGAACAGAAACTTTTACACGATGAGGTAATTTATATAAACATATTATCATTGGCCGCCTTCTGAATGAATTTTATCGTTTCAGGCCCCTGACGATAAGTCTATTAAGTCGGGTAAGCACACCTATTTCGTCTGGCCCAATGTTAAATGCATGCACACATATCATAACTATACTACATATATACACACTGTCATGAGCACTGCGTCTATACTAAACTGGCTAAATTAGGTTTTAAGTGTGTCAATGTCGCTTTTCAGATCTTGTAGTATCTGAACACATTTCTTGCAATTGTGGGCTGAACTACAAAAATAATTATCATTAGTCAAATTGCATCATAAGCCAAATAGAATAGATTTAATTTTAACAATATAGGGGACTATCTTGTGAGAATTATTGATCAAAGAATTTAACCGATGACGATTTTCAGTAAAACCGGCAAATAAAACTGATAAGTTGGGTGCAGCTGCTAAGGACGGAGATAAAAAGATTCACAAGGATGATGAGAGCACTCGTTCAAAGAAGAAGGATGACAAATCGACTGATAAAAAGGATTCTAGGTTGGTTTTACAAACTGCCGGCTTAGCTTCAATCATGTCTATACTCTTTTACAATTCTAGTTACTAATCTCGCTTTAAATTTCTTTTCACTTTACTTTCAAAATATATTTTGGACCACATAGCGACCAAAAATCGGTTTCCAAATCGTCGAACCAAAAAGACGATAAAGGTAATTTATGTTACTTTTGCGCCAGGAAGATCAGTGTGCTTGAAAGGTTATACATATAAGTTGGTTAGGTCACGCATGAACTAAGTAAAAGCTTGCGATAAAAGACACCATATGCGGCACACTTGTAAAACAGTGTGTAAGAGAGTGTGAATTTGGTTGGGAGTGGAATGGACGTAGCTGACTGCACAGCAATTCAACTTGGAGAAATCCTGTCTGATCTGTACACAGAGCACGTAAGACGAAACACACACAAATCGCTCTGACGAGCACCTGACCATGCTGGATGCGACGCTTCTGAAGGCTTTTCAGGATTTCTGGATTTTGCACGAAGTTTAGTATGACTACGCAAATACTTCGAAGAGAAGCAGCTGGTGAATTCCTCTGGAGGAGAGATATTTCGCATACATTTGGTAAATTCGTCGATGTCCTTCAATTTTCGTGGCGAGTCCTGCACCGCGCTTTTTAATCGACCTGTAATGTGGACTGCTCTTCCCTGCACACCATCTACAACATGACGCTGAATCCCTTTGCCTTTTGGTGGACATACAGCAGCTTTAAACGATGGCACGAGTGGCGTCGATCTGATGAGGAGCACGTATCACACCTGGCAACTGGCAAGTTCTTCACGTTTACGATGGCTACGACAGTGCGATGACTTTGGCGGGACTTCTGCATGACATCCTTCTTTGAGGGCGACAGAACAGCGACAGTGGAATCATGAGCAGCAACCCAATCAAATTCACACTCTCTTCAGCTTTCGTAGTGCGCAGTTTCTCACGATGTACTTATAATGTAGAGTCAGATTCAGGTTCGTTATGACAATAATTTACAATACAACAGCAAACAGCAGCAGCTACAAAGTGTACGTTTAAAGTGCTTCCCTTAACGATCAATGATAAAAACCAATACCAAATACCAAAACAGTTTTCCAGCCACTCACAGCTCTGACCATAACTCTCTTCCAATATTGTTATTATTTACATGGAACTTGCAGAGAAAACATCGACAACAGCAGCAGGTGCAGCATCGGCATCATCGGGTGCCGCTGCCAACAGCAAGTCGGGATCGGCCGGAGGTGCAGGCGCAGCTGGTGCCTCGTCCAGTGCTGCTGGCAAGCAGGCTTTGCTGTCACGCAATCTCTGGGTATCCGGTTTGTCTACTTTAACACGCGCCAGCGACTTGAAGGCCATTTTCTCGAAGTTCGGCAAGGTGATTGGAGCAAAGGTGGTCACCAACACCCGTACTCCTGGCACACGCTGTTACGGCTACGTAACCATGTCTTCGTCCGGAGATGCCTCGCGCTGCATTGATAATCTGCATCGTACGGAGCTGCATGGCCGAATTATATCAGTGGAACGCACCAAGAATGAAATCGGTGGCAGCGCAAGCTCATCCAAGGACGTTGGCAGCAAGGGTAATAACAAGACGAACAGCAAGTCCAGCAATGACTCGAAGAAGAAGGATGATGATAAGAAGTCAGGCGCCAAGGGCAACGGGGGCGATGACAAGAAGGGCGGCGACGCCAATGGGGACGGCAAGAACGCAGGTGGGGAATCTAGCAACAAGCGCGACGTCAAAGACAAGGACCGCAACGGCAAGCCATCGCGTGATGACAAGGACAAGTCGTCGGCGAGCAGTGATAAGCGCCACGAGCGTGATCACCGCTCTGGAACGGGTCACAAGTCTCAGCACCGTGATGAGTCCCACGAGCGTCGTTCGGCGCGCCAACCACGAGATGACCGTGAGATCCAGCAACGTCAGCGTGAGCGTGAGCGACGCCAACGTGAAATGCTGTCTTATCAGAAGATTCGTGAGGAGCGGGAACGCCAGCGCCTGCGTGAACGCGAGCGTGAGCTGCGCGAGGAGGAGCGACGTCGTCGCGAAGCACGTGAACGCCAGCGCATTGAAGAGGAGCGCCTGGCCGAAGAAAGACGCAAGCTGGCTATCGAACGGGAGCGCCTTGAGCGCGAGAAGGCTGAACTGCTGCGTATGGAGCGGGAGCGTCAGAAGCTGGAGCGTGAGAAAATCGAGCTGGAGCGCCTTGAATTGAAGCGTCAACAGATGAAGTATGATAAACGTAACAGCGTTGCACACACAATGCTATAAAAAAAAAAAAAAAAAAACAACAAACACCATATTTATTTTTACATATTCTCAAAAGGCATTTGGCCTTGTAAATTAAGCTAAGTGTGTTAAGTTGCAGCAGCCACGTTGTTTCTTCAACCTCAACAAAACTGCCGGGCAGTCTAGGCAAATGCTTTTGCATTCATGTATGTTTATGCAACTGCAAACGAACTGCATCCTAGTCTAAACTCTATTTACATATATGTGACAATCTGACTTGCATTCCATTAACATATTGCTAATATATTATACTTTACTCTTTTCATCTTTCCCCACTTGCCACCCCAGGATTATGGAATCACGTGATGATCCCGTTAAGCGTTCGCTAAGCAAGCGCTCTGATGATCGCTATACTGATGTCCCTGACCGCAAACGCTCCGCGGTCTTTGATGCCCCACCACCGCCACGCTTTGACACGTCTTTGGTTAGCTCACGCAAGTACGTTTCAAGGATTCGCATTGTAGATCGACATTAATCCGAATTTGTTTTTGGCAGCACTAGTACTTATGACAAGAAGCATGATGATTATGGCACCTCGTCGGCCTCCAAGCGTGGACTTGATGACTATTCAAGCTCCAAGCGACTTGAATATTCCTCAAACAAACGTAGCGAATACGGCAGCTCCACTGGTACCAAGCGCGGTGCCATCGATGAATACGCTGCGGTGCCGAGCAAGCGCTCTGGCAATGATTATGGCACAAGCTCCAAGCATGAATACTCGTCGTCCAGCACCAGCAAGCGTGATGATTACAAGCGCGAAGTTGAGGTTCGCCACTTGCCGGTTTCATCAGGTGGTGTTAGCACCGGTGGTTCGAGTAGTTCATATGTTCACAAGAGCAACACGGGCGGCGGTGCCGGCTCATATGTGCACAAGAACAACACTAGCAACGTTACCACCTCATATGGTCACAAGAACAACACAAGTGGAGGAACTGGTGGTGGAAGTGGTCGCTACAACGATGCCGACCGCAGCAATACCTCTAACTACAGACGTGGCGGCGTCGATGACATGTCACAGTGAGTAAATCCACAAATGAGCTTTCGTAAATTGAAGACAATCTAAATGGAATTTTTGCCATTTTCAGTAGCAACAAACGTTATGATAACTCGACCAGCGGTGGAGCAAACAGTGGTTATGGCAGCAACTCGAACAACGTTAACATATGGGCACCATCCAGTGGCGGCAGTGGCAGCGCTCATTTGGGAGGTGGCGGAGGCCCATTGAAATCTTACAGCAACAATGGAATGTCATCAAACATGCATGGCAATAATTCGTGGCAAAAGTCGGCCACACTCGATGACAACTGGCGTCCAATGCAGACACAGAGCCGTTTTGATCGCAGCTACAACGAACGCTCCAGTGGCTACCAAGGCAACAGCGGAACTGGTGGAATGTATGGAGGTAGTCGCCCGGCACAGGACCGCTATGGCGGCCAGGTGACACGCTATTAGCTTGCTCCGCTAGCACACACTTTTAATGAGCCAACTGATAGTCCTGTCTACGCACTATCCCAACAAACTTGATGATTTTACCTTGAACGCTTTTGGCGTTTATGTTAATTTCTATTAGTTGTATTGACTTAGTATCTAAAACTATATTAAATATCATTAGATATATAATTTATATCAAGTGTTGTATGTAATCTTATTAAGTGATGTGAGATGATGCTATTTGGAAATTCTTATATGTACGTACGTTTTAATAAGTTGAATCTTAAGTTCGAGCGTGGATCACTTATATTTATTAACATCTTTCTTTTTTTTTGTATACGCATTTTAAAAATTAGGAAATGAATACAATTTAAAGATCGTATAAATCAAATTGTTTTCATGCATACGTTAAACAAACTTGTGCAAATCAAATAAATTTGCATTCATCTTAAAATACCATTATTAAAACTTTGCTATCTATTGCAAATTTTTAAGACCAAAACTAAGTCCCTATAATCTTGAAATACTTTTGTTTTGACTTGCGTCCTTGTAGCACCCAGATAATCACAAATTTATCGCAAATTTTAAATTCAAAGACTTGTTTATCACACACTACTACTATTATGTACTTTGATCTGTAGTCGATCCTATTTTGATTTTTTAACGTGGTCTTTCACATGTGCATGTAAAATACAATGCTAAATTACGATGTTGGATGACGTTCTTAAAAGAGTCATCAACCCATTAAATTTTCTATATTTACTCGATTTCCAATAGTATGGGCAACATACAGTGGGCCCTCGGTTGACGAACGCAATCGTTTCAGCATCTTCTTCATTAACTGAACCCCCAAATTTTGCACCTTAATTGCATGAAATATGCTAAAACGGTCAATGGACAGTACTATAAGGTATATTCGGGAATTTCCTATTTCTTAACACAAACAGAAACTTTGCATGCAATAAATGTTTGCGAATTTGTTGCTGGTCGTTAAGCGAAATGTTCGTTATCCGAGTCGTTCGTTAACCGAGGCTCCACTGTATATGAAAGTGATTCGCAACTGCTTGGCATAAGTTATATCAAGGTAGTCAGGGCAGAACCCCTAGAGCACTCAATTCGTCTTTAGTTATCAATAAAACACAATTGGTTGGCCATTTAGAAAAACTTATATTATTGTATAGATTCAAATCACTGTTGACTTAATTGATAAATAATAGTTATATTATATTAACTGCGCTAAATGGGTCCACTATCACTCAAGATCGTTTTAACGTTATGAGCATTCTTAATCTGTTTCTATTTCTGCATTTTTTTTTTTTTTTTTTGTTTGTTTTCTGTGTCATTGTGCTTGTTAAGGTATTAAGTTTAGCAGCTTAGATAAATTAACTAACGCTAACTAATCAACTTAAGGGTAGTTTGAAAAAGTATACAGCACAGGCGGCGTACTCCCTATGTAGTACGCCCAAATGTAAGACTCTAGCTGTCCGTTCAACTTCCTGTGGTGGCATCCTCGGACTTGATGGTCGAATTGGTCACTGGATCAGTGCCGGCGAGCAGGTCAGCATTGGAGGTCACTGTTCTCAGCGGGGTCGGGGCTGCCGGCTGCGTTGCGGGTGGTGCCACTAGCGCTACTGGCACCACAACTGGCACTCCGGAGGCATCCACGCCCGGGGCGGTGCTGATCGTCCGCGCCAGGTTCATTTGCTGGCGCACCAGCTTCTCCTTTTCGCGAGCAGCTCGTAGTTTCTCGAAGTCATCGCCAGTGTCTGGCGGGGGCTCGGCAGCTGTATTGGCCAAAACATCGGCCGATGCTTTGACGTCGAGATTTTCGACTGCAAGGACAGAGATTGGTATTAGCTTCAAGTGGACTAAACATGATCAGGGATTAATGAGCGTTAAGTAAGACGTGCAACGGCTAAGGGGAATACGGCTAGGCAAAATCTAAATAGAGATATTTTATGGTATCGACAACCTAAAATCAGAAGAATCATAATCGAGTCTAATGCAACGCAATACGAACTACGGATGCAAATTATGGTTAGTAATTCTAGTTAAAAAGTCTACAAATTTATATAAATAAAAAAAAAAACAACGAAAATAATATTAATAATAAATTGTGATTAAGAGAGCTGAAAATAATAAACGATACCAATTGTCCAACAAGAATGATTTTTGGACTGGCAACAAATATGCGGAAGAATAAGCTAAGGAACGAAGTAAACTTAGTTTGGCCAATGCTTGAACTTTACCGGGCGTCACGAACCACCGGAAGTACTGCGGTGCATCGGGTCTCTCACTCGCTTTAAGTATTAAGTTGTGTGTGTGTGTGTGTATGGATGTGAATAGATGAAGATCAATGTTAAATATGAATATCAAAAGCAGGAGAATGAAGGCTTCGAGGGCATCATTCCATGGCACCAGGGCCGACCACTTACCTGTCTCGCGGCTGGCAGCTCTGTTCGGTTCAAACAAGGATTTGCTGCTGTCGCCCTGCGGCGAGCTGGGCGCCGTGTCTCCTGCCAAGAGCGAGGGACCGTCTCCGGCCGGCGCCGAGGTGCTCAGCAGTGCGTCCACGCCGCCGGGCGGGAAGAGCGATGCCGTCGGCTCGTACTGCGAGTAAGCGCGCTCGTATTGAGGCGAGCGTCTGGGTATGTCCATTGGCTGGGAGCGCGCCGGCAGCTCACCGGGCCTACTTGCAGGCGGTGGCGGTTGCAGCGGTTGGCCGCCCGGCTGCTGCTGCGGGTCGCCGGTGGTTGGCGAGAATATGTCTTTGACATTGGGGCGTGTGTCGTGGGGGCGCATCGAAGTGATGGTCGCCTGCTCGTCCACCTCCTCGATGACCTGTTGGGTGATGCGCATGCTGCCCGCCGGCTTCACAGCCGATGAGCCAACGTTGGCTCCTGTCAAGCTGGCCGTGCTGGCGCTGTTCGGGAAACGGTACTTGCCCGGATCGTCGCTGGGCGTAGCGGAGTTCGGACGGCTTTCGTCGCGACTGAGCAGGCGCTTCAGTGCCGAGGCCACAGTGTTCACCCGCGACAGAGTACCCGAGATACTAACCAGGCTGGGCGAGGAGCCGAGTCCCAGGCGCGATTTGCCATTGCCTGCTGAGAAGTGGATGCCGCTGGCATCGTCCGCCTGCGTTTACCATTGGAAACGGGGAAAGGGTGGATTAGTTGAAAGTAATAAGTGAGTGAGAGAAAAAGAGCGTGATAGAAAGAGAGGGAGAATTTAAAGTGAGCATAGGTTACTTGAAACCAATTCGGTGCAAATTTCGTTCTTGGGTGCACTAAAGCAACTGAAAGCCGTGCAGAGAGAGCGTAGTGCAGTTAGAGGCTGTAGGCAAACAGATTATTGTTAGAATCAAAAGTTAGTATGCAGTCTTATAGCTTATAGAACAATCACACAAACACCATAATAGAGTTACAACTAGGTTAGTGATAATGCTCAGTGGATTCCATATGAATCTGATTCTGTTTTATAGTAGGTTTCGTCTTCGTAACTTTGATAACTATATAACAGAATATTTCAATATATTTGAATATTCATAGAATCCACAGTTTATTCCATTAGAGCTTTCAATCGTATATATTTTAACTCGTAAATAAGTCTTAGCTATAACTACCAAACACCGTTGTGATTTGAAATGCCAATGATCGACTTGAATCCCATATGAAATACATATTTCAGTTCATTACAGAAGAAGGTTAGAAAATACGTTCAAATTTGATTATTATTTTGGTTATTTTGTTTTTGTTTTTGTTTTGTTTTGTTTAAATTGAATTATCCGCCACGCCATGAATGTACATTTAGTTAATATAGCCGATTAGTTGGTGCCAATACTTCGAATCGCTAGTGAATGCTGCCAACGTTTTGATTCTAACCTCCTCGTCTGGCGCAGCCTTGGAAAGGTCATAAGTAACTGTCTGCATGGTTGCCCCTTGCGGCTGCTCAGTTGCAGTCGGCTTCGACCCAGAGGCGACGTTGCCATTGTTACCAACCATTTCATCGATTCGCACAGATGACATGTTCGAGGGCATCGCCGCGTTCTTCGGCACATCGATTTTGGCAGTCGAGGGCTCCGGATGATTCTCACGGAACCGTTCCGCGGCAATGGTGTAGGGCAGCTCATTGGGAAACACCTCGTCCCAGTACTGATCCTTCAGTAGCTCCGGATGATCGTGGTGCATTTCATCAACAATTAAATACGAAACTTGCAAATTGCGATCCACCATCCAATTGACCTAGGGATTAGAACAGTTATCACATGATTGAACACGTTGCAAGATGGGTCTACCTCAAAGTCATCGTCGTCCTCGCCAAAGGGATTGATCAGGGACTCGGCCACCTTCAGCCAGCCCATGTAGAAGAAGAACTGCAGCGTGGTGAACACTGGAAAATACAAATCCACCTTATTCAGGTAGCTGCTGCCGCCGACGACTTTGCCATCTGTCCACTGCTGGCCCATGCAACAGGTAAGGAAATATGAGTAAACGGCCAGCGTGACTACCTGGGTGTAAACCAGGGGCACACTGATCGTATCATAGCTAATCAGCAGTCCGCACTGTCCCCGAAACTTGTTCAGCTCGTCGATGATCGTCTTCACAGCAAAATCGTCCCTTATACGGCCCTACATATGCATGCATAGATATACAATAATATTTATAAATTAACACATCTTATATGATTATCCTTTCTATATTACCTCCTTCCTTGCTCGCGTAATGATGCTCGCCGCCCAGACAATGGGCAGCCAGTGCTTGGAGGGCCTGGGAAATGATTTGTTCATCGTCTCAATGATGGTGCGTTCGTTCTCGTTGAGCAGGCCCGCCTCCACCAGATTGTTGAGGCCGGGGAATCGCTTCTTGACGCGCGGCGACACATTGGCCAGCACCATGGTGAGGCAGAGGCACACGTAACGCATGATCGTGCGGCGCATGACCCGACCACGCTCGTCCTGGCCGTGCACATTGGAGCTGACGAAGACGGCGATGGGATCCGGCCAGGGGATGGAAGTGTACTGATTCCACCAGCGAGTCATCACAATGGATACATAGAAACCCAGCACAAAAGACAGCGGTATGAGATCACGATAACTATTACAATAGGCGACGATCGCCTCAAAGGTTCTACATGCCAAATAGACTACAATAAGTATATGCACTAGCGTAAACATTCAAGCTTCACTTACTCCTTCTGGGCCTCATTGAGCGCGAAGCGATAGACCAGATTAAGTAAATAATATAATGTGAGGAAGGCCAACAGATCCAGCCAGACTAATTTGTAAATACTTCCGCGCCACCTACAAGAAAACAAATACACATCAGATCATATTTATAAATAGATCTACAGAGTTGTAGATTCTTAGTAACGCTACTCAAATTCCATCATTTATGGGCCCTATTGGGTCTCACTAATCGAACGTAAGGTTCTATTTTAATAATGTGCGGCACAGAGTCTGGCATGTGCTTACCAATATTCCTTTAGCTGTCAACGTCATTGGCCTGATACCGGGCTATAATCATGCCACCGCCTAAACGTCATAAAAATGGGTCTATCTATGTGTTATACGTATACTATATAAATTTGAAAATGTTCCAGCCATCATTTGAAATGAAAAGCCCGCTAATTATAAAGTAAATTCTTATCAACAATTTGTGTGATAAAACCACCAAAAGCAAACACGTAATCATTTATCATAGGCAAATGATAAACAACATTTTTGACTTTTATCAGTTGGCCACATAGATTTCAAGGTCTGTCCTAGCTGATAAATTTAATTCAATTTTGAGTTGAGTTCAAAAAACTTTACAGGGTATATGTTTACTAGTTGCTATAAGTTATATAGAGTTGCGATAATTTAAAATTCAGTTTAACTTAAGAATTTAGCACTGGCTTGATTTCTTTTAATTATTTGCATTCATATATCAAGTGCATAATGTATTAAATTAGCGAAATTCGTTTGATTATCATCAATCTAGGCTGGGCGGTTCATTGATTAGCAGAGGCAATCAATGCCAGCTGACACTATCAGCGGATCATTCACTAAATGAGCTACCAGATACTAGATTGTATGTGTCATATGTGTACATACATGCCCATAGATATGGCTAGCAGCACTTGCTACCAATTATTAAATTCTAATTCAAATTACACGCATGACAGATGTCAAATGTGGCTTAGATAACACTGCAGCAGTCGCTGTTTATGTAAATATGGATGTTTACCAGTATCAGTAATAGTATGAGGCAGTGGCTGGGGCAGGGGTATCTAGTGTGGGTGGAGTTGTTGCTGCTATCAGCGGAACTACAATCTAATACCCGCTGTACGCTGTGTGCTCGCTGTGTGTGCATGGAAAATTCTATTATTTGCATTAGTTGCAATTGTCGGCTGTCGTCTGTCGTCTGTCGTCTGCCATCTGACGACTGTCACTAGCTCAATTGCCCAGCTCGAGCGAACTGTGTCAGTTCTTTAATTAGCACTGGACTTGCAATTTTTTACACGCTTCGCATTTAGCACTGTAATTCGTAAATATACATGTTTTCACATTATATGGGAACTTGACGGCGTCTGTTACTTGGCCTTGCCCGAACTAAGCTAATATTGGCTTTCTTTGCTTACTTCATATTCCATATTGCAATCTTGCAATCTAAAGATTTTTCTGTTTTATCGGTTAATAAATCGGCTCAGCAAAGAAATTGCTGAAACAGCTGTTGCTTTCGTCTCTATGCGAAACTTTTGAATTGAAAGCTGAAGGAAACGTGTGAACGTATTACACAGGCCAACAGGATTGAGTAATCAAGGGTCGGCTAAAACTTTGGCAAACTCTTTTGCTTCAGATTCGAGTTTGGTGATAGATCTTAATAATAGAGTAGATTTGCTAAAGCTATTCTGGTTTCTAATTCGGATTCGAATTATCTGATTTATAGAATTTTGTTGACCATTATATACATGTATATATAACCTGATCAACCTAATTCAAACTTTTGTAACTCAATGAAAAATCGCTATATTATATATATTTGAGCAATTTGTCTAAGCAACTTTCAAAACAAGTTTAGTGCTGATCTGAGCAAATATAGCCGTAAGCATTAAAAATCATTTAATACTTTCTTTTTCTGCTGCTTATCAAAGATCTTGGCAATTTAATTGATAAAAGAACGAAAAGTAATCAACAAAAAGTGTCGTAAAAATGTTTTAGCTTTAGCTTGTTGTGCTCATTGAATACGAATTAGTCGCTTACATATATATGTATATACATATGTATATGTATGTATATATTATATCTTATGCATATAGCTTTGATCACTTACCTGAGCAGCAGCTTGAGAAAACAGCCAAAGCCACGGCATGTGGCCACTTCACCTGTATATGTTATTGTCATTTTCGCAACTTGTCTCTAATTGGCTTATTATATATATGTATATATATATTTGTATTTGCGGTTGAGATTTCAGCTTTTGTTCTTTAAGTCACTTGGCTGTAGTTATCACACTTCGCGATTTTGGTAGATGCACATGTTGCTGGTGTTTCATTGGGGCGTCGCCAGCAGGAAGGGTCTCTGAGCGAAACAATAGATACATATATTATGTATTTTATTAAACAGATCCAACATCTAAGCGAACAAGTCTAGATTTATAAGTCTTATATAACTGGCAAATACCAACTGCACCTGTTGTTTTTAGCGCGTCTCTAACCATGGCAACAGCCACGATTAAAATGCATTTGAGAGTCAACAAATCGATATTTCCAGCTAAAAGTCAATTAAACATGCGACATTAAAAACGCGGAACATACAAACGAGCTGCATGCATTGCATTCAATTTAACATTTCAGAAGGCAACAGTTACAAGCTGATTAAATTAATTGCAGCAATTTAGCAAATTGTAGGCAGCCTTAGGGTATCTCCAAGCTCATCCAAAGTGTCGATATATATGTATATATATCATATGTGTATATGTGATAGAAATAGAAACAGATAGATAGAAACAGATCGCGTGTGGGCGATGCCATTGATGCTACAACAATTGCAGCTGAAGGCGTCGACCGAGGGTCAGCTACTGGCAGTGCAAATAGACGAACTGGAATTCAAATCGTAAGATCTTGCTGACACTCTAAAGTTCTGATACCCTTTATTTATTGAAAAGGCAAGCTCATGCGTTGAACTTTAAAGTCAGAATCAAAGAGTTGGTTTTGCTAATGACTAAAAGTTTGAAATCTAACTAATATGGCTATCGATATTGTTGATTTACAGTCAAGGCTAAGGGTACAGTATTTATACCCTGTATTTATCAGATAAGTAAAAGTATAGTAAGAGTTGCATGTCCAGTTTGTTGTTTTGTTCACGACTCGTTTTTATTTGATAACAATTCGGAAAGTATGCCTGCCTTGAGAATTATCGATTTTTGGTTACCATATTTAAACGATGCATTCATTTATTCATTCATAAACAAAAACTAAAGAAAATCAAAAAGAAAGTAAGCACCCATCACACTTCCAATTTGTTGGTCTCTTGCCGACTCATCGATAATTATCGATTCTCAGTTAAGATTGATTTGCCATTAGACTTTCCAGAAGATGATTCTGCAGTCATGATTGTTATTATAGGGTAACCCAATGTCGAGCACGATCGCTTAAGTCTTCCTAAGTATTACCTCTGTTTAATGGCATTTTATGGACGTATAGGGAAATTTGAGTACATACGCATGTGGCGAGACGAACAAGAATGAATTGAGTGTACTCAATGGTGATCAAAGATGAGCTCATAGCTCCGATTACGAGTGGGAAAAGTCAGAATTCAGTGAGCAGAGCGAGTTGATGAATTTCCGTATGGAAGAGAACAAATAAATGGAGGCATTCCGCCAACCGGTGAGCTAATGATCGACATAGACAGCCGCAAGAGCTGAGCTCAGCGCTACAAAAAATTCAGCATGCCTGTGTGAGTGTGTGTGTGTAAGTGTGAGTGTGTGCATGTAAGTGTGAGCCGCGCTTTTGGTTTTAGGTCTGGATCATGACATCATCCATTGACTTGTATTACGAATGAAATTGGTAGAACTTTGTACACAAAAACCAGCCGTTCCATTATTATTATTATTTATTTGGTGTTCAAACTCATAAATCAGAAAGAAATCAAAATATTGACGCGGTCATAATACTATAATTCATATACATAGATTGAAGCTGGCTGTTGATTACGAGGCAGCGAGATATCAGATAGCTATACACTTAACTGGATCACGAAATGCGTGTGTGTTTGATTTGCCAGCGTGATCAACTCTGATTAGTGGGTATTTAGGGTATTAATTTGTACATAAATAACATGCGTATGCTAGGCGCGATTGTATTTTGAATATGTTTATGATAAGTAAATGACTCACTTGACTCTTGTATAACTGGCGTATAAACAAAGAACGAGTTCCGAGAAAGCAAAGTCTGAGACAAGATTCGCACACAATGGTAATAAATCGAGATTGTGTCAATTAGGTCAGACATATACGATATATACATATATACATATTTGCATCAGTATATAATCATTAAGAAGAGTTATGAGAACATTTAGAGGGTATTTGAGTGCATAAAAGTGAACAACTGACTGCATTTGCTATTTAATTCGAAATGAATGCAGCTTATCGAATGGCATAAAACATTTTGTATAACAGGTATATCGGCAAACGACAACAACTTTCATAATATATTATATATAAAACTCATGGAATACTACGAGTGTAGTTCGTGGCGTATATCAAATCGGGTGAAAGAACTCATATACTACTGCAGTATGATAAGAAAATAGTATTCAATGTACTGAAAAACTTAAGCAAAAAAGCTTAATGCAAACTAGTTTATGTAGAGCAGAAAAACAACATAGAATATGTAAATACTTCTAAATTATTTTTATTCTTGTACAACATCTGAATCGGATTGCAGGGTATATGCCTGTTGAGCATTCTTAATTTATATTTCTAACTGCATTCATGCATTCCTTTCCTTCGCGCTCAATGAATGTGGCTTATCGAATAGCAACAAAGACCTTTTATTATTACAAATCACTTTTACACAAAATGTGCAAACTGACCTTATTTATTGTTGTTTACTCGATAGCTGCAATCCCAAGAGACACTCAAAAATAAAGTGCTCCATTGCAAACATATTTTTCAGATTCCACAGTCAATCCAACGAGAACTGTGTCATCAGCTGCAAGCATTTATATGAACATGATATATATGATATACCTACATATATATGTTGAACTCTTCTTCAGCTCTACAACTGTTTCGTGGCTTATATAACAAACCCGTTTAGAGCAAGTGCTTTATGGCACTGGAAAAACAAATGGCGCATAAAATCAAATTATCATGTCAAGTCAGTCACGTGAAAATTGTTATCATTTGAATAAATGAGAAGTTTGTATTCCCGTCATTTCAATGCGAATGACAACATTCGAACTCGATTCGTCGATTCGTCGATCCGTCGATCCGTCGATTCACCGATTCCTCGAGGTTAATGACATTTAATGCAAAAAGTTAGCGTCTGCTGCCAGATCGGCGAGTTTCTAAATATATATATGTATGTACATATAGCATGCTCACTTCAACTAGTATACTTATATTTACAGAAAAACACAAGCAATGATGCACACGCACAAACACAAACACAAACACACACACACATATACATATATATGTATATATACGCCCATCTATGTACAGGCATTAGTAGAAGGCAAAGGTTTTTACATAATGATATTTTTATTGCCATTTGCCTTTTGATGAACTTGCTGACAACTGAGCGCACCCGAGCAGCATTTAAATCATTTATTGTATTATTATTCTATAATATATTGCGAGCTCTTTTTTTTTTTTTGTGGACAAATTTGGTATTTATAGCCACGGCGCACTTTTAAAATTCATTACGAGCGTCGCTGGCGTCGTCTAGTCAAAATTCGCATGCGGCACAAATTTTGAGAGGGCCAAGGGTTAAAAATAAACTTCTATGTGTTGGAGTAATTTGTGCTGAGATTGCATATTGACCAACGCGGATGACTCACAATGCGTGCAGTGGACCTGCACATATACACAGAAACAAAAACACAGACCACACGCACACAGACACACACATAGAGACACCTTCACTCATATAGTGCAGTCAGCATTTACGCAAATAGAAGTAATATTAAATACGCACTACTGTGGGGAGTTTGGAGGATTATGCACAGTTCTCTTAAGATTGCCAACTTTGTGTTTGGTGAGTTGAAATCGATTCGCTTCGCACTACGCCGAGCATCAACCGGATGCAATTTGAGAGTCACGCGGCGCTTACGTACAGAGATTAAGTATGGGTTAGCTGTTTGAGTTAGCTGATTGTTTACACAGTTATTAAATCACGCCATGAGCACTTACTATTGCCAACTAGCACAGATGTAAATTGTAACTGTAATTTACAGCGCCAGTGACGTGAATAAGGCAACAAAATTGACCCAGGTACACGAGGTATGAACAGCAACAACAACAGCAACTCCACCTCGAACTCACCAAAATAAAAGAACGAAAAAGAAAAAAAATACAAGACGCTGACGCTGACTGTTGGCTACCGTTGTTATTGTTGTGTTTTGGCGTTTCTTTCTTTGCTTGGCCTTTGTGCTTCACTATTTCGATATTGGTGTTGTTATTCTTCACCCACACACACGCACACACATACACAATCACATACAAATGGACGCGAACGTAAACGTACCAGCCATTCAAACAAATCGCGCTCTGTGCCCGTTCTCTCTCGCACTCTGAGCACTTCCGCGCTCAACGACCGACCAATTCAGACTGAAACTACATTGCGAAAATACCAACAGAGCTGGGAACACTTTGCCGGCAGCTGTGGCGAAACCATAACCCATGCCATACCTACGACAATGTAGCTGGCAACGAGAGAGAAAGAGAGAGTACGATAGAGAGAGCGCTACTGGTTGTGAGCGCAGAATGGCGATAAGCCAAGCACAGGGTGGGATTTGGCACGGTTGGTGGTAGGCGCTGAAATTCGCTCAAATATCTCATGTTTTCTCTTCATTCTTGATGTGAATTAGCAACCGGCTATATAAAAGATACTCAGTTGTTTAATTTTCTATTAATTATAATCTATAAATCAAATAAATAATAAGATAAAAAGACCTGATGAATACATATCTTCAAAATGCTAGCATACTTCTATATATGTTAGCATATAGAAAAATACCCTCAAATCAACTCTTGGTTTATGAATAATTGCTGTAATACAACATTTAATACTTGGATAATTACTTACTTTAATGAACTTGAACTTGACGTTATTATTATGATCTTTACATATTGTATAGAATCTGAAAATCAGATAACTTTATATGACATTAATTCTTAAATATATATTTATTTATTTTAAATTTAAATGCGTTATTTTTTTTTCTATATTTTACAAGGGTAGATTACTACCATATGACATTTAACATGGGCTACAAAACTCCATTTTCCCAGTTTGTGAAAACCTTTTTTCTTTTGGGTTTCAAAGCAATTAAAGCAGGTAAACAAAACAAAATGAACGGTCATTAAGATTGCATTTGCTTTTTGTAAAATACTGTATACTTTTAGGGATATTACAATTGTTTTCACCTATGCACATTGCTTGTATAGATCAGACGCAACTTACTCTATAAATATTGAAGACATACAAATCACTCGATGACAATCGTACGCAATCATCTATTAGTAGTGCATAGAAGTACACATCCATCTACGTATATATATAGACTGCAGATAGACTTACTGGAACTAGGTCAACTGAAGAGTAACAATCTAGATAAATGCCTTAATGCACCTGTTCGCCATTTGAAGTTAATAGTAAGCATTCAAATTATTATCGTATTCGCAACTATTAATTATGTATAAACGATTTGTTAAGTGATATTAAACATTTTGTTTTAATATTAATGTTTTTGCATATCATTGTAAACCATTTTAGTTCTATTAATTCCTTCATAAACTTGTTTCTGTCATCATGGTTAGCGTCTCTAAATTTTTGCATATATATTTTCAATTTTCAAAAAGTAAATATTGGAGAGTTGTAGTTCAACAAATATATACACGTATGATTCAATAATTAACTTCTCAGAACATAGCCCAAGCACAGACCTTGCTCCAACTGCGCAGATAGCAGAACGTGTGCATGTGTTTTTCTTGCTTAAATATCCAAATTGTTTAACATATAAACATACATAAATATGTCGTTTGATTTTAAATTTAGAGATTCGTGCTTTTTTTAAATGCAATCAATTATTTTTATTCGTAAAAATATGTACATATTCCTGTCCCTTCAGCTTCGTCATTTATAGAAATATAAAAACAAATTTTAGTCAGTTATGCGCTTCTCTACATTTTGAATGTATCTGAGCTGTTGAAGGATCCATAATAAATAATTTAAATTATACCATATTAAAAGCGAACATTTTTCGAGTTTTGTTACTTTATTATCTCATTTAATAAGTGAATTTTACTGGTAATTTAAATTTATGTTTTATTTTAAATTAATTAATTACAATTCATAAGTTTTATGTTTAACGAAATTTCAGAAAATTGCATCGATTTTGCATTTCGAAATAGTGATTTTTCATGGTTTTCTTTTTCTGGATTTTCATATAAAAATAAAACTCTTCACTTAAACTCGTATACATTCGATCGAACTTATGACAGACTAATGACTTATGTTTAATTGTTATTTAAATATTAGGAAAGTTTTAATGGTATAAGGTTTTTCTTTTTGTTCTTTGTTTTTTTTTTTTTTCGTTTAGTATTTTACAGCGAAATTAGATTCATCGAAGAATTTAGAATAGAGTTGACAGACAGTTGTAATATTTTGAGTTATGTACATTTGAGACTTATTTGAGTGGGCAATAACTAAACTATGTTAAACATTAAAATATAAAAAAAACGGTCACGTTTTTGACTTAAGCATTAGGATCTCATATATTACTGGGCGGTCCGCGGTGTGCACGCTGTCCATGCAACGTGGATGAATGTCTAGAGCCGGGTCGGGAATGTACAATTGCATAATCGTTATCAATTGGAATCGACCTTCGAAGTAGTACGTTGATAAGTTCAATACAAAATCAATAGTTAATTATAATATATATGTTTGTATATATATGTATGTGGCATATTTCAGTAGAGAATCTGAACAGTTTAGTTAGCAAATATCATTGAGCAGGACGGTTAGTGTCTTCGGGTGTGGGCCAATGGAAACTCAAAGTTCTAAAGTTAAAGTTAGTCATAATTTGAATTTGAAAATGCAAATTATCAACGGTTAATTACAGTTGCAATACAAGGCACAAAATAGATTCATTCATCGATTCATTTATAACTTTTTGTTTGTGAACACAAGTTGTTTTGTTTTTGTTTTGTTTTGTTTTGTTGTAGATGTTGTCCAGCAGGGCAGGTAGACTTCAGTAGAGTTAACAATAGATACGAGTTTAACAAATTACGATACATAGATACGGTACAAGGCTGTTTAGACATGCTTTATATATGTATATGTATGTGTCTCTATGTCTGTGTGTTTGTGTGTGTTGGCTACCAGAAAAATATTGAAGAGCAGAGCAGATGCATATCAAGTGTAGAATAGAGCTTTGTGTCTGTGTATGTGTGTGTGTGTGTCGTTTGTAGATCAGCTTAATATCTATCAGACCTATTTGAGTGTATCGTCGAGCCACCGCTAGTATAGCCCTTGTGCGCATCTCGGCCATGCAGCGAGTACCGGGAGCCATACTGACTGCCATGCCAGCTGCGGTAAGGATCGTATTCCTCAATGATCGAGGGCTCCTTCTCAATGATCTGCAAGAAAGAAGTTGATACATTTTCATTTTATTAGAGAGGATTATTGAAGAGTAGACTCCACAGGTACCTCTGTATTGGCGCAGCTACAGCTCATGGCAGTGCAGAGGAAAATGTTCATTAGCAGCATGATGAGAAACAGAACTCCGAGTGTTATGGCCAGCCACAGCAGCCAGCTGGGTCGAATGCCATCCTCGCAATTTGATGAAATAACTGCAAGTTGAATAAGAATTGAATGTCAATTTCAGATCATTACAAGCTAAGCTATTCCGTGTCCTTCTTACGTCGCGCCTCGGCGGGATCTAAGACGAAGACGGTTGTGCCCGCAATGCTGGAGCCCTCCTCGTTGGGGCCAAACTTGCGTGGGCCATTGCCGCTGCCCTTTGTGAAGCCAGCCAGAGCCACCTGACTGCAATCGTCGATCTCTACGCAGCGTCCATAGCACTGAACGACATCGCACTGCAGATGCACCTCAGATCCTGTCAAGAAATATTAGAGTAACATTAAAGATCTTTGTCCAGGGGCAATCTACGCCTCAACCTACCCTCGGGAAACTTGAACATGGAGTCCAGTGTTGCCTCCGCCGCACGGCCGTCGATCGTGGGCACAAAGCGGCTCATAATGTTGGGATCATAGGGGCAGCTGTGCATGAAACAGAAACCGTTAGCTGCCGTTAGAGTTCCTAGTGGAAGGCTGCGCTGCACTTACCCGCGATCGTCTGTCAGCTCCAGGGTGATGTTCTTCTTGTCAAAGGCAAAGCAGTTGCCCACACGCAGGCCATAGGTATCTAATTATTGAAGGGGGAGTCTTGATTAGTAATCTCTGTTGGCAGTCGGCGGACTGTGTTGATTACCCACCGTTTGGCTTGGAGAACTCGGCGCGTATCTTGTACTTGTGGCCGTAGACCGTTTCACGCACGCGGTGATCGTTCTCCAGGAACTTGAGAATCACATGGGCATTGTCGTCGCTGTGAATTTGAATGGAAATGGAAAGGGAAATAGAAATGGAAATGGAAATGGAAATGGATGTGGCACATTTGCTAATAGCTATCTATGTGGACTTCCCCAATTGCGCCGTGGCTAATTAAAAGCGCAGCCAATAGACCCGAAAGCTGCAGTCCACTGTGACTCGCTTGCAGTTTCATTATGTATTATGCAATTGCCGGCCATTGCGTTATAGACAGTTGCGTTTTATGCCAAATAGCCGGGCATCGACAGCGACTCGACAGCGACAGCGACCAGCATATACCATATTATATGAATAGTTTTCATTTTCACTATCTTGTTTCCCGTTTTGTGCATTTCTGACAATTTTTGTTGTTGTTTGTTTGCTCATTTTTTTATTTGATTTGCTTTTGGCTTTTGGCTCGTGTTTTCCTGTGTGCCGTTAACAGAGCGCAACAATTTGCAGAAATTGTTTTTTTTTTTTTTCTAAATTGTTTTTCTATTTGCATTGAACGAAAGACTTAGACAGCGAACTTGCTCAATTCAGCATTGTGGCAAAGTCATTGGCATTATGCAAATGAGGCGAAGGCAAATTAAATTGTTTCTTCAACTACAGATTGTAATCTTTCAGAGAGCTACCATAAATAATTTACCGTTCATTTGAGCCAGTTGTTCATGTGAAATAATTTGGGTGCAAAAGCAGAATAGAATTCCGTGGAAACAAATGCTAATGGCCTTGAGTTCTATTTAGCGCTGATTCGTATATAGAGAGATCAATAAAAAAAATAGTGCTATAGAAAGGCAAACACCTACGAGTACCTATGTATATATATATATATATATATATATATATATATATATATATATATATATATATATATATATATATATATATATATATATGTATATATATATATATGTATTTATATATACATCAGTCGGCATAATTCGATCTTTGATTTCATTTGTTCTGCGCCGACGCCGCAAACGAGTTTCGTGAAATAATCTGAAATTGGCGAACGCTGGCAAAACTACAAACACTCGAAGCACTTTGGCCTGACGGAAGCTTAGCCAAATTACAAGCATCTACATACGAGCAGTCAGCAGTAGTAAGTGCAATTGTCTAGACAGCTACAGCTACAGCTACAGCTAGAGGTTCAGCTTCAGCTGAGGTAGTCAAACTTACCGAGAGTAGCCCGATTTGCCACAGGTAATCACATAAAATTTATCATCCGCCAGTTCAAGAGTCTTGTGCACACGCACCGCCAGCTGAATGGAACGCTCCTCCGTGCGCTAAAGAGTTAGGAGAGAGAGAGAGAGAGAGAGGGAGAGAGAGAGAGGCTGTGGTTATTAAAAGTGTATGAAGCATTTATGTTGATTGGGATTCAAATGGCGCGTTAATAAACTGAGCTGAGCAAGCGTTGGGAGCGCCTTTTTTAGTATTCATATTTATGTTAAGCTCTGGCCTTTTAGTGCCCATTGGCTTTGCTGGGACTTATTGACTATTAAATACAGCATATGTACGAGCATGCGGCTGCAGCAGTCTGTGGCACGTCAATTGTCATTATGATGTAATTGCAGCCCAGCAACAACAAGGAAATGCAAAATGCCGCCAAGTGTGACGCTGTCAGCCAACGCAGTCAGCCAGCCAGCCAGGTGGTCCACACTAGAGTAAAGTCTAAGTACACACATATTTTCCAGTTGTTTGTTTATCTTATTTAACAATTTTCTTGGCCATGCTCAGCATTCGCCTGAACTTCATTGAATCTTATGCTCAGCAGCCGCTTTAATAGCTGCGCTCTCCACTTAATGAGTTGGCTGCCTCTCGGTGACTCTGGCAGACATTTCGGTAATAACATGTTTGCATTTCATTTCGAATGCGGCTGAGCTGCCATTTGATGTAATTTAGCGTTTTAATTGTGCAGCCACATGTAACCAGCCAGCCAGCCAGCGAGCACAAAACGAAAGACTTAGGCGAGAAACTTGCTGCAGTTTTTTTATTTTTATTTCTTTCCCGCTTCTAATGGCTGCTCATGATTATGCAACTAGCTAGCTGAGTTATTAAAATTGTTGAACTGTCAGCATTTAGCTTCTGCATAACGGCGCTACTTATTGCCATTATTCGAACGCTCATCTGACGCGTCAGCTGCAGCCTTGACCCGCAATTGACAGCAATTAAGTAATGCAAACAACTTGCTAAAAAAAGACAGTCGACCAACTTATATAGCAGTTGCATATGTAAGCGAATAAGCACAGCATCCTCACAGTTTTTACTTGTCGCAGCTGCCAAACCGGTTGCACCGTAATGCCCTTACATATCGCGTATATAGATATCGTAATAATCAAAAAAAGATATGTATTTATTATTTATTTATTTCTGATTTATCTGGTTGACGTCCCACGCCTGCGTGTATCAAATGTGATCAGCATCTTATGAATGAATTTCTTACAGCTGCGGCTCGACTGGATTCAGTGCTTTTTAGTTGATGACTCAAGAAACTACATAGATACGTATAAGTATGGGTAGTAGTGTGAGTGTGAGTAGTTATTGCAGCATTAGTAGAAGCTGTTAGCAAATAAACACTCGATAAATACCTCTGGCACAGCTGCAAAATAATAATATCTATTCAGCTGCATATCGAGCCTGGCCATTTGTGTCACAATCTGTTGGCCAGCTCGTGCATCAGACTCGAGACCAGCCGAGCAGCTTACGGTTAGCTGCGCAGCAGGCACAGCCATCAGCAACGGATGGGCTCATTGTCAAGCTATTATCAGAGCCGAGCTAGAGCTGGGCAAATTACTTGCGCTGAATTTTCCATATGAGATGGCGCACAGACTCTCAGCTTTGCCTCAAGACAATATTTCAAGAATAACTTAATGCTAAATTGGCGTCAGATTTGCTGCCTGTATTGTGCAATTAACATTTGGATGATTATAATAATGCTGCAGAGCTGCAGAGCTGCAGAGCAGAGAACTCGCCGTAACACCCATAATAAAATAATGGCAAACAATTTGCGAGTCTGCCGCGCCGACGAAATGGGTTCAAGTACGCCAAACTTCAGCAATAACAACTTGAACTCTGAGCTAAATTGTTGGCTTGCCGCGGCTTGGGCGTCGCGCCATTGTCAGCGGCAATTTCATGCTTTGCCAAGTACGGCAAGGCGAGGGCTTTGCTCGGGCCATAACAAACCGAATCAAAGAGATTATGGCGCTGAAGCCGATCTCTGCAAAGGGGGAAAGGATCTACTTCTGCTGCAGTCTCTGGAGTGCAGGGCCAAGGTCAGCCAAAGTGGAGTTGGCATTTCGAAAGCAATTAAAGCCGTACGAAAATATTTGCCAAGAAATAGAATCAAAATTGCTCGAGAGTTTTGAGTAGACACAAAAAAATAAAAAAATTCTTTTGACACAAATACCGCGCACACGCCGAACAACGAGAACAACGCAACTCGAACAACATCGGCCCGGAATGCTGTCAAAGCTGAAGCGTGGAAAACCTTGTCTGGGCATGTGAAGCGCTGTCGGCCTAGGCCGCAGCTAGACGCCACTCCCTGGCCGCAGTCCCTCACTCACTCACTCACTCAGTTGTTCAGCTCTTCAGTTCTTCAGTATTTCAGTTGTCCACCCTCGCCCTGTCCCTCCTGGCAGTCCGCATGAAACTAAAGCTGCCGTCGCGATAAGCGTGATTTAATTTTATGGGGGACCTCCCTTCGCTTTTTCTTCGATCCGCGAACGGAAGGTGGGCCAAGCGCTCCAAGCTCCAGTGCTACACCTATGCATACGCAGGTAAGTCAGCTAAGCCGGCCCAGGCATTCTGCGAGTGCCCCAGACTGGGTTTATTTATAAAATTCGGATGCAGGGCTGGACTGGCCTGGGCGCAGCCTAGCGATTTGACATTGCAATTAATAATGTTGTACTCAAAACTTTGAACATGACGCGTAAGCTGATAATTTGCATTTCGACACTGTTCAACATGTTTGCATTATGAGCGCCTCATAGACACACACAGAGAGAGATATAAATATATATACATACATATACATATATATACATATATATATATATATTTATTTCTATCTGCCGTATCTACTTACATATGGCGCTGGCTAATGCTAATGGCTCTGCCTGGGCTCCGGCTCTGCCTTTGTCTGCCATTGTTCAACTTGGGGGCTGCTTACCCACACGCAGCCGCCGCCTGTCAACGCCCGTGATGCACGTAGGATTAAACTTGATTTTTATGGCCATCGTTACTATATAGACTGACGACTATTCGCCGTCGTCGTCGTCGTCTTCGCTTGCATCGCAGCTGTTGCTGATTTGCCTTGATTTGGGGCCAAGACCCAAGTACACCAGATACGACGAGACTCACTTAAATTTATGGACATGCGTGCCCCGGCCCTTGCCCGTGACAAGGTCTTTGCGCTAAGCACATGCAAAGCAACACGACACGCACGACTATGAGATACCCAATATCTTACATATTATTATTATTATTATTATTACTATTATTATTATTATTATTTCACTTTATAGTTGTGATTTCCTATATATTTATTAAATGGTTGCATGCTGAGCTTGATAGCTGGAAGGGTTTTGAGTCAAAGCTTTTGATTGCATCAAATGGAAAAATGGATCAAATATATGTAAGTATCCCGTGAAGTCATAAAATGTAGTCGTCAGCATATTTTATTTCTATCTAACTTTCTTATAATTCTTTCTTTCTAGCTTAGTTTATATCTGTATATATATATATTAGCATATTGATTATATATGTATTTTATAGAAGAGCTCCCAAGATCATAATATCTTATTTAACTGTATGCACAGATACAAAGGATATAATATTTCTCTGTCTATCTGAAACTAATGAGTGAAAAAGATTCACAGCAGTCTTTTGAAATATACGGGACTAGCAGCTTAGCTCTTCTCCATATATCCTTGTCGAGCAGCATATAGCAAATACAGTTTGAATATAAAATAATATATACCATATATATTCTATACATGTTATATAAATATTTCGTACATACATTTCATAGAAACAATTTTCAAAATTCAACAATATACGCTTAATATACTAACTACCTGAGTATGCTTATAAGCGCTGCGCTTCATCAGCATAATTCATAATTTCATTTAATGTTGCATTCAAACTCAATATCTAACTCAAGTTCTATATATTGAGGACATATCGAAGATTGAAGCTCAGTTTGATTCTCGGCTAGACCAACAATTAATAATCTAACTTATTTTCTTGAAAGTTACGAATTTTGTTTCGTATAATGAAAACTTCCTGGCCAGGCAAGACAGATGAACGATTCACACTGAGAAACTCATCTAATTGGCATAAATTATCTTAAAATATCTACGAAAGAACAGATGGTAAATCCATCTATAAATATCAATAATATATTCTATATTGAAAGTATTTCTTGTAAGACTTCACATAGAACACAAGATGTGCGTAAGCCTTCTCCTAGTTAACAATAGATGTGGACAGGGTATCTTCTAGTTGGGCAAAGTTGAAGACAATGAACTGAATCAATTTGTCGTCGACAACAATAAAATATAAATTGTATTCACAAACAACGAGAGTTTTAAAAGATTATAAATAGGCTCGAAAATAATAAACAAATTCGATAAATAAAATCGAGGAGATCTGAGAGATTTGACTGAGCTAATTAAAAACTATTTCGACTACAATTGTGTCCTGTAGTAAATAATATGCTTGGCAATCGATATAGATTCTTAGTTTGGTTAATGTGGTTAGAGAAGCGCGGATTGGTTATGCTTACATTGCTTCCACTCACGTTGCTGACCAGGATGCCGCAGTAGTCGGGCGCACCCTGCTTGGCCCAGAGGTTGAGGCTGAATGCGACCGAGTCGCTGCCATCGCCCATGGCCATGCAGGGCGGTGTGCGATGATCCCGCGCATGGACGGCGCCTGTGTAGCCGGAACTGAACTTCACCTTGATGTTCATGGTGCCCGCCTTGCAAGTGGCCGTAACATGGGGGGCGAACTCGCCGGGCGCCGCCGCTGGGTCCTGGGCGGCGGCAAACTGTGAAAGGAGACAGAGAGAGAGGGAGTGAGAGAGAATGAGAATAAAGTGCTAGAGTTTCGGCTTTGTTTCGCTAATAACTATGACCCATTTTAGGTACCCTGGGAACGCACACGGCAGTTGAGACGTTGCTAAGATGTTTTTCGCCAACTCATTGGGTAAGCATGGGAAGCCATAAGAACACGAGAATTCTAATTAATTTTAATGGCTAGCCAAAGAGTCAGCAAAAGTCGCAATTAATTGCAAGAGGCAGCGGCAGCC
Source organism: Drosophila mulleri (assembly GCA_035047565.1). Taxonomy (NCBI): domain Eukaryota; kingdom Metazoa; phylum Arthropoda; class Insecta; order Diptera; family Drosophilidae; genus Drosophila; species Drosophila mulleri. The sequence continues at coordinate 5,165,050 of JAWNPK010000069.1, read as the reverse complement.
GACTCGAAAGCTTGGAACTTACTTAGACCCACTGCCACATCGAGTCGCGTTTGGCTATGTTTGAATTTGAGTTCGAGTTCTTTGGCGGCCTGCACGTTTTGGGCCAGTTTCTGGTCCAGCTCCAGTCGCGCACTGTCAAGGCATTTGGCTTGAAGATAATTTATTGGCATGCCCTCGACTTGGGTTGCCATCGCGTCGTCGTGATAATTGAATTTGTGCTCCAGCTTCAGCTTCAGCTCCAGCCAATTGAAAAGGCAAAACTAAGCTGGAGCTGGAGCTGGAGCTAGAGCTCCAGACCGTAGGCGCTAGATAAGCAGCACAAAAGTTAAGTAAGTCATGTCATGACAATCGCACCGAGTCCGCTTGATTCCGCTTGATTCGGCTTGATTCGGCTTTATTTTTGCCTTTAGCTCTTGGCTTTTCGGCCACTTCTGATCACGTTCTTGGGAGTCGGCCCTCAGGCAGCGCCTGTCTAACAGCAATGCCAAAAAGACAATTCCCTACGCCCGACATGCCTGCTGCCCCATTGATTTATGTGTATTGACTTTCGAAAGGTGACCAGAGAAATTCGCTCGAGTTGCATTCGGCAGCGCCAACTGCCCAGTCATTAAAGCTTCGCCGACTCCAACTCCAACTCCGACTCCGACAGAACCAGAGTGCGCGGGCTACTGTGCGTCAAGTGAAATGCAGCAGCGAATCGACCTAATTTTTTCTTGCTGCTGCAGCTTGAGTCTATGCCAAAAAAAAAAAACAAACAAACAAAAAACAAAAAACATGTTGGCCAGTGTGCCACTTTCTAAGCTACTTTGGCGCTTGATGCCAACTAGAACGTCCACTTTGCATCGCAAAAGGAATTTCTAGAGCTGCGGCCAGCTAAAGGCTCTGCGCTGCCTTTTGTCTGCATGCCAGCTATGTATGTATGTATATATATGTATATGTATATATATTATATACCTATATCTTTTGGCGGCGCAGTTCAATGCGCGCTCGAGGGTCGCATACAGCACGTAGCAAAAATGCAATTCCAATTTTATATCCAACTTACAACTGCAACTGCAACTGCAAGTCCCTTGACAATTTGTCGCTTGACAAAATGCAATTGTTTTGTATGAATTTTGCATTTTACATTCAGCTACAGCGGCCGCAGAGTTGCTGTAGAGCTGTAGAGCCGCCTCAGCCGGAGCTAGTCAATTAAAATTGTTTTTGCATGCTCGTTTCGCTATCGTTGGGCTTGTTAAAATCGCAAAGCAAAAATTGTTGCCAGCTGTTGGCCTTTGTATTATGCAACACGCTCTGATTGTTGATGGCTCTCCACACAAACGAATTCCGAAAACAAAACTGAAATGAGCAAAATGTTCAAGCCAAATCGCAAACACTAACAAACAAAAAGCGAAAATCCCAAATCACAATTAGACACTTGCGCTGTCAGTCACGCCACAGCGAGAGCTCCAGCTCGGCGGCGACCATTAAATCCAATGAGCCCAGGCTTTGATTTTGATGGATTTAGACTGGCTTATGTGCTCAGTCATTAGCCACTGCCGAGTTGGAGTTGGAGCAGCAGCAGCAGCAGCAGCAGCCGCAGGATACTTGGGTGATTTTTCATAAAATTCCTTTCGGCCTGCGATTACGGGCGAAACAAAAGACTTGCAGCACAAACTTGTTTGGCCGCAGCGCATGTAAATCGTATCAAAATCAGTGCCGGCCCCAGCCACGCACAGCTGGAGTTGGAGCTGTAGTTGGAGCTGCTCTGTCTGGCTGGCTAACCCATTAGGCCCGGCCCACAGCTAATTTATTTAGCTGCAAGGGGTCAAACGCTGTTGCCATAAACCAAAATTCTTCCGACGCGGCTTTAAGTATTTACTACAATATTACGAACTGAAATCTGCGCAATTAGTAATAGAAAGTTTTGCCAGACTGAGGGCAATTAACTGAACTGAAGAATGACAAAACTGCAAGAAGCTTTACAAGATATCTGAAAACCTGTACTGAAATCAGAAATACAACAACAGACAAACAGCTTGAAATTAAACATTTCTTATAGCGGTGCAAGACCCAAAACTTGAAGTTCTGATAAGAGAGATGGACCAGAAATACCTAAATTATGCACAAAATATGATTCATAATATGATTCTTCTGTCAAATATTAAGAGAGAATGCATTTTGCAATGCCCAATCATAATTAAAATTCATCAGCACTTGAGAAGAGTAGCAAAATATTTATTAGAATCTATTTATTTATATTATTAAACTGTTACATATTGAGCAAATAAAGTATTCATGAGTTGTGTATCTATATGGGAAATGGCTCTAGTTTCTCATTTTATTGAATAGATATTCGCGTATTGCATAAATATTCTGCTGTTATATGCAAGGTCAATGCGACCATAAATACAGTACACAAATATATCAAAACCGGCGGCACGACCTAAGACAGCATAGTTGGCTAAAATGTTTGATATTAGCTCAGATATAAACGAAATTTTGCTTGGATGGAGAAATATGGAAATGCTATAGTACAGATCTTTATATTAATAAAATAAAAGTCTGGAATTTATTTTTAATATTGAAATGAAATACAGTTGAATGAATAGAGGTACAGATTATCGTCTAAATGGCAAATTCGCACTACCGCTGTGAGAATTTTGAGAATTTTTCCCTCAAATATTGAGATTCAATTTACTTAAGATGAATAATTGAACTTCGATAGAATACAAAGATATTTGTGAATAATTAAATGCTGCAAGTATTGTTTAGGCAATATTATTTTGTAATTCATATGTATTACATTGTTTTATTACGTAAGATAAAAATCCTTAGGATGAATTCAAGTTAGTATTAAGCTCAACTAAAGTTATATGATTTTAGATAAAAATAATAAACTATTACACAAATAACAAAATAATAAAACTACCATAGGCAAAGGTCAAATGACTGCTATACTGAGTATATGGGTATATGTATGAGTATATGAATATTGTATATGAATATGCATAAAAAATTTGTAAAACTTTTGCCATCTGCAAAGTATAACAATATGCATGCGGCTTAAATGCACAACTAATTTAAGTTAACTTGTAGCCAGACTTTACACACACAAACACACACACATAGCATTTGGGTGTGTTTCCTTGTACTGACTATTTAAAAAAATAAAAATAAACAACATTAATATTTCGCAATAGTTGTTAGGCGATACAATCGCCAGAGTCTGAGCTGCGAATGGGCGATTGCAGCCAGCTGTGCATATTTTCGACTGATTGCCAAATAAATTCGCTAATGTTCAAGCTAAAGCTGAACTCGCTAAAACAACAACAACAGCAACGACAACAACAACAACTAGTTGTGTTAGAAGCAAAACGAAACTCGTGCATAACAAAAGACGGCCTCCAGAACGGCGAGGGGAAGGTATGAAGTTTTGGGTGAGGGGCATCTGGCGAGGGGGTGGGGTGGGGAGTCAGTCAGCGCACGGCTGTGCGCCTTAACATATTTTGTGTGCATTTGAATTTCCGCTATGCGGCCGTGCAGTAATAAAGCTTGCCAAGTAAATTATAACATAAAGCCCCAGACCGGCCAGCCACAGCGCGGGCCACTCGTATATCGCCGTCCCCAAGCTGGAGCCAAGTGGTTGGCTGTTGTTGCTCTGGCTGCTGCTGCTGCTGCTGCTGCTGCTGATTGCAAATTGTCACGGTATTTTAGCTGGCAGCGCATAAATTGCCGTTTAAGCGCTCGCAGATCACATTACATTGCGCAGTTGGCCGTATTTATGTGCAGCATCGAATATTTTGGGCCTGGCCGAGAGCCTAATGAAGCCGCTGGCCAGTTGCTGCTCTCAGCTTACATAATGAGAGCCGACTGCTGCAATTATTGAGGCGTTTGCTACAATTAAATTTCTATTGTTGGCGCGCTCGCCCATTGATGTTTTGGCGCTGACGCGCTAATTTCATGGCACGTACCCGACATGCACGTTCCGAGAGTCAGACACAGACCTAGACCTAGGCCTGCACCCGAACTTGGCATGGGGGCTGCTGCTGCTGCTGCTGATGCTGCTGTTGCTGCTGACGCTGGTGCCGTTGCCTCTGTCGACATGCTGGGGTCAATTGTATGGCTTTTACGCTGTCGCAGCACTAATATAATAATAAGCACTTGTCTATGGCCTTTTGTTGCTGCTGTCCGTGAAGAAAAAGTCTTCAAACTTTTTCTTACTGTTAACCGATGCACAAAGCAACAAGACAGAAAAAAGAAGACACAACAGCAACAACAACAACAGCAACAAGAACAACAATAGCAGAAGAAAATCCATAGAACATGTCATGTGCCGCCGACAGTTGTTGCTTATTTATGTGTTTTACTAATTGTTGCTCTTTCGAGTGGCTTGCTACCCGGAGACCCATTTCCCGCCCCTGCTCCCGCTCCTGCTCAAAGTCGAACAGTAGCTGGAGAAAAGTTCGTTTAATGGTTTTTCCATCAGATGCAGCCACTTATGAGCATGGCCAGCACTTTCTTGGCCATGGCTATTATCTGAGGGCATCATGCTGCTTGTGGAAATGGACTAAAATGTTTGGAAAGCTGCCTTTAATTGAATTTAGCTCGGTCATAACCCTCTTAACCCAATAAAAATACAGCCGGAAAATAACCGACAAATTCTTGTCATAATTGTTCCATATTGATTTTAGGGGTCCTTTAATTGTCATTAATCAAGATCTGAGTGATCGCATCAGAGTTAGACATCATTATTTTCGATATTGCAGCAATTTGCAGCTCATGTGGAATATCTTCAAAAATTCTTGAAACTCCTTACTTTTCATAGCCTAATGGCTTGCAATTGTTTGCTCAGCAATTGAGTGCACGAAAAAACCATTGTTGCACCTCTGGGCTGTACAACATTTTCCACTTTTCCATTTTCCGGCATGCCCGCGAGCGCTGGGTAATTTTCATAAACGCCACTTGCCAGGCGCCTCAGCTTGCTGCCATGAAATGTCAAAGAAATGTCTCTCGACTCTTGAAAATTTCACAAATGAGAACTGGCAAATGGTTTTCCATTTGTTTCAAATAATACCCACTTTTACCACAGCTACAGCAGCAGCAACAGCAACAACAACAAAAGAAAAGTAAAAATCATTGGCAACCACAATTTGTTGCTGCGTTGAGTGACAGGGCCAAAAACGAGTGGTAAGAGCAGCAGCAGCAGCAGCAGAAGCAGAGCAGTTCGCACTGCACTGAACGTTAACAATGCAAGCTAATCAAATAATGAAGTCGACTAGCCAAACCAAAACCAAACAAAAGAAAGAACTTTCTCCCAGTGGCGCACTGCTGAGAACCAACTTCCTACCTACTCCTCCTCCTCCTCCTGCTGCTGCTGCTGCTGCTGCGGATGACCCAATATGGCAAAAGCTTTTGCATAAATTTCAATGTTTTTTACGCTGGACTGACACAGGCTAGCAATAATAATGCCAACTGGCAATTGGCAATTGGCGAGCGGCCAGTAAACAAATAATTTGCACTCGAAATCAACGCGGCGTTAAATTGCGTCAGCTCAGAATGCTACAGGCCAATAGATTTTGTGGCCAGTTTGCTGGTACATGACATAAACACGCTCTTTCTTGCTTCAGTCACTGTTTGCTTTTTTTGTGCTGTGAGAATTATGGCCAGCAGTTGGCATCTAACTGCGTAGCACACCCAGCTGGGCAATCTAATGGGACAACGCTTCCTGGCCCATACCTCTACCTCTACCTGTGCGCCTCTACCTGTGTACCTGCCGCAGTGCTGGCCGCAGCGTCTCCAGACGCAGACACACTACTAACCCAGTGGCGGTTGCGTGCGGCATAGAAACTGGTTGCTCTTCTAATTGGCCCAGTCCAGCCGGCGGTTAGTTCCACTACGAGTATGACAACATGACAATCCGGTGAGCTGCACCTCGAGCAGTTCACTTCATTGCACACAAAATATATTGCGGTCGCGTTATGATTGGATGCGATGAGAACCTGGCCAAGCGACTATCCGGCGAGCAGGCAGCCCGGCTGCTAATTGGAGCATAATGCCGTGCATCACAAATATTCCACTATTTGCATTCTGAAAATGCCAAAAAACATATAAACTACGACTAGAACTGTCCCAACTGTGATCTGGTCGGCAATTCTATGAATGCGTAGCTGTTCTGGTGTTTTACCGTTTTCTAAGCTCTGGAGACATACATAAAAGAAATAAAAAACAGAACCTGTGATGAAAGAGCTTCAATCAACATATCTGAAACAATCAACAAGTTTGTTGCCTAAGTCTTTTGTTAGCGCAACTGCTGAAGACTCAGAAAAGATTTCTGTGAAGCAGACAATGAATCATATGGCAGGTAAAAAATGATTGTATATAGAATATAATGAATATAAACCTATACAGATGTATAGCTATTATAAAAACTATATATACATATATTTATTCATATAGACATATTTCACTTTAATTAACACTTGCAAGACACGTGCTTGTTTATCTTTAGTTGGCAGCTGAATACAGATGTGTGCATGTATGTATGTGTGTATACATATATATTTATCTGTGCATATATAATGCAAAATCCGAATGGCTCTACCTGCTGCAGCTATTTGCGGCCACATAAACCGCGTCACTTCTGGCCAAATGCGCGAGATCTTAAATGGCTTTTGTGTGGAATTTTGGTTACCTTTTCGTCTTTTCGACTTTTCGAACAATATGACGACATGCCTAATACACACGCATAGCACAGCTATTCATATGTGATTATATACACTCATACATATGCACTATAATAATATATGCGTGCGTGTGTGTGAGAGTCTATACGTAAATTAGCATATTTTTTTTCAGCTATGACATTGAAATGCTTTTTAATGGCCCGTAACAATAACAACAATGACAACAACAACTACAGCACCAACAACACATCTACATATATTCTTCGCTAATGTGCAAGTCAATAATTGTAGTGTATTTACATTGGGGCGACAATTATATTTAATAACACGGTCGATAGTTGTCGCAAATGCGTGGCGCATTTTAAATACTTTTTTCGCTGGCCATGTCCAAATATCTCTTGGCCGTTGTGTGAACAACCTTTTGTGGCTTAAAACAGAAAACGCAAGTTTGTCCGTTGCTTAATGAGTGTGAAAAGCAAAGCGGCAACAACAGCAACAACAGCAAAAGTACCGTAAGGCAGCTAAACATTTTCAATTTTAACAGATATTTAACATGCAGCCAGTCGGGTGTTTATGTGTGCGTGTGTGTGTGTGTGTGTGTGAAACTTGTATACGCAGCCTCAAAGCCATTGCAGACAAAAGTCGGTAAACTTATATTATAATCATCATTAGCAAACGAGCTGTCATAATGAGCATCAAGCCCTTCATCAGCAACGTCATTATCGCCATCATGCTCATTATCTGCATCATCGTGATGATGAGCGTGTTCATCAAGCTGCTTCGCTGCGTTTGTTTGCCGTTGTTTCTGCTTCAAGGTTCTGTGGGTTTTGCATTAGCCCGAGCTAACTAAAAGGTAAATAGCTGTTGTTGTTGTTGTTGCTTTGCATTTAGTTGTAGGCAGCGCTTTTAGCCAAGCCCAAACGCCTTGCCGACGCCCCACGTGGGCGCTGTGCTGTGTGTATGTGTGTGTGTGCGTGTCTTTGTGTTATGTGCCTCATGTGCTTTATGATGTCATTCTTACGCGGCCGCTGACATCGATAAATACTTGCTTCACTTCAATCTGTCTTTGCATATGCAGAAACTGAAAGTTTCAGTCAGTCCAGCCGCAGCAACTGTTCAGCCCGAAGTAAATCGCTTGCTTTTCCTCCCAGATTTCTCCGACTAGCTGCAGTTGTAGTCGGCAGTGGTCGTCGTTGTTGCAGCTGCTTAAAGACCGGCTTGGACCAATTTCAATTGATGCCAAGCCTTTGCAGCTGTCGCCTTAATAGATTTGTGCCATTTCATAAGCCGAAAACGAAATCAAAGCATTTCTCGGCCGAGAGCCAACAATTGAAAATTGGCCCCGGGCGGAGAGAGGGTCGAAGGGCCAGAAGCGAACAGAACATCGGCTTGGCTTGGTAAAAGTTAAGATTTCGGTCAGTGGCACATTTGGGAAGTGAAAAATAAGTACAAGCTTGAATTGCCGCCTCTCTATTGATAAACTGAGGAACTGAGTAACTGGCGAACTGAGCAACTTAGTAACTGAGCAACTGGCGCAGCTGCGACCAGAGGCACAGTTCATTAATTTGTCTTGCCTGGAAAATTGCCGTGGAAAATTCACGTGCCCGCAGCGAATGTTGTTTGTACGAGCCAACGACGAGTGCGCCATGAAAATGGTCAACGCTAATGTCGGAGGCCTTTGTTAACCTCGTTTTTATGCCCGGCCCAGTCAGAACAGTATTGTATGCAAATGAAAAGTGAAATGGAAGAAAACTACGCGCCATTTCACTAGCTATAATTGTGATCCCCCCTGGGTGTGTGCGTTGACTTATTAGCTTACCTGTGTGACTAGCAGAGCGCTGAAGAGCAGCGAGAATGCCGCCCAGCTCGCTTCCTTTGTGTGGGCTGTCATTGTGGGGCACGTTTGTTGCCTAAGTCTTTTGTTCACTGGCGCCCTACGAGTCGAGTATCCTTTTGGCCACTGCAAAAAGTCGTCGATCAAGCACGCTACAAATTGTTATGGCAAATTATGGCAAATTTCATGCGCCTCACGCAGCCGCCGACTAAAAAGCTGCTGCAGTTCATAGCAAATTACTCATTCGAGTTGTTATTGTTGCTGCTGTCGCTGTTGCTGTTGCTGTTGCTATTGCTATTGATGTGGTTGCTGTTGCTGTTGTTAATTTTCAAATGCTCATCGGACGATGAGTCAGTGCGATGAGAACAATGCGAGCTTTTAACAATTGCCCTGCCGCCATAGCCACCGTAGCCGCCACAGCCCCAGCCGATTTCCTGCGGTTTATTGCCTCGCTTTCAGCGGCGCAGCTGCAGTTCAGATCGTTTTGAGATTTTTGTGGTTTTCTAGCCATAACTTTCTAGGAAATTTGAAGTGCGCAAACGTGACACAAGTGTAAAAGGGCCCGGCTTCAACACCGTCCACATTAATATTTCTAATCTCTTAATATGATTTCTCATCTATGAAACTTCTGCTGCAATGTGGGCCACAAGCCACGCATCTGCTGCTCACGTACACGATTTCATTTTCAATTTCACGTTGCGTTTTTTTTCTGCTGTTGTCTCATTTTTTTTTTCTAGCTAACTAAATGCGACCCCGACCTGATTGATCTGTAGGAGCGGCGCATTAAAATTAAAATTTAAAATGAAGCTGCTTGTTTTCACGGAAAGAGTCGCGCGAATCGCTTCAAATGAAACAATGAGAATTAGTGTGCGAAACAAGTTTTTCAGGCGATATACATATGAATTTATGGCATACCAATTGAAGCTACGGAGTAAATACAACAAATAAATGCCAATAATAAATTGGCGCGCATTAAAAAGAGACTCGCTGACTGAGAGCGGGCTTACGTCATGAGATCGCACTGTCATAAAAAAAGCCAAAAAAACACCTGAGCCAAATTGCTAAAATGCGCTTCGTATGTGACAAAATGTGATACAATGCCATAATGGGCTATCAAAAATGCTTTGGCTAATATATCTATATATATCTACACAATTAATAATAGTTTCAATTCCTGATCCTAAATAGCAACAGCTCACAGCGAGCGCAAACATCTAAAGACTGGCTAAAGTTTTTGTAATTTATCAATTTATGCAATAGGACGTCAAAGAAAAAGCAACAGTTGTTAACTTTTGGCTTACAACAAACACGCAACGAAGAGCGTGAGAGAGAGAGAGAGAAATATGCAGCTTAGTCTAAGCCAAGTTAAGAGCGCCGATCGTAGCTCAGCGAAGAGGTATTCGCGCAAGTTTCTTATAAACATTTATCGCTTCCTAAAACTAATTTGCCTAACTGCACATGAAATTTGCCAATCTATTATATTTTATATAAATATTTATAGTATTTTGTTGTTGTTGTTGATTTATGCAAAGTGTTTCAACTAATGCCAAAGCATTCATTCACAGCGCTTTTGCGCTCTTCAGCAAATATTGTTAGCGCGCAGCACGTGAAAACAAGTTTAAGCAACAAGTTTTTGGGCGATTTTATTGTTATTTGAAATATGTAGTTAGAGATCAAGTTATTGTTTTCACAAACTTGACTCTTCTTAGCTGCACTCACAATAACTATTTATAACTGTATATATAGCTCTATATATATCGAGAGTGTTCGACGCGCTTAACTGAAACGAAAACTGAAACTTCCGTCTGACACGTTTGCAACAACTTTACGGCTCGAGAGTTTTGTTGGGACTGAAACTGGGAGCGTGGGGCCTTCGCAGCGCTGGATGCTCGGGCTCCAACTTGAGTTAGCATTGAGCTTAGTTGCTGTCAGTGTTCGTCGTTGTTGTTGTGTGCGCTCTACGCTCTACGCTCTGAACTCGCAGCTCTCTGCTCACTGCTCACTGCGCTCTTTGCTTTGGCTTTAGTTTTTATTATTTTTGTTGTTTTGTGTTTACCTACAGACATTTTTTCATGTCTCGCTTTTTGGCCACATCATTCGTTCGTTTGGTATCTCATCCGTATCTGCTGTTGGCCATGGTGGCAGCGTGTTGCCAGATCGCTGAAAAATGCTTGAGCCATGGCCACTCCACCTGGCCTTTTATCATTCATAGCGTTACCGTTACGCTCTCTGCTGATAAAAGCACGTGTGAGTGAGTGAGTGTTTGTGTGTGTGCGCGTTTGTGTGTGTGTATAGTTGTGCGTGCGTGACGGTGGTTGCTAGTAAGAAGACTTGAATGAATCGATACTCCCGTCGGTTTACTATCAGACGCATGCGCCGTAGCCCCTAGAGGGTGGCAGAGTGCAGAGAGTATAAATTCGAAGCAGTGTTGATTAACACCAAAGAAATAACGGAAATGTACAACTTTTGTATGCATTTTTATAATGTGGATAAGCTTTACAATGTACTTGAAATATGATAAGCTGCAGCTGATTAAAAAGAATAAAACATGAAATTCAATTTAAAGTTTTATTCATTTCATTTAACAATTATTTGCATCTTGAGATTTTAAAAATCTCTCTCTCCTTCTCTGCTTCTCTCTCTCTCGGAATTCGGCTCTCTTACACCGTTACACATAACATTTTGGTGGGAAATTAATATATAACAGCTCGACTCGACGCTCAGTGAAAATTTCATCACCGTCGTTGATAGTTCAGCTATTTTTTGCACTGTGCGCTCGAAATTTTATAACAAAATTGAAAAAATAAAAAAATCATCTTTGTGTTTTTTGATCACTAAATTTACCCACACAGCGCTCACTCGGTTATTTCATCCAACATTTAATCATTTCATTACGAAACCTACAAAATACAAACAAAAATCCGTGTGAATTCCTCGGCTCTGTTCGGCTAAGAAAAAGGTGCGACTCACAAACCCAAAGGAATTTGGAACTGCCAAAAATCGAAAAACGGTAAAAAATTCTGTATCACTAAGTCAGTTTGACGGGCAGCGTGTGCGTGTATCTTTTATACTAAACTAAGTGTGTGTATGTGTGCGAGTGTGTGTGTGTATGATAAGTGTAGACAGACGCCGTAACAACAAGCCCCAGGCAAACAGAGCCAGAGTCAGAGACGGAGGCCGAGGCGTTTTATTAAATTAGACGCAAAACAAAAAGCACTGAGCGATTAAAGCGTTTGGATTGCGTCTCCACGGATTGGCAACCTGCTAACCCACAAACCCACTCTTAAGGCATAATGGGCGTGGGGGTGGGGAGGGGTGCAGCACTTGAAGCAGCGAGATGAGGGGCTGAGTTGCTTGTGCATTTATAATACGCTTTGCTAATTGCCAAGTGAGCAAATATTAATTAGAGCAGAAAACAGAGGGAAGAATTTATAGAGACAGCCCAAAAGTATGCAACGAATATTACTGATATTAATTTAGGCTTATCGGGTGATACATATGTACCTATAAGTTCCCAATAGCAAGAGATGGTACGTTTAAATTCGTCGATAATCTAAATTAGATATAGGGCTGATAATAAGGATAATAGAGTATAAAGAAGCGTTGCGTGCTACCCAATCAAGTTATAATTTATATAATAAAAACTAAGCAAGCGGTTTATCGTACTTATGTTGTTCAGATATCCCAAATGTATTGTAGACTCAACAAAAATATAAAATAAAAATAAAATGGTAGATACACACACACATATATATATAGCCGTGGCCGTTGCCTGCGTAAGCCACAATTTGCTGTTGCGAGTCTTTGACCTCTGCTGCTAGCGGTGTCACATTTGTGTCACATTTTTGTTGTCAGTTTTGTGTTTTAATTACCATTGAAAGCACATTAAAGCGCTCGTTTTCGTTCTCAGCCAACGGGTCACATGAGCCGAACGCAAAATGCCAGTTAAACTGTTAGAAAAGGAAATGCGACCTGCAAATGGGTTAGATGTGGCTGCAGGTGTTTGCGGCAATCGTTTGCCCTCCCCTCCCCCTCCCCCCTCACCAACCCTTGCGGCAACAGCATAATGAGCCCACAGCTCCTGCCTCACCTACCGCCTCCTGTCATTTATTATACTACATGCAGCGAGTCGAGAAAAAGATTCATATGAGCCAGAGCCAGACCCAGAGTCACAGTCCACTCGTGTCGACGTTGTTGGATTGTGAGCCGCAATCGACAGCCATGAAGCAGCTAAACGCTGTGATGGAGTTTGGAGCACAGATTCTCGGCTGACTGCCGAAAAAGTTGTCGGAATGTTAAGCTCGGGTTATGAGTTCAGAAATTTTACAAATTGCGCATACCACAGCCACGGCCAGACGAGCTGGCGTCAGGATATCAAATTTCGTCTGTGTGCGTACGTGTGTGTGTGTGTGTGTGTGAGAGGGCAACAGCTTAGATATTACGAAAGTAAGTTCAGAAATTCCGGCTATGCAACAAATGAGGAATTCCCCCAAGGAAAACAATGAAAATCTTTGACTTCAACTGTTATGTAAGCAATCGAAGGATACAGATGAACCCACGGATTCATCATTCACTGTGCATTATTTAGCATGGATAAAGTTTGCGTGCAACAAATAATTTGAGACGCTGCATTAAACAGCAAACATCCACGAACAATATCAGTTTACTTTGCCCACCAGCAACATTCCGTTTCCGATTTAGTTTATTTGGCACAGTCATCCGTCACCTTTGACATTTGCAGCCAAACAGGCGAGTGCGAGCGAGAGCGAGACCGCGAGAGTGAGAGAGCGAGAGCGAGAGTCTGTCTTGCTATTGAAATGGCAAATGCCACACAGCGGCAAAGGAGCAACGTCAACACTTGCACAGCTTCACACACACACACATACTCACACACGCACACACACAGCGTCGAGTCAGTCGCCCACGCGAATGTGGCACACAACAAGCGTCAAAGCAGACCCAGTGACGCCATTGCCGAACTACATGGCGTATGCGTAATGTCGCCAGCTTCAAATAGCCCATGATGCGGCTTATGCCATAAATGCAAGTCCTACATTGTCCGAATCCAAGTTTTATGCATATTTTATGAGCCAGTAAATTTGATATTTGCAATTCCAAGTCCCATTCCCGCACCCATTCCGCTGTCTAACGAATTTCAATTTATGTACATATCATTAGAGCCTGCCAAGGACACACATAGGAGAGACCAAGCAGCTGAGGCCTAAGGCCTTTGTGTCAATTTGCAGCACGCACACCTTAAGCTTCACTCAAGCTTTTTGAGTGAAGGCCCAGGAAAGTGGGCCAACACAATAATTGTTAGAATTTATTTCTATGTTTTTTAGCTTTAAGAAAAATCAAATTGGCACTAGCTACACCATATTTATTTGATTATATTATTTATACAAGTGAAATGACTCTATTTGTGTTTCTTAATATTTGTCTTTTAATGTATTTTATTTATCGCTCATATATAAATTATATTGGACTCTGCTTTAATGAGAGCTCATAAAATATGTATATTAATTCGATTTGTGCAGAGCTTGTGCAGTAGATAAATATTAAATTGTGAATGCGTTGCCTTTGAGGGAATATATAAACTAGTCCGAATTAAATAATTTTAAGGAAATTCATTTTACATTTTTGCAATTCTCTTTCAAAGCATATGAATTAGGAATATGAAATATAATATATGCAAAATCTGAAGCTGTGTCATTTCAGATTGAATATTTTTATGTGCATCTGCTTATGCTAGGGCATATGTAAACTGAGTATATTAGACTATATTTGTTGATCTAATATATTCTGTTTCTTTTTCACTCATTTGTTAAATAAACTTACTTATGTTAGTGTTTATTGAAATATTTATAATTTGACTTAATGAAGAGTTAATATAATGTGGATCCGTTCGTTGTATTGAGTCAATCTACGCACTGTTTTTTATTCGCCTTTCATTTGAAACTATCAATATCGAAAAACTACAAAAGCTCAACTTGGAATAAAGCTCCAATCTCATATACATATACATATGTATATGTATATATATATTCATATACATATATACATATATATGTAGACACACATAAAAGCAGAATAATATATGTAAGTTACTTTAAATTATGTATGTATTCTGTTACTGAAAAAAATATTTAAAAGCAAATAAGAATAAAACTAAAATTGTGTTCATGAGGCTTTCCAACATTTATGCAGATTTTTATATGTTTGTTTTATTCTCAATTGTTTTACTATTTAAGTATGTAATAAATATAAATCAAATATAAAATCTTCTTAAATAGTTCAACTAAAAAGGCATTTAACTACACATATTTGTATTCCGATGTGCCTAGTTTAACTAAACATTATTTAGATTTATTTTTTTAAGTTTTTTAGAAATCTATTTTATTATCTATATTTTATTTATTTAAATTTGTTATTTATATTTCATTTTTTAAATTTTAAGCTTAAAATTTGTATATGCATGGCGTTAGAACTTTTTAAAAAACGACAAATTTAATCCGATTTAATTCTTGGCACTTGCACATACAAATTTAAGTTTAAAATAAAATAAACAAAAATAAAATATAAAATTCACATGCAAAGCATTTTACTGTGAAACCGAAAGGAAGAAAGAATTAATACTTAAACAAAATATATCCTAAACAAATACAAAGAAATTATGTCTCAATAGTATCCCCAATGGGGGGATGCGATGGGGGTATTTTATTTGCATGACGGGTCGGCTTTGCTTCAATTCATAGAAAAGTTTAACAGATGATATTATTCAACTATGATGCAATATATTAATATTAAGATACATTAATGCAATATGAGCCTTAATATATTGATGGAATTTAGACATATTTGTAATATATTTTTAAAAGAATCTTAAGCATAATTATTAGAGATTATAAATAGTAAAATAAATTTAAATACAAATTAAAAAGGCAAAGAGCTTAGTGAAAGGACTAAAGTAAGGTGGGCAAATAATGATAAAGAAAAATAAGAAGGAAACATTAAAACGAGCAATACACGATAGGAGATATTTATATAAGTAGTGCCACATTTCACATTGGGCAGTTTGGGAGTACTTATAAATAAGTTGTTGTTTATGTAAGTAATGGAATTAGGTTAGAGCGCGAGGCCAACAAATATGTATAACTTCCAGTCAATTGAACCTAGCTAAGACGCTTCAAGCTTTTGTTTATCAAGTCTTTATTAAACTAATAAAGTCGATTGCTTAGCAACAAAAAATAAGTATTTGTGTACTTAAAATTGGAGGAGCAGAAGAAAAAAGTTTGTATCTCTTAAATGCTCTTCAGTTTCCCAATTAAAATTCTTGGCAGACGCGAGGTCGACGAATTGACGAAAACAAATTGTTGGGTCATAAATCATTCAGCACGAGGAAAAGTTGTTGCTCTTGTGAAAAGTGCAATATATAGCTTCTCTGCAATTATGTCGTACTCTCAGTTTTGTAGGGGCCACAATTCTAGAGTTTTTGCTGTATGCTTTGGCCTATTTTGCGGCAGTCGAGTGCATTGAACCAACAATAATAATCGTTCGAGCTGGTCGCAATAACAGCAGCGACCACAGTCAGCTAGACAGACAGTCAGGCAGTTGGTTTGTTCTGCTAGTCCTGAGCAAGGCAACCAAAGAGTTCTGTCTGCCCTGTTTCTTTATGGAGTTTGCCTGACAATTGAATGTTTGTTTGTTTTTTGCTGTGACAAAGGCAAAGCCGGAGTGGATAAACTAAAATACGATTTCTTTGTTCTTTAATTACAGCAGTCGGCGTAAAAAGAGAGAGACAGAGCGACTTCTGACGCTCAACGGACCGCGCGGAAGATATCATCTGTGCCCACAGAGAGAGCAGCTCAGCGCCATCGAGAACTGAACCACTGAAGACCGGCCAACTGTTCGGGTCCATCGTTGTCCACGGTCAATATTAGCGCCATTGCAACTGCTGGGTGTGGGCGAATCTGCGCCCCGCCACCGGTAAGGCAGGGCCGAGCTCTCGAATCGCTCATATCTATGCATTCATAACACTCACACACGTGCACACACCAACTATATCATGCCACGCCTTGCATCAGCAATTGCATCACATATTTTTTTCTTCAGTTTCTTTTGTTGTTCAGCTTTTGCGCTTGGCTTAAATGCCTTTAAAGTTTGAGCCCGCCTAAGCCCGAGTGGGCCATTTGCTTATTGTGCGTGTGTTGGCCCACAATGTCGACTTGAAAAGTTTCAAGTGCCCTGGGCCCAAGGGGCCGCAAATAGAGCTCAATGGGGCCAGCCGCATGAGAAGGCCGAGCAGCGCTTTGACTACAAGTGTTTGGCATGCTTGACGGGCCCAACAAGGCGCCACTAAAATTCATTCAGTCATTGATTTTTTTGTCCACAAAAGACGCACACACAGAGCGCAGTCCTCGATGAGCTCGCCTGTTTAGCATTCGGCAGCCACTGTCCGCACCTGGGCGGACTGCACCTGGCACCTGTTGCCAGGCTGCGCGTAATTCAATTATATTTCTGCTATTCTGCTCTTATCCTTTGCCACGCAATTACTTTTTATGTTCCTTATGCACATGTGCAAGTATTTTTTCATTAGGATTCACTCTCTGCTCAACAGAAATTTCTTTTAATTTTCATTTACCTCGACTCTGACTCCGTCCGCTCGACCATCGAACCACACGATTTATATATACTATATGCATATATTCTATTAGCGAATCCTCATTGAAATTTCATGCTCTATAAACACACACATATAAACCAGCTCCGCATCGCATCTAGACTCTAGCAATTAAATGATCTATGAACAATTTACTAATCGAGTTCTCAACGAGATGACATATGAAATTTGAAATTGGGCTCCCCATTCGACAGTGCGCTCTCGTTCAATGCGAGAATCAATCGTGTTGCGAGCGCATGTTTGCTCTCTGTTTTACGATTTTTACCATCTTTCACTGCGTGAATTTCCATTCGAAGTGACCAACAAGTATACGCCCCGTGGGCCGGCAATTAAAATGCAAAGGGCAACTCGCTCAGGGGTGAAATTGGGCAACCTAATTGCCGAGTCAAGGCCCGACCGGATCAGACCAGAGCCGTGTGCCTAAGTCTTTAATTGCATTTTAAGTTTATGTAACGCTTTCGACGTTTTGCCTTGAACATACTGCATACATATATTTACATATATATATCTAAAATAATACAATTAAAGTGCTTACGTAATAGATCGATATGTTAGTAAATGTGTCAAACAATGCACTGCAACAACAATTCGTTTACTGAATGCCCAAAATTTGCAGCACTTATTTAATAAGTTTCAACTAAATACTTTAAAGCTTAAACTACTTTGTGTCTCTCTCCCCCCTCCACGTTTCGTTCGCTCGCGTGCCGCACAGGAACCGAAAAGCAGCACCCTGAATTTCTCGTCGTTTAAATCAAGCTTCACTTCCAATGTTAATTTCCTGAAGAGAAGGTAAAGACCTTAAAAGGAAACGCCCCCTTCCTCAGCGGGAAGGGCGGCATCGGTTGGACGAGACTAATTTGAGATTTCATATGTTTGTCTATTTTATCTCCTCCCCACGCCGCGTCACGCCACGCCAATTGTGTGTGCGCTCTCTCTTTCTCTTTCTTTCTCTCTTTCTCTCTCTCTCTCTATCTCTTCCTATCTTGCTCTCTCACTCGATTGCGCTGCACCCTTCATTTGTCTACCGGTCGAATGGTTCGCATTTGAAACGACTTTACGATAATCACAACAACAACAACCACCACCACCACCACACCCAAACACTAACATCTAATCACACGCGCGCAGATTCAGCTCGGGAGACTTGTCTTCCGAGGTCGACGATGTCGATCCCAATAGCTTGCCGCCAGCTGCGCGTCCTATTCAGGACCAGCCAACGAAGCCGCCTGTGGCCGGCGGCCCACCGAACATGCCGCCGCCGCCGGCACCGGGCCAACTGCCGCCGCAGCCCGCCGGCGCCGCTCCGGAGCTATCGCTGAGCTTTGGCGCCGGCAAGGCACCGCCGACAGCGGCTCCGGCTCCGCCACGTGGCGTGAGCGCGCCCACCAGCCCGGCCAAGTCGCGCGAGAGTCTCTTGCAGCGCGTGCAGAGCTTAACGGGCGCCGCACGAGATCAGGGCGCTTCCATATTGGGTATGCTATGGCTAGACAATAGATTAAATGTGAAACCAAGAACGGCTAGCGTCGGACTGCCGACGATATACTATCGCTAGATATATTCAGAAGTTAGATACATACAAAGTGAGAATTATGATATGAAGACCTACATATCTATTCAAGGAATATTTATTAGTAGTTGAAAAGGAACAAGCAGTTGAAAACTACAAATGAGAATCTGGGATGGCAAATGCTCGAATATATAATTAAATATCCAATACTCTTTATGATAATATGAAGATAATAAATATGACCCTTTCTTACAGTTGAAAAGGAATAAATTACAAATTTATGATAATATGACGACTTATATATTCAAAGAGTCTTAATTAGTAGTTGAAAAGAAATAAATTATAGTTTCTTGAAGGCAATACTCGTCGAGATAGTCTTAAACTACTTACTATATATAGAAGTTGAATGACAACAAAGTGAGAATCTGAAATGGTAAAAGCTCAAGGCTATATGTATATATATATTCCATTATCTTTATGATAATATAAAGATAACGAAAAGAGCTTTTTTTTAGTAGTTGAAAAGGAATAAATTATAAATTTATTATAATTTGTGCATGGAATTAATGAACAATTCATTTTATAACCTCTTGAAGGCAATACGTATAGGTATATTTTCCGGTTAGTCTTAAAATAGCCATAATTTAATGTTACTAGGATATTTGCGTATTTTCCTCAAGCAGTTATAAAATAACTTTCAATGAATTACCTGCCGATGTACAGAAAGTAAAAATATAAAATATAAATATAAATAAAAATAAATTCCCAACTGGGATGACAGCCATGCAAGCATATGCAAGCAACGGAGTAAGTGTGATACGCCCACCGTTTCACCTGCGAGGTGTCAGCAGAGACTTTCAGCTTGTCGCTACCAATTTGTTCCCTATCCGAGTGCACTTTCCCGTCCCTTCCCCTTTCGTATTTGACTCAGCATCAGGCAACTTTTCTCCCATGCTGAGTAAGCCACAATACTTCCGTGCTGCTACCACAAGGGATTAAGCTCAAGCTCCATGAGAGCACTTGGTGCACTCTCAGCTTGGATACAGAGCTTAAAGTATCTGTATCCCATACCTATTCTGCTCTGATAAATATGGAAGTTATACTCACCTCACCAGTCGTACCAGAGTTTTAAGATATATACGAATATTAGAATTATTATTTGAATAAAAACTTCCATACCTCAAAAGTCTTCTCAGCTACAATATATGCTGCTAGATACAGTAAAAACTAATTTTGGCGTATTATTATTTATGTTATACACTTAGCTAATGATCAGTGGACTTTTGTGAACTATAAACGATTATTTTATATATTTAGTTATTATATTATTATATATATTAAATTGTACTGAAATGTATACATATACATATTTCAAAATCTAAAAGTCAGCTTATGCATCGCCAAAAGAGTAGGAAATATCCTAAGTTTATGTATGTGGTTGATCTTGAAAGCTTCATTCTGATGCCTCCAAATGGACTTTGGAAAACCATTGAGCAATTTACTATTAAAACCAACTAAATTATATAAGGCGTCGCTATTCGAAATGCAGCATAGTTTGCCATAGATCGTTCACCTGATCCCTTCTTCAACGATTCAACTTTAATAAGTTAGTACAGTGTTTACTCGAACAGGGCTTTTAAAGGTATTCATACAGCTCTCTATTAAAGATAAAGAAAAATATACTTAGTATTAGCATCATTCAATGCTTAGTATGTGATATGACTGCAACAGAAATGACAAATGATAGCAAGGCGACTAGTTTAATAATCGATGGCATAACTATTGATGATTGTGAAGTGGAAATTTGAATTGATGGTCGGAAACTGTCGCCTATGTCGTCTAGGCAAAACACATATTCAAGGCCAAACTGCAATACACTCAACACGAGTATTAGTGAATCATTTACTCGTCCATCGTGTCATGTTTCATAAAATTCGTTAAATCAATTTTGAGCGTGAGACACATTAACAACATGTCAAGAATTTATGACAATGATTTATGATGTAACAGCAATATACTTGAATTTACAGCTCCATAGTTATCTTCCTCGTGGTATGAAGTATTTCAGTTCAGATAAGCATTGAAGTAGTGTGATCTTCTCGAAACATGGCGAAATTGTAGACGAAATGGATGCGAGAATCAACTGAATGCCGTCCTGTTTGTAAAATGAATTTAAAATTTAATTATTTGCTAATCCCTTTCACGCCCTTGCCACACCCCACCCACAGGAGCTGCGGTCCAGAGTGCCACTCAGCGGGCGCCCGCCTTCAACAAGGACAGATATTTCACGCTGCTGGTGCTCGATGACCAGAACACGGACTGGTCCAAGTACTTCCGCGGCCGGCGCTTGCACGGCGACTTCGACATACGCGTGGAGCAGGCGGAGTTCCGAGTAAGCTAGCGTCACACTAACACCATTGTGCACCCTCTCTATTATCTGCTATGCATCCGCAGGACATCACCGTCGTCTCCAGCGCGGACACCGGACCGGTCGTCACCATGGCCGCCTATCGCAGCGGCACCCGGGTGAGTTCCCATCCTGCTTGCTCTTAATTAGTGCAACGCTCCTCTATAGAGGATAGATGACAGAGGACAGAGCGCGCTCCCATTTCCTGTCTGCCCTGTCCAGTTGTTAGCCGCCTGTTTATTTGCAGCCTTGTTATATTTGTTTTTATTGCCCTCACACTTTAGTAGTAGTAAGGGTCTGGCTGACGCCGCTAGCGATAGATTCCATCGGGCACGCATTCAATTTATTTCCTAGCTAAAGGACACTCGAGTGCTTTGCTTATCAACGCTTTTCTACTCAGAGGTGTTTATTTATCTTCCAGCACTTCTGCTGTGGCCAGCACTGAACAAGTAATCAAATCGCAAGTGCTTTACCCATGACCTACTTACTGCATACTGCATTTATAGTTTATACTGTGACTTATTTGACCGTTAAGTTAGTTGATGCGTAAGCAGCGGATACTTGTAGGCAGCTATAAAGAAAGTATAATACAAATAAATATCTTTCAATTTCAAAAGAAGCTAAAAGACCTCACAGTAGAAATACTAAATAAAGGTAATTTTAGTTTGTGCATAGCTGCTATTCTTTTGTGTTCAAATGGTTGGCTAAATCTGTGCAGAGACCAAGATTTTAACCATATTTATTTTCACCACAAGTATTTATTGCATGATCCTAAAAGTATGCAGCGGAAATATTGAACAACGCATTTAGGTTTACCCAAGTTTCAAACCTTATATTATTGCAGTCAATAGCTCATTTATTCGAAATTTATCCGGCATTCAAACCAGAGGCAAATAAATTTGACAAGCATTTCAGATAATAAATTACGTGAACCTGCATTCTAAGAATGTATCCATTTGCTTATTTTTATTATAAGGTGTATATTAATATAATCTCCAAAACTGTGAAGCAAATATGAAATTTAATAATTATCTTATACGATAAATGTATTTAAAATCCTTAAAACTTAAGCATGTAATTGTCTGCATTTATATTGAATAAACAATGCATTCAAGTTACTTCATCAAAATATTTGTGTCAGCTATCAGAATGCTATCAAATAAATAGTTATCCAAGACCTTTTCATTAAAGCCAGGTGTCAAACCTTATAACAAAATCAGAAAGTATCCGTGAGAAGTCTTAGCACTTGGTTATCCGAATGCATATCCCGTATTCAAAGTATCCAATTCACTTCATTTATTTTCACCAAATGTATTTGTTTGCTCAGCCGAAAAGTATGCAGTAAAAAGTATGAATCGACAACTCTTGAATTGATGCATAGCATATGGAACGTGATAAAATTATCAGAATGCGTACGTGACAGCGGGATGTGTGCATGTGTGTATTACGACTGAGTTGGCAGTCACATATAATTACGAAGCATATGTGCATGTATGTATGTAGCTTGATTATATGTGCATACATCGTTGCACTTTCTGGGCTGCAATTAAGTGACGCCTTTGTAGGGAATTTAAAGTAAAAGAGTGTTTCAGTTCTATTTAACGTAAGCTGCCAATGCTTTAAACTTGTGATTTTCATATTTATTTATGTCACTTTGCGTTCAATTAGTTAAGACTCGGCTAAAAATAAAGATATTGTAATCTGCTCTTCATACATATGTATGTATGTGTTGCTAATGTAACTTTGGAATATCACACACCAAAACAACTCAAATTAATAATAATAATATTAAAAAAAAACTACAAATACAGGTTGCCCGTTCTTTTCGGCCGGATTTCGTGCTGATACGCCAACCGCCGCGCGATGGCTCCAGCGACTTCCGCTCGACCATTTTGGGCCTCAAGTACGGCGGGGTGCCCAGCATAAATTCTCTGCACTCCATCTACCAGTTCCAGGTGAGTTGGAAGGAGACTTCTCAGCATTGAGTTGGCCTGAATTGCTTTGCTTATCTGTTTTCTTCTTCCTTCTGATTAGGATAAGCCATGGGTGTTTGCGCATCTGCTGCAGCTGCAGCGGCGCCTGGGACGCGACGGCTTCCCGCTGATCGAGCAGACATTCTTCCCGAATCCGCGTGATTTGGTAAGTGTATTAAAGATTAAGTGCTAATTACTAATTAAATTAAGTAGCTACATCGAATTGTGGTCACATCTAAAAGCCATCCATTAATAAATAACACATTAATCATAGCGTACGAATTAAAGCTCTACACAAGTATAAACTCGAGTATAAAAGTAAAATTTATAAAAACTGTTGCATAACAAAAGCCATTTCACGGCCAGCTCCAGCTCCAAGCTCCAGCTCCAGCTCCTGGCTGAGGCCCTACGGATAGCTCAGGCACTTTTTGTAGAGCAGCGTGCGCCTCCAGCGGCAGTACTGAACCTCGCCCATAGCCGTTTGCCTCTTGTGCAGCACGCAGGAGGAATAGTCGCGCTTGCACTTGTCATGCATCGACCACGAGCAGCTGTCCGCGCTCTCCCGCTGCCACGGGCACTGCTGCTTGTAGCACGTGTTGATCTGTGGGTGGATTTCAAGGGGGGATGTGATTACAGCTGAATACCGATAGCTCACTCGATCCCACTTACTGTGCAGTTGCAGGCCGTGCCATAGGCGCCGCTGAAGCCGCGCCGCTCGCTGATCGTCATGTTGATGTACTCCTTGTAGTAGCTGCAGAGGCTCAGCTGCGGCATTCTGCCGGCGATGATGTATATCTTGCCCAGCTCCAGCTTCACGGCGCACATGGAGTCGCTGCTCGGCGAGGGCAAGCGACCGTCGCGCAGCATCCGGCGAGCTTCAGGTGTGGCCTAACGTGTGGAAATAAGATAAGATGAGCTCTGATAAGGGCACTGCCCAAGCAAAGGCAATAACTAGTGCTTACCTTGTAGATGCGCTTTATCTGCACCTTGTAGAATGTCTGGTCCTTCTGGAGCTTCTGCAGGGTTTCCGATTTGCGGAGAACGCGCAGCTGCACAACTGCAAGGGAATGCTGGCATTTAGATTAAGTTCGCCAAGGACACGCAGAGTGGAGTACTTCACCCTGCAATTCCACTCACCATAATCAGCGTTGCAGTAATGCTTCTGTGGATGCGCGAGCTCGCACACGCAAGCATCTGTGGTGTGGCCGTAAAGCGCCAGCACCGCGACCAGAGCGAGCGCCAATAAACTCAAATGTTTGGTTAACTCCATGGCGCCGTTATAGCTGCGCGAATCCAATCCCTATTTGTCGCCCTGTCAACAGCGAATCGGGTCGTCGTGAAGCTGAAAAGAAATGTGATTGCATTTTATTACGATGAAGCTGTAATGCTGCAGTAACCCGAAGCCCCTGCTGAAGGTCACACGGCGTTAAGTGTGCCTTGCTTATGCCATCGGCTTATCTGTGAAGCGTGCTTCCAGCTTCAGCCCCAGCCTCAGCCTCAGCCTCAGCCTCAGACTCACACTCGAACTCAATCAGACATCCATCAAGGCGCTGTCAAGTGTCACATATTACGCATACGCCCTGTGGTACAAACAATTAATACCCCTTTCTCTCTCTCTCTCTTTCTTTCTTTCCCTGTCTTACTGCACGCATTATTATCGCTGCTTGCATTATTTATTTACTGAGCATTACATTTGCTCTGGCAGCCACTGTGAGCATTCGCATGTGCACTTCAAGTTGCGTGTGAAATAGATTTCTATTTCAATTAAAGAGAGAAATTCCATTTTCACTTGATTTCAATTTAGTGTCGCTGCTGCTCTCCTCTATGATGTGCAATCGATTTGGCTGCACGCATAAATCCTATCGAGCTGAAGCGGACTGTACGAAGGAAAAGTAGTTCAATTGCCAGCCAAATGCATTCCATTTAGCATTGTTTATGGTAAATTCATAGAAAACTTGAGGCGAATAACTCGAAATCTATTGCAACGCTGCCGCTGCCGCTGCCGATGCCGCTGCCGGTGCCGATGCCGTTGCCTATGCCGTGCACATATATCAACGCGAAAATATTGTATAATATCGAGAGCGGAGCGAAATAATCAGTTGCCGTCGCCGTTGCAGTCCCATTCCCATTCCCAGTCCCATTCGCAGTCAGCGTGTTGAACTGATCGACAGAGATAGGCAGGCCCATATAGACAAACATATGCATTGGCTATGCCGACTGCGGCTGTAGCTGGGGCAACGGGCAAGGGGCGACTCGGCAATGTGGCAATTAAATTGAAATAAAATTGAATTAAAAGCATTTTGCGGAAAAGCCACTAGAGGCAGCAGAGCAGCAGAGTAGACAAAAAGGGGCGCCGAGTCGATTGCCTTATTGATTGAATGCAAGCAGAAATAATGCACCAAACTATTTATTAAGTGGCAGCCCAAAGTGGCAGCCAGACAGACGGACGCCGCGGCTAATGGGCCGCTGCGAAGCCTTTGTCAAATCCAGATCTGTGTCGTAATATGACTTGGGATATTCTTGGAAAGTTCTTCATGAAATGCACGCGCTTTCTCGCTCTCTCTCTCCATTCCTCTCCCTCTTTCAGTCACCCTCTCTCCCGGCAGTGTTTGTGTTGGGCATTGTTCGTGTCTTGTCGGTCTGGATTTGACACTTGTGCTGGCAATTAACGGCCTGGATTTGTTTAACAAACAGCCAACAAGACAACAAATAAGCACACACAAAACTGGCACGTACACACACCCACACACACACACACACACACACACACATACACACGCATACGTTTAGCAACTAAATCAGCTTCAATGGAAAACAAGAAAAACTTTTTACACTCGCTGCAAATTCGCACGATTTCCTTTCAGTTTTCCACGATAGTCGCCGATCAGTAGTGGCAGCCGCAATTAGCATGGCCATATATCACGCAGCCATGCATTTTAAGGTGGGTTCGGGTGGAGGTGGGGCTGGGGGCGAGTGTGTGGGTGCCTGCAGCTGAGGCTGGGGTAGATGGGGCCAATAGCTATTGATGCCAGAGGCAGCCGTGTTTTGTTGACAAGCTCTATACATGTGTCAATTAAATGTTGTATATCATAGCACCACGACACTCACACTCACACACACACACATATACATAGCGTGTTGCTGACATGAGCATGTATGCATAAACACTTATGGACTGTTGCTTTGACGTCACATTCATAGTTGTTTGCCACACTTGTTGTTGCTGCTGCTTCTGCTGTTGTTATTGTTGTTGTTGTTGTTGCTGTTGTTGTATCGTCATCCACATAGAATTTGACATTTGACACTGAAACAGTCGGCAGTCGACGGCATCACTGAGTGTCACTTAGCTATGCGGGCCGCCAACAACAACAGTTTCGAAATACGACAAATATACGGAGTCAGATATCGACATGACTTTAATTAGCATTGATTTCCACTTTGCCCTCAGGCCATTTAAATGAGACCAACCGCAGCAATGAGAGCAAAGAAAGTGCCTTATATATATATATATACAATATATATATATACATATATGTCAAATTGGTGTCGCATAACGGCCAAGATAAATGATCGCAATTAAAGACGCGATAAGATACAGACATCTTGAGACTGCAGATACACAATAATTCTCAGGTTGCGACCGTATTTACTCCGTTTAAGACATTTCAGCTGAAGGCAAAGTGAAATTATCTTCACATGCCAAAGAATGATTAAGAGTGACGTTTCGTTGGCTTATTTAATTAACAGTTAACGGACGACTCTGTCAATATTGAGTAAACTGATTTGATGCAATCGCATCTATCCGCGTAAAATGAGTCAATTAGAATGGGTTTTACGTATATAAGGTAGTAAGTATATGACCTTAGGAATATTTGGCTATCAATCAAGCTTAAATTAGCTGCATTGAAATGTTTTTAACTGTGAGCATTGCTCAACGCAAGTAGATAATTCTGCATTATATGTGAGTTGATAAGATTCCAAGTATTTTGAAATGATTTTATATGTAAATTTATATATTTATGTATATCCTATATCAAGGTTTGTCGATAGCATTCCATATCTAACTATGTATCTATATCTATCTATCCTATAACTATATTCTATTCCATATAATAAATATGTATATTCAACTTCCTTTAAATCATCAATGATATTGAATGGAGTTCAATTGAATTGAACTTTTATACGAATCGTATAGAAATCGGATAAATCTCGATATGCAAGCTGATGATATACTAGGAATGTTTAGGAATGAAAACCAAAACTTGAATATACATACATAGGTTGCCATTGAAGCTAGTAACTTTGAAATTTGAAAGAAATACTTGTGGCCAGCCTTAAAAATTGTTAACAAATTCATGTTACGTCCTCTAGGAGTATATTAGGTGGAAACGATGTTATTTAAAGTACGAGACATTTGAAATTTGTACAACGTAGGCCAGACGTGATCAAGAATTCAGAGATCATATTATATATATTGGGATTGTGGAAAATGCAAACAATCTACATAGAGTAGAATCCGATTATAACGACGCTCAAGGAACCGTCATTATACTTTTCTGGTGTCCTGAATTTTGATCTCAATAACCGTACGGACGCTATAACCGGATTCTACTGTATATATCTATGCAATATGAGACAACACAGTTATGTGGTGCAGACTCTTTTATGCAAAAGATTTCAACTGTTGACAGAGTCTCATGCAGTTGGTAAAGATTAACGTCAAACCTTTCACTTGTTTCTAACTCATTTTTTCCTCAATGTTGCGACTGGGCTCATATTCCTTTTGTGTGAACAATTTCGCCAAAAAGATTTTATTTATTACTTTAATATACAGCTAACAAATAATTACAAGATTCGCCTGGAATTTTCCAGCTAGCCTATTTGTCTAATTACGTAACTAAAAGTAATATATAATAGCTAATTATTTAGAGTTATTATATTTGCATTTGCGATAATATTCTGTTATTCCGGTTGCCATCTGTTGGGCGAACGTGAGCGGATTAAATTGCAATTTATTTGTGGTTCATATTAAAAGACTAGACGACGGGCTACCTGGAATACGCGGAATAGTTATCATAGGTCATAATTTACTTCGACGAGGCCGACTGGCCGACTCAAAGACTTAGGGCGAACTCTAAGCCAATGCAAATGCGTATAAACAGTCGCAAACAACGTGGTCAGGTGATGCAGTACCTGATTGTCTAAGGGACTGATTTATATATTTCTATATAGTATAAAGGGCGCCACAGATTTGAATTATGTAAATATGCACACAGATTATTAACACTTGGCGCCCCAGAGGGGCGGCTTTCCAGGTAAATGGTTTGTGGCTTAACGAAGCGTTGAAAAGGCCAAAAACCGAACAGGTTAAAGAGAAAAAAAAAGAAAAAAGGCTGGCAAAGGACGAAAAGCCGAAAGACTTTGCCACAAAACCGCCTTCAAGCGATTGGGTTTTGGGCTTTTGGCTAGATTCGGATGCTGCCCCAAATGGCCTACAGAGCAAAGCCGCATAATTAATGCGCTTCTGCTTATCTGCGAGCTGGCTAGGCTGTTGGGCTGTTGGGCTGTTCGGCTGGGTCTGTAGCAGGGCATAAAACTGGCCCGTAAATGGAACTGTGTAGAAGTATGTTTTATGAGCGCTTAATTGAGTCATAAAACTCCGCTAATGCCTGCATAATGCACGGCACACAAAATATTGACATGTTGCGCCACTTGTGGCACACAATCGCTCGACCTCTCCCGCCCGATGGCCCCGGCGCAGCGCGCCGCATTTAAATAAAGCTGACGACAACAATTTTCGCGCCTGCCTCGAAAAAAAAATCAATGCACATAAAACTCAACCACAATCGACTCGAAATAAAAGCCACAAAAATTAAATTTGTTTCGTTTGGTTTTCTGTTTCATTTTATACGCCGCCTCGGTCATTTACTTTTGGCTTCTCGCTTTTTGTCACAATTCCCTCACTCTCTCTCTCTCTCTCTCTCTCTCTCTCTCTCTCTCTTCTTTCTCTCTATGTGTGTGCTTGACTTTTATTGCTGATTGGCTTTCTAAACAATTCGCTGTTTGGGTAACGGCCAGCTATTTAAATGAAGGCGCATACAGAGAGATAATATAATGTCAGCGTCTGATCGGGAATGATTTAAAGTTCTTCAATTTGAATCTGACCTTCCTTTTAACACATTTACAAAATTTACATCCACAACAACTCGTAAATGTGCTCGGCTAATTGCGCACATTGCGCTGCTATTTCCCCCATTCAAATTACATTCTCAAATAATATTTATATGGCCTAAATATGGCGGGCAAATGTGCAGGCAATGTTGAGCAAAGCCTAGTCTGAAAATTGAATTTTATTTGTGATTCAAATGAAAAGTATTATACGATATTTATACCCTCTGATTTAGAGATTTAGGCAGTCATAGCAGCTTTTACTGCTTACATGGAATATAGTGTGACAATTATTGGAAATTTATGTAGAATATGCGATTAAAAGTGTACGACACAAGCCCAATTAATTATACACTAAATTAATTGAAAATGGCAAATTAGGGTATATTATTCGATGAATGTATGTAACGGGCAAACGTCATGGCAGGCACCATCAAATATACATGTATATACATATATATATATATGTATATATTCAGATCGACATGCTGAGTTGATCTAGCCTTTTCAATCTGTTCGTCTTAGTGTCTATCTATCAGTATGAACGTGGCAATCTCGTAATCCACAACTGCTAGAGACTTGAAATTCTAAATGTATATACTAGTGAATACCATCGGCTGTATGAATATATCTTCATGCCATTTCCCGATTATCGATAACAAACATCAATAATTTGTCTTTGCCTTTCTAGTGCGAATACCGTAAAAGTAAAGAGATTTTAGATTTGCAGAATGAATATAATGACTACAGAAAAACGTAGATTATTTAGAATATCAGCGCTTTGCAAGGTACAGGGTATTTTCACAGTCTCGTTCATATAACATCGGAATGCACGCCAGAATTCAATTTATCGAAGGCAAAGAAACTAAAGTTTCATAATAGAACAAGAAATGGAGTACAGACAATTGATTTTCGAATTGTATAGAACAATTTCTTTTCATAGAGGTGAGACCTTACAAAAGTAATATGACTTCCAATAATTATACTTCAGCAACTGCTTGAGTTTTAACATAATATGTCATTAAATATGTTGATATTCTTTAAAAAATAAACTCCCGTTACATTAGTTCAATTTGTATGTCAGAAAGACAACAA
Organism: Drosophila mulleri; assembly: GCA_035047565.1. Classification (NCBI taxonomy): domain Eukaryota; kingdom Metazoa; phylum Arthropoda; class Insecta; order Diptera; family Drosophilidae; genus Drosophila; species Drosophila mulleri. The sequence goes on along the minus strand of JAWNPK010000069.1, from coordinate 5,134,718 downwards.
ATAATTAAATGACACTTTTATACTATTGTATTGTAATAGCTATGTGTAAAAAATAACTTAAACAGCTGTTGTACGTCAATATCAATGGATCGATTTCGTATCCCGATTATTTTTAATATTATTGCGATGATTATTAAAATAGGGTGTTCCAGATAGCGTTTTGTATGCGCCAGAGGTGCCACATGACCTGTTTTATATTTATATATATATATATTATTTACTATTTCTTTGATTTATTATGATTTAAACTTACTATAGTAAGAAAAAAAATCATTAAAGACTTAAAACATTCGTAGCTCAGTGACAATTAGACTCAATGGGTTCCATAGTTATAGAAATTCTCGGGATCTACTTTGCTGATCCCTAAAAACTGATCTTTCATATTGTGAACTCTTTTTCTAGCATTATAAGTATATATATAAGTATATTCATATAAGTATATTCATATAAATTCTACATAAATCCAACTTAGGCAGCCTTGCTCTATTTTCGGACTAAGTATAATTGTATTATTCATTCGTATAGCTAAACCTAGCTGAATAATAGGTTTCTCAGACCTCTGCAGATGACGTAGTTGCATAAGAATTATATTTATAATACTTGGTAGCCAATGCATCGATTACATTATGGTCTTTTTTATCTGCCCATGAGTGTACACTACCAGAGAGGCCTTATCGGCATATTTATCTTTCTACAAAATGCAATTTGTAGCATTTTTGTAAGTTTTCTCGTTAAATGTTTACTCTCCACTGTGCAGCTGATAAGCAGAGTGCAACGCAATTTCCATGCCAAAACATGAAGCTACCAAATTTTCCAAGATTTTGTGGTTACTTTTTAGTCGTTTTTTTATTTTTATTGTTTTTTTTTTTTTTGGTATGTTGGTTACAGCGAGCACGAAACTTTCTTTGGCCATTGGCGACCTTTGTGGCAACTGGCGGCTAGCGTGCTTCCTACCATTCGCCGCACAATGAGGGAAAATTAAGGAAAATATCAAAGTCACGATCGGCAACGCCATAATCAGCTTGATCAATGATGCCCCAGCCCGAAACTGTGCTGGCCCTGACTGGCCAAACGAAATGTTTTCTTGATTAATGCCCAGAGCCGAGCCGTTTCTCAGCTGAACTTTGACATGCAAATCTGAATGCGCGTCGAGTCGTGCCAATTGCTAAATATACATATGTATGTATATATGTATATATGCTCGCGATTAACTCTTGGCTGTCCACACACGACACGCTAAACAGACAGACAGACACCTGTTAGTTAGTATAAATGCCTGGCTGATAAGCCATGTTAACGTCAATCCATGCTCGCTAATTGAATTTCGACTCCAACTGATGCATTAACGACAACATCAGCATCAACATCAGCATCGACATGAACAGCAGCTGCAACTGCAACTGCAACTGGAAATGCAACTGCGTTTGACGGCTCCATTCGAGCGTGACGCGATCTTGACAAGGCGGCGCCAGCTCAAAGCACTCGCAACTGGCATTTGTTGGAAAATCTCTGCCAAAACTTAGTAGAATTTTGAGAGTAAATGCCTCTTGACAATGCTGTGAACCGAAACGAGTCATCCTGTAAAATACTTGGCAAAATTAATAAAATTGTTTTTTGTCTGCATAAAATAATGCAATATTTCGAATTTATCTGCATTCAAAGAGTTTCTACTGTTGGATTAAAAATAAATATGACAGTCAAGATAAGAGCAATGAGAGTTTGGCTAATCCGATTAGATAAAGGCGGCTCCCTGTCAAAGGTTTAAATAAAACAAATATTTGTTATTTGCCAACTCCTCACAACTCAATGAGCTTCCTTTCTTGCAATGAATATAAATAATGACAGCAGTCAAGAGCCTTGAGTCTGAGACTTCTTGTGAAAAGCTAAAATAAAACAATAAAAAATCTGATATGTTCTTTGGTAAATTTATTTAAAATATTTAGAGGCATACGCAACTCAAACAGTTTCCTTTGTACCGTAAACGTACAATATAATACAAAATATGGATAAGGGCAACTCCCCTTAAAGTGCAAATATAAAACCGATTTGAAATGCAATAAATTTCTTGAAATGCATAAATAAATACATGCATAACCTGGTGCTTGGCTGCTTGTCTGCTGTACGCTTTGTGGATCGTTAAGTTGAAGTGATTTTGTAAACATATGCTCTTTATAGTATAGGCACACACACACATCTGCACTCGCTGCTGCGGTGACTTGCAGGCTGGCATCATAATGCCGAAAATAAATCTTACGCATTTCTCATATTTGGCCACTCAATACATCCGTCTGCGGGTAGATAAATAAACAGATTGCGAATTGCCACAGTTTTCGAAATGTCGACTTTCGTCACGTTCGACACTCGACGCTCCGCACTTCGAATTATTTCGGATGTTGTTTCAAAAAATAACAGAAAAAGTCCAAAAAGTCTCCCGAGTGTGACACAAAAAATATAATTGTTGGCCAGCGGCGAGCGAAAATAAACAAAATTCGATCGCCTGGCAAAGCTGAGCCAGGACGCCTAACAAAGAGCTCAATTATGAATGCTAATGCGAAATGGGTTCCCTCTGCCAAGGGCATTCATGCCCTTTCCCCTTCCCATTCCCGCACTTTGCATTTGCAGGTCATAAAAATAAACATTATATTTTATGATGTGAGAATCGCATCGAATCGAGTTCTCAACTTGGGCATGCAGTATGCGCATATTTGCACATATGAATCTGAATGTGAATGTGAATGTACGCAGCTCAATTGAGTGTTTTGCGACTATTCAATCAAATTCAGACAACAAGACAATGTGCAATCAACACATACTTAGAACTCTACCGAATTTGACTGAGATACAATTTTTGTCCTTTCTTTCTTTCTTACTTCACTCACATAATCTGAACTCTTGAAATAACTTTTTTAGCTAATCTAAGTCACTTGTACTTTGCACTTAGCTAATGAATAAAGTGCAAGGAGATCTGAGTGATTCGATTATCTCATCGAGCAGACTTTGATTACTTAAAGGAAACGCTTGACAATTGACGTAGACAGCTAATACAATATACCATATAATATAACATAAATAATGTATGCTATAACCAGGTAGCTGCGAGTATAATAATATAGTATAATAAAACCTTTGTGTGAACTGGCACTGGCTGCAATTGTTAGATTACTAATTCCACATTAGATCAATGATCTCGTTGTTGACAGCTTCTATTGAATTTCAGAAACAGATATGTTTTTGCAGTTTATTCGCATATTAATAATATAACGATCGTTAGCCTGAAATATTTAAGCGTATGATACTCCTTCACAAAGTGAAATGAGGGTATTAGTTTGTAAGTGTAATGATTGCCTTGCTGTCCGTCTATCCGTCAGGCAACCGATATATTTCTCTGTCTGCCTGTCTCTCTAGTCTTTCTCTCTCTGTACAATAACTCTGCTGAAGCTCTCAGCCTAAACACCAACACTTATAAAACTGACTCTGCTGTTAACTCCACAATATTACGTCATATTTATGCAATTCGCCTCACATATATGTATTTATCATGCTTTTCAAGGCCACGTAGTAGTATTTATGTATGAATTAAGTTCTTTATATAGACTAATGAGCCCTGTAAGCAATTCTTCAATCAAGTATGTAAAATACCCTCGTAAAAATTAATTGATAAATGGTGAGAAAGATCTTCTCATTATGTTATGATGCAACTTGATAATCCAGAGGATGAAATATTTATAGCTTATAAATACATATATATATATATATATATATATTTTCTGTTTCTCACTTGCATTTATTGCATTGCCTCCGCTATGACATATGAAAGTTCATTTGTTTTACTCATTTGACTCAATTATTTAGCTTCAACAAATACTTGTGAATTCCATCAAATTATTCAATGATTTATTAAAGTGCTCGGTCAGAAATATGCAGTTTTTAATATAAAAATTCCATATTCATGCACAATAATGCGCTCTGACAGATCTTGTTTAATAAATTTAAAAACTGACAGACAATCAGACAAATTGACAAATTGACAAACCCAGGCGACGTCAGTTTGGGCGCACTGAGCCCACACAGAAACCAGGCAGACCGTGTCGACCCATCCCCAGGCTGAACTTATTATCATCCCCATCCATGCCCAATGCCAGGCCGATGCGCGGCGGGGGCAAGCGAGCGGGCAGTGCAGAGAAATCGTCGTCAATAAATTTGCGATTCTGAAATTTACACGATGCGAATACAGCGAATGCTCTTTGTCGCGCTGTCTTTTGCATTTCTCTTTAATTGTACAATAATATTTAATTGCAATGTGGCGCAAGAAAATTATTAATGGATTTCTGGTGGTTGGAGCCGCAGCGCCAAACAACACCCACCCGAATGACCAACAGATAATCCCAAAATCGACTGTGGGTGTGTCGCCATCGCCATTGTCGGAGACTTGTGCCAAAAGTCAAACAAGTGTAAAATAACAAACAATCATTCTCTATATAAGGCGAAACACTTTAAACAATTCGCTGACGCTTCGCACTTCTGACTGCCCGCAGTCCAAAAATATACACTCAACGATGTGCGAAAGAACTGTGTTCGAATTTGATAAGCCTGTCAAGCACAGACTCATTAATTGACTCGAATCTTAAACCCATTTTTTTGCTTCGAAATACAATAACAATACATACATATATGGGAACGAGGTTCGATCACTGAGCTAAATTCAATGATTGTTTAAGGGAAAACATAACATAATTCTTGTAGTATGTATGTAGCATACATATGCGAAGTTTGATATATAAACATTTATATCCATCAATCTTCTATCTCTGATGACATAGATCTTTCTATGCCTTGTTAACGTTTGTCTAGATAATGATATTTCTATCTATATATATATATATTTTTTTTTTTTTTTCGTATTTCTTTCTATTATACAAACACATCAAAGATGTAGAATTAGCCAGAAATCAAATAAAGATAATGATAGTTTTCTAAAAATGAACAATTTCTTTTATAAAGCAAATTTTCCCAAAAAGCTATAATCCCAATTATTTTCCGACATTTGTCCACATTAAGCGCATTAGTCACAGGCAATACAAAAAGTAAAAAATCATATAATCTATAATACTTATTATTCTATAAATAAATGTTACAATTCAAAGTAATGCAATAGAGTGGACTGTGAGCCCTATATAGTTAACAAAATAAACATTTAATTTATTGTAACTATCAAGACTCAAGGCAAAATATCCAAAAAACCAACAACAATAATATCAGGTTTTTTTTAAATAATATTTAGTATATGCCAAACAGATATGTAGGATATATATATGAAAATCAAGTCAGCTACATATTCATGTTCACATTTCCCAGAATAAATACAAATATAAAGTATGATATATATATTGATGGAATACAGCAATATACAATATTAAAATGCTGACTAAAGCAGAAGCAAAAGTAAGGTCAAGTGAAGGAAATGCTTAAGAGTTGTACAAAATTGAGCGAACCACTCAAAGCACTTTAAATGCAATCTGTAAAATATATTTTATGGCTAACAAAATTTTGCACTCAAATTTGCATAAATTAGCAAATGTTCTAAAGCAGAATTGTTAAAAATTTAATGTTTTCTAGTTTAGGCCTAGGCGTTAAGTGGCCAATGCCAACAGCGACACGCATGGCGTATACGTAATATGGAAACGCACCCAGGCACACAGCTTCCCTTGACATTTTAAAATGTGTTGGATGTTTTGGATGTTGGATGAGCTTTACATAAATGCGTACAAATATACATCCATTTGCCCACGTTTCTGATGCCGTGTGCTAAATGAATTTATGTTGCTGGATTGCACAATACAGAAATATTTTTTTATAGCTGTGTTTTGTTTACAAATTGGCGACATTAGAAACTATTAAGACAAATCAAAGTTGAGCAGAAAATTTAAAAAACAAATATACACACACATATAAATATATATACACACATATGTACATATATGTATGTCTTGCGACGAAGCAAAGCAAAGCGGGCAGCGAGCGAAGAAATAAAGAAATAAAAACAAATTAAAAATAAACGCAAATATGTTCGAGCACAAAATAAATAGAAAGAAATGCAGCCACGTGTGTATGTGTGTGTATGTGTGTGCGTGTGAATATGGAAAACTGTGTCGCTATGTCAACGATGCTGCAACTGCGAGTTTGACGTCTGCCCCAGCAACACGCGTTTATAATCGCGCGCGAAACGCTAGTAATTTTTGCTTGTTTACGAATTGCATTCATTTCGAACAAATTCATAAATTCCTTATGCTAGGTGCATGCAAATCAAACTGAAATAATTAAAATACCTGATTCGTCAGTCAACTGCGAATAATTTGCTCTGTTTTTAATTTTTATTTTTTACAGAATAATGAATATGTAGCTCGTTAATCGTTAAGCACCAAAAACTGTTTATTTAGCACTATTAACCACTGCGGGGCTCTGCTTAATTTGTTCACTCGCACTGTCAGGTCTCAGACTTGTTGCATTTGCATTTAATAATAATTATTCACACAATAATTTTCGCCGCGTCGTTACCGCCGTCGTCTTCGTGCGTTCTACTTCGCTGCGCCTGCGGTTCTGCACTGAATCGTGAACTCAAGCATTTAAAGTCTTTTCATAGCCGAAGCCAAACGCCAGTCACTCGGCTCGCGACGAGAGAGCCAGAGCGATCATTACAGTTAGCCAAAGAGCGAGCATTCGGCTCGTTGAGATTGAGCTTTTTTCTCTGGTTGCTTGAGTCGTTTATCCGCTGTGCACACACCCGCACAGAGTACTCCTTAAGTTGCTGCGGCTCGCTGCTGAGAGGCTTTCGTCGGTCGATCAAACGCATTCGGGAATTCAAGAGCAACGCGCCATGAGCGCATTCCAATTGAGCTTGAGTGTTTTATGCACCCGCACAAGATTTGAGTTACTCTCGCCGTCGCTGGCCGATCAAAAGCGTCGTAAATCCATTAGAAGAGGCGAGAGAGGAAAGACAATAGTTAAGAGGAATAGAGGAAACTCTAGCATTTTGGCGGCCAGCGGTTGCTTCAATTGCATGCATATGTATGTATGTATGCATGTATTTATTTCTGCGCATTATTTTACCTTGGCAGCCTTATTAATTGCGAGTATTGCGGGCATATAGTTTATGCTCACAAGCATGGCTGGCGCCACAGCAGATGCAGATGGCTATGGAATGGCACGAACACCGAATGGCGCATCTGTCAGGGAGCATATCAAGCAATAACTTAGTTATACTTTACACCACAGTCCAGCCCCAAAGCAATGACTTACTTCCAGGTCTACATTCACAACCACTCTAAAACTCTCACACACACATGCACATTCATATGGGCAGTCCAAGTGGCAAGCCATGTGGCGCGCACACGTGCAGGGAATGGGACTGGGCATGGGCATGAGCATGGGGATGGGGATGGGGGCATGGTTCACGCAACGCCTACAACTACAAGCCACAGGCATATGCGATAATACTATGTGGGAGCTGCTAGGTAGATGCCAGACATATATCTTTCAGCGGATGCGTCACTGTGCATATTTTAAGTGCGCTGATATAACCAGACAAGTAGCCATACGAATAGTATATATGTATGTATGTGAGTAGTACGTGCCAGCTTCCAGGAATGCCAACAATGCGGGGGTGTGACCACGATTGGCTAAACACCCCTTGCCTATACATCCATCCACTCATGGGGGAGGGCATCCGCTCAGCACTCAGCACCTCTTGTCACTCTCCGCTCTCCGCTCTCCCTTCTAGACATTGTCATTGATATTCATTGAGAGTTTTCTTGCGCCGCGCGCCAATTGCGACAATTTTTCTGTCTGCGTCATCGTTTGTTATGGTTTGTTGATCTGTTCTCTTTGGGGGCTTTCAATAAATATTTAAAGATTTCCACATGTTTATTAATGATTTATGTGCTCTTGGCTATACATACATATATGCAATATATCCACAAATTGGGGCTGACTGTAGACTCAACAAAATTTCATTGGCTCGGTAAATTTTTAACGAGCTACACATAGCGTGTAGTAAATAATAGATGGAACACATTTTTACCATAATAATATTGAAATATATACATCATTTTTTTTCTCTTTCAAATAAATTATATATTAATCAGAAATTTTAAAATATTTTTTAACTATGAATATAACTATTAATAAATATTTTTTAAATATTATACTGAGCTAATCAATTTCTGAGAAATATGTATATAATTTATTTCTAATTATTTTGCAGAAACCCTTAATATTACTTATTTCAACTAGAAAATTAATATTTTTGCATGAATCAAGGCAGTTCCTGGAAAATTTTATTTAATTCAACTACAAATAAACAAAAAATTCACCCACGCTTATCCGTAATATATATGTGAAAATATAATAAATACTTAATTCAATTAGCAGAACACAAATTTGAATTCAAGCAAAGCCATTTTGGCAGTTTTCCAATGCATTTATTAACATACGTTTACAGTAAACCTAAATTGATTTTCGCTATCGCATAAAGGAAAAGCCGATAGCGAGCACATTTAATTTATATATTTTTGCAATCAGTCTCAACTTTGGAATTTCGTTTTCTTTTGTCGTTGCAGTTCCAATTCACGAAGTTCCCCAGCGTGCTGAAGGCTGGACATTGCCATGGCGGCGTGGCCACGGCCCGGCTGGAGAACCAGAGCGCCTTGCAAGATGCCGCGGGACTTGTCAGCGGCGCTGGCAACGATTCGCATTGTTATTGCACCATCGAGCCCTACATCGATGCCAAGTTCAGCGTGCACATTCAAAAGATTGGCAACAACTACAAGGCCTTTATGTAAGTGACCACAGCTCCAGACCGCAGACAGCTGGCACCGATCGGCCGATCGACCGATCGACTTGACTCGATATCAATGTGAGGTCGAGTGGCGAATGCCTTCGCCACTGCTGCCTGACAATTGACCTTGGACTCAACTGCCACTGTCGGCGCACAAAAGCCAACTAAAAGCCGTCCAATTGGCAATCATCCTACCAAGTGCAGTTCATTGTTTGGGTTCAACGACGACGATGATGACGACGACTTCGATGGCGGGTTCAAAGTACCCAAATCGAGACAATCGTCTACTGCTATGCATTATCTACGCTCTTGCAACTAATTTATTATGTTTTCATGCATGCACCCAACTCTCTCTCTCTCTTTCACTCTGGCAGGCGCAAATCCATCACTGGCAATTGGAAGACCAATCAAGGCTCAGCCATGCTCGAGCAAATCACTTTAACCGAGAAGTACAAAACCTGGGTGGATGAGGTAAGTCGACCTGCTTGAAGCCCAAAACAGTTAGTCAAATTTGAAACGAAATGCGACACACTCGTACTCATCGAATTTCAAATACGCTTACGAATGTTCAGATTATATATTATATATAAATGAAGTTAGTTCATCAAGAAAATGTACAAAACTTAGCTTAGCTTATAATTTTATTGTAATTTGCAAAGTTTAAAACTAAACTACATTTGGAATACATATATAGAATATATTCTCTTTATTTATTTACTTCTCCTCTATATTTTAAAGTTTTTATATATCTCTTAAGTATGCAAAAAGTCAAGAAATAAGATATTTTTGGCGAATGATTTACATTTGAGATTTGAATTAATTTGTATTTTTATTAAGTCATATTTTAATTGAGGAATAAGCTATAATACAAAAAATATAATAAGAAGAAAATAAAAATAAATAAATAAATCAAATAAAATAAAATTTTTAAAAATTTGCACATAAACTTTTAGAACCCAAACTATAGTTTACGAATCCAAAATTAACTTCTGCTAATTAATGCTCTTTAAAGAAATATTTAAACCTTTTCTGTAAGTTCCCTAGGCTAACTATTGTATTCACTGCAATGTCTTGGCCTTGCCTGTCCTGCCCTGCCCAGGCCTGGTCTGCTGAGAAAGCTAATGTAGCCCAAATGGCTAGCAGAGATCGGGCGTTTAAGCCGCATTTATGAGCAGCCAACTGAAAGGCAGCCCAGAGCGGCGAGCACATTTATCAAACGTTGCCCATTAAAATTGCCAACGAAATCGACTTGAATTATTCGCGGCACATTTTTTGGGCCAACAATTTGGATTTGGTGGGCTTTACCCCTTGGCTTGTGTGGCGCGCGCTGCATTGAGCCAGCTTCGATTCGAATATTCGACTATTCGAATATTCATGAATATGCAGCGCACTTAAAACAGATATTGCGCGCATTAGTTATGATGCAACGGAACAGAGTACCGCAATAATTACTATGAAACACGAGAATGCCATCAATTGAGGCATTTCATCATTGGCCATAAATGGCATACAGCTCAGCGTGCAAACGCGGCTAGGCCCAGTACGCTGACTCAGAATTTCCGCGTACGCACACAAATGAATTTCAGCGACTGCAATTTGTGCATTACTTAGATAAACGGGCGGGCAATGCGGCAATGCAGCGACGGCGCTTTAGGTGGGTGGCCCATAAGCCATACCTCTGCCTCCCTCTCTCTCTCTCTCTCTCTCTGTCTGTCTTATGCCCACAGTTCTAAGCAATGCGACGTTGCCCCTAATCAAAACAAACTGTGTTTGTAATTAAAACCAAGAGCTGACGACAGCAACTGAAACAACAACAAGTTGTAAAGATTTTGTGGTTGAAGTCCTATGCACAGCAGATACTCTGTAATCTGCAAACTCTTCTAAGAAAGAGAAAATTCTAAATGGAAAAGTGATCCAAAGCGATACTAGATTATATTTGAATACTTCTCGAACTAAAAGTAACCAAACTACATATATGCTTATCTTGAACTCCAAATTCAAGTTGAGATCCTACACTTTTTATATATTTTTATTTATTTATTTATTTTTCCTTAAATTTCCTTTTAAGCATAACTTTAACATAAATATTTATAATAATATAAATTAAACAGATTAAACACATCTAAAAGGCAAATGCATATGAGTCATAAGCATATATAATAATAATATATCATAAGTTATGACTATTAATAAAAGCCAAGCGTAAAAAAAACAGTAAACCAATATACCCACTTGGCTATTTTAACAGAGTATCTCCGCCGCAAATAAGTAACAACCCACACACAGAGCGAGCAAATCGAAAACAGATTTCGATTTCGATTTTGATTTCGATGGCTAAATTCGATTGAGCTATGCGCATATATAAATATAAATGTTTCTGTGTTGATTTACATATATTCATAGAGCGCATTATTCACAGATATCGGAACTGTTTGGCGGCATGGAGGTGTGCGGGCTTTCCGTGGTGGTGGGCAAGGATGGGCGCGAGTACATAATCAGTGCCTGCGATAGCACTTTCGCCCTGATTGGCGACAGCCAGGAGGAGGATCGCAGGCAGATAGCTGATCTGGTCTCTGGACGCATGCAGGTGAGTCTCGGATCACAGATCAGACTTCGAAGGGCATATTGATTTCGCTGAGTGACTCTTTTCTAGAACGTGTGCCGGCCCAGCATGGCGCAGACTGGCCCGGGCAAGCTGCCGTCGCGCTCTTCGGTCTCCTCACGCGCCGAGAGTCCCACGGATGACCTGGCACCGACTCCGCCGCTGCCCGCTGGACCGCGGCCAGCCCCGATGGGCGGACCGCCACCCATACCGGAGCGTACCTCGCCGGCCGTGGGCTCGATTGGGCGCTTGAGCAGCCGTAGCAGCATTTCAGAGCTGCCCGAGGAGCCGTCCTCGTCGGTGCCCAGCTCGGTGGGTGGTGTGCGTCGCGACTCGCAGACGTCGCAGGCGTCGAGCATCTCGACTGCATCCAGGGTGGGACAGCGTCCTCCGCAAACCCAGAGCTCCGTCGTCGAGGATGCGGAGGACACCATGAAGAACCTGAGGAAGACCTTCGCGGGGATATTTGGGGACATGTAGGAAATCGCTAATAAGAAGCGCGGCAGAACGGCGAGCGAGACTAGCAACAGCAGCGGGCTGGGCAGCGTGCCCAGCAGCGCTGGACCCACCAGCAGCGGAGGCAGTGGCTTCAGCGGCTCCTTTCTGGGTAAGCAGTTCTCGTTCGCCTCGGGCGGCAAGTCCGGCGGTTCGGATGTGATCTCCACGCAGCCCAGCCGACCGCAGGAGGAGCCAGCAACAGCAACTGCAGCAACGGCCGGCTCAGCCGTTAGGCCCGCTGCCAGCGTTTCGGATAGCGACAATACTACGGATATAACAGCAACAGCAACAACTGTAGGGTATAAGCCCGTCACCAACTTTGAGCCACAGGAGCGGGTCAATCCCTTCGACAAGGAGCCACACAAGTCGGTTAGCATCGCCAGCATCGGTGCCACCTCGAACACAACCTCATCCTCATCATCGATTTCCTCGTCCTCGATCTCGTCGCGCATCAATCGCAATGGCAACAGCATCAAGTCACCGCCACCACCGGCCGGACCGCCGCCACCGCCCCCGAACGTGGCCGCCAATGCCAACATCAACACGAACACGAACAGCTCGAGCGTGAGCGCCAGCGCCTATCGGAGCAGCTTCAGCAGTAGCCTGAGCAAGGACAAGACCAGCTACGGCAACTACGACAGCAACAGTTCCATTGAGACCATCACGCGCATGGACACAAACACCACAAACACCGCGGCCATTGACACGGGCGCAGGCGCCGGCGCTAGCGAGGCGAGCGGCATTACGGCGATTACCACCGGAGCCGGTACCGGGACCGAGACCGGAGGTGCCGCCAATGCCACCATCACCAGTTCGGCGTCCAACAACGATTGGCGCTCGGCCATTGGGCTGCGCTCGGCCAGCGTTTACAGTGCGCCGGCGGCTGTGACCACGGCCGCTCTGCCGGGCGACACCTCCGGCTACGATTCGAACTCGCTTGCCTCGCAGGCCGGCTACAACAATCCCAGCGATCTGCCCTCGTACACGCGGCCCTCTTACTCCCGCTCCGAGAGCAATGGTAATTATCTAGCCGTGGGCGTGCTGCTGGTCAGCCTAACGCTGCGCAAGACCTAGAATAGGTTGCCAGCCCCATCAGCATCTATGTATAGGGATCATTGTATCATTATCCAATTATCCATTATCTACATCAGCATCAGCATCTGTAACATCAGCGCAACTTACGAATAATCCCACAATAATCTCAACTACATGCCATACTACACATATTCATATATACATACATACCTACATTTAAACGAGTATATTTGTATATTAATGCGAGTTTAGCAGCGACCAAGTTAAGATGTAATCGATAACCAAGCAACCAAGCAACCCCTTTTAGCCAAGTAGACAGCGATTCTGAACGTTAGCCAAAGCCAATTAGGTGCCACTCACTGTGTATTCTACATTGAGTCTCCTCATATGATAGCCAACTTTGAAAGTGTAAGCCAAATATAACGTATACGACGCGTGCGCCGCAAAACTGTTTGTAAGTTCGCCACTCGCCAGTGCTGCTATTCGCTTGCCTGCACGCACGAATCTCCACAACGACACACAGAACTCACCACACACACACATACACACACACACACACAGACTGGAACAACAACCATCTCTGAAGTACAGTAACAACTCGATAGAGCGCACCGCAAACTCAGTTAATTTCTCGGCTTTCTCGGCACGCACAACGAAACACACGCAAACATACAGAGAGACACACAGACAGACACACACACAGACTCACGCCAGCATAATCAAGTATCTAACTGACGCTTCAAGTAGAACAAAATTCGATAGATGTCTTTTTCTTGCAACCGTTTCAGTTCGTTTATCTTAAATTTATCTTTGTCTATACGTATATGTGTATGTGTGAGTGTGTATTGCAGCGGAATGCAAGCAAGCCTAGACCGACTCCACTCCTCTACCCCCACCATATATAGATAAACACACATGTTGTACGCGTCTATGTAATATCCGAAATTCCAACTTGAATTCTATTGGCGAGATCCATTCGAACATCGCATGCACACACACACTCACTATCAAGTTGATTGAGGACTCTTGCAAGACTCGGAACTGCTCGCTGTCATACTCATACGCCCATTGCGATCGCATTTCAAGCCATCTTTCATCACTCACTCACCTTAATCAGTTAATCCAGTTTGATCCGTGTGTAAGCAATTGGCAGACGTAGTGCTAATTTTAAGCGCGCTAGAATTGGCTCCCAACTGCACCCACGCAAAATTATTGTGCATTGATCTATTCATTATTGCTAGGCACTTATTAATTTATCTGTGTTTGCCTTCGCAGCATCGAAGCAATCCGATCTGGACATCATATTCGGAGATGGCAAGACAACAACCACCGCCAGCTCGGGCAATGGCAAATACACGCGCTCTGGCGGCTCCATCTCGGATGCGGACATGATCTTCGGCGGACCGCCCTCCAACTATAAGACCGATCGCTTCGGCGCCTCCAAGAGCATGAGCATGAGCTCCAGCGGCGTTGGAGCCAGCTCCAATTCCTACAAGATATACGAGGGCATACAGAATGCGGCCTTCAGCGACTTTAGCGATACGGGCAGCGTGAGCAGCGTGAACTCAACTGGCAGACGCTGGAACGCCAAGCCCGAGGAGGAGGATGAACTGGATTTGAAATAGATCCAGAAACACACACACACGCGCACACTCACCCACACACTCGAATACTTCATGGAGCATTCATCGCATATCTCATTCACAAACACATTTAAACTATAGAGAATCTGTCTTTTTTCTGCCTCCGAAGTTTCCTGGTTTCATAAGGGAATGAAAATGCATTAGCATCCGCATCAGCATTAGCATTAGCATTAGCATTATCTATATACACATTGAGTTACTATAGTTTTCACTATCGAGACAAGAGTTATTTGAATATGCTACGATATCGACATATATGTACAACCTCCTGTTATTACCTATATAAATAATATGTATGCAGTTACTTCTCATTTGCGATATGGTAGAAGGAAAGGAGAACTACTCTCAACTACTCACAATGTATAATTATAACCACCAAAGTAACAACAATAATAATGCAAGAATAGACCACATAAATATGCGAAACTTCGACGATGACTTGACTGGTTTTGCAACTGAGATGGATGTTAGGTAGGGATAGAGACGAAAGACGTCTGATATAAGTATATGTAAACATTATTGGGAAGCAGTTTGAATAATGGGAAAATAATCATAATAATTATTGAGGACAGTTTTATGGCATATTCAATGTTGCTAAATAAATACTATATTCGCAGGCGTATATTAAATGTTTTAACTTGCTATTGAATTTATTCGAATAACACTAAATACAAGAAACATATAAAATACAAATTGTTATCGAGCGCGATGAATATTAAATGAATAAACTACTAAAAGGCACAGATCGTCAGTTCCGTTGAACTCGAGTGCTTAGATAAAAGACAATATTGAATGAAAATGAAACTTCAACTAATATATACTAAATGTTTACAATGCAAACGATGGTTATTAATGAATACTTATTTCAAAATAACTATAATAATATATGAATATATATATATATACATTATATGAGCAAATGTTACACAGCAAGGCATACACGAAAGCTAATTACACACAAATTAAATGTTTATTATATGCTCACAAATATTATTGTACAACACATACATGCATATGTATACATACATTTATATATGTATGCATATGTATATATTAGTAGTTAATGTTTATACACACACACAAACATACTCGCATAGCTACTCAGACAACAGCGAGCAAAGCAATGTTAAATTAAGGTAAATACGAAACTGAAACAAAAAGTAGAAAAAGGAATGCGAATGGGAGATTGGAGAGGTTCGATAGATTCTCTTATCCGAAGGCGAGCACACCCATGCAGTATGAGCTACACCCAAATGTTGGATGCAACAACGAACATATGATAGCCAACAATCCAACAGAAGTAGCAAACATATTGCATTGGGCGACTAGGTTAATGCAAAACGTTAGCCGTAAATATTAAATTGATTTTGTTACGCACATGTTTAAGCATTATTTTTAACAATAGCTAAATATATATATATACATATATCTATATAGATTGATTTTGTTGTTACATATCGCGGAGAAATAGTTAAACCAACTTTAAGCTTGGGTTGTATATTACAAACTTTTAGAATATGTATTTGAAAAGTGACGACAGTTATCTCAGTTAGTTACGAAATATACAAATCGATCAATAGAATCTGTTTTAATCCCAGCCCCCCATTTTAATATAAACTTTACAATTCAGAAATATTTCAATTACAAATATATATATAACTCAAATTTAGTAGTGTTTTACAAAAGTGAAATGTTTTCGGAATATGTATTACGAATTTAATGAATAATATTTACAAAGAGCTCTATCCTTTTCATTTGGGTCCTGAGCTTGATTTGTTCTCATGGCAAAATACATTTTAATTAATTAATATCATTCAAATATACACACATACATATGTACATCATGGGCCACACTTACATGCGTAGTCCCGAACATCATCATCATCATTTCGAATCGAATCCAATATCTACATATATAACTATATTCAACTGGCACATATGAAATCATATACAATTGTTTTACATACATCTATTTACAATGGAAGAAGTTTATGTACTTCCAACACACACACACACACACATCCACATAATCTTTAATCATATATCACATCCAACAATATCATGGAGCGCATCATGCAATGTTGAAATCGAAGACGCAAGAAACTTAAAAGCAAAAGCAAATAAAAATATTTCAAATTAGACACACATACTTATACATATATTAAATTAAATAAATACTTCTTATACATACATACTACGTGCATATGTTGCAAAATATACCAAATAAATACTCATACTCGTATTATTGTGAAAGTATAGTATCTACGCATATTTATATATACATATATATACATCAAGATATACATATATATATACATTATGTATTTCTGTGTTGTCTGTAATTGCATAAAAATCGAAATTATTGTATGAATATTCATATTTACATATATATGAAATTAAAGGTTCTTCTAAAACAGCAGCAACAACATTTGAATAACAACAAAACAAAGTTTATTTCGAATCAACATTAAACTAGCATTCATACATACTTAACGAACAACAACAACAACAACAGCAAGAAACACCCAAGTAACAATAAACGAGTTGATGATTGATACAAAAATAAAAATAAATAAAAAAATAAGAAAACTAAAGCAAAAACAAAAACTATGGCAATTGTGTTAGTTTAGCTGATGACACGCACAATTTCGCGTGCGTTTACCTGGAAATCTGTGACATTGGGCAGGTAAGTGGCGATCCTTGAAGTGGAAAAATGTGTGGCCAATTTCAGGCTAATGACACCAGGAAAACACTCTCGATCTTTCGCTGTGAGCTCTCTTTAACGGTGCAGCCAGGCACAACATGGGCACCTGGCCTTGCCACTGCAGCTACTACCTGCAGCCAAGCCGAGGCGGAATTGTTTTGGCCAGCAGATGTGCGACAGATAAAAACCAGGCACTTGCCGCAGCTCAGACCAGTTACGGCGCGACAGCCACAGCAAGAGCGACAACAACAACAACAACAGCTCGCACGCGATCTTTAACAAGTAATAGTAATAAACAAAATGCAAGCCAACTGGATGCTTGGGCTCTCGCTGGCATTGCTGGCAATCCTGCACTGTGGTCGGGCAGCCAGCGTAGCTGTGCAGCTGCAGAGCGCCGCGTCGAATGAGCTGAATGACACGCAGACTGAGCTGCGACCGCTGTCGTGGCTGAGGAGCGCCCAGGATATGTTCGCCAGCCCGGCGGGGCATGTGGTCGTCCAGGTGGCCAAGGAGCTGCTGCATCGCTCCGCGGGCAACAGTCAAGTGCGTGCACAGTTTGCATATTAACCAATCGAAAGATGATTACTGCATGTGTCAGCTATTCGCAGGTGCTCAGCTTGAACCTCACCAATCTGCTGATCATCGTGCTGCTCAAGGTGCTCATCTTCTCGGCCGGCCTGCTGGGCGCGGGCCATTGGAGCGGCATGGGCTATGGCCATGGCTATGCGCGTTCCGCGTCGCGCATCGACGGCACCTATGGCCTGGGCCTCAGCTCCGGCGACGATTATCTCATAATGGGCTTTCTGGCCGCCCAGGGCGCCGGCCAAGACGACTGTCTGTATGCGGCGGCCTGCGCCTGCCCCAACGCGGCCTACGAGTACGCCAAGGCGGGCCGAGCGCTGCTGGGCGCCATCGATGTGTTCCAGGGGTGAGCTTGAGCCAATTTGTATTGAAATTGATTTACACTTTATTTATGGAGTCAACTATTTGCAGCGCACCACTGGAGAAGCCGCGCTACAACGATCTGATCGTGCTAATGGAGCGCGCCGCCTACGACGGCTATCGAGGAGCCAGCTGCAACACCACCCAGTCCTGCGATGGCCTCTTATAGCCCTCTTATAACACATAATAATAATACACTAATACTTACTCCCGGTTCAATTATTGTAGTACAAATGAAATATTTATTTAAATAGTGCTATTGTAGTATTGCTTTCGGCTGCGGCTTTGCGATTGTGTGTATGTGTGTGTGCTCGTGTGTATTTGTGTACTTGTGTGTGTGTGTGTGTGTTATGTACAGTCTCAATGGTTCAGCATGGAAATACACGTGTAGTTTAACTAAATGCTACAATTTAACTAAGCTATATCTATTATTGTATCAAGAGAGGTTCATCTATGCCCAGTTTAGCGGAGCATGTTCCGCTCCAGGGCCAGCTGCTCCTTGCCTCCGGTGACAGCCTTCACGAACTCCGGATAGTGCAGCAGCCCGTCGTTGTTGTCATCCGCAATCAGCAGAAACTTGTCAATGGCATCTGTGAACTCGTCGTAAAGTAAATGCTCATTCGTATCTGCATTCATGTTCAACTCACCTATAAAGTGGTCCAGTTCTTCGCTGGCACTCGGCAAATAGCTGTCGCGCTGCTCGTTCTTCAAATAATCGTAGTTGTGGTGCATGGCTGACTGAATCATCTCAAGACCGTCCAGAGCATTGTTATTGTCATTGTCATGCGCCTATTTAAGGGTATGCGTTAATGAATGGACTGCTACAGGAGCTGCTTACCTTGAACATGTAGAATATCTTCTCCTCCTCGCTCATGTCCTCCAGGCTAGCCTGAATGCCCATATCCTTGAGATCGTCATCAATGCGACTGTTGGAAAATCAAAATATTTATCTGCAAATTATTTACACTCCTCTCAACCAACACTCACTGCTCCTCATGGGTGAGATGCTGGTCGACTCGTCGTGTTTCCCCACGCGGATGATGGGGTCCTCGCTTGACCGCCAAGGCCCCGTCGAACGACTGGCTGAAGCTGGCCATGCAGATGATGAAGTTAAGCACATTCGACAAATTGTACATTTTGTGCATACGTCAGACCAAACAAGTTGCTGCCCAATTTGTGTATATGTTCATCATTCAGGGCTGGCATCTGCCCCCCATCTGCCGAGCTGTCAAACTGACAGTTCGCAGCGCGCATGCGCTGTTGTTGTTGCCGCGTCGTCTGTCAGTTTCAAATCGTAACCAAGCAACCCTTGGGCGAGTGGGGCATTTGCTCGATATGCTCGGGTTGTAGCACAGTTAACCATTTAACTAAAAACAACTCAGAACTAAAAAATTTTCCATTTACATATTTAAAGTTGCACTGATTTCAGTGAAAATGTGTGAAACTTTCTGTGATGATTTGGAGAGCTTCAATCCAGAAGCGGAATTTCTTAAATTTATCAAACGTAAGCCGCAAGTGCAGACGGCCAAGCTCTATGAGAATCTGCACAAGCGTGAGGATATCAAATGCCCCTGTAAGTGATCAGCCTCTAAATCTATGTAGATCTACATGGAATTTATTCACGCAATCCCTCCGCAGATAACTTCAAGGGCTATGGCGTGGAGAAGGACACCAATACCATGTACCGCACTTGCAACTCTGAATATGGATACTATGCTCCGAATGCGTATACCATACCAACGCGTTTCTTTCCCCTCTCCCAGAAATTCTCCAACGATGTCGTGCGCTTTGGAATGTATCGAAATTTCTCGCTGAATACACATATGGATCGAACATTCTACTGAGATCCGCGTTGACTCCCGATTCAGAGAGTGCGTTCATGTTTTTATATTTTTAGAATCACTCAAACAATGGATGATGAGCAACAAGTCAGCAAGCACAGTGAATGAAGTCTGCTTGGACATATTTTCAAATTTTTATACCACGTCCTCGATCCTACAACGATGCATGAAATATTTGCCGCAAAATTATCTCTGACCACATTTACAATATTTAGACGTTATACACATCCTTAGTTGCACAGTTGCAGAGCATTAAAATTGTTTATGGTTAAAAGAAATAGTTGCTTTTATTTCAAAATAAATAGAATTCTTTTAAGATTGCAGTAAATTTAAATTATTCCATGAATAGTATAGAAAAATGGGATATTGAACGGACAATCTGAATATTGAACTAAATTTTATATTTGTTATATATTATAACATAGCAAATCGGAAAATAAATGTTTTTTTGGTATATCAGCATTAATACCTCAGAATGTATACCATTCGGAGTGTTCATATGCTGATTGCAAGGCTCATATTAATTTCATTGATTTCAATAATAGATGAATAAATTGATCTATATCTTTATTTATTGTTTTATTTATATTATAATTATAATAATATTAAAGAAAGAAATGGATTTATTTCATTGCATTTTTTGTTTTTTTTAGTTTATGTAACTATTTATTAAAATAGTTTTTTATATTTTTAGAAATTTATTTATTAATGTATAGGTGTCTTTTATTTATTTACTCTTTTTATTATTTATTTATTTATTTGATTTATATATTTATTTATTTATTTATTCATTCATTTATTTATTTTTATTTATTTATTTTTTCATTCATTCATCCATTTATTCTTTTATTTATTTATTTACTAGCTGCCCCGGCAAACGTTGCTTTGCCCTATCCATTAATTCCTCTACGTCTGTTGACTACGAATCTGCGCGCTTCTATTCGTTCTTTGCTGGTTTCGCTCATCTCGAGCCTCTTGCAATTTTGATGCACCTAACTGGATGCAGAAGAACTCCAGGAGATCATTTAAAAAATGCCTGCAGCAGCAGAGAATGTTCCCATTGGATCGACTGCAACGATCTCTATCTGGCGCCCAGCTCAAAATTTGAGTGCCCCTCAGGCCTTGAGTAGGTCAATGCAGTTGTTTGTTAAAACGTTTTAAATAAAAAAAAAATAAATTGAATAAAAAAAAATTTTAAATAAAAAGAAAGTTTAAAAAAAATTAAATAAAAAAGAAATAAAAAAAAATAAAAAAAAATTAAAAAAAATAAAAAAAATAAAAAAAAAATAATAGAACTAACAAAATAAATAAAACAAAAAAAAAAATAAATAAATAAAACAAAAAAAAAATATTAAAAAAAAAAAAACTTTCCCTGCACGTACGACTGACTCCACCGGGTCTGGACGACTGAATAAATTTCACAGCTGCTGCCCTTTATATAGGGCGACTTCCACTCAAATTTTGAGCAATGCGCCAGATAGAGCAATGAGAGCATTCTCTGCTGCTGTAGGCATTTTCACAATGATCTTCTGGAGTTCTTCTGCATTCCTTGCTCATCTTAGGCAAACGGACAGAGAGACAGACAGTGAAATATATATATATATATATATATATATATATATATATATATATATATATATATATATATATATATATATATATATATATATATATATATATATGTATATATTTTTTTATCAAATGTAACACTTTTACACAACTTACTTATATATATATATATAGATTTATATATTTACTTATTTTTAATTATATATTTTTTGACTTATTTTCTTTTTCTTTTCTCTTTTCTATGTTTTTCTATATTTGCTTAAACATACATTATTTATTTATTTAGCCTATGTTTATATGCATACTTATTGAAAGTAAAACTTATATTAGTTAAAACTAATACAAGAAAAATGAGTACAGATAAATTTGTATTATATTGTACTACGCGAAATGAAATTGCAACTATCGTCGTAAATCTCATAGCGCTATAGATAATAATGCATTAATGAGTTATCAGATGCCAATCGTATTGTACACATTATGTTAGGTGTTTAGCCTCAATGATGCTTAATTATTGAGAAAATTACAATATGATAATACATATAATATAAATAAAACAAGTCAAGTAGTGCTAGTCGGTACTGCCCAATCGGGAGTTACCCTCTCACAAGCACGCATTCTGCAGTTAACGCATCAGCGACAGTTATATATAGATGTACGACTTGCTACGCTCTTAAGGAGCATTGAGCATATAAGTAACTCAATAATTAGTTTTTAGGATTCTAGTTCTAAGAAGATATTTCTTTTTTTTTTGACAGCCGAACACGTTGCCTGAATATGCAGACTAGAAATGATTTATCATGGAGTGTATTCCGGAATATTTATGGAAAGATTTGTGTATATTTACCAATTGAAACCTTTTTTCCACGTGTCTCAATACTTTTAAAGGCGAGTGTACCCACAGGTACAAGTCAGTATAAAAATAAACAAGTCTGAACATATGCAATTTACCGAGCTTAATGGACATTTAGACAGCTCTAGGTATTGGGCAGAGTAAATTTTCTGAAAGTACTTGAACTAAATCAAACAATGCTCTGATTATTATGTTAATTTATTTTGTATTTTCCGTTTTATATTTTGCATAAAAAAGCCATTGCGGGCGATACAAGAAAATTCCTATGCGGCAATCGTTGAACAACCGTTGTGTCCTATCACTGAAGTATACGAAAATGAGGTGAGCTTCAATTAACATTCACCATTCGGCCCTGATAAGCGCTAGCCCAATTGGTACTAACCACAGCGACACGAAAACCTTGCTGAGTGCATTGCTATGTGACATTTATGGCAAGCAGGAGCAGCAAGCAAGACGTCTGCGTCGCTGCCGTCGCCACCAAAAACTGCAGGAGAAGCCCAGCTCCAAGGAGCAACGTCATTGCCGTCGATCCACAAAGAGGGAGACTGGAGCGAAAATGGCCAGCGGCCTGGCCGGCAATCAGAAGGTGCTGCAGACGCTGAGCGTGCGCCAGCTGATCGATGTCTGCGCCATGCTCAAGGTGGAGCTATTGATGATGGGCTACATGCTGGAGCGAGTGCTGATCACGCGGGATCGCCTGCGGCGCCACCAGGAGGTGCTCTGCGAATTCGTGACGGCCATACTGGTCGTGGAGACTCGTGAGTAGCAAACCCCACTTTCTCGCAGTGTATAGACAGCTGTGCGGCTGCGACTGTGGCCGCACTGCGCATGACCCACAGCTGGTGTTCTGGCCTCCGGGTAAGCAGCGTGCTTCCAAAGCAAACCCAACTTAGTCAAGTGCGGAACTCTCAGCTGTGTGCGTCGTTAGTGCGGAGAACAGCTAGCAAAGCTGAAGGAAATTCACTACACGCAACGCGCATGTATGTGTTACATTACATATATACACATATATTCATATATGTATATGTGAGTGTGTATGTGTGTATATGTAGAGTTTTCGATGTGTGTGTTCAGCTCAGTTCATTGAATGAATGTTGTGCGTGTGTCTGTGTCTGTGGCTGTGTCTGTGTCTGTGTCTGTGTAGTGGGCAGGTAAGCCTACGCATATACACACATGTGTGAGTGTGTGCGGGTGCGTGTATGTATGTGTCCACGTTGGGGGTTGATGACGACACAATGTCAAGCGAGTGAACATGAAAACAACTCAGTGGCGGGCGCTTAGAGACTGTCTGACGTGCAGAAGACACACACACACACACAGACGCACACACACGCACACACACTTACTACGTGTAGCTTCCAATGCGTTTCTATATGTAAATATACATATAAATGTATGTGAATGTGCTGGCACGTGTAGATGTCGCTGCTGCTGCTGGTGCTTGGCCTCCGCAAGTATTTTGCTACTTTTATCTATGTTTTTATATCTGTGCGCTGGCTCGGTCGCCTGTCAGTTATGGTTGGCGTCGTCAATGTGTGGGCTCGTTCTGTGTGTGGCCGCTGAACAGGGTACCCTTGATATTTGTCCAGCACGTAGAGCGTTGGCTACATCGACCGAGGCGACGCCGACGCCGACGCCGACGCCGACGGCAGCACAGCCACAGCGGCAGCAACGATTGAAAGCGCGCACACGTGCAAAAGTAGCCTTTCTTATTTATAATTTAATTGTAACATCTCCTTTTTTTTTCATTTTTTTCTACTGCAATTGTGGAAAAGCACAATTAATTGCATACAGAGGGAAATACAATGGTATTTCAATGCCAATAGTTGTGTGTGTGCGTGCGTGTTAACTTTTAATTGAATGAGGCCATAATAATATCGATCGACCGGAATATTGCAATTAAATGCAATTGCTGAAGGTATTTTATGCAGCTCCTAAAACTATGCAACAGACAAAGTTTTGCTCTATCGAACATCGACTTCCGTTTTGCGGTCGAGGGCAGCGAGCGCGCCTTTTCAGCGCGGCCCATTTCCTGAAGCGCCAGTGAAATTGTATTTGCTGGCTATTGATATTGTTTGTTATTCACCCACACACATACACGCATAGAGAGAGACTGCCGCTCTCACAAATACATGGGTCATGCGTGTGTTTTGTTGTGCTTGGACTGTCGCTTTTAAAGCATATCCGATTTCTTGTGATTCACGTCATGCAACACACACACACACACACACACACACACAAATACACAAATTCGTGATGAAGTCGATTAATAAAGTTCAGTTACAATTCGGTTAAAGCAGAATAAGTTTACCAAGCCATTGCATAACAGTGAATATTTGCTTATGAAATTTAAGCAGAAACACATAAATACATGTATCAATAAATTGCTGAGGAAATCAAATCGAATTTCAACTCGATTTATATAGCTTGGAAATTGCAGCTGCAATTGCACAAAATAAGCTTTGCTTAACCACAAACGCCAAGCAACACAATTTCTGATGTCTCACAGAAAATTTGTGAAGGTAAGCTGAAATGTCAGTTAAAGTTTTGTAGATTACGGCCAGTTTTGTTGCTAGTGCTGGCCAGCACTCAAAACTGGGTCAAGACGACAGTTAGCAACTGGCAAACAAAAACAAAAAAAAAAACAGGATCGATGAACGAAAAGTCATAGTACAATGGCGCGGCAACTGCGACGACGTCTTCTTACCTAATCCAAATCCATGGGCCAACAAACAATGAAAAAGCAACAACAACAACAACAAACTAGTTCAGCTTTAGTTGCTGTCAAGGTTTTGACTTGGCTCTCTCAGTGCGTGCTGACAGTGCTAGGAATGCCGACAACTTTTCGAAACAAAACATAGAAATGTGAAAACATTTCTTATGTGCGAGTGCGAGTGCGAATGCGTATGTGTGTGTGTGTGTGTGTTGGTTACATAACATTAATAAAAGCATGCCATTTATAGTCGGAGAATGTAGTAAATTTTTGTATTTATTTAAGCATATATATATAGATATATATATGTATATGTCATAATCTATGTATGTATGTATTAAGCAAACAATACTAATAATAGGCCACGACTACATCAACAACAGCTACAACAACAACAACAACATACAGCTGATACGTACAACGCAAAAATGTAAAAATAAAACTAAGTAAATTGCGAACCCATCACAACAACAGCAACAACAACAACAACCAGTACTACTAAACAACAGCTATAAACATCAACAACAACAGCAGCTTCGATTTTAATGAGGCGCCACTGAAAGCCGTCGTAGAAATCGTAGCATAACAAGCAGCGCACGTTTACTTAACATGGGTAAATATGCCAACTGTGCAAAACAGACTGTCAATTGATATACTTTAATGCTTTCTATATATACTACTACATATATATATATATACGTACTAATATACATTAATGTGACGTATTTGCTAATTAATGTGCTCCCCACCTTTTTAGCGCGCCTTGCAGCAAGCAGAGCTTAGCTGCGTTCACCTATGTGTGTTCAGAATTGATCTAATTGTTATAATTGTACATTTATTGCCTCTCTCTCTCTTTCTCTTTTGCTCTCTGTTTATGTATTTTTTGAAATCTATCTCTCTCTCTCTCTCTCTCTATTTCTTTGACTCTCCAAACTCTCTCAAACAAACAACAATTACCAACCGAAAAGGTAAATTCTTCTATGAAATATTTATGCAACACCATCAATCTTGCATACATTTCATTCTGAATTTCAACGGGCGCTCATCAACTACATTTACAGGCCTAATTCAGCACACCCACACACATACACACACATACATATATACATACATCTATACAGTGCCTGGCATTAGTCACGCATAACGCGCACAGTTCTAATTTTGGGGCCGCTTGTAATTAACATTTGCATTTTTCACATGAATATGCCAAAGCGAGAGAGCAACCAACACTGCCAAGCAACGCCCCTACTCGCTCCGTTCCACCCCCCTGGATCTGTCTTTCGCATTCATTTACATGATATTTCATTATTGTTATGGACGTTCGCAAATACCCCCTTCGCCATTTTAATCCCCTCAAGCTAACCGTTTAATTAGAATTTGTTCTCACTCTCTCATGATTGTGCAGCCGCCATTTGATTCTGTTTTTAGATAATTTCTCATGACGTCTCCCGTCATGGGCAGACTTCAAATATAAATCGAACGCACACGCATGCCCACACAGACACACAAACACACACACACACACGCTCACTCCAACACACACAACTGTTGCATGCTGCTGTGTTGTTTCTGTTGTTGTTACTTTTAACTGTTTTTATTAACTATAAATTTGTTGACTGAACTGTTATCCAACTATAATCTAACTATGGCTTCATTTGAGCTTTGCTTTTGTTTGTGTGTGTGTGTGTTAAATTTTCACACTTTTAACGTGTTTACATTGAAATTGCGTCTCAGCTGCTAATTTTCCAACCTCTTCTAAACAGCTGTTCTCACACCTGACATTATAGCAGCTGTAGCTGGTGAAGAAAGTTCGATTAAAGTCAAGTTAATAGGAAAAATTATGTTATTTAATGATGAATTAATTTTTTTTGCAGTTGTTCCATGATTTATTTAGTAATTGTGATTATGTCTTATACATTAAATATGATCATTTCATAACTGATGCACATAGAGGAAGCATCTGAAAATTAGCCAATTAATATGTATTTATATATGTATATATATTTATTTAGGCTATGGGCAGAAATTTTAAAATTCATTTCCTTTGAGATTTGAGCCAATTTTAAATCCAAGTTGTTTGTCCTTAGGCAAAGCTGAGGAGACTGAGGGCTCGTTGCCAAAGCAGTAACAATAAGATATAGTATATGCTTAATGATATATATTTATATATATGTATGTATATAAAATAAATAAGTAAATGTGTATATTTATTTTGAAAGCAACATTGTTATTTTAGTATTTTCTGGCCAGCAAATACAAAATCAACAACGTCGAATTCAGAGTAAATATATCTATTGAGTCATTTATTATGTACACATAAATATATATAATATGTGTAAATTTATAATATATGTATATATTATATTTGAGTCTTAAAACTTTTGTCTCTCTAACAACACTAGAGATTTAGCAGAGAACTCTCAGCTCAAATATATTATTTGCGACTTCTGAGATCTCGTTAAAATTCCTTTATATGCGCTCCTATGAAATTGTTTGCAGCAGACGATCATTTCATACTTAAAGCTGTTTCTATTATTATAATAAAATAAAATAATAATAATAATAATAATAAAATGAATATATGTACATATAAATTGTGTAGTAGTAAAATAATCAAAAACATATCTTGCATACATAAATAAATAAAGTACCTAATATGCATATAAATATATATGTATACATTTATTATTATTATTATTTTTTTTTTTTCTTTATATTAAAATTTTTTTTGCTTAAGAAATGTCAGTATTACCAATCAGTAGTCCAGATTATATGCGCATGTAGTTTATATCCTTATGAATTATTGCGTTACATATTGCCAGTCAGTTAATCTGTATATACATATATGTATATATAAAAGTATATTATTTAATTAGTTATTTAGTTTTAAAACTCTTACCAAAATGCTGGGCATAGTTCTAATTATCTTTTTCTCCGTCTCTCAGAGGTATGCCTACTCTTTATAAGCATAACAACTCAACTAATATCTCTCTTAGATATTGCTCTGTTATTGCTCTACCCTACAAACCAAGGTGCATTAGCTGTAAATAAAACTGTTATTTAAATTAACTTTTAATATACAAAAATTGTGGCTAATCTTCTCTCTCTCTCTCTCTTTAAAGTAACTTTCCTCTTCATACCTAAATTTCAAATGTGCTAAGGAGGGCTCGGGCCATAGATTTTAGAAATTTAATCGAAATGAAATCTATAAAAGGCTCAATCTGTCAGATTCAGGCTTTATCACAATGTACGCGTTATTACCGCCGGGGTCTGCCTTGGTTGCTTCGTACTTTTTTACGAATTGCTGCGTGCTTCGCACACAAAACACCAACAATAAAAAAAAATAAAAAGTAAAAGTAGGAAAAAAATATATGGTATGATTTTTGTGCAGTTTCTCGCATTTTTATATGCAAAACGCGCAAACACAGAGTGGATTGTGTAAGCCCAAAAGGCCAAGTCGAGGGTCAAAGCAACGAGGAAAACGGCGAAAACAGTTCAGGAAAAACGCTTGAGCAAATTGTGAAGCTTATTGAAATTGACAGGCAGCAACTCGCTGGAAATGCTTAAGTGCTACAGCTGATTAAATGAACCATCTACTGATGAATGCTCTGCCCAACTGCGTTTCACATAATCAAAGTTATGCAACAGACAGCAATAGATGCATGTGATAGGGAGCTTTTCAGATATCAGCGGAAAAGCAAAAAGCCAACGCACGCCGGGGTGCCGTTATAAAATGGAGCCCGTTGCACAAGCCCTCGAAACCAGGACAACAATGCCAGCCACTCGAGTGCTGCATAACGTGACATATACATACATGCATAAATATATGTATGTGTGTGCGTGTGCGCGTGTGTGTGTGTGCTGCTAGCCTAATCGACATTTCAAGCTTTTGTCTCTGCAAGTCAAAT
Organism: Drosophila mulleri; assembly: GCA_035047565.1. Lineage (NCBI taxonomy): Eukaryota > Metazoa > Arthropoda > Insecta > Diptera > Drosophilidae > Drosophila > Drosophila mulleri. The sequence continues at coordinate 5,105,577 of JAWNPK010000069.1, read as the reverse complement.
CGTTCGCCCGATATAAGCACAGAGGTTCAATGGGTTAATGAACCAAATAGCGTTTCATTTATTATGTAACCTCTGCGCTTAGCCCGCTCCCTTTCCGCCCCTCCGTCTGCCTCAGTGGCCAACTGATTGCAGCTGCCTCAATTGACGGCAATTGCATCGCACGTGCTGGCGCATTGACCAAAACGTAATACATAAACATTCTCAGACGCTGTTGGCTCCACAGGAAAGGGAATTACATGGTTAAGTGCCATTGCTGCAGACTAACTGGCGCTGGCCAAGCAAGCAGTGTGACATTCCCCAAGGATAAATGACTGTGTGTGTGTGTGTGTGTGTGTGTGTGTGCCTCTGCTGAGGGCTAGATGCGAGCGAGCTGCTTGCTTTTTTCTTTTTTATAGCCAAGTGCATAAGCCAAATGAGTGCGCGGCTCATTAGGCCAAAACTCTTGGCTTGCTTTTCTCTTATACTTCACGTTGCCAAATATAAAACAGACAATGCACACATGCATATATATGTATATATCACATACACACATATATGTACGTATCTCAGACTACACAGTTCAGTTTCTGGTCAAGGCCTAGTCAAACGTTAGTTCAAACTGCCTGGCACAGCCTTGACACAAACACACACACACACACACACATCCATTTTTGCATCCTTTTCGCTTTGTAGTGCATTTAAAATAATTACGCACTGCTATTTTTTAGTCATTGTTATATAAATCATATTGTACTTAGCAGCAGCTGTCATACGAGAGACTCTTGCCATAAGGCCTATGGAGAGTCGGGGCATAAACATGTTTTATGGGCCGCACTTAATTTGCGTGAGGCCCATTACATAAGTGTTTGTGCAATTATTAATTCATTAGTCATTTGCCGGCTTGTTTGCTTGTCATTAAAGGCCAACATGAGTAACATTTCTGGTTGAGTTTATTTCGTTGTTTTCATTAGTTTCGCACTCATTTATGCAAACAGAGCTGAAATTGGAAATGTTTTCTTTGCCCGGACGGGCATCAGCTGTAAGCTGCTTATATAAGACATCACATTTACATAAATGTATGTATATGTATTTACGTGCGGAGTCCTTAAAGATGCTGCCCTAGCAGACGAGTCGCCGATGCGAGCAAGGTGGGCATTGGCATTTGTTGTTGTTGACTTTTAAATTTTCAATTAACTTTTCGCAATTCTCTCGAGCTGCGCAATTTAATTATTTATCATGACGCGAACCACATTTTTCCTTTTTTCCCATTCTTAATTCCAATTAGCTTCCGTGGAAAATTAATTAAAATTGTACTTACGTTTGAAGAACGCATATTCATCTATTCGACGATTTATGAATTATAAAACAAATTTCTTAACGTATTCAACATGAGTTTCGTATTAAGTCAAGCTTCCGTTTTATGACTTTTTTGGGAATGTAAAGTTAAACAATAATGATTAATTAAAACCCTTTCACTTGTGTACCAGCTAAGAATACTTAATGTGCTAAACAAGTCGGGTGTCGCCGACAGCATAATACTCGCCAATGCTCTCCCTTGAATCGTTTTTGATACAGAAAACCTTTCTGTTTCGCTTCGGAGCATTAATTCGTTAACATTTGAATTATAATCTATTGCAGTTTGCCTAAGAGTCACCTGTTTATATTAAAATTACCCTTTTAATTTATATTATTGTATTTTATTTTGGGCGAATCAACAGTAATTTAGTTAATACATTTACGGCTCTTAATGTAAAGCAGTAGAGGATAGAACTTTACAGGCTACACAGAAATTGCAAAGCTTATTCGATTGGCCTTGTCCGCAAAGGTCAAAAAAGAAGTTGAACAGAAAATTAAGAATTGAATTAGCATGTAGGTTCTAGGCAGCGTACCACGGAATCCTTTATGGGAAAACTGCAGTAGCTTAACTGTCCTATCTTAAGACTCTATCCCTAAAACCCGTTTTGATCATTAACTGAAATATACATATATCAATGACCTATTGTCTTTGATTGAGTTTAGATACAATTTCAAGTCTATTGCTTCCAAAATACCAACATATCTGCTCTACCAAATATAAAATGTTTGCGAATTGTTACGGCCTTACGCCCTGGGCAACAGTATAAAAATATAAAATTCCTTGTAAGAATTATTTATTCATTTATATTCAGCATGAAATGTTGTACACTGATAACCTATCCTCAAGTATATCATGCGTATCTTTTTTATTGCTATTGCTATTATAATAAAAATTTTTGGAAAGAGCAGAGGCAGACAGAGATATAAAATGGGGTATAAATATATTCATGCTTGCGTCTATTTCTATTTACTCATTAAACGGCAACTGAGGGAGCCATAAACCCACACAAAATATTTATATATCAAAACTGAATTTTATCTTATCCATTTATAAATAATGCTTAACTTACAAGCATGCTGTGTGGGATTTTGGAGGCAGCTACGCCTTAGTTACCGTCTAATGAGTTTCCAATAAACCTTTTCGAGCCACAGCGTAAAATACACACAAAAATGCTATGCTGCTAACCAACTGGAAATAACGTTCCAATTCCAATCGAATTTACCCTCAACGTAAAAAGTATTGAATTTTAATAAAAATATAAATGCGATTTTCGTTGCTTCAATAGCTGAGAAAACAAGCAGCAGCTAAATCAAGCCCAAGTTATGCAGTCAGATTGGCCCAGTTGCTTTTCACATTTTGGCGTTTGACGCCAGCTCAAATTGCGAGGAATTTTCTTCTTCTTTTTTTGTGTTGGGGCAGAAAAACAAGCAGCAGCAACGGCTATAATAAGAAAGTGAAGACTTATGCGCCTGAAGGCGCAGATAAAGCCGACTCAAGTGAATTAAGTTTTCATATCAGAATGTCAGCGTATCAAGTGTCCAGGACTCGCAGGACGAAGAGCGAATAAGTTAAGTACTTCGGCCAGGACATGCAGCATATTTAACTGTCAGCAGTCACTGCACACACTCATCAATGCTGTCTCACTCACACACACACGCAGAGCTGTAGATACATCATGGTGAGCAGAGGCAGCAGCCACATGCTCCCACCCTCACCTCCAACCCCCACCCACTCACATCTCCGGAATTAGAATGTGGCTTGCGATGTTTGGCGTATTCATTGTAGCATATTTTATCACATTGACGCACAGACCGACAGACAGACAGACCGACAGCTCTGCACAGAGACTGCAAATCGCATGCTGCTCGTTGAATGCGGCCAGTTCTCTTTTATTTTATCAATTGCTTTCAAAAGCTTTCGCTCATTGTTGACATTTCGTTCTCATGGCCCCAGTGGGCTTCAGCAGCGTCCAATATTATATCGTATAATCGTATAATAATTACTCTATAAATATACTTATCTCTTTTGTTTTGTTTTTTCTTCTTCTCTTTCGCGCGTGCTCTTTAATAACTCGATAATGAACCGTATTATATAATCCTCATAATCTAATCTATAAATATATATACTTGGGTAAAGTTTGCATACTGCACGGATATTGTAAGTCAACTCACACGGACGTAGCCAAAGCCGACTAGTTGTTAGCTCTTAACTGTTTGCATACTGTTATAATTCTTCTTCTTCCTCTTCTTCTTCTTCGATTATATGCATCTACTGACCTTTTGCAATTGACAACTCTTGCAGACGATGCACAGCCTAAAATGCGCTTTAGTCTCTCACCACCGCCACCAAAAGTCAGCCTAACCCTACCCACTAGCACCACAAGCGCCACTAGCAGCTCAGCCACCGCCAGCAGCTCAACCACCACCATCAGCAGCAGCAGCAGCAACAACAACATCAGCGGCGGCGGCCATCGCAAGGCTCTCAGCCGCAACCGCAACAACAACAACATGCTGAGCACGGGCCCGGCCAACGCCAGCACCGACGCTGGTGCGGATGAGGCTCTGTCGGACTACAACCAATGGCTGCATGCGATGAAGCTGGTGGCTCGACTGCCAGGCGGCACGCCACCCGAGTTCCGGCGCAAGGTAAATGCGCGTTTGGTATTTATAGCCATAATCTTGAAATTAATCGTTGACCCCACAGCTGTGGCTGTCCTTGGCGGACAAGTATCTGAAGTCGAAGAACATTGATTGGGCGAAGCAGCGCGAGAAATGCTTCTGCGAGGAGTGGCGCGAGGATGATGAGGAGCTGGGCATTCAGATCGTTAAGGTGACAAGCAAATGACTTCCATCTGAGCAGACTAACTTGAGCCTAATGAATCGTATACCCCCACAGGATCTACACCGCACGGGCTCGAACTTATGCACCGGCCCCGCAGGCTCCATCAACCAGGCGAAACTCAAACGCATCCTGCTCGGCTATGCGCGCTACAACCCCGAAGTGGGCTACTGCCAGGTGAGGGCCGTCGAGTTGCTTTTGTTGTTGCTCAATTATAGACAACGGCTTTCGTGTCACCCCAGGGCTTTAACATGCTGGGCGCGCTGATACTGCAGGTGATGGACAAGGAGGAGGAGGAGTCCATGAAGGTCATGATTTATTTGGTAGAGGGCGTGCTGCCCACGGGCTACTTCTACGGCTCAATGGGCGGCCTACAAGCGGACATGGGCGTCTTCCGAGAGCTTATGCAAACAAAGCTCCCACGTCTGGCCAAGCATCTACAGCGACTGCAGGGACCCATGGAGAACGCCTATGAGCCGCCGCTCACCAACGTATTTACCATGCAGTGGTTCCTCACCATGTTCTGCACCTGCCTGCCGATGTCCTGTGTGCTGCGTGTCTGGGATCTGGTGCTCATCGAGGGCAGCGATGTGCTGCTGCGCACCGCCCTCGTCCTGTGGAGCCTGCTCGAGGAGTGAGTACTGCTTCCCATTTCTCATGCAACAGCTCTGAGCTTGTGCTTGCCCATTTTGGCGTTGGCGTTGGCGTTGGCGTCAGCGTCGCCGTCGGTGTCTGTTTTCTATTGGCCTGCGAGCCAAAATCTGTGTCAAGGCTTATGACAGACGCAAGGTTACTGTCATTTGCCAAAGTTTTTTGCTTGCCAAATGCAATTTTCCTGTTTGTCGAAACAGCTTTTGTGTGTGCCGTAATTTCGGGTTGAAATATCAAGCAAAAAAACCAACTTAAGAATACTGCAAAAGTTTAGTATAGGCCGTAAATTTGTGTGTGCAGAAAATGGATTTAACTATTCACCTAATAGATGGCACTATCTTAAGTCCTTATTCTTCTTTTATTAATCCCCAGACGTGTCCTAAATGCACGCACTGCTGATGACTTCTATGGCAAAATGGGTTCCTTCTCCAATGAGCTCTTGAATGGCCACCTCATCGATTCGAATGGCCTCATAGAGAAAGTGGTGCAGCTGGGACCTATAGCCGATATCAAGCAGCTGAGGGAAAAGCATCTGTACAACATTACTCCGCTGGCCAACAAGCAAGGATTGCAGTAAGCTCGCAATGAACTATACCTGGCAATTAGCTCAAGTTCCATTCTCTTGCAGGCTTTACTACGATGAGGAGGATACGCATTCCGACGACGAGTCGCGCATGGCCGTGGCCACTGTGTGGGGCCTGAACTGGGGCAGACGTGGCTCTGTGGGCACGGGAGCGACGGGGGCCGGCAAACCCCAAGCGGAGCAGAAGGACCGGCTGGCTCTGGATATATCGTTGCTGAAGAAGCAGTACGATCGTCTGCGCGAGCGACAGAAGCAGGCCCACGTCATATTGACCTCCGCCTGCTCCACAGCAACTGCATCGCGACAAGCGAGCTCCAACCAGTTGCCAGTTAATCAGCTGCTCCTCGGCCGCCCGGCCATAATCACCAACAAGGGGAAGCGCGTGGGAGCCCCGTTGGGCGCCATTCCGCCTGCACGCAAGCCCTCGCTGCCAGCCGTGCTGCATAGCAAGCCCCCGGAGCGACAGCTGCGGCGCGGGGAGACGCTGCTCTGGCGGGACACGGATGCCACGCGGCATCGGCGTGATAGCCTGACGTGGAAGGAGATCAAAGCCGATCGCGCTGCCATGTTCCGGGAAGGAAGCGACGCCACCGCGCTCAAATCGCAGAAGCTGCGTTCGCGCTTGGGCAAAAGTGATAGCTCCTCGTACAGTGAGGAGAGCGATGGGGAGCAGGAGGCTGAAGGCAAAGATGGCTCCAGCACCGACACCAGTCTGTGCGATGACGACGATCCCAAATCGAGCGAGCAGAGTCCCAAGCGCAAGGCGAAGCAGGCACGCAAACTGAAAGAGAAGCCCAAGCTGGCTGTATCACAAGAGCCCAGCCTGGAGCGCAGGAGGCCCAAGTCCTGGGCGCCTAGCAGCCATGAAATACCCTTTATGCTCATGGGAACCGAGAGCGGCGATGAGAAAGAGGCGGCGCCAAAAGAGGAGGAGGACAGCGCCACTGAATGTGATCGCTTTGACTACTCACGGAACTTGGATTGGTCAAAGGAAGCAGGGGATCTGGCGTCGAGCAAAATTGAACCGCTGACAGGAGCAACTCTACCAGCGAGCAGCACTACGCAGCTCTCTCCCCTCCGAGATGTTGTAGGCTACCTAGGCACAACCAGCATTACTGAACTGCCTTCGCCTAGGCTAGAATATGCAATGTCCGATACCGAATCGGTTAATCCCCCTGATATAGCCGATGCTGTACCCAGCTCAACGGTGGAAAAGGAATTCCCCTCAAGGCGGTACGATATTAGTGATGATGGCGTAACCAATCAGTATTTTGAGCGGGTCAATAGCGTGGAGCGTCCGAAGCGACTAGAACTCCCATTCTCCCTAAACGAGGAGGATGCGGAGATATCCTCGCCCAAGGAAGAGCAGCGTGCGCTGGTCGAAGGCCACAGTGCTGGCTATATAGCAAAGAGCTTGCCTTTCGATCTTCCAGCTATAGAACTAAAAGCGGGCATACCCCCAATACGCGATGACAACATTCCAGGCGAGAACAAGGACGACTATAAGGAAGTGCTAAGCATGACGATAGAAACGAAGAAGGACGCCCTGCCCACGATCCTCAGTAGTGCCAGCCGTAAGCGTCGAGATCCAAGACGCAAGACATTGACAAGGTCGTCGACGATTGAGCTGGAAGAACGATTCCAGGCGCTGGAACGACGATTCAGTCAGGAGAAACCTAATCGACATTCGACAAGTGATAAAATAGAGGGTACCAAGTACATACCGAGCACTGCGGCTCTAGAGGAGCGTTACAATACGCTGGAGAAACAGCTCAGTGCGGAAAAGCAAGCTGTGCAAACTGTAGAGCCATCGGCTGAATGTTTTGAGAAACCGGAACGCATTCCCTCTACAGCTGACCTGGAAATGCGTTTCAATGCCTTGGCCAAGCAAATGAGTTCCACTGAATCGAATGCAAAAGCACCCATTGAACTTAGGGGTCAAGAGCAGCCAGCGGGCGGCAGTTCAAACGAGGGAAACGAAAGCGAGAAAACCAGCAAACTGCATAAATTGGATGACTCTCAGACGGAGTCAACAAAACCTGCCAACGAAAGCGATGCAACTGACAAGAAAGAGAGTGAAAGTAAGCAGATTTCGGAGACACCGCGCCTTAAAAAATTGCCTTCAACAGCCGAATTGGAAGATCGCTTCAATGCCTTAGAGCGAAGGATAAGCGTGCAGAAAGCCAGTCCTACCAAGGCAAAGAAGGAACCACCTGACGAAGGCAAAGAAAGTAAAAAAGCTTCACCTAAGAAAGTTGCAGAGGCACCAGCAAAGGCAGAAAGCAAACCACAAAGCAAGGAACTAACTGAAGAAGTTAAGCAAACAAAGAAAGAGACATGCGATGCAGAGATTCCCAAACATGCTGCGAGCACAAAGCCAGAAGCCTCGGATAAGGAAGTTGAACAAGTCAAAGCTTCACCCCCAAAAGATGAGAAAATCCAAAGCGATAAGAAAGAACTTGCAAACAAAGAATCCTTAAATGGAGAGGACAAGCAAGTTGAGGTGCTCAAGCGGAAGTCCCCACCTTCCACAGAGGAACTAGAGAAACGTTTCAATGCCCTGGAGAAGCAGCTCAGCACCTCCAAAGGAGATACGAATGGAGAAGCTGACAATGGGAAGTCATCTAATAAAACTGAGCCAGTGCCACAAGAAGCAAAGCAAACTCAGCAAGCAGAGCTCGCTAAGGAAACTAAAACCCAAAAAGTGGAGGAGGCTCAAAAGTCAATTAGGTCCTTTGATGAAAAAGTTAAAACAATAAGTGCGTCGTTGACAAACGATAAAAAACCAAACGAGGTATCGGAAGCAACTTTGGAGAAACGGAAAGCCTTTGAGACCACATGCAAGACAGCCAACAAAGTCTTAGAAGACGAGCAAAAGCCTTTAGCAACTGAAACTAATGAAGATACTCAGAAAGCCGTCAAATCAGAGAAAAAGTCAGATCCGGCAGCTGAACAGCCAGAGAAAACACAGAAAGCAGAGCATATTAAAAGGCGAGCCTCCGAACCTCCTTCTATGGAAGACTTGGATAAGCGCTATGAAACCCTGAAGCGTCGCATGAGTAGTAAAAATCAGTTAGCCACCCAAAACGAGACAGTGAACGAGGCATTGGAGCGCATTGAGCAGGAAGTAATGGCAGAGCTCGGCGACTCGGAGGAAGACACAAAACCAATCAAAAAGCAACCACCCACAACCGAGGACTTGGAGAGCCGCTACGAGGCGTTACACAGCAAGGATGCAAAAGAAACTGAAAGTAAATCGAAGCCGGCGCTGAAGTCACCTCCACGCCGTGTCGATGTGGCCATCGAGGCACACATACCCGAGCCGCCACCGCCCCCACCAGCAGAGCACCGGATCATAATCAATCCTGGGCAACATCAGCAACGCGCTCTCATTGAAGAGCTGCAGAGCAAAATAAAAGCGCAGTCCCCGGGCGAGGAGAACTTGAGGCCGAGCGAAATAAATCCTCAGCGAAAGCGCCAGCCAGAGCAGCGACAGCTGCAACAGCGACCCACCACAATGGGCGATGAGACATCGGAAGCACCTGCAACCACCGCTTACTACAGATCGGGAAATTACGAACCCTGGCAATCGCAGCGAACGGTTCGTCGTTTCTCCGATTTGCCATCAAGAGCCGATTTGGAAAATCGCTTACAATTCCTGGAAAAGAAATTGTACAAGAAATTCTACAAGCAGCGCTGTGCAAGTGATTCCGAAGTTGCATCGAGGATGTTTAGCTATGAGGACAAGCCAAGCACCTCGCACCAAGCGGAGGCTCAGCTGGAACAGCGTGTTCTGGCCCTGGAGAAGCAGCTGAGCGAAAACAGCCTCAAGTTGCTGGAAGCTGTTCGCGAAAGGGAAAAGCAACAGGAGAAGATGAACCACAATCCGGAAGATCTCTCTTCTCCACGGCGACTTAGCACTGACATGGAAATTGGCAAGGAGCTGGTGCGCTACACCCAAAACATCACTGACGTTGAGGAGTCGGACAAGCCGATTAACATCAGCATCAATATTAAAATGCTGCTCAACAAAGAGAATGAACAGCGAAAGCCGCCAGCCGAACCCGATACAGATGATTTGAGGCGACGATTGGAACAGCTGGAGCTGGAGCTGAGCGAAGCGCGTGCCAGGAATGGAGCAATACCAATTCCTGATGCCGAGGCAAGCGCCGAAGATGTTCAACTTCCGTTGACTGAACAAAGCGAAGAGCCTGAGACAAGTAAGAAACAGGAAAAAGATAGCCACAACCAGAGCGTCAAGTGCGACGAGGCCGAAAAGCTGGAGGAGCCAGCAGTGCCCTTGATAGACAGTGCAGAGCCCGAGACGGTAAAGGAAACCAAAACCTTGCAAAACGAAGAAAAGGCGCAATCCAGTAATAAAGAATCAGACTTAGCAGTTGCCACTACAGAAGAACAAAAGGCTGAGGCTAAAACTACTAATGAAGAAGATGAAAAGAAAATCGAAAAGAAGTCTTCTCCTACAATCGAAGAGCCGAAAATTCCAGACGCACCTCCAAAAACTGAGCTAAGGCCAAATAATGAGAAATCAGATGCCGTTGAGCAAAAGTCTAATTCAGCCGAGGAACCACTTAAAAATCCCGAAGAAAATCTTGTTATTAATCCAAGTGATATTGGTCCCGTAGATCCCAATAATAAGACTGTGGTACTTCTAATGGATAATGAGCCGAAAGCATTGAAGGTGCGCCGTCTGACCAGAGCCAATACTGAAGAGCTCGAAGGTCTATTCCAGGCCCTGGAAAAGCAGCTCAACGATCGCAATCTCGTCAAGTCCAAAGACGGAAAACTGATTCGAGCAGAAAGTAAGCCATCTGCTGAACAAGTCGAGCAGGCACAAGCCATATCAGACCTGACCAAAGAAATCGAAGACTTCACCAGTGGCAAGCCAGAACAAGAAGAAACGGAGCAGAAGCAAGAGAAAGAAAAGGCCGTTGAAGAGGATCCCAACTATGACTGGGGACCCAATCCAGTTAAGCATCACCTGAAACGGAAAACTGTCTACCTACCATCAACAAAAGAGCTAGAGGCCCGCTTTCGCTCGTTGGAGCGTCAAATCAAGCTACTCGAAGATGTTGAGAAAATTGACGTAGAGCAGAGACTCTGTGAAATCGAGCGAAAGATCAAGCTGCAGTACTCGTTGTGGCATGAGAAAGACCTCAACAAATTCCTAGAGCTATGCGAAGGCAAAGGCCTAGATGATGACGAGGATGTGCATGTGGAGGAGGCTACTTCTCCAGACAACGACCGCTCACGCAGTCCATCACGCAAACAAACTTCCTCGAGATCACCATACACGTCTCCAGTTTCCAAGTCAGTGAGCAAGTCGCCATATGTGTCGCCTTCACGTAAGGAGAAGAGCACCACAAAATCACCTTATACGTCACCTTCGCGCCAGAATAAGAAGACGCAGCAAACATCACCAACGCGCGCCGCCAGCAAGAAAAGTCCGTACACGTCGCCGGCTCGCCGTCAGCCACACAAAGACGATCTGCCCATCTCTGACGACCTGGAATATAAATATCGCGTACTGGACTTGGTGCGCTCCAAGTCCAAGGACAATCTCTCCAAGCGTAAAGCTGACCCCAATAAGAAACCACCTATTCATCCGCTCGAAATGCTGCTCGATCCGAGTCCGGATGATAGTGAAATACCGACTACGGGCGAGCTGGAGCATCGCATACGACTGCTGGACGAGAAACTAAAGTCCCCTGTGCGCCACAAGTCACGTTCCCGTTCACCCACCATCGAGGATATCAAGCGAAAGAAAATGCTAGATGATCAGCTGCCCAAGACGCCAGTGCACAGCCTGGAGCGCTTGGTCTACTCGCCCAGCAAGCCAGAACCACCCACTGCCGAAGAACTGGACAAGCGTATACTTGCGCTGGAAAAGGAGCAACGCTTCGATTTCAAGACCCAAAAAGACTACAAAGAATTCAATCAAAAACTTAAGGACGTGGTGTCGCCCTCGCTGTCCTACGAGGAGTTCAAGCTGGCAAAGTCGCGCGAGCAGAGCCCCCGGCGCCAAGCCCCCACAACGCCGAAGTCAGCAATGCGACGCGAAGAGATACACGACGATTACCGTGACTATCGCCGTGAGGAGACGACTTCGTATCGGCCCACCAGCCCCAAGGTGATACGATTCCGGGATGAGGACGAGGACTCGTGGCGTCCCAAGTCACGGCAGAGTCAGGGACAGGGCCCAGCCAGCGAGCGAATGGTGGGCATAACTGATGTTTTAAGCTTTATGGAGGAGAATTCTAAAATTCTTCAACGTATTCTTAAGAAGACTCTTGCAGATCAGCCGTCAGCATCAGCAGCAGCAGCAGCAGCATCAAGTCGGAGCTATATCAACAGCTCCGCATCAGCAACCTCTGAAGGGGTCGACGCCCTAGGCAGTCGCCTGATGAGGGTAAGTGATCAATGATTTTTCATAGCTCAAGAGACTTATCTCAGTTTGATGCATTTCTAAGGAAACATCGCCCATAACTCGAACTGGAACCCATACGGGCGTACCGCTGCGCACTGGAGACAACATTAATGATCGCCTGAGCTCTATCAAGAACAGCATCAAGTCCATCGACAGCTTGTGCGAGGAGAAGTCCTATCAGAAGGAGAAGTGCCAGCGCTATATTGACTCTCTCTTCTCTGACTCGTTGCACTTCTCCAACAAGAAGAGCTCGGCCGAGGACTTGACGCACAGTCGGAGCGAGAGTCGAGGACGTGGCACGCAGCGCTGCTCCGACTATACGCCAACGATCCGGATCAGCTCCGAGCATCGTTCGCTCGGCTCCGTGGAGTCGTTGCGCACGGGCAGCCCGCTGCGTGCTGCCAGTCCGCCGCATCATCGTTCGCACAGGGATGTTAGCCGGGAGCTTTCGCCGCGTCGCCGTCGCGAGACGGAAGAGCTAGAGGAGCGCGAGAGTAGTAGGGTAAGACGTGATAATATGTTGCCAAATTATTTAGCTGATAATCGTAGCGAACTAGGTAGCTCCAGTAGTTTAACTAAGTTTCACAAAGTAGATAGACAACTAGAAGAAACCTGCGCCAAGTACGCGGACGACAGATGCTCAGCCTGCAAGTCCCCGTTGAGCTCGCCGTACGAGTCCCGAACAGCAGGCACACGATACAGCAACACAACAGCCACAGTCGACAGTTTCCCTAGGCCCGTGTCGCCCTACCGCCAGCCCTATGACCCAAGCAGGCCCACACGCTCCAACACGCCCGTCTATCAGCCAGCCAAGCTGGAGATCCGCCACACGACCGTCACCTCGACCTTCTATGATCGCTTTCTCACCGAGAAGCAGATTGAGAAACAGACGCTGCCTCGTCCACACAGCCGCTCACCCGTTCTCTCGCCATCGGCGGCGACCAAGAGCTACAGCGATCTGCCCAGCACCCTGACGGCCCACAAGTACGGCCACGAGCTCATGCCCGACGTGGCCACCACAGGCGCGAGCAGCTACTCACCCATGTCCCGCAGCTATGCGGGCAGCAGCAGCAGCTACTCATACCTCACCCCACTCACCACTGCGAGCGACCTTGCCGCTGCCTCCACTCCAGCTGGCAGCGCATCTGATCTGCGCTTGCGCAACAGCTCTGAGAATATTCCCAATGCCCAACCCAATCCCACTCCCACTCCCACAACCACAAGCACCAGCACAGCCATACCATATGCAAGCATGCTCGGCTCGAGCTCGACAGCCTCCACTGCATCTGCTTTCGTGCCATACAATTTCAGTAGCTCATTTAGCAGTCGCCTAGGAGATCCGGTGAGCACCTCTGGCACCTCCACTCTCAGCTCGTACTCCACCGGCGTCTACAATCCCATGATGTCATTCACATTGCGCGAACCTCAGATAAGCAGCTTGCCCAGCGCGTCATCGGGTCAGTATCAATTCAAGAGCGCGTTCGGCTCGACTCTGTCAAAGAGCGAGCCCGATAAGCCGTAGACTCGATGTGGGCATACGAATAGGTTGTCATCTCTGAACCATGCCACATTCTCAGCACATGCTCAAACTATATTTACTTTAAGCTAACAAGTTACTCGTTGCAATTATATAAACAAGGAAACGGAAAACTCTCAAAGCTCTCACATATGGGATATAGTTCTGAAACAGAAAAGGAAAACATTCAACACGTTTAACTACAAATATAATCTATATTATACTATATATACAAAACAGAATTTTACGACAAACTCTTTGCACCAAAACAAAAAACATATTCTGGCTTCTTGCTAATAGCTAATTACCTCAACTGCATTCATGGCACCAATCAACGTAACTGATCATAGAAATAGCAAACGAAAACCATTTTATATACATATATATATACATATATATACCCTTTACTATATACATGCTAACAATATATCTAAAATATATAAAAAGAAAAATGAAAACTTTGAAGACGAAATCTCTATTCGAGCACTGCATCAACTCAATTATAATGTATATCTTGAAAAAGTATTTCAATTTCAATTTCGTATTTATGAAACTAAAGAAAAACTTAGATGATTATCAGATGGGTTAGCTGACTTGAAATGACAACCAAAAAGACGTTAGTTACAAAAAAAAAAATATATATATATATATATATATACACGACATATACAAATGTTTAATAATATATATGTATGTATAAATGTTTATATATATACATATATTCATGCATACCAATTGCAGTTCGAGAATTTCAATTTCGCAAAATCGAGTTCCAAAACGGATAAGACAAAAAATGGCTTCAAGAATTATTACAACATCAAGCTGAGAAACAAAAAGTTAATCAAAACGATTAGAAAAATTTTATGAAACCCCCAAAATTCATTTGGCTGGATAGAATTGCCGAATGCTCTCAAAATATTCTATGTTAAATGCAATTGTTAAAAAATCAAGCAAGATCCATATATATACATATATTATTAAGTAGGCAAGAAATTTGACAGGCTTCAGTTCGATTCGTGGAACAACAAAATGTTTATATTTATAATGTTATCTTTTGGTTTTGTATGCGCATATTCCGTGTTGTTGAAACTTTTTATAATATTCATTTTGTTAATGTTGAAAATTTGTCAAAATATTGAATATACAAGAACGAGTATTTTTGTTACAAAAAAAAAAGTTTTGATTTCATTAGAGCAACAAATAAATATGTTAAAGTGCATTTAATGCAAAAATACCCATTGAGTCTTGTTTCTATGGGGCGTGGCGTACGTAGCGTATAAGAGCAGCTGAGATCAGTTCAGTTCAGTTCAGCTCAGTTCAGTTCAGCTCAACCTCGGCCACTCTATTGATAAGCTTGAAGATGCGCTCCATCAGCTCGCATCGAAAGACACTCGAATCAGTCGCTGTTTGGCCGACGTTTGGACTGGACGTGACCGAGGAGGTAGAGCCTTACAACACCTTTAAGCACCGCATAGATCAATCAGAATGCAACGAATTGTGGCAAAGCGCAGCTACAGCTTAATGCTGAGGCTCAACACCCGTTCGCTGGCTACGACGCCCGTGGGCGATGTGCTCTTTCCGACCAAATCCGATTTTCCCAGTCGTCATATAGGACCACGCAAGACGGATGTGGTTGCCATGCTGGACACGCTGGGCTTTAAGGTGAGCTGCCAGAGAGTCTACTCTTTAGACATATTAATGTCCCCTCTCCCTCTCAGTCCTTGGCAGAGCTCACCGAGAAGGCGGTGCCGCAGAGCATACAATTGAAGCGGGATCTGAGCCTCGACAAGCCTCTGAGTAAGTAGTGGAAATGTTTTTCAAAAATAGTCAACCACGTCGACGTCGACCGCCTGGCACGACCCCCCGGCCAGTGATAAGAGATAAGCGCGGTTCAATAGGTCCGCCAGCTAGCGCGTCGTTGACTGCCGTTTGACTCAAAGCACAGCACATATATGTGCGTACCTACACATATAATCTCAATCGCATTACAGACGAGCACGAGCTAATCCAACGCATTCGTGACATTTCGCTCAAAAATCAGCTGTGGCGCTCGTACATCGGCATGGGCTACCACAATTGCCATGTGCCCCACACGATTGTGCGTAACATCTTCGAGAATCCCGGATGGACCACACAGTATACACCCTATCAGCCGGAGATCGCTCAAGGTCGCCTTGAGTCGCTGCTCAACTATCAGACGCTCGTCACGGAGCTCACGGGGCTGGATGTGGCGAATGCCTCGTTGCTGGACGAGGGCACAGCTGCTGCGGAGGCCATGTGCTTGGCCAACAGGCACAACAAGCGCAGGAAGCTCTACCTGTCGAACAAGGTGCATCCGCACACCTTGGCGGTGGTGCAGACGCGTGCCGATGCCCTGGACCTGGAGATCGTTGTGGGTCCCATTGAGCGGGCCGATCTGCGCAGCCGTGAGCTGTCCGGCATTCTGCTCCAGTATCCGGATACCTACGGCGATGTCAAGGACTTTGAGGACATTGCGGCTCTGGCACGCAAAAATGGCGTAAGATCTATTACAACTTTAAATGCTGAAAGAGTTACCAGAGTCTCAGCTATCTCGTTCTCTTTCACACCCATAGACCCTGGTGGTGGTGGCCACCGATCTGCTGGCCCTCACGCTGCTGCGTCCGCCCGCCGAGTTCGGCGCGGACATTGCCATCGGCACCTCGCAGCGCCTGGGCGTGCCCCTCGGCTATGGCGGGCCGCACGCCGGCTTCTTTGCCTGCAAGCAGAGCCTGGTGCGCCTGATGCCGGGCCGCATGATAGGGGTGACGCGCGACATGGATGGCAACGATGCCTACCGCTTGGCGCTGCAGACGCGCGAGCAGCACATCCGGCGCGACAGGGCTACGAGCAACATCTGCACCGCCCAAGCCCTGTTGGCCAACATGTCCGCCATGTATGCCATCTACCATGGCCCGGAGGGTCTGAAGGCCATCGCGAATCGCATTCATCACTTCACACTGACGCTGCAGACGGGTCTGCTCGAGGCTGGCCATGAAGTGGTGAATAAGAACTTCTTTGACACGCTGCACGTGAGGCTCTCGGGCGATCTCTCGCTGGAGGAGCTCAAGGAACGCGCCGAGCACAAGCACATCAACTTGCGCTACTTGCCAGATGACACCGTCTGCGTGGCCTTGGACGAGACGGTGAGTGTGGCGGATGTGAACGACCTCTTGTGGTGCTTCAGGGCGCCATTAACGGTGGAGGAGCTGCTGGCACGCAAGGATGTGCTGAAGAACTCCATTGAGAACTCCAAGTTCCTGCGCACCTCGCCCTACCTGCAGCATCCCATATTCAACAGCTATCACAGGTAATCATCAGTCCGGCCGTCAGCCAGTTGGAAGGAAGCTAACGAAGTCTTTCTCCCTCAGCGAGTCTCGCATGGTACGCTACATGAAGAAGCTGGAGAACAAGGATATCTCGCTGGTGCACTCCATGATTCCACTGGGCTCCTGCACCATGAAACTCAATGCGACCACCGAGATGATGCCCTGCTCGTTCCGACACTTCACAGAGATTCATCCCTTTGCACCGGTCGAGCAGGCTCAGGGCTTCCATCAATTGTTTAGCGAACTGGAGCGGGATCTGTGCGAAATCACGGGCTACGACAAAATCTCATTCCAGCCCAACTCTGGTGCTCAAGGCGAATACGCCGGCCTGCGCGCCATCAGGAGCTACCACGAGCACCGCAACGAGGGACATCGCAACATTTGTCTGATTCCCATTTCTGCGCACGGCACCAACCCAGCCTCGGCCCAAATGGCTGGCATGAAGGTAGACCAACTTTATGAAACCCTTAACAATATTTTGCCAACTTTCTATTACAGGTTGAGCCCATACGCATTCTCTCGGATGGCTCCATCGATATGGCCCATTTGCGTGACAAGGTGGCGGAGCATGCCAATGAGCTGTCCTGCCTCATGATCACGTATCCTTCGACCATGGGCGTGTTTGAGGAGACGGTGGCGGAGATCTGCACATTGGTGCACCAGCACGGTGGTCAGGTGTATCTGGACGGTGCCAATATGAACGCTCAGGTGGGCCTGTGCCGGCCCGGAGACTACGGCAGCGACGTGTCTCACCTGAATCTTCACAAGACCTTCTGCATACCGCATGGCGGCGGCGGCCCTGGCATGGGACCCATAGGAGTGAAAGCGCATCTGGCACCGTTCCTGCCTGGTCATCCAGTTGTCAGCCCACTAGCGAGCGAGGAGCACAGCTTTGGTGTTGTCTCAGCTGCGCCCTTTGGCAGTCCGGCAATCCTTCCGATCTCTTGGTCGTATATTAAGCTCATGGGTAGCCGTGGACTGAAGCGAGCCACCCAAGTGGCCATTCTGAATGCGAACTACATGTCCAAGCGACTGGAGCAGCACTACAAAACGCTGTACAAGGCGGAAAACTCGCAGCTGGTGGCCCATGAGTTCATACTGGACATACGGGATCTTAAGAAGACGGCCAACATCGAGGCTGTCGATGTGGCGAAGCGTCTGATGGATTACGGCTTTCATGCACCAACCATGTCCTGGCCAGTAGCTGGCACACTGATGATAGAGCCTACTGAGTCCGAGGACAAGGAGGAGTTGGATCGTTTCTGTGACGCCATGATCTCCATAAGAGAGGAAATTTCAGAGATCGAGGAAGGACGCATGGACAAAACCGTGAATCCCCTGAAAATGGCACCGCACACACAGGCCCAGGTCATATCGGACAAATGGAACCGTCCCTACACACGCGAGCAGGCGGCCTTCCCAGCGGTACGTATTCCATATTATACATTATATTATTTATATATCTAATTCATTTTCATCGACAGTTATTCGTGAAACCAGATGCTAAAATTTGGCCTACTGTTGGGAGAATCGATGATGCGTACGGCGATAAGCATTTGGTGTGCACGTGTCCGCCCATTCTGCCAGACTTGTAAAAAAATTGTACAATATCTAAATATTTTAAATATCTACCTATAAGAAAAATATATATAAAGTAATAAAATATATTATCAACTGAGATAGTTTGCCCAAATTTTGTTTGCTCTGTTGCGTTTAATTTAGCGCCATAAATTTGAACATTTTCACTCAATTCAACACGGTACCATTCACAGCGAACGATCACACATTAATCGATAGCAAGTGATAACCATCGCATCACAATGTAAAAATATTTATATCGGCATTGCCATAACCAGTTCCACAAATGTATTAAGACTGTTTTACTAAAATTAAAAGTTTTAAATTTATGGGGCGGTTTAAAAAAAAAGTAAATTTGGTGGATATTTCATTGAGTTTTTAATTGTTCTATTGAACTAAATCAAAGGTCTCATATTGCTCACCTCTATATCTTGCAGACAAATTACTCAAAGTGGCACTGTTAACGCAAAGCGTCTAATTTTTGCTTAAAATAAACACAGAAGTACTCAATTTAACCTATTTCTGTCTGTAAGAATTGACAAATAGTCTTTAAACTTATAAAAAAAAGCCTCAGTTAATTTGTAGCCTACTATACCTACCGAATATCGAATTTAGCAAGCACCAAGCAACCGGCATTTTTGGCAACAAGTTCAAAGGCTCTGCTGTTATTAACAGTCGTGCAACTGTTAAATGGTTACATTCTAAAAGCATATGTTGTTGTGCTGGTAACAAAAAAACAAGCGTGCGCACAGCAACAAACAAATTTTGTTTTTCAAATTTGTTTGATCAATAAACAGTATTTCGAGATTTCGACTTCGACAACAGTAACGCTACGGCAGCTGCTCGAAATTAAACAGAAATCATGAAAATCGAGGAAGTAAAAAGCACCGTGCGTACCCAGCGTATCGCGGCCCACAGCCACGTGAAGGGACTCGGCCTGGACGAGACTGGAGCCGCCATACAGAGCGCCGCTGGACTGGTTGGCCAGAAGGCAGCCCGCGAGGCGGCCGGCATCGTGGTGGACCTCATCAAGTCCAAAAAGATGGCTGGCCGTGCCCTGCTACTGGCCGGCCCACCCGGCACTGGCAAAACCGCCATCGCCTTGGCCATTGCCCAGGAGCTGGGCAACAAGGTGCCCTTCTGCCCAATGGTCGGCTCTGAGGTGTTCAGTAATGAGATCAAGAAGACCGAGGTGCTCATGGAGAACTTCCGTCGCTCCATCGGGCTGCGCATACGCGAGACCAAAGAAGTCTACGAGGGCGAAGTGACCGAGCTAACTCCAGTGGAGACCGAGAACCCGATGGGCGGCTACGGCAAGACCATCAGCAACGTTGTGATTGGCCTGAAGACCGCCAAGGGTACCAAGCAGCTGAAGCTCGACCCGAGCATCTTCGATGCACTGCAAAAGGAGAAGGTCGAGGTGGGCGATGTCATCTACATTGAGGCCAACAGCGGTGCCGTGAAGCGCCAGGGACGCAGCGACACCTTTGCCACAGAGTTCGACTTGGAGACGGAGGAGTATGTGCCCTTGCCTAAAGGCGATGTGCACAAGAAGAAGGAAGTCATCCAAGATGTCACGCTGCACGACTTGGATGTGGCCAATGCCCGCCCGCAGGGTGGCCAGGATGTACTCTCCATGATGGGACAGCTGATGAAGCCCAAGAAAACTGAAATTACAGGTATATTGCTTTGACTCCCTACTCGTCCTTGGGATTGACTAACGAATCTCTTGCAGACAAACTCCGCATGGAGATCAACAAAGTCGTCAACAAATACATTGATCAGGGCATTGCGGAGCTGGTGCCCGGCGTGCTGTTCATCGACGAGATACACATGCTCGACCTGGAGACCTTTACCTATTTGCACAAATCTCTGGAATCTCCCATTGCTCCCATTGTCATATTTGCCACCAACAGAGGCCGCTGCGTCATTCGGTGAGTCCCGCTTCCCTTTCTCGTTTCTGCCCATTTAACAAATTTTTGTCCTGCAGTGGCACCACTGATATAGTCTCCCCTCATGGAATTCCGTTGGATCTGCTGGATCGCTTGCTCATCATTCGCACACTTCTCTACTCCACTTCGGATATGGAACAGATCATCAAATTGCGTGCCCAGACGGAGGGTCTCCAACTGGAGGAAAATGCTTTCGCACATCTCAGCGAGATTGGGACAAGTTCCACTTTGCGTTATGCAGTCCAGCTGCTGACTCCGGCTCACCAGATGTGCAAGGTTAATGGGCGCACTCAGATTACTAAAGAGGATATTGAAGACGTACATTCGTTGTTCTTGGACGCTAAGCGCTCATCCAAGCATCTATCCGAAAAGAATAATAAGTTTATGTTGTAAGTTTACACATGTAAAATACAATTCCATGTACACCGATACTTTAATAAATTTGCGGAACTATCGAGTATAATCGGGTGTAAAAATATATCGATATTAGAAAACAGCTGCAATGTTGCTCTCTGAGAGAGAACTGCTTGTTAACATTGCTACTGCTAACTCAATATGCTCAAACTAGTGCTGACAGATGCACATAGAAGACAAGTCTGTTTCCAGCAGACATGGGGTTTAAAATAAGCCGCGAAATATTTCCCAAATACAATTCGACTACTAAATTGGATATTGAAGACGTGAATAACTAGCGAAACTGACAAGTCTGATTCTATTATATATATTTTATTCGTTTGATTTTAACATTAGAGACTCGTGAGTGGCTCTCGTGCCTTATTTTGTCACGTGCGCATCGCTTCTCTGTTATCAAACTTCTCTTATAAGAAATATTTAACAGAGTTTTTTTCAGTAACATTTTATATTTCGGTGCGTGCTATGTGCTTTTCGGCTACCGCTTGACGCTGTGTGTTTTAAATAATTTAAAATCTTACGCTCGTGTCAATAGTCTACGCTCACGCAGTAGCAGCACACATACACACGGTTAAAATATTAATTAAGTGTTAAATTGTCGTTTAAAATAATCACAAAAAATAGCAGTTTACGGTGAGAGCAAACACCGCCTCCAAAAACGCAATTAACCGTTATAGTAATTTACACATTACATATTTACCTACACACATATACATATGTACGTGCACGCACGTACATACATAGCTGCATGAGTGTAAACGCATTATATTTTGTATACCGCCTTTGCAATAACAATTGCTTATGATTATTTGGGTGCCAATCAAACGGTGCATTGTGTTTTGGTGTAAGTTTAAGCCTTTCCGATGGCTGCATTTTAAGAAAATGGAAACATTTGGCGGCCTTTGGGTCAACAAGCAGCTGCAACGACAACTACAACTACAACAGAGCAACGGCAGCTAGAAGATACCGTGTGTGTGTGTGAGTGAGCGCGCAACAAGAACAACAGCGAATATCAACAACAACAACAACAGACGGTAAGTGCGTGTGCACGTGTGCGTGTGAATGCTTGTGGGTGTTCTCTCTTACTCTGTATGTGTGCATGTGTAAGTGGGGCCTTGCCTCCCAAGCAGCAAATTAGCGGTAGTATTACCCCGCCGACAGTCTACGCACAGCAATGCGAGACATGTACATATATGTATGTATGCGTATATGCGTGGGTGCTCGTTATAATTTTTTGCATTAACTGTTATTATCATTTAAGAAGCACGCTAGCAAATTACATAATTTTTTGTACGTTTGTCGCTGCCAGCGAAAACGAAAGTTACGCTGGGCAGCTACTGGTTTTTGTTTCCACGCTGTTTGTTGTTGGCTCGTCTTCATTCTTATTGGAATTCTACGCTAGTTTTGCCGCTTGCTTTGTTCACCTCGCTTACAGCAACGCTGTGTGAAGCGCGCTATTTGTGTATATTTATGAATGAGATTTATAAAATTAATGACAATCACACATACGTTTTCATTTGATTTGTGCGTAACAGCTTATCTGTTTGGGGGAACCGTTCGCTAATTAGTCTCTCTCGCTCTCACATGCATACGCCTCTACTTGTACATATGTATGTATGGCTGTATATATGTATGCACGCAAGCGCAACTGGCTTTGTATCTGCTTTTCGCCGTAAATCAAATCAAGCATTGCGAAAAATATAATAAATATACAAAGTACATACATATGTATGTATATAAATATGTATGCATAAATATGTCTGTATATACATATAAGTATATATTTATGTACTTTTTCGTGCTCACAGCTGTGCTTTCGACATATTCATTACATCTGTATGTACATATGTATAATTTTAAGGCGAAAATTTGGCTGAAATATTTAAACAACACATTTTTATGTGCCGCCGGCGACGTCGACTGAGTCGCCCACTCGCTGCTGTCGCTCTCCCACTTTTGAGCGCTCTCTCTCTCTCTCGTTCTCTCTCTTCCTCTGTCTGTTTCGTTTGTTGCCAAATTTTATGCCCGTTTTCTTTTTATATTATTTTTTTTTTTAACATTTGTACCAAAGCAAAATGTCCAATACATATGGATGTACGTATGTGTACCGAATATGGGTACGTAAATCCGTATATGTATTTAAGATGTATTTACGTACGCATGTGTAAACGGCTTGTACATTGACGTTGCTGAACAACTGCTACAATAACAAACTGCTGGCAGCTTTTCGCCGTATTTATTAGTCGGCGCCGTTTTCGCCTGGCATTGTCTGGCAACAAAGCGAATTTATGCTGCTCAAAACGTGCGCTGCTATTTACTTACTTGCAATTAGATGTTAGTTTTGAGTGGTTGCTGCACACAGTTCATTATTGTTGTTGTTGTTGTTGTGGTTTATGGCTCCAAGCTACTTACTGTCACTGCCTTAGATATTTATTGTTTGTCGCTGCTGCGTCAGAGTTTCTTTCTTTCTTTCTCGCACATGTCATATGAATATCTAATATATATATGTATGTGTGTACATATGTACATGTATGTGGAAATGGTTTTAGACAGTAAGTGTAGCTTGTGTGCCCTTCGCAAGGTTGCTTTGCTGTGGCCACAGCACACCGGTAAGTTATACAGCTCTTAGGTTGTGTATTGTGCATGGAATTTGTAGAAAACTTTTGTTGTATTACAGTGAAGCAAACAAATCAACAGCTGCGACGGCGACAAGTCTATTGTGAATGAGCCACTAGCAGCAGCGGCAGCAGCAGCAGCCTTGTAAGCGCCACCCACATAAAAGCAACAGCGTCCACACAAACATTTCTAAAGCTGCAGCCGCTAGATACCTCAACACCAACACTAGCACACCGATTGTATGCAGTTAAATACAACATACATACTTACATACATACATATGTGCATACATAGTATATATTTGTCTCTCTCACACGCTATGACGTGAGCGACAGTTGGCGATGCCTACGCGAACGCTTTTTAAGTCGCGCTTCAAAAGCGTCATACGCTCAGCTGAGCGCTATTCGTCCGCTTTCTCGCTCGCCGCGTCTTGTTCACTCTAGTCGCTGCTTTATGACGTTTGGAAGCCACTTGGCTGCGTCGAGCTTTGTGCACGTGTGAGTTCATCTTCTTTGCTTCCTTTGAGCTTTTGAGTTCTTTTGTTGCGTCGCCATATTAAGAACGCACACATTGAGTCATTCACAGCCCACGCTGAGCTGAGCCTAACTGTGAAATGAAAACCAACCTTAAATTGAATTTCGTTTTAATTTCATTGCACTTGAAGTCACATAAAGTGGAATACGAAGAAGCAGGCGACCGCAAAAACTTTATCGAATGCAGCGTGGGGCGGCGATCAATTCTTTTTATTTTATTTTTGCGTTTTCTTTTCTTGTAACCTTGTGCCAATAAAATTGAAATGCAGCCAGAGAGACAGTAAAAACTGAAAATCGTCTTCTGCGTGCAAATACATTTGTTGTATGTTTGTGTGTGCATATGCATGTGGGAGTGTGAAGGTGAATGTGATTTAACACTACAGTCGACTTGCTGCCTTGTTATTGTTTAGCTCTCCTTTCCCGCCTGCTTCGTGCACTTTGTGTGGCAATTGTCAAGTGAGAGGAAGAAATGCATAAAACGCGGCCAGTGTGCTAAACGGGCCAATAAACTGAGTGTTGCTTAATTTCTGGCTAGACAAAACAGTTACGCATGAGCTAAGATTCAATCTCAATGGCGAGAGATGGCGCCAGGCGTAGCGTGCAACGTGATTTCAATTGATTCACAGCTCTCTTCTCATTTATCTCACCTTTGCTATTGTGGCGTGTGAATGTGGTTGTGTGGGCGGCTTTTGATTTAGTCGGCTGTTAATGAGTGGGTCGTTCACAGCGCGCTGACTCAATTCACTCACACCAAGACGCGCATACACACACATATAGACATTGAGCGGCAAACGGCTCTTAGATGCATATGTATGCGTATGCATGAGGTACAACTGTATTTAAGTATGTTTGTACGTGCCGATAAGGTGTAAAGAAAACGAGCTAAATATTTGCACACACTGATATCGATGAGCACCTGGCGGATGACTCTTTCCCTCTCTCGTACCCTCTCTCGCTCGTTCGGACTGAGTAGGAGAATTCTTATAACTGTGACGCCAGCGTAGGCCCTAACACTTCGCTTATCAGCTGTGCCGGCAATTCGATTCACTTGCATTTGAATGGTTGTATGTATGTATGTATGTATTTACATGCATACATACATATTGCCGCACCTTTATTAACAGCAACAAAGGTAGATGAAGAGCAACACGGCGAATTGAATGATTCATACGCTTGGCATTTCGCTGTCAACGTTAGCGTCAACTTTAGCGTCGCCGTTGGCGTTAGCGAAGACGCTGCTGCTAGAGCTGTGGGGTGGCCTGGCCTCTGGTTTTGCCGGCTGCTTCGCTTGTTAATTTTAATTGATTTTAATTTGATTTGCCTTTCGAGCAAGTGAATTTTGTTAGCCCCTCATCATCGCTGCAAACGTGTCTCTCTCGTTGCCGTCTGCTGTCTGTCGCTGCCAGCCCAATAAGACATGTTAAAGGGAAAAATCGAGTTGCCTTTGCTATTGCAATAGCCTAAGCACCCGTGCTCTGACCCACTTCCTCAACCACTTCCACTTCGACGAACGCCTGCAACTAGACAATGTTGCGGAGTAAATATTCTATTTTAACAATGCAACAGAAAACACTTTGCATGCATTTCAAGCACTGAAGCACGCTACTCTTAAATCACTCACACAGATGCACACACACACACACACCTAAGTGCTCTGCCAGCTCTCCAGAGATGCCCCACCTGAATGTACACTGGTAGCTCCCTGAAGCACTCGGGCGGAGCATCTAGAGTAGCTGCAACTGCCACAGAGCTGGGCTTAATGAAATCCGCAAGTTAAATAAAACTCAACCACAATTCTGATGCGCTACCCGCTGTACGTCACTCATTCAAGCTGAAGGATGCGCACGATGTGGCAGATGTGGAAAATGTGGAAAGTCCAGACAAACGCCTTCGACAAGCTTTTCCTCCATTTTTCTGCTTCTCTATCTCTCACATCACTCCTGTCTTTTTTTTGTTTTTTTGTTTTTTTTTTTTTTTTTTTGTTGCAGTTGCAGCTGCAGTTGCTTTTATTGCTCTGCCATAAAGTTCAAGGATCTGGCATCATTTATTGAACCTCAAGTAGAAGGAGAAGCTGCTTTAATTTCAGAACAGAATATTTCCACAAAGGCTCTGTAAAACAATTATTCTGAATTATTAAATTGCAACTGCCATAAGATTGGCAGTCACAATTATCTGTAAATATTTGAGGATAAACTTATTTGGCAGTATAGTCTATATACCATAATATAGTCAGCATTCACACATTCATCCGCTTCGATGTTCCCCTCAGAATTCATCTCAAAGCTGAGTAAAGCAGTAGAAACTAATTAAAAGTTTGCACTTTTCATATTTAACTTTCGATGGAGCTCTTCTGTAGCACGATCAAAGAGAAAATTCCATCTGTCGATAGTCTGGTTAGTCTCCACTCAACTCGATCAAATCCTACGCTCTTTATAAGACTCGGCCAACAGCATTCTATGCTTTAATTGGTTTCTCTATTAATAGCAGCTTCCAGATCCAGCGGTAACTGTCGCTTTACGCCGTTTCTCATTTTATGATTACAAAATAAAAAAAAAAAAGCGGCAAGCATGCAAGCGAAAAAATTGTAAAATCTGACACATGATGGCATTCGAATGCTGGTAAATGAAAGTCAGGTAGAAGAACAAGAACAACATCTGCACTGCAGTCGGCTAGCGAAACGCGCAATGGCGGGCCAAAAAATATGCAAATGTGGCGCCAGTGTTGGGGCTCCTACATCAGCCCCCGCATCGCATCCACCACCCCCTGCATGCATGCAATCATTTTAAATCTGTGGGAAAAATGCAGCCACTTTGCCCCCGCCCGCGCTCGCTCATCATGAAAACAGTTGCGAATGCTCATATATACAGATATACATATATATTTATGTGTGCCATATAAATAAGCACACACATTTATACATAGATATATATGTATATGATATATATAAAATATATTTATATTGCAATTCAAGACTAAATAGTTGCATGCAAAAAAAATAAATTGAACAAGAATTAATGAACCGTTTTACAGCGCTTAATTTTCATATCCTAGATGCTTACACGTTCTAGAATTCGTTTGTTTTCGGACTAACGGCAATCTTTCACAAAAATGGCCGAAATAAATAACAAAATAATCCTTATTTATTGGGAATGTTCTTATTATTTTAAAATATATTTATAAGCTAAAGTAAGTAGATTACTTTTTAGTGTATATATATTTATATAATATAAATATACATACATATGAAAACATATAAAATATATAGTATGAATATCAAATCGTATATTTTAAAATAACATATCGTTTCATTTTATGTTAAAGAAGACAGCATATAAATATATGTATATACACAATAATATATAAATATAAATATAAATTATAATACAAAAAATATATAAATATAAATTATTATACAAAGAAATGTATTATTTACTTATATTATATTATATAATTTGAGTTGAGTGTAGGATCCTTAAAAATAAATATAATAGTACCATCAAGTACCAATGATTCGAACTAACAAGGGGATTCGTTTTTCATCGATTTACACAAATTAAAATCGCGAATGAATGTTTGCAAGGGGATCGAACTATTCTCGTTTCATTGGGATTTTCAATTTTGTGGAGTACAAGTTATAGAACCTTGACTGCATTTGAAAATCCTGCTTCCAATAACATTTTTGGGAAAATGTTCTCTATATTTTATCTGATTAAATATACATATGTGAAAATAGTTTCAAAATACAGATGTTACATGTAGTAAGTGAGATCAAATACGAGCTCAAAAGCTTGTAAGACTTTAAAGAAAATATTCACCCGATCTGCAATGGCAGTCAGTATTCGAATGTTGAGACTGAAGTACGTATTGTACATACTTGGAAAAATATATGGTTAGAAATGGTATATCAAGTAAAAAATTCGCTATTTAGATACATATGTAAACATGTCTGCACTATGTAGGAACACTGTTTAAATTCTTTTACAAACAGAACTATAAATTAGTTTTGAACATATTTGAGGGTATTTTCACATAGTGAATTCATATACAAATTCAAACGAACGAGCGAATGTAGGCAAATAAAAAGCAATGCCAGAGCGTGGTGTGGCAGATGAATGATGCTGTGCTGTGCTGTGCTGTGTAGTGCAGTGTGTACTGTAGGTATTGTAAATATGCATAGCTTGCAGCCTCACACACACATACATACAAACAGTGAGAGAGAGAAAGAGAGTGGGATGGATGAAGGCAAACGGCGCACTTCTCCTTAAAATCCTAAAATGCTTAGCGTGCAAAATCAATTTGATGCCATTTGTTAAAATGCATTGTGTACGTGTGCGGGTGAAGGAGTGTTTGTGTGTGTGTGTGTGCCTTAGAGTGTGCATAAAATATGATGGCGCATTTTGGGAAAAGTTTGCTGAAGTGCAGCAGCAGAGGCAGCGACGCGACGCTTACGGCGCCGTCAACATTGCCACATGCATGCAGCATTTACTTTTGCTGCCACTTTTTCGTCATTCGTACATGTGTATCTGTGTGTGTGTGGGCGGCCGAAGTGCTGCCTGTTTGTGTGTGTGTGTATGTTTGTGTTTGTGCTTGCCGCTGAAATATCGGTCAAGGCTGCCAGCCAGCTAGCTCACACTTAAACGGCGCTTTAGGAACTGTCATCGCTGATTCCAAGACAACTGTGTCACTATATCAACACTTTTGACGATATCCACAGCCGGCCCAAATACCGTTGCCATCGTCAATGACATTTCCACGTTGCTTGCGCAAAGGAGCATCTCCAATCACTCGTGCCCCTCGCTTGGCATGACAATGCTCGAGTGCTTGTGGTAACCCCAAAATAAGGTCAAGGATATGGCTTGCACGGTCCACACGCGAGACTCAAAGATACCTATGAATACATATATATGTACATGCATACATATCTAAGTGAGTGGCTCGAGTACTGATCCTGAGGGGCTGGTCAGAGTGGAGTTTGCGTGCTTTTTTATTCTTTTCGTCTTTTGTTGCAGTTGGGCGGGAGTGTTACGAACCGGAAGTTTGCATGCAACAATTAGAAAGTGAGCGGCCATTGCCAGTTTATACACAGATCAGCAATGTGATACAGAAATAAATGTTTCCCAGCTCTAAAGGAATATATTATTGAATAAATGTTATTCAGTTCAACAACAGCGTAGTACCTGAAAAATGATATTTTGAAATAACCTTTTAATTCAGTTCAATAATAGTTTCTCAACTACAACTGACATCTAAATTAACGTAGACAAATACACAAATATATAAGAGATTGATTATAAAACAGAGTTTGTTAAAACTATGTAACCTATCGGCTACTTAAAGCGTTTAATTGCTTCGGTAATGGTATTATTTGAGCAAGTCTAGTAACTATATGCATTTCTTAGATGTAGTCTATCATAAAAGTATTTAATCTGCAACTATAAAGTATTGATAAATTGGATTATACCTGACGCACGCTTTTGGTGCAATTAACTAAGCCGAAAGTCACAGAATGAAGCAAACGGTCTAAATAAATCTACATTCAAAAAGTTGACTGTGCAGGGAGTGGCCACAGTTCACTTTCAAACGAAATATCGCGTGCCCTGCCCTTGGCTAAACTTTAAAGCTACGCCCTCAACTGTAATTAGCTTTAATAAAAGTGCAATGCGGTGGGCGAGAGTGAAGAGGTAAAAATGAGAAAAAAACTAAACTTTTTGAATTTGTTTGGACACGCAGATGCCATGAAATTCACTTAGATGCTGCCAGCAAGCAAGCAAACAAATAGCAATCAGCAGCACCGCAAGAAGTTCTACCCCAACTATGCGACCACCCGCCACGCCCATTCAGCCAGCAGCAGCCGCAGCCACAGCAACAGCCATTGCAACGGCAACAGCAACAACAAGTTTAGCAACTCTCATTGCGCTATTGAAAAGCATTCAATGCACTTCTCAGTTCTCACTTCTCACTTCTCCATCGCTCTCCAGCAGCCGCAAAATTTTGTGTAATCCCATATAAGTATGCCGCTGCTGAGCTGTAGCTCGGATGCAGCTTTCGGCCATGAGACGTGCGTTCAAATCTGCCATCAACACTTGTTTATAAAGCGTCGCTGCACCCACACCACGCTCCCTTCCCTTTCCTTCCACGCCCACAGCTGCCTTCGGCAAAGGCAGCAAATAATGCGAATCTGAAGCTTACGCATTTGTCGTCTTAGCCGAGCAACAGCTACAACAACAACAACAACAAAAGGGAAAAGGACGACAGCGACGTTTTCTTAATCCATTTGCTTCAGCCAGCCACGCCCACTTGACGTCACGCCCTGCCAATAAAACTTTTACTTTAGCCCTTTACACAAGCAAGAAGCGGAGTAGTTGCAATTTTTTTTTTTTTTTTTTTTTTTTTTTTTTTTTGTTATTGTTGTTTTTGCTTCAGCTGCTGTTGCTGCATTTTGACAAAGATTTTTCTTGGCTTCCACTGCGAGGACATCGACATTGGCATCGAATCCAGCAAGATTTGCAATCTTTTGTTAGCCTTTGGCTTCCAAATCTGCTCGTAGTTAATGTAGCACGGATAGGGAAGACAAAACAATGAACGAAATTAATATTATATCAGACACCCAGCCAATTTTGTTAGTTCTTATATGTGTGTACATATATCGAATATACAGTGCCGTGCACTTTATTCATTTTTATACCATGAACCCATTGAAAACGGGAAATCAGGGTATAAAGTATTTTCATTTGTGTTATTATTATAATTTTTTTTAAATATTTGTATTTTTGTTCGTATATTTTTAAACACTTCAAATAATACCTTGTTAAATTTATTCATAGTGCTCTTTACAGACAATCAATCGATAAAGTGAAAGTTCTCAAACCTATTCAAATAATCAAAAATAAAAAAAAAATCCGTTTTTTTAATTAAATATCTGTATACTTATTATTTAGAGACTTTGAGTTTTTTAATTAAAAATTTCAAAACCCATTGAATTCACAACACTGTAAACCTTTAATTGTTGTATTTAATTTACAATTACTACAATATGCCTAACATCATTTAGTTTATAAATGTGCTCAGAAAAATCGAACAAAATTCGTTTGCATAAAATTCAAGTATATTAAAGTCATCTATTTCATTTCACAAAGCGTTTCAAAAGTTTTCCAGCAATTATTTATGAATTTCAATGAAACATTTAAAAGTTCAAATAGTTTTCAATTAGTGAGTGTATGCAGATATTAGCTTGATTTTAATGCACATTTAGTTGGATACTTGGATATGTTGTTGAAACGAATTTATTTTCGGACTGACCTACATTGATGGTGCTTGCGTTCAAGAAGAGAAGCAAGAACTTTGCTATTGATGCTGACTGTTGACTACTGCCCGGTGCCAGCTGTGGGCGGAATGCGGAACGTTGAACGTGGAACGTCTTATGATTTTTGATTATAACGTCAATGACTCGACACAGTCACAGCAGCTGCGTCTGGGTGAGAGACTGGCCGTCAGACTTGGGAGATTGCTTAGCGCCGCTTGTCGTCAGCGCAAAGACAAAGTGAAATGATTCGAAATGTTTGACAGCTGAAAATGAAAGAGTGCATGGCTGAATAGCGGAATAGCGGAATAGCTGAAAACTGTCAAATATCGCATATGGGGCGACAAAAGCTCGCAATTTGACTCGCAGATAGAATGAAATACATATAATGTGTGTGTTTGTGTGTATATGTATGTGTGTGTAGAGTCTACTCCCACTAATGTCACTCTTTTCCGCCATGCCAATAGTTTTTGTTGGCCTTTTGTTCTCTTCAGCTGCTGCTGCTGCTTCTGCTCTGTATCTGTGATGCTGCTCGCCCTTCCCCTGCACTCGGCTTCCTGTGACCCGTTGCGATGAAAATATGAAAATTGCTAGCTGTTTTGTGCTCTGCCGTCTCTCCCGATTCCCATTGAAACCATTTTTCGTAAAGCTAGCCCCAACAACAAAAACAACTCGGTTTTTGTCCGCTTTGTGCGCTTAGTGTCGTACATTTGGTTGTTGTGTTTGTTTTTATGGCTTTCAAAATAGTTTTATGGCATTGTCTTTCCTTTGATTCGACTTGTTAGTACGAGCTGCGACACTCTGCGATCTACTTATTCCTCTTGGTAATTAACATAAATATTTTTGTTTGTCAGCATGAATATGTGCGCGTGTGTATTTTCGTAATTTGCCATTCATTTCAACTAACAAGCTCAGCCGTAAGATAATATCATGTTCAAGCCAATTCCCCCAATACAATTTCCAATCTTTAAATTGATAGAGTAATTGTAACATATGATAGTAGACAGCATTTTTATGCCTATCCAATAAATGGTTTAACCATGTTATTAATGAACCAACCGCGCGATTATATATATATTTTTTTTTTGACATTGCCAATATATAAAGAGAATTTACTAAAGCCACCGTAGAACACACAAAAATTTCCTTTTATCCGATTTTATCCAGGGGCTTGAAACTCTTATGCCTGCTAGCATTTATAAATCGATAAGACTGCTGATGTTAATTAAACTTTACTTAATACACCCAATTACAAATAGTTGCGTCTGCTGTGAATAATGAGTATAGGGTATAAGCTTGTTATTGGTATAACCATATATAAATGAATATATGTGTGTTAAAAAAGTATTACATGAAAATCTTGATTTCTCTTTTTTGCATTGTCAATTTAAAGAAATAAATATATATTTTATTTTTTTGAGGTATTTCAAAAGTTTTGCTAATATTTAGAGAGTATAAGAAAATTATTTAGACACTTCTCTATAGGGTATTACAGTATTCATCTATTTAAAAATGTGAAAAAGTAATGTCACATGTTTTAAAAACATATTTATACATATGCATATGTACATAAATGTATGTATGTGCATTAATGCAGTGTCTCTTTTAAAATGTATTTAATGAGACTCTTTAATATGGGCTCATAATTTACTTTAATATTTATAACCACGAAATACAAAACTCCCTCAAACCACCCAAAAGTGACTTAATATGCGAAAGTGTATATATGTATGTATATTTATATATTTTATGCATGCTGAAATGAATTATTAATTCAGTGTATGCATCTCGATTGATTTCGTGCTATTAATAAATATTAATTAACAACATAAAAGACAATGATTTCAACGGAAACAACTGCATTTATTATTATAAATTAAAGTAATTGCATACATTTTTGGATAATTACAATTAATAGCTCTCAAAATGTATTTTCATTTGCTTCTCAGCACTGTCTTCAATATCACATATAAACAAATTCAATACTAACTAAATGTAATTTTTTGAAAGTCTTAATTTTATTCAAAACAAAAATCGTAAAGCATTTTAAAAAATAAGTCTTAGTATAAATAAAAACCCTCGACGAGGATGGGATTCGAACCCACGCGTGCAGAGCACATTGGATTAGCAGTCCAACGCCTTAACCTCTCGGCCACCTCGTCGCTTGTAGCCAGCGACTGTCAGAACTTAACTTTAACTCAATCAATTTTCGTAATGCTTATCAGCGCTATGTGACCAAAAAGTAAATGTACTATAAATATAATAATAAATTTATGGAAGCGCAGAAATAGTAAATAATTGAATTAGTCACATAAAAATGGTAGTAGCGTCGCTATCGTTATGACTCCGATTATTATATTTGTCATTAGCAGTCTAAAGTTCCATGAAACTGAAACCAACTGAGCATTGATAAGTATTTTACGTTAACTTTTTCAATTAGTTCACTGCTCATTTAAATTAACTACTTCAATGTGATTTTAACTTTTGATACTTTTCCCGTAGTTTTAACTTTTATAAATATAAATTTAAAAAGTAATTACTCTATCATTTTTAATAGAAGTCACAAGTTTTGACTTCTTCGATTTAGTTATTAAACTCAATATATTCCAAACATAAATTCTTTAGAGATAAAACTTATGCTGAATTTATATGATATCTAGTGAGATTAGACCTTATTCAACTACAATTACAAAAAGGTTCTTCCTCTTCTGCAAATGACATTCTCGTAGAGTATCGAAGGCATTGCAGTTAAATATCGATAGACTTATAGTTGGGTATCGATAGTTCACAATAGTGCAATCCCCTCTAATTCTTATTGGCCTACTACACTTAGGCCATTCTGACAATGAATTGCCAATTTCACTTATATTTACATATACAATTCTTAGAAATAGTATTACATTTACATCCTTCACATCATTTTATTTAATTTCATATTTCTATCTTTAATGGTAGCTATACCTATCCGTAATTTGCAATAAATTTATTTTGAATTCCTATTTGCTCCTTTTGAAAATAAAATCCACTAAAAAATATACCTGCAAGGTAATACTAACGAATTGCATTTGCATTTATCTTAATATTTAAAGAAATAAAATCATCTTCTAATGGCATGCACATGATCTGAGCACATGCAACTCATGCAATGCACATAAAATGAGGGGAAAAAGCACTCAGAACTTGTCGTTCTATGCTTTCATTATATTTTGTAATGTTTTAAAGGCACTTTGACGAAAAAAAAAAACAAAATAAATAAATAAAAATAAAAGAAGAACTGAACTAAAACTAAATAGCAACAACAGTTGCAAAACTGTGTGCGCTCGTTTAGGAATTGCTCTGCGCTCTCATGCCGCAATGGCCCGTGCCCCACGCTGCACGCCCCCTTCCTTGTAGCACGTGCCCCAGTGCTCAGTGTTTGGCTCTTCAACAATGAGTTGCAGCAAAAGCGCAGCAAAAACAACTTGAAAATGAATTTTAATTACATGCGTCTCAGTGGCAATACACGCCTCCGTGATCGCCCCTGCCCAGCCCCCAAGTCATCGTCGCACTTGTGCTCTTTAATTTGATGTGATTTAAGCAGCTAACAAAAAATTCGCAATTAAATAGTCAACCCACTTCGGTGGATGCCTCGAAAGTGGGCCAGACTCAGCAGAGAGCCCTCAAGTGACGACCTTCCCGGACAGACAGCCGCCAGTCTAAGCTGTGCGACAGACAGTCTGTCAGTCATTAAATTATTTCTATTTAAATGTGGAAATATTGGTGCATAAATGTCAAAGGATTGTCTTAGATTGTCCAATTAATTCTTAACTAAAGTTTCACATTTGAAATCTCTCAAGATGTTGCCTCAAGATTAACAGTTTGCTTCATCAATGATGCATAAAAATCCAATCAAAGTTTTTCAATTAACGAGAAATGTGCTGCTTTACCTCTCAGTCCACTTCTCTCTCTCTCTCTCTCCCACATTCAGGCGCTCTCAGCTAATATATATTTCATAGTATAGATTGGCAAATGGCAAAGCATTGAGCAACATTTGTATTGCATCATAAAGTACTAAAATGCATTTCTCTACAGACCAACTAAAATTGGCACTTTTGTGCCACATTGCACTTTTTGTGGCGAGTTTTTAATAAAAGTTTGCCAGCAATGATGACATCAAATGGAGTTCTATATATTTCCGTAAATAAACACATCTGACATCGTTTCAAAGGCCATTTAAATGGCATATGGATGGTACATATACATATAGTACAAAGAGCATGCTGAATCCTTTATGCGGTGAGCTTCTGTTAGCGGATCTAAATGGTCTGAAAAGTAATTATAAGCACAGCAGATTGAAAAGTTGGGAAAAACTCATCAACAAGTTCCCCAACAGTTATTTAACAACCCGATTTGCACATTCGTTCAACCCTTAACAGAATAATTAAAAAGTTTTGAAAACAAATATCAAATTGCTATACTCGTTTACGAAATGAAACTAGTCTATTAGATGGGGTCTTTCCAGAATGCACCCATTTCAGATCAAAATATCAAATATGATGAATCTATGAGAATTGTATCTACTACAGTTTGAAAGCTGAAATTCCCAACAATATTATTCAGCTTTGTATATTAAGGAAATAAATTCAATGGGTATGTATACACTAAAGCGGAATAATTTCACTTTACAGATTGACTCATATATTATATTAGATTCAGTTTTTTTTTAAAGAAAGAATATGCTAAATTGATGTTAAGTAATTGGCTGATCCATGCCGATTCCATGCCATTCCTTAAAATCTGATAAAAAAAAAACATAAATAACTATTGCTAATATTATGTATGTATAAAAGTTATCATGATGTTTTCATCAAACTGCTTTTGATTAACTGACTTAAGAGACAACCAATTTAACAGTCACCAAATATATGATTATCTTGAATTATTATTTCATTAAGAGATATAACAACAATGCTCAATCTTTGAAATTGAATGGGCAAGTGAAATGTTGAGTAAATTATAAAAGTTGTAAGCTGTAATTATGAAAGAGTGGAGTTCAGGAAGTTTAGGCACTTATGCCAAGTGTATATCCTTCGGACCCTCTTTTGCCTTATTTGGCACGTAATTTCGTTTTCGTATTCGCGTTGGCGGGCGGGGCACATAAATGTGGCTGATTAAGTTGTTGCCTAAAGCAATTTGCGTCAAGTGAGGCACACGACACTCAGCATGTGTCACAGTGTTGTTGTGCCGTGTGTGTAGCCGTGTGCAACAGCAGCAGAATAAAGCGGAACACCGAAAGCCAACAACGTGCGACAATTACAACCGTAAATTATGCCAGCAAGAGGCCGCAGCGGAGCCTCTGCCAGCCACTATAATGTTGTCAACCCCATCACGCCTCCTCCCGTTACTTGGTTGGCTGCCCACAAGTTGGACGCCGCAGCCGTTGCAGCCGCAAATGAAGAAAAGCAACTGCAACAAAATGGAGCGCGACAACGACAACGACAACTCAATTAAGTAAATGAGTGAGAAACAGGCGTTGATGCTGATGTGGCTCTTGATGCTGACAGTGGTCCAGCCTGTGTTATTATTGTGGGTAGTTTTTGTTTTCCATTGCTTACTCTTTTTTACAGACCAGTTGCCTTTATGGTGGGCATAATTAAGAGTTGTGTTCGTATCAGAGGAGCAGCGAACTAAGAATTACGTTCAGCCTGCAAATGGCTTAAAGCATTTTTGTTTTGTTTGTGCTTAAGGCTTATGTTAGTCAAATTAATATTAAAAGAAGCTAAAAGTAGTCTGAGCCGAGCTCTTGCATTCAGAATTATCCCTGTTATATAGTTGAGTCTACATATTCTCAAACAACTTTATTTGTAAAGCTCTAACTAGCTTAACGTATAGCCTTTAATAGCTACAGGACCCATTGAGTAGGAAATCATTAAAGTATTCGCAAAATCATTATTTTCCTTTTGTTTATGCTTTTTATAGGGAATCGCATCTGCAAATTCAAATTGGCTTTTATATATAAATAAAAAAATAAAATAAAAAACATGCAAACATGTTTCACATTTAAATTGAATGAATAATGAAGTTGTTGAATTAAATTCCATCCTGTCACTGGCAATAAAAAGTACATTTAATTTGTTTACATTGAATGAACGGTGAAAATCAAAATGTAACTGTTCAAGCGACAACAGTTGAATTGGCAACTTGCGTTTTTCCTGTTTTCATAATTTACATTTTAAAATATTATTATTCATTTAATTGATAATTCATTGAAATAAAAATACTGATAATTCAGATAACAGTAACATTCATGAATTTTAAACAGAATTAGCGCTTGTTTATGATTTGTTTATCATAAGTTTATTATTTGTAATAATACACATTTGTCACATTAATGTTGCAAATCGATGCATATTTATTCTATACCAATCGTATTATAGTTATATGATTTAGACTTTGTTTTAATTTTCTTCTCAAAATTGAATGAATTGCGCATAATTTTTAAACAAATTGCACTTTGATTGTTTTCATCAGTGTTAATGAGCTACTTTCTACAGAATTTGTTATTCACGATGGTTTTCTGTCAGATAATCGAGTATCAAAGTAAGTTTCTATCTTTGCTTTTTCATTAAATAATAACACAATATACTACATATGTATGTTAATTGCTATAGTAAATTTCTTCTCAAAGAATTAGAATGCTAATTTGATTCTGTAAAGCTGTCCCATATGTAATCTACATTAACATCTGCATATGTAATCATGTTGTCAATGCAAAGAAAAATTTACCTGGACATACATATATAATCTAACTAGTTGACATAATGTAATCAGCTAACTGAAGTGATTTGCGTTTAGGTTTTATGTGCACAATTAAATTGCTGTAAAATGTATGTATGTGTGTGTGTTGTACCCCCTTTAAGTTTATCGCTGCACTCCCAATGCAATTGTAAGAGTAAAATTCAATTATCACCCAACGTGGGGCCAGCCATTAGCCGGTTCGCAAGAGCAAAAAAAAATGCGATATTCGAGTCACTCCAGCGACAGGCGACAGCATAACTAACACTCTCTGTGCAGCATGCAAACTCAATTAACAGCCAGAGAAAATGGCCAGCACACGTAAATGTATGCATGCATACAAACACCCACACATACACACGCGATGAAGCGCCATTTTGTAGCCTGTCTGCCGCCATTCAGAAAGTTGAGGCAAATTTGCCGCATGCATTGCAGCAAAATGAAATGAAACGAAATGAATTGAAATGTAAAGGTGCAAAGGCTGGCAATAAGGGGGGAGCGGAGCGACGGTGGGCGAGCATTACCTGGGCTATATCTGTGGGCAAAACTTTTCAAATTTGCTTAAGCGAGGCTTTTAATAAACGCGTGCCGGCCATAGCAAAGACTTGAGCACTTCTATGGCAACTATTAATGTGTACGCTAAGAGGCAAGCGAAAGTTGCTGATTTATGGGCAGGCGTGCACGCATACACACTCACACTCACACTCACACATGCACACACGTATGATAGCTGCGAGTATAAAACTTATACAGAAGTGAGCAGCACGCCCAAAATTGACATTTCCGGTTGTCGCTGGCGCAAAATTCCAGCAAAAGTCGCGTTTATTTTTGGGGCCATTCGTTGATGTGCACGTCACAGTGGGTGCACCTCAACCCCCATATTGTTGTTGTTGTAGTCATGCAATTGTGCGCTTTCCTTTGTTTTAGCTTAACGGGCTTTTCGCCGCTGCACAGGCGAATGTGTGGGCGTGGCTAGAAGTAGGTCGATCGGTCTGTGGGTCATTCTTAAAAATACATTACACATGCAACTATGTTATATATATACATAGATACACCTGTGTGTGTGTGTGAACTTGTGGGCGTGCGTGTGCTTGAATTTGATATAGAGTCAGGCACGCTGACAGGCAGAAGGCAAAAGGCGTGCGGAAATTATATAAGCTCACTTTATGCCGTTAAGGTTGACTTAGTGCCCTGGCCCCAATTACGGTCCCACAGACACATACATGCATACGTCGTCTAAGCAGCGATTCGATTCCGTGCTCCATTTCTGCAGCGCTTCCTGTCAGGCTCACCGCTCTGAAGCGGAAGTGGGCCACAACCAGACAGCCCAGGCGTCGTCGTCGTCGTCGCCGTCGCCGTTGCCGTTGTCGGTGTCTGCCTGGCGCACTTGATAAATAGTCGACGGCTGATTCTTGGCAGGCTGCCTGGCAAATATTTGCTCTAGCTTCCACTAAAAGGTGATAAACTTGGCATAATGTAATATTTAATGCTTGAGGAGGCATTTAACAGGCTATGCATACCTATAATGCATTTCAGCTATGCTATTGGCCTTGCTGCTGCCACCACATACATATGTACATACATACATACACAATCATCATTATTGCCATGATTATGATGATCATCATGCAGTGTTTGCCCAGCGTTGATAAGCTTTGAAATATTTTGCACACTTTTCCATATGCAAATGTGAGCCACACAAAATAAGTATCCAAGCACTGCGAACTACTTGAGAGCATTTCAGCTGTGCTCACAGATGGGGAAAATACCACACACACTCACGCTCACTCGTGCCAGTGGTGTTTGGTATGCGCTTACAAGATTGACTTGGCTGATTAATGTTGCCCAGCTCCGGGCTCTTTTCGTAGTCTGGCCCGAGGTCACACAGCTGGAGATATGAAGCATTGAGTAATGCCCAGTTGTTTGCCTGATAAATAGTAGAAGGAATTTGGATGTCTGCCGACACTATCCAGCAGACACTAAAGAATGGTATTACGTGCGTTATGCTGTGCCCTCTGCATTTGCTTAGCTCAGATTCATTTTGTGCAGCAACTGGCATGCGTACGACTTGCAGTTATTTCACTTGTCAATGCGTAGAATCGTGGGTAATCCGATTTAGTGTTTGCTCACACATAGAGTCTGTCGAAAAGCCGTTTTCACGCATATGGTTATATTGATATATATATATATATATATATATATATATATATATATATATATATATATATATATATTTAAAGGATTAATTCAGTAAAATGAGTTTTGAAGGCATCGAATTTAAGGATATGAACTTATTATATGGATATAAATCATTTAGCATTTACTTTTCTTTGACTCTTGAATGGATATACACAAATGTGCTATAATAATACACCAAAAATTATACTTTAGCTATACGTATATGCCTGTCTATATGTGCTTGGAATGTGCTGCAATCCTTGAATTTTGTGCTCAGTTACAAAGTTATATTTATTTTCTAAAATTTATATTTTTAAATTTATATTCATTTTATTTGTGCTCAAGTCTTACTAGCAACACTTGATTTCCTATTAACTTTTGCAATCTATAATTGAGGAAAACATTTAGTGAATACGTTTTTAAATGCATTTGATTCATTTTGTTGTGAGTTTAATAAAAGTGATTCAAGAAGTTATGAATAATCATTTAAATGAGTCTCCAATAATAAATTTATGAGTATATATATATATATACATATATACGTATTTATTACGTATCACAGAGGCATACTCCGGTGTCAATGGCTTTATTCCCACTTATTCGTCGAATTGTGACTAAGTAAACTCACCGGGATACTCAGTATTCCATACACAATGCATTGGTTTGTTGTTAGCATGAAGAATAAGCTTGTATATTGTACAAAAATAAATTTCACATTGCTTAATTCGCACATCCCTGGATAAACATAAAAATATAAATTTATGCTCATGCATGAGCTTCCTTGTTCTCTTTTACCCATAACCTCAAGGGCAACGCCCCGCTTGATTCCTGTCAATCTGTGCTGGGCGAAAAAGTCATTGAAATGTTGGTGTGAACAATTAATCAATTCTATAGATAATTTGTTATATGTCTCTTAAGGCATAGCCATTGATCACATGTCAGCCAACCAAAAAAAATAAACTTACGTGCTTTGATTATAAAAAGCCTAACTTTCTTTATTTTCAATATCTATAAAATGCCTATACGAAAATGAAAACCTTATATAATACCCTATAAACCAATAAATGATTTAGTTTGGTTGTTTTTGTGTGTGTGTGTTTTTTTTTTAACGAAATATTTACGGATTAGTATCGTGCATTCTGTTTAGGCAACAACTTAGTCTAAAAGACGAACACAGAACAATCTATCAAATATATATACATTTTTATATAGTTAAAGCTTAAGTGGATATTTGATATGTTTAAACTCAAGAGCCGAGTGAGTAGATCTCTTAGAACTAATCAAAATAAACCGTCAAGTTTAATTTTAAGTTAATTAACCGGCAATCGATTGCCTATTCTGCATTTTCTAAGAAATATTTTTGTGGCTGCATATTAAAGATTCTTCTCATATACATACACAAATTGTTCTCTCTCGCTCTCTCTCGCACACGCATGACCCTTGAGTGTGCCGGCGGCAATATTTACCAACATATATATACACATACATATTATGTAGTATATATAAATATATATAGTCGTAATGCTGATCTGTGTGCGGCATTAAGCAAATTATATCAAAATAAATCAATTGCCCATTTGGTGCTCAAATTATAGTGTCTCTCTCTCTCCCTCTTACTCTCTTTTATCTATACATGCTAGACACCCTTAATGTTTATAGAGTGCACTATTATATACTTACATATATGTGTATATGTATGTGATATGTACTTGCTCATGTGTATGTACTACGTATGCATAGAACGCACTCGCCTCGCTTATAGACACACCACATCCAATCTACATACATACATATATGCACGATCATGATCTCGACGCGATCGTTTCACACATCGCGCTATGGCACGCGCCTCGCTCCAAGCTTCGGATCTCCCTGACGCACGTGAGCAGAACGCACCACACACAAATGAGAGATCGTGTGCGATAGAAGGAAAACTCTCTGAGCGAGCGAAAATGCGAGAGAGATCCGATGCAAATGGTACGATCGTGCCAAAGAGACAAAGAGAGAGAGAGAGAGTGAGATGTATGTAGGGGTTTATTTTTAGGATAACAATGCCGCAACAGCATTGGGTAGCAGGAGCGAACATTCAACATTTTCAGTATTTGGGGAAAATCGAGGAAAATTTTCAGAGCTGCAACCAGTCGACCGGATAGAGCAACGCGAACAAGGTGGCAAATCGACAACGGCGGCCCAAAGACCAGTGCGCGAAATATATACAAGTATATAATATACATATATATATTGTATATATATATATGTATATCTAATGAGATACATATACTATTCGGAATATAGCCCATGGTATATATAGGCGCATACACATGAGTCTTATACTATATATGGAGAAATATTTAAGTGAAGAATTCTCTGAAATGTTTGACAAAAAGGAGAAATGTGAAAATTGACGACTCGTACTCATATCTGTGTATAATCGTGTGCGTGCGTGTGTGTGTGTGTGTAGGTGTATTGGTCATGAAAATTGCAGGCAACACCAGACAACATACAACGAGAAAAGAAATCAAACTGCAAAGAAATACACCTTCGAGGTAAATATTTACATACATATGAAAAGTGCATAGCGTATCTAATGATGTATGTATGTGTCTATATAATGAAGTTCGCAGACAACAGGGATCTTCATCAGTGTGCTGTGTGCGTGTGTGTATGTGTGTGTGTGTGCTTGTGTGTATCTATATATCGTGGCATTATCCCGAGCATCATCTCCCCAGCCTGATTCTGCGAGAGATGAGCGAAGTTGCTTCCTCGTTCGTGTGCTATTTAGTTGGGTTTGTTTTTGTCGCTGGCGCTTTTACTTTTCGTAGCTGGTCGGGTCTGCTGCTCGAATAAAAATTCCTCTTGCGTGTTAGCTGAAAGTTATTTTTAAAAATTTCTTTTAATTTTTTCTCATTTACGAGATACGAGATTTTAAATACAGACGACGTCGCTGTCGATGGTCTTCTACACAAATACTGTACACACACACACACACACACACACAAATTTTTCCGCCTTTGACTGCATTGAAACTAAC
The DNA here is from genome assembly GCA_035047565.1 of Drosophila mulleri. Taxonomy (NCBI): domain Eukaryota; kingdom Metazoa; phylum Arthropoda; class Insecta; order Diptera; family Drosophilidae; genus Drosophila; species Drosophila mulleri. Next base: position 5,062,488 of record JAWNPK010000069.1, on the reverse strand, counting down.
ATTTCCGTATCTTGTTTAGAAAATGTGCAAATTACCAAAAAATCTGTAACGCTCAAGTTGAAAATTTGTGCAAGATAAATTGAGTCGACTGAAAGTCAAACTGTCTGATCAGTCAATATTGCTTTGTTTCATTTAAATGAGCATAATTCGTCTTTGTTCACATTATGTATACGCAATGTTCGTCCTCAGATTCTGTAGGAAATGCTGAATTTTGCAATTGATTTGCTTTGTTCGCTGCTAAGCCATCCAGGTCTAATTACAAATTATTCAATAATAGCTGAGCTCAATGAATAGAACAATGTTTATGGATAATTTCTGAATATTAACTTTGTGCTTAAGCCCATTTCCTGTGCCCAACATCAGATTAATCTTGAACTAATTAGATGCGTTTCATTGTTTGTCCTCTATATACATTATAAAGTGCCTTTTAGCCGTTGCTGACAATGCTGTTGCAGGCAATGTTGAAGCTCCTCTGCTGTTCAAACATTCTCAAAATGGCAATTAGGCCCAACATTTATTTGTCAACCGACTGCCAAATGCAATATCCGTGGACAGCAAGACGAATAACAACTGCAGCGAGAGCAACAACAACAACAACAGTGACAACAAGAACAAATGCAATAACAACAACAATAATGGCAATGGCAACAATGTCACAACTCAAGTGTCAAACAAAAGGCGACGATGGCAATGGCATAGACAGCTACGGCTACATCTACGGCTACGGCGACGTCTACGTCTACGGCTGCGGCTAGAAAAACAATGAAATAGAGAGCGAGATGGAGGCATAGTAAAGACTTGTGGAGAGCGCATGAAATGCTCAGCAGGGCGACCAACTATTAGAGCCAAAATCAAACACACAATGCGATTATTATCCAATACCGCAACTGCTCCCGCCCCATATGCCAGTCAGCCAGCCAGCCAGCCTCATTTGCAACTTCTCACTAAACAGCTCATAACTGAAGTGGAAACCCAACGCGAAACTATAAAACGCACACATTAAAAATTCAAATTGCAAACAACAACAAAAGCACGAAAAACATCAAGCAGAAGCAAGCAACTGCACTTAATTGAATCGATGGCAAACTGCAAGATATCCTATACATTAAATGAATATATAGATAGATGAATAGAGTTTCTAGTTATATACATATTTACACCTATAATATATTATTCTATCAATTTTTATCGATGGTAGGACGAAACTTATTGTAAAATAGTACAAATAGAATATTACAAATAGTTTAGAATTGTTGTAATTTGGAAAAAACAGTTGGCTTACTGCATAATATTCTCTCATGATTTAGTAAAGTTTATAAAAGTGGGGATTCACTTAAAATAGAGTAAAACAACTTACATATCTAATGTCCAAAGTTGCAGTTTTCCATTATCCCCAGTCAGGTTAGCCTTATAAGTTTATGAATGCGTAAAACTCAGTAGATGATTAGTGATATGTGTGTTTTTTAATGAGGTATTTGTATTTTCTTTTCATTTGCTCGAAATCAAACAACGAAAGTAAAACTAACTCACAAATACTATCCACATACCTATCTTACAAACTCAAAATCAAGTATTTAATAATTATAAAATATATTCATATAGTGTGAATATATTTATATAATTATATACTTGAGCTCCTTGTCCTAAATAATACTTAAGTAGTTTTTTACTTTCTTGTAAAATATGAAATAGAATGCGTATCTACAAATTACATATATCGGTAGCATGTTAAATCTAGCTGTTTCCATAACTAAGTGGAAATATTTCCGCAGCTTATTCAAATATCATTACACAACACTGTCTACTTGTCACTTGTCACATGTAACAAAAATATATTATGGTCACACTTTGAAGCCTTTTAGTTTCTGAGTTTCTACTTGACGTGCTGCCGAAAAGAGCTAAGTAATATAAATACGTATGTATATATTTCACTAAATATTAAACAGAAATTGTTGATTATTTATAATACTCAAGACTATAGTGCTGTCAACAAAGTGTATATCTAATTGGGTTTAAGTTTCGAAATCATATTTACTCTGACTTTTCACACCTGTCACAAATGCAATTAAAAAGAATAACAATAGGGCATATTTCACCCTTTTACAGGGTATACAAATGCCGACAAGAGCAATACAGTGCACTCAAAATGAAAATTTCGCTCATAGCAGTTTTTTGCACCGGCATAAAGAGCGGAGCGTAAAATTCTTGTTTTCCGAACACACCAACACCAACATAGACACACACACGCATACACAGAGACGGCTGATGTTGTTGTTGTTGTTGCTTCACTCAGGGCTAGAAAAACTTTTTTCAGCATATAGCAGCCGCGTATTTCACGTCAATTGTGGGTGTATGTATGTGTGTGTGTGTGCGTGTGTGTTGGTGTGCCAACTTTAGTGCAAGGAAAGGAAATGCTTGACATATCTTGCCCGTTCTGCTTCCTCTTTTCGCTATTTTATTTGTTTTTGGTCTTTTCACTTGTTTTTCTTTTTAGCCAGTGGGCAAACATATTTTATATTTTATTTTATTATTTTCTCTTTGTGCACAACATTTTAATAATATACCGCATATTTATATACATATAGTATATACATTCTTCTTTGCTTCTTTTTATACCCTGAACCCATTGAAAATGGGAAATCAGGGTATAATGGTTTTGTGAAAAGTATGTAACAGGCAGAAGGAATCATCGCAGACCCCATAAAGTATATATATTCTTGATCAGGACGATGAGCTGAGTCGATATAGCCCTGTCCGTCTGTCCGTCCGTCCGTCCGTCCGTCCGTCCGTCCGTCCGTCCGTCCGTATGAGTGCGTCGATCTCAGAAGTTAAAAGAGCTAGAGAGCTGAAATTTTGTATGCATACTCGTGTATACCATACGCAGTACGAGTTTATCATATTTTTTCGATAACTCATTCGATATCTTTTTTATCGAGGATAATCGATAAATTTATATTGTTTTTTCAGCCTAATTTGAACACTATTAGACCTAGAGACTTCAGATTTACTGTGTATATACATTTGATGGGCACACACATTTTGTAATTTACAGATTTTGGATACCACGCCCCCTTCGCCCCAAATTTGTAAAAAACGTATATCAAGTACTAGAGACTTGTGCTTTGGAATGTACACACATTTACACATAATGATTACGTTCTGAAAGTTTCATTAAGATTGTACGTCTACATATGAAATTATTCAACAAATAAATTCTCATAATATTGCCCACACTGCAGCGCAGCCCAAGCGCAGTCGCTGCTTACTGCGCAGTTAGCAGAGCGCGGGCCTATGCGTGGGGGTGGATGCATGTGTATGTATGTGTGCAGAATGATTGGAACATCAGCACGGAGGGTTCAGGGTATCTCCTAGTCGAGCAGTCTCGACTAGAGCTTTCTTACTTGTTTTGCTTACTTTAATTCCGTTAGGCATCAGAGTTTTTCTTGAGGTATTTTTAATTCAGTTCCAGACAAATCCTTTGCTTCTGCTTTCATCCAAGTAAAAATAGAAATTTTCAGCGCATGGACAGTGCCGAAATAATAATAACAATAAATTGCTTGATTTATTTAACACAATTAATGTCTATGTTTATTTGGTTTATTATGCGTACATTGAACGTCCCGTCGAGGCCAAGATATTTTGACTTATTGACATATAAAATTGCCAGTTGTTTGGTTTAATTGTCGCAAGAGACATTTCATTTATTAATCGAGGGAAAAAAATGTATATATACACATGCTTATACATATATAAAAGATAAAAGTGATTCCAAAATGTCTGTTTATATATATTTTAAATGATTTCACCAGGCGTGAGTAGAACTTTCTGCAGTTGCCGACGCTGATATACCCTGTTCCTGTTGTTGTTTCTGTGAAAACTTCTTTTGGCTAATGCTAATCACATTCATCTATTGATTAGCTCTGGTCATAATTTGGCAAATTAAATTTAGAGTGCCCAGTCAAAGTCGAGCAACTTGTAAAGCCTTCCTTTCATTCTGATAACTCAATTCGTTCATGCATACATAAACATAAATAAACAATTCGCCAGAGCTTCAATTCAATTATATGATGGAATTGATTTATCTGTGCAGACCATCGAGGGCGACCACAAACTTTTTAACGACGGCTTATGGTCCTTGATTAATTTATGCGATTACATATAAATATATACATATATGTATGTATATGGGACATTTCTCGCTTGGATTGATGTGCTCATCAGCGCAAAAAGGAAATGTCTGTGGTCTTATCTCTGTATCTGCATGTGGCAATGCCAATTGAGTGGGTGGAGGACTGAGCACAGGCAAAAGCCCAGAGTACAAGGAATTGCGTATACTAGCTGCACAAAAAAGTAAGCTCGTACATTGGCAAATATTGCGCTTCACTTGACCCAGATATAACATTTCATTTGCATATTTATTTGGACGCCTGTAATAATTCGTATTGTCATAGTTGTTGTTGCTGTTGCTGCTGCTGCTGGCGTTCCTGCTCCTGCTGTGAGACAGGCATACCGGCAGCGCCGACCAAAAAAAGAAAACAAGGAAAATATTTTCCCTTGACGTAAACGACAACGATGCAAGAAATTCCAAACTGACGGAAAAGCAAGCGCAGATATTTAAGCAACTTTGCGAAGAGATGAGATGAGGCTGCTTGCTCGTGTTTATCTCTGCCGGCTGGCTGGCTGTCAGTCAGTCAGTCCAACCGTCCATCTGTCCGCCGTCCGGCCTCTTGCTGGTGCGCCCGCTGCTTGGCACGTAGTTAGTTGTTACGCTATCTGCTCAATGACATGTGCTGAGTTCTGTGTGCCAAAAAAATAAAATAAAAGGCGAAGCAGCAGCAGCACACTGGACGCCGCTGCATTGTTATTGTATCTTGCAGATACACAAATTGAATTGCCTGAAGTGAAAATGAACGGACCGAGTTCAGCGCACTTTAAAAACTGTTCGTTGCACCGCACAAGCGCTTAAAGAGCCCCAGATGACCGAAGATAGATGGACGTTAATACAATTGCGTGCCAAGATTAATTTATTTATTCCCGTCGAGCACGCGCCCCCAACGCATTTGTAATGCATGCGCTTTTATCTCAAAGATAAACCCCGTATTATACGCTATATCAGTGCATTTGTGCGCGCGCGTATCTGTGTGTGTGTGTGTGTGTGAGTGTGCCTCGTGCCTTGTGCCTGGCAATGCACATGGCTTCTGAGGGAACTTTCAAAGTGTTTCGGATGTCTTTACGACTGCCTGGCGTGCCCCTTGTTTGTACGGCTTATGCTTACTGAGTTATGCTCCACTGTACAGCGTGCGTGTTGCTGTTGTTTCTTATAACCAACGGGGGGGTATAATTGATTTGTGCAAACGCATGTGACATACTTACGAAGATTACTCCAATCGCATTTAGCAAAAGGCTTTTAATCTGTCGCTCTACAATTTGTCTTTGATATTGATAAAAAGTGATATGTTAAGCTGCAAATAAATTGCTTTTATTTACTTTATTTTATTGATTTGTATTAAATTAAATATTTTTACTATGATAAGATACACTTTTGCTATGCATACCGTATGAAATAGGGGAACATTTTCGTATGCAACTAATATATATCTTATATATGTGTAAGAGGCCAGGGTAGTTCCTAGTCAGCCAGACTAACGGTGCCCAGCAGACTAACGAGTTTATTATTTTTGTGTTTTTTGTATTCGTTTGCTGTGGTTACACTCTAATTTAGTGGCCATCAAATGCACATTTATAATTGGAGCATTGCCAACGAGCGTGCATGTCGATCTCTTGCTGGCAGCCACTGTGGCTCAAGTCATAACTGTCACAGTCACATCGCAAATGCCGCTGCATTCACATACATATGTATATCCGTGGTTTATCTGAGTGCTCGTATCTAAAAGCTGCGCTCATGCACAATGCTCTGATAGATAAGTTAGCTAAAATCTGTGACAACAGACAATGGGGGCAATCAGGGCGATACCGATTCTGGCGTCCACTAAAGTCAGACACTTGACTTGGACTCTAACATGCCAGGGCCACGCCCCCTCGCTCCTAGACTGCCGCATGACAGAGGACAAAGGCCAGACAAACTGGCACGCAGCATAGTTTAGTCAACGTGGGCGTTGTTCTTCTGGGCATGACACTAAAGCTGCATAAATGTTCCTTAAGCGATGCTCTGACTTTTCGGGGTGTTGCTCGTTAAGCCAAAGCTTATCTGGAGCCGTAATCTTATCCGAATGGCGCTAATGTTCTCAAGTGACATTTCCATGTAACCGAAATCAAGCCCACAACTTTATTTACATCTCACAGCTATTTGTTTGAAACTTGCCCTCAGCGACTATTAAATTCATAATTTAAATTTGTATTTACCCGAAGCTAGGATGTTTGTAGAGCATTTAACTAAGACATCGCCGTAGATGTGTATTTAGGCAACGAAATTGTAAAAGGCTGAGTCTTTTGATTATTAAAGTACAAGAGTCGAAAGTGCGAGATTGGAAGTTACTCGAAAAATAATATAAAAAATAACAAAATAAATAATAATAAAATAAATAATAATAAAATAAATAATAATAAAATAAATAATAATAAAATAAATAATAAAATAAAATATTAATAAAATAAATTGAATTTATTAGCTGTATTTAAGAGTAACGGAATACGTACAAAAATAATAATAACAACATATCATAAACATAATTTCTTTGTCTGTTTCAATATATCTGAAAATAATAAACACATAAACAAAAGTTTTTTTTTATATATATATGTATATATAAATGTTTATTAAAGCCAACCTCCAGTAACCCATTTGTGAGAGAAAAAAATATTTCTTAGTTTTATTACAAACAAAGTTTTTTTGTAATAATAAAAATGTAAAAAATAATTTCCTATACATGCATTTGAGCTTTACAATAATTTAATCAATTAAAATTTAATAGGTAACTGTTAAACTTTTCGGTTATTTTATGTTCTTTTTTTTATCAATTCAAAAAATTAATTATGTGTATAGTGTCTACTGTATTTTATATTATATTGTAACTGTAAAGACATAGTAGAACATTCTATAGAGAATTTTCACTTGCTCTCTCCTAACCTTTTTTATGTGTGATTTAATTTCTCGTACTACAGTTCATATATACAAAACCTGATTGGTATAATCCCTAATACTTGAACTTTAAGCATATTAGAAATGTGCACAGTGGCTCGGCGCATTTTGTTGCCTGCTGTGAGCATAATTACGAGCTATGTAGGTCGAGTGTGGATTTTGAGCGGCCCTGAAAAGCTTTGCATCGCTTCAGAGGCACTGCACCAGTTTCATCTTGGGCTGGGTCGTCAGCATCCCGACGAGTGGCTGTCGCGCATCGTGGATAATTAATTGATTGCCCATTTGATTGAACGTTTGATGGATGAGTGCCGTGCTCTGTGTGTGTGTGTGCATATTTGCTTTTGGTGCTAGTGAACTATTTACTGACGTGCATCCTTTCCCTGTATCCTCTTTGCAGTAATTGGCCTCGACAATATTCACAGACACAGGCACATCCACCACCACAAACACCACCACCACCACCAACACAGTCATAGTCATGGTGATAAGTAAACCCGACTCGACGCCCAATGGGACGGCGGCGAGCGCTGCTGACGCCGCCGCGGCTGGTCTGGATGCTGGGGCAAACAGCATGGCACATCGGTCGGGCATACCACAGGATCAAATAGACAATATTATGAGCGGCATCGCCCATACGGGGAATGTCAAAATGAACAATCATCGCAAAAAGCTGCGACAAAGGTAAGTTCCGTGGTCGTTCCCCATTCGTATTTCCCTCGACTTATTCTCGACTTGCTTGCTTGCAGATTTGATATTATTAAGAAATTAGGTCAAGGCACTTACGGCAAGGTACAGCTTGGCATTAATAAGGAAACGGGCCAGGAGGTGGCAATTAAAACCATAAAGAAATGCAAAATTGAAGCGGAGGCGGACCTGGTGCGCATTCGACGGGAGGTGCAAATCATGAGCTCAGTGCAGCATCCCAATATAATACACATATACGAAGGTACGCGCTTCGTTTGCTCCTATTGAATTGCTCAAGCTCATTCTGTAATTACTCTCTTGCAGTATTCGAGAACCGCGAGAAAATGGTGCTAGTCATGGAGTTTGCCGCTGGCGGTGAGCTATACGACTACCTGTCCGAACGTAAGGTGCTTAGCGAGGAGGAGGCGCGACGCATCTTCCGTCAGGTGGCTACGGCCGTATACTATTGTCACAAACACAAAATTTGCCATCGTGATTTAAAGCTGGAAAATATATTGCTCGACGAGCATGGCAATGCAAAGGTAAACATCTTTGAACTATATTATATTAGAAAATAGGCTGTACGATCCCATTGTTCCAAAATTTGAAGAAATTTGCCAAGCTTGATTCCTAATTACCTTATTGTTATATAGAATACAGAAATTGAACAAATGTTACATAAGATATACTTGATAATTACACATATAAAAAACACTATTGCGAAGTAATCTTTAAAGTTTAAACTATCATTATACAGTTACAGTAAAGTTGTAAATGAACAATTGATAATAATGATTTCAATGCTCCAACTAGAGATACATTAGATATATTTCTGTTTCTACCTCGCTCTCTCTCTCTTTTTCTCTACCCCGCTCGCTTCCTCTCTATTTGTTACTCTCTTTCCCTCTCTCTCCCTCTCCTTCTATTGAATTCGCTTTCTCTCTCTCTTACTCAATCAATCACTCACTGTCTCTCTGTTCTCTCTCTATTTCTGGCTATATATTTCTTTCTCTCTCTTTATCTCACTCTCTTACTCAATCACTCTCTCTCTCTCTCTCTCACTCCTGAATTCTTCAACAGATTGCCGACTTTGGTCTGTCGAATGTCTTTGACGATCAGCGCCTGCTGGGCACCTTCTGCGGCTCACCGTTGTATGCCTCGCCAGAAATCGTGGAGGGCACACCGTATCAGGGACCGGAGGTGGACTGCTGGTCCTTGGGCGTACTGCTCTATACTCTAGTCTACGGCTCCATGCCGTTTGATGGCTCAAATTTCAAGAAGCTAGTGAAACAGATCAGCCAGGGCGACTACTATGAGCCGCGACAACCTGTGCGTGCATCCACGCTCATTCGGGAAATGCTGACGGTTAGTCCGCAGAAGCGAGCCACCATCGAGCAGATATGCTCGCATTGGTGGGTGAACGAGAACGACAATGTGTCATGTTTGGACTTGGCTGAGGATTTGGCGAATCAGACGCCAGTGCGTCTCGACGTTCTGCTATCGCTGACGCCGGCTGCCATAACAGCGGATCAACTGGTTGTGCCATCCGCAGAGAGCTCAGCGGCCGCAGCTGCCGCCGCCAAGGCAGCCGGCAATGAGCGCGTTCAGCGCTCGCATTCAGTGGGCTCCATACGTGATATGGGAGCGCCCAGCACGGAGGCAGAGCGTCGCATCCTGGACATGGTTGCTGGTGAGTTGATGCACATCGAATGTGGAATACGTGTCATGCTTGTAAAGACCATAAGACCCTAGAGCTCCTCCGCACACAATTTTGTATATATGTATATTGTAAAGTGCTGTGAACTAACTTGGCATACACAACAATGTGTCCTGCCCACCACCCAACTAACTGCTGCTCATGCGGTCTACCTGCTCCCACTCCTCGACCCGCCTAACGATCAAAACGGATCACACACTCAAGTGCACTAAACAACTTGAAATCAAATCCATTTAACCACTCTCATTAAACCACGCCTCCCTTTCACACTCTCTCTCTCTCTTTCGATCTCTCCTCTTTTCACGCTTTCCTAGCTGGTGGCGAGGCTGCCCTTATGCCATCACCCACGCGCACCATCACACCCGCCCAGAGCCCGGTGCAGGCCAAGCGCAAGCTGCAGCCGACGATGTCCACGGAGAACGCCGCTGGCACCACGGCCAAGAAGAAGGAGAAGCCGGCCAACAGTTCGTTCGTCATCAGCGAAGCCACAGCGCCATCGCTCGCACCACCAACAACCACAGCACCGCTCGCACAAGCCTCAACCACCCCCTTGACGGCGCCCCAGCCCATGGAGACTGAGAGCGTGGCCCCCGCCGACGAGCAGCCAACGGCGATCACGGCGCCCGGCTACTCACCGCAAGACATGCAGAAGGTTGGCAATCTGTGCGAGCAGCTCATTGGAGAGCCCGCTGCACCACCCGCCAATGCGGCCAATGCAGTGCCGCGACAGTCAACACGTGCCAAACTGGATGCTGTAGTGGAAGCACCCGAGGAGAAGGACGCCACCAAAGTGATTAAGAAGTTTGTGAACAAGCACAAGACCGCCGACTTGGTGAATGCCATCAATGAGAGTGCCACCGGCAAGGCCACGCCCAGCGGCAATGCTGCTCCACAGACCCAGCCACCGGCCGCGCCTTTCGTGCGCAAGTGCAGCCTGCAGGATGAGTCCACACTCAACAAGTTCAATGCAGAGCGTCGCAAGTCGCGCATTCTGGAAACCGCCGAAAAGTTTCAGCCGCCGCCGACGACTGTGACGCCGGAAAAGCCCAAGAAGCTGAGCATACCCGGCGTGAGTGTGGGCAGCTTTAAGAAGGAGTTCGAACGCAAGGCCACAAATCCGACGCCAATGACCGGGCCCACGCCTGGCGAGCGTCGCGCTCAGGAGCAGGTGGCCGCCGCTGCGGCTGCGGCTCAAGAGGCCGAGGCGCAGGAGGCCTTGGGCACACCGCCAGCTTCGCCGGTGGTGAGTGGCGCTCTGGAGGGCAGCGACTCCAAGAACTCAGTGGCATCGGTATCGCTGGAAGAGGCGCGTCGCTCCATGGAGAACTCGATTGCGCTGCTGCGACAGGCGCAGAACGAGTCCAACAAGGAACTGGACCAGCTCTGCGCCCAAACCGAGACAATTGGCGTCAGCGAGCCGACGGCCGAGGAGCGCGAGCGTAAGTTGAAGAATGCCCGCGCCATAATCGGAAACGCCATCCAGCCAGGTGAGTGCCCAATGAGACTGCATGCCCATATACGATATTATCTAATAATTATAATTTAAGCTAAGCCCGCAGCGCTTTCGAGTTGACTACCAGCACTTCTATCTATCTATATACATATATCTATTACCAAGCAATAGCATCTGGCACAAGTCTAGCGGCGAGGCAGTTAAGCGAAAGGAATATCGGATTTATATACAGATGTAGCAGATCAATGCGAATGATATTTTGATGCTTTGTTTCAATATCATTTCAATTATAAATACATTCTGAAAAGATGTATTACAATTATTATTGGATCTCCCTTTGTAAACGTTGAAGAGAAATCTAGCAGAATATGAACCATATAAAACCGATGTAAATTAAAATTTGTATTATTCCTTAGTTTCGTTTCTCTACTCTCATTACTTAAAGAATTTAATATTCTTGCTGAAAATTAGATTTCAAACTTAGTTTTTTTTACATATTTAATAAATATCATAAATTTTTATTATTATTATTATTGACTATGCAGATATACAAACTTCTTAAAGTATAGTCAGACTATATTTTAGTCTAGAGCAAACCGAAACCTATTGAGGTATTGGGTTTATCACAAAAAAACTATTACTACTGAAATTCTATTATTCCAATTATCTAGTTCTATATTTAGTGCTCAGTCGAGTTGGAGCTATAAATAAAAATAGAATATTTCGAATAGAATAGAATAATTTTCATGAACAGTTAGTGTAATTGCACTACTATTCTTGTATCCTATATCTAAAGCTGTAGATATAATAGATATTCCAAAATCAGTTCAGCTCGAACTTAAATGTATATCTAATTTCTTCAGCAATCCGAAACCGATCTTTAGTAATAGTAATCATGATCTATTGAAAATTAGTTTTTATTAGTATTATTCAATCTGATAGTAATTAACTAGAGAATGAAAAACAATAGCTTCTGATTGACTATGTCTATTCTTCACTGCCAACTGATTGAGACTTGTGCATAGCTTTCAGTTTAATGCGTCTTGTATTTCCAATATTTACATAACTTTCTCCCCTGTTGTTGTGTATGTAAAACGTTTTGCCAGCAGAGTGCTGCATGGATTACATTTGGCTTTTGGAATATACTCTGGCACACTCCTAATTATAAGTTGAATCGAATCCGAATGCATCTCGCTTACTCATGCCAAACAGTTCATGGATCCAAAGTAAACACAGAGCATACGCCACTCTTTGACCATTGTCTTTCTCCTCTTCTCTCTCTCTCTCTATCGCTCTCTTTCACTCTTATGTCTTTTGCTCTGTGGTGCGCGTCACACAACACACATACATTCACACACATTCTCATCATAATCATTGAATCATCTTAATTTTAGTGATACGCCGGCCAACAGCATTATTTGGCATGGGCAATGGCTTCGGCAGCGGCGGTGTTGGGGGCGGTGCAATGCTGCCGATACCGATGCGCACTGAGAGTGCCAGCAATTTCATAGGCAATACGAGCAGCAACAGTCCGGCGAACGCTTTGGCAGCTGCCAAGCAAACATTGCAGCAGCGTCTCTTCTCTGGCGGCGTGCCTGGAGCGACGGCGGCGCCACAGCGAGCGGCCATGTGGCAGCCGCAGACTGCGTACAGCACGGCGAGCATATTCCAGCCGCTGCCCACCAGCAGTCCCTTTCGGCAGATGCAGCAGCAGTACCAGCAGAAGTGCCAGGAGGCTCAGCAGCAGCAGCAATATCTACGATCGACAAGCAGCGCTCTGTTCACGCCACCGCCCTCGCCGCTGTACGCCCCCAGCCATGGCCACGCTCAAGTCGGCAGCAGCAACAAAAGCAGCAACAACAACAACAACCCCAACAATCCGATGCCAATTATCAATTACAATGTCAGCTCGCGTACGAGACCATTTCATAATCAAGCTCAAGACACTCTCAATACATCTGCCTTGCCTGCGGCTGTGTGGCTGAAATGTAAGTCTTGGCAGCGGCTCCACAGTGCCACGCGACGCCCAACTGCCCAACTGCCCACCTGCCTGACCGCCTGACCGCCTGACCGCCTGCCCTGCCGTCAACCAAATCCGTTGCGTTCCCTTAGCAGATGCACTGAGGCTGGACATCGGGCAATCGATGCCAGATCTCGCTCTGCTGTGTGTGTTGTTCCTCTGTTGTTGTAGTATCTGTAGTTTCTCTCAATTAATATGGACCGCACCTGTTGCCGTAGTCGGTGTTGTGTGTTCTCTATGTTGTTGCTCTTACTCTGCTTTCCTCTCGCCCATAAATGGAACTCACAACAAATCCAAAGCTACTTACGTTTCTCTGCTCTGTTTTGTAGATGATTCAGTTGCTGTTGATATTGTTGCTCTTGTTATTGTTCTTGTTCTTGTTCTTGTTGCTCGTTGTTGCTCGTGTGCATATTCGTATCTGTAGCTGCTTAGCTGCTTAGCTGCTTCTGCTGCTGCCAGTCGCTGCTGCTGCTTTAACTTAACTCCCAACACTTAGCTTGCGAACACACACACACACACACTTACTTACCCCCAAATTTGTTTGGCCTTTAATTACTTCCGCTACCCACTTTTGCTACTTCTATGCTTACTTACTTAACCGTTCATGTTTCCATCTTGTTGGCAATAAAAGCCCTTGACTTATCACTAAATATATTTATTATCGCATATGCACAGCCTCGCCGGGCGGAGATGCGTCAGCGAGCGGCGCCGTGAAAACATCGACCGCCTCCATTACGCTCAAGTCGGCGACGTTGCCGCGTCGCAAAATCAATGCCAAATCCGAGGTGCAGCTGGACATCAAGCCGCGCGTGCCAGAGCACCCGCAGCCGGCGATGCGTTTCAGCACCGAGATGCAGCACCCAGTGGCCGACCTGCGCAGCGCGCCGCCACGCGAGGGCCCCATGCCGTACAGCCCCATCAAGACCACGCTGCAGTCGCGCGCCACCAGCCTGGAGCCCAAGGAGCACATCATCACCATACAGCGGCCACCGACGCAACAGACTTACGGACGCACCAACTCCAACACCACAACACGGTAAGTGAAGAGACGACAGAGGAGACTTTAATCTCATTCTCGCTAAGCACTGTGAATCCTTGCAGCTCTGGCTCGTTGTCACGTCAATCCACTGCTGAATCCGAGGCGGAATCAACCGCGACCATGTCCCAGTCGACTGTGACTAGCGGCCCGGGCATCTCGCAGCCCATTAAGAAGAGTCCACGCGAATTTATTATACCCATTGCCGTGGAGGGCGGCGGCTTCATCACGCCACGCGAACGCAGCATTGAGCCATCCGAGTCCGGTCAAACAACCACATCCAGTCGGTCGACATTCAGCCGACTGCGTCCAGCGCATCGGATTGGGTAAGCCACGGCAGTCAGAGCAAATATGCCCTCCATTGAACCTCTATTGAACCCTTAAACCTTCTTCACAGATCACTGCTCAGCGAGACGGGCTTTGATGAGAGTTCGCCATTCCAGAAGATGCGCACAGCCTCGATAACTCGTGATGGCGCTGACGAGGATTCGCTCTTTACCCCGCACAGATTAAGGTAAGCAATCCAATCTACTTCAATCGAATCTCATTATATTTAACTAAATGTTATGCTCGTCTACGTAGGAGCTCGAGGCCCGTCAAGAAAATTAGCCAGGACAACGATTCGCAGAGTTCCGGCGAGGAGGATGACGAAGATGGCTTTGAGATACTTACCGCGGAGAACCTATTCTCGACATTGTTGCAACGCGTAAGTGGAAATCACAATATAATCCAATTCACACATTCACATTTCGTACTCGAATTCCAGGTGCGCACGCTCACGAATCGCATGAACGTCAACAGCGACCTGACAGCCGGTTTTCCCAGTCATTCTAGTCGCCTGCTAACCGATATATCGCGGCAGGCACAGGGCCACAGGCCCTTCTGGAGTCAGGGCGGCCCCTTTGGCAGGTGAGTGGCTGGTCCCACGAGGCAGCTCTAGCTCTAGCAATTAGGTCATTCACAATAGCAAGTCGATGCGAGCTCACGTTAATTACCATGACTTTGTTATCCATTCTTTACATGCTGCTATCGAAATACTAAACCCTACCAATTCATTTGCTAATCTGCTCAACTAACTAACCGCATAGCGAGCATAGGTCACAAGTCAGTTATAGCTATACTCAGACGGTTGAGAAGAAGCAAGTGTAAGTATGAGCTGTAGCAAGAGCTAACTGAGATACTAAGCCGCACAGACACTAAACTGCCTGCAAATCACCCCAATCTATTTACTATTATGATAGAACTATTAACTTCTGGCACATGCGCCTGTGTCTCCTAGATGCGGACAACGTTTGTTAAGGGGCTTGCTTGGTTGGTTGATCGATTGCTCTGGCTCCAAGTGCTGCCTGTAAGTTGGCCCGTTCAATGTGCAAGTCCTTTAGCTAAACGTTGTTCGCCATGCCTCACAGTCAGATATGTTACACATGCGCATGCCACAAGCATTTATTTATGTGAATTGAAATTAAACACTAGTCGCTCTCTCTCTTTCTCTTTCTTTTCCCCCTCTCTCTCTCTGTGTCTCTTTGACAGTCGTCTGAACAGCGCCAGCAACAGCAGCGGCCTGGGCGCTCCCTGGCGGCACAGCATGTCCCGGGACCTGGGCAGCGATATGGAGTCGATGTTCTCGCGCACGGGCGCCACGCTGCCAAGAGGTGAATATCACAGATTAAAGAGTAAATATTTAGATCAGTAGGCAGACAACAGGCAGAAGATGCCAAGCGAAGCAACTGCAACGGCAACTGCAACGAATCGAACAGACCGTAAATCGTAAAAATATCAGCTGCAAAAGTATGCTACGTAAATAAGAAATTTCAATTTCGATATATACTTGTATACACCGTTCTAGTAGTTGTTGATGTATGCTAAAACAGAAACAAAAACAAAAAACAGAACAAATCAAAACATAAATAGAAACTACAAAAAACCCAAAACAACAACAATACCAGATACAAAACAAAACAAATCAAGTACTACTACTATATCTATTTATTTAGTCTAAACAAGTTTGTGCAGCCAACAACAAAAGCAAAACAAAAAGCAACCCTAAAAACCAACAAACAAACAAATTAAGCAATTAATTAAGTGTCTACTGTAATTATCAAATGAAAATGCCAATTAATACTTTGACAAATCCTTTTCCGTTCTATTCTGATTGAGATTTTTAATTTATTATTTGATTATTATTATTATTATTATTATATTTTGTGTGTGCGCACATCCATTTACTAGCATATCTACCATCAAATTAAGATGTGAAACTATATCAAAAGTAGTACTCTATCAATCAATCTATCTATCTATCTATCTATGTTTATCTACTCTATCTATCTATCTATCTATAAATATACATACATATATATCTATCGATCTATTGCTACCTGTCCTAGAGCACAATAACGTTTGTTATTAACCTTTAATGCTGCTGCCGCTTTACAATTACAATTTACAAGAATACATATATGACATGTATGTATGTATGTATACATATACATATATCAATTTATCTGTATATATATACATACATATATGGCTATATACCTCTCATCAGAGACATGTTTAAGCTCTCGTAGCCCAACGAACCCAACCGACTTAATTAAATGTGCCTCTTATTGTTCTCTTCGTAATGTTTGCACAGTTAATCATTTATTTATTTATCCACGTATTTATTAAATTTGAGTTTTTCTTTCCATTATTTGCTTAACAAGATTTTTTTTATTATTTTTATTTTATTAAGTATTAAAATGTTATGCAATGATGATAGAAAAAATGTCAATGGTCAAATGAGAAATCAAATATATTGTGAATTAATATGAATTGTTAATTATGAAATCGTATTCAAAGTTTTGAATATCTGCGCAACAATTAAGTTACTCGTCTAGAACGATTTTAGCTTGGCCAACAAAACAAAATGCTCAACAAAGAATAAGTATGCACACACACACACACACACATATATATATATATACATGTACATTGGTCTATGTATGCGTATTCATATGTTGCAACAACTACAACAAATTATGCCCAAATTAATTAGGAGCAAAAACAAAAATACGAAATTTCTATAAATTTACTTTGACTCGTGTGTTATTGAAAATTGTTAAAAAATAAACAAAAAAAAAGAAAACCCTTAATATTATTAAATTGTTGAAAACAAACAAAGTAAAAGAAAGGGTGTACTTAATCTTAACAACCATCCAAAAATGAACAAACTTAACCCACAATTAATTTTATTACATTTTACAGTGAGACAAATTTTGATGACAATAAGCGACCCACTTTTGTTTTAGAAATCTAGAAACAAAGAGAAAATACAGATGAGAAAATGAAAATAAACAAAAAGTATATATAAACCATGGCTCTTTTATTTCCAATTACAAATTGTTTGACAACCAAAAGAATTTTGTTTAATCAATATCCACATATACATACATAATACTTTAATTATTGTTGTACAGTTTGCAAATGGCCCCGCTACCTTAAATTTGTTTTAGTTTTACCTATCTCTCTCTCTATACATATGTATATATAAATATAAAACTCCTTTTTTTTTTACCATAAAGAACAATCACAAAAGAAATTCAATTAAAATGGAAATTCGCTAACCAAGCAAGTTGTTTGAGTTCCAAAGTTCTTGTTTATGTTTTTAGTTGAATAATCATTAAACCGACTTTTGTGTTGTACGACATATTAATTTATAACACCACTAAGCACACACACATGCATACATACACACAAGCACACACATGCAATTGAAGCTTATCGATGTAGTTAATTTTGTCCACGCTGTTTAATGCTGTGTAAAAGCTGATCAACCACAACCACAACCACGCCACAACCACAACTACCGCCGCAACAACAACAACAACAATAACTAACTTGGCACAAATACCAAACGAAACACAAATTCTGTTTCAATATTCAAATCGAAACCAAAAACAACTTTCTGAGTTCTGGGCTATTTTTAATCGAGAAATGAAATTGTTACTTAATACGAATTTGTTTATAGCAGATTTAATAATGTAAACAACAGCAACAAAAAAAATTGAAAAAGATTTGTGCATTTTATTCAAACGATTTTAGCAAAGTTAAGCAAAACTAAAACAAAACAAAAAAATAAAATAAAATAAAAAAAATGTCCAAAACTTTGAATACGATAATGTACAATAATAATGTTCAGCTACTAATTGTTGTCATTCTCTGAAACGCAAACATATTTTTTTATCATCAGCAAACAACACAAACCTAGAGCTGTCTCTCTCTCTCTCTCTCTCTCTCGCTATCTCCCTCTATTTCTTGCTCTTTATTATACTATTTTATTTCTATATATTTCGAGCCTTCATGCACTGCACCGTTATTTCAATCATACTCATACTGATCTGGGCCCCTTTTTGGCTTACATAATATATTAAATATTTGGTTAGTTCACTAATTATTTGATTATGCGCAATTCGTTGGCCGTTTTACACAATTCGTGCTTATTTCGTTTACAGTTGGTTTATCTTTAACTACTACCACGCCCACCAAGCATGTCATAACTATTAACAACAGCCCGTTCAATACAAAATCCACAACATCAACAACAACAACAACAACCAGCAACACGCAACTGCAGCCGGCCATTGTTGCAACTGCCACGAGAACGTCAAGAAAAGTCGCCATCGCCACAGCGCCGCATTTGACCATCAGCCAGGAGCAGCAGAACAAAGAAGTGACAACGGCTGCACAGTCACCGAAGGCAGCTAAAACCATCAGCACCACCACCACTGCCACAATCACAACCACCAGAAACCTCAAGAGGCCATAACATTAAATCTGTTGCAATTGCTGATGCGGATGCGAATGCGGATGCGGATGCGAATGCTGTTGCTGGAAGCTGTTTTGGTTGGCACAATGAAATAACAATTTGATTTTCCAATTGGACTCCACACAGTTGTTCATTGTTGATTTCCATTGACCTGTAATTAGTTTTGGCAGCGCATTTTAACAACTAAAGAGCACATTTAGCGTTCGATATGCGCCCGAAAGCATATTGCAATAAACGTATCAAATGCTGTCGACTAAACACTAATTTTTATTTGTTTTGTTAAAGTGAAATTGACAACAACAAAAATCATCTGAAATTCTGAGGAGAAGAGAATACGTTGTTATAGATTTTTGACACAGATTGTGATTTTTAATTATTTTTAAACAGCTTTAACTATTTATGTAATTGCTCAATTTGAGTTTGATCCAAGATTGTTCACAAAATCTAAAAACTTAAAACTAAAACAATAATCATCAGTTATACGTATTCAAGTCATTTCAATTGAATTCAAGCAGGGTATATGCTGCCTCGAGCATTACAAATAAGCAATATTTTTATATGCACACACACACACACATACAAACATACTTACATACACACACACACACTTACACATTCCTAAATTATCGTACATAAATACATTTAATTACTGAAATAACAAATTTTATATACTGATTTGCAAATGAAACAAAAGTCATTAAACCTGTTGAATTGCTAAATACATAAATCCAAAACGATAAACAAAATAAAACCCAAAAACTTTGTTATTTTTGATGTCCTCCTGCACGTGAGAACGAATTGTTGTATGTTCCCTATTGTTGTTACTGTTTTTGATCAGCCATTTTTTGTTAATTTAACCAGCTAACCCCGCTATGTTACTCTAGATCGATCCAGTGTGCAAAGTTCTTTTGGTTGCAAACATACAAAACGTTTACAGGTGCGCCGGGACAGCGACTCGGAGAACAGGTACTAGGTTATGTAAGAGCTTGAATTGTGTGCACTGAGGACAGGTAAGTGAGCCTTCGAACTGGCCCCTAGCTCTGGCATCTAGCTCCCGCTCCCTGTACACCCGTGAGTCTGCGGACCATGCTCGAGACTTAATCCATGCCTTCACCTCTACCATTCACAGGGCATCACTCGAAGAGCAGCTCCAGCAAAGCCAAAGCAGGTCCGGGAAGTGCGGAGAATGGAAAGGAGAGCACAGCCGAGGCCAGTGCCGAGGAGCCACTCGACCTGGCCGACTTGGATCTATCGCGCTTGCGACTGAGCAAAAAGGATCTCGAAACGCTGTCGAGCATTACGCCAGGCCTGCCCAAATGCTTCCAGGAGCAGTTGCTGGCCAAGCTGCCGCCAACGCAGGCTCGCAAGCTGTCTCGCACTCTGAGTGTCCAGAGCGGCGCTGCCACGACGCCAGCTATAAAGGTGTACAAACGTAGCCAGAGCAGCGGTCGTGGCTACATAGCGGAACAGCCGGAGGAGGACGCCAAGAGCAAGCCCCTAACGGATGCACCAAAGACCACCTCGGCCAGCACAGCCATCTACCGACGCAGCCTGAGCCGGGCGCCCAGCCAGGGACCCGCCCAGGAAACGACTGCAGCTGCCGTGGCCGCGAAGAGCCGCAGCAGCAGCGTCTGCCGCGACGACTACGGCAAGTCCTCGCTGTGCAGCAGCAGCTACACCAGCGACATCAATGACAAGTACAAGTACTACTCGCCGTATCTGAGCAAGTCCGGCAATGCGGCCGCGTTGACCAAGGAGGTACCGGAAAAGCGTTATAGCGCTGCTGTGGGGCGTCCACCGAGCGGCTACCTGTCGCCACCGCCGCAAACTCC
Organism: Drosophila mulleri; assembly: GCA_035047565.1. NCBI lineage: Eukaryota > Metazoa > Arthropoda > Insecta > Diptera > Drosophilidae > Drosophila > Drosophila mulleri. The sequence goes on along the minus strand of JAWNPK010000069.1, from coordinate 5,041,840 downwards.
GAGTGTGGCCGTGGCCGTGACTGATGGCAGCAGCTCGTTGCGTAGACGCTCCTCGCAGCGTCGAATCTCACGCTTTCTGCGGCCCGACTTCTTCGACGAGCCACGCGAGCGCGACTCGCAAAGCGTGCTCCGCGAGATACGGGAAAAGTCCTGCGATCGCTTCGAAGCGACTGCAGCAGCGGCTGGGGCGGATCTGCGCCAACGCAAGCACAGTCTGCCCAATGTGGAGTCCGAGGTGGAGCCAAGCCAAACAACAAAGCGTCATGCGCGCAACAAGAGCATGGAACAGTTTTCTGACGCAGTAGCGGAGCCACAGCCGGTGGCACAGCAATCCGAGAAGAGACGAAGCCAATCACGCTCGCGTGAAATGGACACAGAGCTGGACAAACACGACCTGGCCAACAAAATACTGCAGGAGCTGCAGCTGCTGTCCGCGGTGCGAACTCAGAAGGAGAACGATCAGCGCTCGAGCACCGAGCAGACAACTGTCGAGACGTCTAGAGCAAATAGAACTGAGGAAACTTCCACCATCAAGAAGGTTAAGAAGATCAAGTCAAAGGAGAAGGACACTGAGCTAAGCGCTGATGCCGATACTGCCAAATTAGTCACAGCAACTACAACAGCAACAACAAGCCAGCTGGTGCGAAAAGTGAAGCGGGTAGTCAAGAAGTCAACGGAGGACTCCACAGTGGCGCAGCTCGGTACGGATACGCAGCTCAATGAACAGCCCGCGCCAATGGACACGAAGATAAAGCGACCTAAATCGTATCCCATGAAGGATCTGGGTCTAAGTCTCAAGGGGAACACGGAAATGCCGCTGCCCCAGACATCGGCCACAACAGTGCAAAGCAAGCTGCCCAATAAAATAGCCCCGACGACAACAGAGGCGCCCTCTGATGCGCCCAGAGAGAGTCGGCTGATGCGACCCAAAAGCTACCCGGCCACAAAGCTGGCCATGCCCAAGGACATCAGAAAGGTAACCCGCAGCGGCGCAGCAATACCTAGCATCGCCGAGACTACGTTGGCACCGACCACAGCATCGAGCTCCAAGTCAACGTCCGAAGAGCAGTCGGTGTCAAACGCAGGTTTGATGAGCACAATGACTGATAAGGACGCTGGAGCGTCATCTGCGGAACCGCGTTCGACGTCCACTAAGAAAGTGATCAAAGTTTCCAAGAAGTCGAAGCTGGTGCCACCGACTCCAGTCACCCCATCCACACCCACAACCACAACAACGACAACAGCAACGACTTCAGCGAACAGCTCCAAGGAGTCGAGTCCGGTCATCAAGTCGAAGGAGAAGTCGCCTGAAAAGAAACCCAGCAAGGGTCTGCTCTATGCCATTGGACAAAAGTTCGAGAAGCTGCGCGACTCCGCAATGAGCAAGGAGAAGAAAGGAAGCATGCCCAGCTCAACTCTAAACTGTGCACAAAAGCAAGACTGGACAGATGAGCGCAGCTCTCCAGAGAAGTCTGCGTCCACCTTGCAGAGAAAAAAGAAATCTGTCGATACAGAAAAATCCCAGGAAACGGCCACAGACGAAAAACGTGTCGACAAGAGATCTCGCTTCGACACCATGCTCCGCTCGTTGCGAGAACGCTCTGTTCCCCGCACGCAGCCCGCAGCCAGTGCCAGTGCCAGTCCCAAGCGATCCGCCAGCGTTGAGGAGCTGCACGTCGACAGCAACAGCGGGGGAGGCAAGCAGAGCGGTGCAGTGAACAAAATGCTGGGTGGACTCCTGCGACGCTTCGATCGCGAGAGCAGCGAGCAGCGGCGCGTCCGTAGTACGCGCTCGTCCAGCAATATTGAGAGGCAGGTGCGCGAGGAGCAGGACATGTCGCTTCCAACGTCCCCCATCTACCAGAATGTGAGCAAAACCAAAAATGCGGCTGCTGAGGAGAACTGTAACTGCGAGACGATCTGCCCGGAGTGCATGCAGAACCAGGGTGCAACAGAGGCGTCATCGGCTGCAACGACAACGTCGCAGACCGGCAGCAATACCCAAAGCAACAAGGAGAAGCGCAAGGGTCTCATGCTGGATCTGAGTAATGCGACCAGTGGAAGCACCTCCGGACCGACTACAAGCGCTGCAACAACCACGACCAATACCAGTGGGAGCTACCGAGGTGCAAAGACGAATCCGGCTCTGATCAATGGCAACGGGCTGTACTCCAATTTGCCGCCGTATCCGGGTGCCATGAAGAGCGCCTCCTCCAACAACAGTTCGAGTCAGCAGTCAATGGATAATGCGACCAACAACAACTCCGTCAATACCAACAACAACTGCAGCTCGCAGACGTCGGGCTACCGCACCTCCTCGGCGCATGAGATCAATCGGAACAACTTGTTGACGCCCTCGTTCGAGAACATTGCCAACTACTCGTCGGACTCGAGAAGCTACCAGGACGACTGTGCCTCGACCTCAACGTTTATGTCGCCCACCGAGGAGCCCGAGCTGTACTTCGACAACTGGTCCGTTTGCTCCGAGGACAACTACATGCTGCACGCAACGCCCTCACCCACGGTCTCCCGGCTCTCGCGCACCTCACAGCTGTCGTCGCCCACGCGCTGCTCCGAGAGCTCCGATCCGAATGAGAGCGTGATCGATCGCATCAAGCGTCGCAGCTTCTACAGCCGCTTCAATGAGCAGAAGCCTCGACGCACCAGCAGCATTGTTGGCCCCTCGGCGGTGCGAGACTACTACCGCGAGCAACAGGCGGCAGTGAAGGCGCGCTCCAGCCAAAAGCTGCATGCCGCAGAGGTGGAGACGCGCGGCCACTCCCCGGACATTACTCAACAGTTTTTCAGGCCACTAAAGCTCAGTCCTGTGGGCACGGAGCTCAAGCCCCCCGTCTATCGCTCTCCGCTGGACTATTCGGCATCTGCGTCGGCGGGCGCAACGAGCAAACCTCGCAAGAGTCTCAACGACATTCGCAACACGTCGCCATCGTTCCTGAGCAAGCGCTACGATTCGCAGGACTACAGCTCCGTGCCCATGCGCTACAAGAGCTCCTCCAGCTCCAGTCCCAGCAATACTGCCGTTGGCGGCATCAATGGCTACTACAACACCTACAACCCCAAGCGCCGCTCCTCCTACACACTGAACGGCACCCTGCCCTCGGGCACCAGCAGCAGCGCCGGCGCCAGCAGCCATTTGGATGGCTATGCCACACTGGGACGTCGCTCGATAAGACCCTACGATCATCGCACCATGTCGCTCCTGGAGCCACCCACCAGCAGCAGCACGGCTGGCACCTACCACAGGCGAGAGGCCCGCACTCCAGTACGGGACTACACATCGAGCATTTCGCGGTGGGTAGTGAATCGAGTCGTATCTATCTCTAGCCCCAACTGATCGCATTTACTCTGCCCTTACAGTTCTGGATCGCGTTACCGTACCTCGTCGGCTACGCGCAGCCCTACAAACATTTGATGTTCCACACCGCAGAATGGCTTCTGCATCTTCTGCTACTACTCAAAACGGAAAAGGGCAACCCATGGCCCAGCCATGGCCACGCCGCCCAATACAACTGCCTCCTCGTCAGCCTCGGCCTCATCCTCGCGCGCCAGCAGCGGCGGCATCAAAAAGCTAATGCAATCCGCACAAGCTCATCACAACCAGCATAGGTTCTAGGACGCCACTCGATGGATGCTGCCGCGATATCACGACAACTCTCTAAGTGGATCGAAATGAAGCCCACGTTGAGTGCACCAATTTAGGCGTAACTGATTTTTGATATGTTTTATATAGCCAAAGTTAAAATTTAGTGCAGGTCGCCCTGGAGCGCTGCTTGTAGTTGTCCCAGTCCCATTAACTAGTCAGATATACACATAGTAACGTTTCAGAGATAGACAGTGAAAGAAGCTGTAGTAGAATGTCCTTGTGACCGATGATCACTGTTGTCGCCTAGGATTCTCAAATAATTGTGCCTTGGTTCCTTCGACGTTTTTAGATTTAGCCCTAGACTAGACGTAAAGATGATTTAATTTGTAAGCAATTAACGGTACGGGATGCACAGTTGAGGAATGTTAATTTTTTAACGAATATTTTAGAGATATTTTATATGATATTATTAAGAGCATCGCGCCGAAAAATGCGTTAAAATTGTATCAATAATTTTAACAAGAATTTTTTGAAAAACAGTACTGAATAATGATTTGAGAAATTTATAGCTTGCGATGGTATTGATATTATATTGGTGCCACCTTTCGTTAACTAGAACTATTGATGTTATTGCGAAATAATAGAAGATACGTGTAGAATTAACGAGAGCTAAAGATTCAAGTGTAGCGAAAACAAAAAGCGAATTTAAAAAATAAAAAGAAAAATGAAAAATTAGTGCTCAGAAAATTGAACGTACGAAAATGTAATAAAGCATGAGAATGAATGCAAACATTTTAAACAGAAATCAATAAACATCACGTATGAATACAATCGTTAACGTAAAACATATTCTTTAATCTATCCGATCTGCATTAAGTATTAAGGCCACTGTTGAGCGAAATGTCGCTCAGTTCTGTTTCTTGAGCTTGTAGGTGGGCATGAATGGTATGTAGTAGGTCCACTTCCATTTCCGTATGGTGTCCATGCCGTAGGGGAAATCGTAATCCGTGGCAGTGCCATCGTTGATGTTGTCGTCTCCCAGAGGCATCTCATTGGCCCAGTCAATGAGCCCACGCTCAGCTGGTGTGCCTGGCAAAATGGAGCTCATTGTCATCTAGCTAGTTCTGGCAAAAATTCACTTTGGCTTACCTGGAATTATATTGTCCAGAAAGCAGCCCAGTAAGCCACCTACCAAGATAGTGGTGCCCAGCAGCACGGAGAGCGTGGAGTCGACGGTCTCATTGCCCGTATTGATGGCGCCCGGATGCTGCTGCATCCAGGGGCACAAGACCATGGGGAAGAATATCGAGAGGCCGAGAATGTAAAGGTTTCTGGCGGAGCGCAGATCCACATACTGCAGTGTGGACAGACCGAAGGCGATGATCATGCCAAACATGACACAAAATATTCCTCCCACCACCGAGTCGGGAATCAGGATGAATATGGCCCCAAATTTGCCTATGATGCCCTGCAGCACCATTATGAAAGCGGCCCACTGAATGACGCGCCGAGAACCTATCTGAAAAGAAGTGGAATGAAAGTCTTCAATGACGCTTCCTCTGTATGAGAAGTCTGGCTGCTCACCTTGGTCACGCCTATGGCGCCCACATTCTCACCGAAGGTGTTTGTGCCATTGCCAGCGCCCCAGAGGCCGGCCAGAACAGTGCCCAGTCCCTCGGTGCCAATGCCCCGATTGATGGCGTGCAGCGGTGGGGATTGGGCGCCGGCCATTTGGGAGACTGTGGGATAGTAGCTCAACGATTCCACCGTGCAAGCAAGCACGCCTGCCAGCATACCAAGGACGCCGGAGAGCGTGACCGAAGGCCATCCGAACTGGCCCGGGTACGGCACATAGAACCACTTGGCACTCGTCAGCACATTCAGACGCACATCCGTGCGTGATGGATGCGACGGCGGAAAGACGTCTGTGGCCGTGAGAATGCCGCAAAGGCCCCACATAATGATGATGGTCAGCAGCACGGGGAACAGACGGAACAGCTGAAACTTGCGCACCTCCAGCCCATGGCCCTTGCGGTAGGCAACTACCGGAATCGAAACGTCGCACATGATTTGCGAGAAAAGCGTCAGCATTCCTGTGGTTCTGCAAGCATTTGGATAGTGGTTCATCGGGCTCATGGATAGGGATGCCAACTGAGACTTACCCCACTGCAATGCCCCAGTGCTTGGAGGCCGTTTCCGCAGCGTGCTCGAAGAGCGTTAGGCCGACCAGCGAAACCGTTGGCACAATCGTCAACGGCGTAACATACTTTAAGATCTTGCCAACGAGTCCCGTATAGCCAAGGATGACCTGCACCATGGCCGAAACTGCAATGGCCCCGGACAGCTCGCGCATGCGTATCTGCCACAATTCATTGCGCTCCTCCTCATTCATGGCATCCAGCTCAGCCGCTGGCGGGCATTTCCATTGCGGCAGTGCGAGAATGGCCAGCGTCGGCACGAGGAACGATATGGTTCCGCCCTGGACTATGGGCAAGCGGACGCCCCATGTCGCTTGGAAGTACGTCACAATGCCGGTCACAAAGATCATTGTGGATATGATGATGCCACGATTGGGATCCTCATCGGACATGCAGAGCGCCGGCGTGAGTATAAAAGGAATCGACACTATCGCTCCAATCATCGTCAAATAATGTTGGAAAGCGAGAAAGATGCTCAGGTACCACACTGAAATGAACTGATGAGAGAGGACTGGAAGTGGAGCTCAAGTCTTGTGACCTACCGGGATTCTCATTGATGGCATACAGCAACTGGGGCTTCGATCTCTCAGCAAGTGGCGCCGGAGGACTCTCAGCGGGTGCCCCGCCCACAGGCGTTGACCTGCCGTTAAAGTCAGTGGACTTGGCTGCTTCCGCCTAAAGCAAATAAATATAAACTTATTAAGATATTGCCGCTGATGTATACAGCTATTAAATTGGCTCTGAAATTACAGTATATTAAATCAAAATTCTATTGACTTATGCTAATTAAAAATAGTAAATAATCTCCGTCTCTGCCGGCAGCATCAGTCTATCAGCAACGGGAGTACATTTTTTGTTTAATATAAAAATACATTAAAAAAAATGCTTATATAAATTGAATTGATTAGCATTATGAATTAGCTAGATCGTGGGTTTTCATAAGTAACGCCCATACCCCGCCGTCTGGCCTACAGACAGATAATATTAGCACTCGTGCTGGAATTCTGATTAATTGAGCGTGAGTTAAAGACCAGTAACTATTGAATAAATAGATGGATCACAGCTTGTTAGTTAGGCTGCATTTCATGTTAATAAACCAATAAATTACGATCCACAAATACTGGACGGTGCTGAGTCAATAAATCACTAGCATAAATTGTTTGTTGAAAAATGTGACAAATTACAGGCCAACAAACTGCCCCACGGCAATGGAGATTTGATCAACAATTAGACTGGGTTTCGCTCTGCTACAAATTAAATATATGTTGTTACTCATTCGATCCTCGATAATCAATTAAAAATCGATTTAGCCCATAGAAAGGAATGAATGCAACTGATAAGAATCACAACAGAACCGATACAAAAATACGAATTCAATACGAAGTTCAATGGATATTCGAATTGGCTTTGAAAATGCACTAATTATATAAACAACCAAACTGAGAATTTTGCACATGTTTATAAATTCAAATGGAGCTTGAGCCGAACTTCCGCACTCCATTACTCACTCCAACTCCGTCCCCAATCGCAACACTATTTAGCTCCATGATTCGAAATGGATTTGCTCGACCGAATTATTACAATTGTGCACAATGTGATCCTCACTGCGGCAACGGGTGTGAACTGCTGCAGTCGACAGATCGGAAGAGACTGAAGAAAGAGAAAAGAAGCTAACTACAGCGAATGGCAATAGAAGGCGGCGCTGGGAAAGATCTCAGGCAAAGTCTGTCGAAAATCGCTCAATTTATTGCAGTACAATCTAACTGTAAAAGTTGGACTGAGAGAGGCCCCTACTAGCTCTCTCTCTCTCTCTCTCTCTCTCTCTCTCTCTATGGAGGAGCAAAAGCTACGGCAAATTTAGAGAATGTGATCCATGCAACTGTGAGCAGATCTCTTCAGATCGAATCGATAAATAATACATTAATTGTATTGACAATCAAGTCGTTTTTTGAGAATAATTTCTTGCTCTTCTGATCTTACTCTTATACAAGTTATTTATTGTTTGTGTAGCTAAAAGATAAAATCGTTGCTACCCTGTAAAAGTGTCGAAAAGATCGCCATATAGATATGACCCAACGGGCTTGATAAACAATATTATATCTTTCGCTTGATTAACAAAGTCGTTGGGCAAAGCAAACAATCATAAGCCTCAAATATGTATGTATGTATGTATGCAGATGTTAACGTCTATAAGCCTATCAAGTATATGGCAGTATTTGAAAAGAGTGCCAAGTTCATTTACTTAAAAAAAAACGAAAACTTTTCATATAAATATTATGGATATACGACTAGTTTTCAACTGAGCCGCTAATTTCGAATAGGCAGAAAATAATTTTGAATTTGCTTTGCAATTAATTGATGTGGTCTAAGTGGTTGAATTAGTACTACTACAATATATTGGTCAGAGCTAAGGCCTGGTTTTATAGTATACCTACGTAACTAGACTCGAGTACCAAAACTGCACTAATTAATAGAAAGGTGGAAATTTGCTTTAATTGATACTCTACACACATTGATGATGGGAAAGCAGGGTACGTTGGTTCTGTTAAAATGTACGTAACGGACAGAAGGGGGCGTGGCAGACCCCACAGAATATATACTCTGAATCTGTCTATATGTATGAATAAGTCGATCTCAGAACATTTGAGATATATGGACTTTAAATTTAGTGTAATTCCCAAAATACCATGCGCAGATTAAGTTTGTTTCAAATGAACGATATGATTCCCTTTTAAAAAAATATCGATTAACAAGTTATTAAAATACTGTTCTTGTGGTTTTCAATTTTACTCAATTTAAAATTTATCAATAGTATATGAACATCATTTGCTAAAAGTTTAATTGAAATTCGTTAGAAAACACAGAACTTGCTAAACAAAACGTTTAGCCAATTAGCAAGAGCACTGGGAAAGCAGCGCCAAGCGTTTACTACATATGTATGTAAGTCCACATGCACACATACATTCAAATGCGTGCATTCTTTGCTATTCTAAAAATTGCAATTGCGATCGATTTGTGTTCGACTCGCCAGCTGCTAGATTAGCTTTGATTTGCTAGCAGTTAGCCATGGAGGTTTGAGTCCAACTCGTGTAAAACGTCGGCTTTTGCATTTTCAATATAAAGTATATTTTTAAAATACAGATTGCCCGACTTATTTCAGCTTACCGTAAATGCAAAACGAATTGTGACTAGCCCGTACATTTTCTTGATTCAACACACAAATGTATTCTTGGAGAAACAAAATTTATTTTACGTTGCATTTCAATTGTAAAAGTAACTCTGCATATTTTGTTTGTAAATATTTAACTAAAGCATTACATTCATAGTTTAATACACATTAATTTAGTTTTGGTGGTGTTGTTAAAGTTGTGATATTTTATGCTATACACATATGGTTGTTTTCATTACATATATATGTATATATAAATATATACCGATAGATCCATTTGATGAAACATTTATATAAGTCGCGATAGAGTTTTAGGCGGTGTTAGGCTATGTCTAGTGAAAAAGATTTCTTTGTTAATATGCATTTGTGAAGTGGTGATTTTGTATGGAACCTTGATTAATATGTATATGTATGTATATATTTGTAACTAATTTTTCAAAGGGATCTCCATCGATAACATTAAATATTATATTTTCTTCATGTAAAGCACACCAAGTTCTGTTGCAGTTGCAGTCTCTCTTACAAAATTATAAAAACAAAAGAGCATTAAACAAAACTTAAAACGATAAATAAAACTGTCTAGTGCGCACTAGCAAGCGGCATTAAGGAGCAATTCATGGTGTGTCCTCCTCTTTATCTTGCCACACGCTGCTCTCATTCTCCGTATCACTTAAAATTTCGACCACTTCTTCTTCGCCTGTCAGTAATCCTTCTTCCTTCATATCCTTGAAGAAGTCAGCTGGCATAGATATATCGCTATCCCCGTTGTCAACCATTAGATTCAGCTCTGGCACCAATGAGTCTTCGGCGCCCACTTGTGCATTTGTCGTTGGGGTAGCTGTCGTTGTTGTGGACACATCCATAGGTGGCAACGTGGCTACCGGATTAAAGGGTGCATCTAAATCTTCTAGGCCACGCGGAGGCTTGAGCTTGGCGAGTTCCTCTCGTAGATGCCTATAGTGCCGGCGCAACACCATCGAGTTAAACGATATGGTGCGACTAGCACGTTCGGTATACTGTGGCTTACTTAGCTCCTCAATCCAACCCTCGATTTGTGTGCAAATCTCTTCGCGCTTGAGCCAAAAGTGTTTGTGAATCACCTACAACAAAATGTACATAGCTTAATTGGGATCAATTGATTTAAGATAATAAACCTTACATCTGTAAAGCAAGGACTCGGGTTGCGTATCTGCTCCAACATTGCCCAACGCACGCACGCCTGATAGATGTTGCTATTATACTCGCGCGATGAGTTCGTGCCGCTGGGTGTGCCCCGACTGCGTTCAAAGCCCGGTTCATTAAAGTATGGCTCAGGAACAAGGATTAGGGATTGAATGGATACGAGAACCTGCAGGAAACTGGAGGTTTGCGCATTCCATTTCTCCTCGGGCCTTCCGTGCCAGGTGTTTAGCACTGACAGACACACTTTGCCATCATTGTATAGATTGGGATTGAAGCGTACCGAGTGACGACCCGTGGTCTCAAGATTGATTAGCATGGGCAAGTTGGGATAGTCCGGTGGAAAGAATACATCAAACTCGAAACAGCCATTGGCATATGGCGTGTCAGCTGGACCAGTTATAAGCACCTAATAAACAATCATTTCATAAATTGATAGTTCACAGTAAGATTATGTATATAAATATCCCACCTTCATGATGTCCAATCTGTCCGTATCACAGCGCACAAATACAGAGCTACTAAAGCTCAATGGCAGACTGGTGGAGAGCGTGACTGCTTCTTGTGCCAGACGCTTGACACGTGAGGGATGATATCGATCTCCGGCGAGACGCACCATTTTTTCAAAATGATGCGATACCACAAATCGAAAGCTGTTGTTGTCCGATTCCACAATCATATCGTATGTATCGAACTGGCGCTTTTTCATCAACTCCAGGTAGCGCTGCTCAACTGACTTGCTCATTGGCCGTTCTATCGAGCCCATGCCATCCTCCTGTGTCTGCAACATGTTGATCATTGCATCCGCATCAGTCGTCTTCTGCACCAGCACACAAGTCTCGTGTATATCCGGTATGAGCAGTGCGAGGCCCTCGTCGTCGCCGTCATCAATATTGAAAGTCAGCTGGTGCGTTTGACCTTTGATGTTTGACTTCTTGTTGACTCTATAAATAGTAAAATAAATGTTAGACGGTTATAATTATCTTGTACCTATGCTATACTCACTTGAGCCGTTTGGCATACGTGTCAACGCAGGTCTTCATGTTCTTTAGAAGCTCCGAAATTGGTGGGGTACTATCTCCGTTAGCACTCGGCTGCAGTAACGAAACTAAATTCTTAGACAGAGAAAGTGCACGCAACAGCTTCAAAATGGCACGATAAAGGGGAATGTGTCGTGTTATGTCTAAAACTGAGTCGTTTCGCAGGTAAGAGCTAAGCGCTGGTATGAGACATGACTGCTGCAGGAGAGTCTGGAATATGGGTGGCAGTTCCCCGGTTACGTCGCGCACATCATGATAAGCAAGTATATCCTCTCCGCGCATTTCGCTGGGTATACAATCACCGGGGTTGATATAACTGGATAGCACCAGTAAGAGCACCGTCACGTGCTCTTCCTCACTTTTCTGGCGCATCAGAGCCTGTTCTACGTTCCATGACTGTGTCGTAGAACCGGTGCCGAAGCCAGTGCCTTTAGCCCAGTATATGTGGCTTTTATCATCCGACGTTGCCGTACTCGGAATGGGTTCCTCAGCTGTACTGCTTTTAGTTACTGCACCGTTCCCGTTGCCGTTGCCGTTGCCGTTGCCGTTGCTGTTGCTGTTGCTGTTGCTGTTTCCGCTTGAGCACGGTTCGTTTATCAATGCACCAATTTTGTTGTGATGGGACTGGTGTGAGAAGATTCCTAGACAATTAAGCACAAGATGCATAGCTCCCACTTCAATGACAACACGCCGCAAGAGTACGCCGTCATCCGTAGACAATGACACACTATCAAGGAGCTGCCGGAATACCTCAAACGGTAATGTTGGTAACGAAGGGGCCAACGAAAGGCTGTAGATGTCGTCTATGAATGAAATTTAATAGTTTAGTACAAATAATATTATGTAGGTGAATCTCTACTCACTGCCATCGCCGTCACCGGTGACGCCTAGCACGAGTCTCAGCAGGCACTGTGCACGCTGTTTGTCCTTGAGCAAAACATCAGAGTAGGCAGGCAGCCGTAGGAACAAGCCAAAAGCGGCTAGCGAATGTTGGGGCACAGAGCTAACGGTAATCTGTTTGGTGGTCGGCTCACATATGGTATCTTCCAGATCTTCGTAGATCTCGTCATTGGGCTCAAGCTTAACCCAATCGGATAGTGGTGGACTCTTCTCCTTCTCTGCCGCTACGGCAGTAGCTTTGCGACCCATGTGCTCAGGATACACGGTCGGCAAATAGTGCGCTAACAGTGATAGGCCACCACTGCTGGAGAAGCGCTGCAACGGAGATGGCAATGGTTCGGTGCAAACAGCCTTAATTTTCTTCGAATCGGCAGCCTCATCGCCCATGGAGCGCTGCACTACCAAGTCCAATGAGAGACAGGGCGCGGACAACGAGTGCCCAGCATTCTGCAATGTGGCTAGCACCTGTGAGATGGTGGCATCACCGGCCAGCACTATATCCGGGTACTCCGCTACAACCAACTGGCTGCCAGAGCTGGCGTGTGCAGCTTGCAATAGAATTTCCTCAATATTGAAGGCATCTGCGCGAAATTTATGGTTCATTAGCGAGGGTAAATGTGGGTGTTACAAATTTCACTTACTTATAGGCACCACTGGAATAGCCGTTGTCTGTGTCTCCTTGTCTTTATTCACGGCGGCCTGGTTTTTGGCATCCTTGATGCGTTTGTCCTTAGCAGCCACTGCAGCGCCGACTGTTAAGAATTCCATGCTGCCTGCCTCCATATTGTTGAAGTTAATGAAGCACGATTTGTCGAGCTTTGCATCGCTTGACTTGGCAGCGTTCGGCATAGCACCAGAAGCATCGCCTCCAATGCGCAGATCTGTTGGTTGTTGATAGACTAAGTTACTAAAAACTAAGGCAACGAGAATGAAATTAGAAAACCAAAAAAATAGAAAATTAATTTAATGAAAAAGAAATATACTTAAACTGCTGACAAAATCAATGTATTTGCATTCATATTCATATTCAGGAAAATGAGCATGAATTCAAAATGAATTAAGCAAGCGCATAAACTTAATTAATTGCTATTTTTAGTGCGCTTAGCACTTGTGCTTTTCGATAAAAATTAATCAGCATTCAAAGCAATGAATTGAAATGATGATGTAATTAATGGTAATCAAACTTAATAACGTAATTGAAACTACTCACCGCTAACACAATTATGCATGATTTCCTGGCAGGTGGTGTTTGTGGTCACATTGAATAGCATTTGATGGGCGCTGCTACGCTTCGCCGGATGATGATTGACGGCCGCAAGAGGTAAACTGTTGCTGGGACCTCCGACACCATTGCCGCCCATGATGGCTGACAGCGTATCCCTGCGCTGTAACGGCTGCTGGCTGCGCACAGACACGGTAATGTGTTCGTTCTCCAACAGCAGCTGCAGCACCAGCTGGCGCGTGAATCCAGAAATAGTTGGGCGATTACCGCCAGTAGAGCGCAGAGGCTTGCAGATGATGGCGCCAATGAGCAGTGATGTGAGCACTTCCTGATTGTCTGGATGGCAGGCACTCACGCGTGTAAAGAAATTGATTGTTGCCCGTTCAAGCCGAATGAAGGTCTGCTGCATGGGCAGCGTTTTGCTGAACTGCGCCAAGTGTGTGTTGCACAGCAGCTGTAGCAGCGGCTTCCAGAACAACGAACCCTGCATAGTACCCAGCCAGTCACGCATCGGGCCCTCTGCACAGCACTCCGAAAAGAAGTCCAGCACCTTGGGTACATTAGCGCAGCTCAGCAGCGGTGTTGTGCCAGTCCCGAAATTCGCTTCCGTTTTATCCAAATCTGTGAGCGAGGAATCTCCACCGGCAGCTGCTTGGTTGCTGCAGGATGCCTTGGCAGTCAGCTCCACAGGCTGCACCTCTGTTGCTGGCAGCATATAGGTGCAGTACTCGTAAATGGCATGCGCAAGCAGCTTGGGCAGACCCGAGTCTAGCATTTGGTAAACGACCACGGGAGACTGGCAAGCCAATGCGAGTGTCTTCAGAAAAGCTGGATATTCCAGCAACTTTGTCAGATTTTCACCTCCCTCGCGACGGAACCAAGCACATCCGCTTTGCACCTTGCTATCGTCCGTTTTTCCGCGCGTCTGCTGCTCCAGCTTCACACCCAACTTAACCAACAACTGGTTAAATAGCTCGGGCTTTATGTAGCACAGCGAGCATATAAGCGCATCAAAGCTGCTCCTCAGTGGCTCATCATGCTCCAGTTCAGATATCCACTGGTAGCAGGTCTCAAACAATGCCGGTGTAATAAGCTGCGGCAGATCGGGCACCTGTTGCTGGCGATGCACTTGCCACAGAATGGAGGCAATCACCTTGACAAATCCGCTTTGCGGATTGTTACAGCGTGCCTGCTTGCTATAAGTGTCGCGCAGTTGCATGATCCAATCAAGCAGCACCCGCAGCTTTTCCAGCATATACACAGGGGAGCCTGTAACCACTTGGAAAATGAGATCACACACGGCATCGCTGGAGAGCTTAAACACTGCGAAAACGAATTTCCAAATATCATTAATACAGGTCTGTATAAAATAAAAGTCTTGTGAATTACCCTGTGGCGTTGTGTGCCAAAGCAATGTCCGCAGAAGCTGCAAACTGAGCTCATTGTTGTAGGCGCCCAGCTTGATCAAAATAGTCTCAAGATGCTGTTGCGCAAAGCTTGGTATCATTGGCATTATATTTAAAAGAGAGCAGCAGGCCTCCAGAAATCCGGGATATGCGGCCGGATACGAAGCAATTAAATCCGACAGCTTACTGTCTGGTTGCAAGGCAGCCACGTGAAAGCATCGAGACAAAATGCGCACCCAGCCGATGCTGGTCTTAGCAAACGCATCGTCCTCCGGCATAGCATCTACATCCATTGCTGCCAATGCGGCTGTACTGAATGATTCTCCGAACGCACCTTGGCTGCGCAAGCCTTGCATCCGATTGCCAAAGATCGTCTGGCCTAGTACAGCTATTTGCACAAGCCCGACATTGCCGCAATCTTTGGGTCTAAAACAAAAAGCACATATTGTTGGTTAATGTAAAAGAAACGTCAAGATCTTTTACTTACTTATAAAGCCTTAGTACGATACTGGTAGCCACTTCGGCTTTGGCAAGCTTAAGACGTATGCAGGTAAGCCCAGTAGTCGCCATGGGCGCGCCCACGGGTATAGAGCCAGCGCCGTAATCCCGAGACAGCTCCAAGGCTACAGCTGAAGGACACGAAGCTAGACTAGAGGTATGCGGCACCAATTGCACCTCCTTGAGCAAAATGGCCGTTGGCAGCGTTATTGTCAAATCAACATGTGTCTCATTCGGATAGAACATATAGCTCCAGGCAGGCGAGCGCGGACGTCTATGAGTGGCATTTGGATTTGATATCAGCATTTCGGCGCTTTGAGCCGCATCATTTTCCGACACTATGTGTGAGAAAGGTGCGAAGTTGATCAGCCCATCGTACTGGGCGCTGCTGCTCCTGGTCGACTGTGTGACTGTTGTCGCAGGTTGCGAGGGTGCGCCCGTTGAGGTTTTCTTACAGGCGTTAGCATTGCTTACATGACTATTGAGCTTCAGCCGAGTATTACGAGTCATATGTTGCATAATCATTGAGATCTGAATTTAATAAAATTAAATTGTTATATTTACATTTATGTTTATTATAGACCCACAAAGATTGTAATCCACTTACCAGTCCCGGTTGCATATTTATAATAGTCTTGTTAAGGCGAACCAAATTATGGCAAATAATTTGTATACCGCCAAGCTGTGTGAAAATTTGCACAGCTGCTGTTACTTCCAACACCTTCGATATATACCAAAGGAAGGGCTCCGATAGCTGCAGACGCGGCAATGTGGCATTGCGTTGTATGGTGGCTGCAAAAACAAAAAGTCATCAGTACGATCTCTGTGAGGAAAACACAAATGAAAACTTACTCTCTTCGAGATATTGACAGATGGGAGCTACAACCAGGCGTGGATTAGAAGCTCTCTCACTTAAAGTGATCATCAAACTAAACACTGCATCGGCGATAGTTTGTGGCTCTTCCAGAACCATGTTTGATTTGAGTGAAAAGAGGCAATTCGAAGACATCATTGTAAACGTATTCGTCGAGCATTGAGAGAGTGCGCCGAACAGGCGCTTCATCGTTGGGAATTGTCGCAACACTGAAATAAAATATTTTCACTATAACATTTATATTATAAATAAATATAGTTTACTACGCACCCCAATCGGCAATGCAGGGCACCTTGCTGCGATGACCCTCTGTGTTCAACTGCTCGGCTTTGGTTTCATCCGTTTGGCTTTGATTGGAGAGCTCCTCTTCTTCAGGTATAGTCACCTCCTAAAGTAAATAAACTCATTACAAACAATGTTTTTTGTTCCTCGATAGATTGACATACGCTGGGCTGCCTGGGCATCTCTGTGAGAGCCATATGCGAGGACAATTTAAGTAGGTTTATAATCAACGAGTTGTCGCAGATGTTGGCATTTTGTTTGCCCGGATTCTCGGAACCCAACACATTGGCAAACAAATTGCTGAAGTTATTGCCAGCATTACTGTTCTCGTTGCCGCGTTGGCACTGTAGCTTCTCGCCATTGGAAATGTTGTTATAGACTAGGAAGGCTAAAAAACGATGCGATTAAATCGTAATTGTACGTAGGTATTCTGAGTTCTACTACTTACAAACACTTTCGATAATCTTAAGCGCAATGTTCAGATCGCCTTTATCATTCGGCATTAAAAGCAGATCGCGCACCAGCTGATTTTGTGCATCGATGGGGCCCTGCTGGTTGCTAATAGCGCCGCCGGGCTGCACCAATTGCAGCACGACATGCAGCAAGATGTCTTTAAGTCGACGCTTACATGGAATGATACCGTAGTTGTTCTCATTCTTACTATGAAGCCATAGTAGGAACTCGTGTAAATGCTTGCAGATGGTTGGACCGGCCTGATAAAAGAAACAACATTTTGAGCACACATTGATAATGGATATATGTTGGGTGATTAAGGGATCTTACACAGCGATTGGTAATGATAGAGGAACTCATTCCGTATCCGGAAAAGAAGCGCAGCAGCATCTTTTCAAAGTTCTCATCATTCACAATGACCTCATTTATGCGCGTGCAATCCGTAACATCGTCGCCAATGGGCAGCGAATTACAAGCGAGGAATAGGCATTGGAAGCCCAAGCACCAAGTCCTTAGCTTAATGTCATTGTGCCAGGCCAGAGCCAGCAGCAGTCCTTGCACAGCATTGGCGCCAAATGGAATTTTTGGTACATCTGATTGGGTAATACCCGAGGTATAGGGCTTGTCAGCTAGCTCACAATTCAGTGTTAGCCACATTTGCAGCACTTGTTCCAGATGCACCCACGTATCCTCGTAATGCAAATCGGCCAGTATAGAATCGAAGACATTCTTCAACATAATGTATGTATTGCGACCACTGTAGTCCGGCCCAGACCACAGCTGCGTAAGATATTCGGGCCAGGGTGCAGCATCTGGCGGTGCGGAGACAAACTCATTGGTCAACACTTGTGGCAGCGAGGAGTACAGATCTAGCGATGTGCGGTTGGTTAAACGACGCAACTGGGTTTCCACATGCAAATCCAATCCAGCATCCAACCGACTATCCATCGCAATCGATATCGACTTGCAAAAGAAGCTAAACGTGTTCTTGCAGAGCGCATTGCTTTCCTTTTTAGTAATCGGCTTTGTGCGCTCTATCATGTCGATGTCGTTTAGTATTTCGTCAAATTCAGTGTCCTCACACTCGATCAGCGAAGGTAGGTAATTGTATTTGACAGCTGTTAAGGTTTAACATTATTTAACCAATTGAATAAATGCATGTATAAGAAAAATCGTTTGGCATCACATAACTGTTTTTTGTTGACACTGAGAAAAATGAACCATGAAGTCAGCCTTGTAAGTAGTGTATTTATGCGAAAGTTGAATTCCCTAAATAGCTCAATAACGTACGCACGTGTGTGTGTGTGTATGTAAATGTGAGGAGTGAAGAATTAACTAATTACTCACTCACTGATTCTTATTGGGTAAGCGCCAAACGCCTCACACGAATACATAGTTCATCTCACCGCACTCAACCGAAAACAAAAACGAACAGAACCGAAGTGCGTTGCTCTGAGCGAGAGCAAGACAGTATGCGTATATTTAATAGTCAAGAAAACTATATAGATGAAAGTGCATGAGTATTATGTATGAGCTTTTGCATAGCATAACTCGCAGATAACTGTAAACGGTTATATTGCTTACGCTCGATCTCGTTCTTGCTCAGAAGAAGAGACTTTGGCTTTTTTCGCATTTGTCTTCGGGTGAGCGCTGAGATGAACTATTCATGTTACACTCTTTTAACGAACATCGTTTAGGGAGCGACCAATGAGAATTAATCAGTCTGCAACTAGCTCATTCTTCACTCTTCACTCAATACACCCGCGCTATTGATGGGATTAGCGAACACAACCCTCGCCTGTATATCAACATATATAACTTCATTTCACTCAACCAAACTGTCGGGGATAAACCAGGGCGTCCGCGAACGAACTTGTTGAACAGACGCAATCGGTTGCTCCTCTGAGTTCTCTTTCTCAAAATGTCAGTAAAATACACTTAATTGCAGATATCGACAAACGAGCCTGCCTGTAGTTGATTAAATACTCACAGGTATAGTCATTGAAAAGATCACGAGTCTCCTGCACCGCTGTTGTCACAATGGAACGAGCTCCATCGTTGGTGGGTGTGGCGTCATTATCCCTATACTGTTTGTCTGCATCCAGTAGGTCCTGGTTTATATATTATTAAACAGAGTAAATAATTTGAAAAGCTTTCACATAATGTACGAAATAATACCTGAAGCAAACAAGTAATCGCATGCACAGCCCAGGGTTGCTGCTGATCGTTCCACACGGCCAGGCGAATGAGCTGCTCCAGCTGTGCTGTTGTCACAATTTTGCACAGTCGCACCGATGGCCGACACGCAGCCACAAGACGCGCAATGACTTTACACGTTAGCAGAAACTGATCCATATTGCAATCGAAATCCATCTCGAGCAATAGAGCGAATAGCCCACGGATGACAACTTTGATATTGGACATGCTCAGCGTCTTCAGGCCCTTGTCAAAATTACTGTCTCCGTCAGTGCTAGCTCCCAAGCCGTCCAAGTGCTTAGGCGACGCCGTAGAAGTGCTAGTTGCCTTAACCGAGTTGCCGCTGGCATTGGAGCTGGGCGGGCACATACTACTGGATACCATATTAATTTTTCCAGCT
The DNA here is from genome assembly GCA_035047565.1 of Drosophila mulleri. Lineage (NCBI taxonomy): Eukaryota > Metazoa > Arthropoda > Insecta > Diptera > Drosophilidae > Drosophila > Drosophila mulleri. The sequence continues at coordinate 5,022,419 of JAWNPK010000069.1, read as the reverse complement.
GTTGACGTCGATTTGCCTGCACCACTAGCCTTCGACTTAGTCGACAGCTCCATAAATATGCCTGGGTGCTAAGGGTTAGACAATTCGTCAATTATTAAACACTGTAATTCGATTTTCAGTATTATGCTCTTTACCTCATTTTGAATCATGTAGATTTTCTTGCCCCAGTCCGTGTAGGGCTGAACAGAGTATTTATTCTGCTGAATGATTCGCTTTTTGAAGCAACGTAGCTGCTTGCTGTTGGTTGTATTGTTGGGTCTGGTTTTAGTAAAATCGCTTTCGCAACTCATGAAATCCCAGCGTGCTGATGCTAGAATAAAATAGAAATAGAATGAAATGAATGCTCTGCGCTGGTTAATAGTGTAATTTTTACTCACATTTATCCTTGCGTTCATTGTTATCATCCAAGCAAACCGAAAGGAACAATAAGAGCCACGTAATCAGCTGAAGGTCAGACGTGCTGCCCATAGCTGCATTGCGCTCCGCTGCACTGGCCGAAGTGCTGGGCTGCTCCGACTGGAATTTATAGTGCGGCGAAATGGGCGCCAGCAACTTGACGAGTGTCTTAAGCACAGCATCTATGACAATGGAGCGACAAGCGCCCATCGCAATGCTGCGACGTCCCAGATAGGTGAGCAAAAAGAAAATTCTGCAAATATTCAAATAAGTACCGAAATATGGCTGATTGATAACCGATTTTACATACCGATCCTGAGGAAATGCTTTGCAATTCTGAGCTGAGAACAAGCTGCAAAATGTATCGGCCAAGAAGTCGCCCCACCAAGGCTGGAAGCAACACATGCGCACCAGCAGGGAACATGTTGTCAGTTGCAATTGTGCTTCGCCGTACACGACCAGGGAATTGAACAGGGCCTTGGCAGTGGCCACATTGAAGCGCTGATGCACGGGCAGTATGTTTTTGATACCATACTCAATGGAAAAATGCAAGAGCACCTCGACCAGGCTAAGACTTAATACGCGCAGTTTATCCCGCGATGCAGTGCGCAACGCCTCTTCGAGGAGTGCAGGATTCGGTGGAGCTGGCGCACGTACAGACTTTGGTGATATTGCCCGCTCCAAGCGTAGCACCACGTTGCGTATAACGTTGATTTGATATTGCAGCAGCATGCATTCCTCGTATAGGGATACCACTTTGTTGTTGTTATCCGCGCCGCAGCTAAGCTCTTCATCCCGTTGCTTGTTGATAAAAGCCTGTAAGTGAGCTACATTGGATAGCTCGCTGTTCTGCATAGGCGACAGCAGTTCCATTAATTTACAACTGGCTAAGCTGTAACGGCAGTGGACATCCTCGTAAAGCGCATTAAGAGACTTCAGATGTGCCTGTAGGGATTGCACCGGCTGCTTAACAAAGCGCACCAGCTGATCCCCGTAGCCATCATGTTCCAGTACAATGGGATGACCAAAGAAACTACCCAGCGGCACCTTGCACTTGGTGGATGACATTCCAATACGTCCAACAATAGTCAGCTTCAAGTAGCGACAAATTGGCGGTGGCTGCATATCGCTAAGAACCAGTGTTTTCGTCTGTATGTCGGAGACCTGTGCAAGGCGCGTGGAATCCGTTTCCTCATCGAAGCACCAAATATCAATATTTAGGGACGTAAGCTCATCGCAGGCGGGTATTACCACATCGGTCAGTAACACGTGCTGGCCAAAATCAAGTACGACGAAACGGCGGGCGCCCGAATGCATGCGGTCAACAACAATCATAAGCTTGGGTGGCGGGGTAAGTAGCTTGTGCCAAGCAATTGGCGGACAAGGATTGGCACTCAAATTCTCCAAGATCTTCTCTCTCTCCGCCGTATCATCCGACACGTTGGGTGTATTCTCATTGGCGCACAGTTGAGCTGGGGGCTGCGAGTTCTCAGACGACTGCGACAGCGAGACCTCTTCAGGCAGCGAATCGAGGCAAGACTTCATTGCCGGCTTTTCCCAGTTGTCCAGCTCGCCAAAGGCATCGTACGAGTTTTCTTCGTTTATTCCAAACTTCTTTTGAATATAACTGTTCCAAAGTGTGAGCTGTGGCAAAAACTTAGATATCTTCAGCTTATCAATGGCCTTCTCGATTTTTACCTCCTCTTTTAGAGCATGTTCCAAATCAGTGAGCGATGAAACGGCTAAAAATGAATAAAGCACAAATGAATACACAAATTACATGACATCTTAAAAATGAGCACTTACAAGCTTTGTCCTTGAACCCGTTCACCATGCCAAAGGATCCGAAGGCGGTTTTGACATCCTTGTCTTTCATCTCTTCTACTAAACACTCCACATCATTGACCAGATCATTTAGCTAAGCAGGGGATTTTAAAACATTGGATAATACATTTTAATCTTATGTCTTTCTTATACTGTTGTTACTGAACTTTGCTATTTACCAATTCTTCATCTTTCCCTTTGGTTGCTATAATCTTTGGCATCATCATGACATCCTCAATGACAACACTGGCAGCGCCGTTGACTACGCTGTCAATGTTATCAATGCGCGTGGCTTCGGAGGTTTGCACACAATTGAAATGCAGCTGCACTACTTCCAACAGCCCCCGCAGCTGATTGCTAATGCTCTTCCCACGTATCAGATGCGGAAAGGTGCGGAAGTCAACACCATCTGCAATTAGTTGTTTATTAACAATTCTACTTAGCCCAAATTTTTAAGTCTCACACCCACCTATCGAACTCAAGCGCTTGATGTCAAGTCCTGTTACCGGCAAAATGGTGGCACTACTCCGTATCACATTTGTAAGTGCCACGGATGAGCTAGATCCGTGTCTATTTATATTAGGAAAATCAAAGTCGAATATTTCTGGCTCAAAAGGATAACCATAGAGACCAAAGCGTGTGCTCAGCAGGGCGCAATGCGGATCCCATCGTTTATCGATTTCAGTCGTGATTTCCTTGAGCAGATTGATAGCATACTCTGAAATGCTGTTGTGGGACTCTGCAGTCGATGTCGCGCAGGTAAGCATCGCATACCAACGCACAACACTAGCGCACTGCGCCTGAGGCAGCTCATGGAACGTATTTGATATGGCCGTCTTGATGCTGATATCTAGTGATGCATGTTTCTGCAGTTCCCGTGGCAGATTGGCCATGCCCCTGCAATTAACAAAATAAACAGGTTATTATAGGACACATATATTATAAATCGATTCCTGTGTCACTTACTCTGTCAGCATGATCAGAAGCTTGACACACTTGTGCGCCGTGGTGCGCTCACTGTAGAGAATACAGTTCCGCATCAATTTCTCGATGTGCTTCTCGGACAAGTTGATGCATTCAAACTGCTGCGCCAGCAAGTCGTTCATATTGGCGGCAGTTTGCTTATTAATCTGGTCCTTAAGACGCTCTGATTTCGGGGAACGGAAGCGATTTAGGCGGATGAAGCAAATCCAGTTGAGCACATCCAGCGCTAGATTCCTGGCCAGCGGCGTTGTTTCTGAATCGTTAACTATACGGAACAGCTGCTCCAACAGTCCGTTGCTATCGAGCATAGCGATGCGCTGAATGCGCGCATTGCTAATGCGAGTTTGTGACTTAACGGCGCGCACACTTATCGAGATCTCGTGTAGCCAATCGCAACCTGCAGCAAATGAGTAAGTGTTATGATTCAGATGGATTATTAAAAGGGGAGCAGTACTAGGTGCAGCTACGATGGGCACTACCTATTAGTTGCCCGGGATTGCGCCGACCAAAGGGACCACCTGCGATTGGCCGAGACTTCAGCGAATGCTTGGACACGATGATTGGTTTAACATTTGGTATTAATACATTTTTTTTCACACTGTAATGCGCAGTGCTGAAAGCCGAAATTATTTTCATTTTTCCCATTTTCACAAGGTCTTGATTTGCATTCGACAGCGCGGCATTTGGTCTACTGGTTCGTGTACGATTAACACAGCCTTCAATTTGATGCGGACTCTTGTGTCTCGCAGAAAAAACTGCAATTGTTGGATGAATAATGAGCGTAGCCAAATCCAAAAGAACACAAGCAAAATATCTTCGGTGCACCGAGAATCATATACCTCTTTGTATCGCATATACTTTAACTGAACTGGACGAAGCTTATGTTTTTTCCTATAGAATTGTATGTTTTTACACAGACTGTTTTACAAATATTAAACTAGGATGATCAATTCTATTAAGGAAACCTTGCGACATATTTGAATGGCTATAATCTGACAAGAGGTATAAGATTTGCATCAGTTTGCATGGGTAATTTATACTACTTTTCCCATTTTGTACATATGTGAGTCTTACAAACCTCGCGTTTTATTCTGCCCCTCCTTGGATGGATCCGATACAGTTTTGATATGCAGAAGGAAATTGCGTGTGCGTGTCTTGAATAGCTTCGGCGAAGTGAGAGTGGCTGTGCCGCCCTGATCACACAGATCAATGCATGAGGACAGCTCAATGGGGCCAGCCAGCACTTCGGCATTGTGGGTCAACAGATATTCCTCGCTGAGCACAGGATTCTCACTGGCAACTGTAAGTTATGGATAAATATAGAGATGCATAAAGCCAGGAATATGAAAAGATTACTATTTTGTGTCTCACTGTAAGAGAAGTCTATGTTATCATCGATGACGTTGGGTTTGTAGCTGGCGTGTGCTCCTTTCATTCTGTAGCCAAATCCATTGGTGTTCTGCTTGAGTAGGGTGACCTGAATGGCTGCCGGATTGGAGCACTGCTGGTACACAGTAAACTTTAGGTCGATGTGACCCAATGACACTGGCTGAGCCAGATTAAGCTCAATAATGTGCTCGTCCCATGTGGTTCTTAAAAATACAATAAAATTATTAAAATGCAATTCAAATATTCAAGTTTTATGACTTACGCATCATTGTGCAATCGCCAAGTTCGAGTAAAATCTCGCTCATCGCCGCCATGGCGCATATTTTGCGACTGCTTGCGCTGCTTTTGCACCTGGCCTAGATCGTTCCAGCAGCTTGGCACTTCAGCGGAGTACACAGTTAGCTTGTCATCGAACTGCGTCAGCGCATATAATACACGCAAGTCTTCGAGAGTCAAGTCAGAAGTCTTGTATGCCAGCAGGTTTGCGTTGTTGCCCATCAGCGATGCAGCAGATGGCGAAGTCTGCACGTGTACATTTTGACTTGATGTTCCGGCTACCGCATCGCTGCCCCCATCGCCGCATATCATTGTGTCACCTATGAGAGGGTCGGCTCCGGATATATTGCGTACGCCATCCGTTACGCTCACGTCCATAGCATGCGTCAACGTAGTACTGCAGTCATCCTCCATTTCCAACAGCTCATCACCAGAGTCGTTCTCGCCGTCGTTAAGCGAATAAAACAGCATTCCTCCCTGGCGCGAGCAGCAGCAGAGTCGGTCCAAGTTTCGGCAATATACCACGGCCTCAAAGTGCTCACCCTCTTCCTCGATAACCGACGTTGCTTGAAAATCGGCCAAGGAGTAAATTTCAATGCATCCATCGGCACACACGACACAAATGGAGCCGGTCTCTTTGATCTCAGCCGTAGCTGTCGACACAAAGGGTGGCAGGATGCACAGCTGCTTGGGACACTTAGCCCGGCTAAAGGTCATGGCAAGAGTATAATCATTGGAGATTTGGACGTCATCGTAGTCAAAGAGGAGCAGCTGTGCTGCCACATTGCATTCGGCATTGTTCTCGTCTGAAATTAGTAAATTCAATTTAATTAGTTTATCTTAGTTGTTTAGGCTGTGTAATTTATCATATGGAAATAAATTACAATAGAATTCAGTTATTCACTCACCAACATCCGTAGGTATATTGTGTTGTTCTTCTTCTTCTTTGGCGACTGTAGCCATTATGATCTTAGTGTCCTCCGAATCGGGGGCTTTGGTACGCATCAGTTTAACCAGCAACTGATTGCACTTAGGACTGGTGGGCATAATTTCGTCAATCTCCACTATCTCCTGCACATCTAACTGCCCTCCACTCGTACTATGTGCCCCATCCAAGGCATTCATGCGCTTAACGCTCGTCCAGCTTTCTACTACACAGTCAATTTCCTCACTGCCGTTCAACTTGTCGCTCGTGTTGTTGCTGCCATTGATGATAATGTTGTTATTGTTGTTATTGGATGAGACAACACCCATAGTGTTGTCATTGTTGTTATTGTTGTTCTGATGGGAAACATCGGCCTGATCCATCAGCTTGTCCATGTCATTGCTCATGCCTAGCAAACTGTTGCTTACATTCACTGTATTTGAGGAGACCATTAGGCCCGAGGAAGAATCATCGAGATTGCTGTCCAGTATTTGCGACAACGTCGACAAATCAAAGTCATACAACACAGAAGAATTGTTGCCGCTCTGATTAACATCATTGTTTTTGTTGTAAGTCATTAGAGCGGACACAAAGCCGTTGCTGTCAAAGCCATCAGCGAATTTTTCGTAGGGCGTCAATGATTTGTTGTCATCATCCTTAGAAGATTCAAGACTCACTTGGCTAGCGACAACATTTGAGTCACTGGAAGCTGTGAATAGAAAAAGATATATGTAAACATACAATCTACCAAGATATGTATATAGCATTATCATTAACCAACAAAAATGTAAAGAATTAATCAGTCAATCAATTATTGATCAAATTTTAATTAGGCGTGCATATAAAACTTTTGCTTATATAAGCAATAATATTGAAAGCATAATGAGAACTTACTGGTTCCTAATTGCGAAGATGTCTTTTTGATCTGGCCCCCCATGCTAGAGACGCTGCCACTGTCATTGCTAATAACGGCAGAGTTCTCGCTGTGCCTATCCAACTCCACGATGTTAAGCACCACCATGCGCAATGCCGTCTCGCCGCTGCTTTGGCGCACCGTTACGCCGAGGACTATCTTTGAGCCCACAACTCCGGCACGCAGCGTCGATGTGGACGTTATGTGCTGTGTATTAACGCCACCAAACTTGCCGCCGTGCATGCTGCTGGCGTGAGCAGCACCGTTGCTGCTGCCGGTTCCACTATAGTTCTCCGAGTACACATAGTTGACTTTAGCACGGGCGCGCGCATTCGGCAGCACGCAGATGGCAGTAACGCGCGCCCATTCAAAGTTCTCCTCGAAGAGCTCTTTGAGGAGTGTGGGCACATGAAAGCTGTGCATGAGCTTCAGATGACGCTCAATACTCCATACGCTTAGCTCGCCAGTCTGAGTGCAGCTGGTGCAGAGGACATTGGCGTAGTCGCTGTTAGAGATGACATCAAATCCTAAGCCCGGCGAAGTTACTGCCGGATTGGTGGCATAGCTAATGGATAGCGGTACATTTTGTGTGTATTCCCCCTTAACAAACGGGCAGAGAGGAGAGTGGCGCTCGTGCTCACTCCAGGGCTCATCCGTTTTTTCCCAGCACACCAAGCACACATTGCACGTAAAGCACATAGCTCGATCTTCGCCTGATGACGATGGCTGATGATAAAAGCCGGCTTGTGCCATTTGATCTGGCAGCGCCCATTTATAGTCCATGTGCGGCCATTTCTCGAATGTCTGGCGACGCACAGCCTCCGAGTGCATGAGGACGCGCTGGAAGTTGCTAAAGTTCCAGCCGTAGTCGGGCAAACGAGAACCCATTAGCATGTCCGTTAAACGTTCGTTGATGGCCGATGCTATGGCCAGAACCGGAATGTGTCGCTCCAAACGCTTCAGCAATATGACTACATTGTTCGCAACTAATTTTAGACTTGAATACGGCACTTCCAAGCAAATTGTATTCCACTGAAATAGTAATGCAAATTTATAAATACGAAACTAAAATATCGATTATGTTTGATGATTTGTTTAAACTGATTAATTTCAAATATATTTTTAATGCCAATTTGAACAATCTATTCCTCTTGCGCTTTTCCCCAAACATATTCAATATTAATTATATACAAAAATGCAGTCCAGTTTTAAAGTGATATGTACATATATAAACGAAAACTTACACGTTGTGCCTTAATGCCCTTCTTGGTGTTCAGCTGAGCCTGGTTTATCTTTTGTGTCAGCTCATTACTAATATCACACGGACACTCGAGGCCTTCACTCTCCAGATCGTTTATGCAATTCTGAAAGATGATCGCTTCGGACAATATAAGCTCCAGCTTAATGTAATCATCATTCTGACCGATTGGCGCCTGCAGTATGGTATCCAAGAGTAAAACTCCGTTGTAGTCGCCGCGCAGGCCTAAGTTATGGCCATCCCAGAACAAGATTTTATCTTGCAATGGCATGTAGCGTCCATGGATTAAGTTTTCTGCTGCACAAGAACAAAATATACATTTATATATACATATGTATTTAAATATATGTACTTAACACAGTTTCATAAATTAATCACACTTCACAGTTCACCATCAATTTCATCAAGGCTTGCAATTAATTGGTTTGTTTAATCTAGCAGGAACCTACATACATACATACTTATACAATGTATATGTACACATACATACATACTCATATGTATGCCATGTTAGAGCAAGCAACATATGCGTAAACTGCGTAATAAGTAGAAACAATAACAATAGAATTCGCCTCAGCCTATTTATGAATACATATAAATGTACGCATGTACATATGTACATAGGTGTGTGTGTATATATAACGCCAACATAAACACAAAATAACATTAATTTTATAATATCCTCGCAACCGTTCAGCGTTTCATTTCAAACATGCACAAACATGCAGACATACATATATGCATACATACATACAAACATTTATACAAATGTACATACATACATATGTATGCATATTGAACCTGACGAATACAGACAAATTTACAAAACACAATGCAATAAATTGACATTTGTTCATGCATGCATATGTATATGTATGAATGTATTTGCAAGTCTGTGTAGTAATTTTTACTTACATACATGTATTTATGTATGTGTGTGTGTGTATGCCTGTAAAAAAAACTGCTGCCGCTAGTGCTGCTTACCATTTGTACTTAATTGATACGTTTGCAATATAACGCCGGAATTGACATCTAGAACTTTCACTAGATTGTTGACACCGAATGCAAGCAGCACATTTAGATGCGGATGATACACGATGTTGCGAATTTCAAACACTGGTGCTCCGCCAGGCAAGACTCCGTCGTTGCTGCTATCATCGCCCACATCCAGGTAGCCGTCTTGCTTTAGAATACGCTGTTCCATGCTTGAGCTACATGCGGGCGTCGTACGCGCGCTTTGATTCGACGACAATGTGAACTTTGCCTATGCTTTAGATTATTGATTTCACAATTAATTCAAATTATTTTTCACAATTTAAATTACTTCCGACGGGACTCTTGCTGCGCTGCAGTTTTTCCTATATGTGTCCCCTTTTCTTCCTTCTGACAGATGAATATTTGATTTGCCATTCGCGTTAGCGTTTGCCAATTGTCAAAAAATGCAATTCAGAGTTGTGTAAGCATGTAAGGGTAGGTTCAAAATTAAGTGTTAAAATAAAAATGATAGTTAAATACCTGCCACTTCGATGCAATGCAAACAGCAGATATATATAATATAATATATATTTGTAAATATATTTAAAAGTAATATATTTTTGTGCTCAATACATTCGTTTCACAGCACTGTTTTTGACATTCACATTGTAACGCGTTTTGTTTACATTCGCATATTTTTTCAGCAGCTGCAGCAAAATGAATATCTTACCCAAGAAACGGTAAGGCGAATATCATTTTATGTAATACGTTTCTTATTAATTCGAATTATTTTTGCTATATTTAGGTGGCATGTTCGTACTAAAGACAATATTGCCCGCGTACGTCGCGACGAAGCAGCCGCCCAGGAAATCGAAAACAAACGTCTGGACAAATTGAAATTAGCCGTGAGTAATAAAATATTAATAAATCGAGCAAAAACTGCAAAATAATTTATATTAAACCCATTAAGGAAAGCGAAGCGCGCATCAACTATCTTCGACGACAATCGGGCTTGCCTGAAAATGTGACAAAAGGCTCTGCTACTGAAGAAAGTAGTGAAATTCAATTTAAAGGAACTGCAACACAGACTTCTACTGTAACATCCGCAGTAGATTTATTTGCAGACTACAAAAGTCATGTAAAGAAGACGAATAAAGATTTGGAAAAGGAGAAGAAAGAAGAACAGGAGAAGTATGAAAAACAAATTGGGTACCTCACTTACTTGGGCCAGGACACAAATGAAGCTCTTAAAGTGCGAAGTTGGTATGAATTGGCCCCAAATCGAACTGAGAATCGCACTGAAATCCAACTGAAATCAAAGCTATCACAAGATCCATTAACCTTGATAAATGCGCTGGTTCCTAAAGAAAAGCCACTTCCTGTTCAATCAGTCACCAAGCGACGCAATCGCTCCCCCACACCAACTTTGTCATTGGCTGCTTCAGAGCGTTCGCCTGAATCCAAGCGACACAGAGAAAATGAGAAAGACAGAAAGAAAAAGAAACACGACAAAAAGCATAAGAAACACAAGCATAAGAGGAGTAAATCTGAGAAAAGCAATGAAACGGCTGAAGACGCGAAGCGCGATAAATTGAACAGATTGCGCAAGGAGAGGCTGCTGCGTGAGGAGAGGGAACGACAGCGCCAGGAACAGTTATTCGCGCCTAAAGAAGCGGCAATACAAGCCAAAGCAGCCATCACACCAGCACCTACGCCACGAATAGTACAAAAATATAATAGCCAATTTAACCCAGAGTTTGCGAAGCAGAATATGATTTAATATGATTAAAATACATACATACATACACACATTTAATTTATGAATTTATATTTTTGTGTGCTAATTTACTTAATTAATTTAATGCTGACTGTAATTCTTGTTATTGTTCATATTTTATACATACATATGTATGTACATATATAGTTTACATTTGCAGTAAGTCAGCGATAAATATTGTATACAGTGTTTGCAATGTAACCAACTTTCAATTTGTTTTTTTCACATATGTACATACATACATATGTATGTAAAGTGAATGTGTATGTACATACACATGTACATTTTTCATCTCTTTATACTCTATTCTCTCTATCTACGCATAAGCACCAGCTCACATACATACATACATATGTATGTATATAAATTGAGATTTGTTCGGGATGATTCCAGAGCCTGCCATGCTCATGTAAAATTCTAGCCATTTCTAGATTATTTAAGGGAAACGTAATCGGGGGAACGCGTTGTTGATTACAAGAAAATACATACATATGTATGTATGTTCGTGTCAGTTGAATTCGAATATCTTTTTTGTTGTTATTGTTTTTTAAGCATATGTTAATAGTTTTTTAATTTTTTTTTTTAACTGTATTGTAAGATAACATATTGAAAAACATAATGTGATTAAAAAAATAAATTAGAAATATCCCATTTAGTAGTTTTTTTAAATGTCAAAAAACAAAAATATATGTAATTTTTTCCCCATGTGAAAACACTTTCGTGTCAAACTGTATGTTCTAGCGACGAACATGCACACACAACACTTACAGTCGCTGGCTAAATGTACAATTGTACAAATGTAAATTCAAAAATTTGCCGTTGGTCGAGCTTGTGAGGTGCGCACACACATTTGAATACATGTTCTAGTCATAGCATCCCATACATAAATATGCATCCATACATACATAATACGTACGACATTTCGCGGGAATGCGACGACATTCTCACATACATACATATGTACATATGTATGTATGTATGGGATGCTATGACCAGAATATGAATGGTAGAATCACTGTCAAATTAAAATTTATGATCTTCAGCAATAATTTTGACAATAAAGAGTACATGTACATACATCATCATTATTTGGTTGACGCATTCTGACATTTGTAAATACTACTATTATAAATACTAGTTATTTTTTAGACTCTATAGTTCATTTCGCTCAAAACCTAACTAATAAAAAGTACATGTATAAAAAAATGGTTTTAGTATTCTAGTCTGTGTTCAATTAGTGCCCATATATACTAATTTAAGTAGGCCACTCATACTACGTAGTGGAAGTTTATTTAAATCATAGTGCTTACATTAAGAATTGGCGCCAAACTTTTAATCGATGTTTTGTGCAACGTTGTAAGCAGTGTTGTAAATTGACAAGAAGTCACGCACACAGGCACATGTCATTTTGGCGGTGCTCGCTTCTCAGTGCTTGGTTATTTCATTTCTAAGATTAGCGTCGTCCAGTTCGTCAATTGCATTTCACAATTAGAATTTTGCCTTAAAGGCTTGAACTGTTAACTATAGAAGCAGATTAGAAGAGATAAGAAATAACATTAAAATGGACGAAGATAATGGCGGAACTCCTCGTGGTAAGTTGCAATGAAAATGTTTCGTTTAGAGCTTTTTGCTTCTCCAAATGTGTCGATAGGAAATCCGTTTGAATTTAAAAACACGCGAAGAGAAAGCGTGTTGTTCCATTGTTTCTGTGGAAACTATGTTTGTGTAATATGGAATTTTGTGCATTTACAGTAACTCGCGCACGGAGTCGGCGACTTTCTGCCCTGCCAGATTCCGATGGTCGCGCCATGACTCCAGTTATAGACTCAACTGTCGAGCGTGGTAAGTGCATTTCGTAGTTTTTTATTTGCATATTCAATACTGAGCGTCGTTATTGCAGCATCTCCACGTCCACTGCGTCGAACACGCTTGAACTCAGCCACTACCGATTTGAGGACTCCGACTCGGACTACCCGTGCGTCGCTAGCACGCGGATTTACGCCGGAGCCAGCTACCCCAACTCTGACCTTGTCGGCTACTAAACTGTCGTTGCGCACCCCTGCCAAGTCGGTGGTCAGAAAATTGCCATTGCCTGAAGAAATAATTGAAGAGGAAGCTAGTCAAACAGCAGCAGCGCAGAGTATGCCCAAGCCAGACAATAATATCAATGGGAGCAACGATGCGGCTGAAGCTGCTACTATTGCTGTTGCTGACTCCAAGCTGACTCCTACTGGTACTGATGTAAATAAACGGCTTAACGAATCACCATCATCATCAGAGGAGCGACGTGTGACGCGTTCCATGTCGAAGACTCCGCCCATGAAGAACCAAACTCAGCTGAAATTCGATACGCTAAATTCACCAGAAGACAAACAGATAAAACAAACAAAAGAATCAATAGAAAAAGCCATTGAAATTGAAGATGCGGCTATCGAGGCACATACATCATTGCACTCTGATATAGGCGTAACTGAAGAATCAAGCAATTCTGCTGACACGAAGGATCCTATGACTCCTGCATTGAGCACTGCTAAAGTTATGGTAAAAGTCAAAGACATACTGATTAGCGGCAAGCAAGATACGCCGCAGTCCACTAAGGATCCAAATATCTCCATTGTCAAGGATGAAGAGCCTGACGCCACAAAAGTAGAGATTAACGAAGACAAATCTGAGATTATGAATCCTGCAGATGCCCCTGATGATGCACCGCCAAAGCCCGTGGACCCGGTCGCTGTGTCTCCAGCTAATGATGAAGCAGGAGCTCTTAATGCTGCAGTCACCAATGATATTCGATTGCCCGATCTAACACCAGGCATAAAGAAACGTTTACTGGGAGCAAAACAGGCAGAGCCTGTGAAAACTGTAGTCTTCACTAACTGTGGACCAGATGAGGAGACTGCCAAGCCAATTTTTCCGAAAACTCCAGCACGCACTAGAGCACCAGTAGCAGAATTCTTTAACCTTACAGAGTGCAAGATCGAAACGCCTTTGAAGCTTGTTACCGTAAAGGGACGCAATAGCTCAACACCTCTCGCCAAGTCAGAGATGCCAACGAGCGAAACTGCATCCACTGCCTCCAAAGAATCGAATCAGCCACCGCCGCAAATTGATCCGATAAAAACTCTATCAGAGATGAAAGATAAATCGCCAGAAGTCCAGAAGTTGCCACCCCCACCTCTTGACAGTGACAGTGAGGTCGTCGACGATGAGATACCGGTTACATATAACGATGATGATGGTGTGGACAACCTATTTCAAGATCCATCTATGGCCGAATTTTTTGACAATGAAGTGGAGGTTGCTACTGATTATCAATCTGGTGACTCAATGGATAGTTCCCTTCGCGATGAGATCGCGGCAAATGAAATCCCTCTAGACGGCGAATCTGTTGGCAGCAAGGATACAACGGATGATCAGTCCGAAGATAGTGCCGATGAAAAACTGTCGTTCATTGTATCAGATGATGAAGGGGATGGGGATATGTCAAACAACGAAGAGGATGTGGATGTATCGGACAACGAAGAGGATGAGGATGAAGATATGTTGTCACCTTTGCATTTTTCTGACGAAGATGCTGTACCGGAACCGGAACCCAAAAAACGACGTCGTATTGTTACTATTGATAGCAGCGATGATGATGAGGAAGATATCGCTGAATCCGTAGAAGCAAAATGGAGCAGCGATAATGATAGTGAGCAAGAGAGCGGTGAAAAAAATAAGAATGATATCGAAGAATCAGAAAAGGAGCTAAATTTAGTTCAAGAAAAGAAGGGAAATGATATCGAAGACCCGAAAGAAGAACCAGTCCCTGTAGATAATAAGGGAGATATCGATAGAAGTCAGGAATCATCTAAGCAGCTGCAGCCATTAAAGCCAATTAAAAAGCTGGAGAAACGTTTGCACTTGTCGGTATGCGATGATTCGCAAGTAAAGGCCCAGAGATCCGATAAGTTGAACAAGACAGCTCCGCCAATTAAGTTTGATTTAAACGAAAATATCCACAAAGATGCAGCCGAAGTGCTTGGGGATGTTGTCGCCAGTTCCAATGAAGCGAAAAAGCAAAAGGATAAACCAAGTACTAGAAAGAGTATCAACAAGACTATTTGTGAAGTGATTGATTCTGAGGATGAAGTAAGCGAAGGAGAGCTGCCCGATTCCTGTGAAGAACTATCAGAATCTGAATCCAATGAGGAAGTTGATCTGACTGACTCGCCCGTTGTTAAAGTGGAAGAGTCCAAGCCGAATTTAGATAAAGCTGAGCTAAAGGCTGCCCCTGCTGCATCTACTAGCAAGTCCTCGACATTCCATGCCAACCAGAAACGTGAGGAAGAGGCGGCTCTTCTATCCGAACTGGATTCGTGTGACCTATCACACTTGCGCCAGATGTTCAATCCGCTCCAGAAAGCACGCCGCCAAACGTTGTACGTGCAGGATCTACAGGGCATCTCCGATAAGCAGCCAAAGCCGAAATTAAAGCGTCGCAGTGAACAATTGGACAGCGATGTCAATCCGTCACAATCGTTCATCGAGACTCTGGCCGAGGAGAGCCGCCAGCGTACCAAGCGGAAGCGTTTGTCAAAGAGCTTTTGTGGCACTGTCGACGACGGATCGCACGCCAGCGAGTCAGCTGGAATGCTGAGAGAAGCCAATGAAGGAACTTGTGATAAGTTACCTGAAAGTGATATTGAAATGGGTGAACGTGAACGTGAACCCGCTGAATATATTAAAGAAGAACCGATGGAAAGCTCAAAGAAAAATATTAGCAAAGTAGATGAAACTGTTGGAGCGGAGGAGGACGAGGAGGAGAAGCTGCCCACAGCCGCAACAAAAAGCCGCGACGAATATATGGAATATTGCGAAACGCTGATTCTGGCGGCGAACCAAGCAAAGCTGGAGCAGAAGAAACAGGTAAACTATCTGAAGCGTAATCCAATATGAGTTACAACATATTTTAATGAACTCGTTATTCCTTACAGCGCGTTGCAGCGGGCAGAAAGCAAAGAGAGCGCACGATTTCCAAGACTATACCTGTTTGTGGCGGCAGCTCTGACAAGGCCATTAAGGCGGGAACAGGCGCGCCTAAGCAAGAATCCGTTAAGACTACAATAAAAAAGGATTTGAAACGTCTGCAAGCCACCAAACAGGCCATCAAGCATGCTATGCATATGCTTATCCCCGAGACCGCCAGCGATCACGTAAGTTCTGGATTTTGGATTATATACTCGACTGTCTAATTCCTGTCTCTGGCCCTTGCAGCCGCAGTCTCTGGCGCGCAAAATATCTCCTCAGCCGCCGGATAACACCAAGTGCGCAAAGGCGAAGGCAAAGCAGCGATCCACAAGCAACAAACAGAAAAGGAATAAATCGATTCAGGTTTCTCCAGTTAAGAGCTCAGACGAAGAGAATCACCAATCTCCCAGACGTATAAGGACCACTGCGGGTTACGTCACAGTTAAAAACAGCAAAGAGCCGAAACGTGTTGAAACATTCACGACATCGTCCAGCATTGTTCAGGTCGAGCCCTGCACGCCTACCTCAAAGTATTTCAAGGAGATTCGCCAATCACCGAAGCCCCGCTACGGTTTCAAGGAGGTGAAAACAGTTGGCAGAAAGCTGGCGTCTTCGTTTTCATCAGAATCGTCGCCAGTTCGTAACCCAGCTACGGAATCGGCATTGCGCTTTAAGCGTGAAATATTTGGTAGACGTCACAAATAGGTAGTAGTACGTACTATATATATATATTACTTATTCGTTAATAACACTAGCTTACGCAGGCTCGACGAATTCATTTAATTTACATATTACTATATAGAAATTTTCCGTAAGTTTTGTTCATTGTTCAACAATTGAAATATGTTTGCATTTGAATTATTGCTCCAGTGTAACGTTTAGAGTTAGTGCATTGAAGTTTCATATTTTTTATTTGTTATATATTAAAATGCTTAAAACGAGCCTGCAAATTAAGAAACATATTAAAATTTATACTGTTCCATTTTTTTTTTTTTCAAAATTCTGTGAATTATATTTTGAAATGTTATCCATAATTCTGTAGATTATAACCAAGATATCGAAATTGAAATGAATACTTTATTGCTTGCCATATATACATATGTATATTTTATTTTTTTGAATTTAATCATTTTTGCAAAATTAAAAAAAAATAATAATAAAATATACTCGCAATACTTTCGCTTTGGTAATATTTTATTTATTTATTTTATTTATTTTTAATGGAATTTGATATTAATGATATCAATATATGTATGTATATATTTTTGACATTGTGCTCAATATGATGTATATGTTATTAATAATTTACTAACAGTGCCTAAATGAGTCGATTTTATATCGACAGCTCGATTGCTTGTCCACAAGCGTCTTCTAAATATAAATAATAAAAACTTCACAATGGATTATACGCTAATACATTTAATTTAATTTGTGAATTGCTCACAAAATGTTAGCATCTCTTTTTATATGCTTGGTGCTGGTAAATTTTTTCCAAGCCTCCTCTTTTCAAATTAAACGGATATTCACATCGAACGATTTGTGTGTGGTGAATTATTATGCGACATAAATTCTTTTCGATAGATTCCGCATTTCATCGGACTATAATATACTATCGATAGTCTACAAAATTTGTACTTGTATGTATTTCTATATCACTCATTTGAAGATATATATTTATTTCAAATCTTAAATTCTAATAATAAACAAACAGAAAGAAGAAACATTTAACTCTTCCTTAACAAATTAACAGCTTGCTCAATATTTATCTGTTAAATATTTGTATTTGTAATAGTTAGGTTAATTCATTGTTTCCGCAAAATAATTCAATCCCGTGCATTGATTCCAAGCAATAAGAAATAAAACAAATTTTAATATCATTGATCGTTATGGATCATTATAGATATCTAAGCAATTCAGTTAATGCCATCAAGAACAAATACATTTGAATTCCAAACGGTCGTTAACAATACTGATATTTTCATGAATACTGAGGTGAATATATCGAGAATATCGTTTACTCACCTCCTGCAATAACTATATCGATATGCTCTTCCAAGCAGAATATCTGCTCAAAAGCAACAACAAGGCCGAACAGAGCGGACGTGCGGCGGTTAAAAATTTTGTTAGTGGTTATATTGTTTTTGCTAAAAAGAGAAGCTTATTAAAAATAATTACAAAATGTACCGGTGCAAAAATGAAATTATACCAACATGAAAATTGATATCTACAAATATTTAAATATTTCAAAATTAAATGTGCATGTGTGAAATAAATTGTCAAATACTAAGAAACGGTAGTTCTCTTATACCAGTCGTGTAACCGTTATTGTACCAAGGGGATTAAGAAGGGAGAGAATCGCAAATTGATCAAAACAAAGTGCATATGCAACAGTAAATTTGCAAGTAAAACGGATACAACATGTTCGAATTAGAGGATTATTCAAGCAGTATTCACGAGGGTTTCTTCAGTAAATATGCAGTAAGTACATAATAAACTCCCGCACAATCGCATGAGCATCGAAGCACACATGTGTGTATGTATATTTGTACACCAAAAGTCAACAAAGCATCAGCGATAAATAGAAATTAGCGAAATCCAATTTGCATGCCGGCCGGTAACACACATACAAGCACACTTGCCAATAAACTGGCAAGCTTTTATCGTTTGTTTTCAAATTTGTAACGTTCGTTTCACTGTGAATTCGCAAAGTCTACAAAGACTTTTCCTAGTATTTTGACGCCTGCGTTCCCCCTGCCACTCTTTAACAGAGCCCAGTCTGTTGCGCACTCGCCAAAAAAAAAGTTTGCCCCTCTCTTTTGTTTCGTTTGCCTTGTGCTCGTCGGCAAATTCGCTTCGGTATTAACGTTCGTTTTTCTTTTTAAATTGATTCGCCAAGTTTTCGCAGCGAGTAGTGCCCACACTACTACACACTCGTGTGAGTGTATGTGTGTTTGCGATCTTTAAAATTACTCTTAACTCACGCTCACTGGAAGTGCTGATTAATGGTGGAGAGTGGGGGACCTATGAGCGGTCATAACCGGTACAGAGCAGCCGATAATGTGACCATTAATACGATTTTTTTTTAAATAAATGTATGTACTTCCTCAACGTTGGAGCTGGGAGGTTGTCCGGTTAATAACTCGGGTATTATCGTATGTGGAGACCAAGTCGATGTAAAGCCAGCGCCAATGTTAATGCTGACTCAACAGCGCTCTGTTGTGTAGAAAATGTAGGCAGCAAAAAAGGCGGCGAAAACTTTGCTGTTGGTTGCTGTTACTGTTGCTGTTGTTCGTTGGGATGAGTTTGAGTTTGAGTTTGAGATGGGGAATCGGTTGGATGACCTTCATTTATTTAAAGCGACAAATAATTATAAGTTGTTTCTCTCTTGCTCGGAGCTATCCGAAAAATCATGCGTAATTTATTTAACTTTATTTATTGGTAACCATACACAAGTACATATGTACATACATACATATTTATGTATGTGTATTTGTATAAACATATGAATATGTTTGTCGTTGTTCTGCGAGCTGCTCCAAGCAGTATCTTTTTTTTTTTTTTTTTTGCGTTTTAAACTTTTTGAAGGCCAAACGTTCACCTCGTTTGATGGCGGTATCTTTTGTCTTATGTAGTTAAAAATTTGGCATGCTTAAATTAAGTTAAAGAATATAATATATAAGTACACACGTTGTTGTGAGTAAATGCATTATTAGATATTCAAGTTTAAAGATTTATTTTAGTAATTCAATATTCATATTAGTCCTGACCTCCTACAAGGTTTTATGATAAGCGCCACAGAATTTTAGAAGTATGTACATATGTACATATGTATGTGCGCCTGTTAAAGTCACATTTAACATGAAGCAATTTGCAAATACATACACACACACAAAACATGAGAGCTACAAGTGTTATGAATGTATGTGTGTGTGTGCTAGTGTAGCTCGTATATACAATATATTGTATATATGTATGTGTTTGCGAGGAGAAACAAAGAAAAGCAAACACAGCAAAACGCTTTTATCGTTTATGTCGTTTTCAAACGCCACAAGTGATGGAGGAGAAGAGAGCCGAGAGCCGAGCCAAAGCGCTCTCAATGGTCACACATCAAAAGCTTTCGCTCGCTCTCTCAAGAAATAATAAAAAAAAAGTAAAGGCATAAATAAACTTCAAAGTTCAACGCGCCGACCAGCCGGCCGGCGAATACAGTTTGAGTGGAACCCCCTATTTGCCCCCCAATCGGCAGAACCAGTGGAATGAAACACTCAGACTCAAACTCGCTGCTCAGTGCGCGCTGTCGTTCATTTGTTGCTTGAATATGAGCGCCCAGCTGTATGCCGCATAGATTTTCTCACGGCTCGCACACGCACACACACACGTGGACACACCCACCCACGAGGCAACCCTTTGGCGCTGCATACATATATGTATTTTTGCATATAGCCCAAAAAAGACAAGATATCATAAATATAGACTATAAACTGATTTACTACGTCCCTTTTCCCGGGACATAAAGCAATTTACAAATAGGCGCTCATAATTACGGCGAAGACATTTGTTGTTGGTGCAATGTTGCCTGCCATACTGATTTTCTTCGTTTACCTGGATTCGGATTTGAATTTGTGTGCCAGAGCCGTCAAGCCATTACAATTTTAAGGTGAAAGCGATGTAAAAAGAAAAATAACCGAGGTAACAGCAAATACAAAAGATCCACAGCAGATGCAAAGGATGGCGAAGGTAAGAAAAAGGAATTACCGATAAGACACACACACACACGCACAGTTCCTCGCACATACATACATGCATAACAAAAACAATTCGAAAAGGCGGCGTATGAAATGCTGCACCCCAGTCGCATTGCGTTGTCTAGGCCACGAATTGAGCCAAGGGTGCTATACTGAGCTCTCTGCATGCTGCCGTCTGCCCAATCATTTACACATGCACACATTCAGACATATGTATGTACATGTAAATGTATGTATGTATGTGTGCGGTCGGCCGTGTGCATGCCTTCCATGCCAATGCTGCGCCGCTCAAAAGGTCAACAGAAGGCGGCAATTTCAAGCTTCAATCGGCAAACTAAAGTTTTATAGTTTTCCCTTTTTTGCCTTTCGTTAGCCTGCTGCCAATTTTGATCGCCTGCTCAATGCATTTTTATTTCGGCACATTTTTTCGAAAACACAAAAAAAGAAAGAGAGAAGCCTATAAAGAGATAGAGAGGGAGAGTGCATATATGTATGTATGTAATGCAGGTGATATGAATTGCCCGCCAAGACAAATAGTAAGTATAGGCAATTAGAAGCAGGAAGTTTCCTTTCCGTTGGAAAATATGCACTTCACAACTTACAGAGTAACAGCTATTTACCCACACTCTCGCATACATACAGACAGCCAAATGAATATGTACATATGTATGTATGCTTGCATGTGTGTGAGTGCACGTACGAAAACAGGGACAACCCCTGAGTGCTCAAATTGCAGCTGCCTGCCGTCTGCTCTATCTGCCTGCCTGCCTGCCTGCTCAGTCTGTCAGCCTGCTTGGCAAAAGGTTATCGGATCACTAATACACGCACATTAACGCACACACACACACGCACACTTTATAGTAACGCATATCGATGATAGAATGAAGTTTGTTTGAATGGAACAGAGGAGTCTTTCATTGATTCGTTATTGAACTAGTTTTTGCGCAATGGATGTATGATCAAAATTTAAATTAAAATGGCATATGTTTAATAAATAAAAATAATAGTAGCTTTGTTGTTCCTACATACATATGTATGTACATATTTATACGAATAGCAAAACTAAACTAAATTGTAATTAATTTTTATATTTAATCCTATTTTGTGCTTATAAAAAAATTAAAATTAAATATAATTTGACAGAATTTTTTGCAGTAATGAAAAATAAGCATATAAAATAATAGAAAAGACAAATAGGACATTTATATTTTAAAATTTAATTCATAATCAAACGTATACCATCATGTTAAATATAATAAAGAAAAGATAAATAAATAAGAAAAGCAAAATTACACATAGTAACAACTAATAGGAGTTTATTTATTTTTATCAAAATATAGGGAAATCGATCAAACAAATCGGTTCAATAAATATGGTATTTTTATAAAATACCAAATAATTTACATATGTACATATGTATGTATGTACATACATTTATATATCTGTTCAAATTTATTATTATTAGAATGTTTGATATGATGTTGATATATGAAGTGTTTATTTTATAATTAATAGTATTAATATTACATGCATACATCTGTACATACTTACATTTACTTGAAAATTTATTTATGTACATATGTATGTACATACATACATACATTGTATATGAATGTCCCTATATTGCTTGGCTCAGTTAGTGCAGCTTGTTGCATTACAAGTCAAACAGCCAAATGACTGTTGCTGAAGAGGCAGCTGCTGTTGTTCTTCAATGGGCAACACCTGCTGTGCCCCAATTGTTGTTGCACGCCCTGTTTCTGGTGCCGTGGAGGCAAAGGCAGTTCTGCAGTTCGCACCTCTTGAAGATGTTGCACAGGATTTTACATTCAAAATTTCATTTAATTTTGCATTAAAGCTGCCCAGACACCAGCCCAGACACACAAGATTTGTGTGTGTGATTGTGGGTGTGTATCCCAGCACATTTTGGAGCTGGTAAAAGAACGCGCGCCAACAGCATTGAAGGCCTGTACAAATTTATGGAATCCTGCTAAATTATGCAACTTATCATCATTTGTGGAGCATGCGGCATGTAGTGCCGTGTGTGTGTATGCCGCATCTATCGATTTTTTTCAACAGGAGCAGACGCCAGGGTCGGGCCGGCCGGGTCAATGAGTTGGAATGTGTCCAAGGACACGCTGCTCTCATTGCCATCTAAGCCAAACACACCTACAGATACCAGCCGCCAGCCACCCCCAAAGGGCAAGTAACAGGCGCGGGCGTTTGCCGCTCTTTTTACAAAGTGTCGTCTAAAATGTGAAGTTGCGCCTAATACTCAAAGCGTAAAAAACATGAAAACAAAATGTTGCTGGTGAGCATGTCTCAACATGTGCGGCACGTTGAGCGGCTCGAGCTGTTAAACTGTTAAACTGGCGCCTACTACCCTTTTTCGTAGCAGAATTCAAGTTATCGCAACATCACAAAAAGTACTCAGACGAGCGCACAGTTCAGTTGCTCAGTTTCAGTTCTGCTACTCTGTTGGTGTTTCGTTTTGCAGAATGTTTTGTTGCCAACTGTACTGTGTTGGTGTGCTTGTGCGCTGAACAGAGAACTCTGTTGTTGTGCGGTCGATGTTCTATGTTTTCAACATAAAGAGTAGCAGAGTTTTTCTGTGTGGTTTCTCTTCCACTCGCTTTTAACATGAAACAGTCGTCAACGTCGCGCTGCCTGCTGTTGTGCATATACACAATACACACATACATACATACATGCACGCAACTGCTGTATGCTTGTGTTGCTGCCCTGTTCGTGCTGTTGCTGTTGCCGCTGCTTCTGGCAGTTTGTTGTTTATGTACGGCTTGATTCCTTTATTTTTCTCTGCTTTTCAATGGGAAGACCTACAAACATACATATAAACAGTCATACATACTTACATACATATTCTGTAGATATGTATGTACATATGTACATATATATTTGTTCCCCTTTTATCGTATATTCGCCGTGAAATGTTGCTGCAACATTTTTAGATTGGCAACATTTGCAGTGGTGGTTGTTTTTTAGCCTAGGTTCGTGGTTTATTCCTATACAGGCAACAAATATACAAATATGTATGTATGTCTATGTAGCATAATATATCCAAATGTATGTACATATGTATGTATATATGTATGTATCATGAATATGTATGTCTACACTTAGCCTGCAGCTGTAATAACTATCAAGTCTTTGAGCCCGACCCTTAAGTAATTACATGCATACATACATATGTATGTATGTGCTGATGTATGTAAATGTGTATGTATGCATAGTAGATCATCTATAAACCCGTGCAACATTTATATGTACATACATCAAAATGATGTACAGTACAAAATCTTGCCTTGTTTATGTTTTGTTTAGCTGCATCACTCTCTGTTTACATAAAACTTTCAATTTTATTGATATCCGGTTTAAGATGGTGGCCTTTGATTCATACTTGCCTGCCTGCATACAATGATAAACATACATATGCACATACATATGTACATACATATTCACATATCCCAGGTTCAGGCACTGTTATCCATATGTATGTATGTATGTGTGACTGAAATGCATGTGTTGTAATTTATGTTTGTTGTTGCTGGACATTGGCGCCGATATGTACATAGTACGTGTCTCTGCATGCACACATACATACATATGTATGTACATACATACTTACATATATGGTGGTATGCTGTGTGCCATATGCAGCCTGTAGCTGCTTTTCGATGCCTGCCTTGGAACGTAAAACTGGTTTGGACACTGCTCCTGCTTCGTTCCCATGATCATGACAGTTCTTGTTGTTGGTGCACATAAAAAAAGGAAAAGTATATACCCAATTGTGTATCCTATGTACATACAAACATCTACAGACATACATATATACGTTTGTATAACAAATCGAGGATGATGACAATTACATACATACATATACAAGACTGATAATGATAACGTTGATGGCATAATATACTCGATATGATTCTTTTATTTATGTTTGTATATTTATGCAAGTAATCCACTAATATGTATGCATATACATATGTATGTATTTATTTATGTTATTATGTATTTAATATGTACTATGTATGTATCTGTAAACAGGAATGCAATTTTTCTTATGTTTATTTAAGAAATGCCAACAAGTTGCTAGCTGAGCAGGAATGCAATAAGCAACTGCCTTTAAAAATAGTAATATAATTCATTGTATCATTTTAATTTGTTACATATGTATGTACAAGACTGCTAATTTAGAGCAACAGCTGATCGTTGGTTTGATCAGTTAACATTATTCAACACTGTTGCGCAACAGTAGAAAGCTCGGCCGCCTTGTTGATTTGATTTATTTGATTCAGTTACTTTTCCTAGTATAGATACATACATATGTATATACATATCTATCTGTATATGTATGTAAGGTTATGTATGAAATTGGTTGTTCTTTATTTTTTGCTTAGAATATAAAACAAACGATTTGAGTTTTAAAATGTACCTTAATAATTACATATTTATAAGCAACGATATAATAAGGAACGAATCAGTTATTATTATTATTATTAATTATTATATATTATAATAAATTATAAATTATAAAGAAATAGGAGTTTTTTTTATTATTAACTCTGCGATCTGAGCAAACGTCAAGCTTTTGATTTGAATAACAGTAAACTGTAATGTTAATTTTCCCCCAACGTCTGTCGTGATTGACAAGTTCCATACGAAGCATTTCTAATGTATATTTGTTCACAGGATGCGACGGGGCCTTCGCTGGACTTTTATGTGTCCGACTCCATGCAGGATATGCTGGATGTGGACATACGGGCGGAGATAGCCAATGTGGTGGGCAGCTCCAGTGATTTGACGTCTTCGCTCGACCATGCTCTGGAGGCTATTTCGGCCATAAACAACAACAACAATAGCAGCAGCAATGCATTTTCCACCCACAATGCAAATGCGAATCTCTTGGCTAGCAGCGCGCTGCATGCCTCGCCCACAGCCAAGTGGATGGGATCGTGCGCCAATTTCTGGTCGACTGCGGATTATTATGCGGACGTTGGCGCCTGTGTCAGTCCCATCTCCGTAATGCCGCTGATCAACTCGAATTCCGGCTCGAATTCATTGATTGGCTCGGGATCGCCGCACAAGCCGCGTGGTGGTGCGCCGACAACGCAGAGCAGATCGGGATCCGCAGCTGGACAGGCGCCACCCGCCTCCCCTTGTGACCAGCACAAGTCGCATTTGACCTTCTCCCCGGCGCAGATGAAGGTCAGCGCCGGTTCGCTGCGCAGGGAGCAGGTGATGGCCCACATACCCAAGCAGATTTCCACATTGCCCATTTCAACATCAGTCGTAAGCAGCGGCAGTAGCGGCACAGCACCGCCAACCATGGCCACGAATGCCGCACTGCAGCGGCGTAACTCGTCGGCAGTGGATGCTGTACGCAAGGATCTGGGAACGGAGCTGCGCAAGGTGCAATCATCTGGCCTGGAAGAGGCGAAGGGCGCGGTTAAAGGCACCGGTCTACTGACGACTGGCGGCGCCAGCACCAACACCATTAAGCTAGGTCCCGGCATCGGTGGTCTGACTTTTGCCAACAGCGCCACCTACAACAAGCTGAAGCAGCAGACATCGGCGAAGTCTCCCAACGGCTCCCCAATCACCTCCAATGGCAACATTGTGCTGAAGCGCGATCGGGAGGCGAGTCCGCTGCACAATATAACGACGCTGCACGCGAATGGCGTGCAGAGGCGTGGCAATGCACCGAAGAGCATCGCCTCGTCGGCCCATTCGCCGCATCACCAGGTGCATGTCCAGAACAACATTGGCTCGCCATCCTCCACTTCGTCGTCGACAGCTGGACGGCCCACCACCTCTTCGCCACTGTCATTCGCACCGCTGGGCAACTCCAGCTTCAGCAACGGCGGCAACAGCAATGGCATCCACAGCAGCGTCAGCAATAGCAACGGCAGCAACATCGTCAAGCCGCTGCAGCAGAAGGTGAAACCGGCAGCCATGAGCAGCGCATTCCCGAAGCCCGCCTACTCGTACTCCTGCCTCATTGCGCTGGCGCTGAAGAACTCGCGTGCTGGCTCCCTGCCCGTGTCGGAGATTTACAGCTTCCTGTGCCAGCACTTTCCCTACTTTGAGAACGCGCCCAGCGGCTGGAAGAACAGCGTGCGCCACAACTTGTCGCTGAACAAGTGCTTCGAGAAGATTGAGCGGCCGGCAACGAATGGCAATCAGCGAAAGGGCTGCCGCTGGGCCATGAATCCCGAGCGGATCTGCAAGATGGACGAGGAGGTGCAGAAGTGGTCGCGCAAGGATCCAGGAGCAATACGCGGCGCTATGGTCTATCCCGAACATTTGGAGGCACTCGAGCGAGGCGAAATGAAGCACGGATCGGCTGATTCAGATGTGGAGCTGGATTCGCAGTCTGAAATCGAGGAGTCCTCTGATTTGGAGGAGCACGACTTCGATGATACCATGATGCTTGTCGAAGAGGAGGACAACGATAACGTTGAGTGAGTCGAAAAAAAAAAACAAATATTAATATTCAAATTCATAATACTTTGATTTCAATTTGCAGCTGGGCGAACAGCGAGGATGAAGAAGAGCACGTGCTTCATGAGTATGATCCAAGCAATCAAGCAGCCAATCACCCGCCAACTGACCATCAGCTGATCGTTTCCCAGAAGAACGGAGAATTCGATATTGTGGTAAGATTGACAGACCTTTCTATGAATGAACCTTATATGAATTGAAATTTGTGACTTGTTCCTCCGACAGGTTGATGAACTGTACGAAGACATCGACATCGATACTGGGAAGCGGACCGTGCGTCACGGAATAGTCAATGGTCAGACAGCAAACATAATCGAGCTCAACCCGGCCGATCTAAATGCTAACGATGGCTATCAGTCACCGAAACGGGCTCGCCTCGACATCAACTATGCCATCGGTCCGGCCGGTGAGCTGGAACAGCAGTATGGCCAGAAAGTCAAAGTGCAGCAGGTGCACCAAGTCCTGCAGCAGCAGCAGCCGTCCACGTACAATCGTCGGAAAATGCCGCTGGTTAATCGAATAATTTAAGCAGTCATTCTATATTCATGCATATACTCATGAATATATATATATTTATATATATATATATATATATATCAAATATGTATATAAAGATCATACACACTAAGTGTTAGGTTAACGTTTTAGAAATACCAATCAGCTACGCTTACAAATCTATTTCTAAGTCAGTTTTGTATGTGCACAGTGCAGTTACGACCTAACTGCATATATCTATATATATATATATGCACTTCTATATATATATATATGCGCGCTTTGTATTCATTTCTATGTACATTGAAGGGGGCTTTCAAATAAATGTCTATGTAGCAAGCATTAATTAATAAGATATACGACGACTTCACATTATATCTGACACATAATTAGAAAGTTTTGTTAAGATGAATTTGACGCTTGGGCGAAAACTCAAGAAATGATTCTAATAATTTGATTCCTACTTGTAATTGTTTCAATTTCCGAAATCCAACAATGACGAAACATAAATAGTGTTAATTGTTTTTCAAAATCTTGACTACAATGAGCGTCTTTGAAATTGATCTCCAACAAAAAAAAAAAAACAAATTATATAATCATATATAATAATTACTTTTGACGATTGTTTTCCATGAATTGAAGCTTTTTGGCTGCAAAAATAGTAAACAAATTTTCGAGAAAATGAAACATGCAAAAATAACGAATTGAATTTATATTTAAGTACGACTAATCTAAACTTCAGACAACGAAATATCGCTTATAGGTATTTCCACAATTGTTAACTGTACATAAAAATGGCATTTATAAGCATTTTTCAGCGAATTTTCTATATAAACATTTGTGTAGGTATTGTTGAGAACAACCATCCAAAACTTGCCGGTCCAGTATTCGTGTGACAGACCTTGGTAGAACATGCTGCCAAGTATAAATGTTATATACCATATACTATACAAGGTTATTAGAATTTGAATTCTCTAATTATACAAAAATGTAGAGTCAATTAAATTTTAAAAATATTTCATCATATTGCATATGTATGTGTATGTATGTAAATAATTGTTTCTTATGGAAGAAATGTATACTATTTTAGATGTAAATAATATGTATGTTAATTATAATATAATGAATGATATGACAACCAAAATAACCGCACAACATTGCAAGAACTCCAAACGAATTGTCAAAATTCTCCAAACGAAAAGACTTGAAATCTCTTCAACGTAAATCAACAGCCGAATGTTCAGGACTCAGGACCTCAATTTTAAAATACAAAGTACAAACAGTTTGTAAGCTACCTGAAATAAGATAAAATACAATTATGTCAATTAACTAAACGATATAAACGATTATCAAACAGTCAGCAGCAGCAGCAGTCAGGGCGATCGATTCGATTCCACTTTTTCTTTCCTTTTTTATAGCCACTTCACACATACAGATACAATATTCAGGCATACATTTTTGTTGTAATATTCATGATTTATTAGGACTTAAGATATATTGTATTAGACTTATAAATATTATATGTAATACATATATATATATATGTACAATATATATATATATAGAAATATCAAATTTAAGAAAAATAAACAATTTTTGTATAGAGTTGTTAGAAAATCAATATGTACAACACAATTGAAACCAAAAAAAAAAAAAAAAAGAAGAAAAAGAAACAAAATAATTGTAAAGTATTTTTTATTGTTATTGTTTTCAGGGGTTCGGATATAGGCAACGAAAGCTATATGGGTAGTCATCTTTATGAATATGAATTTGATATGTGTTTTTGTAATCAATCTTGTTTAAAAGCTTTGAAAATGAAGAATATAATGAGTAGGATATACCTGATCGAGCATGACATTGTATGGACGGGCACCTCCTCAAGGCCTGTAAATGGACTGCAGAAGAACATTGTGGAATTTACGACAAACGTATGGGGCGATAAAGGATTAATATTAAGAAATCGTGATAATAGATAGGTTACTCTATAGGAATAAAAGTTTAGAATAGATCGCAGTAGCTCACTTATGTATATTAGTAGATCAGTTCAGATAATGCTGGCTAATATCATATATATACTTATATATATATGAACATACGTATGTAGATATTATCCACATTAATATTATCTTTGGATGGGCATTGTATGCAAATCTTTTCTCTTTTAGATTTCTCTTTCAGTCAGCCCAAGATATTTATATGAATTTTATACTTTGAGTAATATCCGCTTTGCTGGGGTTACTCCATCTCTACTATCTGTGTGAAGACTGATATTTAACATCAACATTTCCCAGCGGGAATTATTATTATTATTATTAATGGCCAACCTTCATTAGCAATAGTTAAATCATCTACCAAACCCCCCCCCAAGTTAATACAAAGTCTTTCGTTGTTTTTTTTTTTCGTTTTGTTTTTTAGACATCTTTATTTTCACATTTATAAATAGGTAGATTCGATTTGAATTGATATTTCAATTATTATCGTTATATTTTGTTTCCTGTTTTACAACCAATAAAGCTCAAGAGTTCAGCTTAGTATTTGCAAATTGAGCAATGAATTTCGTAATATAATATTTCGTTATCATAAATGTTGCTTGACTTGAGCAATCGAAAAGGTTTGTGGTCCGATATTTGGTTTCTATAAAAAACTGAGCCAAGCCAAATCGGACCCAGTTACAGCTTGTGGGTAAACTGAATGACGTTGAGCTTCGCATTGCGCAGGGATATCTTAAATGTCAATCCTTAAAGATAGGTCACACAACACAATATTGGGAAACATATAGATTTTAAAATTTAGAGGGCATTAGCACAAAAGGAATAATATGACTATACATGAATATATGGCTCTCGAGCCATATGTACCGAGAGTATTATATGCTTTAGCATAGGTTGCTTGTGTTTTTCGATATGGACTACAACTCGGAACTTGCCGAAAGTAACATAAAATATTGATTTTTTCTTTTCTCTTGTGATCTCTTTCAATTCATTCTGTTTAAGACTAGAGTTTCTTTGCATTTCACTTACATTGAACTAATCCAGTTGAATGGCTTACAAAAGGTTTTGTTGCTACAATAAATACCTAAAATGGCATAAAATACTTTGTTGGGTGCCTCTGTTAAAATATATCAATATCATATATGTATATATATATATATGCGTTCTTGTCTCTTTGTATATGCTTCAGGAATTACAATACAAATGTTCAGTTGCACTTTCAATGTATGTATATAAATAACTATTTATATATGTATCTGAATAAATATGTGTTGGTATTCGAACACACATACATATGCACGCACATGGGTATTTAGCAAAATGTTTCAGTGTTTCGATTCCTCCAAATTTGTTATTCGTTTTTCAGAGTTGAGTGTGTTGATATTTGCACATTTAAGGCCTGTTGTTCACTTAGATTAAATTAGATTTTAGTTTTAGCATTGAGCAAGCCGTTTCAGCATGAGTTAAACGTTTCCTTAACTAATCTATACAGTTTTGCAATTAGTGCATTTGGTGGATCGTTACCTGTGCGTACCTACGTCTGTATACATAAATATATATATAGATGTGTATGTGTGAGTGTGTGTGCTTCTTGCATGTATGCGCCGAGCGCTATGCTGTACAATTTATCATTGAAACCAGACAAAACTGTTGTGACTATACGCCTTTCCTTAAGAGCTAAACACAAGTATAATAGTTCAGTTAGACGCTACGTTCACAAATACTAATGCACATGTACTTACTAAACTAAAATGCATCTCGTGCGATTACATAAACAGATCATCAGACAAGGTCAACGCTGCAGGGGCATGACTAGCTTGCTGCTTGGACGGTTCTTCACTTGAATGCGGGGGCAATTCATCTTCATCATTTATGCATTTGCCTACATATCTGACTGTATATATATACATATATATACATACATACATATATATACATACATACATATATACACATATGTATACTCTAACTGATTACGTTAACAGCTGTGCAGAACTTAAGCTACAACCTAACAATACACAAATACATACATAGAAACATCCCGTTGACTATTAAATGCACAGGTGAAGTGAACTTTGCTTTGGGAGTCGTGCTCATCGCATGGGTATAGCCGAATAATTTAAGTTAACACAAATTCTACAAATACAAATACTCTGTCTAGTGGGGCGAGCAGGATTCATTTCTCATTCCTGCTTCAGGCGCTTGGCCTCGTTGCCCGCACTTGGGGCTCCTCCAGCGGCTGCTGCTGCTGCTGCCGCCGCCACTGCTGCCACCACTGCCGGACCGCTGGCCGAGCTAGCCGCTGTCTGCTGCTCCCCGTCGCTAGTTATGTAGGCGAACTGGCACTCGAACTCAAAGTCCATTTCTTTCTTCTGATCAAAGGTGGACAGTTAATAGATGGCACTCTCGTTAGGGGGTGCTTAGGGGCTTACCATGCGCTCACAAATAACCGCAATGGCTGTCTTCTGCTGCGCCTCGGCGATCTTGTGCTCCACCAGGTAGAACATGTACTCGTCGAACAGCAGTCGTATCAGGTGAAAGCTGCCGAAGCTCGACGCGGACCGCAGCGTCAGGTCTCGTATGATCATTGAGCTGTAAAAGCTCCACTTGAGCAGAAACTGACGGGCGGCACGTGCGTAACTCGGCTTCCCTGTGTACTCCTCCATCGCGGACTCGACGACCAGCTGCAGCCAACTGGCCCACTGCTCCAGTGAGCTCTGCTGCTGCAGGGCTGCCTTAAAGTCGTTCTCCAGACGCTGCACCACAGCCGGTGCACACTGACTCACCCAGGCGGCTTGTTCCTGCAATAGAAACAAATTATTTTCTCGCCCATTTAGCCCAAGGATTCAAGGTTGCTAACATACCTGCACATTGTGAAAGTCCACGCGATTCAGATCATTCAGCATTTGGGATATCTGCGCACCATTCTGGAGAACGGCGCGCGCCGCCTGTGCCAGGTGATTGAGCGATGTGTAGCGACGCAGCGTCTGGCAAAATGCGGAAACGGCGCTGGTCTTGATCTGGGCCAACTGCTCCGGCACGCCCATCATGCTTTCGCACAGCCACAACTCCAGATTCTTGGCAAAGTTGCGAATGGCCTGAGTCAGCGCGTTGGGTATCGAGCGCAAAACATCCGGTATTATAACGTCCACGGTGTTCTGATAGAATTGATAGTCCACCTGGTTGAAAAAAGAATTTCATTTCAGTTGAGTTTATTCAAATTTATTGAAGTTCTTATCACAAGGATGCTTTAGATCATGTACGACATACTTGTGCTTATTTAGCTCAGCATAAAGTGCACTTTAGACCATGTTGTTTGAGTTATTTAGCTAAATTGATTGAAGTTTTCATTTGGAGTACATTAAACTATGTTCATTGGACGGTGTATGGTATGCTTTAGATCATGTAGCTCAGCTTGTGATATACTTTAACATTATCATTTTAGTTTGAGTTTAATCAAATTTATTGAAGTTCATATCACAAGGATGCTTTAGATCAAGTATGATATACTTGTGCTTATTTAGCTCAGCATAAAGTGCACTTTAGACCATGTTGTTTGAGTTATTTAGCTAAATTGATTGAAGTTTTCATTTGGAGTACATTAAACTATGTTCATTGGACGGTGTATGGTATGTTTTAGATCATGTAGCTCAGCTTGTGATATACTTTAACTACTTTAGATCATGTACCTTAGCCTGTGTTATACTTTAACTACTTTAGATCATGTAGCTCAGCTTCTGATATACTTTAACTACTTTAGATCATGTACCTCAGCACAAATAGTAGTAGATGGTATTCATAAGTATAGTAAATGCTACTCTCAACCGTGTACCCCCGCTAATGATACAGTTTGGTTTATTTATCCTTGCTAACAGACTAGTATCTGGGGCCTGTGTACATTGATCTCTACATAATATGTATCTCAGTAGATGGTATACTTTAGATTATATATTCCCACTTATATACTTGAGTCTTTTCCAACCCATTTTCAAATGTTGCTCTATATATTATTTAGGCATATATTAGAGATCCCTACATATTACATTCTCTTCTCCCTATCTACCTGATTTTTATTGTACAGTTTCTGGTTTGCCATAGCACAAGCACAAGCACTGTCCTCGGCATCCACTGTACTCACCTCGCGCACAAACTTTTGCACTTCTGCGCAGTGGCACAACAGATACAGCTTCGTCTTGCTCAAGTACTTCTCCTCCTCGCACTCGTCCAGATTGTTGTTGTCCGAGGTGCGCCAGAAATCGCGTAGCAAAAATTCGACAGTGCCAAACTCGAGATTGAGTACAGCATCCAAAAACGATTCGCAGTGCTCACGATACAGCGCACGGAATGTGTCCACATCGTCCAGGGTGAGTTCGCTGTGAAAGCTGTGGCTCAGCTCGATGGGCGGAAATACGGGCATCGCGCCGGCACCGTCGCCAATATACTGGAATACAGAAAACGCCATCCGAAATGAGTAATCCATTAAAATGGAGAATTCCGGGAGTGCATACCTGTATGCAAGCCTCGTAGGTTTCTGGCTTGAAATTGTGCTTCTTAGCCCCGGCTGTGCGCTGGCCCGAAGATGTGGACATGCCATTGCTGCCATTCGAGCTGCCCAGCTGGTTGGCATTGCTGCTGCTGACATTGGCGATGGCGCCGTTGCCGGTTCCGTTGCCGTTTCCGTTGCCGTTACCCGGCGATGCGCCATATCCCTGCATAGATTTGTCCTCCATGGATTGATGGATTAGCAGCGAGCCGGGCTTGATGCGAATACCATAATAGTGGTACTTGGAGTTGCCGCGAGTGCCCAAGCGACGTGTGCGCAGGCCGGAGAACACGGAGCGTATTAGCTTGCCGAAGCTGGCTGCATTCACTGGCTCCAGCTTCTGCTCGTTGCAGTGCTGCATGTAGTGGTTGTACAGCGTGGACCGTGGCAGACTGACTCCGTCGGCCGTCTCGTAGTTGCGCGACAGCCACTTAATCTGCAATTGTGCGAGAGAGATGTTAGCAACGCTGCTATTGCTGCTGCCACTCCTGCTGCTGCTGCTGCTGTTGCTGTTGCTGTTGCTGGTGGCAACAGGCGGAGCAATAACGGACCCATACTCACCGTTGCCGAGGCGATTTTATTGCTGGTGCCCATTGCGCTCTGGTCACTGTCAGGCGACGCCCCATCGGCCCCGTTGCCGATGCTGCCGCCGCTGGCCGAATTCGTGGTTGTCGTCGAGGTGGGCGTCTGGGGCGTGCTCTGCGCCTCCTGTATGTAGGCAACCTCATGCTGCAATCGTTAGTCAATGTCACAGAATGCCTCGATTGTTTTCGTTTTTGGGTTTTTCAATTTCATTTTCATTTTCACTTCACTCACCGTCAGGCTGTGCGGCGAGTCCCGGCTGTGCGACTGCGAGGACCCATTCAACAGGAGGCTATCGTCCACGGGCACCAGGTACGGCAGCGTCGTCGAGTGTGCATTGCCAGTGCTGCCCGCCGTCGTGGTCGTATAATTGCCCGTCGCCGCCGTGGTGGAGTAATACGTCTGGCCATTGCTCTGGTAGTCGCCCACCGGGCAGAACGGATATGTCCTGTGTGCAGGCGAAACGTTATACTTGCAGATCGAGCACTTGAGTTAGCAGGATGAACTTACATTTGGGTCTGGCTGGAGTTGCTGTGGTACAGCTCCGAGTCCACATATTGCACTTGATAATTTTGCTCCTGTCCGGAAACTGAAAATGATATAATTGCAAATGATTTGGGCATTAGAGACAAGACACTTGATGGAAATTACGAATGAATGACAAGATAGGCGTGTTATAGTATTAGGATGTACTTTCAATTAAATATAGATTTACTTCCGGTAAAAAGAAAACCAACAATGCGCTAAATCTCAAAACTGAAAAGAGTAAATGAAAAAAAAAAAAACCGCCGGGACCCACAAGGCATAGCCTACAAATTAAGGAAAATACTAATCCAATTTCTTATAGATCATTTCAATGGATTAAGGATTCTTACACTAGTTAGCGTTTTACATTTTTAAAAATCATTGAAAATTCGAATCTTTGAATATAGTTTTCAAAATAGGCGATGGTATTTAAGGAATAAATGTATATGAATCCTTAATTCTGTTATAAAAGCGCTTTAGTTGTAGAAGTATCCCACTAGGAAATACCTGAACCGCTGCATTAACACCCGCTTTATTCAGTGTGTAGTTTACTTAAACGTGGGATTCGCTTATGGGCTTTAGTGTTTGAAGTGAATCGCTTTTTCAATAGAATATCCTGGTCATAATAATGCCATCTAGTTGTGTATATTTGCCAAAGCACAAGTCTTTAGTATTTGTAATAAATATTTGGTATTATTTAAAGGCATCCAAAAGTCGAATCATTTTGTAGAATGTATTGATGTATTGTTGTATTTATTAGAGGAACGCACACAGTGAATAAGGTGTTTTTATCTTTTGCGGTGCTCAGGTTACACTCAAATAATAATTAACTTTCTATTTCTCAATGTAATTGATTATAGATTCAGTTATTAAATTATATTTTATACAGTTTTAGACGTAGAGTCTTGCAATTCGTACTACTATTATTATTATTTTCAGATGCTTCAGGTGTTTGAAAAATTTCTGAAATTAACGTTCCGTGGCTTATGTGACCAATATGTAAAATTGTAACATATTCTGTGAAAATTGCATAAGAATAAGTTAACACAGACGTTATTAAATAGAATGATTAGTGAATTGGCAAAACTGCAATTTGTGTATTCAAGTGCACACATTGTAATGTGAGCATTTATTTTTTATTCAAAGAATCGCAATTATCATTGAATTGTGTTAGGATAGACAGCGGCTACTTTAGATGTCGATTTAGCACATAGAAATCAAGCTGAAGCTGGTGATTCCTACAATTAGATCAGACGCTGAAAGGCTTTTCCAGTTATAAATATGAAATTTCATTGAAAACAGCAAAAAGTATATCCTAGTATTGCAGTACCGACCAGAGCTCTCACATTCATTTAAGTTGGCTAAGTTGACTTAGTAGTCTTGACTTCAAGTGCACAGCTTCAACTAGCGTTTAACTTCGGTTTGCTTTGCCAGAACTGAAAAATGATGGCAGTACGTCTATCTCATTGGCATTATGATGTTAAATAGTTTTGATTCACTCGACTCTTAACTGGAGCTTGATCGCCGAACTCCATTGATAACACTTTGAGTTGGCATATTTAAAACTTGACTTCACATTTCACACATGCACACATGCACATTTGAGGAACGGGATTGTCGATAGTTTTTCTTCGCCCACTAAATGTTTGATTTGCTCACAGTTCGAACATGTCTGACAGCAGATGCAGCATTTCATTTACTTTAAAGTTTTCAACATGGACAATGATGCATGAGCGAGACACTTGACACCTTTGCTCGATGGCCCGAGCTCCTTGGCACACAAACGCACAAGCTTACACACAGATACGCCCCCACACACACACACGCGCACACGATGAGAACGTCAATTAAAAGCCATTGATAGGATTCGAGCTGAAAGTGTTGGCCATGCAAAATATTTACCACCGCAATAGGACAAGTTGTTGTGGCGTCGATGATGGTGATGGTGATACATGGCAGTAGATGCTGCTGGCGAGCTGGAGGTCGCGGAGGAGGAGGCGGCAGCGGCGGCGGCGGCGGCACCTAATGCCGTGCAGCTGCTGTAGTTAACGGCGCTGGCGGTGGCCACGAACGTCTGGTGGTGATGATGATGGTGATGGTGGTGCAGTTGCAGCTGCAGCTGGGCGGCTGGCAGCGGCGCCGCCACTGGCAACTGTTGCTGGTGCTGCGGCAGCAACTGGTGGTGATGTTGCGCTAGCGTCTGCTGCTGCTGCTGCTGCTGTTGCTGCTGATATTGGCTGTGGTTGTGGTGCTGGGACTGCAGTTTGCAGCGACACTTTTCCAATAGATTCGTGTAGGCGGCGGCGCTGATCGGCGGTGGTGTCGTGATATCCAATTCGGGCAGAAGATGATGCTGATGGTGGAGCTGCTGATGTTGCTGCTGTTGCTGCTGCTGCTGGTGTTGTTGCTGCTGGTGTTGGTGTTGGTGCTGGTGCTGGTGCTGATGGTGCAGGTGTTGCTGCTGCTGTTGGTGACGCGTCTGGCAGTCGAAGCCGAGTCGCGAATGCATTCGTTTAGTTTTAATTCGAGTGGGCAGCTCGCAAATGAGTAAACCGTGGTGCCAAATGTGGGACGTGTGGTCAGGGTGCCTGAAACAGCTGCTGCAGCAGCAGTCACATGTCCGGAAGCGTAAGCAGACCGCTGACTGTAAGCCGAGATGCTGTCGACCGGTTGCTTTGGGCAACTGTTTCACAGAGACAACGAAAACTGAAAGTGAAATTCGGAAGATGCCCGCACAACTTGCTGCTGTCGCTGTTGTTGCTGCTGCTGCTGCTGCTGCTGTGACTGTGGCTGCTGCTATTAACAATGGTGGCGGTGGGTGGCCCCTGGCGATGTAATGGCGGTAATAGGACGTGGCAACGCTGTGACGTAGCAACGGAGCAAGAGCAACCAGAACGTATGCACGGTAGAATTACAACTGAACTCGAAATCAAATGTTATCCTAGCAATATGCCTCCGAAAAATAATGATGCGATGGCGATGACGGCGGCGGCGCAGCAACGAATTAAATTACAGCGGCGGTGGTGGCGGCGGTCCTCCTGGTGGTGGTATTGGCAGGGGTATTGCTGTTGCTGTTGTTGCTGCTATTGATGCTGCTGATGCTGCTGCTGCTTCTGTTGTTGTTGTAGGCAATGTGGGCGGATGGGTGCTCTGTGTGGGCCTGTTATGATTTGCGCCCAACCACCACCACTGGCTGTTGGCAACCTGCAGAGCAGCATATCCTCGCCGTAGTCGCGTAGCAAATAATCCAACCCAAACCCTCAGTCATCATCGGGATTGGAGCTGGAGATGGCCGGAGCAGCGTTTTATTTTTCAAGCGGCGCCAGCTAATTCCGGGCTCAAAGTCGTATTTTCTGGGATCTGCACAAGTGTCGGCAGCAGCCCAAAGATGTGCCTGGTGCGAGCGAGATGTCAGATGCTGACTGCCAGTCGGCGTCAAGGCAACGCAGCCAATCATTCAGACGCACTGCTGCCACCGTACGCCTACCACCCTATAGCAGCCGCACAGCCTGGTGGTTGCTAGGACATCAACCACTCGCTCTCTCTCTTACACTCACTCTCATTGCCGCTCTCTCTCTTTCTCTCTGTCTTTTCCACTCTCTCTCTCTCTCTCTCTCACTCTCTCATTTGCACACACACACGCTCAGCGCTTTCTCAGCAACCCCCAGCGGATGCTGCTGGCCAACCAAAACGGTTGCTGCCGGCACGCGATTTTCTTGGCCCTGGTTGGGGCAGCGGGTGGCTACGCTGCTATGCTGCTGGACTGTTGTGTTGGGCTGCCATAGATGACACATATGTATGCCTGCCGTGCACACGCGGAATTTCACTCATCAACTTTCGTATCCGCAACGCTCCATTCATACAGTTTTTGCCGTATTGAAAATATTTCAGATATTAATATTGCTGCTGCCTGAAATGCACACGCGTCCAGTCGTCCACATTGTGAATGTCCATTACATTGGCCTGTGACTCTGTGGCTCCGTCAGCCATTACAGCCTCAGTGGTGCCCACACACACACACACACACAGACACACACGCTAAGATGATTTGCTGCCGTTTTCGGCTTTAAGTCTAGCAAGCTTATTAAACATTCTTGGGCTTGGCACACACGAAATGACTTTGTGGTTTCGGGACGCATCAATTTTGAGCATTCAACTTTAAATAAAGTTGAGAAAAGTTTTCAAACAATGTTCACATGGAAAATATCCAGTGGGGACTATCGGAAATTTATCTTAGTAGAAATACCACAAGCCCTAAAGACATAACAAATTAGCTTTTAGCTAGACAAAATTAGTTTTTTCATGTTGTTGGACTATGTTTTCTTATTGTTTCTATACCTTACAATTTATAACCTATTAAAAATGGGAAATCAGCTAAAATTAAAAAAAAATATATACATATGTATATACATTATAGGTTTAGGCTGTAGAAACAATAAGAAAACATAGCTAATTTTTTTTAAACTAATATTATTATTAGGATAACGAAAACTTTTTTGTTGGGGAAATAAGTTTCATTTAATGAACAATGCTTCGCTTAACGACCAACAACAAATTTGTAAACATTTATCATACGCAAAATGTCTGTCTCTGTTAAACAACGAAATAGGGAGAACCCGGAATACACATTATAAAGCTGTCCATTGATCGTATTGGCATTTGTTGGCACTCTTTTGCATGCAATTTAGGTGCAATTTTTTTAAGATATGGTGATTTCGGTTAACGATTTGTGTTCGTTAACCGAGGATTCAATGTATTGTATATGTATATATAACTTGAACAGGACGACATGCTGAGTCGATTTATTCCCTGTACGTTTGTTTGACCAAGTCGATCTCAGACACTATAAGAACTAGAGACTTTATATGTGTGTATGTATTTCTGTTGGTCCAGGTACAACACATTCACAACGAATTAGTTTACCTTGAAATCGATAACTATGTTATCGATTAAAACAAATAGTAATAAAATTATATTATAATTAATTCTATCATTTTATGTTTATTTTATGCAGTAGTGAGTCCAAGTACTCACATATAATAAGATAAGATATTTTAGTGTCCACAAAATTTTATTTTGATAAAACAACAAAATTAAAAAAATACAGATATATAGTGAATGCATTTAAGCACATTTTTATAATGTATATTTGTATATAATTATAGAACTTAGAATTTAAAATAAATGTTATATGTATATAATACACTTTAGAATCAACAGCAAACTTGAGTTTGCTATATTGGTGTACCTTTACAAAAATGGAAATATTTTATTTAAATATGACTATGAGCAATTTATAAAAACCCACCGCATATTATGGCACAAACAACAACTATTTTAATGCCTATACAATTGACATGTATGCAATTTGCTGAATGGTTTCACAATATTCCTTGCATTAAGCATAAATAGTAAAATGTCCAGATTCATATTAGATGAAGTTGAGCAATAAAATTGTGAAGAAAAGAAAAGCATTCGATTATCATTCTCAATGAATTCGTCAATGGCATTTTTGTCCAACTTCCAACGACCAAAGTCCAAGAAAGTTGTTAACAAACGTTCTGAAAATTTCGAGCTGCTTTGTGTTTGGATTTGATCAAAATCAGAAAAGTTCCTTTTGCTTGCAAATGAAAGTAAATTGCCTGGATAACCGACAAGTGCAGGATGTGTGTTTACGCTCCCAGCTTATCCGTGCATCTGCAGCAGTCAAAGCAACAACAACAAGAACAACAACATCGACAAGCATCAATTAACCTTTTGTAAACAGACTGCACCTTGCCAGGCCAAGGGTTCAGATACTTTGAATCTGGAACACTTCAAATAAATGATCTGGCTTCCGAGATAGCAATCGATTCTAGATAGACTCTTGCCTTTGCGATTGATTGCGATCTAGAAAAGTTGTTTGTGTACCCAATTAAAAGAAGCCCAGCATATGCTGATTTTCCCTCACTGTTTAGCCGAATGCCCAGCTACTTGGCTGAGCTGCTCTATGTGGTTGGTCGGCTGGTAAGGATTGAATGTTGCAGGATATCACTTTTATTAGTTGTTGCTTTTATTAAATTTGAAGCTTTTCTGCATCGTCGATTTGATGAGCACCACACACACTAAACCGAATCAATTGAAACATTCTCATTATAAAGCACAGCTGAAACGAGCGGGGGCGGCAGGCGGGGGCAGTCGCCTTCCATAAAGCCTTTCAGTATTGTGTTTTGAAGCCTAGAGCTAAGTACACCTTAATTTGTCAAGCATAGCACTGAGTGCATTAAATCAAAGTCGAAGTCTGTATACTCTACATAGGTATAACAGTTATGTATTTATATCTAAAGTATCTGTCAGATGATACCTTATAGTGTATACATTTTACATACTCTTTAGTTAATAAAAATCTGATTGATATACATATATGTATATACAGATCTGTTAATATATGTTTATGTAATATTTAGTGAAATAAGTCGAATCCGACAAAATTTAAACGATTTATATTGATAGTAAGGCTGTGAAAGATAAGTAAATCGTATATATCAATATATTGATATGTATATGTTTATGTATTCATCTACATAGCTATATAAGTTTGACTCACGTTTTGTCATTATATCTTTAAGTAAACTTAAACAAATACAGATTGATGTATAGTATATATATCGAATATAGATGATATACATCCTGAATAGTTTAAGTTAACATATTAAGAAATCGAATGGTATAACAATTGGGTAAACTAAGTATAAACATAATGCTTATAGGAACATCCAATTGATAGAAGTAATGCATATGATATATAGAGATATATGCTGACAATCAGAATCGCTGACACAGTCAATATACCCATTTATAGGGCATAAGTAGTGGGCTAGCCTTAATACACA
Source organism: Drosophila mulleri (assembly GCA_035047565.1). Classification (NCBI taxonomy): domain Eukaryota; kingdom Metazoa; phylum Arthropoda; class Insecta; order Diptera; family Drosophilidae; genus Drosophila; species Drosophila mulleri. Next base: position 4,980,417 of record JAWNPK010000069.1, on the reverse strand, counting down.
GCGGGCGGTTATTAATGATTTGACGAGTGAGGGTTTCGCCTCGCTTCTGTCATGTTGTCCTTCCGTTCGCCCATTCCATTTCCGATTTCCATCCCACCTCAATTTGTTGTGATTACTTGCCGTGTTTGTTGTCAGGTCCACTGGTGGTGGTAATTTGTGCTAATAAAATCAAGTATCATGGGCAAACAGTTCTAGTTTGTAGTTTGCCTTCGCTTCCCCCTCCGTCTCTCTGTCTCTCCCTATCTCTCACTCTGATTCTCTGGCGCTGATCCTGCCCTATAGATAATGCTCACCAAGTGTAATCTCGATTAATTCATTGTGTAGCGCTGAAGTGGAATATAATAATTATGTGTGTACGTGTGTCCGTCCGCCCGTGTCTCTGTGTGCCCGTGTATAGGGTATCACTGTCAATCCGCTCCCTTTGTAATACACACAGCTGCACTTTGCCACACTTTTTGTAACAATCTGTGCTGCACGTGCCGCAACTGGTGCTGCGAGTCCTGTTGCTAAGACTGCTCCTGCACAGGTAGGACATCATCATCCGCAACGGGGTGAATCCATCCGTCCATCCGTCTTCCTATCCGCCTGCCGGTGTGTGTCTGTTCTATGTAGTATCTGTTCGCCTCTTATTACCCGCTCATCTCTGCGCGTTTCAGTTTTCAAATTAAGTCGCTTTAATTGTGATATCAGGCAAACGTTTAAAATGCACAGGGACTTAGCTGGTTCACTGTTTTGCTGTGCCCCGTCGCGCCCCGCCCCGCTCCCCGGGGACGACATGCTGATCCTGTGATTATGTTTGTTTACAAAGGCGCGACTTTTGCCGTTTGTTGTTTGTTCGCTGGTTTTCGCTTTGATTTCCCGCGACTCGTCAAGTGCGAGCGAACGCGCTAAAGCCGCCAGCGATTGCAACGCGTTTTTTCGCTCCTGCACAGTGAGACTAACAAATGGCGAATTTTTTTTATTGCCTTTACCAGCTGCATTAATTAAAATAAAACACTGAGAAGCTCTTTGCATACTTTTTTCACGAAAACATTCCATAATGCGATATTTATTATTATTTATTTACCTTTGCATTCGCTGACAAAAAGTTTTAATAGACGAATATTGTCGAGAGCGAAGTACGAAAATATCCTTTTATCAAATTACCAATAGGATATTTCATCGATTACTGCAAATATGTGCAATATAAGTTGACTTAATATAATTTGATTACGATATTTTCAACATTGATATCCTTAAATTTCTTGACCTTAATTTGTATAGCTAATAGGCTATTTGTAGCTATATTTAAGTATATATTTATTATCATAATGATAATATATAACATACAGTTATTTTGAGAAAATACTTTTATATTTTGTTGATTTTACTTTGACTTGGAGTATTTTGAGCAATGACTCAACACAATTTGAAAAAAAAAAAAAACAACGTTTCAGAGTACCTAGAATTCGTTTCTAGGTGTTCACTCTAAAAATATAAATATGGATTATGGTCAGGCCATTGCCCCCAGGTACCTTTCCAATTTATTTATTTCTTTTATTTTGTTCATTTTTTGCTGTTACCAATATTTTTCATTTTCTCTATATTGTATTTTATTTCTTTTTTTTTATATATTTGTATTTCTTTTTGATTATTTTAATGTTTTATTTATTTATATTTATATTTTATTATTATTATTATTTTTTTAAAATTATTATTTACTTATAATTTTACTTTAAATTTTGTAAAATTATTATTATTTTTTTAATGTATGTATTATAGTTTAGTGAGAATCATTGAGACCGTTTGGAAAATTAAAATACCCCAATTGGGTTGGGAACACATTATTTTCTAATTTTATTTAGGCTATTCACGTTTTAGATTCAACGTTTTAATGACGCTCGCTATGCTTACGTAATTAAATAAATATATCGATGCTCGAGCTATTAAAAAACTATAAGTAGTCATTTATTTATATTTTTAGAAAATATTTAAGGAATTATTTCCCAACGGCATAGCTAACTAGTCTTGGATTAAGACAGTTTGACAATGTCTATAAAGTAGTCAGGGACTCGATTTCGTTTGCTAATCAGACAACTTGAATAAATATACCCTGGCTACGTACGTCAAAATCTATTACAAAAACTGATATATATCATATATCATATCTGATTACATCCGTATAGATATAAATATATATATTGTATATATGAACGAATGAAAATTGAAATGTAAATAATGAATGAAAACATATAAATAAATTTAATTTACGCTTAAGGGGAAAAAATTATTTTGCTAGAATATCAAACTAGGCAACGTAAATTTTGAATGATTTGCTTGTAAGTAGTTCTATCCCTCTTATTATGAATGAAATAAAGTCACTGAATAAAAAGTATTATAAAATTTGACTTGCACTCACCGGTCACCGTAATGAATGGTGTGCCCTCGTCGTCCTCGGTGGCCTGCACCACGGTCAACTGGCCGTTGGCCATTTGTTGGGCCAGGTCGACGCCGCTCTTGATGGTGCTGAGGCCAGGCAGAGTGTGTATGGTCGTCGTTGTGCTGTTGGTTGGGCCCGTTGCGTTGGCATCGCTGCTGCTGACGCTGTTCACGGCATGGACGTGGGCATGCAGGTGCGCCTCCTGGCTGGAGTCGCTCGTGTCCATGGGCAGCACAACGCGTATGACCTCCAGTTGATCAGCGGCCGCTGTGGCGTCATCCTCAATGCCGTCTCTCAGTTTCTTTTGCAGGAGCTGGCAATTCTGCAACAAGAACAGAATCAATGAATGTGATGCCAAATCGCAGATGCAATGTGAAATTGACGGCAACCTGTGTCATGACATCCTCCAGTGTGCCAGCCACAACCACCCCATCCTCGGTGCAGAACTCAAACTCCTCGGCATGAGTTGTGGGTGTTACGGGCGTTCTTGGCTCAATTGTTAGGACGTCGCCAGTGGCTTTGGCCACAAGTTGCTGCTGCTGCTGCTGCTGCTGCTGGAGCTCCTTGGGATCTGTTTGGCTGGCATCAACTGTGGCACCCTCAACGGCAGCGCTCGTCGTGATGATGAATTGACGCTGGGTGGCCAGGCGTGTGCTCATCTCATTTGCTAATTGCTCTACAATCTAATCTTTAATTGATGTCTTTAAGTGACGCTCTACAAGTCGCTTGATTAAGTTAAAAGGCCAGATTGTTGCACTTTCGATGCGAAATTCGTTGACTAGTTAGTTGTTTCTCTTTCTCACTCTCACTCTCACTCTCCGTCTTCCTCTCTCCTGCTATCAATCGGTTTAAGGCAATTGCGGTGTTTAAATGTATTTAGTTGCTTAAGTTCCTAGCAGCTGCAATGAAAGTAAAAGTTCATTATTATTATTATGTATTATTATAAGGCTGCAAAAACTAAAAATATATTCGCTATATTCAGAAATTCAATCAGCCCCTCCACCCACAGTCGATAGCCATAGAAATGCCTTCTATTTTATGATATACGAGTGCTACATGCATTTCGATTTGTTATTGTTGTTGTTGTTGTTTGTGATATTCCCACTTGATGTCTTTGTTGCTAGCCTACCCGCTTTTTTGGGGGTTGGCTGCTTCCGATGGGGCGTTGCTATGAAATTAAACATTTCACAGGTATTTTCTTCATACTTTGATTCGCTGCTCGTTGCTTTGTTCTCTGCGGCAGCAGCAGCAGCCCACATGGAGCACCAATATTCCTTTAGCCTTTGTTCTGCCCTAGAACGACGCCATTTTGTTTTATTTTTCCAGCAGGCTTTATTTCGTGGCATCATTTAGGCGCTAAATATAATTTAAGTAGCATACATCTGAATGTAAAATATATATGAAGTAGGTGTGTGTATGTGTGTGGGTGGGTTGATGTTTCAGTGTGTGTGTGTGTTAAGCATGAACTAATTAAAAAGTGCTTCGATAGCTCTTAAGCTCTTCATTGAAATGATTTTTAGCAATCAAATTAGAGTAGAAGAGAATTGGGAATCTTATACTTTTTTCTTAATTTTAATACACATAATTTGTTTTTATTGTCTACGACTCTAGCAAAAATTTCACTTCAAGCCTTAATTTCTATATTGCTATATATATATATTTTATATATTTTATACCCTGAACACATTGAAAATGGGAAATCAGGGTATAATGGTTTTGTGAAAATGTATGTAACAGGCAGAAGGAATCATCGCGGACCCCATAAAGTATATATATTCTTGATCAGGGCAACGAGCTGAGTGGATATAGCCCTGTCCGTCTCTCCGTCCGTCCGTCCGTATGAGTGCGTCGATATCAGAAGTTATAAGAGCTAGAGAGCTGAAATTTGGCATGCATACTCGTGTATACCATAGGCAGTACAAGTTTATCTTATTTTGTCGATAACTCATCCGATATTGTTTTGATCGAGAATAATCGACAAATGGACTACGTTTTTTCAGCCTTATTTGAATACTATTAGACCTAGAGACTTCAGATTTACTGTGTGTATACATTTGATGGATACACACATTTTGTAATTTTTAGATTTTGGATACCACGCCCCCTTCGCCACCAATTTGTAAAAACCGTATATCAAGTACTAGAGACTTGTGCTTTGGAATGTACACACATTTACACATTATGATTACATTCTGAAAGTTGCATTAAGATTATACGTCTACAAACGATTGCTCAACAAATAAATTCTCATAATATTGCCCACACTGCAGCGCAGCCCAAGCGCATTCGCTGCTTACTGCGCAGTTAGCAGAGCACGGGCCTATGCATGCGGGTGGATGCATGTGTATGTATGTGTGCAGAATGATAGGAACATCAGCATGGACGCTTCAGGATATCTCCTAGTCGAGCAGTCTCGACTAGAGTCTTCTTACTTGTTTAAGCTTGGATCCTATAGGAAAATGTAGTATGATACTACTAGTATCTTAACAGCAGACTTTGTATAATGTATAACAACAATATTTATGTACCGGTTCTAAACAAAAATAACATCCCTAATTTCTAACTATACCCAAGAGTACTTGATAAAGTCTAGCATACCGTACTTTCTCAAGAGGATTTAAGCATATACATACATATATGTACAATATTATAATATATGTACATAGTATGATGGTATACGCACTTCGAAATGCTCCTTTACTTTTTAAATCAAATCAACTCGATTATTACTTTTGACATGACCATGGGAGTGAGAGAGTTCAGATATTAGGCTGGTATCCGTATCAAAAAATTTAAAATTTAATCTGATTCGATTGAAAAACGTTCCACATTATACGACTATTATTACTACCTATGCCATAAACACATTATTCGTTTTTTAAAATAAAGTATTATTCCAATATTTCTCAAATAAAATGCATTAGAAAATTTCTGATTAATATAAGCCTTTAGCCAAAAGAGTTTAATCGCAAATAAAGATTTGATTATATTCAATATTCATATTAAAATCTATTTCTAGCATAAACATTTCACTTGGATTATGCTCAGCATAAAGCAATTATTTATAGCATAAACACTTTATTCGTCTATTGTGAATCATATAATAATCACAGATTCATACACATTCATTCACATTCACTGCAACAGTAAATTCATTGGCTTAATACTGCAATTGTATTCATTTTAGATACCTTAATCTATTTTCTATTTGAATTTGAATTTAAGCATTGCCATCTCTGTTATTGCACAAATTCCGCAAACTGCACTTATGAATTTCACCCACTGAATCGAACTCTTCGGGATATCTTAATGCTTTCCCTTTGGCCCGCAACTGTTCACTGGGCAACCGGTTCAATGTAAATAATATTTGCCGAAAGGCCGCTGGCAACCGACCATCCCAACCCGGCCCACTCCCTAGAAAGTATCCAGACAGTAGATGGCAGTTAGGATTGGAGCAAACACTGGAACTTTAGCTGGAACTGGCTATGGGACTGCGTAGTCAAGCAAATGAGATGTAGTTCGGGCAACACGACGACCCGGCATACGTCATAGAGTCGAACCTCAAGCCGTCCGTCCACATTGTTGTTTATAAACAATAAACGAAGCCAGCGGCGATTGCGCGTCGCTTAATGTGCAGGGGCGGCTTTGGTTAGAGGGTTGACGCTTCGCCCCCAGCGGAAGTGCAAGGTGCTTTTGCATTAGTTCACAAATCAAATGGTAAAGCCACGCGGACAACTTCATAAATTTGACGTGTGAAAAATGCAACATGAAAATACACAAATACAAACAGAAACACACACACATACACAGACACTAACACTCACAGGAATCACTAAGGACGCGCCGCGGCAAATTATCGATCAAATAAGTTTGGGATTTTTTATTTGGTCTGTTGTTATTGTTTGGCTTTGGCTGCTTTTTGGATTATTTTGCTTACTTGCAAGAACATAAAACACTTTGGTTCAGTTTGATTAAGGACCCATACGTGGGATCTGCCACTGCTCGATGATGTTGCTCCTCTATGTTGATGTTGTTGCTTTTGCTGGCGCCGCTTGCACTGTGCTTGCTGTGCGAGCGTGAATGTGCAACTACAACACGAAACTTGTTCAGGCTGCTATTGTTGTCGACCACCTGCCACCTGCCGCCTGCCGCCTGCCGCTCAAGTGCCGCCGACGGGGCGTAGGGGTAGTTAATTGGTAATAGAGTTGGTCAATACACTCCTCTGTTTGCCATTGCTGGTGGTGTCTAGCACACGCACTCAATCGGCTGCGCAAGCGAGACAGAAGTGCATTTTAGGCATTGGCCCAAACGAGAACTGCAGTTGCACTGCCAGCAGCCGTCCCAGTGCCAGTGGCAGGACACTTTCTGCCCCGAAGCCTCTAACACCCTCTCGGCAATGCATTTGCATCTGGATCCCATGTAGCCGGCACATATCGGCAGCTGTGCTGGCAGTTGCTGACGCAGTAAGCGTGACGCTTTTACCAAAAAGACAAACATTTGTTTATTTCTGTTCAGGTTTTCGAGCGGGTTGCACGGCGAGTGCACGGCACAGGACAAGCTCAGATACATATGTATATGTGTGTATATATATACATGTGTGTGCATAGAACATACACAAATATTTAGTCCTCAGCAAATGCCACTTGAAGCAATTTAATGCAAGTAGAATGATTGAACAGCAGCTAAATCTCGTTTAGTTAAGTTGCAGAATAAATTCCTATAATACGTAAGAGACTTGTTCTATATAACTATACAGATATAATTTGGTCAAGACTTAATTAAAATTTAACTTACTTTATAAATAATAAAAGTCCTAATTGTAATATATTCAATAACAGAAATTATGTTTGGATTGAACAATATTTTTAATATTTACATACTCAATTTTTTTTATGGCTATTCTATATTTATATATGCTAAGAACTAAAAGGAATTAACTGGAACTTATGAACCCCTGAAATTTTGAGCAATTCATAGCATTGAAAAAATATAAATTTTAGTTGAGATCTTAACTCCATCTTTGCTTTTACTGGATACTTCACTTATTTAATATTCATTCTATAACTTGAACTTGAAATACGGTATACCAGGCATATACAAGAATTTTATTTATTAGAGAACTATTGTTATTTTTTAGATTTCCACAGCCACAAAATCATTGAAGCAAGCAATAATGCATTATCTAATGTAAAAATCTAACATATTGACATAGAGCAGAGGTTGTAAGAAGACAATATTCATTTGACGATAACGAAATTCAGATTTACTTGATAAAAATGTTGATGAATGAAGAAAAAGGCAGACTCAATAAAATTAAATTAAATAAGGATAATAATAAATCAATACAGACAATAGTAGAGTAGTAGCTTCTTTGAGAAATATCAGTTTATATATAATGAATTTTTGTTAGAATATATTTGAAACAACAACATTAATTTCAATACAATGCATTTAAACTGAAGTGTATTTTATCCTTTAACAGACTCAAAGCATTTGGCTTAAACGATCCTTACGATATTTATATAATATTTTATACTAGCTGCCCCGGCAAACGTTGCTTTGCCCTATCCATTAATTCCTCTACGTCTGTTGACTACGAATCTGCGCGCTTCTCTTCGTTCTTTGCTGGTTTCGCTCATCTCGTGCCTCTTGCAATTTTATGCACCTAACTGGATGCAGAAGAACTCCAGGAGATCATTTAGAAAATGCCTGCAGCAGCAGAGAATGTTCCCATTGGATCGACTGCAACAATCTCTATCTGGCGCCCAGCTCAAAATTTGAGTGCCCCTCAGACTTTGAGTGCCAGCAGCTGTGGAATTTATTCAGTCGTCCAGACTCGGAGGGGTCAGTCGTACATGTAGGGCAGTGCAGTTGTTTGTTAAAAAAAAGGGGATTAAGATTTTAAAAAAATTTCAATAAAAAAAAATTTTAAATAAAAAAAAAAAATTGAATAAAAAAAAATTAAATAAAAAAACAAATTTAAATAAAAAAAAAATTTAAATAAAAAAATAAATAAAACAAAGAAAAAAATAAAACAAAAAAAAAATTAAAAAAAACAATAAATAAATAAAAAAAAAACAAAAAAAATAAATAAATAAATAAAAAACAAAAATAAATAAATAAATAAAAAAAAACAAAAAAAAAAAAAAAATTTAAAAGGCCCTGCACGTACGACTGACCCCACCGGGTCTGGACGACTGAATAAATTCCACAGCTGCTGCCCTTTATATAGGGCGACTTCCACTCAAATTTTGAGCAAGGCGCCAGATAGAGCAATGAGAACATTCTCTGCTGCTGTAGGCATTTTCTAAATGATCTCCTGGAGCTCTTCTGCATCCCTTGCTCTTCTTAGGCAGACGGACAGAGACAGACAGTGAATATATATATATATATATATATATATATGAATATATATATATATATATATATATATATATATATATATATATATATATATATATATATATATATATATATATATATCATTAAACGCACTCAAAGAGTTTTGTTAAAAATGATTTCATATTATGTATGCATAATAATTACATATATATATATATAATATTACCAAGTACATTCGAGGTATTTTGTTTTGTTAAGAGAGATTCGCTCTATTATATTGACAATAATATCAATATTTATATAGTATTATCAGAATATATCAGAAAAATTCCTAAAAGCGGACGATTCCATTCCAGACCTCGATTCATTATAATTTAAGAAGAATATGATTTCGTCTCTAATGCAAGTCAATGTCTAATGGCTAGGATCTTTTTGTTTGCTTAACTCGTAACTTGAACAAATTAATTGTGATTTGAGAGCAGAAGGAGCTGAAATGCGGTCAAGTGAGAAAATTGAAATGCAATCAGCAATCGAGCTGTGGCCGAGCTCTGCAGCATTTTCCTATTGCCCCAATGGGTGTTTAATCAAATATGTTGCGCATTAATTGAAATGGCAAAAGACAAGTTGTTCACCTGAGCAGCGATACATGCGGCTTGCAATTATACCAGCTCAGAGCACTTCGGGTCGAATGTCGCCAATGATGAGAATTATGAGCATTATGCGAGTTATTGACAGTCATCAGGAAAGCCATCAAATCATCAGATACTCTGACAGTTATTATGCGAACGTTCGCCTGGCATGTGCTGACCCCGCCGCCGTCCCCGTAACCACACCCGTCGCTGCCCACGTCTAGGCAAGCGGTGCGAGGCAGCAAAGCGGAAATGTGCAGCGAGATACTTGTTCTACACCTGGTGCGGTCGCTCGGTCGGCTGTGCAACCGGGCATGGCAGCCGTAAGAGTATCGCACACGCCACTTGGATGCGAAGGTGCACGCGGGTGGCTGTGCCACGCACAGCACATAGTACATATCCTGCCACAAATGTTACCTGGATATGTATATTTTGAGGGTTGGTTGGCCGCTTGCTTCGCTGGCTGGTTGGTTGGTTGGTTTGCTGGTGGCCGTGGCCCGGACTCGTCTTAATTGCCTCTAAGCATTAGCCCTACAAAAATGGCTTGCGCTGCAAAAGTTTAAAGTCGGAAAACTCGAGCTCAAAGTGTGGGAAGCGTAATTTTCTCATTTTCCCGTTCAATGAAAACTCATTTGCAAATCCTCATAATGCTTGGAAAAATGGGAAAAGTTATATGCTTTTTGATCTTTGACTCTCGGAAAGTTTTTTCATTTCCACATAATTGTGACATTTGCCGTCCTGTAGAACGAGAAATGGAGCGGGGGCGGAGCGGAGGCGGTCACTTAAATTAGTCCAATGGATTTTTCTAGTACTCACCATATCAAATGCGTAATATCATCCTGCACATTTGTCAGTATCCTGGATAATAGATTGCATTTTCAAATCAAATTTTTCTGAACTTTCTGAACATTTTATTTTTGTTGAATTTTCGTGGAAATTAGAAATAAATATTTAGAGAGCTTCTTCATTGTGCGATATCCTTCATTTGGTATAAAAATTAGACCGGAAGGAAGTGTGGAGCTCATACACACATATTCACACACATACACACGATCGACCGTGCTGCGACGTAACTTGTTGTGTTTGCGTTTTTCGTTTCCTTGGCAACAACAGGGGACAACAACAAACAAAGTGATGGCATTTTATTGGCCAAAAGGCCGTGTTGCATTTGAAATGAAAACGATTATCGGTTTAACACATATTGTTGGATATTTGTGAGTATTGCACGTACGATTTTAAATTAATATTCTAAAACTATTGCACATATTTCAAAAGATTTACAAAAATTTCGGTAAAATTGCTTGACTAAATGGTGAGCAGCTGACTCGGCATTGTGCAGTGTTGGTAAACGGCGAAGTCACAGCTGCAATTGAAAGTTTTTCGACTGTCTGGCAGCACTGCAGGAGGGTCTGCTGATTTTGCCATTCGCATGTCTTCGTCAATTGATTTGAATTTGGCGGCAAAATTATACACAATGAAATTGTTCTAATAAGATTATTCATTTATTTAAACACATTTTAATCAAGAAAATTGTTTTATACAATTATTTGGCAAGCATTAACATGAATGCGAAATGGTAATTTTATGATTCTTGTTTATTCTCTTGTTAACGTGCTAAAAATGTGTCCAATTTGCTGCACATTACATACCTGTTAATTAATTTGTTGCGATTCGCAATTTTAATACTTGAATGGCATAACAGCAAAACCAATTAACGCATTGCATTGCACACACTCGCACTCACACACACAGCCGCACATCTACGCGACTGCAACTATTGAATATGTATATAGAAATTGGTTATTTATGTACGTATTTACATATACACATTCCTGTTCAATGCTGTTCGTCTAGTTTCGCTCAATTAGCCAGCCGGCAAGTCTCCGAGCTCTCGCACACGTGTTGCACATTAGCATGCAAGTACAACTGAACTTTAGTCGTATTTCTATATATGTACATATGTGTTTGTGTGTCAGTGTCTGTATGTGTGAGTGTGGAAATTTGTATTCTACATGCAGAATTGAATTATTAATAACAATTGTCTCAATTTTCAGTTTTATGAGCTTTGATTTTTTTTTACACATTTTTGAATAATATTTTGCGCTTTTTTTCTTTCTTTCAGCTCTGCATTTTGTATGACGCATTTTCTGGTAATTTATTGAGTTCTGTTGTTGGCAACCGCAGGGGCACACCTTCGGAACTGTTGCCAGTTGCACCGCACGTTTGCCTCAATGAATTTCCGTTACCATACGAAAAGTGCGTCATAATATACATACATACATACACACATATATTTATTGCGGTATATATACAAACATAGGTATATATGTGTATACTAAGATACGAATCATACGTAACGGGGCCGATGTGGCTATCATGACAAATATTGACAGCGACACTATTGGCACATTGTCATTGTGGCTCTGGTCTCGTTCGAGGCTTTGGATTGACATAACAATGTCTTTTGGATTACACCCAGGGCACCCCGGTGACCCCGGGCACCCACGGCGTATGCGTAATAGGAAGAGTCGCCTACATTAGCGAATCTTTAAACGTGATTATGGTTCCTTCAAGTCAATTCCGGCCATGGTCAGAGTAGCTGAACCCTAAAATCCGCATGCAAATTCAATTAAACCAGATGCCCTACTTGTATCAGTGTGTGTGTGTATATAAGTATGTTTTTCTACATTTATTACAATCAACAGCAAAACAAAAGTCCAAAGCTGCGGCGTCACCTTGTCGCCAGAGTAGCAGGCCTAATAGGAAATACAAAACCAGCTTTATCTGATTTATCAAACGACTACAGCATTTAAATGCAAAACGTGTAACTCGGCTTGTAACTTTTACATAAGCTGCGAGCGCAGCGAAAATAGAACTCGAGAACGTAAACAAATACGAAATTCTTCGACATCAAATGAAATTCAAATAATACAGCAGCAGCAAAATATTCAAATACAAATGAAAAACATTTGTGGTTGATCGACTAGAACATACCTAAGAAATAAATATGAGATATATATATATATATAAGTTTGAATAAACAAAATGTATATGTAATAAAATAATAATAAATTATAAAATATATGTAAATTATAAATAAATAAATGTTTATATTAAAAATATTTAATATATATTTAATGTATCTAATTATAAAATATATTTCTAAACTTTCAATTTTTTTTATTATATGTTTGCTTCTTTCGGAAGTTAAAATTCAAATAAGTAAGTAAGCGGAGAACAGGAAGAGGGAGCGAGAGACAGGGAGCAAAGAGAAAAAAGAGTCTAAGAGACAGAGAGAGCGAGTAAAAGTGTTAGATGGATATTTGTTATTCTATAAAACGAGATATGTACGTAGAAAATGTATATATTTACTTGTAAAAATTTTATATCACACCTAAGTTTTAAATAATCATATTGAAATGAAACTCAATTAAACACATTATTATTAATTATATTTATTTGTATAATTAAAAGGTGTTTTTTTTTTATTTTACAATTTACCTCTCCTTGGATAATCTACCCGATTGCAACTATCCCTATTAGATGCACAACCCGCACGAGGCAAACGTGTCAATATATATACCCACATAAACATACACATACACACACACACAGAGATATATGAGTATGTCATGTAATGCATGTACTACTTTTTATCTACATTTAATGAATGCTGCAATTTTGTTTTTGCCACACATCTTCCACTTACAGATTGTGTGTGTGTGTGTGTCTGTGTGTGTTGTTTTCTATTCTCTATTTGTTCAGCTGCGGACACACGTGTCGCAGTTGGCAATTTACTTACATATTTATTTATTTATTTATATGTATATATATGCTTGTAATTTAAATATTTTTCTTGACTTCCTTCAGCACAGAGAATAATTTATTTACAAGCGCGAAGCTGCGGCTCAAGCTATTTAAATAACTTTAATAAAACATAATATTTAATGAAATTAAAAGTTAATGATAAAGTAAACTTATAAATTTGGAATTTTTATTGGGTACGAATTCATTTTTAATTGTTAAAAGTGTATATTTATGTCATACTTAACAATTGGTGAAAGGAAACATTTTTGTATTTTAAATTTTTATTTATTGAAAGACAACAAATTAAATATTTCAAATTTTTTAAATAATTAGAATTCGAATTAAAAAATAAGAGTCGGTCAATATACAAAAATTCAAATATACATAGGAAAAAAGTCTCCAAAACAATTACAATTAACCCTCTTCAAATAACTCTCTTCAATTTATAAACTATAAGGCACAGACTTTGCTTAGTCAACATTTTCGGTCGTAAACTATATTATTTAATAAGCTTCCACAGAAAGCACTAATATTTTCTCAGAACTCGACTACAACGCATAAAGTTAGTATGAAATTGAGCTTTCGTTTCACTACGGCTTCGCCAGGGCTCGCAGTTTTATGCAATAGGTATAGTCATGATGCATACATACATATGTATATATACACACGTTTATATATGTATGTATATGTATTCTGCATTTACTCTTATCAGCTTACCAATATCAGTGTACTATGCTCATACGCATATACATATGTATGTATGTACACTTTAATTAGATTTACCTCGACTTTGAAATTAAAAGTTTGGCAAAGCGATAAGAAAATGTGAGTTTTGTCTTTATTTATTTATTTATTTATTGTTTTTTTTTTTTTTGTTATTTGCTATTCGTTATCTCAGTTCATTTATAGAAACCAAAAGCGTGCACGACTTTGTGTTATATATTTCAAATTCAATTTGAGTGTACATACAAATCATCCACATGAAATGTGATGCTAATCGAATGTAGTAAATTTATGAAGCAAGTGGTTTAGCACACACACCCATTTTATTTCGTTGCGGGGCCTTTCTTTCGAGCGGGCCTTGCGGGGCCTGGTTGGTCTGGCCTGGCCTGCGTCAAAGCTGCTGCCCCGCCCCTCGGCTAAGCAATTTGATTAGCCTATGCTAATTTCAAGTGTAAATTGTGCAAATGATGTCAATATATCTGTACACATTGTCAATATACATACAGTATATTTCTACCTGTAGCATATGCAAATCAGTTTCACTGCGGGCGATCGGGATATGATTCACTGTACTTAAATAATTCAATATTATACAAAGCATTATTATTATTGTTATTATTTACTTTACCTGTCTTATACTATATGGTAGTTAGACTAGCAGCCTTTTGTTTTTACTCTAAAATTAAATATTCATGACGTTACTAAAAAACACATGACTTGCACTCTATGATATCACAGCTGATTTGGTTTAAATATGAACAATGTCAAATTTATTTAATAAAATCCTTTTTAATTTGAGTAGAAAAGACAGTTAGATAAGATATATAAACCGTTTATAAACATTTTAAATTAGGCAAAGTCCAGAAGTCTATAGGATAACACAAAACTCAAATGCAACATGGACATTTTGAAATCACGGTAATCTAAACTTAAGGTAACCAAATTTATTTTATTTTTAAATTTAACTTAATAAACTGTAATGAAATTCGATTCAATTTTGTTGCTAAATATGCTCAAGTGGAACATAAAAGTATAATGATTTTCAAGGCTTAAAACTAAACAAATTTGTTTGTTTTCTTTTGTCGGGGTACATTCTAGATTCTAACATGATCACCAAAGCTTTGTTATATGCAAATGATCAATTTATTTTACAGTTTTATTATCTGTTAAGAGCTTTGAATATTTCGGAATAGAATGCTGAACTAACAAGTATAGTGGAAAAACCATATTAGTTGAACTGTAGTAGTAAGACTATAGTCGTAAATCTTAAAATATAAACAATAATAAACCCAAAGAGTAGAACTAATTAATAAAGAATTTATGAGCACTTCACCATAAAAAAAAACAAGCTATTGATTAATATTTTTTGCAATATCTTAGATAATTAATACTGTGGGGACGGCTTTAAAGTTGTTGTTGTCAATTTGTACATGCGCTCAGCAGCGGCTTCACAACATTTTCAAACAACAAACTGCTTATGGGTTAATTGTAAACACCTCTATACTATAAATGTAAGCTGAGCAAGCACATACACGCACAAGCAGGCTAATAAAGATACAGCCGACACGGATACAGATACGTTCAGATAATCGCATGCATACTCGCACTCGAGTCGTATCTATGTGTATGTTGGCTCAGCCAGCGCTTGGAACTATGCCCACACAAACAATCCACAAGTGTTTGTTTTTTTCCGCTGCTTGCCGTGTTTATAAGAAAAAACAACAGGGGCAGCAATAGCAACAGCAACAGCAACAACAACCTTGTTCATTTTCGTTTTAGTTGCTTAGCTTTGTGTCGCTTGATTGCATTTTATTTCTATGGAAATTCACAGGCCACGTAACGCATTTGGATTAGCGACACGTGACCATAACAATAATCAACTATTCACACACTGGAATTGAAAGAAAAATATTTGTTTTTGAACAGCAATTGAAACAATTCGAAGTTGAAGAAGATAAGGCCGCCGCTCCGGTTCGTGGTGTGGGGCCTAGCGCGTGAATAGTTCAAAAGTTTTATAAACGAGCACGTGCCTTACGGGGCGTATGTGTAATGTGTGAATAGGCCTCGTATACGTAACAGCATGTGATGAGGCATTTGCTAAGGGGCGTTGCACGTGCCACAGAATACACACACATATGTATGTGTATGTACATGACTGTACACACACACACACACGCACACACAGTTGTAATTGTCCAGCTCAGACTGTGAGATCAGCACAGTTACAGCAATGGCAAGGAATGCAACTTATGCAAGCCATTTCAGCCAGCGCCCATTTTCATTGCGCAGTGGACTTGGACACGTTTGTGACATTTGTTGATCGTGCTGGGCAGTGACTTGTTGCTTTGATTTGGTGTGACCTTTGCCAGAGCTATAAATAGATTGCATGCCTTTGTGAGTGGCGAGCGCTGGCATTTGAATTTAATTAAAGTGCTGGAAAATAAAATGAAATAAACAAAATTATATGTACGTACACCTCCTATATGTATACGTATACGTATATGGGATACGTATACGTACATATGTATGTATGCGTTTGTATAAACAAAGTGCTGTGCTGATAATACTCACAAGCAGCTAAAACATTTGCACAACACGTGACCAACAACAAACTGGCATGTGTGTTGCGGTACGTGTGTATTTGTGTGTACAAACACACACACACATGTGTTTCCAAACGTCTGTGTGTATGTAAAATGGCTGACACGCTCGCCTCGCGTGAGATATTACGTCATGCGCTATGAATTTTTTTCGTTGGCTGTGGCCGCTTTCAACGTGTCTTGATTAAAAAGCTGCTCACGCGTACAGTAAAGAGGGAGCGCATTGTGAAAAGAGAAATAGCGATAGATAGAGAGAGAGATACAGTGAGAGGGAAAAAGAAACAAAGTGGGTGTAAGTGAGACAGAAATCGCGCTGCTCTGTCACTTCGCTCGTTGTGTTGTTCATGAGCGGCCAACTCAGCGTATTATTATTATTTCGATTAATAATAACACTTATGCACATGTATATCTATATATGTATGTACATGCATACATACACAATTATATTTATAAAGGCGTCGAGTGCTTAAATATTATAAAAACAAAATGTCAGCCGACTGCGAGAGTTTGCGCTTTGCATGAATGTGTGTCTGTGAGACAATCGCTTTGTTGCCAGGCAATCCTCGCTCCGTCGCAATTCGCCGTCAAACGTGGCCGCCGTTGTTGTCGCCGCCCAATGTAACAGCTGCGAATCGCTTTGGAATTTGTCACGTTCACGTGTTTTATTATGTGCCGCCGCTGCTGCTGCTGCCGTTGAGCGTTGAGACTGTTGTTGTTTTGCTTAATTTGCCTTGGGCTTCTACGTTGTGTTTTCTTTATTTCTTTGTTGTTGTTTGCGTCTGCCTTTCGAACTGAAAGCTGTCAGACAAACATAACAGAAACAACAACTGCAAAGGCAAAAAAGCACGCAGCGCACGCCCCAATGACCATTCAGCTCTATAACGGTAATCTCTATATGCATACGTGTGGGTGAACGTTTATTATCAATAAAATAATCGAAAAACTTTTTTCCTGCCTGAATGTCTGCACTATGTGTGTACATATTTATTTTTAACAATCACTCAGTCAACAATAAGTACTATAGTTGGTATAGTAAATTCTTATTAATAACAGCAACACATACCCATACATGTGCACCTACATATTTATGTGTATGCAAGTAATTCACACACAACTAACTATGGTTGTGCTCTTCATTGTTCTCATAATAATCATTATCATAATTAGCAGATATGTCAATAAATATACATATGTACATAATTCATAAATGCTCATATGAATAACCAGAAAATGTATTATGTAAGTGGAATGCATACTCTTTTGTATTATTCGAATAGGGCTATGAACTGCGCTTCAGGGCTACTCCTGGTGCATGCAGCTTGCAAATTGTCCCGACTGGTCATCAGAGAGCTATTTAAGTTAAAAATTATGCTTATAGTTTATTAATTTACAGAGGTTGGTATTTTTGTTTAGAAATTATTGCAATTTGAAAAATCAGCTTTAAATAAAAACAAGTAGACGCCATTTATTTAAAACAGCTTTGAAGCAATTGATGAGTAATATACATATACATTTTACATTTGAACGAATATTTTGGGCTTAGACCCACTGTGGCAATCACGTTCGCCGCGCACGAAATGCGATAACATCAACGCACGCTCGCACACACTCAAATAGATCTGAAAGCCAACGCATACCAGCACACACATATACACATACAATCGCATTCACACACATACCAAAGTCAGCCGCAGTACAACATGACTTGACAAAGTGCTTCGCTCAGTGTCAGCGGGGCGGTTCTCTCTCTGTTTTCTCTCACGTTTCCTAGCTCTTTTGCCATTTTACTTCTCGCATAGCCGAGGCACGTCATCTTCTCTCACGAACTGCTCACAGTATTTGGTCTCGTGTTGTGTGTATGTGCACACTTTCCGCAAGTTTAGTTTGATTGCTATTCAGTTTGTAACAGAGATGTAAAACCGTCGACGAACTAATATAATTCCAGTCAAATATTTAGTTCGTAAAATATCAGAATGGCTTATATTTGTAACATATATATGATATTTATTCAAAATTACAAACACACTCCTTTATTTTTAGATCTCCAAAAACTATAGTTGGGGTAGGGTATTCAGTTTTCGATGCGCAACTTTTGCTTTTACAGCTTGGTTTTAATTTTAGCCCGTTCGCCGCATATTTTCATTCATTTCAATTCGACCGTTCGTAGTGAGCAGTTGATTTTAGCAGCGTTTCGGACAGCGCAAGTGTTTTAACACTAAAAAAAGAAGAAAAGAAATACAAAGTTATAGCAGCAGCAGCAACAACAAATTATACGCATACATACACAAGTAAATACATATACATACGTATATATAAAGTGCTTTGTAGTAAAATATACAAATACACGCAAACGGTGCGCACACAATACGCGGCTGCTGGTAAAATTCCACTGTAAAACGAAGGAAGTTGTGTATTAATAAAATAAATAAAAAATAACTCAAAGTACAAAACGTGTATATCGGCGCCGTGTGACAAAAAAAAAAAAATCACGTTTTTCGACAATCGTTCACTTTTGGAGCAGTGCGGTGCGGAGCAGGTGGCTGTGTGGCTGTGTGTTCGTGTGTGGCAGAGAGCAAGTCCCGCGACCAAAAACGAGACGTGAGTGCAAAGAAATTTCAAGGTTTCCAACGTAGAAGCATCAGCTGCAGAAAACGCGTGGGCCTCAAGCAAGCACGGGCGCGGCAGAGCCAGAGGCAGAGGCTGGTCTAAGACAATTACATATCAGAGACCAAGGCTTACATTGGTCCAACAAGTGCGGTTCGATTTCCACCTAGATAAACGTCCCGCAAACTGTCGTATTTCAATAAAAGTTAAGCCGCATATATGTGCAGGTATATAAATAAGTGTGTGTGTATGTACCTAGTGTGTACATACGTGTGAGCATTTTGTGTATATAAATAAGCATTATCTCACCCGTTGCTGTCTTTGTTATCTGCACAGTAACAAAAACAAAAGGCCGTCACTGCTGATAAGAAGAACAGTCATCCCTTAACAGTCGGCAGATAATTGACGCCACATATCAAAAGTCGTTCACTCTTTAAGTGATTCTAAAATAAACTGAGAACGTCAATTCGAAATGTTATGCTACATGTGAAACGGGCGAGCGTGTCAGAAGTGTGCAAAGAGTATTGGATATTCAAGTCTTATACAAGTACAAATTGCAGTAAATATTTACAGTCTAAAAATTGAAATTGTTAGAATATTCAAATAAGTTGCTAAGCAAGTTGTGCTGTGCGAACCCACCATACAATTGAACAGAGCAACAATTCGTAATTCGCCACAATAAATTCGCCGCGGCCGACAACCTGTTTGCTGTCATACGAATTCGTGCGCTCACTCGCCGGCATTTTATCTTGTCTTTCCTGCATTGACGTAGAGAGCGAATACCTTCCACCATTCCACCACAACAGCAAGTAACGTCGACGCAGCAGGAGCAGCAGCAGCAGCAGAGGATAGCAGCAAACGAAAATTTGCCCAGGATCGTCACCTCTAGCAGCAGCCGCCGGAATCACAGCAGCAACAGCAGCATGGAGCCCTATTGGAGCGAAGCGAACGGACATGCAGCACATCCGGTTAAGTATGAGAGGTAGGTATATACATATACGAAAGGCATTTTGCCAGAGCACTCCACCACCACAAGAACAACAACTAGGACAACAACAGTAAACAATAAACATACTCACTTTCACCTGCCCGCGCTTAAGTTTATGCATAAATTACAGTTAGTTTAATTTTAAATCATGTCTAAGCTGTAGACTAAGTTAGCAGACGGCATTGTAACGGTACACATTGTAACATGTGTGAGTATTTATGAGTGTGCGTGTGTATGTCTGTCAGTTTGCGATTGGGCGTGGATCGTGAGGCTATTTTTGGCAGTTGAGCAAAATGAAGAAGGAAAAAGAAGCAAAATTAAGTGAAAAACGAATGAAAACGTGGGCAGACAGACTCGCGTTCGCTTGACGCCTTTGACTCTATTTTTAAAATGGATTTTAGTTGATGTATTTATTTATGCAAACATTTTGCCAAAAACACTGGCAAAATACAACACACACGATTGGGCAAACGTGACGCTCACTTTTGGGGGCTTACCCCTTCTTTCTCTCTCTCCTTTTCAATATGAACTTGAATTCGTGTGGAATTTGTTTTTATTTTTTTCTTCTGTTCAGTCAAAACAACGTGTGTGCATATAATATATGTACATATATCATTTATCTATATATGTTTATGCATATTCATACTATCGTACATATAGCAAGTTTTTGTGAATAACTAAGAGCTTGGGCCAACCGGACTGATTGGTTTTTATAAATCGCCCGCTTATATTCCTACTAAATGTCAACGGCCAAAATGCTTTAGTGCTATAAATAGTCCATTGGAGCGCTCATTTGAGTGGCTTTTGTGGGCGTGTTGCTCTCATACAAACAAGCACTCACGCACACTTTGTGTGTATGTGTGTATGTGTGTGTGTGTTTACTAGTCGGTGTCCTTTTGAAGGTCAGCAACTGTTGTTGATTGTTTTTTTTTTCTTTTTTTTTTTTTTGTTCTTGTCTATTTTTGTGTCCAGTGGAATGACGCCTTTAAGTGATTTTCTATAAATATGGTCATCTATTAAGTGCACCCATTCCAATGGGACATTCGTCAAATATACAATACTCACACATTCATTTGCTTAATGAACGATATAATTAATATATTGACAAATCCATTTACCAATAGCTATGCACAGATGCTGTCTTGCCCATGTTCCTTTATTTGAGATCAATTATTGAGACACTCAAGGCTCACGTGAGCAACAAATTAAGTCCAGACATGACAAGTTAAGGCAATTAGCCAAACTGTGCGGCATTTCGAGGGTTATCTGTGGGCTATACATATACGTTTGTGTAGGCATAAGAATATATTTTTATGTCAATATATAAATGAATATGAATATGTCTACACAAAGTCGAATTATGGCGAATTTCCACTATGGGTTTAATAAATATTTAGATACATCTTTCTGTTATGATTCAGGAAATTAAAAAGAGAACCTGAACAGAGTAGTATTGAAATTAAAGGAGTTTCCACTTTTGGCCACCTTATCGCCAGCATTATCATCGTGACGGTTATCGCAATCTTTGTCGTGCTCGATATCATTATCATTATATTGTTTGCCAGTTTATTCAAGTCGTCACTTGGCACTTGAAGTTAACACACGTCTGCGTAGCCGTCATATATTTACAACGTATATAATTTACTCTAGCGATGCTTTAATCAACAAACAACAACTCAACTAATACAATCATGTCATCCATAAAAGAGATAAACAAGCACGCGATAAAAGCGATTTTCTGGTGACGCACATACATAGTTGTATGTACTTAACGGATAACTGAGCTATATATTCTACATGTGTATGTCTGGTCATATATAGTATATATGTATATATATGTATATGTAGAAAATGTTCCTGAACAAGGAGTGTGGGTTGTGCAAAAATATGTGAGATCTCGGGTTTGTTGCACGACGAGGCAGCTGCTCCACATACCAAACTCAATATTCAGCTGTCTCTCGTTGTTTTCGATTTCGGGATCTTTCTGACATCGTGACCCCAGCCACTCCCACTGATAAGCAACAAGTGATTAGTGATTAGTGTTTCGTGATTTATGATTTGTGATCTGCATTTTAGTGGCTATCGATGAGAGACTGCAACGAGACAAATCTAAGAAAGTGTGTTTGTTTGCTGGCCACGTTTGTGTTACACGATGAAATCCTGTCAACTGTTGCAAGTTCGTCATGTAGATTAAGCAACGCACAAATGTTCAGCAAGACAACACGTCAAAGCTAGCCGCAAATAATCGAGTATATATATGTACCTATATAGATATATATGTATATACTTATATATACATACTTTACATACATACATACACTTTAGTGATCTATTTCAAATCAATATAGCGAAATAAAACAACAGCAAACGCATGCTTGTGCTCTATAAATAACAAATAAAATTTCATATACGCACGCACGCACACACACACAAACACATACATTAATAGGTATGGGCAAAATTTTCAAATTGGAATAGCGGCGCACACTGATTCCAATTTCGAATTGGATTCCAAACGCCATTCGGAATCGCGTCGGCTTATCGTCGGCGTTCGGCCATTGCCATTCCCGACACAGGCACGTACACACGATCATTTCCATGCAGTTCTTTTCATGCAAACACACCCATGCACACAGACACACAGACACACACACACATACATTCATATGTGCTCCACATATACGTTCCACACTGCATGTTTATATTTGAGCTCGCGAGATTCCTCGTGCCGTTTGACAAACGTGCCGCAAATATTGAGAAATTCACAAAACAATCATAATGTGTCGGTGTGAGTGTGAGTATGTGTGTATGTATCTGTGATTAATGCACTCTGCATTGACTGGGGCCTGCGGAGGGGCAGGTGAGTCAGCGGCGACACATGAGTTGGGCCCGCATTGCATTTGATTGCCTCTAAATGATTCAAATGGATATATTTATACATATGTCTTTTGACCTAGTTATCAAAAGTATTTGATGCGTGAGTGTGTTTATGCGCGTGTGTGCCCTAACAAAGAATATGTGTGCGTGACTCGATGTATGTATATCTACATATGCATATGTATGTATGTTGGTCAAATTTCAAAATATTGTGCTTAAATAAATTTACATTGGAAAAATGTGGAAACCTAACTTAAAAATGCTACTTGAAAGCATATTTAAAAAGGAGGAACTATGATTACAATTTATTGTTTGATCCAAAGCCTTGAATACTCTTTGACGATTTTTAGGCACTCATATCTGTCGGATTGTGTTTATATCGAATATGTAGTAAAATGTCGAAGCTTGAATACTTCAGTTCAAGAAGAAAAACTTGATTATCATCTACTCTGTTCCAATTGGACTTGAAGTGTTTTTAATAGAAATAAATATTAATAAATTCTTATTTACATTACAAGATAAATGTTAAATGATAGATGATTTGTTATAGGTTTTGTTGAAATGTCGAATATTAAAGCATATACAATGCTACTTGAAAGAATATTTCAAAGCACATTACCAAATATTCAAAATGAGACATTATCAAATATTCCTGTAGGTTAGCTCCCAATATAAATAATAATTATTATTTACATTCAAAACAATCCAGTAGGAGTATACGATAATATCTGATTCTTTTGAAACTTACTTTCGAGTGACATTGTTGAATATGCTCTAATGATCGATACTTCAAGAATAGCTATAAAATAATATTTATCTTATAGGAATTTTTTATATGTAGAATCTTAAGGCATACCAAGTGACATTCTCTGGAATAGTTGGCTTCTGGCGGTTTATTTTCGTTTGGGTCAAGCAATGTTCATTTCCGCTGCATCGTCATTTTGCCAACGTTACAACTACATATAGAAATATTTATATTTATGCATATTGATATGTGTAGTTATATATGTACGTGTGGGGTATAAGCAATGCAGCTGTGTGAGTCGTATAGCACTCAGCGCCTGTGCTCAATTGAGCTAGTTGCTTTGTAAATTATTGTTGTTTATGTTTATTGAATTGCAGCAGCACGCCAGCATAATGTTTACTGAACATGAAGAATCGGATTAAAAATAGATTACTCGAGGCAGTTGTGTTTCTCATTCGCTGCTGTTGCTGTTGCTGTTGCTATGCATTGCTCTCGACACGTGGACACGTTTTGCTGTGTTGCAGTTCAGTTCGTTTTTTTTTCTTCCTTTTTTGTTGAATAAGCAAATGGCACTTGGCACTTGGCACTTGGCACTGGGCTCTCCATTGAGCGAGTGCTTTGGTCATTATATCACGTGTACAGTCAGCCATGGCTATATCTATACATAATGCTAATTAAAAAGTTTCAACTGGGCAGCTGCAACCGGTTTGCGTGTGATTTCCAGTTTTCTCAAGCATAACAAACAAATCTCACGTGATCGCATCTAAAGTCAACAACAAGTCAAGTAGTTTTTATAGCAAACATAAAAGCTAATAAAGCGCAAAAGTCCAGCTCTTGTATGCGGTTCTAATAATACTTTGGCAATTGCTATATTGCTGTTGCTTGCGACTGTTGCCCGGCGGCTGCCCTGCACGAGCATTTGTTTATATGGTCTATTTATCTTATCAGCCACGTCGCAGACTGCTGCAGGTGCAGTCAAGGTTATGCCGGGCCAATGATCGGTCTGAAGCTAGTCTCTATGTCGTGCAGCTCTCTCAGTCTCGCAATGCGAGCAACTTTTGTTTTTCACTAATATTTTTGTGTGTTTTCTGACGCTAATTTACCAAGGCAATGAAATGAATTTATTATATTTATATTTGTGTTTACTTTTTGTTGTTTTCCCCCTACGAAGCGCGTCATCGTCTTTAGTGTTTTCACTTTTTATTTTATTTCATTTGCCTTTTTTGTGGCATTTCACAATTGGCGGCAGACATTGCCACTGACAACAAGACAACTGAAGTGTGGAAATATGAAAATTCTCTAATGTGATGCGAAGGTCTCCCTCATTTGACACACATTTCGTATCGGAAGTGCTTGACATTGAGTTCTTGGGTCGCGTTTACATAATTGTTTATACAGTCATTGATAGAAATTGACAGGAATTAGCTCAGACTTGTTTGTATGACGAAAAATTTTCCACTTAGTCAGTTAATGAATCATCTGCTGAGATGAAAACATTCACACATTATTTAATCTGTGATGTTGATCACAAGAGTATATATGTATGTATACTTATTATGTATATATGTATATATTTATAGTTATATATTGCTATATTTCCGAGCAGCCGCCCTATCTTTGTTGTTTATTTACAAAACAAACTTACTACATACATATATGGGCAATCTATTGAGTGGTATATAACATAAAATACTATCTGAAAGTCTGAAAGTCATGTGAATCAATAGTGAGCATGCGTGAATATGTACATGAATGTGCACCTGTTTAAAGCGCTTTCATATCACGTGTAGCTGTAAAGATATCTTATCTATGGACGCAAATAACAACTGGCAACCGTAAAGCTAGCCATCAATGGAATATAATTCCATTATTTTTAGGTTAACGCACGATATCGCGAAAACAACTTTTGAGGGCGTGCGTGTGCAAAACATTCTAATGAGAGCATACAGGTGATTCGCAATTGAATTAATTTATCACGAAATTCATAATGAATTGAAGGAAGTTTGATACCATTTAGCACTCAATTCTCTCACTCACACCTGCCTGTTTAGCTGTGAGAGTATTTGGGCCTAGATTTGTTTGTTATTCAGAAGATTTCAGCTAATGCGTTTTTTTGAAGCATGCGTCCGATG
This sequence comes from Drosophila mulleri, assembly GCA_035047565.1. NCBI lineage: Eukaryota > Metazoa > Arthropoda > Insecta > Diptera > Drosophilidae > Drosophila > Drosophila mulleri. The sequence goes on along the minus strand of JAWNPK010000069.1, from coordinate 4,954,551 downwards.
TCCGTTCATGCTGTTGGCAAACAACGTGTGCCTGATCAACAGTTGGCGTCATTCGGCTTGCGAACTACCTGTCGCATAGACGAATTTTTGATTGCACTTCTGCAGTCTTCTGGGTTGATGGCTGGCTGGCTGGCTGGCTGGCTCATCTCTAAAATTAAACGAGCGCCGCTGCTTGCCAATTACTTAATAGCTGAAAAGTGCGACGACGATGTTTTTGGCCCCCTAGTGGCCCCCAGGTTCGAAAACGCCAACACGAACCGTTGCCAGTTGGGGCGGCTTCAAATGGGGGCGTGTCCGTCGGGATCAATGTTCACTGTTCAATGTTCAGGGCATCGCGTCGTTATTTCATGAATCAAGCGAGTGATTTGGCAATGACGCCGTCTAACAGGTCCAAGGGTCGACGATTGTTACTTGAGAATGCAGCGAAAAAATACCAACACGCCCCGCACGGGCACGGGCCTTGCTTGCCCAGTGGGCGGCTGCCCATCAGCCGGGCTAGCTGGCTGCCCCTTTTGCTAAGTGCATGCAAATATATAGAGAGTGCTGAAAGCCTTTAATTGAGCCCTGAGCGCGCATTGCTCATACGTCACGTGCGCCGGGCTGTGTGCGTGACATTTACAGCGTTGTCCAGCTTGCATATTGAATCCAGAGTGTTGCCAGGGTGTCCGAACTGTTCTCCTAAGTTAAGTAGTCGCCGATGTATCAATTTCAAGATTTCACAAGAGTTTGCTGCGCCGGGGATAAACGAAACAAGCTTGAAGCGCCATGCACTGGCCGAAACTGGTATTCCGTGCGTGCGTCTGTGTGCGCACATACACACACATGTTTACGGACATGCGTGTGTGTGTGTGTTTAAATATTGTTTACACATTCGACGAATCGTTGCGCTGTGTTGCTGCTTATCGCAGTCGCCGCAACTCTTCTAGTGTTTTCTGATTCGGTTTATTTCGTATGGCCGCAGCAGCAGATATGGTTTATAGCTACTTGTATCGCTTGTAATCGGGAGGTTGGTTAGCCAATTCGACATTTCTAATGAACGTAATCTTATTGACATCAAAGACAGAAATAGAAATGAATTACCTAAAAAAACAATAATAAGTTTATATGTGAAGTATTTTTAAAAAATATTGTTTGGACTTTTCTTTTTTTCATGCATATCAAAATATAATAAAAAATATATTTTATCGCTTTTCTGTGCCATCCATTGATATTTATCTGGTAGATTTAGGTAATATATCTAGAGTATTTATATTCGGAATATATACTTTTCATTTGTTTGTTTGTCTGATTCTGTTTTGTTTTCCTTCTGCTTTTATATTTCCTATAGCTTTGTTTGTTTGGGTCACAATTGGTGCTCGTTGTTGTTAATATTGAAATGCTTGCAATTTTTCTTGCTTTTGATTCCGTTCATTTATTTACTTTTTGCCGCACTTGGCAACTGTTTTTATTATATTTTGTATTTTAAAGAGAATTTTTTCCGCACTGACATCTAATTTGAATACAATAGAATTTGTTCTTCAATTTTGTTGCTTTTAAATGTTTTTTTTTTAGTTTTTAATTTCTGACACATGCGATTAAAACGTGTAGATTCTGTATTTAGATAACAGCAGATAACAGATTGTCTACGACAAATACACCAACTATATGTTTAGTAAAGCTAGCTGAATTACTTAAGAGATTTTTTTAAGAGACTCAACTATTACGAACATAGCTCACGAAAGATCCTGCCATAAAGTGTTGACACAAGTTTTGATTTTTGTATTGGTTTTGGTGTAAGTATTGCTGTGTGTGCGTGCGTGTGCGTGCCGAATTGAATATATAGCTGGGTATGTTTTTAATGCATATACATATATACATAGAATGCTAACTGTATTTTAAAGCACTTTTATCCTCTTTTTACTACAACACACAACAAAACAAATCGCCTCGTCTGATTTTAGCCAAGCGACTACTTGGGGTGCAGAATCGGGGACTCTCGGATTAGCTGCTGGTTGTCTACCAACTGTGGAACGTAATAAGACAAAATGAGATATTGAGATATCTGTAAGAGAGAGAGAGAGAGAGAGAGAGAGAGAGAGAAAGAGAGAGTATGAAAGACATAGAGGGAGAGGGACGACGCGCGACAGACTGAGAGTGTTCGCATTTTGTTAATAAATAACCAAATTCTTCTTATTTCTTTCAAATTGCAGCCTTAATTTATTGCTTAGTTTTACTTCATTTTGAAACGAATAAAGAATTGACCACAACAATAAAATGAACCACACATAATTTAACTACATAATAATAATTAGATTAATTAGTCTTACGCTCTATATTCCTAAGTCAGTTTAAGTTATGCGCCTAATAAATGCATTACTAAAACAATGAAAACAAATGAAAAAATGAAAATGAAAAACCAAAAAAAAAAAAAAAAAAAATCAAAAATTTGACAAACTTTTGAATAAGATTTGGACTTATTTGTGTTTCTTATCCTTCCCACTTCTTTTTGCATATGATACAAAACGCATACGAATTATAGCGAAGCAGCAGTCTCCAGTTTTCCTTATTGCACAGAATCTAGCTTAAATTTTTCAACATCGGCAACAGCATACAGCGAGGATGATGCTGAATATGCCACCGGACGCCGTAACAAAACATCGAGGGTAAATATTACAATTTCAGAGCGACTAATCGCGACACTAATCAAATTCGATAAACAAGATCAAAGGATCAAAAGATAAAGCGCCCGAGTAACAAGTTCATTGCTCGTACTCATTATGTAACTGATTACTGGTGACCGATGACCGATGACCGATGACTGATGATTGGTTGGTAACGGTTGGTTGGCAATGGCCGCGATGTCGATGTCGATGACAACGCCCACAACTCACACGCCTACAACTCACACAGAACGCACACGCACATCATCCCGAGAAGTTGGCCGCCGCTTTTGACCCTTTTTTATTGTACTCAAGAGTTTAAAGAAAATAAAAATTTCAAAACCATTTCCAAATTAGTGAATTTGATGAAAATAAAAAACAAAAAAAAAGCATTAAAATATTAAAAAATAAAAAAAAACACACACACACAGTGGAAAGACTCATTATTTAGCATAATGGTCCAGAAACTCCATGATCTTTTACTCACTAGTCGCTTAGGCACTCCTCGAACTGCTTCTAATTGTTCTCCAATTTGTCTGCCCCAACAGCAAGATCCACTGTCGCATCGCATCATTGAGAAGCGTCGCCGCGACCGCATGAACTCCTGCCTGGCCGACCTATCGCGCCTCATACCGCCACAGTATCAACGCAAGGGGCGTGGCCGCATCGAGAAGACCGAGATCATCGAGATGGCCATTCGGCATCTGAAGCACCTGCAGAGCGAGATCCTGCAAAAGGAGAGCGAGTACCGCAGCGGCTACATGGACTGCATGAAGGAGGCGGCCAAGTTCCTCTACGATAGTCAAATGCAGGACTTTTGCTATCGCCTGTTGGCCCGCCTGCAGGAGCACATCGACGAGGTGTTCAAAGGTAAGCAACTCCATTTCTCTTGACCTGAAATGTATGTTAATGGATATTTCTCTCTTTCTCCAGCCGACTGCTACAAGTCCAGCCGCAGCTGCCATATGCCGGATAATGTGAGCGCCTCCAGCGGCAGCCCCCATCAGGCCTACCATCCGCCGCTGTGCCATCTGCGCGATATGCTGGGCGCCTCGGATGTGGAGCACAGCAACGATCACAATGATGTGAAGGATCTAAGCTTTCGCAACCATCTCAATCAGCTGCATCGCAGTCAGCAGGCGACCGCGGCGGCCGCTGCTGCTGCTGCTGCCGCCGCGACCAATGCCAGCACATCGTCGAGCGCCAGCATGGAAGCGCCGAGCGGGACCAAGCTGGCTGCGGGCAATGGCAGTGTCAATGGCATCGCTGCCGATAATATACCCACCAACTCAACGGGCTCCAATACTGCCAGCAGCAATGCGGCCAGCTCGACTACGTCGACGTCCACATGCCACACGCTGACCAAGATGCCTGTGGGGGCGGCAGCGATTGCTGCGCACCAGCAGCCTCATCAGGCGGCTGTGATTACGTCGACGGCACCTCACCATCACACCGACAGCAGCCAGCACGACTTTGACTCCTCGCACGAGCCGATGCTGCACACGGACACCTCGAACATGCATTCGCCGCCGCCGCGGGATGCACTGCTGCAGCAGCAAGCGCACCTCGGCCACAACCATCACACCACGGACAGCCAGCTGTCGGCGAGGATGCGCAACTACTCGGAGTCCTCGCACGAAATCGAGCACAACAACAACTACAAGTATAAGAACCACATCAAGGAGCGCTTCGTGCACGAGCTGCACGACGAGGAGACGAGCAGCGAGCACGCGCCGCACCTGCAGAGCGAGCATTCGCATTTGCATGCGCTGTCAGAACACTCCAAGGATGGCACCGAGCCGGAAATAGCGCCCATCATGGCCAAGAAGCGAAAACTGGCCGAGGCAGCGGCAGCGGCAGCCGCAGCAGCCGGCTGCAATGGGGATCTGCCGCTGGACGTGCACAGTGAGGCGAGCAGCATCAATCCGGCTCGCCCCATGGGCCTGGTGCGCGACGACAAGCCCTCCTTCAGCTTCAGCGATATCAAGGACATCAAGTCGGAGCTGCACAATACAAATTCCAATTCTAGTCCGCTGCTCGCCAAGCTCAGCGCTGCCGCTGGCGCCCAATTGAGCACGCCGAGCAGCACAACGGCGCCGCTGCCATCGCGGCATTCGTTCACTGTGCCCATCTTCGCGCTGCACGGCCAGGGCAATTACTATGTGCCACTCAACGTGGACTACAATGCGCTGGTGCCGTACCTCAATGGCGTCGATCTGCTCGAGAAGAGCTACACCAGCATGCCCGTGGTGCATCCCATCAACATCAATGTCAACTTTATGCCCAGCTCATCGTCGTCATCGCTGCTGGCGGCGGCAGCGGCCGCTGCTGCTGCTGCTGCCGTTGCTGCTGGCAAGCAACAGGGCGTGGCTGCCGCAGGCACTGGACCGCTCAGCGCCAGCTCGGCAGTGGCTGCTGCGGCTGTAGCCAAGGCCAAGCTGGAGCAGGCCATGAGCAACAGCTGGTAAGCAGCGGCGATGGAAGAGAACAAGTCTACCTCACTACTTCTGTGAATAATCATCAAATGATTGATTCCTAATTTTGTGCGAAATTCAAGCTGTTGGGAGTCGACTTGGAAACAACAGTATAAACACATACTACATACCCACACACACACATATATATATATATATATATATATATATTATTGTTTTTCTGTACACATAAGACGATGCAACTGGAGGGGAGGACATTGGGCAGCCCAGTTCGAAACTGGACGCTGTCGATCGCTCCCATGAGCAGAGTCCACATTCAAGTGCTCCTGTTGTAAGCGAACTAAATGCAAATTGAAAAGATCTGTGAAGAACTTCGTAAAGGTCTAAGAGAAATATACACACACACACACACAAACTCACACACAGACAGACAGATATGGAAATCAATTGCGATGCGCCTGTCTGATGCCAAGAATCAGCCCACGTCAAGAAAATCTAATAGATTCAAACTATAATTAATTGTGCATTAAATGTATTTTTAGATGTGTAACACTTTTTGCAACTATAATAAGCGTTGTGGTTTCAAATCGGGCTCCAAGTGCGTTTTTTAAATAAATAAATATTCGTAAAGCACTAGTCAAATCAACATTTAAGCAACAAAACAAAAACAAAAACAAACAAATAATGAAAAAAAAATTGATGTGTACATATTGATATCTTCTTACAA